>OW026361.1:21048479-22467191 GCA_932273835.1 Sarcophaga variegata | reverse complement strand
AATATTGGTAGTGTGACAAGCTAGGTCGCAATCCTGACTGAAGGGTTGTAAAAACCAATTATGTATGTATACTAGCTGTACCCTGGACGTGTTGCTGCGCCACCAACAAAAATAAATTTGAAGGAAAAACATTACACAAATGTCCAATAAATTTTGAATCATTTTATGGATTTTGTTTCCCGTTGTCCTGATGACTCCGATGAACGGGCGTAATCTCACTTCGCGTTGTTCAAGTGGTTCAAGCTAATGGGTCTAAGCTGCATATACTCGAAGATTTTCCAGTCTCAATGCTCTTCTGATTCTGAGGCTCGTAATGCTCTTTTCTTCTGTGCTTGAGGTGTAGTTCGATCAATTGCTTGTCATTCATTTTGAATAATATTCATTTACGCCATCCATCGAAAATTAATCGCATCAACCTCCGTCGACTCATGCGCAACATACTTTGTTAAAGAATGCACAGTTTACGATTTAATTGATTTTAAGTAATTTTCAGTGGCGCCACCTATTGGATATTTGTCATACCAACTTAGAAACCTTCCTCGGCTCATGCGCAACAACTTTGCTAAAGATCATAACATGATCAAATGCATAGTTTACGATTCTATAAAGTACATACAAACAAACATTCATTTTTATATGGGTATGTGGGCGTGGCACCTCGCGTACTTGAAATTTTAAAATAAAAACCATAGTTACTTCTAGACATACAGGAAGGTACTGTTAAAAGTTCAAGAAAATCGGTCCAGCCGTTTAGCCGTCTATAGACTTCAAACAAACAAACAAACCCACAAACAAATAAACACACATTCATTTTTATAAAGGGTCCGCCAAAAAAAATTTTTTTTTGAAAATGCTTTAAAAAAAACTACTGAATATTTTCTCAAATTTCTTTTTTTATTTGAAAGTACAATCCTTCCGGTTAATAATGGAAAATAATTTCATTCAAATGGCTTCCTCGGCTGGCCATGCAGTAGCCTACACGATCGGTCCAATTTTTAAGCACATTATCGAATATTTTTCTTTAAAGCGTCAATTGTCAATTGTCTGGCTTGGCGTAACACTTATCTTTTACGGCACTCCACAAATAATAGTCCAACGGTGTCAAATCGCAGCTCCGAGGTGGCCAAACGACATCAGCTCTGCGGCTGATAATGCGATCTTCAAAAACAGGGCGCAGAACATCGAGTGTAGTTTCGGCTGTGTGGCACGTAGCGCCGTCCTGTTGAAACCAAATGTTGGTAATATCCTCCTCTTCAATTTTCGTGAACAAAAATTCGTTCAACATGGCCCGATAACGATCGCCATTGACTGTAACGGCCACTCCTTGCTCGTTTTCGAAGAAAAATGGCCCAATTATGCCTCTGGACCAAAATCCGCACCAAACAGTGACTCGTTTTGGGCGCGTCGGCTTTTCAATGTATGCGTGCGGGTTTTCTGTGCCCCAAATGCGACAATTTTGCTTGTTTACATACCCGCCTAGATCAAAAGGAGCTTCATCTGAAAATATGATTTTTTTTGCCAAAATCGGCATCTTCTGGTGTAGGCTACTTGCATGGCCAACCGAGGCAGCCATTTGAATGAAATTATTTTCCATTGTACTTTCAAATAAAACCAGAAATTTGAGAAAATATTCAGTAGTTTTTTTTAAAGCATTTTCAAAAAAAAAGTTATTTGGCGGACCCTTTATATAAGATATGTACATTTCTTGTCTTGTAGATGCCCTTGAATCGACAAGTGAAAAATGAATGGGTAAACGATCAATAACTGCACGAATTGCATGCTCACTACACCAATTAGGTTGAAAGTAAAATGGCGGAGCGTTGTATTAACTTCGCGAACAGCGATATTATTCCTCAATTTGAAGGTGTTGTTCTGACATTAAATAATTCGTGTTGATTAACGCCAACATAGTTTTGCATTCTTAGCTGTGAGGTCATATCGATAGATAAACACCCGCTGCCACTTTTTTCAGTTCTCTTTACGTGTGTTCACCAAAAGATTTTTTTTAATTACATTTTGGTGATAAAAATATGATTTTTAATTATTATTGAACACTTGGAAAGCTTTTTCCATAGAAATACTCCAATTAAAGTAAAAAAAATCTATTTTTATGCTGAATTTCTTTTGTATTATTTACATACATTTTTGACCTTGTACGAGTGAACATGTAATGATTTCGTAGAAATTTATTATTCTCGTAACATTTTAGACAAGAATTTCAAATAATATGCGCTTCCTTGTAAAGCGACAACAACTTGTTGTGTGTGTGCCTGTGTGTGTGGGTGAATGTTTTTGAAATGAACGTGAATTAAACAAATATTTGTGTTCGTAATAATAGGCGGCACACACTTGCGATAATGCACTCAACTTAATAACACGTTTGATGTTCGGGCACAAACACGCGTAAATTTAAACACGAGAAAATAAACATTTTTCTTATATTGTTACACTCACACGACACACACATTGATGTACTTGGCAGTAGGCTGGTAGCAGGATATGTGTGCTTGCGTATGTGGGTTATTTCACAAATTCTTACAAATTTTTTTGGAATTTAATATGAATTTTTGTTTTGTTTCTGGGCATTTGTTCAATCGTTACAATAACCCACATAGGCTTGCGTAATTATAGTGTTCCCCTCAAATATCAACATATTGTAACTGAAAATAAAGAACAGAACACAGCCAGAGCGAGAGAGAGAGAGAAAGAACATGTTTATTTTTTTCTTTAAGTGTGCTCAAATAAATTGGATGCCAAATGTGTGTCCCTTTTTTCTTTAGGAAATTTATTCACGTGCAACATTTTCTGTCATATCAGATATACAGTAATTGTAACGTTTAATAGGGTCGAGTAAATAAATTGTTTATTATGAAATCCTAAATATGTCATAAAGGAAACATGATGCTGATGATGAGAAAATCAAACAAACAAAAAAATCTTTTTCTATAACAAATTTTATAAAAGATTTGAGGAAACAAGTCTGACGTCATTCAATTTGCCAAGAATTAGGAAATGTAGGCTGGTCACGTAAAGAAAAGGACAGAGCAGCTGTAAAATTAGTTCAAAAAAAAAGGAAAAAAAAACATGGTAGGCTTTCAAAATCATGCAACAACCTAACGCTACTAACAAGATGCAGAGTTCGTCACAAGCGAAAAGAAATTTAAATCGTGACTTTCATTAAGAGCTTCCCATTTATATACGTTTGACAGATCTATTGATGCCATTATGTGAGGAATGTAACATCGCATAAATGTCTGCCACGACTGGGTGGAGCGCATCTAAAATCTAAAATTTTTCATGGCCCTGATGCTTAAATCAGATGCCATTGGTTATATTGCCTCTGAGGCCTGCTGCAGTTTGTGGCTTATATTTGCATATTTTCGGCGGTCACTTCACATCACCTAAAGGTTTGATGACCATGCCTTCAAATTACTGCTACAATATATTTAACATGGCATGAGTTGTTCTGTTTGAAGCTTCCGCCTCTACTCAATTTTCTCTTTCGCTAAGTATACCCTTCCAAAATCCATTTCTGGACCTACGTGCAGTGTGTAAGATCTCTTCCTGTCAATTTTCAAACGATATGAGATCCATCTTATGTCCATAATTCAGCTTGCCTAGTTATCCCATACAAATATCGAGTGAACCTTATAGGAGGTGAGTTGGAGTTTCAATTTTCAATACTTCCTCTACTAGTTGAATTGAGCACAGTTTTCCGTAGAGTACACTTGCACTTGGAAGACCGTGTTTCATCAATTATTCCAAATATTTTGCTCTGTGACCCAGCATTACCTATCTGTATCCTAGATGTATACCCTAGAGAGTACATATGTAGTTTTCAAACTGCTTGCTTAATTCACTTTATTACTCAACCTCGTTGCAAAGCATATCCCATTTATCGTTGTATCCAAGGGTTACTTAAGGAGGGCCCGCATTTGCCAGGTCACAATACTATCTTATACATATATCTCATGCTAGACTTGTCACTTATTATTCTAATCGGCAAACCCAGCAGAGTCCCTAGTGGATGGGGTTTCATTTTTGCGGTTATATTAGTGGTCATGCCAGTCTGTCTTACTATATATTGGCCTGACCATCGTACTTCCTTCCAATATAGAATTCTTGACTTGATTTCTTTTTTTCATGGTTATAGAACAGTTGGCTGAATTGGAATTGTTACCTATATGAAACGCCATACCATTTTTCTATTCAGTATTATTGTCAAATATTATACCTTCAATTTCCGTGATAACATCTCAACCAGGAGTCAAATATTTCTACTTACAATCTACAGACCGTTTTAATTTTAATAGCATCATAAAGAGTCCATTTAAACTTAGCTATTAGCTACCTAGACTTCATCCATAACCAAACTCTGCATTAATGCTGAAAGAACCTCCCTCTGGGCACACTCTGCTTGTGCCGGCCCTTGCCATTTTATCTCTGCATTTTTTTCCACAGATCGTGTGTAAAGAACTTTTGTCATTCATCTGGATGTCATACGGTCTATACTCCATCTAAACATCCACTACCTATGACCTCGTATGGAGTATTATAAAATGCAAGTTCCGTCGGGTAGATGGCCCACTCGATTTAGAATTAACCATCGATTATTTCGAATCTGACAATACTTATGTCATTCTATTCTGTCACAAAATTCAGTACATTATCTCCACTGAATGTAATGAATTGATTTAAGTTTGAGCACCGTTGGTAAGTTGGGCGATGATATCGATTTTGCCAAAAACTGCTCTTTTCGGACAAAGCTAATTTTCATCTTGGTGGGTACGGCAAAATTGCCGTATTTGGGGCTCAGCAAACCCATAGGTAGTCTTGCAGAAGCCAATGCACCCATTATGAATGCCTGTTTGGTGCGGCCTCTAGAGCGGAGTTATGATTGGCCCATATTTTTTTCAAAATACGAACGGCGTATTCATTGCGGTCAATGGAGTCACCTATCGCACTATGCTGGCCGATTTTTTGGTACCTGTTCATGTTATTGATGTTAACGATGTTTGGTCTCAACAGTTTGGTGTAACTTGCTCCACACCTCATGGCACAATCGATTTATTACGTCAAACGTTTGATGGTCATTTTATTAGCCGAATTGGATTATTTTCTTTGGGGAGCCGTTAAAGAAAACTGTTATGCCGACAAATCAGAGACAATAGAGCATTTGAAGGCCAATATTTGTAGTGCCCTCGCCAAGATACGACCTCAAACACTATAAAAAGTGCACGAAAATTGATCTGACCGAATGAGGTACTGTGAGGCCAGCCTTGGCTGTCATTTGAATGAAATAATATTCCATTTCAAACCGGAATAATTATATTTCACAACAAAAAAATAAATTTGGCAAAATTTCAAACCGTTTTTGTTTTTGTTGCATTTTTAAATTTCAAATTTTAAATGGCCACCCTATTTTTGTAAAATAACACAAATTATTAATTCACTGAAGTCCAAAGACTCTTGAATGACACGAGTTGTATGCGCAGATTTGACCGCACAGAATGCGTGTTGCTTAGGATGCAATGGCAGGCAGTCTTCTCAATACCGTAGATCTTATGCAGTTGGCCACAAGTTTGACAATTGTTTTCAATATGAATGATGCGACGCTTTTTTGTTTGCAGGTCGTTCTTATTTCATTTCTCTAGGCTACTGGGTATATACGCAAGGGTGCTACTGTGCAATATATTTGGGCAATTTCGCGTCAAGTGACCCAATTTTTAAAATCGATGCTTTCCGATTTGGATATTAGATAGATATTTCTTCAATCTTTCCAAAAATGAAGGAATGGACTAATTTCCTAATTTTACTTTTTTATGATCATTTAGGTAGTACGTTTTTATGCCAAATATTAAAAAATCTTATTCGTGAGTTTAAAAATAATTTTTTTTGATAGATATCCCACTCGCATTCCATTAAGCGATTATAAAGGCCTTAAAGGAAATTTTATAAGCTTTCTTTTGAGCAAAAAAAGGCCTATTTTGAAAAAAAAAAAATTTTTAAAAAAAATTAATTTAAAAAAAATAAAAAAAAAAATTTTTTTAATTAAAAAAAATAATTTTTGGAAATATTGAAGAAATAGCTATCTAATATCCTTTGGAAAATTTTTGCTAGGACGAATAGGTGAAAAGTTACACACATTTTAAAAAAACCCTGTATGACCAAAATGTCTAAATTTGACCCCCTCTTACTCCGGCAGTTCTTGACTGATAGAGCTGAAAATTTGTGTCTTGCATACTATCCAATAGAAACCAAGGTTTCAGATTTCATCCAAATCGGAAGACATCGATTTAAAAATTGGGTCACTTGACACGAAATTGCCCATTTATTACGTATGGTAATAATTACTCTTGAAGGCGCAGTAGCCTAGTAGGTAGTATGTTAGCTTATTTGACGTGAGGTCACAGTTTAAACTCCAGGTCAGACATCTCCATTAAAACGAAAACTTTTTCTCAGCAGATTTATGGCAATAACTCTGAGACAAAATAAATAGAATTGCCATGAAAAATCTTCTCAAAAATCTGTTGGTCGGAGTCGAGAGTAAACTGTAGGTCCCGCCATTCATGTATAAAATTAACAAACACAACATATGTGGTGTGAGAAGTTAGGTCGTAATTCTAACTGAAGGGTTGTAATAACCAATTATGTATTTGTACGTATATGTGCCACTTTGCAGTGGAACAAAAAATGTTCCATATATTTCAGTTTCGTATTCGATGCATAATCTATGCAACAATTATTTAAATAACGCTTTGAGTTAAAAAAATGCTTACAAGTATTTCGTAATAATTTCAGAATAAAAAAAATTATTTTGCAAAATTTAAAAGTTTCTTATAAAATTTATACACACATGGTATATGTAATCGACATTAATACAATATGCAGTACAGTGAGCGTTAAAAGAAACTGTACATTACAAAAAATACATTAAGAATGTACCATTATTTTTATTTTAAAATTGTTTCAATGACAGTTTTTAAAATAGAAAAAAAACAAAACAAAAAATATATGTACAGTGAGCGTCAAAAGAAACTGTACGTTAAAAAATACATTAATAAATTACCGTTATTATTATTTTAAAATTGTTTCATTAACCGTTTTTAAAATGTAAACAAAAAAAAAACAACAAAAAATTTCGAAATATTGTCAAATTTTTTCGGGCAGTCTTCTTAAGTGATAAAAGTTGAGTTTGATGATTGTTTTTTGATTTTGATTTGATTTTATTTCTAGTGTACAGTTTCTTTTGACGCTCACTGTATATATACACTTCCTATCCTATAATTATTGGTATAAAATTGCTTACAAACATTTTTCTTTTCAACAAATTTACTGTAAAGCATCATCATAATCATCCACATCATCCTCATCATCTCGATTATTATTATCCGTATAACAACCCATATACAGTTTGAAACAATTTTGTTTGTTTCACAACAATTTCTGTGTTTTTTTGTGGGCCAAAAAGTTTGGCATTTTTGAACCCAGGAAAACAAAACAAAAAACAAGAGGCAGAATAAAGGAACAAAATATTGTTGAGTTTCGTATGGCAGAAAGTGGCGTAATGTTTCATTAGGAAAATGAAAAACTTTCCTAGATAAGCAACCAATATTCTACAGAGTTTTGGGGAAGTAAAGAAAAAGTTTTTGCTTTTTCTCTCTGCTCTTTCTACACGACTAATGTAAGGAAAGTGCATGAGTGTATTGTAAGAAAAAATTTAAAATAAAAATAAAAGAATGTTAAATAAATAAGTGTTTATTTTTATGAAATAAAATTTTATGCTGCTGATAATGCTGTCAGCCTGTTATAACATTTTTTTCTTTAAAAAAAATTTTTTTAATTTAAAAATTTAACAAAAAATTTATTTCTTAAAGTTTTAAATGAAAAATTAAATAAAAAAAAATCATTATAAAATTACATTCATTGCACATATTATGTACATAATTTCATAAGTAATTTTTTATTTATTTTTTTTAAATAAAATGTTTCCTTCTTTTCCTAGAAAATGTTGAAGAAAGTGAAGGATTTTTAAAAAGTTTCTTTTTTCTTTGTTTTGCTTAAAAAACATTTAATTTTTCATCAATTTCCATGACAAAATATGAAAGAATGAAAGAAAGCGATTGTTTATTTAGTATAATTTCTTTCCTTATTTTTAATCAGAAGTTCCCAAACATATGTTGTTTAAAATTACTTGCAGAGTTTCTTAAGTAAGGTATGGCTAAATGCAAGACAATAATGTTGAATAAGAGGGTGTCCTTTTAGTCTAGGGGCCAGTGTGAGTTACGTTGTTTCAATTTCTATCATTTCTTTAGACGTGAAGTCTTGGTTCAAACCCCTGGTCAGACATCTCGAACAAAACAAAATATGAAGAAAATATTTCTTCAGCGACTGCCTGTCAGCAGATTTCTGGAAAAAAACTCGGAGAATAGAATAAAATTTCCATGAAAAGTTTCTCAAAAATCTGTCGTTAGGAGTCGACTTTAAACTGTAGGACCTGCTTCTCGCGTAGAGAAATTAAC
The DNA here is from genome assembly GCA_932273835.1 of Sarcophaga variegata. Taxonomy (NCBI): domain Eukaryota; kingdom Metazoa; phylum Arthropoda; class Insecta; order Diptera; family Sarcophagidae; genus Sarcophaga; species Sarcophaga variegata. The sequence continues at coordinate 22,458,669 of OW026361.1, read as the reverse complement.
ACATATAACATTAGTGATCTGAGAAACTAGGCCGTAATCCTGACTAAAGGGTTGTAATGACCAGTTATGTATGTTATCAGGGACCTATTGTGTACACCGTTACCAGTGATGAACTGACTAATATCGCCACTGATATTAGGACTCTGTCGCGGGACATGGGCATGACCATCTCCCCTGAGGGGCCACCGAGATAGTGCAATTTGACTCCGTTAGACTTTTTCTTGTGAAGTTTTCTTAAGTCATAGGTTCATGCGAATAAGCCACAGATTACAGTGGTCTTCAAGGCCAACATAATACGCGCCAGACATTTATACATACATACATACATAATTTGTCATTACAGACCTTCAGTCAGGATTACAACCTAGTTTCTCACACCACTTATGTTGTGTGTGTTAATTTTATACATAAGTGGCGGGACCTACAGTTTAAAGTCGACTCCGAGAAAGTTTTAATGGCAATTTTTATTTACTCTCAGAGTTTTTGGCAGAAATCTGCTGAGATGAAGTCGCCGAAGAAATACTTTTTGTATTTTGTCTTGATGTCTGGCCTGGGGCTCGAACCCTGGCTTTACGTCTAATAAGCCAACACACTACCTACTATACTACGGCGACTCCAAAGACATTTATACGATATTATAATCCACATATGGAAGCATCAATAGGTATTTAAACTTGCTTGCTTAATTGATCTCTACAACCATTTAGTTAAGATTACAACTTAGCATGTTGTGTGTGGTAATTTTGTGCGTGCTTGGCGAAACCAGCTGTTTTAAAGACGATTCTGAATGACAAACTTTTTCATGGCAATTTTTTGTTTTACTTTCGCAGTTTTTGCCGGAACACTGCTGAGAGGAAGTCACCGTAGTAATATTTCGTTTGAGTCGACTTGACTTAGTTGTGTTTGGAACCATGGGCTTTTGTGTGATAAGCCACTATACTACCTGCTAAACTATGGTGACTTCAAATTAATAAAAAATTCCGATGATATCACACGCACATTATGATTTATTCATATTTAAAGACATGAAAAGCTTAATAAAAGACCTCTCTTGGGAATTCTAATATTAAGGGATGCCCATTGCATAGTTTTTCTGTCCATTGAACTCCCCGTATAATTGTACTTATCATGTTAGGCATATTACGCTTCGGTAAACAGGTCAGTTTAGGTAAGTTCTTTGGAAAACAGCCTTTTGTTACTACAAATTTTTAAAATAAATCAAGGATGTTAGACTAGAAAATAATTTCCCTAAGAAAATAAATTTTCTGCACTTTTAAAGAATTAAGATTAAATTTCAGCATTTAAAAAATAAGTCCACCTTAAATAATTTGCCTAATCCCCACGGTTTGTGGAGATAGAACTGTCTGTTGAGTACATCAAACAAATAAATTTTCGGATGAAAAGAGAGAGAGAGAAAAAAACGTGGAACATAAAAGGAAGTAGGGAGCCACAACAATAATGGTCTTAAAATAAATAATCCTTCAAACAATATGACCCAACACGCATACACTCATCTCTATGCTTAACACATAAATACATATGTATGTCAACCGCTCTCAATGCAACTTTATTCCGTTATTCATTCATTAACTCAACATAGATGGAAAGATTTAAAGCATACACGCAGGCATAAAGTTTTCAAAAGGAATTGAAGCATACCATAAAGGATTTATTTGCTGTTTTACCGTTTTTTTCTTTGTTCTCTTTTTTAATTTTTCTTTTTTTTTTCTTGTTTGAGTAGAGATTATTTTTTTTTCTTTTTACAACGGCCTTTACTAACCCATTATTCCATCAGGCATACGCGTAGGTTCTTCTGGTACAACAGCTTCATTATCTCTTGGAACAATATCAAGCATATGGCTGTCAGTCGAAATCCTTTTGTTAGAAAATGTTTGTCTTTAAACTTTAAATGGCCAGTAAATATTTGTTAAAATATGTTGAAAAGTTGTTTGTTTGTTTAGATTTTAATTTTTTATGCTTTTTTTAATTTTTGATTCTGCTTTAATGATTAAAACATTTTTACTTAGCCCTTGAGGCAAAACCGTTTTTTTGTTGCTTCATAAATGGATTGTAGATTGCCATACAAGGAAAACAAAACAATTTATACGTCATTTAGCTCGTTACTGTTTCAGAGAATTATTATTTAATTTTGTAGCAGAAGGCCGAATAATGGCATAATTTTTCTTTTTTTTTTAAAGATAGCCTTCCGCGAACAATTTAAGCGTTCAAGCTTATTTTTTTCTTTCTTCAAATTGAAGAAATAAAATAAAAATTTTCTTCAAATCTTACTCTGATGGCTTTAATGCGATAATCTTGAAACATAACAAATAATAAACCTCTGTTAGGAATTCGCCGCAGTCTAGTAGGTACTGTTTTGGCTTATTAGACGAATGGCCACGGTTCAAACCCCTGGGCGGACATCTCCAGCAAAACGAAATACGAAAATGTATCGGCGACTTCCTCTCAGCAAATTACTGGCAAAAACCCCGGGAGTCAAATAAAATTGATATGAAAAATTTCCTTCAAATCTGTCGTTTGAAATCGACTTTAAACTAAAGGTCCCGCCATTTATGTATAAAATTAACACACACAACATAGTAATGTGAGAAACTAGGTCGTAATCCTGTCTCAAGGATTGTAATGACCAATTATGTGTGTATGTTTGTATTAATTCGCTCAATGATTAGTCTTCAAATTCCATACGATCCAATCGTTAATTTTTTCGCAGAATAATAGCCTCAATCCTCACACCGAATAGAAATGCTATGATGTCATGTTAGCATCTCTTAATCACCACGGTGGTCTATCTTATAAAGGTTTGGATTGCAGCCAAATTATCTTTTGAGTATCTAAGAATCTTCCATCTCCGGTTCCCAATTTTCGGACATTGGCAGAGAAGATGACCTGTGGTCTTCTATTATTCCTTATCGTTACGGCTTCTGCAGAGGTCGCTTTTATTTCAAGCCTCCGGGAGTGTGATCGCATATACGACAATCCTATTGCAATTGCTATGAGATGGAACAGAAATTTTGTGCTGCATAGATCCATATTGGGTCAGATCTTTTTGGCTTCACTGCAATTGGTTTCAAGTCTATGTAGCACCATTTCTTCGCTCCTCTCGAGATTAATGTCCTCATCTCAAGATATACTGTTTAAGCTTGAGTAGTACTACAGTATTGATAGGACAGTCAAAGACTAAGCTGTTCTGAAAAGAGTCCACATGCGACTCTTTTACGTGATCTGCATGCATCAGTGAATACTTGGGTGAAGTTGCCTGGGAAGTGTAAATCATTTTCACTATCTTTCTTGTAGAATACTACAACGGCATGTGTAGAAGCAATACATACATACATAATTGGTCATTACAACCCTTCAGTCAGGATTACGACCTAATTTTTCAGAAGCAATAATCATGCGTTATATTTTCCCTTGGTCTTGGTTTAAGTTCCAAGGCAAATACTACTTTTTGGTGTAACTCGCAAAGTAACTGTGGAGGCACTTGGGACGACCACAGTAGATTCATTACGACTGTGTCTAAGCAGTTTCTAAATAAAACAATGACTGCAGAATCGATTTCCAGTTGTCTCATGACAGCTCCCTCTATATTAAAGAAAACAGCCAGAAAATTGTGTCGTAAATTATTGGTAGTAGCTGCATAAGAACTATCGATAACGATAACTCAGCTTTGAGAGCTGAAGATGTCCAATGTGTTGAAATTTCTTTTCAGAAAGCATAAAACGCAAATCATCATGCGTCAGTTAACATTCCGTATATCGAAATTACGGAAATTTACTTAGAAAAAAATAAATTTTTTCGCGTACTTCATAGATTACTGTGTTCATTTTGCGGTCAACATATTCGACATAGTGTGTCATTAAATTCGTGCAGTTATTGATCATTATTTTCGCATTAAATTGACTGTTCTTGATTGAAAGTCATCAATAAGGTAAGGAAATTTGTGTACCGAAGATTATGATCGCCATTGCTGTTGTAGTGCAAAGTTTATAAGAACACACTGAAATGCCTCAGTGCGTTGGCCTCTGACATTTAATTATGTGGAAAATTTTAAGTAACATTCATGGCTTATGCACCTATAAATTGAAGCCAAACAACTTTTATCACAGAACTTTGTTTAATGATGAGGTTTATATCTGCTTAAATAGCTACGTGAATTAGGAAAAATTCCGTATTTGCAGTGAAGACAATCGTCAAACTGTAATGAATCCTCGTAACATTCACTAGAATTTACTGCATGTGTTTGCGAATTACAAGCAGTCAGCATTATCAACAATTAGCTACCGTTACGGTGCATATTGGGTACCATATGGAACCACAATGATAGAATTTTTGTCAGCTAGGCATCAACAAAATTTAGTTCCTACTACAGGGCGCAATATGTCATACATCGTGCTTAATAATTGGTTTACTGCACAATCAATTTGATGACAACTTTCGTTCCCAAAGTGGTATTATTAACTTGCCTTCCAGTGCATGTGATTTAACGGCTCTGGATTACTTTTTATGGGGTATGTAAAGTCGTTGGTATATGCCGACCATTTACGATTCTTAAAGCAATGGAATCCAATACTAAAGCCAGCATTGATGCCATACGCCAAGATTCATTAAACAGAGTAGTTAAAAATCGAACCCGAAATGGTCCTATTACCTGGTTTTCCAGTGCATATGATTTAACGCCTCTGGATAACTTTTTATGGAGTATGTAAAACGATTATTGATGTAATGAAAACCAATACTTAAGCCAGCATTGGACAGTGTAGTCAAAAATTGGACTGATTTAATTGAATACGTAACTCTTAGACGCAAAGAAATTATTCATAATCGTGTGATATTATCTCAATTCGAAAGCTTGTGTCCAAGTTTGCAAATTTTAATCACTTTGATGATATTCTTCATTAATGTCTGTCACCGTAGTCTGGTAGGTAGTTGAAATAGAGTTACACTGTTAACATCCGTCTCCCATGGATTAAAACTAACATACAAATCATGAATGGTGTCAGAAGCTAGGTTGCAAACCTTGCTAAAGGGTTGCAATGACCAGTTAAGTAAGTTGATTAATGTCTGACAAAAGTATTTAAGAAAGAAAAATTGAAGGATAGATTTAAGTAAGGCTCTCTTTTTGAATTGAAAATCCCATTTAATGAAATTAAATGCAGTGGGTGTTGCTTATTAGATGTGAGACCACGATTCAAACCCCAGGTCAGACATCTCCAACAAAACGAAACATAAAAAAATATATCATCGGCAACTTCCCCTCGGCAGTATTACAGCGAAAACCCTGAGTATGCAATAAAATTGCCATGAAAATTTTAACTAAAATCTGTCATTCGGAATTGACTCTAAACTGTAGGTCCCGCCTCTCATGTATGAAATTAACACATACAACATTAAGTGTTGTGAGAGGCTAGTTTATAATCCTGCCTGAAGGGTTGTAATGACCAATTATGTATGTACGTATGTATGTTGTTGTTTACAATTGAAAACTTAAAGTAATTAACACACTTATCATATGCATTACAATTTAATTACTTTGTTCCACTTCCCAATTAACACACAATATAAGAAAACTTTCTACGTCTCAAACCATGCTTTATTGGCTTCAACTTTTTTAATACCATTATTAGTATTCAACTCTAAGCTACTTGTGTTTTTACTTTTAAAACCATGCTACACAAACACATACACACTTGAAAAGACCTTTAATTTAAGGAGAAAGTTTTACAAAAACTTTCTACAACAGCTTGAGAACATAGCAAATCATTTTTATTACCCGGAAAAAAGGTGCTCCCTGCTATTAAATCGTAATATTTCCAAGTAAACCCACGTAAGTATGTACACAAATAAACAACGCACATACATACATACATGCTGTATGCACTCATATAATACGGTTTACTGTCGTGTTGTAATAAAAACCAAAGGAAAGAGGGAGTAGAGACACAAACGAAGACTAAAACTTTAAATTAAATTAGTTGTGTCTCCTCCACTTTTACAAAACCAACAGCATATGGGACAAAAGTTTCTATTTTTTTCCTCTTTTATGTGGACGATTATTATATTTTATAACCGAAAGAGGGGGGCATACACATATAGAAAAAAGGGGGAGTAATAAAACCTGGTAAATATTTACAGAACTGGTAACAAGAGCAGGTAACAAGAAAAGAACTGTCATTTCCACACACAATTAATTTCCTACACTGAGCCTTACAACGAATAACGGCTTTATGTGACTACATATGTATAGTATGTATGTAAGCCTGGTCTACAAATATGGCATGCAGCAGTTGCAACACACGTACTTATTAAGGAAACAATATTGTACAGAACAATTTAAAAACAGCAACCAACCAACACATTAACACTTGCTACCGGTAAAAATAACGGCATAATAAAAGATTTTTTAAATGTTTTTGTTGTCTTCTGGTTTTTTGTTTCCATTTAGTTAGAGAGACAATGTGCATGCAACTGTGTAGGTGAGAAGTACAGTTACATTAGAAAAAGTCTAGAGTATTAAAGCCATAAGGAAAACATTAGAAAAGTTTTTAAAAAATGGACCTACAATCAAAGCCAATAAAATACCCTACTTTTGTTACTACTCTGTCATGTTGCTTATAGTTATAAAGCTCTAAAATTAGGTCATGTAAAAAGCATACTCAGAATACATACCTACATACATAATTGGTGATTATAATCCTTCAGTCAGGATTACGACCTAGCTTCTCACACCACCCATGTTGTGTGTGTTAATTTTATACATGATTGGTGGGACCAACAATTTAAAGTCTTCTCCGAACGTGGTAATTTTATTTACTCTCGGAGTTTTTGCCAGAAATCTGCTGAGAGGAAGTAGTTGAAGAAATATTTTTTATGTTTCATTTTGTTCGAGATGTCTGACCTGGGGTTTGAACCGTGGCCTTACGGTCTAATAAGCCAACACACTACCTATTAGACGCCGTAGTCTAAAAAGCATACTCCGAATAAATATATAATATTTCTTTTTAATTTTTGAACACATAATTTCATAATCGGCAATCAATTTCAATCAAGTTCCAATACTATTAAAACTTTTTACTGTTTTCTGCTTTTGAGTGTAGGGTGCAAATATTTTTCTCTTTTTTGTATTCTATACAATTTTAAGAAAGTGATGGGAATAATCAAAATTTCCTTGAAATAGAAAACTTTTGTTAACCACTAAAACTGGGTCACACAGTAGGTGTTAATAATTAATAATCGAACTAAAAAATTTCGTACTAAATGAAAAACTTCATGGGGGGTCCCACAATATCTATTCAGGCAGACAAAGTAGTAGACTGCATTTTCTATTTATGCTATGTAATAAACGAAGAGGCAAAGCCCTATCTTTTAAACGACATTTTTTTCAAAGACCTATTTGGCGATATGTTTATGATTATAAAGAATTTAGAGTGAACGTGCCGCTGCACGAGATTATGCGATTTGACCTCGTTTCTTCTCGGGGATTTACTAAAGTCGCGGTCTAGTAATCCACAGCTGTTATCAAAACCGACAAAATCCATGCCTTCGGTCAAATTCAATTGGCGTTTTGGAATGCACTCTAGCCAAAAAAGTCTTGGGGAATATTTGAAGGATATTGTATGCATTAAAAGTCGCCATTATCTAGTAATGTAGTATGTTGGCTTCTTAGCAGGTAAGCCGTGGTTCAATCCCTTGCTCAGACATCTCGATCAAAACCAAATAGGAGAAAATATTTCATTCCGCGACTTCCTCTCAACAGCCTTCTGAAAAAACTCTGAGAGTAAAACGAAAAATTGCCATGAAAAGTTTCTCAAAAATCTGTCGTTCGTAGTTGGCATTGAACTGTATGTCCCGCCACTTATGGATAGCACACACAAAATTAGTAATGCGAGACGCTAGGTCGTAATCTTCTCTAAAGGGTTGTAATGACCAGTTGAGTAAGTATATTCCACACATATTGGCATCAATAGATATTCCGATGATATACTATTAAACCCAACTTGGCATACTACCGTTCTATATTATTAAAGGCAACTATGGATTGGTAATCCCAAGAACATAAACACTTTTGTAATTAGAATGAACGGTCTTTCTAAGAGATTGTTGCATGGTTAAAGTTGCCTTGTCTATTATTTCGTACGGTCACGAAAAATTCGAGAGATGCAGGAGTTCCTCAGCGTTATATTTCCAAGCATTTTCAACAACGCTTGAATACAAAGCTAAGGCAACAACAACAAGATCCCTTATTCGCCTATCGAGCGGCAAACAATATAAAATATGACAGCTTGGTTTTCATGGGCCTTTTCAAGGAATTGGCGCAGTGCGAACAAATAGCCGGAAAGATAAGATTAAATTCGCGTTTTGGTAAGTGACTGTAGCCCTTAACGTGATACCTTATATGTTAGCAGGTATTGTGTTGTCTTATTAGACTTGAGGCCTGGGTTCAAATCCCAGCTCAGACAAATCCAAAACGAAATATGAAAAAAAATTTTCTTCGGCTACCGTCTCTCAGCAGATTTCTGGCAAAAACTCCGAGAGAAAATGAAAAAAATCTGTAGTTCGGATTCGACTTTAAACTGTAGGTGCCGCCACTCATGTATAAAATTAACACACACAATGTAAATGGTGTGAGAAACTAAAAAAAAAATCTGACTGAAGAGTTGTAATGATCAATTATGTATGTATGTATGTATATTAAGGCTTGTAGCCCTGTTGTTGCTGTATATTAAGAGATCTCACTTTTTGATGATGGGACAGAGGATATTGAGATCAATCATTGGCCATACTGTTTTCTAGCCATACTGTGGAGGTAATGTGGTGAAGTTCATCAGGGAAATACAGCCGCATATGTGAAAATTTGTATTTCAGATTGCGATTGGTACAGAACAATACTATGAACGTAATGTAGTGAAGTTCATTAGCGACATACGACTGCATATGTGAAACTATGTTCCTGAATGCGACTAGTACAGCGTCACCTGTATCACCCATATGACCGTAATTATATTTCAACATTAAAGTCATGAAACTTTCTGTCCAACAACGCCTGCGTTATTGATATTAAAAAATATATTTGTTTGCTTTATTACGGTTTAAATTTGTGCAACTGTAGAAAAACACCCTATAAACATATGTATCATACTTGCTACATAAACATAAAACGTTTCTATAACAGTGCAGCGAACACCCAGAGAAAATTATTATTATTGCGCTAGAAATGTCACCTGCAGTGTTCACATTTAAAAACTTAATTTTCATTGTGTTACTGAACAAGAAATGAAAACAAAGTAAACAAACTTCTAATGAATACATACCTCTTTTTTAACCATTATTGTTTTTTAAATGAAACAGTTTTTTGTTGTAAATAAATATTTTATTTCAAAAATAAAATTGCAATCAAAGAAAAGCGACACAGAAATTTGTTGCCCAGAATATTTGGCACACTGTGTAGATAGGTTTTTGAAAAGCCTTTTTCTTTCTTATTTCTTGGCTCAGGATTCATGAGACTTTATTTTTAAAATTATTATACGCTTTAAGCAATTTTTTGTGCTTCTCTTTTTGGCAAATTCAAAAACGTTTTGCTACTAAAATGGTAAAGGAAATACTACGTATTCGTACTCTATATGAAGTAAAAATCGAGTCATAAATTGAAATTTATAAATAAAACATGCTTGCTACGCAAAAATAATCACACAAGGTTGGTTTGAAAATAAAACGAAAACAAACGACAGAAAAAAATTTGAATATTTTTTATGAATAAAGGAAGTTAAAATATGGTTGGTGGTCATAAAGTAAAATTTAATAAAAATGCTATTTGATATAAAATATATCCTAGTATAGTATTCATAGTTATTAGAATGCTGGATTATAGCCCTTGTAGCCCCTATAAGTTCTATACTTTCCTTTTTCCTTTCATTAACATTCTAGGGTGTAGCAAATAGCTTTAACAAACTGCTTCGATTTTCCACGCTTTGTTGCTGTTGTTATAACGCCTTCCCAAGTAACGCTTCTTTGCCCTAGAACTAATCTCCCGGTGGTCCTTGTAGTATTATCTTTGTGATTATTATTATCGTCTAAAGGTGCCAAGGTGGTGAAGTCGCCATAGGCTAGTAGGTAGTGTGTTGGCTTATTAGACATGAGGCCACGGTTCAAACCCCAGGTCAGACATCGAAACGAAATATGAAAATATTTCTTTTATGACTTCCTCTCAGCAGATTACTGACAAAAACTCGGAGAGCAAATAAAAGCTTTCTCAAAAATCTGTCGTTCGGTGTCGACTTTGGACTGTAAGTCCCGCCACTCATGTATCAAATTAACACACACAACATAAGTGGTGTGAGAAACTAGGTCCATAATCCTGAATGAAGGGTTGGAATGACCAATTATGCATGTTAAGGGTCCAACCTTACAACCATACGATCTATTGTTCTGCCGTCAATTTGTATAAAGTCTCCTTCATTATCACATAATCCACATCGCTATACCAAATGAACGGAGGGCGTGCATCCCTATTATTCTGGAAGGTACAGACCAATCACCTGCTTAGCTGGAATAACAGAAATAGATTAAAGAAACGGAAACATGACAGAAATGTTTTGTGGAAGCCAAATGCTCCCTAGAAAGGTACTGAAAAAAATCACAGAACCTCCATATTGGTTGTTATCTCATTCTGAACAAATGAGTCTACAATACTTAGTCAAAATGCCAGTACGACGCTTAGGTTAGTCTTACTTAGTGGGTCTTAACTCTACCCCTATAACGCACTAAAAGTACAGATTGTCTCACACCCATTTGATTGCCCTTTTAAAACATATTTTTCCCATGCATTAAAAAGTTTTGTTGCTCATTAGCGGTGTGGTGGAAGCTCTCCTCCTCCCGCCAGTTCATATGCTTGTTCCTTGCTATGAATAGCCATATGACCTGGAATCCTGCAGACTAACGTTCAATTTTCTCTACCAAACAGAGTCAACTTTCTTGGACAGTCATTTACTATTTTTGAGTCAACCACATAAGGACCGAGTGCTTTGATAACGGCCTAACCATACTTAGTCATGCATACAGGTCATTGTGTTATGGGGAAACACGCAGAGAGAATGCTGCTACCATTTAACGACTTCGGCGGTGGGTGCAGATCCGCTAAGGAAGAGGAGACTGTTATCCACTTTCCTCGTCAATGCCCATCTCTTGCGAGGTGCAGATATAGGTCTCCAATCCTTGTCCAATTCTTTGTCTTTTATCAAATTTTCGGGCTGGTTTTCCAGCGTGGGGTAGTCGTGCTTTAATGTGCAGCCCTTGCGCTGATCACTTTCTTATTCCCTGATTTGGAGGAACTTGGTCAGTACAGAGACTGCGTTCACCTGTGGCGTTACAATGGGCCGCTATGCGTGCTCAATTGAGCTTTTGGTATCAAAACTACCACTCCAACCTAACCTAACTTAACACAATACACTGCATGAGTAGGTGCCATCCTTGAAGCTTTTCTTGTTCTCGTAAATTTTGTTAGTTTGGTCTCGGGGTTAACCTTAACCGCACTTAGTTTTTTGTGTTTTTTTTTTTGCAATTTTGAAGAAGTTTGGTTTCATATCATTTATGAGCTTAATTAATCATCATTAAACTTCTTCCTCTCCATATCGATTAGTTTCTCTAATGATTTCTGCAATCACTATCCGTGATATATGTGATTCGGAATATTTCCGTTGATTCTAAAACATAACTTTCTACTCGTTTTGATTAATCAGTGGATTTGTTCAAACTTTCGTTTGTGTTGTAAATTTACCAACTTTGGCAACATATTTCTTTAACTATTTTTCTCTTTTCCTTTTCCGTTCTTTCTTCTTTTTTTTATTTCTTTGTGCCAAATAAATCATTAGTCAGTCGGTTATAATTTTGCTATTCGCTGTCATAAGTGCAAAAAAACGAAAGGAATTGTGGCAGAAAGAAAACTTTTGCACATAAAGAGAGCGAATGTAAATCAAGAAGTTGCAAGTGTATGGCATACACAGAAGAAAAGAGGAACAGGAGAAATGGAACAAATTTTACATTTCCGGCAGAACTCATAAACCAACGGCTTAAATATGCTAAACATGTACGAGTAGGTTGTGCATGGAAGTAAAAATGTTTAAGGATTTATTTGTTTAGCGGTAAATAGAAAACTTAGGAAATTACTTACGATTTAACCCGGCATTTGCAAAGGTCAGGACTTTTCCTCCTACTCACAACCACAACTCATACAGAAATCTTTCAACAGAAAATCAAGTTTTTCGGCATACCTTTCAATAGTAAGGGGAACCGTGAGAATCGCAAGCGTACCAAGAATGTATTTTAAGAACAGAAGACCAGCAGTTATCTTCTTATCTAAACACGTCCAGCAGAGTTTAACAATATCGCACATATCTTCCTGTTTACAACATAGTTGAGCGTCCCTGTAAGTCGTAATCTGTCGGAGGTTATGAGCTTGACGTTGAGAGGAATGACGTGCATTAGGAACTTCAGTTAGGAAATGAGATGCTGACTAGCAGAGTCCAGCAATATTTCACATACCTTCCTGCTCACAACGAATTTGAGCGTATTTGTAAAGCGTATGACGTCAGTGTCGATAAGCTTGAAGTTGATAGGAATGATGTTGCGACGACATGTTTTAGGAACTTAAGTTCGTAAATGTGATGCTGGCAGTACCTAGTAATTTAAAACGTTTCACTGAGCTATAATATGTTCGTTAAAATTGAAGGTAACTTCCTGCTCAAATAACTCCCTCCGAGGGGAGCTGTAGAAATGACTGCCCGTCAATAGAGTTATAAAGGGACATACTTATGCCACGTACAGGGCCCATTGCGGTACCAAAGTTTCACATTTACCCCTAGTCCAGGAACCACTTAGAACTTCCAATGATACGACACAGACTGCCAATATCTATGCATGACAGTTCATCCATATCCTTCAAATAATAAGCACCCTGGTGCCTCTTTCTCCTCAGGCCAAGTGCCGGCGGGCGTGTACAAAGTTGGTAAAGAACAGTCTCTCATCCCCACAACTTCTACAGAAATCATTTGTAAGATTTTCAAGACTAATACGACTCGCATGCGTTCATCCAGCATGGGCCAGATTTTCTGCACCGTTCTGCCGGTGTCCGAAGCCGCCCAGCTACTGTCAACAAGATTCACGACTGCATTGTCAATTATAAGTTTACAGGGACCCAAAACGGATCCGCAAAGTCGAGAATTCGTCAGAGAGTTCGATGATCATGCCCCATCTGGCTAGTTCAGCAGCTCTGCAGTTATCCGAAATGTCTCTATGTCCTGGTAACCATCGGAGTCTAGTAGGTAGAGTGTTGGCTTATTAGACGTGAGAAAGTGGTTCAAACTCCAGGTCAGACATGTCCTGGTAAAAACTTTGATAGTAAATAAAAAATTGCCATGAAAAGTTTCTCAAAAAAATTGTCGTTCAGAGTTGCCTTTAAACTGTAGGTGCCGCCACTTATGTATAAAATTAACACACACGACATGAGGGGTGGGAGAAACCAGGTCATAATCCTGACTGAAGGGTTGTAATGACCAATAATGTATGAGGTACCCAAAGGGTTTCGCAATGTCGAGAATTCGTCAGAAAGTTCGATGATCGTGCCCCATCTGGCAAGTTCATCCACTCTGCATTTACCCGAAATGCCCCTATGTCCTGGTACCCATCGGAGTCTAGTAGGTAGAGTGTTAGCTTATTAGACTTGGGAAGACGGTTCAAACTCCTGACTTCTGGTAAAAACTACGAGAGTAAATGAAAATTAACATGAAAAACTTCTTTAAAAAAAATAGTTTTACGGCGACTTCTTGTAGGCGACTTTAAACTGAAGATATTGTCACTCATGAATTAAAAATTAACACACACAACATGAGTGGTGGGAGAAACCAGGTCATAATCCTGACTGAAGGGTTGTAATGATCAATTAAGGATGTAGGCCTTCGTAGGTTGTTAAACTTAACTAAAACTTTATAGTGAAAGATTTATTAACTTTTTAAAGAGGGCGCCATATGTTTGCTTTTTTAAACTTTTAATCAAATAATATACGCCCTTCATCCATAATGGTAATAAACAGACAAATACTTTTGACATGATTTATATTATCCCTGCGGCTTCAGCCTTTAATTGTACACACAAAGTATCTGTTTAATCATCTGTTTTATTTCACAAGGAGATGAAAAATATGCCACACATTGTGTTTAATAAAACATTGCTTCCCACAAGAAATAAATGGCATTCCAGTCTTAGAATTTAATTTCAGTATAAATCGCCCACAATATTTAATTCCATTCCGTACTATACATGCTGGTATAATTTCTTCCGCCACAAAAGTAGAGAAAAAAGAGAAAATAGAATCAACATAGTATTGCCATATAAAATGCAAATATTTATTGTTTATGAGCTTTGTTTGGCCTAATTTTTGCAAAGGGTTTGAGGTCTGGTTGGATATAATTTGCTCTGCCAACTTCTAACATGGCTTTCATACCAACATGTTCGCTGGATGTGTGTATACATGAGTATATTTTCAAATCAGTTTCAAAAGGAAATGAGAATGTATTGTTACATGTTCTTATTTGTATAACGGTATGTGTAACTCTACTATTTCCGTTTTCATTTGGTGGTGGTAGTAGCATTGCGAACACATGTAAAATACTTTCACAATGTACTTGTGCTAAAGGAATTTTGAAATATTTTTCTCTTCTCTCAACTTGAGTATCGTTAGGGAGTAAAACATTTGCTTTACATTCCTTGTTCTGTTGTGTTCGCTTTTTTGTTTCATATCCTTCCTATGTCATTAATATGCTAATTGTGCTGCCAGTGGGGGAAAACAAATTTAGCCAGTTTTAAAGGAACAATAAAAAATATGTTTAAGAAACAAAAAAGTTAGGATCTTACCAAACGTTAAGTAACATTACAGTTAATAGCTGGCAATATTAAGTCATAAATTATATTTAAAAATCTATTTTGTTTTGGCCCCTGGAATAATTACAGAAATTAAATTTAAAGGCAAGGAATACGGTTAAATTAGACTAGAGAAGAGGGGGGACTTAATTTCAGTTCACAATTGAGTTGAAAAGTTATTGTCGTAGTTGAGACATACGGTAAACTAAGCTTCTGAAAGTGGGTTGGTGGACATGATTTGAATTCAATCCAAACCAATGATGTATTCGTACCACATTGGAAGATAACATTCCTTAAAAATTGTCTCCGAAGTAAGCTGAGCCTGTTATTCAGATTTATATTCAGACAATATGAAAATAAGAATCCTAGGGTGCCGAGATAATCAAAATAATATGACACTAACTCGAGGCAGCCGTATATCCTCGATCAGACTTATAAGAATTTTTATGAACCCATACGGTCGACCATCAACCATCGAATCCTATTAAAAATGGAATAACAAGGCTGTGTATCAGTTTCAAATCATTTTGATGTTCTTATGAACTTATAGAGAGCCGATGCCAAAAGAAGCCAGCTCGGTCAACTACCCAAAGGGTTCTCATATAAGAACGTTTCTCTAACAAGGCTTAATAATGACACAGACAGTGGATGATACCTTGCATCCTCGATATCAAAAAAGGCCAAGTCGGTCAACTATTCAAAGGGTTCCCATATAAGAACCTTTGTCTGACAACGCTTAATATTGACAGAGGTAGTAGACGATAGTTTTCTTCTCCTTCATTACAGTCCCAATAAAAGCCGTAAAGCGGAAGGTTTAGTCTTCTCCCAAAACACGATAAAGTAGCGAGCATTAATCCCCTTAATTTGAATCCATGACTTCTGGTCAAAGCGGAAAACTTTTTGTGATCGTAGAATAACCAAACCTGCCACATTAAAGCGCAGGTAGGATTCCTGCCCTATTTTACTAGTATCTGTAACGTATATTACAGTGATGCGAAGAAAAAGCTGTTCCAGTCACCCTTTAAAATTAAGGATAATGTAAAAAATTCCAAAAATAGATTTTGTATGTTTTTGCCACGCCTACAAATACCGCCTTTTTAGTTATTTGTTCATTGTGTCGCCACTTTTAGTCCGATTATAACATTTTGCATACTGGTGTTCATGGGACTATTAGCAGCTTAGTACCCTACCTATGCTAGCTTAATAGTGAGTATGTTAGTCTCATTACTTAGGTTAGGTTTGAGGATATGTACTTGTCATTGGGACAAATACAATACCCGAGGTCAAAATTATCCATTGTAAATTCGTCCTAGAAGAGAGAGAGAGAGAGAGAGAGAGAATAGTGAAAGAGATAGGGAAATTGGAAAAGAAAAAGAGGTAGGAAAGGGGGAATATAAAAGATAGAATAAAAAGATGGACCACAAGCACGCAAGAGAGCGCAACTACAACCTTGAGGTCGTCACACTGCTTATCTAGCGCAATCTGTTTATGAATCTATGGAGAGCCGTAATGTCGGCTTTCGACAGAGAGTTCCTGTGCAGGGTCATCAACCTCAACCTATTAAAGGCCGAACAGTTTTAGAAAAGGTGTTCGATAGTTTACAACTCCTCCTCACCTCAACATACCCTGCAATAGTCCGGCTGGGCAGTGATCCAGATCCTTGGCTGCGATCTAATCTCGCAGTGCCCTGTAATGAAACCAACAATCAACCTGAGGCTGGCCTTATCTAAGTCTAGCAGCAAACCAGTTCTAGCACTATCTATAGCAGGCCATAGACTCCTTGACATATACCATCTCGATCCATCCCACCAACGCCTCTGCTCTTACTCTCTGACCCATGCAGTGATGAGGCCGTATAAGTGGCAAATTGAAGGATCAGGACCAACTATCAAGTCGTTCTCAAAAATGAATCTAAACTAGCGAGTTCATTCTCCGTCTCATTACCAACTATACCGCAATCCTAGTAGATAGTAAACGTAAATAATCGGTTCTCATCAAGGTCAGTCCTTGACGCGGATCTTATCTTATGTTATCTTTACAATAATCATGCTTAAAGCCTTTTTTGAAATTCGAATGAAAAGGATTTTTTTCTAAAAAAAAATATATTTATCTTAATTTTTTGTTAGAAAACTTGTAGTTTTATGTAGGAAATAATACTGTATAAATAGTTTGGGATTAGCTATCATACTTTCAGAGCAGCCCATATATCCTTTTTTAAGATTTTTAAAATTTTAATTTTTTATTAATTAAAGAAAATATATTTAAATAATGATGCTTATGTTTTTATGTTCCTTTTTGGTATATTTTTATCTCATATTAAAGTTTTCTGTCAACAGAATTCAAAAACATTTTAGTTTTATTGTGAAATTTGAAAATTACCTCCAGCGATTTTAATTGAAATTTGATACTTAATGATGGAATACTTGCAGTGATTGTAAGGGAAATTAATTTAAGGATATTTATATAAATCAAGCTTCATAAAGAGATTTACGGAGTAATGCTTGGTATTGAAGTATGTTTTCTTTCCTTTCCCTTTGTTTTGTTTTATTACCTTTTCAACTCATGTTTAATTTTGTCGCTGTAGATTAGTAACTAATTGGATTTGATGGTCGTTATGAATTTCGTGGTCCACCGAAGTCGAATTGGCAGTTTCAGATTCAAGTACATGCTATGTGCATAGCAATTACTTACAGCAATATTTGGGGAAACCCGTATCCGGGAAGCCAGAGAGGAATCAAAGAGAGAAAATTGTTATTGTTATTGTTAAATCGATGTTCTATTGCAACGGGTAACATTTTTGTACCACACATGACGTTGACAACAAATATTTCTAACGAATCACAAGAATGTCTCATCAGGTTTCAGCCAGCCATCAACTGAGAGTGTACTGATGCGAGAGACAATAAGCTGTCCTATCTAAGCAATTGGAAACTTATAAATCGCCACAAAGCAGGGTACTAGACGTCAAATTAGTACCATTTAGAAAGAAATAAAACCAAGCTGACATGAAGTGCTTGATTTTTATTTAAAAAACCATGCCAATGTACTTCATGTCAAAAATTTTGGCGCAAATTTCATAAAAGTGATAATAAAATGTAATAATGTAAAATAGTTTTATTAAAATGAATTAAAATAAATCAAAATATTAAAATTTTTTAACAAAATCTATCAATAATCGTGACAATTCCATGTACTACAAGTATGTATCAAAAGTATGTATGTATGTACATAAGCTAGAATTATGAAGTTTTTTAAGGCTCGATCTACGGTTAATCTGATTTATTTCTTACAATAAATACTTAAATTTTTTAAATTCAATTCAATATTTCGGTGACATATTCTTTATTGTTGTTGTTGTTGTAACAGTTCGGCTGTTGTCTCCGGAAGCTTTTCCCTGTATGTAATATAAAGATGGATCATAATTTTAGTTTATGTATTCTATTGGTTGTGTGCCGTGTAATTCGGTGGGGATGGGATGGATTGGAGATGGGATTGTTGTTGTTGGTTGTATGTGTGTTGTCAACGTCATGTGGTAGGTAGTCCGAGGAAGTCAGCTGTCGTCGTAGGGTTCAGCCACAGGTCTACTGGCCGTAGGGCTGTCGGTTTCGCTGGACAGCTAAAAATGTACACCGTATCGTGTGGTGTCTGGTTGCACAATGGGCAGCTATCCTGGGTTCTCGGGATAATCCTAGCCGTGTAGTTATTCAGGAAGTTCGACCATCCTGATCTGAGCTGGGCCAGAATAGTTCTCGTGACTCTTGGAAGCTGCCTTTCCGAATCGGCTATGGGTGGTGGGTGCCGATTAATGACCTTATTATGGCTGAGATCGTCTCTGACCGTCGCGACGATGGTATTATGAAGGGCATTTTGTGCCTCCCTGACGGACAGTATGTCAGTTATTGAGGGTATGAGGTGGGCGATGTCCGAGTTGTAGATAGTGAGGTCTTGTCTTATGCGGCGAGGAGGGGGATCATTCAAGACTATGTGGTGGTTTGGATGGGAAGGTTGGTAGCAGGCTATGAGGAATTCTTTAGTTAGCAGCTCGTTGTGTCTTCTAACCATCAGCATCTTCGTCTCATCATGAAGATGGTCTATACTAGTCATCCTCACGCATCCGGTGGCTATTCACAGGGCGTTGTTCTGTGACGTCTGTAGTGCCCTCCACTGTGTGTCACTCAGGAATGATGTCCAGATTGGAGCAGCATAGTTGAGGAGAGACCGTCTGATATCCTTATAGGTGGAGAGGATGGTTTCCTTGTCCATTCCCCATGTGGTGCCTGCCAGAGCCTTTAGGACCTTGTTTCTTCTCTTCACGCTGGCGTTGATGTTAGTCGCATGTGCGGCGAAGTGAAGTAAGTTGTCGATTGTTGTTGTCGTATTATAGTGACTATCATCAATAATACTTTAATTATCCTGAATGTCAAATTTGTAATTTTAATATGTTAATTTATTTAAGTAATCGTTCTTCATTGCTTTTAAACATTTTACAGCGAAGAATTCAAAATTTCACCATCCATAGAATTATTCAGGCCTTTAAAGCAAATTGCTCATGATATTGTTGTCCACTTGTTTTATTACAAATTTTTTTCTCATTTCATTTCGTCTTTAACGTCTTTAAATTTTTGTATTTCATCGTTTGTTAAATCTGTTAAATGTCAGTTCTTCTAAAGCAAGGCAGAATGATTTATAACTTCTGTCATTCGTATACTGGCCTCAAACCAGCCCACACAGTAAAATAAAACAATAAAACATAATACAAGTTATTGTTCTTTCCTTTTTTTTTCAAATTATTTGTATGAATACCAGTAAAACTAATAGTTTTTATTTTCTATTTTTCTATTTTCTCTTTCCTTTCCTTTTTTTATTTTATTTTTGCTTTAAAATTTTATTTTATTTACAGAATTTGAAAAAATGTTCATCATCATCAATGGCAACATTATAGGGCGTATCAACACTATTGCAAACGAGCATTTCTGTTATTCAGTTGTTCTCTGTAATAAAAATAATCATGAAATTCAAAATGAAAAAACAATTTTACACACACATTCACATCGACATATACATACATGCATATGCTTTTACTAGTAGTTACAGGCATTTGTAGGTTTTCTTTTTATTTGTATCCACAAGTCCTTTTTACTATTCAATGGCAATATGATAGTCGAACGCATATAAAAATTTTATTCAAATTACTTGAAATCGAATTGAAATAAAGAGTAGCTAGAGGATGATGTCGTTTCAATACTGTGTGTCTATTTTAAGTTCTGCGCAACTAAGGATGTCAAACAGGGCACGTTTATAAACTAGAGTACGAATACCCTACAAAAACTGCTGCATAAACGATGTCTAACACTCAAGCTATTGTGTCATCAGAAATGACTTGAAGAAAACTTTCTCATGTCCAGAACAATTCAGGATAATAGCTGTCCACTTTATATAGATGCAAATCGGCATCGACGTAGCTTATGGAAAAGATATTGTCCATTATGACTAGCGAAGTTCTGGTCAACATGGTACATGCTGCAAAAACGAACCATATTCCGTGCACTATTGCACAATGGACCAAATGCCCAATCTAGCGCGAAATTTTATGTTTTAAAATTAAAATTGTTGTCGCTTTTACACTTGTCATGTTCCCAGTGATCTTAACGTTAATTATTATTGTTTGTTTACTACCAAATTAACAACGCTGTGTGCTTTCAAACATAAGCAATAATTTGAAATAAAAACTTCTCCAAATTCCGACGAGATGTGTTGATAGTTTCAAGTATTTTTCTTATAATTGTGAAAAGGTAATTAATTTGTTCAAAATTTTTTGTTTTATCCCTATTTCATTTTAATTAGTGCCACGCCCCTTTAGATGTCAACCACATTTCACAGCTCACATCATTTTCTAGACAAATTCCAAATTTCAGATTTCTAAGTGCTTTCAAAGTCGAATTTAACTCTCTTGCGCGCTAGATTGGGCATTTGGTCCACTGTGCATTGTACTTAACGATTAATTAACTTCCACTCTTAACGAGTCATGGTCGCAATCTTAAATATGTAATATGTTGTCTCATATTGCCAGCTGGTCAGATCAATATACCATGTGTGGCTATCTCGATAAAGATTTTCAGCTGTCTTGGATTAGTATAAATGTCATGACGACATTTACCATGGTCGCTTTGGCTGCCTGATGATCCGTAATAACCCTTACAGACGTGCAACAACCAGAAGTAAATCGCTCTAAAAATGGCTCCTAATGTCCAGCCAGTTCCATAAGGAGAATTATAATAGCTTCTTACAGCGAATTTTTTGTAAAAAAAAGGGAATATAAGAAAGAGTCTTTACTCCTGAGAGTACCTGGGTAGTCTGATGTTAATATCTGCCATTGCAGATCTCAGTAATACTTAGTTTCAATGATAGGATTTTAGCTAGGCTAGTCAGTATATGCAAGCCAGTGCAGATAAATTCAGAAGCGTCTTAAAAAGCTAACAATTAACACCAAGCAATTATTTTATACAGAGGTACGCTTGTAGAAACATATATAAGATCCATATCACAATTTTCCTTATTCGCAGAACTAGCCTGAGATTCTGACAGATTGGTCGTACTGTCCATTACCGACAGATCATTCAAATCGTTGTATCACGGCAAACTCAACATCGTTTGTTATGTATCCAAGACCAATGTGATCAGAAACCGTATTGAGTGTACTCGTTTAAGCAGACTTTTTGTGCGCCGATTGTCCAACTCTTGCGGAAGTCCTTTGTCTTCTGTCTAAGACCGACACGAAAAAACCATACTGTATGTACTCGTTTGGAGTTGGAACAGTCTTTTCGTGCGCCACCTATCCAGCTTTGGCAAGAATTTCTGTGCTATTTCGTAGCCGAAATCGTGTACATATAGTCTATAACTTTATTGCCAATTTTAAGGTTGCAAGTCTTCAAAGCTATTCCTAATGTAGAGAACTCGCTGGAGAGTTCGATGATATACCAAACCCAGCCATTTCTTCCGCTATACGGTTACTTGAAAAAAATTGCGTTCCGGTACTCTAATATATTATTGGGAGACTTAGGACAGCTATAAACTATCTTGATGGTCATTATTTTAGAAACTAGGCTTCTGAAGGCAGATTTATTTTCAGGAAAGAAGCTGATATTCCCTGCTACCGTACTTTCATCCTTTCCGCAGTTTATATGACTGACATATTCGTTCTGAAGACGGTGTAGTTATCCGTTAACGTATGTATATTCCACCACAACCTGCTCCATTCAATTTCTAACCATCAGTGACAAATTGAACAAAGTCGTTAACAAGCTACATTGCATCACTTTTCCAAACTTCTCTTTCCAGAATGGATGTATGAGCTTCCTTGAGAAAAAGCCATAGCGCGATATTATGCAGTTAATACTCTTAATAGTTTCATATGTCTTTAGGATTTTCCATTTGTTCAGATATGAATTCAGATGTGAGTATTAATTTTAGCGGTTAAGTCCCAATAAAAAAAATGCAGTGGAAAGGGACATAAAATTATCTGCAGCGCAGAAGTAGGTGTAGAACACAAGTCACAAGTGCCAGCAGCTCTTTGAGTCTGCCATATTAGCTTCAGTTTAGTCCTTCTGCCGAGAAATATCCATATCCATATGGCGAATTCGTAGGTTGAGATATTTCAAAACACAGATGTACAGATCTAATGAGTTATCCTATGCTTAATACCCTATTTTTTCGCAACACTGTATTACAAATATAGAGGGCAATGGGGTTCTTTTTGCCGTATTGAGTATATTCGTTTTCGAAGACAGCTTTCTCTGCTCAATAAGTCCTAAAAAATTTGCCACATTCTTGAGTTAAAGATCGTAAAATAAAACCATAACAATATGTTCTGTTACCTTCTAATCCGATAACTAATGTGTCTTATTAATTGCTTTTAAAAGTTACGTCTTAAAAGTAATTTATTTAAGTCCTTGGGTTCATTATTTAATTCGTTATTGTTTTCAAAAGTAGTTTCTATATCTCAGGCACCAGACTACTTTAAAACTCAGCAACAAAAGTGTGTTGGCATATTATATGTGTGGCCACGGTTCAAACCACAGAATAATATGAAAAAATATTCCTTAGGCGACTTCCCCTCAGCAGATTCTGGTAAAAACTCTGAGAGTAAATAAAAATGACATGAAAAGCTTCTCAAAAATCTGTCGTCCGGAGTATACTTTAATCAGTAGGTTCAGCCACTCGTGTATAAAATTAATACACACAACATAATTGGTGTATTGCAGCGTGTTCCAGGCGGAAGTGATGGCCATCTACTGAGCCGTGCAGTGGATCCTCGCATACGGTGTTCCTTTCACCCGCATTACGATCTTTTCTGATAGCAAGGCTGCCATAAAGTCTCTGTCGAAGGTTGCGAATAATTCCAGGAACGTCAGAGAACGTCGCCGCTGCCTCAACCTTCTTCAGTCAGGATTATAGACTACCTTCACACAACACCCATGTTGCATGTATTAATTTTATTCATTAATGGCGGGACCACAGTTTAAAAGCGATTTCTTGTGATGGAATTTTATGAGAAACTTTTCATGGACGTTTCTATTTACTCTTAGAATTTTATCTAAAGACTACAGAGAAGAGGTCGCCAAAAAGAATTTTTTTAATTCGTTTTGTTCGACTGAGAGCTGAAGTTTGAACCAAGGGATCTCATTTAACAAGACCACACGAAGCCTACTAGACTGCGATGACTTCCCTTTATGGCGAGGATACTTAATATAAAGACTTCCTTAAATTGAATTGCAATAATCCGTTGTAAACTATATGATCGATCTGTTTTATAAATTGCCTGAGCTTAAAACGATTGAAATTTATGCATACATCCAATATACAACTCTTACATGTGTAGTGCCAAAGTGAATAATAAAAATTTAAGAAATTTTTCAATGTCTTTCCATACAAATAGCTGCCATACATACATTTTAAAATGTACGATTTAACAAGAAATTTAACAAGAAATTGGAAATAAAAAAAAAATAAAGAAAAAAAAAATAAAATGAAAAGAAATGAACTGAACAAATGATAGAAAAAAAAATTGATGGAGAAAACTAAGATGAAAATCTATAAGACATTAAATAACTAGAATAACAATTTTGTGGTTATTTTAGAGATACTACATGCATACATAGATAACTGAGAAGCAAGAAGGATAAGACAGTTAAGATGGTTTAGAAGAACGCATGTAAACCAAGCATGATGAATAAAAGAAATTTTAAAAGAAAAAGAAAAAATTGGGAGGATAAAGTCGTATAATAGTTTAAATGAAATACAATATGCCCCCTACACAGCAATATTTCAAGGCTAACAGATTGCAGAGGAAATAGATTTTCTGTTCATTTTTTTCAGAGGGTTTTCCATTTATTCTTAAATGGAAATTAAAAATTTTAAAATAAATGGAAACAGTGGCGTAATATGCCACAAAAGAAACCATTAAGACTTTTGTAGAAGACAAAAACATTATCTTTAAACCAGTAATCAATGACAGAGTTTGACAAACTCCCCGTCAATTCAACAGAAAACATGCAAAACAGTTCTGAAAATTAAACACCGAATTTAATGTCAGTTTTTTTTCTTGTATTTTGTTGTGTTAAACTGTCAATGTGCGAACAAATTTCTTGGTAATCATTTATATACAAACCATTAGTTTTACATCATTATCGTTAACGTCATCACGGTCATCATTATTATTTCCCATCAAATCAGGCAGGCATTACCATATACCCCCGACACCAAAAGCACATCATTTGTATAAGATTTCATTCAACCACTAACGTTGACAACATTTAATGTGGCGCAAATTTTCTAATGTGGCATGCAAAACAATATCTAGTATTTGAAAGTGTGGCAATTTGTTTAAAGCAACTGAAACTGTTATAAATTCCTATCGTAAATTTGTTAAACATCAGCAAAATTTTTTTGCTCAGTTAAACTATGAAAAATGTTTACGTACAACAACAACACAACACACCCTCGGTATTAAATTTAAGTCACACAAATAATTTACATAAGGGCCTTTTGAAAGGCCTTAAATTTGCGAGAACTTTTTTCTGTATCAGCATACGTAGCATACATACATACAAAAATAATTGGTCATTACAAGCCTTTAAGTCAGGATTACAACCTAGCCTCTCACACAACTTATGTTGTGTGTGTTAGTTTTATACATGAGTGTTGTGATCTACAGTTTAAAGATGACTCCGAACAGAAGATTTTTAATGGCAATTTTTTATTTACTCTCCGAGTTTTTACCAGAAATCTGCTGACAGGAAGTCACCAAAGAAATATTCAAACATTCATTTTGTTGAACATGTCTGATCTGGGGTTTGAACCGTAGCCTCACTTCTAATAAACCAACACACTACCTACTAGATTACAGCAACCTCACAGCACTTGGGTTTATTTCATGGTCTGTTAAGCCGTATATTACTTTCGCATTTGCATCTCCATCAATATAAAGTCCAACTCTTGCAATAATCTAACCCGTCAGACCACTTCCAATACCCTAGATAAGCTAATTGGGTGGGTGCCCGAACTATAGGCTGCAATACTGATTTTTGTACAAAATTTTCTTCTGAGCTAAAGCACAGTTTCCACTTGGTGAATATGTTGCTAACATAACTTCACTAGTCATTACAACTCCTTTAGTCCGCACTACAACCTAGCTTGACCTATCACCAATGTTATGTGTGTTAATTAAACTCATAAATTGACTCCTATTCATCCTGTGCTTTGAGTTGGAATACAGGAAAGTTAGTAGTAGGAGGAAGGAAAGAGGGACAGTGTGCGAATTATTATTTAAAGTCGACTCCGATCGACAGATTTTTGAGATATAGTTTCATGGCAATTTTACTTACTCTCACGGAGGTTTTTGTAAGTCTGCTGAAAGGAAGTTTGTGAAATAAATATTTTTTTCCATATTTCGTTCGGTTTTTCTGATGGTTTGAACCAAGGACTCACGATTTGGTAGCCAACATACAACCTATTAGACTACGCTTGTTAAGTTGTCGATTACGGTAGTTAAATTATCGTTCAAAATTGTATCTTATGGCTCTCGAATTATCTAGAATCTGGATAAGCAATTGCCTTCGGCAAAAGTGATTATTTCCAGAGGAGACCATGGGTCATATTTTTTCGCTTTGGACATATGATGATCGACATATTTTTGGTTTCCAATTGACAATTATAAACTGGAGGGTACAAGACATCGAAGTGAGTTTTGCCCGACCTGGTCTTCCTTTCCCTTGGTTGTTGTAGGTAAATGTATTTTTTTGCAGACTTACGAAGTGTATGACGTGTTCAATATCTTTAACAAATTTTAAAAATTCTTCGCGTAAAATCGCGATAAAAACGTACATTGAAGTCGCCATGGTGTAGTAACTCTGAGAGTAAATAAAGAATTGCCATGAGAAAGTTTCTCAAAAATCTGTCGAAGTCGAGTTCAAACTGTAGGTCCAACCACTCATGTATAAAATTAATACACACAACATAAGTGGTGTGAGAAGTTAAGTCGTAATCCTGATTGAACTATTGTAATTACCAAACATGTATGTACATATGTATGTATGTATGTACATGGAAAATGGTTGTCTTAAGCGATTGTTTACAGTAGCTCAAGTTCAATGTCTTTCATATGCTGTTCATATGCATCAAGTTACATTCAAGTACCACTGGTACCATTCTTACCAGATATTGGAATTCTTCTGT
Organism: Sarcophaga variegata; assembly: GCA_932273835.1. Lineage (NCBI taxonomy): Eukaryota > Metazoa > Arthropoda > Insecta > Diptera > Sarcophagidae > Sarcophaga > Sarcophaga variegata. Next base: position 22,432,011 of record OW026361.1, on the reverse strand, counting down.
AGAACAGGCAGGTGTTTGTAGAAGATATCAGGGATCAGATGACCTGGTAATTATTACCATTTCCTTGGTTATGTAATATTTATTCTGAAACCAAATTTCGTTGCCACAATGTTAACCAAATCAGGATTGACTGTCTGTAAGCTATTACTCCGTGTTCTAAGAGCTGTTTCTCTGCGGTCAAAAACTCTTTTAATTTAATTATCTTCTGTTGATAATTAGAACATCTGAAGGGCTCCTCCAACCATTAGCAATCAGTTTTGATCAATATAAGAGAAATTGTGCTTCAACACGATAACTGCAGGTTATCCACATTGAATGTTATTTGGCAGGAATTTCTAGGAATTTATATGAACGTACTTATGTATCTCCTTTCTAGTTTGGCACTAGTATCAGTGCACAACCAGCTGCGCCTTCTGTGGTGAGTAGTTTCATTTTTAAATATTCTCCTTAAGTTTGACAAATCGACTGACACAGTTGTTGGTTTTCTTTTTCTGCCAAGAGTATAAAGCGAATATGGCAGTAAGTTGTTAAACGAATCTGATTCTGAAAAGGTTTTTGAACTGACTAGCATGTAAACATGTGTTGCGCAAATATACAGTGGACAGCAAAAGTCTTATTACGGCAATCTATTTTTACAAAAAAGTCCCCACAAGCTTAATACACTTGCACAAAGTCCCAATATGACTTCAAGAGAATATTTAGGAGAACATTTGCAAGAACGGTTATGTAATCGCTAAACCTCAAACAAAAGTCAACCGAAAAACACCCGGAAACAATAAACAAAACTTGTTCATTCAATTGCAAATGGGTTAAATGGAGTGCTTGACCTTAAGGGATATTCTACTAAATGTAAGCGATAACAGTTTCATATAGTAGGCCTTTGAATTTTAAATTTACTTAGGGTTCTCCTTGGGGCTACCTATGGAGTCATCTGATACTTTTTTTATTTTTCTCTTGTTTTATGAAAAACATTAAAAATATTATTTGTTTCATAATATAATAGAAATAAATTAATAAAATAAATATAAAAACTATAAATTTGTATACAAACTTTTGGCTAAAATTCATGAAATTGCTAAAATATATTGACGTACTTAGACTTTTTCTGTCCATTGTATGTCACTTGCTAAGGCTATCTACGCTAGCGCCAGCTGTAATATATAACGAAGTCATGGAAGGTCTTTTATCAGCAGAATAAAAGCAGAGCACGTGGAGATTGTGCATTATCTGCTCTTCTAAATAAAATAATGATACACGCAGTTATGAAAACAGTAATGCTGAGGAATAACTTGGATATCTGGACTACGCAAGAAATCTTCTGGTACAAAGTTCCCCGCAAATGGATACGCAAAAGACACAGTCCGTTGTTTTGAAGATCTTTTCTTCATGCATGGATATCACAAGCTTTAATTTACAATTCCGCGTAATAAACTACATTTTATTGATAAAATTTTATTCAAAAATTTACTTCAAATTGTTTCATGAAAAGGCCTGAACGGGCCTCTGTATTTTTCTTCTGTATGAGGTTAAGATCCTGTGCCTATAATATCAATAAAAACCATACTTTACATGTTTACGCATTGATAAGTCATTAAACATGTTAACTTGTTTGCAATAACTCCGTATATAAGGTTTAAGGGTGAATTATTTCCGGGTAATTTTTCAAAAATAATAATTTGACTGACAGACTTCAGTATGTATAACCAAATGGAAGTACATACACTTGTTTATTTGTATTGCTAACAGCTGTTAGTAATTCTTTTTTGTAAACAATATTCTTGAAATGTTAGGTTCAACTACATGGGACCTGGTTTATTTGAAATTTCTGCCTTCAACCCATATTTAGTTACCACCCTAATGCATTATTATCTGAATACCGTTCAAATGTAATCATGTACATTGGCATTATTGGTATTGGCATTTTGAGTGTTTGGCTGCTGAGCAAACAATACACACGAGTTACGAATAATGAACTCGATTGCAAATTATAATTTCAATACCAACCTTATAACGTCCATCAGTTAATGCGAAAATATTTACACACTGCCAGTGTGTAATACCTGAGAGGCACTTTGCAAATGCGGAATTATTTTGCATACTTTTCTAATCAGCAGCAAAATTCAATGAATAAGTGTATGTGTTCGTTTATTTACAGTGAGCGTCAAAAGAAACTGTACATTAAAAAAGAGATATACATTAATAAATTACCGTTATTTTTATTTTAAAATTGTTTCATTGCCAGCATAATTGAAACGAAAAAAAAATTACAAAAGAATTTCAAAATATTGTCAAATTTTTTCGTGCACCCTGCTTACTCCTTACTTACTCTCCATTCTCTTTAAGTGGTTAGAGTTGAGTTCGATGATTGTTAGAATTTTATCCATAGTGTACATATTCTTTTTGGGCTCACTGTACATACAATAGTTTTTAATATGCTTTACAAATATGTACGCTTCGGAATTTAAAAAAAGTGTAATCGATACTCGTTATACATGTTTACGTATGTGCATACATTGTGAGATAATTTTTCCATATTTAAGTACAGAGTTTTGCATTTAATAGAGCAATTCCTTATGCGCTTCCAACCTTATAGTTTAAATAAAGAAGAGTTTAAATGAGATACCATTGCAATTTTTATCTGAAAGACCTGTTGATACTATTTTGTGTGAAAAATAAGATCCTTTAAATGCCTGCCACTGCTTCTCTGGATGGAGCCAATCTGAAATGTTAAATTTTCTCTAATAATCAGGATAAATTTGACCAATGACATGGGTTATGTTGCCTTTGAGGACTACTGTGGTTTATTCGCATAATCCTGTGACTTACGAATTCACCATAAGAAACAAACTAACAGAGTCAAATCGCACCATACACGTACATAATTGGTCATTACAACCCTTGAGTCAGGATTACGACATAGCTTCTCACACCACTGATGCTATGTGTGTGAATTTTATACATGAGTGACGGGACCTACATTTTAAAGCCGATTCCGAACGACATATTTTTGAGAAACTTTTTAAGGAAATTTTATTTTACAGGATCTACAATCTAAAGTCGACTCAGAACGATAGATTTCTGAGAAACTTTTTATGGCAATTTTTACTTTCCGAGTTTTTGCCAGAAATCTGATGAGCGGCAGATGCCGTAAAAATATTTTAGTTTATGTTGGAGACGTCTAACCTGGGTTCTGGACTCTGACCTCACGTCTAATAATCCAACACACTACCTACTAGGCTACGCACCATATCTGTGGCCGGTTCACATTATCTCTACGCAAGAGGATCGTATCCTAAAGTCACTTGTGAAAATTATGTAATGTTGCATGAGCTGTGTGACGCGTAGCGACGCTCTGTTAGAACCACTTGTTGTTGGTATCCAGATCTTTCATTTCAAGCCAAAAAAGTTGATAATAATTGACCTGCAGTGCTCGTTGTTGATACAGATTGTTTCACGTTTAAAGAAATATGGTAGCTTTTGGGTTTCAGGTGGATCCATTCAATTAGGCCTCATCGTCTCAGGTTATCATAAAAAGCTAAAAAAGTTTCAATAGCAAATCTGTCTTGTATAATATTTTTAATTCATACGCTTTAAGTGAAACATTCGATGTTTAATACATTCGTGAGTAATGAATGAGTAAAAGTAAATGAGTCATTCAACCAGAATAAATTTATACTCATTCAACAAATAGTTTAGATAAGTGAGTATAAAAGCTGTGCTACAATTTACAATTTAATGTATTTTCGTTTTAGTATAATTTTTCTAAGCTTTCAATTCGCATTTTTCTGGAAAATAAAACCAACCACTCCTATGAAAACAATTGGTCATACAATACTCTACTAAGGGTCAAAAGCCAATAAACTTTTATTGACGGCAGTACATTAAAATACTAAACTTCGCGAAATTTCATTTCAAAAGAACATATGTCCTTTAATGGCCATGACAAAAGACAAAATAGAAATACGATATACGTCATCTTAATGAAACAAAACTGACAATAAAAGCCAGACAGTGGGTCATTTAAATGCGACTACTTTTGAAAGTGAGAGATGTTTACACGAAATTTTAAAATAACAGCGTTAAACAAAGTAATTTGTTGGAAATTACAATCAATTTCCAACTGCTTCACGACACTTTCTCTAAAAGTCATTTCATGGAAAACCTATCCGTCTTGTAGTAAGTAAGGACAGTAATATTGAATGATTTCCAAGCATTGTTCCGTCGTAGTCTAGTAAGTAGTGTATTGGCTTATTAGACTTGAGGTCTCGGTTCAAACCCCAGGTCAGATATCAAAACGAAAATATGAAAAAATTATTCCTTCGGCGACTTCCTCTCAGCAGATTTCTGGAAAAAATCCGAGCGTCAACTAAAATTGCCATTAAAAGTTTCTCAAAAATATGTCGTTCGGAGACGGCTTTAAACTGTAGGCCCCAGCATCAGTGGTGTGAGAAGCTACATATGTCGTAATCCTAACTAAAGGGTTGTCGTGACCAATTATGTATGTATGTAATGATAAGGAAATTCCCTGATTTGCAAGCATTGTGCGCTGTAGTTGCTGTAGTCTAATAGGTAGTATATTGGCTTATTAGACGTGAGTGTTCAAACCATCTCTAACAAAGTGAAATACGAAAAATATTTCTTTCAGTCACTGCCTTTCATCAGATATATTCCAAAAGCTCGAAAAGTATATAAAAAATTGTCATGAAAAAGTTTCCCAGTAGGTACCGCTACTCATGTTTGAAATTAGCACACCCAACACAAGTGGCGTGAGAAGCTAGGTCGTAATCCTGACTGAACGGTTGTATTGACCAAATATGTGTGTATGTATGTTGGTTTATTAGTTCATTATTGTGAAACAAGCCTTACTAAGCATTTTTGTCATACTAAAAACAACACACATAGTTGCGACAATTTGGGATTGCAACCTCTCTTGATCTGTCTGAAGGCCCTTGCAATATTTGGGCAATTGACACAAGCCCTTGTATCGTTGTATTCATTTTATAGTTGGACGAGTATACAACGGTGTATGCTTGTAATTTTCATATAAAAATCCGATACACTTATATACATTTTTTTCATATGTTCTTGGAAGTAGTATTGGTTTCGTGCTATCAGTTCATGTAAATGCCAGTGATCAAGAAGAAGAATAGAAATACAAAATATTTTCTATGTAACTTGAGTCAACAATTAACATTCAAAATGATAATTGTTTGCAAAGATAATTAATTAATTCACTTTTTTCTGTAATACTTTTCATTTTGTTGCTTAAAAATCAAATTATGAATACTAATCTTCTGCTTCTTATAATTTTTTGGCGTTTGGAATACGAAACACACAATACAGCATAGCATTGAGCGTTCACAAACAAAAAGGGTATTCAATACAACATACACGATACAAAGTAGTGTGAATTAGCCAATTGTGATATTTTGATTGTATTAAAATCAATCGCCATCTTAGTTAAAAATTTCTCAGTTACTCTTCCTGCCTCTCCATCTTCTGTTCACATAATTTATTAACACTTTATTATACTCACCTTATTTCAAAGGTATGTGAAATAATGATTTAAAGTTCCGGTATTTAATTTTTCTTTTTTTTTTAATTAAAATTTATTATTGAAATATAATTAAATGTTAATACAATATTTTCTTTTTCTTTCTCATAATATTATTACACAATTTATTATTTATTTATGCACATTCTGAATTATAAATAATATTACCTTTAAAACATAAAATGCATTTTACAAAATTCATTATAAATATATTTTCATACATACATATATACACAATCAATTGATCAGTAACAACACTGGGCTACATAAAGTATAAAAAAAAATATGCAGAGTTCTCATACAAATCGCTGCTTTAGTTTATGGGAGTCTATAGTGATCCTAGATGCTATTACAGTAGACCAAACAAGTAAAAGAAAGAATGGCTAAATAAATATGGATTTGTACGATTCACTTCACTAAAAGTTACATCTCACTCTGGTCGATCAGATCGTGATAAAAAACAGAACGAAACTGCGGTTCCTCTCTGATAATTTCAAATTGGCTTCCTACGTATGCAGTCTCTTTCAATTGCCAATATTCGAAACAAGCAATGTGTTGCCTGCCTTAGGAAAATTGTCAGCGAGTAGGTTATGTTCCATATTTGCATTTCCCTATGTCCAGTTAGGCTCCGATCGAGAATGTCTAGACAACTGATCTAGACAACGATTTCAAACCCCATTGAATGCCGATAAACCTACAAATATTCCCAACAACGTAACAAAAATACCGAATACATACATAATTGATCATTACAATCCTTTAGCCACTTATGTTGTGTGTGATAATTTTATATATGAGTGGCGGGACCTACAGTTAAATGTCGACTCCGAACGGCAGAACTCTCATGTTTATTCGTAGTTAATGTTTTATTATTTTATTTTGAAAGAACATGTCAGTCAGAGTAAGCTAAGGAAGTTAAGACTTTTTCCCATCTTTCGTATCTGAAAAACAACTCGCCATTTGAGGAAACTAAGAACCGAGGCAAATTTTTAATACTCTGCTCTAAAGTGAAACGTATTCCAGTGAGAGCATTCTGTATCGATCGATACAAACTGTGGTTATAAGGGGCAATGTGCATCCTATACAGCTGGATGAGGTAAAATTTCTTATCCACTGCTTTCCAAATAGTTTTTGGGCAGAGCCTAAAGTCGTCATTTTGAAAAATTATGGTCTCGTGTCTGTTTGCATATTCAAGGCGTATTTCGGAGAATATTCGCTTTAAACGAGTTAGTTGTTGCCTCTGCATAGGTCTGATGCTTGGTCGTAGATTGTACTCATTGACCGTGCTTTACATATGTCACGAATCCATTTTTCATCGCCAGTGATAAATCGATGTAAAAAAATTATTTTTTTTAAGGCAATCAAACAGCATTACAGAAGTCTATCGGCTGTAGTCCATGTAACAAGCAATTTCCTTCCTTTTAAGTGAATCCTTCTGAAAGCTTTGAAATGGCTGCGTGACTCATGCCTAATAACCGTGCAAGCTCTTCTTGTGGCTGTTACAAATCTGGATCGAGTAATGTTTATAATTTTTTGACTTCAAACCTATTTGGCTGTACCGAACGCTGTTTGTCTTTGATGCCCAATTCACGCATAACATGTGGTGCCGTATAAAGTAAATGATCGTTTTTTAAATTATACATACAGTGGACAGCAAAAGTCTTAGTACGGCAATATATTTTGACAAAAAAAAGTCCCCACAGACTTAATACTCTTGCACAAGTACCGATATGACTTCAAGAGAGTATGTAGGAAATAATTTGAAAGAACGGTTACGTAATCGCTAAACCTCAGCTTTACGACCTAGCTTCTCACATCACTTATGTTGTGTGTGTTAATTTTATACATGAGCGGCTAGACCTACAGTTTAAAGTCGTCTCAGAAAAACATATTTTTTTTAGAAACTTTACATGATATTTTTTTATTCTCGGCATTTTTGTCAGAAATTTGCAGTTGGCGAATTTTCGTATTTCGTTTTGTTGGAGATGTCTGACCTGGGGTTGTTTGAACAATGGCCTCTCGTCTAATAAGCCGACACACTACCTACTAGACTACAGTGGCTGGACTTTTGCTTTTAAATGCTTTGAAATGGCTGCTTGAGTCAGGCCTAATGATGGTGTAAGTTCTTCTTGCATTTGGCACAAGTCTAGTTCGAGTAATGTTTACAATTTATTGACTTCCAACGTGTTTGACTGTCCGTGACCGTGTGACTGTCTTTGATGGCAATATCACGTATAATAAATGCTGCCAACTAACGTGACCTGTACTACCACTAAAAAAAATTTTTGGTTTAAAAACCGAGTAAATTTGTCATGGATACTCAAGCATATTTTTTTACAAAATTGTGTAACCCATTGTAATTATGGATATTTAAAATGGCAATATATGTGCATGTTTATACACACACATTGAAGCATAATTAGGTATACTTTTAATTAATAATGAATGATTAAAAAATGTAATTAAAATACAAGTTAAAAATTAAAAAAATTATTATCAATTAAAATAATTTCTCTCTCGCTTCTATGAAACATATTGAATAATTATTTTAAATATAATTAATTAATTAAATTATCCTTTATTCTTATATAATTTTTCTTTTTTTTTTTGTGAAAATATTCACATCACATTAAGTCGTTTAAAATTTATTTTTATTTTTTATTTTTTATTTTTTAATATTAAAAAAGAAAATATTTTGATACAATAGACTGAAGGACCATTAAAGTATACTTTTTCGGGCCAAATTTATTTCAAGTCATAATTTAATTTTTTTTTTTGGTTTTTGTTTTTATTTTTTAATTTTCCTTTCAATTTAATTGAGTTTTTATTTTTGCCAAAAGAAAAAAGGCATTAAAATTCGTTCTCTTGAGTTTTTTAATTTCATTTTTTGTTTATTTTTTAGCTATATTACCGTAACGCTTGCCAAACAGCTGCCAGTGTAAACACAGCAATGGCCATCATAGTTGCTCGTTGCCTATGTGTGTTGTCTCTGTGGGTATTGAATGTGTCTACGTATACAAAAAAAAAATTCCAAAATAAAAAGGACAAAAAAGGAGAAAAAGAGGAAAAATGAATTACAATTTCCTTAAGCCAAAAGCAAAATCTAGTATCTTGAGCTTTAAAAGCAATTTTTCCTAGAGTAGCATCAATGGCTTAAATTTTTTACACTTACCTGCAGTGTCACGCGTTTGTGATGCATGGAAGAGTTCGTTGATGATTTTGTTTTACTTTTACGCCATGAACACATTAAAAGCTCTTTCATACCCTTCCTAAAGTTGCGACTTAAGAAGGCATACAGCAACGGGTTAATGCCGGAATTAAAGTATGTCACCAGAAATGTTAAGGGCGTCAATAATGCATTAAAATTTGAGTCACCACGATATGAACGTGACCTGAAATGTAACAAAAAAAAAAGAATGAAAGTAGAAAGATTATATACAAAAGAGATAAGCAAGAAATTTTCTTTAGTGTGGATTCAAACCGAATTATTGTATCCTTAAAACGACTTCAATATTTTTCAAGAACAGAAACCCATCGCCGAAGCTGGGGGCAATATAAACGTATCCCTCAATTCCCACAGTTTTTAAATCATAAGCATTATGTAATTTACTTTATTCGAGTGAAGCTCTGAGCTCCGGGTTCAAAACTTAGCTCAGACAAATTAAGAAAAAAAATTTTTTTATATTTCATTCAATGACCCCGCTGTCAGCAGATTTCTGTTAAAAGTTCAGAAATTTCCAAGAAAAATCTCCTCAAACTGTTCAAGGATTCTTACTTACTTACCTAACTGGTCATTACAATAATTTAATTTATAATTTAGTCTGGATCACAACCCCTTTTTCTCACAACGCTTATGTTGTTTATGTTAATTTTAAACATGAGTGGCTGTATCTACAATTTAAAGTCGATTCCGAACGACAGGTTTTTACTCTCAAATTCTATGCCAGAAAACTGCTGAGAGGAAGTCGCCGACGAAATATTTTTTTATGTTCCGTTTTGTTCGATATGACACACTACATAGTAGACAATGATGACTTTTTCAGGACTTCTTACGGTCACAATAACTGCGACCCCTCCTCGTGCTATTTTAAGGCACAGAAGCATGGACACTATTAGGCACCGATGCAGCAGTCGTGAGAGTATTCGAAAGAAAAGTCCCACGTAAGATCTTCGGTCTAGTGCAAGTTGACGATGATTTACGCATTCGACCTAATAAAGTGCTGCATGAGTTCCTCAACGCCATGGACGTTGTCCAGCGTATTACTAACCAGTGGCTACGCTGGCTAGGCCATGTCGTTCGGGTAGAAGATAATGTTCCGGTGAGACTTGTATTCGATGCGGTGATTAGCGCAAGTCGGCGAAGAGATCGAACTAAAGGAAGCCGTGCAATCGTTTGTTGTGAACAACTGGCGAAGGCAAGCAAAAAATAGAGGCGTCTGGAAGGATGTGTTAAAAGAGCCCGCAATCCGATAAACGAGTAGTAAATGGCCTATTAAGTAGTAGTAAGTAAGTATGAGTGAGCATATATCGAAATGTATTTATAAGCTATCCATATTAAAGCTATGGAAAGGGTTGCTGGAATTGCTAGAATAATCGTTTAAATGCCTTCTTTGTGATCTGAACTGCCACAAGAATATATCACTGACAAGTTTGGTCAATATTGTGAGAGGCATTGAATGGCTTCTGGTTTAGAATTTTCGCGAAATTAAACGGAACACAATTGTTGCCCCTATTCTGGATGTTATTGCCGTCTATTGCAATCTCTTTGATGCAGTTTATATGCTGAAATCGTGGTGGTCTAGTAGGCAGTGTGTTCTCTTTTTAGACGTGAGGCCACGGTTGAAGCCTTAGGTTAGACATCACGAACGAAACGAAACATGAAAACTATTTCTTCGCGATTTCCTTTCAACAGATTTCTGGCAAAAACTCGGAGAGTAAATAAAAAATTCACGTGAAAAAGTTTTAAAAAAAAAATCTGTCAATCGGAGTCGACTTGAAACTGTGAGTCATGCAACTCATGTATAAAAGTAGCACACACAACATAAACGGTGAGAGAAACTACGTCCTAATCCTGACTTAAGCGTTGTAATGACCAATTAAGGTAAGTATATGTTAACGGCATTATCATTCCAAAAGAGCAAGGAGCTGCTGTTCGGGTAAATGACAAGACCAATGACTTTGATTTTATTTGCAAAAATTAAGCAGCTCACCATCGTCAATATTTGGTTGCAAAAGGATTATCCCAAATACAGCGAGTTTAACAACTGATTTGGTTACATTTTTGTCTTTACCAATGTTGTCCTATTCACTGGCCCTCCTGTCCATCGTGATATTTAACGAATCACATTATCTTAAAAGAAGTTTATTTCAATAGTACATCTGTCTTGTGTTAAAAATTTTAATTCTTACGCTTTAAAAGAAACACCCACGATATTTAATACATAAATGAGTATGAGTGAAAATAAATTTATACTTATTAAACGAGTACTTTAGATCAGTAAATAGAAATGCTGACCCGCAATTTAATCTAATTTTTCTAAGGTTTAAAAATTTTTATTTTCCTGGAAAATAAAACCAACCACTCCTATGGATACAATTGGTCATACAATACAATACAAAGAGCCAAAAGCCAATGAACTTTTGTTAGTGGCAGTCCATTAAAATTTCAAATTTTGTGAAATTTAATTTCAAACAACCGCAAGTCCTTTAATGGTCATGAAATGGACAAAACAGAAATACGAAATACATCATCTTAATGTCAAAAGACTGACAAAAAAGCCAGACAATGGGTCATTTAAATACAAAAACTTTTGAAAGTGAAATGTTTACACGAAATTTGAAAATAATTCAACGTTGCTAACAAAGGAATCCAAGAAAAACATGTTGAATGTTGTTTGCAAAAATATAAAAGCGTTGTACACATTTCACAACATCATACAGTTCCTCATACCAATTTTAGGTACAAATGGAATAAACTGGACTCAAGGTTGTCCTGTCTCTACAACCATTGGACATCTTTCTGCAAAACGTGGTTGCAAGAACTGCAAGTTCTCAGATATGTTTAGGCCATGTCCTGTATGAAGTAAGACAAGACAACATACAAGACTCACATTCAAACACGTCAAGGACGGGTTGCTGAAGCTGTCATCGATGACCGTGCTGTAACGATCTTCACGAATGGTTCAAAAATGGAATGTGGAACTGGATCTGTTGTGTATTCCGGTAAGTTCACACTGAACACTGAATCAGACAGATTACCTAACCAGTTTAGCGTATTTCAGGCGGAGATTTTTGCTATTGAACAAGCTGCACGTATGATTGAAACAAGGAACTTAACTCCTTCGAACTTAATCATATCTGTCAGCAGCAATCAAAGCTTTGGGATCCCATCTCGTCAAATATAGGCATGGACTCTCTACACCGTATACGTCAACACAATACTAGCTTTTACTGGGTTCCGGGCCACTGTGGCATAGAGGGAATCAAAAAAGTGGACGAACTGGCAGAGAAGGGATCGAAGATGTATGAGAAAGAGACGAGATAGAGGAGATATATGCGCATCTACAGGAATACTTTTGCAAATTGAAAAAAACAGCAAGAAATTCAACAAACCGTGGATGGTCAACATACCTGGTTGCCGAATTCCAAAAGTGTTGTGTCCCGAAGTGCATAGCTTGAGAACCAGAGAATTATTTGGGTACGACAAGAAAACAGTTCGCATTGTAACAGCAATTCTAAAGGGACACTGCGCTATTGACAGTTCCGTTAACAAGCTCGGTCTGCCCCACCTGGATTACTGCAGAAGCTGCCATGTTGTGAAGGAAATGGATTCAGTGCAACACCTTTTATGCTAGTGCCTTGTACTGCAGGACAGACGTCATCAGTTTTTGCTTGCCGAATTTCAAAACTGCAGTGTCCCGCAGTGGACAGCAGGAGAACCAGAGAACTACTTAAGTACTACAAGAAAACAGTTCGCATTCTAACAGCAACTCTAACAGGACACTGCGCTATTGGCAGTTTCGCTGACAAACTCGGTCTGCCCCACCAGGATTATTGTAGAAGCTGCCGCGATGTATTGCAAGCAGAATCTTTGCAGCATCTTTTATGAGAATGCCCTGCCCTTCCAAACAGACGTCATCGGTTTTTGGGTGAGAGAACTTTTGAAGAACTGGACATGAAGGCGAATGTGCCACTAAGGAAACTGGCTGGTATCATACAGAGCTGGGAGTGGTTCTTAACCCACCACTAACGTATCATGACAAGGGTGTTTACATCACAATGGGTAACACAATTGGCCACATGGGACACCGAGTGAAGTTGCCTGTGAACGGCGCACAAGAGATAGTTACACTTAAGCTAGTCATATAAAGGGAACTTTTGCTTATTGGGTTGTAGATTGTAGTCTGGTATCTGAGGTATAGAAACTAAATTGGAAAACAAATGAAGATCAAGTTCGAGGTTGATTTAAATTGTTCGGATTGACCTCACGATGTTTCTCGTGATTTTTATGGAGTTCCAGTGCCACTTACGTGCCATGAGGTTTCCTTAAGACCCAACCGTTCCGTTCCGTTTACTCCTCTAGGGAGCATAGGACCGCTAGACCCAATCAGTAGATCAGAAAAATGACATAAGGTTGGAGAGTGACATAGTTTCTATACAGACTGTTGCTCAACTTCCAGCCCGGCGGTGTCTTAATGCAGGTTTCGCATGCAGTAGAATATTCATGCCTCTCATCATATGATGATGTGTTAATTTTGTTGTTAAAATTCAAAACAAATTTAAATATTCCTTCAAGTTATTTTCATTCCTTCCCCCTCCATATTTACTTTAGTAAATTAAACCCATTTCCTTAGAATATTTTCTACTTATTGTTGTCGTTGTTTACATAACACTTGTTTTGATCAGGACGATACAATAACGCCACATACTTGTTTATGCATCTTATTAGGATACTTCAAGTAATATTCCCTTTCCTTTCCTTTACACTCTCCCTTATTCAAGAGTCGAATTGCAAATCTAAAAAGGACAATTTCATTATCTGAAAACTCCCCTCCTCCCCCTTTAGGCTACTTACCAATATTGCCACATTTTCCGTGCATGATACGGTAGATTACAGAGGGCAAACGTTAAGACGAATATAATCAACATGCGCACGACACCACGTCTGGCGCGTAAAACATTATTTGACGAATGCGAGATGTGTGACACACGCTGGCTGCCGTGCAGACCATGATGGCTGTGTTGGCTCAGTTGGCGATTATGATTAACTGCTGTTGGCTGCTGCTGTTGTTGATGATGATTGTGATAGAAACTTGTCTTACGACAAGCAGACACCACAGGACGGTCTGCCTCTAAGGAAACCTTGGCGTAGGAAGAAAAACAAGGGGAAAGAGAAACAAAAAAACAAAAATATTAAAATTCTTAAGAAGTCATATGAAAGGAAGGTAATAAAAAAAACTATTTCGCTTATAATGCAAACTTTACAAAGTAAAAGAAAAACTATGTATTATTGTAATACAATTTCAACATACATATGAGCAAATGATATATAAAGGACATCTTTAGTGTGTGTATTTGTAAATGAATAAAAAAAACTATAAAAAAACTTAAACATTTTTGAGTTGTTCTTGAATATACTTCAGTTAAACTATCTGATGAATACTCTACAGACTTTTGTTTGGTTATTAAAAATATAAGTATGAAATAATCTTCCCTGGCTAAAGAGTGGGCCTTTTAAAAGTTTAAATTTAAAAATCCAATAAAACAAAAACGGTTTGAAATTTTACCAAATTTACATATTTGTTGTGAAGCGCAATTGTTCCGGTTAGAAATGAAATATTATTTCATTCATGTGGCTGACGCGGCTGGTCTCACTGTACCTCATTCGATCGGGCCAATTTTTATGCTGTTTTTCGAGAGATTAGGGTCGTATCTCGGCAATAACATCACGAATGTTTAGCCTTCAAATGCTCAATTGTCTCTGATTTGTCGTCATAAGACAGAAAATAGACCAAATCGCACCTTCTTAGCGGCTAATCAATGTTTGATACAATAAATCGAATGTGGCTTGAGATGTGTGGGAAGTTGCACCATCCTGTTGAAACCAAACAGCGTTCACATCAATACCATGAAGAGCGGGTACAAAAAATCGGTTATCATGCTGCTATAACTGTCTCCATTGTCCGTAATGGTTGCTTTATCCTCATTTTTTAAAGGAATATGGGCCGATGTTGCCTCTGCTCCACAAGCCGCACCAAACACTCGTAATGGGTGTATTGGCTTCAGTAAAACCAAGTGTGGGTTTTCGGAGCCCCAAATATGACAATTTTGCTTATTAACGTACCCACCAAAATGAAAATGAACTTCAACCGAAATGTTTCTCGTTGGCCCAATTAATCCCAACGTTGCTCAAGCGTAAACCGATTCATTACGTTCAGTGGAGATAATATATTGAATAGAATGACACAAGTATTGCCAGCTTCGAAACAACTGATGGTTCAAATTTAAACCGATAGATGGCCCACATTACATAAGCACTTACAGGCCACTTCGCTTATAAGCAGCGAATTCTTGTATCGAAATCTCCCACCTGAGAGCAAATAGCCACGTGTCATTCAAACTGACAGAATTCTATTTTTATCCTTAACAGCACGGGCTTCGTGTTCGATGCAATGCCGGCTGGTCGAAGAGGGCTTTGTTCACCTTCTTCAACTCGGTTTGGTGAACTAAGTTCAATGCAAAGAAATTGCTGAATGAGATGGACCCACAGCAGATTTTATAGGCATAGTTAAGAGTCCTATTATAACATTACATTGGCAGTGAGTCATGCGTCATGTCGTTGACTTTACCAAGATCTGCACCCGGCCAGATTAGTAGAAGAAGAACTTTACAAATTATGAAAGGCGAACATTGGTGGATTGTAGGTTTTCTAGCACGAATCACTTATCTGAGATAGTGTTACTTTAGTTGGATACGTCATCTGAATAAGACAGAGTGCTGAGCCTCTGCCTCGAGGCGAATGAAACCATAATACTCTATAGAATTGCATTGCGCTCTCCAATTTTTTCTATACTTTTTCCAATAAATCTGGCGTATAGCTCACATGGTGAATATTGGATTCCAATGGTTTAAGAATTGCTATTTGATCAACCTAACCCAATGACCTAAAAAAAGAAAAGAAAAACTTCCTCTCAACAGCATTCTGGCAAAAACTGTGAGAGTAAAATAAAATTGCCAAATCTACCGGGAACTCAAACTCTTAACTTATGAATTAAAATTAAAACACACTGTATGAGTGGTGAGAGAAGCTAGGTGGTGATCCTGACTAAAAGGTTGTGAATTATTAAGATACATCCATACATAGTTGGACATAACAATCCTTCAGTCAGAATTATGACCTAGCTTCCCATACCACTTATGTTGTGTGCATACATTTTATACATGAGTGTCGGAACCTATAGTTTAAAGCCTACTCCGAACGATTGATTTTTGAGAAACTTTTCATGGCAATTTTTTTTACTCACAAGTTTTTGTCAGTAATCTGCTGAGATAAAGTGGCCTAAGAAATATTTTCTTCGTATTTCCTTTTTTCGAGATGTCTGTCTGACCTGGGGTTTGAACCACGGCCCTACGTCTAATAACCCAACACCCTACCTACAAGACTACGGCGACTTCTATTGAAAATACCTTCACTTGATTATAATCAGAAGCGACACCGTTTTACGAAATTTTCGTAAACTTTTCGAAATTTTTAACCTTTTAAAGGTAACTTATTTTGAGGTAAATCTCTGTCCATTAGGCAAGGACAGCTAATTTTTCATGAAGTCATATAATTGAAGAAATATCGGTAAATTACAAACAATTAAATGCAAGTAATGGCCTCATTTTAAGCAGTTTGTCTTGAGTACTAAATATACTTCATTGTGACCATTGTAATCTGTGTTATCCTTTATCCACTACCTATACCAACTGTAGCACACTTTTTATTCCTTTTTTCTACTCTTGTATGTTATAGTTTGAAATCAAGAAACAAACACACACAATCAAATTTTCTTTGAGTAAATTAAAGGCGAAAAAGTTTACAAATTACAATAAAAAAAAGGAGCAAAAGGATAATGAACTTTAAGCTGTATTCAGTCTACACAATTGTAAAATTCCTTAAATTTTTGGTTTTATTAACACACTGGCTGACGTAAAACTATTTGAAATTGTTTGGAAAATTGTTTGTTGAATAAAATAAAACGGGACAAAAGTAATCAGACAGGAGAAAAAGAGGAAAACAAAAAGGATAATTGGAGTCTATTTAGATATGTTCGTTGTAGAATAGTTTTTATACGATTAAAAGGCCGAAACCCCATAAATTGTATACATTTTAGAGACTAAATTCTTTAAGAGCCAGACAGTCTATTAAATTTTAAACGAACTATTCGGTTCTAAGCATTTTAAAAGGGAATAATCAGTCAGTAAGAAATTTTTCTAAATACTAGTCTAAATGGGAAGAAAGTTAATTCTTCTACAAAAAATGCGTAAAATTGGTCGGCCACTTTTTAAGCATTAGGGGGTGATTATAGTGGAAGGAATTTTGCACGATTATAATGAATTTTTAAGCGACTGCAATCACTTCAGATGTGGCTATGCATGCACATCATCGCAATGTTGACACTGCTGTTACACCGCCATTGTCATTTCCGAGGCGTTTTCAGCAATTTAGTTTATCTTATGGTTCAATGCTTATGCATTACAATTTCCACAACATCGATATAAAGTCCAACTCACTTAACAATAAAATGTGGCTGATCAGATAAATACATACATAAATAATTGGTCATTACAACCCTTAAGTCAGGATTACAACCTAGACTCTCATACCACTTATGCTGTGTGTGTAGTAATTTTATACATGAGTGGCGAGACCTACAGCTTAAAGTCGACTCCGAATGACAGAGTTCTGAGAAACTTTTCATGGCAATTTTATTTTATTCTCAGAGTTTTTGCCTGAATACTGCTGTGACGAAGCCGATGAAGAAATATATTTGAGATTTCGTTTCATTCGAGATATCTGTACTGAAGTTTAAACCACGGACTTGCATTTAATGAGACAAAACACTAGGTGTTCAATTATATTGCTACCGCGAAAATCAGAACTTCTAGTCGTTGAAGGAAGCGTGAATATCTATCAACTTATCCAGACATCTGAAAACACAAGAATACAGTCAAGACCGCGTCAAAAGTGCGTCAAGACTATTTTGCTACAAGACTGCGAAACCTAAAACCTACTTAAAACTACCGGCCATGAATCTTTACTAGCTGAGTCTCCCGCAAAGAATATATTGCTTCCATAATTTTTAGTTGCTTCGTACTGCAAATCAGAGTCAAATGCAGTACGACTTACAGAGAAGAAATTTTACATGGACAGGACGTACATTGAATTCCAATAATAAAACTGCAATGATGGCACTTCAGCAGTAAACCCACTCATGACTACACTGTCACTGGGTTCCTTGAGTCGAGGCATTAAGAACAGCTCCCAAAGAGTCACATGTAGAGATAATTAATTTTAGCACTTGGAGATAGTAGTACATGAAGATAACATCAACGTAAGCAGTACACTTGTATCAGCTGTTTGTTTTTCTTTTTAGCTGCATGACAGCTGTTGATAGCCTATCGTTTGACGACTGAGTATGTCAAACTGATTGAAGATAGGAGTACATGATGATGACATTAAGAGCAGCAGTACTCTTGTATCGCTTGGTTTATTTTAGCTGCATGAGAGCTGTTGATAGCTATCGTTTGACGGCTAAGAATGTCAAAGTGCTTAAAGATAGAGGTACATGAAGATGACGTCAAGACAAGCCGTATACTTGTGCCGGGTTTTGTTCTTTTTTTTTAGTTGCATGCGAGCTGTTGATAGCCTATCGTTTTAACGACTGAGTATGTCAAACTGCTTGAAGATAGGGGCACATGAAGATGAGATCAAGGCAAGCCTTATACTTGTGTCGGGTTTTGTTTTTTTAGTTGCATGAGAGCTGTTGTAGCCTATCGTTTGAGGACTGAGTATGTCAAACTGATTGAAGATAGGAGGCAAGCAGTATACTTGACTCAGGTGTTTTTTCTTTAGTTGCATGAGAGCTGTAGTTTGTAGCATTAGAGCTATAGTTTGACGGCCAAGAATGTCAAACTGTGCTAAGAATTTGGCTTGTCAAGTCGGCATGAGGCCTTTAATACCAAAAAATTTTTCAAAACTGAAGGAATTTATTGTGAAAAAATAAATCTCTTTGCAAAGTTTATAGAGAATATCAAGTTGTTTGCCCTTATACATACATATCTAATTGGTCATTATAACCCTGCAGTTAGGATAAGGATCTAGCTTCTCACACCACTTATGTTGTGTTTGTTAATTTTTTGTACATGAGTGGCGAGACCTATAGTTTAAAGTCGACTCCGAACGACAAATTCTTGATATACTTTTCATGGCAATTTTATTTGACACTCAGAGTTTTTGTCAGAAATCGGCTGAGAGGATGTCGCCGAAGAAATATTTTTTCATATATCGTTTTGACATCTGTCTGACCTGGAGTTTGAACCGTGGGACTACGTCTAATAAGCCAACACACTACTAAGGCGACAATTGCGCTTAATTTCATTCAATTAAATTGAAAATTGCACTCCATTGTGTGGTACCTCAAGCAAACACAAATATTTTTTCAAATACAATCATATCATCAAACCTTTTTTAAAATCCTGAAAAATATTTTAAAAAAAGGATTTTCGTGTCTGACGTCATTAATTTTAAATCTTAATTTTCAACTTGTAAAAGAAATATTTAACATCGTTACACATTATCCTGTTAGAAATATAATATTTAACATACGTAACGCACGATATTTTCGCTTTATCATACTGACAAACAAGTTGCTTTAATAAAAACGCAAGAAAATAATGTCATTGCATGCCTATTTAGCATTTGACTTGACTTTATGAAAAAAAAAACAGTTACCTTATCAGCAGTCTACACATTGCCATATTTTTTTTGTGTGTTTGTATTTGCTTTTGGTAAAGATGTTGTGTACTAAAAAATATACACGGTAATCTACCAAAGGAAAAAAGCAGAAATTGAGACTTTTGCAAAGGAGAATATGGTTGCGAAATAAATTATGTATGCAAAGAGATAAATATGTTACAAGGTAAAGAGATGTCTACTGATATTATGTACACGTAGAAAATAATATAAATACCGTGAAAAAATAAAGAATGGATGGAATATTCTCAGACAGATAAGAAGGAGGTAGACACGTAGATAAATAAAGAAATATTTTTGAAATATTTCAGAGAGAAACATGCAACAAATTTTTCTTTCTTAAATATTTGTGTAAAATATTGAGAACCATCAACTAGACAATTCCCCCACTTCTAGAGTGTTATTCCTAATGAAAAAAAAAACTGCTCAGACATGTCTTCACACGCAAATAAAAAGGTTTGCTTTTAGCAGCTCTCAGAGATGATGTGGCTAAAACTAAACAGGTTTACAATACACATACCGAATTATAGTGTGTGGAAAGATTTCTTCTGGGAATTCTTTTTTAAACTCAAAACTATAAAAATTTTAATTTATATGCTAACATATGTATCATTTTGAGTCCCCAAAATTATCATTATGATTCCTAAGCATATGTACTAAAGCACTGCAACCAGTCGATGTTTCATACTAAAATCAATCCATTTCCCTATAATATCTCCGTTTTTTTTCTGTTGTCCTTAAAGGCAAGGTTGAGACCATTGTCGAGACAGAGGCAATGAAAACATATCCTACTATAGTTTTGGAAGCTTTTGAGATTACTTTTAGGAAAATAAGAGACAAGCCTTACATGAAATTTATTAGAGAATACCGTGACAGTTCCATTGCCTATGAAAAGTGACTGTTTAATGCGCGTTCTGAGCTATAATTGTTCAACAATAATTCTTAGAAGAAGATTTACGCTATGGCTCTATGGTAATCAATTTTTTTTTTGACCTACAAACTGGAAGGAAAGAGGTTTCAATAAGTTGATCAATAACAGCCCCACAATACAACCCGTTTTACCTTCACTTTTTGAAAAGCTTCTGTAAAAAGTAATTTCATGTTTTGGGGACTTCAATTGCCCCAAGATTATTGGGATTTGGTGCTTTCTGTAGGGCTGCTTAAAACACTATATCAACACAGATAATCGGTGTAAGAGCATTTAAAAGCTAACTTTCGTCAAGTCATCACCGCCGAGTTACCGCAAGAAAAGGGCGAAAAAGTGGTTGAAAACCTGCCTTCATACTCAATTTCAGCAAGTGAAAACTAATGAGAATAGTAACCAGAAATACTTCCTACATTACTCTCTATAACTATACCACAGAACTTCCTTACCTAATTGGCCATCAGAAGGCTTTAGTCAGACCTAGCATGCATCGGGCTAGCATGAATCGCATTCCTAATAGCTTCCTTTTTAGTCGTCCGCTCTACACTCTATGACTTTGGCAAATGTTGATGAAACCTAGTAAGATAAGTGAATGAAATAATCAAAAAGCTACATACTATTTTGAAACAGTGACCCTTTTGTAGTACGCAGATGCAATAAGAAGCGAAAATTTATTCCATCGAAAGGTATGGTCAACTTAACTTGGATGAGCATTAAGTTTTACATCACTCTAGGCGCCTCTGCTACTTGAGCACCTTCGCCAGTTGGTAACACCATTCGATGACAGGTCTTAATCGATTTAATCCTTCCAACGCAAACAAGCTCTACCTCTTCGCCGACTTCCGCAAATATCTGCCTCGCCGGAGCATTCACCGCCATTCGAATGACATAATCGAGGCAGCACAGCCGCTGGATGTTACATCGAATCAAATAATCCGGTAAATTAGCTCACCCTTTAATGGATCTCAGGCCATTTGAGAACTCACAGCAATGGACATGCATATGTGCTTGCGAAGAGGGGAGCTCATATGCTACTGATGGAGTGCGGAATAATTTTTGGAAAGCGATACTCAACAAAGTCGCCATAGGCTAGTAGATTGTGTGTTGGCTTATGAAAGAAAAAATAATTTTTCGACGACTTTCTCACAGCAGATTTCTGACAAAAAAAAAATATCGATCTGAGTTGACTTTCGACATTCAAGGGTACAATTGACACACAAAACTAAAGTGGTGTGAGAAACTAGATCGTATTCCTGACAAAAGTGTTATAATGACGAATTATGTATATATGGGTTTACAGATGTGCTTGAGGAGAGCGAAGCTTCCATGCTACTAATGGGTTTAGAATCTTACTGTGGAGTGTGAACAAATTTTTGGAAAGCGATACTTAACGATGTAACAGTAGCATAGTAGGTGGTGTGTTGACTTATTAGACATGAGGTCGTGGTTTAAACACAATGTCATACATTTCGAACAAAGCGAAATATTAAAGAAAAAATAATTCTTCGGTGGTGTCCTCTCAGAATTCTTCTGGCAAAAACTCTGAGCGAAAACATTCTCAAAAATCTATCATTTGGAGACGGCTAAAACTCTAGGTCCTTGCTCTTATGGATAAAATTAACACACATAACAAAAGTGGTGCGAGAAACTAGATCGTAATCCTGACCGAAGGGTTGTAATGACCAATTATGTTTGTATGTTATGTGTATCTAATTAGAGTTACTGCCTATTTAAGTTTTTATAATTTTGTGGGAATTTCCAATTGTTTCGATCATGATTAATTATTAAGCCGTACCATATTGTTGCCTAAAGGCTATTTAACTCTCTAAAAAAAGCAAAATTAACTACAGCATTATAGTCAATTGCCTTAAATTGACTCTACTGAAAGTTAAGTTTTCTTTGGAGGCCTATTACAATGGAATTATATCTTGGATTTACATAGTGGAAGATTTATAAAAAAATTTTAACTTGACATTAAAGTTGTATTTTGTAAGGAGATAGTACCATAGGCGACTTGAATGCGTTTGAGCTGCTTGAATGTTATTTTATTTTTTCTTTTTTCTATCAAATGTCAACTTTAAAACGAAATTAAATAAAAACTGACACGACAACAATTTTCTTTTTTAAATCAAATTCAATAAATATTTGAATGCAACATGATTTAGAAGAGAAATAAAAAAAATAAAAATTAAAACGAAAGTAAAAAATAGATTTTTTCTAATAAAATTGGCTGCACACTAACTGCCACTGAAGCCTTTGGCATTGAACAGTGGAGTGGAAAAATCATAAATCTTTGCTAAACAAAATAAACAATGGCAACAAAAACAACATAAAAAGAGAGGAATAAGAAAACCATATAAATTTTTATTTTTTAGAGAGAGAGAGAGAGAAAACCTCTACAAATAAATAAAAAACACAGGATAAATTTGATTAAAATACATGACTGGTACAAAAGTATTGTTGTAGCTACACACACACTTACATATGTACAGTTAAAATTTATTAAAAAACAAAAACAAAGATGAGAGAGAGAGAGAGAAGCAAAGAATAAAAGGAATGGTATTTTAAAATATTTATAGAGAACCCACCTTGTAACTATCATGCTTTATTTATAATGGTAGTACATGTTGTAGTATTTGTTGTTCATGTTGAGAGAGAGAGAGTGAGCGAAAAGGTAATAGTTGTAGTTGTAGTAATAGCAATGGCAGCAGTTGTATTTATTTGTTTAACAAGAAAAGAGGCGAAATAAAAACATTTGTAGTTGATTTGTAGTTGTTGATGTTGATGCCATTTTTGTTTTCGGAGTATTGTTTGTATTTGTTTTTATGTTTATTTTTTATTCGTAGTGGTAAATAGTGGTGTTATAGTATTGTTACATTTTATTGTTTTGTTGTTATTGTAGAATTTTAATATTGAGCAAATAAAGAAATTTCACAGTTAAAGAAAGAAAAGAGTAAAAAAAGAGCAGATTTTTTTAAGTACAAACATAGTGGTTGGATAAGGAATTTTGTTATTATTATTTTGTTAAGGTAAAATACATACATTAAGTACGAAAAAGAATGAAAAGAGAAGAGAAAAAAACAAAGAAAAACACAGAGAATAATAAATATTAAGAGTAGAGTGTACAAATATAAAATATAACGAGGAAGTAAATGTTCTTAAAAGTATTCATATACTTTAAACGCTATGTACAGTAACATAGAGAGTGGAATAAACAAAAACAGTGAAAAGAATACCAAAAAAGCTTCTAAGGAAGACATGAATACAGAATCCAGGGTAGGGAATGTTCGTATGCTACACACTACAGTTTAGAAAAATTTTAAGAGTTATGAGTACTTTTCTATATACATACATTTAATACGTTAATCTTCTTTAATTTTTTTAATTATTTTGACATTTTTAATGAAAATTTAATTTAAAATTGAAACAAAAATGAGTATCAAAATTTTAAAAACTAAAAGTAATAAAAAAATTTAGAGCCTGTTTCTAGAAGATGAATGGTTTCAGATGTTTGTCTGTTTCTATGGGAAAATTCAAACAAAATCAAGAGTTTATAAGCTACCTCATGTTGATATACATATACATACATAGTTGGTCATTACGACTTATCTTCTCATTACCACTTATGTTGTGTGCGTTAATTTTATGCATGTGCGGCAGGACTTACAGTTTAAAGTCGTTTCCGAACGACAGATTTATTGAAAAACTTTTCATGACAATTTTACTTTAATCACACAGTTTTTGCCAGAAATCTGCTGAGAGGAAGTGGTGGAAGAAATATTTTTTCATGTTTTGTTTTGTTGGAGATTTCTGACCTGGAGTTTGAATCGAGGCCTCATGTCTAATAAGCCCACTAGACTTCTGCGAATGCGTAAGTAGGTATGTTCATGCGTATATCTCTATACGATAAATGAACCCACTTTCGATCGTGGTTTCATATCGAAAATACCGAATAAATCCCTTTGTGATAGTGGTTTACATCCTCTAGGGAATATCCTTCAAGTATTCCAAGTAAGTTCGCTATCTCGCAATAAAGTCGTGTGTAGAATCTTTCCAAAACATTGCTATGTTAGATTATCCCTTGCTTTTTCCGATTATTATAGTTCTGTTCAGGCTGAAATAATGGCTACAAAGACCACCGTAGTACGAATCCTGTATCAGAGTATAAAAACTGGAGATATACGAATACATATTTACTGACAAGTGCCGGAGTGAGGAGATATCGATGCATTTGACGGTTACCTTCACATGATTTGCTGAAGACCGGTACATTGAACGTAAGAACAAAACTGAAGCTCTTGAAAAAGCTTGTAGAACAGAAAATTCAGAAGAATTTATACGTGAGACTGGTATGACTTTTCAGAGCGGTCACACAAGCCTCACTCATTTGCAAAATAAGAATTTGATAATGAATTCTGCAGAGAAACCAGCTAATTAGGGACCAATATGATTGTATGCTGAAAAAGATAAACGTTAAACCTGATCAGAATACACTTTAGAAACCTTATAGCAGTTTAAACGGAACACTGGTCACTGTACACTAGCCGGGAATATCTCACAATATCTTCTGCAGAAGCTGGGAAGGAGAAGACAACACATAACACATCCTCTTTCACGGGCAGTCACTTAGGAACGCAAGGACAAGAACTCTTAAGCATCTGAAAATAACTCACAATAACTTCTGCAGAAGCTAGGACGTCAAGGAAGAAGAAGACACCACATAATGCCTCTTATGTCATGGACAGGCACTTAGGGAACAAAGGATAAGAACTCTTAAGCATCGGAGTTCGTGATGACAGACGTGTCTAGTTAAAGGGAGATTCTGAGAGAAAGCAAATCTTTCTAAAACTATAGAAATGGCTGATACATGCCAGCCGGGAATCATATTTATATGATCGCATAGGTAGTAACCGTGTTATAATGGGACCTATAGAATGCGAATAAGCTAAATACCGATAAATTGTAACGCTTTGGAACCCATACACCAACTAGTTATGTTAATGGTACTAACGGCACTCGTACTGTCTCTAGTTTCTAAGACGCCGTAATGTAATAGGTAGAGTATTGTATTATTAGATGAGAGCCTGTGGGTCAAACCCCAACTTAGCAACTCGAACAAAATGAAATTCTTTAGTCGGCTTTCTCCCAACAATTTTCTGGCAAAAACTCTGAAAGTAAATATAATTCCTATGAAAAGTTTATCAAATCTGTCGTTACACAATACATCCCGCCCTACTCATGGATAAAATTAACACACTCAACAAGAGAGAGGTATGAGAAGCCTGGTTGTTATCAATTACGACTTGAGTCTGTCATTTCAAAACTAGAGTCCGGCTGTACATTATATGGTTCCTAGAAGTACAAGATGGATGCTACAAAGTAACAAATAAAAGTGCTTTACCGACACCACCTCTATCATATTTTTTTGATTTTCTTTTTAAAAAATTAACATTTGAACATGAAAGTTTCTAAATTTTAAACGAATAAAAAATCACTTTAACTGCTCTACGGGGTAAAATTCAAAATATTTGCACGAACTTAAGCGTAAAACTTTAAAATGTTTTTGTATTTCCAATAAAATTTCATCTTTTTAAGTTTCGCAAGAGTTTCTTACACAACAATTTCGTTACTCGAGGATAATAAAAGTTGCATAAAACTACTCCGGCAGACAAAGAGTGAACAACAGAAAAATAAATTTGAGAATAAAAACTAAAACAAAAATGGAAAAAAAGTAAAAATTTAAGAATTTAACTTCAGTTCACACAAAACAACAAAAAATTCTAAAAAATAAAAAATTAAAAAGAAAGAAAACATTTCCGTTCTTTATTGTGGTGGTTGATACCATAAGATCACATTGAGAGTCTCATTTTTGTTTTTATTATTATTGTTGCACTTACCTGACTGTCGGTTAGATTGACTCCACTCCGTTTGGCATCATATTTGCAACTTTGTTTACGTGACAGTGTTGTTGCTGCACTTACAACTGAACTATTGACCGATATGGGAGTACCTAGGGAAGCTGACAGTTGCTGCTGCTGCTGTTGCAGATGATTGTGCAAATGATGTTGATTGTGATTGTGATTATGATGGTGATGCTGATGATGATGATACATACTATTGTGCATACCCATACCATTCTCTTGTTGGGCCAAATGATGTTGTAAACCACGCGATGAACGCCACAAGGCAATCGCTATTTTACTATAGAGTACCTGTAAACGGAAGCAGAGATGGGAGACATGAAAAACGTATACATTGGGGTGCTGCATTACGTACCGTCATTACAAGCAATGGTATAACGTACAGCAAACCAAAGTTGATCATATCCAAGAGCTTGGAATTGAACATTTTACGATCCAATACACAGATTTCTTCTTCGCGTCCACTTTCTGTGTGAACGTTTTTAATGGTTTTGCTGAAAACAAACTTGGGCGTTGAATATATGGCGGATGTTATCCAAACAGTTAGAATAACCATCTGAAATGTAAAGAAGAAGAAAAAATAATGTCTTACTGTTTATTCAATATCTTATGAAATTATTATTCCAATCGTTTTTTGAACAAAATTTAAAAAATAGAAATAGAAAGTGAACCAGATCTCCACCAGGAAGGTACTTAAGCCCTTATTAAGCCTGTAGTAGCAGTATTAGTTGTAGTAGTAGTAGTAGTAGTAGTAGTTTAGTAGTAGTACTAGCAGTAGTAGTAGTAGTAGTAGTGTAGTAGTAGTAGTTGTAGAAGTAGTAGTAGTAGTTTAGTAGTAGTATTAGCAGTAGTAGTAGTAATAGTAGTGTAGTATTAGCAGTAGTAGTAGTAGAAGTAGTAGTGTAGTGGTAGTAGCAGTAATATGTGGAGTAATGGTAGCAGTAGGCGTTGGAGTAGTAGTAGTTGTAGTAGTAGTTGTTGTAGTAGTAGTAGTAGAAGCCTGTAGTAGTAGCAGAAGTAGTAGTAGTTGTTGTAGTAGTAGTTGTTGTAGTAGTAGTAGTTGTTGTTGTAGTAGTAGTTGTTGTAGTAGTAGTAGCAGTAGTAGTAGTGTAGTAGTAGTAGCAGTAGTAGTAGTTGCAGTAGCAGCAGTTATTGTCGAGTGATAAAGATTTCTTGCCTGAGACTAGGAAATGAAATATAATGGAAGACGTCATAGTCTAATAGGTATGGTGTTGGCTTATTAAACGTGAGGCCACGGTTCAAACCCCATGCCAGACGTTTTTCTTCTGATACTTCCTCTCAGCAGATTTCTATAAAGTTGCCATGAAAAACTTTCTCAAAAATCTGTCACTCGGAGTGACTTTAAACTGTAGGTCACGCCATTCATAGATAAAATTAACTCACACAACATGGGTGGTGTGAGAAGCTATGTTGTAATCATGGCTGAACTGTTGTAATTACCAATTATGTATGTATGTGACTAGAAGGAGGGGAACAAGGTTAGTAATTTGAAAATTATGAGTCCTGAATTTCTGATGGGAATACACCCAACAACCCTCACATTGATGGATTACAATTCTCCACTCCCTAAACTATGAGGTCGCATGCTTAAAAAACGTCGCCTATTGTTAAATGATAAAATAAATGCTCGGATATGTAGTTTCAATTTGTTTGTGAGTTTCTCAAACCGCAATGTATTTGTAATACAAAGAAATTTAAAATAAATTACTCATGACCCTATTGCTAAGTTTTATTGGGGTTTAATGCCTCATAAGCTAATTTTGAAAAACAGTTTTGCTTCACAACTCATTAACAGTCGTTAGGTTTTATAATAAAAAATAACGCTTCAAAATGAAAATTACACAACTATTCCTATTTGTTTTCTACGCTTTTATTCTGTCAACATTTGTTGCTAAGAACGAGGCACAATTACTTCTTCAAGTTGAATGTTTAACTGATCCTTGTCCTGGTGGCGGTGGTGAAAAATTTAACAAGCCTTTGAAGTAGAACGTGTTCAAAAAATAAAGAAATTCTGAGATAATTGTGTGTAAAATTTTTGAAATTTTATTGGAAATAAAAATTTTGTTTTAAATTCATTACAATTAAGGGTATTTCATTAAGCGCTTTCTGTCTTCAAAATTAAATAAAACAATGTATGTGTGTGACATCATCGAAACTTTTTATTCTTTGGAAAGTCCTATTGATGCCAATATGTGTGCAATATAACAACGATCAAGTGTCTGCCATGGCTTTTCTGGTCGGAGCGCATTCAAAATATTAAATTTTTC
The DNA here is from genome assembly GCA_932273835.1 of Sarcophaga variegata. NCBI lineage: Eukaryota > Metazoa > Arthropoda > Insecta > Diptera > Sarcophagidae > Sarcophaga > Sarcophaga variegata. The sequence continues at coordinate 22,403,306 of OW026361.1, read as the reverse complement.
ATAAATCAAACTGAACTTGATCGATGACATGAGGTATGTTGGTTTTGAGGACCTTTTGTGGCTTGTGGCTTATTCCACCCCCATAAAATAGAATTGAATCGAGTCAAGTCGCATGAAATCGGTAGACTGTTCACATCATTTCAAAGTAGCGTGGCCTTGCCATCAATTTGCTCGGGCGAAATATCCAATGAAAACGTACGATGTGTGGCACGTAACGTCATCCTGTTAAAACTGCATGTAGTTGGTGTCCAGATAATCAAATTGAGTCAAAAAAAAAGTAGGTAATTATCAAACAATAGTGCTCGCTGTTGACAGTGATGGTCTGTCCAATATGATCGATGGCGTCGCCAGCTCAAAATCCTCACCAAATAGTGACTTTATCGGGATGCATTAGGCTCTCTTAGATCTCGTGTGGATTGGTATCGTCCCAAATGCAACAATTTTGTTTGTTCACGTAGACATTCATTCAGAAAAGGGTCAGTTGACGACTGCCCATTCAGCAAACACACAGCGTTGACTGTCCAAAAAATTAGGTTAGGTTAAGTTGAAGTGGTAGTCTTGATTACCAAAGCACACTTGAGCACACATAACGGCCCGTTGAGCCGCCACAATAATGCGTTATTGGAAGGATATAACATAATTGGTCATTACAACCCTTCAGTCATGATTACGACCTACCTTCTCACACCACTTATGTTGTGTGTATTAATTTTATACATGAGTGGCGGGCCCTACAGCTCTAAAGTCGACTCCGAACAAACGATTTTTGAGAAACATTTCATGACAATTTTATTTACACTAAGATTTTTTGCCAAAAATCTGCTGAGAGACAGTCGCCGAAGAAATATTTGTTCAAATTTCGTTTTGTTGGAGATGTCTGACCTGGGGTTTGAACCATGGCCTCGCGACTAATAAGTCAGCACACTACCTATTAGACTGTGGCGACTACCATTCAGCAAACACAAATCGTTGTCTTTGCATGTCCAATAATATATTAGGATAGGTTTACAGATTACAAAAGCATACTTGAGCACGCATAGCGACCTGTTGTGCCGCCACAATAATAATTTATTTGAAATATTTGATCAAATTTAGCGTCCCCTTAACTGATGGCATTCAAGGACGAAAAGAAAAGTATGCTTCTAATGTTTCTTAAAAATAATTAAATTAAAAAAAAAAATTACGACAAAGTTGTTGTTGGTTTGAACATATATTTTTTTTCAATACTTTTAATTAAATTTTTACATTCTAATAATCAATACATTAAACATTAATTTGTTAACATTTTATATCAAAAAAAAGTATGTAGGTTCCGATCACATAACAATTTTAGCATAATTAACGTGCAGCGTTTTCCTATATTGCATCCCAAAGCCTCCTCGGTTTAGGACATGGTGGATTAACGCACTCGATATATCTAGCTGAAGCAGCAACCAAAGAGATTGCTAACAAGCAGATGCCAATTACAGCAAAATATTTCATTTTTAAGCGACAGCACTTAAGTAGCACTACAGCACTTCAAATCTAAAATCAAACTCAAGTAAAAGTTGTAAAGTTTTGCTCTAAAGTAGGCAAATAAATACAACTTATGTACGTGGTATTTTTTTTATTTTTCTTAATTTTATGATTCATACTACAAATATTTTTTTATCAGTAAATTGTGGTTTTAGAAACAAAAGTAATAAAAATAAAAATATAGTCATAGACATTCGTTTGACCGCAGTAGTATTTTTTTTAACTTAGATTTCTTTATTTATTTTCTTAAATATATCGGGTGGTCCATCTATCGGTTTAAATTTGAACCATCGATTATATCGAATCTGTGAATACTTATGTCATTCGATTCTGTCACAAAATTCATATCTCCACTGAGATTTATTGGAAATATATTTCCAAAACAAAGACAATTGGCCGGAATTGGAAAATGTCGTACAAAACTTGAATGCAGATAAGGACTAACAGTAAATAACAACAAGTACATTCGTTTGACCGCACTTTCATTTCATTTATGAGGCCATCCTCATTACTAACATCTGAAAATATTAAATTTTTGATGGAGGCATATCAATACCTAAACAGAATTCCTTAAGTTTCTCTTTTACGATTGAAATTTGTCTACCTCTGTGTACGATTGCAATTGAGACTGTATACCGACCATGGAAGCCCTGTTATCTTGTCCGAAAATGTAGTAGTTTAAGGAATTTTCATCAACCAAAGGAATTATTTTTCATATTACGTGCTAGATGCCTAAGCCAGTGATTCAACCATAGGCCCTTGTCCTATTAAACCCGAAACATTATCCACTAGGCTACGGCGTTTTCACGTTCGCCAAATCGTCCTAAATACTAGTACACTGGTAACATAACTTGGTAAATTTTGCGTCATGACTTGGACGTGCACCCGACGAAAATTCAACTGAACAAGGAACTGGTAAAGGAGCATAGACGATGACGTATGTTCACCGAATGGCCTCTAGAACAGTTGGCAACTAATCAATGGGTATGGGAACAAACAAAAGTTTCGAATTTGGGACGATACTAATCCAAATAAGATCTAAGAGCGCTACAATGATACACGCAAAAATTTACTGTTTGGTGTGGATTTTTGATTTTGGATTTGACGGCGTTGTCTTTCCATATTTCGCTGCAAACGATGTTGGCCAGGACTTCACTTTCAACGGCGACCACTAAAGATCAATGATTATCAACTGCCTTTATCCTGAGTTGTATGATTTGGACACCAAGCTGTAGATGCAGAATAAGCGTTTTAAACCGCAGTATAGTAGGTAGTGTGTTGGCTTATTACAATTCAAACCAGATCAGTCATCTCCAAGAAAACGAAACATGAAAAAATATTTTTCCGGTGATTTCCAGATTTCTGGCAAAAACTCTGAAAGTAAATAAAAAATTGTCGTAAAAAAGTTTCTCGAAGATCTGTCATTAGGCGTCGACTTGAAACTGTAAGTGCTGCCACTCATGTATAAAATTGACACACACAACATAAGTGGTGTGAGAAGCTAAGTCGTAACCCTGACTGAAAGGTTGTAATGACTAATTATGGATGTATGTTTGTATGCACCGATATCGTACGATTTACCTCCATTCGATTTTTTCTTGTGGGGTTTTCTTAAGTCGCAGGTGTATGCGACAAGTCTCTGCGGTCCTCAAAGTTCACATATCCAATGCCATCGCTAAATTCAAGCTGATTTATGAGCCAAAATCATGAAAAATTAGACCATCACCCTGATAAGCTGTGGCAGACATTTGAAAGGATTTAACAGGATAACGTTACGTGCACACAGCACGAGCAAATTCATGGCATGGTCATCTAATGTGGAATTGATGTGAACAGGCTACCGATATCGTGCGATTTGACTTTATTTTGTTTTTATTGTTAGCAGGTGCATGCGAATAAGACACAAACCACAGAGGTTCTTATGCTTCAAATTCAGTTTAATTTAAGGAAAATTGAACATTTTAAATGCGCTCCACCCAGAGAAAGAAGCCTTGGCAAACACCTGATCAATGTTATATTCCACACATAACATGACATCTTTTACACGAATATAGAACTTTGATAATGTCACACACACACACTTTCTTTTATTTAAAGATGAGAAGCAGGAAGCGCTTAATGAAAGACCCAATATAAAGTAAATTGCAAACCCATGCTGGTGTACATTTTATTTTGACGCCAACAGTAAGTCAAATTAATGTTTAATTGTGTTTAAAAAAAATTATCATGAGCTTTCAAAACTTATCTTCCGTAAAATCCTAAGGATTTCATTACTGGGCTGTAAATAGTACCACAAAATCCAGCAATTCGAATGAATGAATTTGAAATTCATTTAAATTTAGGAATAAAAACCATTTGCAGAATACATAAATAAATAAATTCCCATATACGATTACGTTTTTTAAAGGCTTTGTTTTTAAATTTATTTTTCCATTAATACGGATTAAAAAAGAATTTGATTTGTGGTCCAAAGCCTTTAGCAAATACTTTTTAATTTTATTTTATTTGTTTAATTTATTTGGATTTATTATTGTCAAAAAAAAAATATTTTTTAATAACAAAAATATACAAAAAAAGCGATAAAATTTATTGCCAACCATAATAAACAAAAAATGTTTTGATAATGCAATTGAAGGTTTAATGCATTCCCATGGGTTTTCCTTTTCGATTTTCAGATTTTTCTAATCGAATGCAATGGAAAATTTCAGAAAGCAAGAGAAATTGTTAAAATTAGTTATTAAATAAAATTTTTAAATTAAATGGAACTTAAAAATATAAACGAGGTGCCCGTTTGACCAACTCTGGATGTATGTGAGGCACAACAAATTTGTTACACATGATGGCTTTAATTATTTACTTAACTCTTTATTATCGTTTTTTGCATTACAATTATTTAATGAGGATATCAACCTAGCTCCTCACACCACTCATGCTGTATGTGTTAATTTTATCCATTGTTGGCGAGACCTACAGAAGTGATTTCACGTTTAGTCCACATAAATTGGCTCGTCCAGAACGCACTGTTTAACGCCGTCAATCTTTTTGTCTGTCTACATCAAAAATCGTGTCCACGAAAATAATTGCTTAAAGTTGGAGCACTTGAAGGCCAATAGTCGTCAGATTATTATTATTGAAGTGCAGAATGTGTTGTCTTGGCTTATTGTATGAGAGTACAAGATTTAAAAACGTTTAAAATATGAGCTCGTAGATTGCAAAAAAAAATAAAAATAAATTTGTATTTAGCTTTAATTAAAATTCTTTAATATTCGCACAATTCTGTGTACCTCTGGTCCCAACTTGATGTAAACAACAACAATTGCTCTACTTTGTTATTCCTCTATTTACACCCTTTGTATAAATAATAACGTTCACTAAGCAATTATACGACAGATCTTTGTAACGGTTTACTCTCTTTAAAAGCACCGCGTCTTCACATAAGACTGACGGACTCCACTAACGCACTCGCCTGCTTTGCCTTGCCTTTTATATGGCAGAGTAAACAGTCTGATGTGTGTTCTTGAAGGCGAATGTTCGTGACTTCGCCTTCTCGGAATCTCTATAAATGTAAACATTGTTGTTTTATTATTGTTGTTTGTGTATTTGTGTATTATTTATTCTTTTAGTGTTTGTTGTTGTATTTCTGTTTACTTGTTTACCATTTCTTTATGCTGGTGTTTGTTGTTGTATTTTTATTTACTCGTTTAACATTTTTTAATGCTGGTGTTTGTTATTTTATTTTTGTTTACAATTTTAATGTTAAGCTATGTAAACGCAAAACACCAGTATCTAGATTATTCATTTTTTGTAACAAATGTGTGTATATTTCATTCGGCAACTTTCACTTAGCAGTCTTCTGACAAAACCTCTGAGACTAAATGAAATAAACATGAAAAGTTTTGATATCTGTAGTACGGAATCAACGTTAAACTGTATGTTCCTCTTCCCGTCGATAAAATTAACATGTTCATAGCCACGATAATATCAGAAAAAATTTCACATGGGCCACGGTAACTTTATTAGATAATTTAGTTAAAAATGTATCAAGGGAACTTAATGTATCACAGAAATTTTTTTTTACCAAAATTCCCGGAAAAACACTATTCTTTATGTCACACATACATATATGACTGACATGGCCCTACATTAAAACTTTTTTATTTATTTATTTATTTAAAATGCGTATTTTACAAAAATAAATTTGTAAAATACAATTTCAAAACAGTGTGGACTAGAAACCGCATACGTCAGACATACATGTGCGACATGGCTCATGTAGAACTTCTTAGCGTCAGACACATATGACTGACATGGCGATGAACGTGTTAATTCTCGCAAGAAGGATGGTGTGAATTGTGCGTATATATAAATATTAAAATTTTTGTCTTTCAATTGAAATGCAATTAAATGTTGTTTTATTTGTGTTACTTAAATAAATTCTTTAATTTTTATTTTATTTAACATTAAATAAAAAAATATCCTTTTAAAAATAAAGAAAGAATATTAAATACATTCCCACACAGTATTTATTTACAGCGTTAATGTATGTACGGAGAACAAAATGTTAATAAAATTCTAAAAATATTAAACAAAAAACGTGTCATATCAATTAATTATATTATCAATTAAAAAATATTTCATAAAAAAATGCAAAAATTAATTGATTACACAATTAGTGGTATTTTTTTTTTTAAATAAAATGATAAATGATTAGTTAATTTAATAAAATTGATACTTTATTGGAGCAAAAAAAAAGACAATGTTTGTGTAAATACAATAACATTACAAATTGGAAATAATACAGAATGTACCACCTTAAAACCTGGACATATTTACACACAGTTACTAAATTATATATACGGTTAACAAATTTCGGAAATTTTGTAACTAATCCTTTTTCATTGAAAATGTTTATAATTGTCTGACATCTTTCCTCGATTTTAATACGGTCTTTTTGCATTGATTCAGAAATTTGTTAATCGTACGTATACTTTTGTGACCCTGCACAGGCCTGCACAGCCCACAAAAGTTAACAAATTTCAGACAATTATAAAGATTTTCAACGAAAACGAATTTTTTTAACCGTATGTATACTTTAGTAACTGTGTGTACGTCGTTTAGTCAAGCATATGAAGTAATGATGTCGAATTATTTCTTCTTACATACTTAATTGGTCATTACAGCCCTTTAGTCAGGTTCACAACCTAACTACTCAAACCACTTATATTGTGTGTGCTAATTTGATACATAAGTGACGGGCTCCATAGTTTAAAGTAGATTCCGAACCACAGATTTTTGGGATGCTTTACATGGCAATTTTATTTACTCTCCGAGTTTTTGCCAGAAATCTGCTTAGAGGATGTCGCCGAAGAAATATTTGGGGTTTGAGCCATGGCCTCACGTTTTATAACTCAACACAAGTTCTGCTTTGCTTCGGAATTGGATGGGCACAGGAAAAACTAAGTAAACCACGTGATTATCGACAAGCAACTCTTTACTGGGCAATTTTAATTTTCGCAATTCAAATAAGATGCCTATAACCATCAATACAACACACAACATTGTGACCAGCGGTCCGCCAGTTTTTATTCGACCGAGACGACTCGTTGGTGAAAGACTTGAAGAGCCAAATAAATCCAATTTTTAATGGAAAAAGTTATCAGTCAACCAACAAAAAGTCTGTAGATAAATCCACTACATTAAGTTAGAAAAACTAATAACGAGAGGAGGCCTTGTGGTGACTATCGAGCTCTCAACGCTATCACGATCCCGTGCAGGTATCCGATTCCTTTCCTACACGACGTAACCAGTATTCTTCAAGGTAACACGATATTTTCTGCTATTGTTTTGCAACGCGAAGGCTAACATTAGCAGCGATCTGAGTTTCCAGACAGCCGCTGTGAAAAAGAACCCTGAAAATTGTACTCCTCATAGTTTACAAAGGCTGATAATAGCCGCCCGTTAAACCAACGTCTTCCAACATCATCATTTGAGGTACTCAAGGATTTCTTGGCTATAAATTACAAATTTAAAATCCAAACACGATTGAAAATGCTGGAAATTTTTTTTATTCATATGTGTGATCAAAAACCTTTAAAACGAATGCCATAATATAACACTAAGAAGTCGTCAAAGGGTTAAAGCTTCTGCAGCGTACTGGTCGGCTTTGCAGATAATATGTGGTGTATGTGAAGCAGTCATATACACACGTTCGAGCAAGTGAATATAGATACACAGCACTGATAAAAAACCACAATGGATGCCATCTTACATCATTACATGATCAGTACATATGAAGCGATTTCTTCATTTGCTTACCACCAACTCAAGTCGCAGATATAACAATCAGTGCCCTGCAGATAAAATAATTAAAGGTTGATATCTTCTTTACTCTTCACTTCAGAAGAAATCAGATGTATGCTAACTAACAACAAAAAAATCGCTCGACTGAGGCCATAAGCCCACCGATACAATGGTGAAAGCAATGCTCTTAACATCTGGGAAAGAAACACTATACCAGACGTTTAGAAGAACGGAATTGTGATAACAATACGTAAGGAATACCTAAGAAGGGCAATGTTAGTCAGAATCAAAAACTGGAGAGCACTAAATGCCATCACGAAATACCATAACACTCTACATAGAGATAATTTTATGGAAAAAACAGTCGCAATTCAGAGCTAATAATGTCTGTATGGACCTTACAACAGCATTACACATGCTTATCGTCGCTTTCTGGGACTCACTAGCTTATATTCCCAGATGGTCATCGAACGTGCCTTTGCTACAGATTTGAAAACGAAGCATGTAACAACATAACAGCATTCGCCGTAGTCTAGTAGGTAGTGTATTGGCAAATTAAAAGTAGGGTCACGGTTTAAACCCCAAATCAAAAATTTGCAGCCAAACTGCTCAGCAAATTTCTGGCAAAAACAAAATAAATTTGCTATGAAAAGTTTCCCAAAAATCAGTCGTACGGAGCCGACTTTAAACTGTAGGTCCTGCCGCTTATGGATAATAAAGGGTCTGCCAAATAACTTTTTTTTTTGAAAATACTTTAAACAAAACTACTGAATATTTTCTCAAATTTCTTTTTTATTTGAAAGTGCAGTCCTTTCGATTAATAATAATTTCATTCAAATGGCTGCCTCGGCGGGCCATGCAGTAGCTTACACCAAAAGATGCCGATTTTGGCAAAAAAAAATCATCATTTCAGATGAAGCTCATTTTGATCTTGGTGGGTATGTAAACAAGCAAAATTGTCGTATTTGGGGCACAGAAAACCTGCACGCATACATTGAAAAGCCAACGCACCCAAAACGAGTCACTGTGTGGAGTGGATTTTGGTCCAGAGGCATAATTGGGCCATTTTTCTTCGAAAATGAGCAAGGAGTGGCCGTTACAGTCAATGGCGATCGTTATCGGGCCATGTTGAACGAATTTTTGTTCACAAAACTTGAAGAGGAGGATATTGGCAACATTTGGGTTCAACAGGACGGCGCTACGTGCCACACAGCCGAAACTACACTCGATGTTCTGCGCCCTGTTTTTGAAGATCGCATTATCAGCCGCAGAGCTGATGTCGTTTGGCCACCTCGGAGCTGCGATTTGACACTGTTGGACTATTATTTGTGGGGTGCCGTCAAAGATAAGTGTTACGCCGACAAGCCAGAGACAATTGACGCTTTAAAGGGCAATATTCGTAAAGCCATTGGTGCAATACTGCTGCACACACAATAATGTGCTTAAAATTTGGACCGATCGTGTAGGCTACTGCATGGCCAGCCGAGGCAACCATTTGAATGAAATTTTTTCCATTATTAACCGGAAGGATTGTACTTTCAAATAAAAGAGAAATTTGAGAAAATATTCAGTAGTATTTTTTTAAAGCATTTTCAAAAAAAAAAGTTATTTGGCGGACCCTTTATTAACACACATCATAAGTGGTAGGATAAGCTCGGTTGTAATCCTGGCATATTTATGTATGTATGGATTTACAGATGTACTTGCGAAGAGGGAAATTTCCATGCTGCTGATGGGTCCAGAACCTTACTGTGGAGTGCGGACAAATATTTGGAATGCGATAGTTGGCTTATTAGATGTGAGGCCACTCATGTATAGAATTTAATACACACAACATAAGTGGCTGTGAGAAGCTAGGTTGTAATCCTGACTAAAAGGTTGTAATGACCAATTATATGTATGTGTGCCATTAAACAATACATCTTGTGCTATGTGCCTTAAAGGCAATGAGAGAGTCTCTCCTACTTCGTCGTGCTTTAGTGACGTTGGGTGTGAGATAAACTTAAAACTGGCAATCAAACAATAGAGTTCGCAATTGGAAACTTATTTTACAGGAGCAATTCGTGATTTAAGGATACAATAGAATGCCTCAGTTTTCCTTTCCATTTACACGCAGTTTTCCATTAAGCAGTGATAATAAAAATCCCATAAAAGCCATGTAATATCAATATTGTAATGAAATTACGTCCTGTTAAAGAGATAACACTTTCGTGTACATTAAAAAATAAAAGCAAATAAATCGTGTAGAGTCTATAAAAACTTACTTAACAAACAGCAACAAATACTATCAATTGACTTAATTAACCCAAACACGAACGTAATAAAACGAAATGAACAGGGTGTGTGTGAATACAATTTAATCCACTAAAGAATCATTCGATAGTTAAACTATATAATTACCGTAGGTCAGTATCAACAAGATTTTTTAAGCATATCTGTTTAATATAGCAATGAGAAAAGGCTTTTGACCAAAAGCAGAGAGTTACAACACTTTGGATAGAGACGTTCTGTCCATATGTTCGGTCCATATGTTCGGTCTGGTTGCCTGAGACTCTCCTGTCTTAGACTGCCTATTACCAAACAATGGCAGAAAAGATGGCTGATAAGATAAATAGGCCTTCAATTACAAATGTATAAAATTTTCATTTACACACTGTTTAACAGGAAACGCACAGTATTTCCATTTCTATAAGCACATCACTGTGTAAGTAATCCACCACCACCACCGCCTTATTTAATTATTTTTGAACACCTTCTGGCGCAGTAAGTGATGCATTTAATACGAAAATAATACAATGAAATGTAATAAAAATGCAAATGATGATTGGAATTAAATTAAAAAAAAATAAAGGAAAATCACGTTTAATACGTTTGTTTTTGGTACCATTTTGATGGCCAATAATTTGTTTAATAAATAACATCGACACTGAGGCAAACGTATTTAAAGCGATGACTGTACGAGATGCTTACAAAAGGGTTATTTTACATTCAGTGGGCGATAATTATAAAATAATTAAAACGCAATAGTAACGCATCCAAAAATTAAGGGAATAAATAAATATAATACCGAGAATAAGCCAGAGAGTTAAAGCTTCTGCAGCGTACTGGACGGCATTGCAGATGATATGTGCTGTATGTGAAACAATCATATGAGTTCGAGCAATGAAATACGGTAACACAACAGTGATAAAAAAACATGATGGATACCACTTTACATCATTACATGATCAACACGTATAAAGCAATTCCTTCAGTTGCTTACCAACTCAAATTGCGGATATCACAACCAGCCCCATGCAGACCATATCCGTAAAGGTTGATTTCTTTTTCTGCTCTCCAATTGAGAACTGAAAAGTTTGTAGGCTAATACACGATATAGTAACGAAATGTTATATCGTTCCTTGTGGTTTTTCCTTTTCCAGATTGTCAATGAATGTTATACTGTGACCACCCCAAAATACTGATGACAAAGTTCCTCCAGTCGACTGTTACCTGCTAACACTCCTTGGAATTGATACAAGGCGTGAAGTTCACTTAGTTGACGCCCATTGGATCGAACAGCTTCAAACAATGCTGTTTGTGTATTCATTTTATATATGATTGACGGGACCTACAGCTTAAAGTACCCTCCGAACTTCAAATTCTTGAGAAATCCGCTGAGAGGAAGTCCCCGAAGAAATATTTTCTTATATTTCGTTTTTGTTGGAGATGTCTGTCCTGCGGTTTGAGCCCTGCCCTCACGTCTAATAAGCCATCGCATAACAGTGACTACAACAATTAATCAAATACTTTTGCACGATTTAACCAAGAAGCGTTAATTTGATATCTTTAGAACTTTGTGAAGTTTATTAATACTTTCGGCTCGCTTCTTAAAATTTAACTTTCCTCGTGCAAAGTGCAAATGCTGTTTATCAAACCAAGTCTTGGCTTCAACAATGTTTCTTTTCCCCAGAACGCAATTCCTTAATAACAGAAGAAGTCTGACTTTCCTACTTTATCATTACAGCCCTTTAGTCAGGATTACAACCACACCACCCATGTTGTGTGTATTAATTTTATCCATTAGTGATGGAACCTAAAGGTAAACGCCGACTTTGAATAATAGATTTAGACATCTGTAATTCAGAGTCAACGTTAAACCGCTAATCGTGGATAAAACTAACACATCCAACATGGTGGTGTGAGTAGATAGGTTGTTATCCTGACTATAAGGTTGTAATGAACAATGAAGGAATAATCAATGGATCTAGTTCTCTCAATGAATTCTTGAATAACGTTCTCTGGGAGATGAAAATAAAAAAAGAGTAAAAGAGTTTATCCGATATCTTCGTTGAAACAGGCAGACATTTAAGGTATCGTGTGGTGAATAGGTACATACAGATCAACTGAATTCAAAATTGTGGCATGGAAATAACTCTTATAGCTCCATGTTCTTGTGGAATTTAGTTCCATTATCACGTTCGCAGCCAACATATCTGATGATACTTAACGTATTATCATAGTAAACGATGTCTTAGATGATGGAGTTCTAAGAGCACGTGTTGTCATGATCGAAGCCAAACGCAAAAAACGTTGAAACTGGATTTGAAAATTCCTTTTCCCTAAAACCAACCACCAGACTGCGGGCCCCGGGAAAAGAGTTAGGCTAGGCAAGATGTCGGACCCACTTAAAGGAGTAGGTCTCAGTTGGTCTAGCATTTAGGCTTACTGCGATACCACAATCAATTCTAGCCGGAGGTAAAACATTACCTAGAGTAAATGATCCTGTGTCCAAAATAAATTTTGCTATTGCAGGAATCTTTATATAAGGGGGCTCAGTCGAAGATGTCATTAAGAGGCGGAGGCTCTCTCTGACAGGCACTGACACATAAGTTGAAAGACAGTCTCTTTCTCCTTCTCCTTAGAACCACAGCTTTTGCAATAATCATTAGCCGGAATGTTGAGTCTTTTGGCAGGCCTACCAAAAGGACAGTGGACCGTAAGAATCAGTAAAATATGCGATGGATTACCATGCGATTTAAGAAGAATACTTTTCTTGTCCATACATGTCCGACAGAGTCTAGCAATATTATACGTGCACTAATGCTGCCCAAGAGATAAGTGTGAACGACATCCAAGTTAAATGAAGCAATCGGAGTGCCTATACCCTGTAGAATCGATATTATACGAAGGATGGTCATGCTATTTTAAGACATAAGAAGAGTGCTGTTCTTGTCCATACATATCCAGCAGAGTCTAGCAAAGTTGCATGTATCCTTCTACTGCCAACGAGATAAGTGTAAATGATATCCATGTTGACTGAAGCAAACGGTATACCTATGTCCTGCCAAATGCAGGAGATTGCTAGCTTTGTACCGGCCCTGGCCAGGCCATCAGCAATGCAATATAATGGAGATGATTTGATTACATTTTAGGGTTGGGGCCTAAGCAGCAGTCGTTGCTTTAGTGGTTCTGAATTCCATATTGGATTTTATTTCTCAATTTTCTTCATTTAAACTTAAAATGACTCGCCATTCCTACTTATAAATCCAGAGAACACCGTACTCGTGTAAAAATAATTCGCAATTATTTGCATGATGGCCTGTTATGCCCTGGTATTTAACTTGAAAATATAACAGGCCAGCCAATAACAGCCTTAACGAAAAACAACAACAACAACAGCAGCAATGAAGAACAATCGAATGAAATAAACGAATAATAATGAAATGAAAGTGAAAATGTTAATTCAACTTTTTAGTTTTATGAAGAGCCAGAGAATATTTATGAGCTTAAGCTGCATATTGAAGCAAGACCAATAATGTTATCGATACACGAAAAATAAATAACGAAGTAAATTATTATTATTCCGGGGAAGGCATACGATACAAGGCATGTGGAAAGAAAAACTTAAATATGCCACAAGTATTATTAACTGGAAATTCAATGATTTCTCTTAATTTACGGGGGGAAAAATGTTTCATTAACTTTACGTGTTAAACAGGATAATTAAGGATTCCAAGCAAAAAAATATTTCCATTAATTTTAATTCGGTATTAAATTTTATAAGCCTAGACCACTTACCCTTAATCTGGCCGCTGTTAATATTTGTTTGCATGTTATGGGATGTACAATAGCAAAATATCGCTCCATACATATCACCACCAGTATGAATATGGATGCTGTATAGCTAAGCGAATGTACAAATTGATACATACGGCATAGGAATTCACCAAAAACCCAACTACAATTGGAAAAGAATAAAAGAATTTAAATATAAATTTCAATTAATTATTTCAAAATAAAAGAAAAGAATTTTAAATGCAAAAAAATACGTTGCATACATTTGTTTGCTTAAACAAAATGAAGTATATTTTTAGGAGCATATAAATTAAATTAAAAAAAGTAAGCAAAAAAAGTTTGTTAAATATGTTTTCTTTACGAAATTAAAGAAAAGAAATGAAAAGAAAAATTAACAAAATTCCTAGACTGTGAAGACATGTTCCCAACATAGTAATGATAGGCGAGGTTGGAAGAAAGTAAAGTTCTTTGTAAAATATTAATTAATAGAAGACATACATGGCATGGAATGGAATACATATTTCAGTTCAAAATTGTTAAGTGTTAACAAAGGTCAAAGACCATCATATGCATTTACGGTATACGGATTTGTGCTGACGCTTGAGACACTTTAAAATATAATTAAAATCCCCTTCCATCGATTACATACATACCACTCAATTTTGCTTATTAACGTAGCCACCGATATGAAAATTTACTTTATTCGAAAGGATGAATTTTTTGTGGCAAAATCGACGTCATCGTGCAGTTTCTCGTTGGCCCAATAAATCCCAACGTTGCTCAAGCTTAAATCGATTAATTACGTTCAGTGGAGATAATATACTGAATTTTGTGACAGAATAGAATGACAGAAGTATTGCCACATTTGAAATAAGCGATGGTTTAAACCGATAGATGGACTACCCTATACATACATAATTGGCAATTATAGCCCTTGAGTCAAATAATACATAGTTTTTGGGTGCCCTGGTAGTCTAGTGGGTAGTGTGCTAGACTATTAGCGTGAGGGTCGTGGGTTAGATTCCCACCAGAGACTCTGATCTGTGACACTACTCAGATACTCAGCTCGTATATAATTAGAACATAATTTGTAATTGTATTGTAATAAATAAAAAATACATAGTTTGCTTTGGTCTTATGGAGTACAGCTTCTATTTGGCAACTCTTAGTCATCTTTATAGTTTCATGAAGGCATCTTTGGATAGACACGTTCTGTCAATAAATTCTACGCACCGAAAAATTCTTTTTCTAATGATCCGTTTAAGAACAGTGAAGATGTTCTGCGGTCTGCTCTTCTTCCTAGTTGTTACAGGTTTTGCAGAAGTCGTTGAGAGGTATTTAAGCTTTTGGACGCTTTACATCTACAAGATTCCTAAGATGGACTCTGGTTATGTTAGGTTAGGTTAGAGGACGTGTACTTGTCAATTAAGACAAGTACAGTACCCGGAGGTCGAATTGACCCATTGTCCAACGACCTAGTTTCTCACACGACTTATGTTGTGTGTGTTAATTTTATACATGAGTGGTGGGACCTAAAGTTTAAAGTCGACTCCGAACGACAGATTTTTGAGAAACTTTTTTTCATGGCGATTTTATTTACTTTCAGAGTTTTTGCCAGAAATCTGCTGAGAGGAAGTCGCAGAAAAATACTTTTTGTATTTTGTCTTTGATGTCTGGTCTGGGGTTCAAACGCTGGCTTTGCGTCTAATAAGCCAACACACTACCTACTAGATTACGACGACTTACTGGACTCTGGTTAGAATTTACACAAATTTAGTTCTGCGTATTTGGCGAGATCTGCTTGGTTTTCATTCAAATGCGTTTGTAGTATCATTTGTCTGTTTATCAAATGAGTGGAATTTGTAGGCATCTTTGAAGAGGAACCCAAATTTTACGTTGTATAAGCATTCAAAAGTAACCCACATGACAACATTACAACCCTGTAGTCAGGATTACGAGCTAGCTTCTCACACCACTTATGTTGTGTGTGTTAATTTCATACATGAGTGGCGGGACCTGCAGTTTAAAATCAAATCTAAAAAGACAAATTTTTGAGAAACTTTTCATGGCAATTTTTTTCACTCTCAGAGTTTTTGCCAGAAATCTGTTGAGCGGAAGTCGCCGAAGAAATATTTTCTCATACTTCGTTTTGTTGTTGAATAGAGACCTCACGTCTAATACCCCAACACGCTACCTTCAAGACTGCGATCTGTTGTATTCCCCTCAAACTTAATAGGCTATCCATGTAATTGCCAGTGTAAACATCAGGATGGTTCGCGGTGGCAACAATAACATATCCGTGCATAGCATTTGATATGCACCCAGGTGTTCCTTCCTTGAATGGATTAATGTCCCATAGGTTCCAAGAATATGCTCACATGATTCATGCGTATCGCCACGGAATCTACTTGGTGGGCTCAAGACAGCACCCATTTTGAATAAGTCTACTCTGAGTTTTCGTTGCAGTCTAGTAGGTAGTGTGTTGGCTTATTAGACATAAGGCCTCGTTTCAAACTCCAGGACTGATATCAAAACGTAAATATTGTTACGAAAATGGAAATGGTGTTACATCGTTTAAGATTAAAATGATAAACAAAAGCTACAAAAAAAAACCATGAACTTGTTTACATGATAAACAAGTAAACAAAAATATACCAACAACGACCAGTATACAAAAGGAGAACACCGATGTTTACATTTACGGAGATCTGGAGAAGGCGAAACCACGCACATTTGACTTCAAGAACATTCATCAGACTATTTACGTTGACATATAAAAGGCAAGGCAAAGCAGGCAACGAGTCAGTAAAAATTTAGTCAGTCTTGTGTGAAGACACGTTGCGTGTGAAGAGAATAATCGTAGATTGAACATCTCCGTTATAAAGATCTGCCGAAAAATTGTTAGTATTTAAGAAAAAGAGTGTAAAGAAGAATAACAAACAGAGCAATTGTTGTTGTTTACATCAAGTTGTGAACAGTTGCATACAGAATTGTGCGAACAATGAAGAATTTTAATCAAAATTAATCACAAATTTATTTTTATTTTATTTGCAATCTACGAACTCATATTTTAAACGTTTTTAAAAGGGTAAAAAACGAAAATGAAAAAATTATTTCTTCGGCGACTTTCTCTCAGCAGATTTCTGGCAAAAACTTGGAGAATAAAATAAAATTGCCATGAAAGAGTTCCTCCAAACCTTTGGCGTTAGGAAACGACTTTTGTTCAATTTCTGCACAAAATTTGCCACTCCAATGAAAATATTCACGACATTAAATTGAACGTACATTTAAGCATAATGTGGGTTGGACTGCTTAATTTGTTACATTCATTTCTTTTTTCATTTCTTGTTTTCATTTATTTTTTCAATGCTTTTATTAGTTTATTCAGGTGGTTTGATAAATTTGTTTCACACTGAAGACTGCTCCAATCATCATCATAAGATTGATTATTTATTTACGATATTAACCCACATTTGAATTCAATTTCATTGCATTGAAAATGAATGAAGCAATCACTGGAGAAGGGCAATCGTTGATAAATGAGGGAAAAACATTTTTCAATTTTCTTTTTTTAATTTTCATTTGCTTGGAGATTATTTACATTTAAACCGTAATACGCGTTGCTTTTCTTTTCAATTTATTCAACTACAATGTTCTTAAAAAAAATACTTTTAATTGTAATTAATTTGTGTTTAATTTTTATATTTTATATACCAATTAAAAATCAATGAAAGAAATTCGAATTATTTTTATACTTTTTATCGAATAATAGTAGGATGCTGAAAAAACCACTGAAGTATTAAATGGCAATTTATACTTAAGCATCCACCCACTCTATCGTCTTTAATGAACGAAATGCTAACGTGTTTAAAGGAAAATAAACCCCTGCAAGAACATTATTATTATCAGCAATTAAGTTCTTGGTAAATTATTAAAAGTTTATGGGAAATAATAATAAAAATATTGAGTTGCATTAACATTCACTTTTTCACTTTTCACTTTTTTTTTGATATAAAAAATGTATTAAACGCCCACCACGATTGTTGTGCATGGAGAACATCCTAAATGTCCAACTTTGCATGAATCTGACGTATAAATCATATTGAATTTGATTGATTACAGGGATTATGTAAGTTAAGATTGGTAGCTTAATCGCATACTTATATGACTTAAAAAAAACCTCACAAGAAATAGTCTGATGGATTCAAATCGTACAATCTTGGTGGTCATATTCACATCAGCTTCATGGCCACCATTAGCACTGTTCTCCATTTCAGTCAACATACTGCAAAGCTAGCGTTCATTCTCAGAGTGTTGATTTTAAGAATTAAAACATTAAAAATTGTGAAGCTTTATAACTAGATATGGGTACTATATTGTTACGTTTTTATCTTTTAAAAACGTTTAAAATATAACCTTGTAGTTTGCAAATAAAATAAAAATAATTTTAAAATTTTTCATTATTCGCACAATTCTGTGTGCCACTTTTCACAACTTTATGTAAACAGCAACAATTGCTTTGTTTGTTATTCCTCTGTTTATACCCTTTGCATAAACAATAACAATTACTAGGCAATTATTCGACAGAGATCTTCAAACCACGATTACTCTCTTCAAACACACCGCGTCTTCACACAAGACTGACTGAACTTCACTGACCAACTCCCTGCTTTGTCTTGCCTTTTATATGGCAGGGTAAACAGCCTGGTGACTGTTCTTGAAGGCGAATGTTCGTGACTTCGTTTTCTCGAAATCTCTATAAATGTAAACATCATTGTTTGCATTCATTATTGTCGTTCGTGTATTTTGTTTACATTTATTCTTGTAGTGTTGTTTGGGGATTTTTGTTTACTTGTTTACCATTTTTTTTAGGATAGTGTTGTTGTATTAAGCAGTACGATAATTTGTAAACAGGTGTGTTTACTGTATTATTTTTGTTTTTGTAGCCTTTTATATAATTCTAATGTTAAGCGATGTAAAAGCCTTGATGGCTCACGGCAAATCTAAATAGACTCTCTGTCAAATCATTCTAAGAAGTCTTGAGATTGTAAGTTTTTGGTGTATGATAGAGGCCCTGAAGAGAAGACCGGGCAATATCCTACAATAGTATCATTTACAAGAGGAAAAGGCAGAGTATTCGTATACTGGGTGAAATAATAATACAGAGAATCGAGATACAATTTCTGGAAATAACATTGAAAAGTAAATCGACATGTACTTAGTTTTTACATAAAATGTCATTACAACCCTTAAGTCAGGATTACGATCTAGCTTCTCATGCAGCACTTATGTTGTGAGTGTTAATTTTATACAATAGTGACAGGACTTACAGTTTAAAGTGGACTCCAAATAACAGATTTTTGAAAAACTTTTCATGGGAATTTTATTTACTCTCAAAGTTTTTTATCAGAAATCTGCTGAAAGGAAGTCGCCGAAGAACATTTTTTCAAACTTCGTTTTGTTGGATATATCAGACATGGGACTTGAAACGCGGCCTTACGTTTCATAAACCAATACACTACCTATTAGACTACGACGACTATCGGATGTGACTGTGCAATCAACAATACACCGTTTAATCTCATTCGGCAGTTCGGAATAAAGCCTGTGAGGTGCCGCTTATGAACAAAATTAGTCACCGTGCATTTAAAATGTCTAGTGAAGGATTATTAACCCTACAGTTTTTCGGAGTGTGATTCCTTTTTAAGCCAAACACTCAGGGAATGGCCTCTACTCATGCACAGCATTACGTTGGTATTTGGAAAATATGTTATGGGAAGGAGGATGATCCCTACACATGCACAGTATTACTTTGGAATTAGGAAAATAGGTTATGGGAAGGAGGATGATCCCTACACATGCGCAGCATTACTTTGGAATAAGGAAAATAGGTTATGGGAAGGAGGATGATCCCTACACATGCACAGCATTACTTTGGAATTAGGAAAATAGATTATTTCGAGGAGGAATCATGTCTAATAAACGAACACACTACACCACGGCGACATGAAATAAAATCTTCACTTTATATGTCCAGTTTGTCCTGCACACAGACCGTGTTTTTAAATTTTAATTTGTAGATCGCATAAGACGATCGCCGCAGTCTAGTAGGTAGTGTGTCTGCTTATTAGACTTCAAGCCAGGGTTCGAGCCCCAGGCCAGGACAAAATATAAAAAGTATTTTCCTCTCAGCAGATTCCCGGCAAAAACTCTGAGAGTAAATAAAATTGCCATGAAAAAGTTTCTCAAAAATCTGTCGTTCGGAGTCGACTTTAAGCTGTAGGTCCACCACTCGTGTATAAAATTAACAAACACAACATAAGTGGTGTGAGAAACTAGGACGTTGTACAATGGGTCAATTCGACAATTACGACAAGTACACGTCCTCTAACCTAATCTAACCTAACCTATGCTTCTAAGGCAGCGTGAAAGTGTACATATATTACTGAATGCCCTTGATCTTGATTGCTTACATGCTCTACTCGTCTCTTCCTTAGAGTGTTTTGTGATAGATAGATATTACATACACAGTTTTTGTAATAAAAATTTGCTTCATTCCCTAAGTTCTACATCTACTTATCTTATTTTCATAACAAGTGCCACGCCCACAAACATCGTAAAAGCATATGTGGAAAGATATTGCCAGTGTCCTTAGCAGATTTATAATGATTTGCAGCTAAAAAGCTATGGAATTTAATGGGTGAGACAAGAAAAATTTGTTAAATTTGATGCCATCTTACAGTGTGGGCTTCAAACAAGTTCTATTTTCACTTGTACATTAATTGCTGGCAACACTATAAATGCAATGTTTCGCTAGAAAAAAAACAATATTTTATTTACCCTTATGGCTGTAAAATATACAACGCAGAAGTTATTACTTGTTTTTAGATTTAAAAATAAATCATTTTTTCAAGTGATTTAATTAAACTTTTTTAATTTGACTTTTCGTTGTCAAACAAATAAATACAAAAATGAAAGCAAAAATTTAATTAAAAATACTTTTGATGTGTGACTTTTAATGCCAGCCAGGGCGAACTCAACTCATTTCTATGAATTTTAAAGCAAATTTCATCAAATTTTGTTTTTTTGCATGTCTAGGCATCAAGCAATAGGAATTTTTATATTTGAAATGAATTAATCATTCAACAGCATCATGGGTGGCAGCACTTGGTAATCATAAATTTCAAATTTATTAGCAAATGTCTGTAGGAAAGTTTACATTCATAGATTTTAAATTGAACTTGACATTCACGACTAGCATGTCAAAATAAATATGAAAAGTTGAGATTTTATATTCATAAAGAGGAGTTGATGTTATTAATTTCATTTATATTGCTGTGTGATGAGAGAGAGCATGTTGGCTTAACTGCTCTAAAAAAATTAGATAAATAAGTCACGAAACTCACTTCTGGATAGGTTCATAGAGCAACGTAATGCTGAAACCATATGTTAACCAAGTTAATTTTTTGTATTTTGACCAAGAAGTCAATAATTATAGCACGGTCCACTACACATAACATTGCGATCTTCAATGTTTTCAAAGAGGTACCAACAGCATTTTCTTACCATCCTACAAACCGCACTAAACAGTGCATTGGCAGGTCTTGAACTGCATCAGGCTGCCCCCTCAACAAAGTCAACAATACTGTTTGTTGGCGTTTGCTGATTGTCTTGGAAGGAACTGAAACTAAAGAATGAGGCACATTTTCTGTGTCTTATTCGGGGCAGAAAACTGTCTTGGAAACCAAACATAAACCTTATAATTTGAAACGATGTTTCTGGAACAGAGTTCTCTGCAGTGACGAATCTAAGTTTAATTTGTCCCAATCTGATGGAAAAACGTATGTAAGACGTCCTCCAAACAAAGCCTTTGATCCCAGGTACGCAGTGAAAACTGTACCACTGTAATTGTCCTCAAAACTTGTAACAAAGTGGGAGAGGATAAAAAGCGGTCTCAGTCGTAGAATCTCGAACTAGACAGCAGTGGTTACACTGAACTTAACCTTCGGGGTCCTAGTATGATAGCAATTCCTCGGTAGGACAACTATCTTGAACCTGTAATGGCACCTACAAATATCTGCATGCATCCTTATCAGAAGCACTACATCAACATCATCACTTGAGATAGTCTTATGCCTCTTTCTGTTTGATCTCATTGCAAGGGCATTGCATCTCTGGGTGACGTAGTATGGATCAAATACTGTTCACGCGATGATTCTCGCTGTTTATAGGACAATGGGAAGCAATGACTGTATGACTTCTTACGAAAATTCGTGCCATCTATCCTTGAGAAAGAAGTCTCCACTTCAAATATTCACTAATGGTTATAAACTGCGGGTTCTAAACTACGGGTGGCGGAATATTTTCGATATAACTCGATCCATAACTGCAGCGACTTACCTACATTCTTGACAATTCTTCAAATCAATTCATTGATGGCTCTAAACCAGTGATGCTCAAAATCCAAATTTCCTATCACATGTGATAGGCAAAGAAAATTCTGCTGACGCTGCGTTGACACACGCTTACTTTTGTGGTTTCTTATAATGATCGTGTGTTTGTTGCTTTGTTTGTTGTTTTGTGTTGAACTCAGAGAACAAAATCTATTCAGTTGATCTTTAGCACTTGATGAAGCAAGACTTCGCTACACAACTTCTTTGAATGATTTTTTGTTTTTAGCAAATACACACAGCAAAATGTTTGATGAAAATTGGGAATATGATTTCTTCTTTATAAAGAATATGGATGGTAATGCACAATGTATTGTGTGTTATCATTACATCCATATATATATCCATCAATACATACATAAGCTCATTATGTAATAACATGCACGCAACACAATAAACCATTTTTTCTTTTTTTTATTTTACAGACTACTGTAAGAATTATTAAACACCCCAATTTGGAGAGGATATTGCCACCCTTTTAGACAGCTAGGCGACTATTAAAGCAATGAGTTCCAGTGTAATAAACACCAAAACGGTGTACAACAGTTGCACATATCTCAACGAGATGGTGGAACGGCATAATGCGCATTTTATGTGGCTAACCGGAGTCATCGACATTCCAGTTAATTGTAGAGCGAATGAACAAACCAGATTTTACACCACCTTCGAACTCTGCCTTTGGGAAACCGTTTAAAAACCTACTTATAATTGATAATCCAGTCGTGGATTCCGTCAACGTCGGATGAGTGGCTCCAAATACGAACAAAATTACGTAAAAAATTTGATCAAAACTTAATTGAGGGCGCATGAAAAGTTTGCTTAAACTCTAAAGGTGCACACTGAGCATGGTTGTTGACTTATGGGACATTGCGTTATGAGCACTCATGCGCGACGCGATAATCTTGGACACTTGCCAACCGATTTTGCAGAAGCTATAGAGTTTATATAGTTTATAGAGTTCTTCACCTATTGGATATATATACAGCGATATGTCGGAGGAGAAAAAGTCCGCTTGGTGTCATTAACGATTTGTCAGGCATGGAAATACATACATACATAATTGTTCATTACAACCCTTCAGTCAGGATTATGGACCTAGTTTCTCACACTACTTACTATACTTGTGTGTGTTAATTTTATACATGAGTGGCGGGATCT
The DNA here is from genome assembly GCA_932273835.1 of Sarcophaga variegata. Lineage (NCBI taxonomy): Eukaryota > Metazoa > Arthropoda > Insecta > Diptera > Sarcophagidae > Sarcophaga > Sarcophaga variegata. The sequence goes on along the minus strand of OW026361.1, from coordinate 22,379,826 downwards.
ACAGTTTTAAGTCGACTCGGAACGACAGATTTTTGAGAAACTTTTCATGGCAATTTTATTGCTCTCAGAGTTTTGCCTGAAATCTGCTAAGAGGAAGTCACCGAAGAAATATTTTTTCATATTTTCGTTTTGATGTCTGACATGGGGTTTGAAGCGTGGCCTTACGTCTAATAAGTCAACACACTACCTACTAGACTACGACGACTTCAAGGCATGGATATTGTCAGCCTAAATTGAAGCTCCTAATAGTCCTGGGGCCATGGTATCACAATAGGTCTCAAGTAGCCTAAGTATGTCTATTAAAGTTCTTTGAACTACGGGCTCTCATGCGATAAGCCAGGATATTACCTACTAGAATTTGGCGACTTAAATATGTTGGAAAAACTTCAGTCAATTAGATTGACGACTACAAGGGCACTTTATAGGATTGGATTGTCCCACAGCTGTAGAGTTGACATAGAAGTTTGCACTAGGCTTGGCAGTAATACTTAGAGGTATCAGCAAATGTAGAACTTCATGTAGTTATCAGACGTTACTCTAAGGCTGGTTTCTTCACGATTTGCAGCAAGTCCTTTAAAATTTCAATTGCATTTGAATTGTCCCCTTAAATCATATCTTTATGGAACTAAACATAGAGTTTCTGTAGAATATCCAGAAAATTTAATGCAAAAACGATTTCAGATTTGAATACTCTTGCTCGGTTGTCCATTAAACTTAAGCTGCTACTAATAGAACAGCTCAATAGTCAATAATTGCGTGAGACATTTATTTTCACTTTCCTCTTAATCCAAGATTTCACGACTGAATACGAGTATCATCTAAATCCTTGCCTCCTTCTTATTTTGCAGATTTCGTATCTGTACCTATCCTATGCTAATTCTGTGTTTAAGTAAATTAAAATGACATTCCCAAAAACAACAATAGCAACAACAACAGACTATTCTGATAGGTAAAACTGCCTTTTTGGCAACATATTTTCACAAAACATTTCTTTTTCTCTCTACCCAAGCGAATGTCTTAAGTAAAAGAAATGAGAACAACAAAAACAACAAAAAATTTTAACATTTCAGATAATCATTGTTAACAATCCTTAGCTGAAAATATGCAAAATAAAAGAGGAGCCATAAAAAGCAGAGGCAAAAAAGGTTTAAATATCAATTTCATGGAAAATATAACACAAATACACCCACCGGCATAGCTTGCCAAAACAAACCCACTCTTACTATGGATTGCCAGTGTGCCAGTTTGTTTAGCCGTCTGGCGGCGTTAGTTGTTTGCTTACCTGTCTATTAAATAAATTGAAAGATTCTGCATGACACAGAAGAGGCCAACACAAAAGTCTGCCAGCGCCAAATTGGCTAAAAAGAAGTTTGTTATCGAACGTAGACGTCGGGATAATGTTACCACCAGTATGACAAGTAAATTCCCTGAAAATATAATTAAAAAAATATAAAGAAAATTTAAGAAAAATTGAATTGAACGAATTGATTAAGAATATTAAACAGAAAATGTCATTGCCGTTGTTGGCGTCGTCATTGTCTGCATTGTCGTCTTTTCAAGTTAAAGAAAGTGAAACCAAAAAAACTCAGAGAAAAAAATCCGAATCGATAATGAAAATAAAGTGGCCAAAAGTGTTTCAGACAGTTTTAATGACTGTTCGTTAAACAAAAACAACAACATCAGCTAACTGTTGTTATTGTTGTATGACATTTCAACGCAGTATACGTTAAAATAACGGTAATTGTTAATTAATTGAAATGTCTAAAGCTTGTGAAACAAAACAGAAAACAATTCATTTTAGATTTCTAAAATGAATTTAAGAAATTGCCTTTTCATTGCTTTCGCTTTAACAAAATAGGGGTGAGGGGTGGGCTTTAAAAAAATTAAGTTTATTTGAAAAGATTTAAAGGACGAATACAATCTGTCTTAAGGATATTTTAGTCTGGAAATTACACTGCGAAACATATATAGCTACGATAAATACATACATAACTGGCCTTCAGTCACGATTACAACCTAGCTTCTCACACCACTGCTATTGTGTGCGTCAATTTTTATCCATAAGTGGCGGGACCTACAATTTAAAGTTGATTCCTTACGCCAGATTTTTGAGACACTTTTTCATTGCAATTTTATTTTATTCTCAGAGTTTTTGCAAGAAATCTGCTGAGAGAAGATCGCCGAAGAAATATTTTGTTCTACTTTCGTTTTGATATCAGCCATGGAGTTTGACCCGTGGCCTTACGTCTAATAAGCGAATACAATACCTACTAGACTACGGCGACATCAATTCCGCGCTACTTTCAATGATATTCTTCTCTTAAAATAATTCCTGATGTTTCGAAGTGTTTTAAAAGAAGGTTCCTAATACACTGGACCCTATAAAGTCCTGTTGTAAAACCGTTAGAACTTATTTCATCATACAATATACCTCCTGGCTGGCATCTCTCAGCCATCATAGTTTTATGCAAATATAGACTACCAATAAAATCTCGGTGAAATTTAGTAGCATTTGTTTGCTCTTCCGCAGAGTAATGCCAATATCACTTGTGAAGTCTATTGAACTTTTCGATGTACTAGTCTTTGCAAGTGCATCAGCTTTGTTGTTACTTTCAATGCCACCGCGTCCAGAAAACATATGACAGCAAGCGGTTGTCTTCTTCAGAAACATCCAACATTCTTTAAAGAACATATATGTATTGTACATACTCTCTCTAGGGATATTAAAGCTGATTTACGTACTTGCTTAATTGATCATTGCAACTATTTAGCCGGGATAACAACCTATCTCATCTGCAGCGCAGCAATACCATTATCTCATCTGTAGTCATCGGAGACATAAATATTAAATGTTTTGGGCATGAAAATTCAGTATGATGTGCGTTGGACGCAGCACATTTTTCATGTGTGGAAAGAAGCATTCAAGCTCCTTGGTTTTTTAAGACGGTGGAAGAAATACTTCACTTCATCTGATCTCCTACCTATTTACTATACTTATTTCCATCCGAGAATAGAATACAGTTCTCGTGTATGGGTCTGTAAAGTCTAATTTGAAGCTTCTCGACCCCTTACAGAAGAAGGCGAAAGTGTACATTAATGACGGTTGAGTACCCAACGCTGCTAATTCATTGAACCAGTGTCACATTGTAGCTTGTGTTTTACTATTCTATCGATACAACGTATATTGCTCTGGTGAAACAAAAGAAATTTGTTACCAAAAATCATGTTTCCTTATGTTACACTCGCCTTTCTCGCAGAGCACATTTGTTTTATGGTCGATTGCCTTTTGTCGCACATTGCATTATAGACAGAATTTGTTCTTGGCTAGGACTATTCGTATGTGTAACTTTCTGCCAGCAGAGGACTTTCCTGTCATTTATACTATAAAAGGATCCAAATCTAATGTCCTCACACACTACTCCATTTGTCCTCCTTCCCATAACCTATTTTCCTAATTCGAATGCCATGCTGTGCATGAGTAGGGGCCATCCCCTGAGTGTTGGTCTTAAAAAAAACTGGAAACAAACACTGCAAAATTGAAGGCTTTTTGTATGTATTTTATGGAGCGAGTTTTTATAATCGTCCTCTAGACATTTAAAATTCCTGTTGAGGCGTTATTCTGAACTGCTGAATGAGATTAAATGGTGTAGGGTTAGTTATGGTAGTGGTGTAGGTAGTGTGTTGACTTATTAGATATGATGCCATGATTCAAACCCCAGGTCAGACATTTCCAACAAAACGAAATATGAAAAATTCTATTCAGGCGACTGCCGCTCAGCAGATTTCTGGTAAAAACTCTGAGCGTCGAATAAAATTACCAAAAATTTCTCAAAAATTTGACGTCCGGAGTCGACTTTAAACTCTAAGTCCCGTCACTCATGTATAAAGTGAACACATTCAACATAAATGGCGTGAGAAGTTAGGCCGTAATCTGTACTAAATTATGTATTTGTGTATGGTTGAAGTCGCCGTAGTCAAGTAGGTAGTGTGTTGGCCAGGTCAGGCATCAAAACGAAATATGAAAAAAATATTACTCCGGCGACTGACACTTAGCAGATTTTTGTTAAAAACTCTGAATGCCAAATAAAATTTTCCATAAAAATTTTCTCAAAAAATATCTATCGTTCGGAGGTGACTTTAAACTGTAACTCCCGCCAGTCATACATAAAATTAAAATTAACCCCCACAACATAAGTGGCGTGAGAAGCTAGGTCGTAATCCCAGCTAAAGGGTTGTAATGATCAATTATGTATGCTTGACCTGTGATTGATTAGCATGTACTCGTAATTTGAATTGTTCGCCATCAGGACATAACTGAAAATAAAGTATAAAACTAGGTGAACCTGCCTTATGACAACATTTTCCTTATACCAGGGACTTTAGTGAAATGAATTTGCTTTTCAAATAATTACTCGCTCCTCAAAATATTTTCTCCTGTTGATTTTACAAAATATTACCCTTGTTTCCTTGTGCAGTTTTATAATTAAAACAATAAATCTAATCATGAATGAATTACATTGCAATCCATCCATGCCTTAAGCAGGTAAACAGTAAATGAACAACAGGCAAGAAGAGAAGTATTTATTACAACTTTATTATCCTTACAATCCCTCGGTATAGTGTAGAGTGTAATAAAACTAATCATTCGATAATAATTTGTGATTATCTGAAATTAACACAAAACTTATTGCCACATAACAGGACCCTACACAAGTAAGGATTTATTGAAAACATCCACGCCTTAATGCTGAGATAACAAACAAACAAAAATAACAACAATATAACATGAATTTCTCTTAGAAACTAATTTATATGACACCCACATATTCTCTTTCATACATACGTATACAGGTAGTTATGCAATAAAGGATATTAAGGATTATATAAACTCACTAGCACACACTCGCTTGCTGAGACATTCATTTTACATTATATTGTCATTGCTGCTGGTATCACTACAGCTACTGCATCTGCTCCTGTAACACTTTCATATCCCTTTTCTTAGGGGGATATTTTGTATGACAATCAACGGATATTTACACGTTCAACCCGTTCAGTGAAATGCACAATCAGGCACAAAAGTATGCGTTAATCAAGCGTTAATGAATGAATAAATCGTTGTTGTTGCTTATCTCAAGCATATACGCTGAGTAGGAATTATAGCGATGGTAGTAGGTAGTGTGTCAGTGGTGGTTTAGATTTTAATATTAAAAGATTAAAATTTACATTGGGGACGGGAGAGTGGTTAGTTGTCATGATTACACCGCCAGTTTAATAAATATGTAAATAAATTCTGTTGTGGTATGTAGTAATGGTATATATCTCCCATATGTGTGTATGTATATATAGAATGCGGTATTATGATAAGAAAAGGAATTTTTAAGGACGAGGGTGGTATGCTAATGCCACAAGTTAACATGATTGTGGGTTATACAGGTAATTACAGTTGGTTTACAAGTTACAAGAATTACATACGCAGGACAGCATCCATTAATCATGTACTTCAAAGGAAAGAAGAAATCCTATCCATTGGGTCTTTAATTTATCGCCTCCTGTCTTCAGATTTAAATAAAACAAATATTTTTTACCTTTGAAAGACCTATTAATGCCATCATATGTAATTCCTCATTACAACCCTTTAGTCAGGATTACAACCTAGCTTTTCACACCACCCATGAGTGACGTCACCTACAGTTTAATGCCGACTCAGAACGACAGATTTGAAAAACTTTTCATGACAATTTTATTTTATTAGTTTCAGGCAGAAATTTGTTGAGCGGAAGTCGCCGTTAGAAATATTTTTTGTTCATATTTCGTTTAGATGTCTAAGCCCTTGTTTAAACCAGGGTCTCTCCCTTAATAAGCTAACAGACTACCTATTAAACTAAGGCAAACCTCGTCTAAATGTCCGTCACAGATTCTTAGGATAGAGCGCATACGTAATAACCCATTTTGGTATAACTCTGGCGCATAAATTTGACTGAATTTGACCGCTGGCATAGGTTATGTTGGTTTTAAGGAACGCTATGGCTTGCGGCTTATTTGCATACACCTGTGACTTAAAAACACTCTTATGAAAAAGTCTACCGATTCCACGATCTCGATAACAAGTTCACATCACCCCCATGTATCTTACATGGTCATCTGACCATGTCTTCATATTGAGTCTACCGGTCCCATGATATCGATATCACCCCATATAAGGCGGCCGTGCCCTCAAATCGCTAATGCATAATGTCGAATGTGGTTTGAGTTGTGGAGCATGTAATGTCGTCCTGTTGAAAGCACATATTGTTGAAGTCCAGATCATCCAATTCAGGCCAAAAGGAGTTGATAATCATCGACCTGCAATGGTCGTCTTTAACAGTAACGGTAACTGTTCGATATGCATTGGATGCTCTCGGATCTCATGTTAAGTGGTGTCATCCCAAATATGACAATTTTGTTTGTTTACATACCCACTCATTTAGAAATGGACCTCGTCGCTGAAGATAATTTTTAAATGAAAATTAGATTCAGTTGCCAACTGCTCCAGAGCCCAGCCAGCGAACACAAGGCGATCTACGGTCTTTTACGCAGGTTGCTGGGTCAATTGAATTTAGTTGGGGTGTAAAAAGGCGAAAGGCCGAGTTCTTGTGGGTGGCACGGAATCAACTGCTTCGGATTCTCTTTTTTACTCTCACGTACATCGCTGATATTTTTGGCAGATCTTGCATTTCGGAAACGTACGTTTCTCAATCCTTTACTGAACCAGTGGATTCGAATTTATCCACCACATTGCGTATATTCCTCTTGATAAGGAAGATTATGGCAATCGAAAAATGGTATACGTTGCCCTGTTAGAAAATCCATTTTCACATGTTCTTTAATGTTATATTCGACCATTTAGATTTGGCAAAAAAGACTGCATAAATGACAACCAACTTGACAGATGTAGCTGTCAACAAGTAGGCCATTATCAGTCCTTGTCGTAAAATATAGCTTTAAATACCATCTCTGCCACAGGCTAAATAGTATTGATGGAGATATCACGCCCATATGGGAGGAGATGAAGATCTCACTCACTTTGTATTTGAAATTCTGCATGAAATTCAATAAAAGTTTTCCTTAAACTTGAAATAAAAAACAAAAAACTTATTCGACTGTGAAAATAAATAACATTGTCAAAGTTATCTGCTTTGGTTCACCCGAAAAAAGGATCATTTACGTCATTTGTCATTGCCACTGTCAACACATACTTACATACGCTTTCCATGCAACAAACCAAAATAGAAAACGAAATTGAAACGCCGTTGAATTTGGTCACCAATTCTATTCCCAATTGAGTTGAATTGAGTTGCAATCATTATTCAACCACTCTTTCATTCGTTGTGAGGGTTTTAACAACTCAAAAGGCCAAAGTAACCCCAAACGAGATAAGGAAAATCTTTTTGGGCCACACAAAAACAAATCTCAACGCGAAACACAAGCTAAATGTGAAACAGAAATCGCCAGCGTATGAAAGAAGAAAAAATCTGCGGAACTAGGAAAAAGGCAAACATGACTGCAACGCACTAAACACCATGACAAGGTATCGGCATTAATTGCAAAAAAATACGAGGGAGAATACAAAAAATAAACACCATCTCCATACAAAGCCTATCCATGTTAAAGAAAAACATGCAAAACAAGTGAAAATAATTTAATTTTTCCGCTAATCTGAACCCAATAACAACAAAGGAAAGGAAGAAAACCAAACAACAGAATCTGCATAAACAAAATTAGAAATTTGCCCCCGAAAACAAGGCAAGAATAACACACGAAAATATTTTCAAAATAAACAAGTGGGTGGTATCTACTACACGACATAATGTGACAGATCCTTTACAGCCTACTCAATCGGGAAAGAAAACAAAACAAAAACACGTAAATAGACTGCCTTCTACGTCAATTTTTCAGTGTATTTTCCAGCCTGTTTTTAAATTTTCTCTTTCAAGTTTTGAATTTAAAAAAATATAAAGGAAACAAAGAAATCCTTTGATTCGTTCCTAAAAGATGAACTATTTTGATGAATGCAGATGGGTTAAGAACAGATCTGGAGACAGCAGCGCAAGGTTTTGGTCACAGTATTAAATATATCGAACCCATGGGGAAACTCAGGGGTATCTTCCAAGCGGAAGTCTATGCTATTCAAGGACGTACGTATTTCAACTGGAATAGGATTCCAACGTAATGCTGTACCTGTATAGGGCCCATCCTCCTTCCCAAAACCTATTTTCCTAATACTAGCGTAATGCTGTGCATGAGTAGGGACCATCCCCTGAGCGTTGGGCTTAAAAAAAAGGAAGCAAACAACAAAAAACTGTAGGTTTTTTGCATTATTTTATGGCTGGAGGTTTTATAATCCTTCACTAGACATTTTAAATCCTTGGTGAGTGCCGAATGGGATTAAATGGTGTATGGTCGGTTGCACAGTCATATCTGATAGTCGCCGTGGTCTAGTAAATAGTATGTTGGCTTATTAAACGTGAGGCCTTGGATCAAACCCCAACGCAGGCATATACAATCAGCAGATTTTTGGCAAAAGCTCTGAGAATAAATCAAATTGCCATGAAAAGTTTCTCAAAAATCTATCATTCAGAATCGTTTTTAAATTGTAGATCCCCTCACTCATGTATAAAATTAACACACACAATATAAGTGATGGGAGAAACTACATAGGTCGTAATCCTGACTAAAGGGTTGTAATCACCAATTATGTATACATCAGTGATAGAATATTTATTAATACGACTTACAGTGGTGGCCACGAATTTAAGACACGACATATGACTGACTTAGTTGTGATAATATTTACAATCCTGTAATATAAAATTTGATATTCTTTATTCTTCTATGTACCCTGTAGTATTAAGAAAAAGTACCATTATTTTATTTTGTTTCTTTTTACATTTTGTTGTTTTTTGATCATATTATTGTAAAAACGTTTATTTGAAGCTGGCCACGAATTTAAGGCATTTCAGAAATATCTGATTTTTAAGTGATTTTTTGGTGTTTTTTGGGGCTAAACGGTGAGTAACGAATGTTTTATTTAATTTTATGTTGGAATACATAGAAATATTTAATTATAAATGGCCAGAGGTACTTGGAATTCCGATGTCGAGCGAAAACTGATCCAACTATGGAAAAATAATAATGCAGATATCCAATCTGCTTAAATATTCTAGATGAAAGGTTTACAATGCGCTGGAACACATCAAGCAACATGGTACCACCAAAAATGTCAAACAGCAACCTAGAGCCCGAAAACCTACACCTTAAAGTAGCTGCTAATAATCCTTTCACGAGCTCAAGTAAAATAAAAAATAAATTGCATTGGATTTTGGTATTGATATTTTATCTAGGACAGTAAGAAGACGTCTAAATGAGAAAAACTTGCGTGGGTGAATTGCACAACGTAAACCACTTGTGTCAAAAAAAATATCAAATCCCGACTATTGTTTTCGAGAGAACATCTCAATTAACCAATGAAATTTTGGAAAAATATACTTTGGAGCGACGAGTCGAAGTTTTGCCGCTTCGGCTTTGATGGAAAACAGTACGCCCTCCAAACATGGAGCATCACCCAATGTACACCCTTAAAACGGTCAAACATGGTGGTGGAAATGGAATGGTGTGGACAGCATTTTCCTGGCATGGTGTAGGTCCCATTTACAAGATTAAATGGACTAAAATGGACCAGCACGTTTACAAAAACATTCTAACAGACACTATGCTACCATTCGCTGAAGACAACATGCCCCTAATCAGGAAATTTATGCATGATAATGACCCTAAGGTGTGCTTAGTCTAGTGAAGAGTTGCTTAGACGAAAACAGTATCACTGTTTTAAAGTGGCCAGCTCAATCCCCGGACCTCAATCCAATTGAGAACTTGTGGAATAATGTTAAGGAACATGAAGGAGCAGTAAAATCAAAAAATTTAAACGATTTGTGGGAAAAAATCCAAAAGGCTAGGTTGCGATTCCAAAGCAAGATTGTATGGCATTAGTCGAAAGTTTACCCTGGAGATGTGCTGCTGTGATCCAAAATAAAGGATTTCCAACCAAATACTAGAATTTTTTATGAAGCTGAGCTTTACTTTAATGAATTAAGTTTTATTTTCCCTATGTCTTAAATTCATGACCAGGATAAAATTTGTGTTGGTCTATATAATATATAAATAAAAGTTCTTAACCAAATATAGGTTGCAAAATATTATTAATTTTTCTTTCTAATATTACTAAAATCTTAAGAAAAATATCATGGACCTAAATTATTTTTGATAAGATAAAAAAATTATCACAAATACATAAGTAAAATGTTGTGTCTTAAACTCGTGGTCACCACTGTATATTAGAGATACAAAGGTACATAGCTAAAGATGTCTGTTGTCTCAAAGCTACTAATGACTCCACAAAAAAGTATAAAAGTTTTGACAGCCTTCACATGCGACAAGTAAAGTTTTCAAGAAATTTTATTTATTTTTGCCAATTGCACTAAGAGATGAGCAATTTTTTTCTTCTACAACCTTTACTCTACTCCTTTGTATGTCAGAAAGACAAAATTAAAAAAATCAAAGAAGAGAAACGGAAAGAAAAATTAAATATAAATGCTTGAAAACATTAGAGAGCCATTAAATTTAATATCTGATGACGACAAAATAAATCCATAAAAAATTAACCGTAAAAAAAACAACAACACACACAATCATAAAAGCCAGACCAAAACAAAAAAATTTAAAAAAAATCATCAATTTTATGGCTGTCAGACTCTGACACTCACATATGATGCCAGCCAGAAAAACAATAATGTTTGGCTTAAACAACAAAAATACCAACAACGAGAGAAAGAAAAAATATTAAAAACACTTAAAATAGATGGAGCATTAAATATTTTGGCCAAAATCATTTGTTGTAGACAATATGAAATACTGTTCAAAGAGGATTACATTATTTGGCATTGTGGCTTGTGTGGTAATTGTTTAAAAAAATTCATGCAGCAGCCGAATATGAAATCATGCTGAGCTTATGCACATATGTACGTATGTATCTCCTCCAGCAAAAGAATTTATTTCGGAAATCATTTTCAAATTTAAATTGCATGGCAAATAAAATTAAATGTTTAGCATTTATTTTTAATTGTAATTAGGTTTGTTATACGTTTGTTGTACGAGGGTAGATTGAGAAAGGTTTTGGTGCATTAAATATTTAAACAAAGATGTGGCGGCAAATGTAGGCAATTGTTTGAAAAAATATCAAGATTTTGTAAGAATGGATAGGAATCGCTTACAAACAAAAGTACCTCAAACATATCGATTTGAATTTGAATCATCGGCAATACTTACATCATTCTATTCTATCACAAAACTCAGGGTATTATCTCCACTGAACGTAATGAATCAATTTAGGATTGACCAACAATAGGATTCATTGGGCCAATGAGAAACTGCACAATGATGTCGATTTTGCCAAATAAAATTTAATTTTTTCGAATGAAGCTCATTTTCATCTTTTGCTTATTAACGCAAAATTGCCGTATTTGGGGCTCAGAAAACCCACACGTGGTTTTACAAAAGCCAATGCACCCACCACAAGTGACTGTTTGGTGCGGCTTGTGGAGGACCGCGCAACCGTTACGGTTAATGGAGATACCTATCCCACCAAGATATCGATTTTTTGTACCCGCTCTTCATGGTATTAATATGAACTATGTTTGGTTGCAACAGGATGATGCAACTTACTACACATCTCATGTCACAATCGACTTATTGCGTCAAACGTTTGATGGCCGTTTAATTATCCAAAATGATAATGTCATTTGGCCGCCCAAGAAGCTGCGGTTTGGAACTGGTGGATTATTTTCTGTGGGTCGCCGTTAAAGAAAAGTGTTATGCCGACAAACCGGAGATAATTATGTATTTAAAAACCAAAATTATTGATGTCATTGCCGTGATACGACCAAATACACTGGAAAATGTGCACGAACATTGATCCGATCGAATGACGTACTGTGGGGGGAACCGCGGCAGCCATATGATTGAAATAAGATTCCATTTTTAAGCGGAACAATTGTACTTCACAACAGAAACTAAATTTGGCAAAATTACAAATTTAAACTTTTAAATTTCCCATCCAATATAAAGTACCTAAGTAAGGTACCAATGGTTTACCCTATCGTTGCATACCATTATTCAAAATAAAATCCAAAAGCCACAGTGAACGAATATGAAAAATTTTTTTGTAAACAAAGCAGAACATGCAGGAAACTTTGTTTACTCATTCAATATGAAAAAACAAGCTTATGCTGTTGCAACAATTCCAAACTGTTTCATATGATTTGTACAACCAAGTTAGGTTAGGTACCTCTTTGAGGGGCAAGGCCCCACATAGGCCAGAGTTTTGAATCTTTGTGATATGACAATCACAGTTAAATACTGTTTTAAAAAATTTACAAACAACCCTCGTAGCTTTTGTTTTTTCTAATCCAAACTCATTTGCATACTGAATTGTTATGTTAAATTGTTATATGACCACTGTTAACATGAAAATCATAAGAATCTTTCACAACATTATCGTTTATGTGGCATTTGCTATGGCATTTAAAAATATTGAAACACATGTTGCGATGGCAATACGTTAAGAGGGGAATTAACTGTACCGCAGTATGTATATGGATAATCCAGGTGCCAGATATTTGTAAAAGTAAAGTTTTACAAACACATTCAATTCTAGTGATAGATTTTTCTACACATACTAGTCACTGTCTATGATTTCATATTGAAATTCAAAGGTTTCATTTGCTACACATGTTAAGGCGGAAAATATTTGCTATTGACTGATATTAATTCTGTATAGTGACAGCTGAAGTATAATATAGCGAGTGACTTTTTGTGCCTCTTGGTTTTCCGAGTAAATTTTTCAATTTAAAAAAGGATTCGTGACATGTGACTATGCCAAAACTGTTTAAAAACGTTTGCCTTTCACCACAAATAGATTAACACACGAATAATATAAGCAAATCATTGAATTATTTAACTCAATAGGTATGTATGTCAATAACAAGAATTGCAAAATTGCAGTTTAGTGCTGCAACCTCCTCCCAAGTTGTGTGTGTTAATTTTACCCATGCGGGGTAAGATCTACAGTTTGAAGTCGACTACGAACCACAGAGTTTTTGAGAATGTTTTCATGACACTTTTGTTTACACTCAGAGCTTTTGACTGAAATCGACTGAGAGGAAATCGGCTAAGAAATATTTTTTGTATTTTGCTTTAATGTCTGACCTGGGGTTTGAACCGTGGCCTTGCGCCTAATAAGCTAACACACTACCTACTAGGCTACATACATACATACATAATTGGTCATTACAATCCATCAGTCAGGATTACGACCTAGCTTCTCTTCCACTTATGTTGTGTGTGTTAATTTTATACATGAGTGGCGGGAACTACAGACTCCAAACGACAGATTTTTGAGAAACTTTTCCTTGGCAATTTTATTTACTCTCAGAGTTTTTGCCAGAAATCTGCTGAGAGGCCGAAGTCACCGAAGAAATATTTTTTTCATATTTTCGTTTTGTATAGACATCAGACTATAGCGACTTGAAAAAGAATGCGGTCTATCGTTAAACTCCTCCCATAAAAGAATGTGAATATCAGAATAAGAGTGTAAAAGTCAAGAGTCTGGATCTGACAGTAAATGAGGGCAAAATGAACTATATGTTGTCGACCAGTAAGTACATGCATCGTATTGGATCCGAGATTACAGCCGGCAACTATGCATTCAATTTGGTGAAAAAATTTCTTTATCTTGGTTCTGCCGTTACCACAAAAAACGATTGTCAGTCTGGAAAACAAGCGTAGGATCACTTTTGCCAACAGGTTCTACTATGGTCTCAATGGACAATTGAGTGGCAAAGACCTCTGTCTTACGACATCGTTCATTCTCCCCCTGTTTCTTTATGGCACAGAGGTATGGACACTATTAAGCATTGATGCAGCAGCCTTGAGAGTATTCGAGTCTTAGAGTATTAGTATTAGTCTTAGAGTCCTAAGTATGATCTTTGATTCAGTGCGAGTTGACGACGATTTCCGCGTCTTACGCAGCAATGAGCGGTATGAGCTCCTCAACGACATGAACGCTGTGCCAGCGACTATACTGGCTCGGCCATGTCGTTCGAATGGAAGAGGATGTTCCGGCGAGACGCGTATTTTATACGGAGATTTGTGGAAGTCGACTATGAGGGCGACCTTGCTTGCTTTGTTAGGACCAAATCAAGGAAACCCTGTCATCGCTTGGTATGACCAACTGGCGAAGGCGCGCAAGAAGCAGAGGCACCTGGAATGAATGTGTTAAGGCAGGCAAAAATCTGTATCTGTTCTAACAATGAGCTCATCAAGGATGTTGTGTGTGGTGTATTAACATCCAGCAACTGCGCTGGCTCAGCCATGTCATTCGATTGGATTGGGGTTGCTCCGGCGAAACGAGTATTTGGTGCCGGGATGATTTGCGAAAGTCGGCGAAGAGGTCAATCTTGTTTGCGTTGGAAGGACCAAATCGAGAAGACGCTGTCATCGATTGGTGTGACCAACTGGCGAAGGCGCCCAAGAAGTAGTGGCGCCTGGAAGAGTATGTTAAGGCAGGCCAAATTCTGTTAATCGGGTTATTAATGACCAATTAAGTAAGTAAGGAAGAGTGTGAGAAAAATATTGCTGAAGTCACTGTAGTCTAGTAGGTAGTGTTGGCTTATTGAATTCGAAGCTATGTTCAAATCCCCGCTTAGACATCTTAAACAGAGTGAAATATGCACAAATATTTCTTTCAGCGACTTTCCTTCAGCAGTCTTTAGGCAAAAACTCTGAGAGTGATAAAAATTGTCATCAAAAGTTTCATAAAAATCTGTTGTTCGAAGTCGACTTTAAACTGTAGCAGGACCTACACTAATTGATAAAATGAAAACACACAACATAAGTGGTGTGATAAGCTAGGTTGTGAGCCAGACTGAAGAATTGCAATGACTAGACAAGAGCCATTAATGCTCTTATTTCTTTCACTTTTCTCTTTCTAAAGTAATTATTTGAATACATTTTATTTTATTATGATTCGTAAACATTTGGAAAATTAAGTGAAATACGAACACTTCTGTAATCTTATACTTCTGCAAAGCACACATCATTGAACGCCTTCGGTTTTTGGTCTCCATGAGACGCCACTCTAATGGAAATAAATGAATTAAATGATGAGGCCGTCTAAAGCATTTAATGACACTTAAGTTTCAGTAGACAACAGTTTGTGTGCAAAAACATTGACCTTGAATTGCGTCGTTGAACATAAAATCTAATCAAAAACAAAAAAAGAAAAACAATTGAATTGCAGACAACAATTATGGAACATGACACATTGACAGTCAAAGATATGGTCTAAGGCCTCTAATTAAATCATTTAAGGACAGATAAGTGATGTTTGGCTGGCAAGCATATGGGAGTATATTTCTTAAGGAAATTTCACAGCTTTAAACGGCCATGTGACAGTCTGTGACAGCAGATACTTTTTTAAAATTGTTCTCTGAAGACAAATGCAACAATGCCTTTAAATGGCCTTTTTTAGCCGGTATTAATACCTGATATATTTTTACATTTTACCAGCCTTGTTTTGTTGTCCTTTTTTAAATATGTATGTATGTTTAAATAACCGTATAATATGTAAACACATATAAACATAAATTGTTTCATTTTATGGCCATTATTATTGAAAGCTTTTCTGTTGAAATGCTGCTGATGCTGCTTCGGCTGCTTCGATTGTAATTCACAATGAAAATAAAATCTGGCTGGCTTTTGTTTTCACCAGGTCTATTGTTAAACCTTTTTTTGGCCTTAATGCATATTTATTTATTCACTTGTTTGTTACAAAATATTCAAGCGTTTAAGCAACAAAAAAAAGTAAAAGGCCAAGTAGGACAACCTGCACAATTGGCCACAATAAACGGTTTAACTAATGCCACAAGCAGTAACGCGTTTATTTCTCAGAAAATTTGCTTTCGCATAATAGCTGTGTGTGCTGACAACGGCAAACACAAGCTTAATAATGAAAACAACTGTAATAATGGTGGTAAATTGCTTTATTTAAAGGATAATAAAATAAAAAATATTTGTTTGTTTTGTCATTTTGCCTTCGAAGGCAAAGGATTAGTGTTTTATTTTAGGCAAACCTTGTGGCCAAAATAAAGGCCATCATGCAAAAACCTGCCAAATCACAGTTTTAATGTCATTGAAATGAATTTTGCTTTAACGACAGCATTGATAATGTAATGAACATATTTAAGATGCTCATGGTTTTCTTTTGTTTGTAAAAGAATTGAACTTCAAGGTAGAATCAAATACAAGTAAAATCAAGTACAGGCTGCAGATAAATTATAATGAGTTCTCGTACCATTATATCTAGCAATACTTATGTCTATTCTGTCACAAAATTCAGTCAATTAACTCCACTGAACGTAATGAATCGATTTACGATTAGGATTTATTGATCCCACAGGAAACTGTACGATGATGTTGATCTTGCCAAAACAAAAAAACATCTTCGAATAAAGCTCACATTCATCTTGGTGAGTACGTTAATAAGCAAAATTGCCGTATTTGCGGAGCAGAAAATCCACACGTGGTCTTACAGAAGTCAATGCACCCCTTACGAGTGACTGTTTGGTGCGGCTTCTGGAGCGGAGGCATCATTGGCTCATATTGGAAATAAGGACGGTCAAATACGGTCAATGGTCGCCTAGTTTCATATCACAAATGTTGTGTGTGTTTTAAATTTATTCATGAGTGGCAGCATTTACAACAATATTAGAAAAGCTTTACACGAAAATTTTATTTTACTCTCAGAGGCTTTTCCAGAAGATTGCTTGGAGGAAGTCACCGAAGAAAATTTTTTTCATATTTTCTGAGCTGTGGTTTGAACCAAGAGCTCTTGTTTGATAAGTCGCTCACAGTGCCTACTTGACTACGGCGTACAGAATATTTTTAAGCGTTTTCTTTAAATTTAAATAAAACTTCATTTGACAGATGGCATGTTAGGTTTGTGCACCTTTAACTATAACTGCGACGTCAGAAAACCTCACAATATGTTGTCTAACGTTGTCAAATCTCTTAATATCTGTAGCCAAATCACATCTCTTCCACGAGAGATAGCTGTGTTCATTGATCGCTCGTGCAGAATATCAAATGTGACTTGATATGTATATGTATGTATGTAACATGTAACGCCGTCCTTGTGATTGTACATGCTGTTGACAGTGATGACATGTCAAGTGTACGCCAAATCAATATCCACAATAAAAAGTGACTTTTTCGAAATGCATTGGATGCTCTTGGATGTCATGTGGATTGATATCATTCCAAATTAGTCAGTTTTGTTTGTTTATTGACCATCCATCTACAAAATTAGGATCAATTGCCAACTGCTCCAGATCACATTCAGCTAATATTGCCTATGATCGCCTCAGTGTGATTTGGCAAAACACACTGGGTAAATGAGAACTAATTTGGTCGATGTAGCTACAGTAAGATGGCCGTTATCAAGTAAAAAAGTCCCCTATCGGAAGACCCCACCTAAGTATATGGGTTAACAAATATGAAAAAAATATATTTCTTTTGGTGAATTTCTTCCAACAATTTCTCAAATCTGCTGTTCGGAGTCGATGTTAAATTTTAGATTCCGCCCATCATGAACAAAATTACCACACACGACATAAGTGGTGTGAGAAGCTAGGTTGTAATCCTAACTAAAGATTTATAATGACCAATTGTGCTAGTAAGTAAGTATCTTGACAGTATAGATCAGATAGTTGTTGACGAGTTTAAGGGAATTTTAAGCAATCCAGCAGGTTTCTTTGCAAAATCTCAAATTGATGTAGTAAAGCCCACCATAAATATGACCAGAAAGACAGTTGAGGGTAAAACTATTTCTGCAAGATTTTGAACATATCGCATCTTCACTAAGTAGGTGGAATGGATCTGAGTATCCGACCAACACAAACAGGATTTGGTTTTAAGGACAAAATAAGGTGTTACGAATTCACCACGAAGTTGCCGTAGTTTAGTAGGTAGTGTTTTGGTATATTAGACGTGAGGCCACGGTTCAAACCGCAGATCAGATATCTCCAACAAAATTAAATGTGAAAAAATATTTCACAGGCGACTTCCTCTCAGCCAATGCTGTTTTTTGGCAACAACTCTGAAAGTAAATAAAATTGCGTTGAAAAGTTTCTCAAAAATCTGTCGTTCTGAATTGATTTTCAACTGCAGGCCCCACGACTCATGTTTAAAATTTACACACACAACATGGGTTCTAAGAGAAGCTAGGTTGTAATCCTAACTGAAGGGTTGTAGTGAACAATTATGTAGGTATGTATTTATGTAACCCTGTGTGCTTCAGAAATTGCTGTTAGGAATAAAATAAGGCGTTACGAGTTCAATAACGTTGATGAGTCATATGTTAGAGTGATAGGAGTACCTCAAGAGCCATAATTAAGGCCCCTTTGATATTCTGATGTACTTGGTGTAAAAGGAGGCATCTCTTATGAAATTCGGCTAAGATATCGTGGTAGTGTGCAAACAGCATGCTTGAAAGATGTGAAAAATAAGCTGCAGGGAACTTGATGGCAAACCATACGACATTTATTTGTGAGACTTCAAGTCTTCTGTTAAGTGGTCATTATAAACGGAGAATTCTGGAGTTCTTGAAGATACATACAAACATACATACATACATACATAATTGGTCATTGAAACCGTTCAGTCAGCATTACGAAGTAGTTTCTCACACCACTTATATTGTGTGTGTTAATTTTATACTTGAGTGGCAGGACCTACAGTTTAAAGTCGACTTTGAACGACAGTTTTTTCATGGCAATTTTGATTTTACACTCAGTTTTTTTTGCCAGAAATCTGCTGAGAGGAAGTCGATGAAGAAATATTTGTTCAAATTTCGTCTTGCGAGGGTTTGGACCTTGGCCTTGCGTCTAATAAACCAACACGCTAAACTACGGCGACTTCTAAAACTAAATTCTAAGCTTTTTGATTTTAAAATTTTGAGACTTGCTCACTTTATTTTCACGTGTATTGCTAAAACAAGACAAAAATGTTACGAATAAAATTTTCTCTTGTTTTACTTACCAAAGAAACAACAACAAAACACAAGAGTATACAGGGTAATGAATATGATGCGTACATCTGTACGATCAAATATGTATTCGGAAGCATCTTCGGCAGACAAGTCATCCATGGTGTCATTAAGACTGATGGCATTATTATTATAGGAGACTGTGATAACATTGTTGTTGCTGTTATTGTTGCTATTGTTGTTATTATTATTGTCAATGCCGTTATAAGCGGAAACTTTATTTGTAGCTAAAGAGGAAATACCATTCAAAATAGTAATTTCCGTTGAATTAATCCTATAGTTGTTGTTGAAATCCACAACGCCATTGGTACTGCTGCTGCTGCTGCTAGTCGTCGTAATGTGGCCAGGGGAGATGGTTGGTAAAAAACTGTAATTTGTTGTTATTAATGGAAATAGAGTTGGTACGGATGAAGGCGTTTGTGTTGGCATAGCTGCTGTGGCTGTTGCGAGAGCAGAGTACATTAGTAACGAGGCTGATAATGATGATGATAATGATGTTGGCATTGATGCCACAACTGAAATTGCTGATGCACCTTGTGTATTGGCGATAAAATAGTAGAAAGTTGCTAAAATGGAAATTGCTGTTGAGGCTGTTATATGCCACAATAGCGAGCCAACTAAATTGTGCAATAAATTGTTGTATGCCAACATAGAAGTTGTTGTTGTTGCAGCCATTAAAGGCGTTAAGTTTGAAGGGGCAGATGCCCCTTTACAATACTTTGATTCGCTTTCATTTATTGTGCCGTTATTTGGAATTGTTTGTCGATATGTTGTAGATTCTCTCTTCTTCTTCTTTCGGCCTTTAAATATCTGCTCTTCACAAGATGTATTGAGAAGCGCTTTAGACATGTTTCTAGTCTTGGAACACTCACATACCACTTTAGCAGCATGTTTGTCAGCAAAATGTTCACGTTTTTGCCTCCCGGCAGCAAATGTAAGTTTTGTACATCCTTGGGGATTTTCGTTGCCCTGTAAATGTCGCTTTAGGGTTTCATTAGCCATTTGATGATGTAAACGCCACTGGATTCGATTTGCTCAAAAAGGATTATTCTTTCGAATACTGTGTGGTTGTTGTAGTGAAATGGAATTTTTTTGTGGCATTCGTTGTTGATTTTGTTGCTTTTTTTTTATTTCATTTTCTTTATTGATTTCAATTCTCTATTTTGTTATATTTTGTAAAAATATTTTTTTTTATTCGTTGTTGTTTTTTTAAACGCTTTCCAGTCACGTTTGCTTCAAATTGAGTGCAAGTTTTTAAATTTTAAGTGCCATTCTGTCGTCCTTAGCATTGGAATTCATGCCTTTTAAGTCTGAAATGAAAAGGAGAAATATTTTAGCGAAAAGGTTTTTAAAATATTAAATTCAGGATGAATGCTTCACGTAAGTGCGCTGGAGTTTATTTATTTTGTCATGTTTTATGTGCCAGGGAAACCATGCATAAATAAATGAAATCCTCTAGTCACTATTGGTCATTACAATCGTCCAAATCAAGTCACTGTAAAAATGTTTGCGTCATCTTGTAACTTTATTCAGCTTGTGATTAAGTTCTGTAGCTGTTTTATGTTCTCGTTGCCATTACTTTCCCCTTACCCGCTACAGTCCGGACTGTAGTGTGTACGTGTCCCTACGTAATGGGGGCGAGCCCTCCGCGGTCGGGTGAGGGTGAGTTAGTGTGAGGCCGGGGACGTTCGAAAAAAAAAATCTAATTTGCTAAAAACACAAATCCAGACATCCCTTTCCTTTGGAAAACTCTTCTAAAGCTATACCTAGAATCCATTGTGGAAAAAGGGGCGTATGTTAGTGTTCAAAACGCTTGAATACTTATACAACTAAAGGCAAAAATTTTAATCCCAGTTTTACTAATTTCTACAAGCTAAGAGGTTTCATACATACATACATAATTGGTCATTACAACCCTTCATTCAGAATTACGTCGTAGATTCTCAAACGACTTATATTGCGTGTGTTAATTTTATACCTGAGTGGCTGGACCTACAGTTTTAAGTCGACTCCGAACAACAGATTTTTGAGTAACTTTTCACTACAATTTTGTTTGACGCTCAGAGTTTTTGACAGAATTCTGCTGAGAGGAAGTCGCCGCAGAAATAGTTTCTTCATATTTCGTTTCGTTTGAGATATCTGACCTGAGGTTTGAACCGTAGCCCCTTGTCTAATAAACCAACACACTACATAGTAATTACGGCGACTAGAGCCCTAATTCACTCTCTAAATAATAACTATTTAGAAGCTTCCTGTTAACCCATGGAGGATTACATCAGCAGCGAATATCACAATTCACATCACCCTATTGTTGCAACTGTCATAAACACAATGCCTTACGCTATGCTGTATTCCTAAAAGCATAATCGCATGACATGTGCCCAGAAACTTGTGAATGAAGTAATTCTTATTGTTCACGTACTAACTTAATTGATCATTTCAACCTAGTTCCCACTTATCTAAAATTAAACGACATTACGTGATTTTCGTAACAGATTTGCTCACAGTTTCCCGTAATTACAAGGTCGTAGAAGAAATGCCCAGGATTTCATGACGTGGTGGGTAGAAAGCGTGTTTAACCAAACCTCTTCCTTCATTATCCTAGAACATTATCAAACTCACGATTAAGTCGTGTCTGACGCCACTACTTCGCGAATTCAACTACTTGTTATAAACTAAGGAGTTTCTTTTTTCTGCGACATAATGATGGGCATGTACCCAGTAGGTAAAGAATTGTTTCCATCTCTTCTTTATTTTTGTAAGTTATATCCGCATAGAACTGAGAAGAAGACACAAGAAAAATGAAGACAGAAGAAAAGGAATAGAAAAAGAGAGAGACAGAGATAGAAATAAGAGAAAAAGTGAAAAAGACACAACCACAACACAACAAGAGAGTACCGAATAGACTACTCCTAGTCCCAGTACCGCTCATCCAACTTAATCACATTATTAATCTCAGGAGAGCTCTACAGTAGGCTCTCAACAGAGAATTTAAGCCATAAAAGAGACTCAACTTCAGCCTACTAAAGGCTAGACAGTGTTCGTTCTCACGCTTGATTCATCTAAATTCAACTGCAAACCTGTTCTAGGACTGTCTACTGAAGGTCATGAACTGCTAGCCACATTATAGTCCGAGTCGTCCCTCTAACTCTTCTGCTATTTCTCCCCTAGGTTTCGGAACTCGGTAGAGACAGATCCGACCTGATCCAAAGATTGCTTACTCTTAGTCTCTGTAATTTGCCCAAGGAAGAAATCCTTGTTAGAAGGTTCTATAGAACCATCTTCTGCACCGACCTGGGTGTAGTACACAATGCACCAGTAATAGTAAATCTTTGTGTGCGATGTATTTAGCTAACGTACATTACCTTGACAGGAATTTTCTACCATACCAGATAACCGTAGAATCGGATATTTGTTTATTCAATGAGCTGTGTCTCATTAGTAAGTTCTGCTATCATGTTGAACAGCTTCAATAGCTGATAAACTGACTGTTTGTGCTTTCTAATGAAAAATGTTACCCTCGTTACCTTTCCTCAGAGCGAGTTGTGTAATCCGCGATGTTTAAACTTAGGAAAATACTTCTCAATGTTTGCTTTTCCTTGTAATAGCCAAGCTTTGATGAAACGCAATGTTTTGCGAAATCCACGAAATAACTGTGGATTTTTTCTTCAAAGTATTCTGTTGAATTTCTACACATGTCGTTTTAAGGTTTGAGGTTAACTAGAAATATGCAGTGATAGCCTATGATTTTTTCAGTCTGATATTATTCGACAATCGTCGTAGCGAAATATGAAAAAATATTTCTTCGGCGACTTCCTCTCAGCAGATTTCTGGTAAAAACTCTGAGAGAAAAAAAAAATTGCCTTGAATAGTTTCTCAAAAAAACTGTCGTTCGGAGTCGACTTTAAACTGTAGGTCCCGCCACTCATGTATAAAATTAACGCACACAACATGAGTGGTGTAAGAAGCTAGGTCGTAATCCTGGCTGAAGGGTTGTAATGGCCAATTATGTACATATGTATGTACTATTCGACGATGAAGAAGTCTGTTCACGATATCCCTAATAGAGTCTCAATACAGCTCTATTTGAAAGCATACAGTGGGCATCAAAAGAAACTGTACATTAAAAAATATGTGTACATATTAATAAATTTTAAATTTTCGGGCACTTTCCTTAAGTGGTAAAAGTTTAGTTTGATGATCGTTAGAATTTTATCCATATTGTACAGCTTCTTTTGACGCTAACTGAATGTCCCAGAGATCCTTTTGTAAATTATGTGGTAAATAAACTTATTAGTTAAGAAGCCAACAATTTATTTTTGAGTGTAGATTTCCCTTTTAATTTTATTTTCTTTATACACTAACACTCTCTCTATTTTGTTATTCTGAACATTAAAATGTATGGTCTAACCTAAGTAATCAACAAAAACTGTTCAAATATTAACCATTTAAGCATAAACAAGGCAGGAAATTACTTTTTTATTTATTAACTAAGCCTCTCTCCCCATAAAAAACTCCCTTTTAATGATAACCTATGACGTATGACGTATAAGCAATACGTGCGTAGTATAAAATGAAATAATATTACGTATACGTTTAGTGTGTATGTATAAAGGCACGCAAATAAATCATTACCATTAACAGAATAGTATTTATTATTGATGAATATGGCATAATAAATACCAAAAAATAAATGAAAAATAAAGAAAAAAAAATTATAATAAATGATAAGAAAAATAAATGAAAAAAAAAGACATTTTATGAATAAACGTTTACAATTTACAATATGACACCATGGAGGATGGACACAGGCAGAATAAAATAAAATTGATGACTACAAAACGGCTTCAGGTCATATTTATTTGATTTTTCTTCTGGGGTTACACTGAAAAGTAAAACAGAAAAAAACTTTCATTGATTTCATTTATTATGCACAATTGTAAAGATAAATTGGCCAAAAGGAAAACAACACTTACACAACGTTAAGCTAAAAAAAAATTTTAAATCTCTGCCATTAAATCAAGAAATTTAACAGGAATTGGTAACGGCAGGCTTATCTATCACCAATAAAAATTCCCTGTAAAAATCGGTAGGTTTTACAAGGCCCCTCCATTGGAATTGTCTTCTCTGAAACGAATTGAATAAATACTCCACCCAAGGAAGCATTTGTGTTGATTTAAACTGAAACTTCAGCATTAAATTAAAAGAAATGAAGAATATTTAAAAGAAATTTATAAACTAACAGCGATAAAAGCAAAGAAAAAAGCCAAAAAAGCAACATTTGGTAGACAATTTCATAAAATGCCACCAAAACCAAACGAAACCAAAGACTGTACGCATGAAGACAATTGCAGCAGGTGTCATTGTCGTTTTTAATGTCTTGTGCTTGTGCTTGTGTTCGCTTTAATTGCGTCTCCTCTTTAACCAAGTCTGTGGCAGTTTCTTAATTAAGAAAAACTTTTCTTCTTCTTAATGTTTGGTCCACACAAAAAGCAGTTGTTGCTTACCAAATAAATTTGATTAAAAAAAAGACTGTGATAAATTAGCCAAACAAGTTTTATTATTAATTTCGAACAACAAGTGTCATGATTAATAATGTTTTTTTTTTGGCCAAGCATTAATTTGTAGTTGCGGTAACAGTTTTTTGTTGTAACTTTAATTAAGAATTTTATAAATTAATGACAACCATTATACAATGGCAAGTTCGAGTAAATTTTGACGCTCAACATCAAACCACAACCTCTTTAACTGTATAGAAAAGAACTAAAGGGTCCGCCAAATAACTTTTTTTTTCAAAATGCTTTAAAAAAAAACTACTAAATATTTTCTCAAATTTCTTTTTTTATTTGAAAGTACAATCCTTCCGGTTAATAATGGAAAATAATTTCATTCAAATGTCTGCCTCGGCTCATATTTCTTCAAAAAACTCGAAAGTACTTCAATCACATAGTACTTGTCTACTTAACTTAATTGGCCATCAACAACCCGATTAATGGATTTCGTCCTGCCGTAACACATCTTTCCAGGCGCCTCTGCTTCTTTCGCCAGTTGGTCACACCAATTGATAGCAGGGCTTCCTCGATTTTGTCCTTCTAACGCAAACAAGGTCGTTCTCTTCGCCGACTTCCGCAGATCCCCGCATTAAACACCCGTCTTGCCGGAGCATCCTCCTCCATTCAAACGACATGGCCGAGCCAGCGCAGTCTCTGGATGTTAATATACTGCGCAACGTCTATGTCGTTGAGGAGCTCATACAGCATACTGTTGGATCGGATATCGAAATCATCGCCAACACGCACTGGACAGAAGATCTTACGTAGGACTTTGCTCTCGAATACTCTCAAGGCTACTGCATCAGTGCTTAATAGAGTCTATGCCTCTACGCCATAAAGAAGCACGGGAAGCATGAGCGTCTTGCCCAGACATCATGTTGTGGAATTCTTACAAACTAACTTGACAATATTCACCTATCAGATTTGAACAGGATTTACTGTTTATTTACCAATAACATAAGGACTTCAAGCAGGGACTTCCGAACTTTAATGAACATTTCATTGAAGATACGTTTGCCAAAGAAGTTGTCATTTATTCAGTCTGTTTTGCCAAACGATGTGTATGCGTTCTAGAGCAGACAGGCACTGGTCCTAATTTTTATGAAAATATCAGCCCTGAAACAAATTTCTACACGAAATTCTACACAAAATTGACACAAATTCAGGAAGTTACCAATCCATATGAGATCTAAGAGCGTCAAATACATCCCTAGAAAGCCACTGTTGGGTGTGTTTAACGATGTCAACTGTCCATACGATCCACTGTCAACGATCGATGATTATCAACTTCTTTTAGCCCTAATCGGCTAATTTGAATGACAATTACATGTGGTTTCAATACGTCTCATGCCAAGTAGGATATTTTGTATGAGTGTATGATTTTCATACTTGGAAGAGGAAACATTTGGTTGCAGACTATTTAGTTTTAATGCAAATATGAGCATGTGTGTGAAAATAGATTTTAAATTTTACTAGCCACAAACCCTAAGTTAACAGAGCTCCATTATGTTCTTAACAGCGAAATGGATCGCCTTATAATTCTATTATATTTGGGTGAGACTATTGCTCAAATCAAATTCATCTGTTTTCGGCGTTAAATGCTCTCCATCAAGAGAATGCCAAGACGGAAATTTGAACGATATATTCCACACATAATGTAATCACAAAAAAAAAGATGTTTGCGATGGATTTTAAGAATATTTTGGCAATCCATCCATTCTTCAAACCAGAAGAAAACGTAAATGTGTTGAGAATACATTGCGAAAGCCCTTTAAAATGAAGTAATTGTGAGGTTAACCGTTGTCTATCTTTAAACTCAAATAAAACAATGCGAGTGTGAGAAAGAAATCGTGGTAGTTTGGTAGGTAAAGTCTTGGTTTATACGAAGGAGAGTTTGTGGTTCAATCCCTGGGTTAAACGTCTCGAAGAAAATGAAAATGCGGCAAAAATATTTCATTCGGCGACTTTCTCAATACTCTGAGAGTAAAATAAAATTGCCGTGAAAAAGTTTTTCATATCTGCCTTTCAGGGTCGATATCAAATAAAGGGTCCGCCTAATAACTTTTTTTTTTGAAAATGCTTCAGGCTTGTCGGCGTAATATTTATCTTTGACGGCACCCCACATATAATAGTCCGACGGTGTCAAATCGCAGCTCCGAGGTGGCCAAATGACATCAACTCTGCGGCTGATAATGCGATCTTCAAAAACAGGGCGCAAAACATCGACTGTAGCTTCAGCTGTGTGGCACGTAGCGCTATCCTGTTGAAACCAAATGTTGCCAATATCCTCCCCTTCAATTTTTGTGAACAAAAATTCGTTCAACATGGCCCGATAACAATCGCCATTGACTGTAACGGCCACTCCTTGCTCATTTTCGAAGAAAAATGGCCCAATTATGCCTCTGTTCCAAAATCCGCACCAAACAGTGACAGTTTCAATGTATGCGTGCGGGTTTTCTGTGCCCCAAATGCGACAATTTTGCTTGTTTACATACCCGCCTAGATCAAAATGGGCTTCATCTGAAAAGATGATTTTTTTTGCCAAAATCGGCATTCAACACTAGTTGAAAAAAAAACGTTAGATAGCGGACCTGATAGTTGGTCCCGGCACTTATGGTTAAAATTGTACAGATACAACTTGAATGTTGTGCGAAGCTACGTTGTAATCCTTACTAAAGGATGGTAATGAACAATGAAGTACGTAGGCAAATAACACGTGTGAGATATCATCGAAATGTGTTGTTCATTTGAAAGACCGACTAATACCAACATGTGTGGCATTCAAATGTACGCCACTGCTTCTCTGACTTCCATGTATCGTCAACACGGTGGTTATTATCCACTATCAAAATTCAGAAGTCGCTGTTTGAACACCCTAAATATTATGACAATAATAAGGCAATAAGACATACAAATATGGCAGCCATCTGGCGAAAAATAATGGGATGATGAGAGCATTTTACTAACAGAGAACATCATTTTTTCTTCGTTTTCTTCCTTTGTTTTCTGCTATTATTTAAAATTTATTTAACTTTAATCGCCTTTTTTCCATAGAATTTTTTTTTCTTATTTTTATCCCGGAAATTTATTCATCATTAATGTTTTTTTCCCTACTTTTAGGAATTGTTTTTATAGGAAAAATTAACATTATATTTAATGTACATAATTTAGAATAACCATGGTCATCATTTATTTTTCCTATAAAAATAATAAAAAAAAATTCTTTTAATTTTTCACTTAAAATTCTTTGGATAATAAAGTCATCAAGGATAAGCTGAATAACGATAATAATATTTAATAAAATACAAAAACAAATGAATATAAAATAAATAAAATAAGAACATTTAGGCCTGTTTTTTTCTAAATTATCGAAAAATTATTTATGCGCACATTTTATTCAAATTGCGAGCCCATGGCAAAGTTCATTTTCATGTTGCTAAAGCTGTGAGGGAAACATGTTTTAAGGAATTCTTCTTAAATTTTTTATTTTTTTTTAATAAAATAAATACAGGAAATAGAATTTATTGCTTCCTTTTTTATTTTTTCTCTTTTTCTTTCTCTTGGTAACGCACAAGTGTTTTTTATTGATTTCAATTCGACATTCACAACAAATACGTGATATAAAGACAGTTTCTTATACATATCAAGTATACGCCTCAGGCAAATTGTTTTAAGAAGCAACAAAAATTTATCTTTTTAAGACAATTGTCAACAGAATTTTTCTTAAATTTTTAAATTCTTTTTTTTTGTTTTTTTACATTTTTGAAAAAAAGCTTACTTCCATGGCATAGGGCATGTATGCATAGCTGCCGGATTTGACAATTTATCACCATTTTGACGAATTTGAGCTTCAAAAATATCACATTGACGATTTGACGATTTTTGCCCTTATTTTGACGATTTTTGGAAATTAAAAATTTACATCATATTCTTTACTTTAGTAGATTAGAAGCCTGTGATGATTTTTCTGTATTTTATTCCATTTTAATGCCTTAAAAGCTAAAAAATAACAACTCCTAAATAACCTCGTAGTTGAGGATAATTTATCACTAGTCTTGTATATTTTTATACCATAAGTAACAGGAATTGGATTTCACATACGAATAGTCCGACTAAAAACGTATTTTTTTTGTAATGCAGTGTACAATCCACTGGCCACTCGACCACATACGGATGTCATGGCTGAAAAAGACGAGCGTTACGTAGGAATATATGATTTTCGGAAACAAGTCCCCTTATTTCGTTTGAGCAAAATTGTTTTGTAACGATGCTCCAATGATTCAATGGAGTTGGATAAACTACCGTCATTAACGAGCTACTACGACCCCTTCTGTACATGGTCGAGAAACCTCAAAATAGATGTTGAGGCACCAAACCATACATGAGAGTTGTTTTCCAGTCTCGGTGGGTTACAAATGTAAGTAAGATCAGATGATAAAATCCTCAAAAGGAACTGAAAAATGTGTTGGTCCCAGCCAACATTACGCTGAATTTTCATGTTCAGAATGTCAAGAGCTTCTGACTCCTTAATATTTACACCGCCCATAGATTTAGCTGATAGAATAACACCGGGATAGATTGTTTAAACTTAAAAAAAAAATTTCCTGAAAATTATATAAAATATATCCATTTTTTGGAAAAAATTTATTAAATTAAGATGAGGGACGCTAGCTTTTAATTACTAATTTTTTTTTAATGTTTTATTTTTGAACTCAGATATGTACATACATACCTATATACATTGACTTTATATATTTTACTATAATAGAAATAATTTTTGTGTTTAAAAACTTTTAATTTATTTTTTTTAACGATTTTTTTACTATTTCAATATTCGTCTTTGACAATTTTGACGATTTTTTCTCAAATATTTGGCGAATTGGTGCCTCATTTATCTGGCAGCTATGCATGTATGTATGTATGTATTTGCATATAAAAATTGAATGATTTTTTTATTTAAATATTTCCAATATTTTTTGTCTTTTGGAAACTACAATACCTTGTTTTTTTTTGATAAAAAAGAAAGGAATGTTACTCTGTGAGTAGCTACTGGCGACTGTAGTTACAAAGTTTCAAAATAATGGTATTGTGGTGTATTTTGAAAATAAAAAAAAATAAAATGGATATTAAATTTGCGTACTAATAACAACGTTTATTTTATGTGCTTTTTAAGCATATAACTTTATACTTGCATTACATATAGAATTATTTAATAATTCTTCTATTCAAGATACAAGAAAATCTCATCAGAAAATTAAATTCTTCGAACCAAACTTTACAGAAATGGTTAGGTTGTTATAGGTTAGGTTAGTTGGTGTAACCTTCTTGAAGGCCGAATTTCCATTTAGGCCAGCGTTTAGGCATACTATGATACAGTCAGGATTACGACA
Organism: Sarcophaga variegata; assembly: GCA_932273835.1. Lineage (NCBI taxonomy): Eukaryota > Metazoa > Arthropoda > Insecta > Diptera > Sarcophagidae > Sarcophaga > Sarcophaga variegata. The sequence goes on along the minus strand of OW026361.1, from coordinate 22,349,686 downwards.
TAGCTTTCCACACCACTGATGTTGTCTGAACTACAGTTTAAAGTCGATTACGAACGAAAGATTTTTGAGCAACTTTTCATGGCAATTTTATTTTATTCTCAGAGTTTTTGGCCAGAAATCTGCTGAGAGAAAGTGGCCAAAGAAATATTTTTTCTTATCTCGTTTTGTTGGAGAAGTCTGACCTTGGGTTTGAACCTTAGCCTCACGTCTAATATAATCTACTAGACTACAAAGTGCTATGATACCACAAATTAATATCGAACAGGAAAATCAAATATGCCCCAGAGGAAGCCAACCTGAACCAAGAAACTCCATCTCTTCTCTAGCGCAAGATCGTGGCACTGACACATGAAGTGAAAGACAGTCTCCTGATTCCCTCAAATCGAGCATATTATTCCATAATAGTATCACTTACTTTTTAAATAGAAAAATATTCGACCCCGAGGCGAGGTAATATCATGAAAACTCTTTAGTTTCTAGTTTCAACAAGAGTCGCATGCCCTTGTTTTGTAACAAAACTGAACAGAGTCACATACATTTTTAAAAGGGAGACCATCCTATGATATGTGGATGACTCTAAAACATTTATAGATACAGGTGAGGGTGTTTTTCCAAGTAGAATGAAGTATTCAACCCTTATGAGCAAACTTGCGGGTATCTGCCATTCAGAAGTTTACGCTATCAAAAGGTGTGCTCAATTCAACTTGCACAGAAAGTAAAAAAGATGTGACAGCAATATTATCTGACAGTCAGGCCTTTATTCGAACACTCAACTCATAACAGATTAATTTGAAAATATTATGGGTTTGTCAGGGCAAGCTGAATCAAGTGTGGTAGAGAAAATGCAATTGCTGGGTCAGTGGTGCTATGGAAATTCGCGGCAATGAGCAGGCCTCTTTGAGGCCCCTCACAAAAATTTTCAGTGAAGTAAGAAGAGATGTTTGGAAGGATATACTCAACGATAAATAAAAACAAAAACTCTTCTTAAACCAAATGAGTGTGAGTCAATCTAAATTTGTGTGGGAAATTACAATTCAAGGAGATTGGAGTCATGCATCAAATTGTTCAAGAATAACTTGAAGTTAGTAAAATGCCTTTCGACAAAGCATTGTATGGTAATCTTAAAGAATACTTGTACAGAATCCAATACGTAAGGATGAAAAGAAATCATTAGAGTACATACTTAGAATCTGTGTGAATTCATCCCAGAGGGTTCATATTAGGTGCTTGCCAAGAGCTTTCCATGATACAGAGCACCATTCTGAAATTTGTCAAAGAAATAGGATTGGAAGTTACAATATATTGAATGGAAGTCAGTTCAATAGTACATATGGTCACGCTACTATGGCACTTATTACTTACTTACTTACTTACTATTAATCTTACTTAATTAATCACCACATCCCCTTAGTATAATTGCAACCTAGCTTTTCACACTTAACATATTGTGTGTGTTAACTTTTATCCATGAGTATCAAGACCTACAGTTTAAAGTCAACACCGAATGACAGATTTTTGAGAAACTTTTCATGGCAATTTTATTTGACGCTCGGAGTTTTTGCGAGAAATCTGCTGAGAGGAAGTCACCGAAGAAATATTTTTTTTCATATTTCGATTTAATCGAGATGTCTGGCCTGAGGTTTGAACAGTGGTCTTACGTCTAATAAGCCAACACACTACCTACTAGAGCACAGTCGCGCTACTATGGCGCCTATCATTCACTTGCTTACTTACTTAATTGGTCATTACAACCCTTTAGCCAAGAGATTACGACCTAGCTTATCACACCAAACATGTTGCGTGTGTTAATTTTTATTCATGAGTGGCTGAATCCACCGTTTATATTAACTCTGACCGCCAGATTTTTTAGAAACCTTTCATGGCAATTTTACTAAACTATCAGAGAAGACTGCCAGAAAACTGCTGAAGAAATATTTTTTCATATTACAGTTTGTTTGACATGTTTGAGCTGCGGTTTGAACCACTATCTAGTCAACTACGGCGATTCGAATGGCACATATGCACTAGTGAACTGCAACTTAATATGAAGTATTATGTGAACGTAATAGTGAACGTCATTATGCTTCATTCGGGATACGAATCAATTATTTTTTTTAATGTGCCTTCTCGAGTTCAAAAGTTTAAGTGAAAACTCCAACAGTAATACAACCCTAAATATCAAGTTTCTAAATTAAAAACAAACAAAAAATTATTTCAAGACCCCTGCTATTAATTTCAATTTTTTAAACAGAAAATATTTTTAACGTCAGGCATTAAATCAAAATCTATTGAAGTAAACAACAGATGTTGTTGAGTGGGGGAACAAATAAATTCCATTGAAAATCACAACACAATTGGATTGGATTCGTATAAATACAAAATTAGTACAATTGCCCAAAAGTATCTTACAAGCCAACATCGATTGTGAAGGGAATGTGTGAATAAGTAATGGGAATGGGAACGTACACATATTGTATGTACGAGTTGTACATTGATTTTATGAACAGCCATTACACATTACATATCGAATTACAATCAAAGAAAATTACAGAAAATAAAGGCAGTCAAATGGGATTATCAGATGTACTCTACACTGTATCTTTTTCTGATTTTGAATTCTCAGTTACTATACTCTACTAACTCATGCCACCAATTGGGTAATTTATTTATAATGAAGCTTTAAATAGAAATTTATGCATTTGTTATCGTTCAAAGCACTGCTTTTACCCACTGAAATTGGAAATTTACTGTTCGATAACATGCTTACAATGCGAGCATGAACTCTTGCCTGTTTGTTTGGTGGTCTGCACATTGTTTACGTTGGCATTTGTTGAATGTGGTACTGAATTGTACTTTAGTGGAGTAAAACCAAAAACCCATATGCTGCCAAGTATTGATTCAATGCTTGAATTATGGTAACAAACGTGTTTCTTTTGTTGAAGTATTTTTTCCTTCGTTTTTTTAATTTCTTTTCGGAACAACATTGAAGCAGCCAAATAAAATCGAGTGAGTGATTAAATATTTATAAATCTTTATTTGCAACAAAATCCATTCTGTTTTTCATTCGTTTTTCTTATTTTGGCAAAAAGAATTCCAAAAAAAAAAACAAGTATTTTTATCATGCCAAATAGATTTCGAAAAAGAAGAAAACTCAACAGACGTTTTAAATACGTATGTAGATAGGATTTGTAAAACGTAATTTATTTCGACAGGCAAATGAATGAATAGACATACAAAAAAAGGAAAGGAAAGGATTACATCGAAGGATATATGGTTAAAGAAAATAATCAAAATACGGCGTAATAATCACACCTGCTTTCATGTAAAAAAAAAATAAAAAAATAATAAACTGAAGCCAGACAATAATGCCAAGATCTTTAAAAAGATATTTTAATTCAATCTGATACTGTTAATATGGGTTAATAAATGCATACGGCTCTTCAAGTTTCTCATTTTTATCTTCATTTTAAATATGAACCTGAGATAATGAAATTTAGGAATTTGCTCAACCTTCTCTGAGCGGCTTCAGGCTTTAAAACTCAATAATTTATCAAATCTTCACGCCACATTAAAAATTGGAAAAAACTTATGAGAAGCAAACCTTTATATAGGGTGTGCCAATAAAATTTTAAAATGGAACAAAACAATTGTTCCGGTTAGAAATGGAAGATTATTTCATTCACATGGCTGCCGCAGCTGGCCTCACAGTACCTCATTCGATGGGACAAATTTATGTTCACTTTTTCATCTCGGCAATGACAGCACAAATGTTGACCACCAAATGCTCAATTGACTCTGGTTTGTTGGCGTAATATGTTTCTTCAACTGCGCTTTGCAGAAAATAGTCCAACGGTGTTAAATCACAGCTTATTGGCGGCTAATTGACATCACCATTGCCGCTAATTAAACGTACATCAAGCGTTTGATGTAATAAATCGATTGTGGCATGAAATGTGTTGTGCAAGTTGCATCATCCTGTTGAAACCAAACATCGTTCACATCAATACCATGAAGAGTGGGTACCAAAAAATTGGTTATCATGGTGCGATGGGTGTCTCTATGGACCGTAATGGTTGCCCTGTCCTTATTTTCAAAGAAATATAGACCAATGATGCCTCCGCTTCACAAGCCGCACCAAACAGTCACTCGTAATGGGTGCATTGGCTTCTGTAGGGCCACGTGTGGCCTTTCTGAGCCCCAAATACGGCAATTTTGCATATTAACATACCCACCAAGATGAAAATGACCTTTATCTGAAAAAGGATTTTTTTTTCAAAATCGACATTATCGTACAGTTTATACTTGGGCCATCTAGCGAAGCGAAAACGATGCGGATGATCAAGCGGCTTCAACTCTTTAACAAATTAAGTAAGACGTCATACTGAGATCTTTTCCCAAAATTTGAACGATTTGCGATGACGAGTTCATGTTGATGGATTTCTCACGCATACTCTCAGTCACAGCTTCGATATTTTCGGGTGTACGTACTGTACGATCACTCTCACGCCTTGACGCATTAACAATGAAACCAATTTCGCGAACCAATAAATAATGTTTGTGTCGCCGTAGTCTAGTAGGTAGTGTGTTGGCTTATTAGACCTAAAGCCAGGGTTCAAGCCCCAGGCCAGACATCAAGACAAAATACAAAAAGTATTTCTTCGGCGACTTCCTCTCAGCAGATTTCTGGCAAAAACTCTGAGGGTAAAATAAAATTGCCATGAAAAGTTTCTCAAAAATATGTCGTTCGGAGTCGACTTTAAACTGTAGGTCCCACCACTCTTGTACAAAATTAACACACACAACATAAGTGGTGTGAGAAACTAGGTCGTAATCCTGACTGAAGGGTTGCAATGACCAATTATGTATGTATTCTGCGAAGAAGAAATCGCCGAAGAAATATTTTTTTCTATTTTTTCATTTGATTCGACATGTTTGAGCTGAGGTTTGAAACACAAGCTCGTGTCTAGTAAACAAACACACTACCTACTACATTCCGACAACTTCTAATAAACCAACTATCGTTCAGAGTCGATTTTTCTGCCACTCATGAATAAAATTAAGACACAAAAAACGGTTGGCATGTGAAGCTGGGTCGTAATTCTGATTTGACTATGATTTTCAATGATCTCAGCCACCTATTGCAATTAAAGCATGGACTCTGAGGTCATAGTCATATCAGAAGTATATATCAAGCACACAGTAGGCATCCGAAAATAGTTTCTGGTCATATTCCGGCTTCGATTGTCTGATTTTTAAGAATATTCTCATCAAGTTTGCACATAAATTTTCCACCAGTTTAAAAATCTTTTTATACACTAGACTGCAGCGAAATTTTTTTTGTCTCAAATAGATAAAGTAGATTGCTAAGAGAAGAGTTCGGCATATTGCGTGTCCAAGCCTTTTAGTTTTCTATCAACGAGGGTAGAACCGGCTTGCTACTGGGCCTGTATAAACCAGCTTGACACTGGTTTTCTTTTATTAATGGCAACTGACGATTGGGTCGGTGCAAAGGATCTGTGTTGGATGCCAGCCGCACTGTTGCAGAAAAGTACCCGGAGGTCGAATTGACCCATTGTACAACGTCCTAGTTACTCACACCACTTATGTTGTGTGTGTTAATTTTTATACATGAGTGGTTCGACCTACAGTTTAAAGTCGACTCCGAACGACAGATTTTTGAGAAACTTTTTCATGGCAATTTTATTTTATCCCAGAGTTTTTGACAGAAATCTGCTGAGAGGCAGTCGCCGAAGAAATACTTTTTGTATTTTGTCTTGATGTCTGGCCTGGGGCACAAACCCTGTCTTTTGTCTAATAAGCCAACACACTAACGACTAGACTACGGCGACTTTAAAAAAAGTCTGAGACTTGTTCCTTTTTCTTAATGGCAACTGATGATTGGATTTCTAACAAAACATTGAGAGATTAAGTCGGTGACAAGGATCTGTGCTGGATGCCAGCTGCACTATTGCGGGAAATGTTAGGATAAAGAAGCTTGATACTGGATACTGATATAAATCAAGTTGAGATATTAGGTCGGTGGCAGGGATCTGTGTTAATTGACAGCTAAAGATGCCAGAGGCTTAAAACCGGGCCTGTATAAACTAGACTTAGGCTTTTAGGAAGGATTCCAGCGGAACTATTGCCGGAAATATTATGATGAAGAGGATCTTGGGACAATAGAAACCATACTCTGAACATCAGCCATTTATAGGAGAATATTGAACATGTTTAGAAAAGAATTCTTAGAGCTGCCTCAAACATCGAATTTCATTGTTTTTCCATAGAAAATTAGTAAAGCTTGTCTTGCATATTTAAACAAATATGGTGGCAGTTGATATTTTATTGTATAAAAACTATTCTCAATTGTAAAACTTGTTTATAAAAATATTTAATTTCGGAAAACTGTGTGGGTTCTTTCTAACATTTTAAGCAAGTATTGGTCAGATGCTATTGACAACAGCGAAAAAACATTATTTTCTGGGTTTTCTGCTTATTAATCGGCAAACGAAATATCAAAACAATTCCCAATAATACCGCCTTTAAAAACATATCCAAAACATATCCATTTGCAGTAGAAAAACAGAGAAAAAGAATAAGAAAAAAATGTCAAAATATATTTGCGTGACAAGCGGAAGACAATGTGTAGGACAGGAAACCAAGTAGAAAATTGAAAAAAAAACGCAAGAAAGCAAAAAAAATTTAACACGAAAAACATTTAAAATTCAACAGAAAACAACATAAAAATTGTTTTTCACAAATCTGTGGGAAAAAAACAAGAAGATATCCTGAAAACAACATGAATTACAAGACCTTTACAGGATAAGGGAAGCAAAGATTATCAACAAGAAACCCAAAAAAAAGATAAGCTCTGGGGAGGAGATTTTATTGTGTCAACATATTTATAAATAAAATGAATAAATACTAGGTAAGCGTTTTAGTTTGTAACATAAAAATATCCTCACAAAGTCCTTGTTTTTTAATACTGTTTAAAGCAAGGAGAATATGACCTTTCCTACCTCATTGCAGGTTTTATAATCAAAATATGTCATAAACAAAGATAAGCTCAATTATTTTCACTTAAAATAGATATGTGATTACGGCAACACGCTATGTGACTGATGGCTTATCTCCCCCAATAAACACAAGTAAGACAAATTTGTAAGTCTTAAGTTTGAAGCATGGGTTTGCGTTCAACAAGCCATTACTAGACTATGGCAACAAAAAGGCAAATATTCGTTGGAGCCCAATCCCTGTACACACCTTGAGAAATTCAATATCTTAAAGGCCAATAGTAGCATTTTACGGAAAGCTAGCGATAACAACAAGGAAACGTGTTGAAGTCCCACCACTCATGTATAAAATTAACACACACAACATAAGTGGTGTGAGAAGCTAGTACTTTGTACAATGGGTCAATTCGACCTCCGGGTACTGAACTTGTCTTAATTGACAATTACACGTCCTCTAATCTAACCTAACCTTAATCACAAAGACCCTAATAAGAGACATCCAATTACTCTGCTCTGCATGATTGACAAGGTAATTGCTTTAAGGTATGAAGAGTCCATAAGTCCACAGACGATCATATAAACAGGCTACGGAGTGATGAATCATGATGTGATTAAAGGGCTCCTGCATATAGAAAAATTCTTTGTAAACTCATTCGTCTTATTAAAAATTTAAGTCGTAATGCCTTGCAAATGAAAATTGGAATATTTTTCGGTACAGTTTTGTTTATTATTCTGGAGAAAGTCCTTCATAAGAGCATGGTGATAAAGGAGAGTTTACTATGTGGCCTGAAAGACCATACCTATATTTCGGCTCACAGCTTACAATGTGAAAATTTGCCTCAACTTCATACAGATGTGAAGCTGGATTGTTTGGATTCTTAGTCAAGCATTTTAACCACCATCACACCAGTTCACTCCTAAAAACATCAAATAAATAACAATGTTCCGCTGATCTAGGGGCTTATTCTTTCCGATTTTCGGTGTTAATCCTGTCATGCTTGTTTTTTGTCCTAACTGCCAAGATATCCATGCAACATCACGAATCGCACGATCCAACGGAAAAAGTAGAGTATGATGCTTAAGTGAATTGGAATTTTATTCTTAAGAATTTTCCTGGCTTATCTTTTTTATGAGGTTGAAAATGTTACGTTTTCTAGGAGCAGACAAGCCACTAAACGCCTTTAGCCTTCTATCTATGGTAGAACCGGCTTGCTAATGAGCCTGTATAAACCAACCTGAGGCTGGATTCCTTTTTTAAATGGCAGCTGATGATTGGGTTTCTTGCAATACATTGAGAGATTGGCTCGATGAAAAGGATCTGTGTTTAATGGGAGGTGAATAGTTGCAGGGAATGTTAGGATGAAAATTCTAGATACTGGACAGTTCTACACGAACAACGAGTTCTATAAGTACACTCAGTTTAGTTGGTAGTATTCAGACGTAGAAACTCGGTTTTTCTAATACTAGTGTATCGGCCTTTATTAGCTGTCATATATTTGAACTTATGGGCAGAGAAATACTCTGTAGATACTACTTTCTTAAGCTGAATAAATTCACTTTTCTTCCACCAATTCAGATAATTTAATCTCCATCTATTCTTAGAAGGATCATACATACATACAAATTTAATTGGTCGTTACAACCCTTCGGTCAGGATTACGACTTACCTTCTCACACCCTTGATGTTATGTGCGTTCATTTTATACATGGGTTGCTGGTTCTACAGTTAAAAGCCGACTCCCAAAGAAAGATTTTTGAGAAAATTTTCATAGCAATTTTATTTCTTCTCACAGTTTTTGCCAGAAATCTGCTGAGAGGCAGTCGCCGCAGAGATATTTTTTCATTTTTCGTATCGTTAGAGATGTCTGACCTGAGGTTTGAATCTTGGCCTCAATTCTAATAAACCAACACACCACCTACTAGACTACGGAAAAAGGAAAATTGGTATGTTTTTGATGCTGTCGTTCTTTGTTTAACTGTATTCGACTTCGAATGGATTTTACACTAGACACGACACACGTCAGCACAGCGTAAACAATCTAGACAATCTGAAGCTTTGCCTGTATATAATTGCTTTCCACCGCCATGGAAATAATTCCGTTAAATAAATGTGTTCATAGGGCATCAAACAGTCGATTTAAACTTTGTTTACGTCCTCCTGGTTCCGCCTTTTTTAAGTTTTTTTATATTTCCCTCATTTTAACCTCCATTTCCTTAAATCAATGCAACTGGAGGGGATTTGTTTTCACCAACAACAAGGGAAAAATTAACAAAAAAATAACAAAAAAAAAAATAAAAACAAAACAGAATTTAAGATAATTTATTTTTGATTTTGTTGTCGGGTTTTTCTTACAACAATTTGCCTTGTGGTGTTGTATTGTACACATGAATGCCTTTGGACAAATGGAAATACAAAAAGGGATCAGCGTATCGAAGCATAACGATTATAGAAAAATACAAAGGAAACAAACAGTTCCACAATATGATTTCATTTTTTATAGTGTGATCGCATGACCAGCATGAATTGTATGGCAACACAATGACCAATGACTCTATTAGACAGGATTGGAGGAATTTTATCTTTGGACATTCATAATGGATAAGGAAAATATTATTAAATCGACTAGAATGGGGAAATATCACAATTTAATTCGCCACAGCGAATAGAGAATGTTTTTTACGAGCTTGGGATTTTAAGACGACAACATAGGGTCTTTTTTAATCGTTTTTTATCCTTAAATTTAAATGAAGACCTATTGATGCCACTATGTGTGGTTTATGACATCGTTCAATTGTCCACTACAGCTTCTCTTGATAAAGCGCGTATGAAATGTAAAATTTTTCCTAATTCTGGCGCATAAATCCGATCGAATTTAACCGATGGCATGGGTGATGTTGGCTTTGAGAACCGTTGTGGCTTGTGACTTATCCACATATACCTGCGACTTAAGAAAACCCCACAAAAAGAGTCTAACGCGGTTAAATCGTACAATCACGGCTAGTTTACATCACCCTCATGTGACGTGACCACGCCCTCAAATCGATCGTGCAGAATATCCAATGTTGTACAAGCTTTGTTGCACATAGCGCGTCCTGTGAAATCACATGTCATTGGTGTCCAAAATAAAGGACTTTCTCGGGATGCGTTGGATGCTCTTAAATCTCATCGCAGTCGTGCTTTGAACTGCAGTCGTGCACTGACCTACTCCTTCCTTAGTTTGGTGTAATTCAGTCAGTACAGGAACTGTAGCTACCTACAGGCCGCTATACGTGCTCAAGTAAGATTTGATAATCAAGGCTACCACTTCGACCTAACCTAACCTAGATCTCATCGCGATTGGTATCGTTGACAGCTTTGTTTCTTCATATAGAAATGGGCTTCACTGTTAAAAATAATTTTCCGCTGATAATTGAACGTTTTGAACTGCTTTAGAGCCTATTCAGCGAGCACAAGTACTATGATCATACAAAGTGACTTGACAAATCAGTCTGAATAAATGGCATCTGATTTTACAGTTTCACCAAGATGGCCGTCGTTAACTGTTAAAGTTCGAAGGTTCTTGTTGGAAGACACAATTCATTAGCGACCTTCGAGCACAACAAAAAACGCGGTTATTATTGCCACGTTAATGCAAGAGTCTATTCGCCATATTTTCAGTGTCAAGAAGGATACGAGGATACATAATTTTTTCAATTTTCCGTGCCGTAGTTGACACCTGTCACAATTTGAACAAACTACGCTATTTAGTTTGCATTTGACAACCATTAGCAGCCACCGTAGTCTAGAAGCTAGTGTGTTGGCTGCTTGGATGCGAGTCATTTTTTCAAAACTTAGCTCAGACAAATCGAAACATGAAAAAATATTTCTCTCGGCAACTTCCTCTCACCAGTCTTCCGGCAAAAACTCTGCGAGCACAATAAAGTTACCATGAAAAATTTCACAAAAATTTTTCGATTTTAAACTGTAAGTCCGTCCCGCCACTCATGAACAAACTAACACATACAACATGGGTGGTGTAAGATGATAGGTGGTAATCCTGACTACAGGGTTGTAATGATCAATTAAGGGCCATTATTACAACTTGCCGTTAAAATTGGGTTTAGTTAAAGGTAACTTTAGCTACAGTGAACTTTAAAGTCACCTTTAACTTATTTTCGTTATTGCAACTTACAGATAAAATAAAGTTAACTTTTTCAAAAATATGGCAGTGCCGGAGCAATGTTGATAAAATTGCTCAATTAAACAAGTTTTTTTTTAAACGCAGTGGCAACGACGGGCTTCGATTTTTTGGTGTATATACTCATTTTATTTTTATTTGAAGTTGCCATATTGAAAATAATTTATAATAAGGCAAGTTCTAACATAAACTTAACTTTAAAAGTTAAAGGTAGGATGATCCTCCCTTTAGCTTAACGTTCAGTTCTACCTTATTGTCCACTTATAATAATGAAAACCAATTTATCTACCCGTTAAAATCCTTCCTTTAGTGAAGTAAGTTGATAACTTCCCCGTGGTTGGTGGAGAAAAAAAGGGAAAAAAGTGAATTTCGTATGCTGATGCAAACTATACTCAAAAATCGTTCGTTCGGTGTCGACTTTAAACTGCAGGTCCAATCACTCAGGTATAAAATTAACACATAAAACGTAAGTAGTGTGAAGCGCTAGGTTGCAAACCTGACTGGAGGGATATAGTGAGCAATCATGTGCGTATCAGAGATGAGCAATGAATCGTTTTTTCGCTACTCATAAACACTCAGGAAATTTTGAATATAAGTGAGTCAACAATATTGAAATTTAACTACTCTGATCCATTCGTACTCACTACAACGTTGATTTATGAGTACAGGTTGCAATGAGTATGCGTACAACGTTGTGACATCATTCATCAAAATTTACGGTCTTAGTTGTTGTTGCATTTACAAAAAAAAGAAAAAAGGCAAATAAGCAAAAGTGACAGTGCAGGAAGCAGAGCAAACACACAACCTTTTACTGAGTATTTTAGTGTTCGTACCCGAATCATACTTATTTTGTAATTCAAGTAAATGTTGAGTAAAGGAGAGTCGTAATCAACAGCATCAAAACTTTGAATATGAGTAGTATGAGTATGACATTAAAATAAGTATGAATGCGTATAAATGCGTATCAGAAATTATGAGTATAATTCGATTCTGCTCATCTTTTTGAATACTCATTGCTAATCTCTGGTATGTATTTATACTCAAAACAATGGAACAATGGAATTTATAATCTTCGTTTGACCAATTGGATATTGAAGAGAGATAGATATCTCACAAGAGTGACATAATGGGCCATATGGGCCACCGAGTGAACTTTCCTGTGAACGGCCAGCTACCCGCTAACTTAGGCATCTAACATACCACAGTAGTTTCAAGTTTAAATGACTTTTTGGATATGAAAACAGCTTTTTGACAAGATGGTTGTCATGTTTGCTTACAAATGTGCAGAAAGATCATCATTTCCCATCTGCTACCATCTGGTACTCCAACCACAACATGAATAAAAAAATTCTCTGGAGTTGGTTTGAGTATGTAGAACAATAAATGTTCGATAAGCTGATATCCTATGATTCAAAGGGATTTTCGTGCCATGACGACTTTGTTAGCATTTAATATGGATTTGTGGTTGAGGGAAACATATCCTTCAAGAATGTAAAAAGAAAAATTTCTTCATTTAAATCGTGATGCTTTCCACATGAGCTAGCAAATGTTTTCAAAACAATTTTTCATTCATGATTTTGTTTAGTTTTTTTAGGTTTTTTATTCTTCGTAATCTACAATCAAACAAGTTCCTGTTTATGCTCCTCTGCCTTTTGAAATTTATTCAAGAAATTTACAAGTTTTAAGAGTTTGTGAGTTTCATTTCGGCTAAGTTAACAAAATAAATTTCCTTCTTTTTTTTGCTATTTTTTATTCACTTTTTGTTGTTGTTGTTGTTATTATTGTCGGTTTCTTTGTGTAAAAATATTTATGAACTTTGAACACAAGAATGTCGTTTACAGTATAAGAATTTGGAAAATTTTTTAAATATTTTTAACCTTTAACCTGATGGTTACATAATATTAACAGGCTTTTATAAACACGAAATGCTAGAGATAAAGGGAGAGAAACGGAAAATAAAATAAACCAGACTGGCAACAAGCAAAGTAACAACAACGACAGGAACAGGCAAATGACTGAGTACGAATTGTCAGGCAATGATAAGTACATGATAAGTAAAGTGAACAGAGCACGCAAAACAAAGAAGCGTTGAATTGCGGAAATTCACGCATAAATGAAAAATAAAACAGCAACAAAAAGCAAAGCAGGACATGAAATGTTAAAAGCAAAATTAAAATAAAAAACCGAAATAAAATATTAAAGCGCAGTGAGAGAGAGAGCAGTTGAGTAAATGATTTCAAAAGAAATATTTTAATGGCGTTATGCGTTATGTCATCTACTTTGAAAAATAAAAGAATAAAAAATACAGTTCCCCCATAACAACTAAGTATAAAGGGTATGCTTTTAAATATAGGGAGGGTCATCTATTGGTTTAAATTTGTACCATCGATTACTTCGAATCTGTCAAAATTCAGCATATTATCACCACTAAACGTAGGCGCTTATTGGAAATTTATTTAAAAAACAAAAAGAATTGATCGGAAATTGGACGAAAATGTAGTAAAAAGTTTATCAAGTTTATTACTAAATTTCGTGAAACTGGTCAACGAGAAACTGCACGATGATACCGATTTTGCCAAAAAAAAAAAATTCGAATGAAGCTCATTTTTGATCATGGTGGGAAGCAAAATTGCTGTATTTGGGATCCCGAAAATCTATACATGGTCTTACAGAAGCCAATTTACTCCTTACGAGTGACTGTATGACGCGACTTGTAATGCGTAGGCATCATTGACCATATTTCTTTGAAATGTGGACCTACTGCACCATGATAACCTATTTTTTTATACCCGCTCTTCATGGTATTGATGTGAACGGTGTTTGGTTTCAGCAGGATGCTGCAACTTGACACAAATCTCTTGCCACAATCGATTTATTGTGCCAAACGTTTGATGGCCGTTTTTAGAAGTCGCCGTAGTCTATGAAAAAAAATATATAAAAAAATATTTCTTCGGCGACTTCCTCTCAGCAGATTTCTGGCAAAAACTCTGAGAAAAAAAAAATTGCCATGAAAAGTTTCTCAAAAATCTGTCGTTTGGAGTCGACTTTAAACTGTAGGTCCCACAACTCATGTATAAAATTAACACACACAACATAAATGGTGTGAGAAACTAGGACGTTGTACAATGGGTCAATTCGACTTCCGGGTACTGTACTTGTCTTAATAGATAAGTACTTGTCCTCTGACCTAACATAACCTAACCTTGATGGCCGTTTAATAAGCCGAAATGATGATGTCAATATGGCCACCGTGAAGCTGTGATTTGACACCGTGTGACTATTTTCTGTGGGGCGCCAGATTTTTAAGAAGCTTTCCATATCAATTTGATTTACTCTCAGATTTTATTACAGATATCTGCTGACAGACAGTCGCCGAAGAAATATTTTTTTGTATTTTGATTTCTTCGCGATGTCTGACATGGAGTTTGAACCATAGTCTCACATCTAATAAGCCAACACACTACATACTGACTACGATTTAAAACCGTCGCCGAACTACAGAATTTTGTGAAACTTTTCATGACAATTTTAGAGTTTTTGTCAGAAATTTTTTGAGAGACAGTCGCCTAAGTCGCCTACTTTCACAAATTTCATTTTGTTCAAGATATCTGACCTGGAGCTTGAACCATGGCCTCACGTCTTATAAGCCAGCACACCACCTATTAGGCTACGGCTACTACTAAGCGGGTTGGACTATTTTTTGTAAGTCGCCGTTGATGAAAAATGTTATTCCGAAAAATCAGAGACAATTGAGCATTTGAAGGCCAACATTTGTGTTGTCATTGCCATGATACGACCTTATACACTTGAAAGAGTGCACAAAAATTGGTCGGATCGAATGAGATACTGTGAGGCCGGCCACTCAACAGGAAGCGTTTACTCAACCTGTACATTTTTAACTTGGAAAGAAGATTGTAAGTAAAAGAAAGTCTCCATCTCTGTTCTGGGTTAAATGAGCCATTCGATCGGTTAAATTTTTTAAAATATTTATCCAATGAATATATCCGTATGGCGCCAATTACGGCTTAAATAATTTAGATTTGGGAACAGACCATTTAACCTTGCCGAAGGACATATTTCCAGTTTCTGAAAAATAGGAGAATAGAACTTGAGGTTGGTGTCCATTTGAAGACTCAACATGTGAAATACAAGCTAATAGGCGAGGGGTTGCTAGTTCTCAGTTATGAAACATCTGATTTGGATGAGACTACATCTGGGTCACTAGTTTCCAGTTCAGCATTAAACCTACATGCACTTAACAATCCTTACGCAAAGAGAAAATTGATTTTAATAAAACCATATGAGTGTTATAAGTTATTGAGCATTAAAGATAATCCATCTGTTTGCCCAACTTCTTAAACTTCTCACATAATGTACACCAAATATGTTCCTTCGTCGATAAGACCCAAACCATTTGTCCTTATTTGTTAGCCCAAATCCATTAAAAATTTCTGAAATTTGAAACATTTTCTCAATTGGATTTTCCATATTCAAATTTTCCTTTCCATTTCATTAAATTTTTCAAATTAAAACTGACAGTTTTTCCTAAAGTTTTTCTATCTTTAATCATATTAAACGAGATGAAATTTGTTTTGATTACTTTGTTGTTGTTGTTGTATTATCACAAAGGGAAAACTTTACATATTTTATTATTTTAATTTTCATTTTCAGGTTTTCTAATACAAATCAAATCAAACCCTTTTTATACCCAATTCTTTTCCTTTGACAACAAGAGTAGTTTTTTCCCCTCTTTTTTAAAAACATAAGCCAAGGAAATCATAGATAAACATGTTGAAGAACATATTTATGCTTGACTACATCATAAAAAATGGTATTCCCATGATTAAAAAATCTTTACATGGGATGGGAATATTTGTCTGTGATGATTTATTAACGAAGTTATCTTCTTTTATTCAAAAATGAATGTGTGTTTATTTGGCTAAACGGCTGGACCGATTTTCTTGAAATTTTCACAGTATCTTCCTGTATGTCTGGAAGGAACTATAGGCTACTTTTTATATTAAAATTTCAAGTAGGCGAGGTGCCACGCCCACATACCCAATAAGTATTTAATGTCGCATATCTCATAAACTGCAACAGCTAGAGTCCTCAAATTTTGTATGGACGACTTTGACGTATATATGAACAAAATGGGCGGATTGGCTTTAGTGAGCGTGTCACCTCCCATAGTCTATATACTATAAAAATTAATGTTTGTTTGTATGTACCTTATAGAATCGTAAACTATGCATTTGATCATGTTATGATATTTAGCAGAGTTGTTGCGCATGAACCGGGGAAGGTTTCTAAGTTGGTATGACCAATTTCCGACAGGTGGCGAGACTGAAAATTACTAAAAATGAATTAAATCGTAACAGAAGAACATGTAAAGCGAATCTCAATAATGCCAAGACTAGGAACGAAAAGAGAAGATTGCAAGAGGTATACACACAAACCGATAAAGAGGTCAAGAAAAGCGCTCGACTAGACAAACGCAGCTGGGTGGATGATCTCGCCAAAGAAGCCCAAGCAGCTTCTGAGTCCCATAGGACCCGCGATCTGTACAGAATAACAAAGCAATTAGGGCGCAAGAGCTTCAACTCAAGCAAACCACTAAATAACAGTCAAGGAGAGATAATCACATCGAAAACTGGTCAAATTGATATATGGGTGGAACATTATGAGAAAATGCTAAACACTACTCAGCTGACTATTCAGCCAACATGTCTTTGCCCCTAACACACGGAAGGACATGACATATCGATAAATAAACCCAATACAAGTGAAATTGGGAATGCAATTAAAGCACTTAAAAACAACAAAGCACCAGGAATCGACAACATATCGCCAGAACTATTAAAGGCGGATCCTGCTATAAGTGCTCAACTCATACTACCCATAATAGACAAATTCTGGGACACCAATCACTTAAGCGACGACTTATAAGAGGGTGTGATAATTAAGATCCCAAAGAAAGGAAACCTGACAGAATGCAATAATTGGAGAGGCATTACTCTTCTGAGCATGGTAAACAAGATCATTGTCAATATAATAAACAAACGTCTGTCAACCGCACTTTCCAACGATATTCGGAGTGAGCAAGCAGGTTTCCGCGCAAGCAACTCTGGTATCGACCATATTAATAGCCTTAGAATAATAACGGAACAATCAGTCGAATGGCGCTCCCCGTTGTATCTAATATTCATTGACTTTAAGAAGGCATTCGACTCGATTCACCACGCTGCAATATGGAACGCACTTCGTTGTAAGGGAATACCAAAAAAGCTTATTACATTAATTAAAGCACTGTGCGAGAATGCTAAGTGCCGCATGCTACACGAGGACACAATCAGCTGTCCAATAGACGTCAAAGTAGGTGGACGGCAAGGATGCCCACTATCCCCCCTGCTCTTCAATGTAGTAATCGACAGCATCATGGAAAAGGTCACAGCAACACCAAGAGGCATCACCTGGCGGCTAAACGGCCGCCTCGAAGATTTAGATTACGCAGACGACATTTGTTTGCTCTCACACAGATTCGACGATATGCAATCAAAGCTTAATAACATCGAAGCCGAATCAGCAACTTGTGGTCTCAAAATTAATATCCCAAATGCAAAAACCATGAGAATCAACACAACAAATACCCGTCAATTCATGCTACAACAACAACTGATCGAAGACGTCCAATCATTCTGTTACCTAGGCACCATAATAACAACAAGCGGAGGCTCTAGAGAAGACGTTGGAAAACGCATTAACAAGGCCAGGCAAGCTTACGGGCAATTAAAACACATATGGAAGTCCCCCCACATCTCAAAGTGCACAAAAATCAACATCTTCAACAGTTGCGTAAAACCAGTTGCGCTTTACGGATGCGAATCCTGGAACTCAAACCAATGCGATATTAATGCCTTACAAGTATTCATCAACCGTTGTTTACGTCGCATACTAAAAATTTTCTGGCCAAACACCATCACAAACGAACGCTTGTGGGCCGTGTAAGCTACAAACACGAGTTGAAGTAGAAATCCGGAAACGGAAATGGAGGTGGATTGGGCATGCCTTGCGAAGACCACAAACCGACACCACCAGAAACGTAATAGACTGGAACCCACAAGGCAACCGCAGGAAAGGTCGGCCGAGTCACACCTGGCGTCGACAATTAGATATCGAAGCAGCTAAAGTCAACAAAACGTGGAACGAGCTGAAGATCGTAGCAGAAGATAAACATAAATGGAATGAAATCGTTAAGGCCCTATGCTCCTTATAGGAACAACAGGAACTTATATATATATGCATTCTTTAACAAAGTTGTTGCGTATAAGTCGACGGAGGTTGGTGCGATTAATTTCCGATGGATGGCGTCACTGAAAATTATTCGAAATGAATGACAAGCAATTGGTTGACCTACACCTCAAGCACGGAAGAAAAAGGCATTACGAGCCTCAGAATCAGGCGAGCATTGAGACTGGAAAATCTTCGAGTATATGCCACTGAGACCCGTTCGCTTGAACCATTTGAACAACGAGAAGTGAGGTTAGAAACTGATCTAATGCGTACTACTCACGCCCATTCATCTGAATCATCAGGACAATGGGATACAAAATCAATAAAATGATTCAACATTAATTGGACATTTGTGTAATGTCGTTCCTTTAAATTTATTTTAGTTGGTGGCGCAGCAACACGCGCACGGTACAGCTAGTTTTCTCTAAATTTAAATAAAACAAAGTGTGTGTGGTATATCATAGAATTTTTTTATTCGTATGAAAGACCTATTAATACCATTATGTGTGGAATACAACATCGTTCAAATATCCGCCTCGACGGATTATTATTCTAAGTAAAGCGAATCTATTATGCACAATTTTCCATGACTCTGGCCTTTATAACAGGTTGAATTTAAATGATGGCAGGATTTATGTTGGCTTTGCAGTAAACGATTGAAAAAACAAACCATCAAGAAAAAGTTTATGGTAATCACATAGCAAATGAGATGCCCATGCTTTTAAATGGGTCGCGCAGAATATTCCGTGAGATATAATTTGATGTCATGTAAAGCCATCCTGCTAAAATTACATTTCGCTGGTGGCCAGATCATTCAATTCAGTCAACAAAAAGCCCTAGTCATGGCCTCAAAGAAATATGAATCAATGATGGTCAAAATTCACAACGAACAGCAAATTTTTTGCGAAAGCATAAACGCTCTTGTATCTCTTGTAAACTGCTATTCTACCAAATTCATCAATTTTGTTTGTGCCTCATTGCTGAAGGTGAAAATGGGGGCCAACAGCTCTAGGACCCATTCAGCACCCTTGGGAATTTGGTGCAACAGATTGAGTAAATGACTAATTTGACAGTGAAGCCGCCTAGTCTAATATCTGGGCTCGGTCAAAGTAGGAATGGACCTCTCCGAACCTTTTGATACCGTGCGAGGTTTCAGATAAGGCGATCCCTTATCATGCGACCTCTTCAACTTCGTCATGGAGAATGTTCTGCGAAAGTCAGGAGTGCCTAGCAATGGCACTATTTTTCAAAAAATTGTTCAGTTGCTTGCGTACGCTGACGACATTGACATCATAGGGTGTACCAAGCCAGATGTTACTGCTGCCTTTAGTGCTATTGAACGGGGTATACTAAGATGGTTGTGGCAGTAAATGAGGGCAAAACAAAGTATAAGTTATCAACAAGTAGAGACGTGCGGCGTATTGATTCTCAGATTACGGCCGATAACTATACTTTTGATACAGTCAAATCTAGGAATTTATTTATCTTGGCTTCGCCGTTACTACCAAAAATGATGTCAGTCTGGAGATCAAGCACAGGATCACTCTTGCCAACAAGTGCTACTATGGTCTCAATAGGCAATTGAGTAGCAGAGACCTCTCTCGTGTGACAAAACTAATACTCTACAAGACGTTCATCCTATCCGTGTTCCTTTATGTCGCAGAGGCATGCACCCTATTAAACACTGATGCAGCAGCCTTGAGAGTATTCCAGAGAAAAGTCCTACGTAAGATCTTCTGTTCAGTGCCAGTTGGCGATGATTTCCGCATCCGATCCAAAAGTGACAGAGGAGCTATATGAGCTCCTCAACGACATAGACGTTGTGCAGCGTATTAATATCATGGCTTGGCCATGTCGTTTGAATGGAGGAGGATGCTCCGGCGAGACGGGTTTTTGATGCAGGGATCTGCGGAAGTTGTCGAAGAGGGCGAACTTGTATGCATTGGAAGAACCAAATTGAGGAAGCCCTATCACGGTTTGGTGTGACCAACTGGCGTAGACGCCTGGAAGGATGTGTTGCGGCAGGCCGAAATCCGTTAATCGGGTTCTTAATGGACAATTAAGTAAGTAAGTAGTCGCCTAGTCTAATAGCCTTATTAGACGCAACGCCCTAATCAAACTCCAGTTCAGTCATTCGAACAAAATGAAATAGGTTATAGGCGACTTCCTCTCTGCAGTGGTCTGGCAAAAACTCTGAACATACGTAATTGATCATTACAACCCTTCAGTCAGAATTACGACCTAGTTTCTCACACCACTTATGTTGTGTGTATTAATGTTATACATGAGTGGTGGGACCTACAGTTTAAAGTCTTCTCCGAACGACAGATTTTTGAGCAACTTTCATGTCAGTTTTATTTACTCACATAGTTTTTGCCAGAAATCTACTGAGTACTGTATTTTGTCTTTGATGTCTGGCCTGGGGCTTGAACCCTAGCTTTACGTCTAATAAGCCAACACACTACCTACTAGACTACAGCGCCTTCGAAAACTCTGAAAGTAAATAAAATTGACGTGAAAAGAGTCTTAAAAATCTTCCATTCAGAGACGGCTTTCAGCAGTAAGACGGGTAAGTCATGAATAAAATTTACACATACAACATGGGTGGTGTGAGAAGTTAGGTTGTAATCCTAATTAAAGATTTGTAATGACAATTAAGTAATTTGACAGATGTAAGTTCGACAAGACGGCCGTTATCAACTGTAAAATTTCAGAAAATCCAGTTGGTAGATCCTTTACTACCAATTTAAGTTTTCAAGCTCTTAAAAAATACCTAATATTTGTGTTTTAGCGGTAGAATTAAGAATGAGTACGTGAATGAACCAGAACAACAACAACAAACTGTTACCGAAAACACCCTTTTAACCATACATATAACATTTTATTCCTGCACTACGTTTACTTCCCTACTCCTATATCTTCAACGAACAGAAAATACTGTCTCATTCAAGAATTCCGTGTCAATACTAAAGCCACGATATTTTAATGCTTTTTTTAGCAATAAAAATTTTGTGAAATTTACTATTTTCGGTGTTGTAAAGTGTACGAATTTATTTGCATGCAAATAATGGAAATTTAATGTTTCTACACCAACAGCTGTCATAAAAAGTTGTAAAATTTCTGCGAAAATTATCTATGAAAAGAGAAACTTATGAACTGCTTATCTACGTTGACGTGTTCGATGACGACGATGCTGTACTATGCTGTTGGGGTTGCGGTTGCATCTTCTCTTGCTATATGCGCTGCAGTTGTTGTCGACTACAATAGAAATAATGTTTAAAATATTTTAATACCATTCGTGTTATTCTCCTGCATATTATTGAGCTTTTAAACAAATTTTACCCGTCATACTAATAATGTATGTATGAATGTATGCATGAATGTAAGCATGTACGGTTGTTAGAATTGTTCATAAAGTTTATAATCTTTTTGTTAGTTTTGTGCAAAAGTTTTTCAATTATAGAAACAACATCAGATATTATTAGACAAACCCCAGTAAAACACAAAAGTGAAGTGAAAAATTGAATTTAAATTTAAAATTTTCATATTTATTCTATCTCTGTTCATAATTTCTTAATGCCTTAATTATTTTCAAAACTATTAAGTTAAGCATAAATAAGAAGAAGAAAAATATTCCAAAATTATTTAATTACTACATACAGACAAGAATAAATTGTAAAAATAGTCCATAAGCCTAAACATTTATAATTGAAATACAATACGATGGTCATGACTGACAAATCCTACACACAACACAACTGTGCCGATTCATTAAAATGAAGAAATGTTCACAAAGGAAATTGTTTGCATTTTTTTTAATGGAATAAGAAAAGACATTTTCGATTAAAATTAATTGCCAGAAAAATCCAATAAATTGTGGTTTGCTTTTAAGCAATTAAATGTAGAAATTGTTTTGCAAAATCCAAAATATAATTTTAATGGAAAATTTTGTATCAACTCCTACGTCCTGAGACTATGTTTCATTGTAATATGAGTGGGCAATGTGTAATTACAGATAATTTTCTTTCCAGAAGTTTTATGATAGCAATATGCGCATAACTTTATCAACAGGGGTGAAGCATTCTTCTTTACTTATTCATACATACCAGAGATCAGCAATGAAGCGCTTTTTCGCTACTCATAAGTACGTATGAAATTTTGATTATGAGTGAGTCAACAGTATTGAAATCCAACTACTCTGATGCATTCGTACTCAGTATAACATTGATTTTTAAGTACAGGTTGCAATGAGTATGAGTACAACGTTGACATCAAACTCATAACATTCGAAATATGTTTGATTCATACGCCTACTCATTCAGATTCACAAATTTAGAAAAATACTTATAAATGATTCGAGTGATTCGAACGAATCCTTCGTCAAAATGTTTTAGTTGTTGTTGCATTTACAAAGATAGAAGAAAGACACATAAACAAAGGAGACAAAGACAGCAAGCAGGGCAAACACACAACCTTCTTGTGATTATTGTAGTGTTCGTACGCGAATCATACTTATTTTGTGATTCGTGTATACGATGAGTCATGGAGAGTCGAAATCAATAACATCATGCGTATTGTTAAGTATGAGTACCATGAGTATTTCAAACTTTGAATATGAGTAGTATGAGTATGACATTAAAATAAGTATGAATGCGTATAAGTATCAGAAATTCTAAGTATGATTCGAATCTACTCATCATTTTGAATACTCATTCCTGACCTCTGATACATACATACAGTCGGGATTGCACCAGATGATTTTCGCTATATTATTGTTACGTTTTTACCTTTTTAAAAAAGTTTAAATATGAGTTCGTTAATTGCAAACCAAGTAAAAACAAATATGGGTTTAGTTTTTCTTAAACTCTCTTTATTATTCACACTACGTTTGTGCCACTGTATACAACTTAACGATACAACAAAAATTTGCTTGCACACTATTCTATTTCACACTTCTCTCCACGTTTACACTAACAACTGTTCGTTAGATCTTCTCTGCTTACAACCTTTTTGCAAGCAATACCACTTGTACGTTTAAACCACAACGCGTCTTCACACAAGGCTGACTGAATTATAACTGACTGCTGCCTACTTTGTCCAGCCCTTTTATAGTCCGACACAACCAGTCTAACGAACACTCTTGAAGTGGAAGGTTCGTGATCTCGCCTTCTCGAGAGCTCTATTGCTAATACATTATTGTTTGTGTACTTTGCTTATGTTGTCTATCCCTTTTTATCGTATACATGTTGTTGTTGGTACCAGGCGCAACCAGGTTCGTAGTAAATATGTGTGTGTGCAGCTTTAGATAATCAACACGTTCATTGTATTCTTTATGTTAGTCTGTATTTGTGTCGTGTGGCTTTTGTTTATCGTTTTTGTTGTTAAACAATATTAGGTCGTTTCGATTTGCGTAACATTATATTTCCTTTCGTTGATGTCTGAGCTGGGGTTTGAACCTTGGCATCACGTATAACAAGCGAGTGAACTATGTACCTACTAGACCACGGCGACTTCTTGTACTTTCTTTTAATGTTTTAAAATGAAAAATTTTTAAATGTTCATTCAATTTTTTATTAAAAAAAATGTTTTTTTCTCTAAATTAAGGAAGTAGTTTATAGAGGCGTCTTCTCTCCATAAAAGACCAATTTGTTCTACCTGTAGAGTATCGTACACTTTCAATAGACTTTGTATTTCTACTTCTTTTCTTTATAATTTCATATAATACTTCAAAATTTCCCAATTTTCTTAAAAAAATTCAGAAAAATTCATTTATAATCTGTCAACTATCGCTTTGGCTTTCATTAATCATTTTACAAATCATTTCTTATCATTTTTCTACTCTTTAGAGTATTATTAATGCGTATAAAATGCCGTCATATAATGTAACACCCATTATTGCAGCAATTACGTTGTCAAAATTCCTCATAAAGAATTCGCTAAAAGTCAATGGGGTCAACACTGTTACTACAACGTTGAGTGTAGCAAATTGATTGTGCCGTAAATTAAAATAATACGAGGTTCTCTATTAAAAAAAAATCGTCATTTAGCAGAAAATATTTCAAATTAAATACAAAATTATTTACATGAACAATGTAGGGTAATGGATTGACTAATAGCAGTGAAATGAAAAAACCTAGAACGCTCTCATTGACTGATACCAGTGTCAGGAAAAAAAAATTTATTTTAAGACCCTCGTTAATTTGAATACAATTCAAAAAGGTCAGCTTCTCGTAAATTTGTAAGTTCTCGAAGTTTAGAACGAATCCATGTTCATTGGAGAAGAGGTAATTGACGGAAAAATAAATTCACATGGGAACTACAGAACCACGGACCTCATTTCTACATGAATTATGCATCATATTTTCATTGCGTGAAGCTTTCAATTGAAACGATGAGTAAAAGATTAGGAAACAGTTGTAATAAAGCTATAAATGAAGTCGCCGTAGTCTAGTAGGTAGTGCGTTGGCTTATTAGACATAAAGCCAGGGTTCGAGCCCCAGGCCAGACATCAAAACAAAATACAAAAAGTACTTCTTCGGCGACTTCCTCTCAGCAGATTTCTGGTAAAAACTCAGAGAATAAATAAAATTGCCATGAAAAAGTTTCTCAAAAATCTGTCGTTCGGAGTCGACTTTAAACTGTAGGTCCCACCACTCATGTATAAAATTAATACAAACAACATAAGTGGTGTGAGAAACTAGGACGTTGTACAATGGGTCAATTCGACCTCCGGGTACTGTGCTTGTCTTAATTGACAAGTACACGTCATCTAACCTAACCTAACATAAGCTATGAATTTACTTTACAAGAATATCCGCATTTGACAAATTATCAAGCAGCAGCGGTCATCAAATGATGTGAAGCATTTTGATGGCTTTCAACTCCATACCAGGTAAAAGTCTGCATCTGGAAAACGCATGTCCAAGAGAAGAATGAAATCTACAAGAGAATTAGCTTTTGAAGATTTTTTTCAACTAGGGATAGGCAGTTAGTTGCAGAAGCCTATCCCAAACAAGATATTTATTTTGTGTGTTCAGCTGTTGAACAGCTTCAAATGTAGGATTGATCAAACGTAGGATTGATCAAGCGTAGGATTGATCAGGCGTAGGATTTATCAGGCGTAGGATTGATCAAGCGTAGGATTAATCAAGCGTAGAATTGTTTTTGCAAGCAGCTGTTAGCAAACATCTTCAAGCGTAGGATTGATCAAGCGTAAGGCTGATCAAGCGTATGTCTGATCAAGCATAGGACTGATCAGGCGTAGGATTGATCAAGCGTATAATTGTTTTTGCAAGCAGCTGTTAGCGAACATCTACAAGCGTAGAATTATTTTTACAAGCAGCTGTTAGCCAACATATAGTGTAGGATTGATCAAGCGTAGAACAGATCAAGCGTAGAATTGTTTTTGAAAGCAGTACGTTATTAGGATCTCAATAAGTAATGGAGCAGCAAAGACCTGTCTCCTGCAATAAAATTGATGCTCTAGAGGTCGTTCATTCTACCCGAACTTTTCTATGGCGTAGAAGCTGTTATGTACTGATGCGGCAGCCTTGAGAGTATTCGAGAGAAAAGTTCTGCTCCAGATCTTTTGTTCACTGTAAGTTAGTGATGATTTTGGCATGTGTACTAACAATGAGTTTTATGAGCTCCTGCGAAATGTGGATGTTGTTCAGCGCAGTAACATTTAGCGACTATGCTGTCTCAATCATGATGTTGAGATATAAGAGGATTTTCCGTAGCGACACGTATTAAATGCAACCAGCTGTGTAACCAACAGGCAAGGCGCTCGCTAAACAGAGGCTCTTGAAAGGAGGTGTCCATGGTTCCATATTGGGAGACATTAAAGTTAATGGGATACCAAATGTTCGTATAGAAGCTAGTATGGCTACCAATTCGAAGGAATTCAACTAGCAAATAACGTCACACAGATTTCACGTATAAGGATCAATAAAATTTTTAAATAGTCAAAGAGTTAAAAATGACTGCATCGTTAGAGGTGTAGTTGCAGATAATAACTCAAGTGCAGTAGAAACACTTATTGAATTATCAAAAAAGCTGGTATTCAACTGGATGAAGATGATTGATGATGCCTTCTTCTTTAAAAATAAAGGCGATAAAATGAATGAAAAGAAGACTATGGTTGTTAAATTCGATAACAAAAAATCCAAAGATAAACTTATGATGTGCAAAGCTAAACTTAAAAATACTGAGGATACTAAAAATATTTTCATCGGTGATTATTTAAGCAAAGAAACTTTAAATCTACTTCATTACGCAAAATCCTTAAAATCAATTGGTTATATCCATGTCTATACAAGTAGTTCGAGAGTGTTTGCAAGGAAAACGGAAAATGCAAGACCTATGCTAATAAAGAATGAAGGTGATGTTGATAAAATCATGTCGGAAGCTGCTACTATGAAGCGAAGGTATAGACCTACAAATCAATCTGATGTTGTTGATGCAGATGATTTAACTCCTGTATAAATTTTAAATGTATTTTATAAAAAAAAAAATAATTTAACTTATGAATAATAAATATTTTACCAATTTTAAGAATTCAAAAACTTATAATTTTTCATATTTAAATATTATTTCTGTAAATGTTAGAAGCATTTCGTCGATAAATAAATTTAATAAATTCAAAACTTTTATTGCTAATTTTGAAAAGTTGCCTAATATTATTGCAATTCAAGAAACGTGGTTTCGTGAGGAATTATCTCAAATTTATCAAATACCTGGTTACAATTGTGTACACTGCTGCAGGAAAGATGGATTTGGAGGAACAACTGTTTATGTGAGAGATAATCTGCAGTATAGCGTGGATGTGTGCGAAAGCAAAATGTTTTGTGAGGTAATAATTTTAACACTCAATAACTACAAAATAAATGGCAAGCCAATAAAAATATCATCCTTTTATCGATCTCCAAAATGTAACTTGAATCAGTTTTATGAAATAATTGAACATCTTATGCAGGCATATGGTAGATCTTACTGTATCTTTGTCGGTGATTCCAATGTTGACTTTTTACAAAATGTATCAACTGAGTTATTGAATATACTGGAAAGTTATGACTTTGAGAATTGTCATACGTTAATCACACGCCCTATATCTGGAACGTCAATTGACAATGTATTTAGTAATATTTCAAGTTCCCTTTCTGTTAATGCTGTAGAATTTAATTTATCAGATCATAATATAATATGCTGTAAAGTAAAAATGAAAATTCCAAACTCTAATTACACTGAAATAATTCAGAAAAATTGCGATTATAATAAGCTTAAAGAACTTTTATTAAATGATAATTCCATTCAACAAAGTGGCAATCCATCTGTTGACACTTTAAATCTAGTACAAAGTCTATCAAATGCAAGCATAAAGTCAACATATATAAAAAATAAAAAAGAATCCCTTAAAAATAAAATAACGCCATGGATGAATGAATATTTGCAGAATTTAATATTACTGAAGAAAAGAATTTTAAGGCAAAGAAGGAGAAATCCTAATGATGCTAATATCCAGATCAAACTTAGTAGATTAAGCAAAATTATTAAAACTACATATCGCGAATCTATGAATAATTATTATCAAGACCATCTTCACAGTTATCAACAAGATCCTAAAAAAAGTTGGAGGTTTTTAAATGAAAGTTTAGGAAGGAACATAAAAACACAAGTAAATCTAAACAATTCAAATGAGGAACTGATAACAGATGATGAAACTAAATGTGAACTTCTTAATAAATACTTTTTAGAAATACCAATATTAATGAAGGAACAAATTCAGTACTCCGCTAATGATTGCTTTAATGGACTTAGAACATTACGACATTGCCACAACATTTTTAGTTTCACTAATTCAACGTTAGAAGAAATATACCGGGTTACAACAAATCTGGCTACGAATAAAGCTCCTGGACACGATGGCTTATTGCCTAAAATATTTGCTAAATGTAGTATAGAGATATCGCCTTTTTTGTTAAACATTTTCAATAGCATAATTTTAACCTCACAGTATCCCGATGTATTGAAAATAACAAAAATCGTGCCAATACCAAAAATTGTAAATGCTAAAAGAGTGGAGATGTATAGACCTATAGCATTGTTACCTGTAATTGACAAAATTTTCGAGAAAATATTACATCAACAACTTTCGAATTATCTTGAAAACAACAACCTCTTGTACGACTGTCAATACGGGTTCAGGAGGGGCAGTGGTACTAAGAATGCTGTAGTTAATGTTGTGAATTATATATGCCACGGACTAGATCAGGGTTATAATGGTGTCGCTGGAATTTTCTACGATTTCTCAAAAGCATTTGACCTAGTAGATCATGAGATCTTGTTTAAAAAGCTTGAATGTTATGGAATTAGAAATGCAGCACTAAGGTTATTAAGAAGTTATTTGACTAATCGCAAACAATATGTTGAATTAAATAACAGACGAAGTTTTGTTGGTGATATTCAACATGGTGTTCCACAAGGCAGCGTTTTAGGACCACTGTTATTTACTGTTTATATAAATGACATTGTAAACCTTGAGCTTAATGGAAAAATGTACCTGTATGCCGATTATATTTCTATTTTTTACCCTTATAAACATGAGACAACGTTAAAAGCATACATGTAAAAAGATGCAGACATAATTTTTGAATATGCAAGGATAAATAATTTGGTCATTAATACGTCAAAAACTAAAATCATCCGATTTAAGCCATATTCAAGTATCAATGCTGAAACATTTAGCATCGTTGTAAATGGAGAAGAGGTTTTTGAGTGTGAATCTATAAAATATTTAGGAATTATATTGCAAAGCAACCTGAGGTGGAATCTCCATATTGATAATATTAAGTCGAAAATATATCCAGTAATGGGAATTCTATATAAATTCAAATACAAATTCAATGAGAACACAAAATTGATGCTTTATCAGACATTGATCCATAGCCATTTAAACTATTTGATAATGATTTATGGCTGGAAAAATAGTACAGAATTACAGTCTCTCCAAAGATTACAAAACAAAGCCCTGAAAACCATATATAACCTGCCAATATCTTACCATACAATCACATTATATAAAGAAGTTAGTAAAAATATCTTGCCTGTAAATGGAATCTATAGGCTAAGGCTACTAACTTTTGTTTTTAAATCTATTAACAACATTGGTCATAACACAATATCATTTTCAAAAAATCAAACAACGCGCAATACGAGAAACAGTTCAAATTTAAGGACAACAAGATGTAGAATTGAAACGACAAAGCAAAGAATAGAATATATCGGTTGTTTTGAATATAATAATTTGCCTCAATGTATAAAAAATTTAAATACCATATCTGCTTTTAAGATAAATTTAAAAAAGTTTTCGTTAAATAATTTAGAAATGCTTCTAGGATAATTTTTTTCATTTTGAATTTATAAATGTATATGTATCAAACAGTTTGCTTACATACCTTATATAGTGTATAAGTAAACGCCAACTCGCCTCAACAATGTCGCAAGACGCTGAGGCAATTGTATTCCAAACTGAAAACTTGTATATAAATAAATAAATAATAAAAAAAAAAAAAAAAAAAAAAAGGAGAGGAAATAAGAAAACAAACATCCAATTGTAGACAGTGTAGACAGTTTATGAAAAAATGAGGGAGACGATTTTGCGTTTTAGTCCTTCCTAGCACTTATAATATAACCTTGGGACCACTGAGAGTGTAACGTGTGAGCCTACTGGGTGGCAAAGTATTATCAGTGACTATGAGTAGGTTGCATCCAAAAGTACTAGTGATTGAAGCTAGAAACAAGCATAAGGATTAAAACGAGCAATAAGCTTGATGGTGATTAATAGTCGTCATCATGTTTTCTGCATAAGAAGCATTTTATTTTTAAATATCATGTGAATATAACAGTAATAGCACTGCGTAAATAACAAGTAATTTTCTTGCAAATGTAAAATGTATACTTGATTTAAAAATTCCCTCCTTTAATTTCATGGGAATGCCATTACTTGCTATTTCCCTGAAAAGTATATTCCATAGCTAAACATTTTTACATTTAAAAGATTAAAAAGAAAGCAAAAAACATGATAAATTTTTAACAAAAAAGTTTTGTTTTTTTAACAACAAAACAAGCATCAAACAAGAGGAGACAACATATGCCAAAGGAGGAGTAAAGTAATGTTGTGTACGTACCATCATCATCATAAATAACAATTTGTAATTAAAAAGAGAACAAAATGATGTACATTTTTAATTAACAAAGAATTATGAAAATGTATGTCTGTCCGTCCGCACGTCTGTCCGTACGCCTGTCTGTCTGCCTATATGCCATATGCCTATTTTAATTTTTGGTACGAAGCATTAAAAGTCTAAAAATATGTAAAAAAAACCCTGTAAAAACAAAAAACAAAAATGTAGAATAATAGGAACAAAATATGGGGCTTTTATACTGACAATATGGCAGAACCAAAAACATATCATTTGTGGCAGGCATACAATACTTAAGTTAGTCATGCAACAAGGACATTTTAATGACACTGACAAAGACAAAGAAGGTTAAAACATATCCTAAAACAGTTATATTCTCATTCCATTAAAAATTAACTCAACAGAAACTGGCTAAATGGCACAAAGACACAATTAGTTAGTCGCACTGCCTTATAGGAAGACAGACTGCGTCATAAATATTTAAATTTATTGCTTGAGAAATACTCCAACAAAAAGCTATTTAAAGTAAAGGAAATTTGGAAATATTCCCTAAAAATAGAACACTTCATAAAGGAAACCTAACTACTGCCCACAAAAAGGTGAAAAAACTTTGTTTCGTGTTTCATAATAGAAGTTAAATAACCTTAAAAATACGCATTTAATTTTACTTTTAAAACAATTTAAAACAAAATTAAAGGGGTTAAGAAGTTACGGCAGGCATTTAAAGCACTTGCCGCAAGAGAGTAACTTGCGTGACCTTTTTATAACGCTTCATTATATTTCATCCAACGTACGCCCAATCTAATAATTCTTTTTTAAACAGTTTAATAACTCAGACATTTAAAAAAAAATTAACAAAATTTAATCATTCATAGAAGATAGGTATGATAACAGATAACTCATGCACAAAACATAGGGGCGCTTAGGAAGTAAAGAAAACATAATTGATGCGAAGATGTACAAGCACATGGTAACCTGACGGCTTAATTTACTATCTTCAACCTACTTAAGGTATTCTTTTAATGTCTTCCGAAATCTTGCTGTCGCTTCTTCAGATTGCAAGTATAAATTCTCGTGACTCGGTCTCCTCACTACGGAGTCAACATATTGTTACGTTTTTACCCTTTACAAACGTTTAGAATATGAGCTCGTAGATTGCAAATAAAATAAAAATAAATTTGTGTTTAGTTTTAATTAAAATTCCTTATTGTTCGCACAATTCTGTGTGCTACTGTTAACAACTTGATGTAAACAACAACAATTACTTTGTTTGTTATTCCCCTTTGCATTCCTTTGCATAAACAATAACAGTTACTTGTCAATTGTTCGACAGATCTCTGTAACGGAGATCTTCAAAACACTATTATTCTCTTCAAACACACCGCGTCTTCACACAAGACTTTTTTATACTGGTGTTTGTTGTTACATTACGCAGTGCGATAATTTGTAAAGAAGTTTATAGTTTTTGTAGCTTTTGTTTATAATTTTAATGTTAAACGAGGTAGTGCGGTCCAAATAACAACTCCAAGCCCAATTTCCTCGGTAACTATACAGAAGAATCCAATTGCTGGACATGATCTTGACAACCCTTATTTTAAATTCTCTGTAATTTCAGATTCAGTTTTTTTGATTCTTAAAGTTGTCTGCAACACCTTCCAACGGAGGATTTGCAACTCATCTTTAGGAATAACAACTTACACCTGAGTCTAGTAGTGTAGCTGATTTGGGTTTTAAATATCTAAGCGAGAACACTCAAAGATATGTATGGCACAGAACAGTTTAGTCTGAGGTTGTTCAACTGACACTGACTCATTCGAAGCCGAACGACAGAGTTTTTGCCAGAATTACGCTGAGAGGCAGTCGCCGAAAAATACTTTATTTGAACCGTGGCCTCACGTCTATTAAACCAACACACTACCTACTAGATTACAGTGAGTTCTGATTTAAAATTGAACACATTTAATATTGAAAAGCCCCGTAAGGTTTATGGTAAATGTGGCCATCATTTCAAATACCTTCGTACCTGGGGTTTGAAACGTTGCCTCATGTCTAATAAGCCACCGCACTACCTACTAGACTACGGCGGCTACAAATCAGCTTTGGCTAAATACGTTAAGTTATACATATATTCTGGCTGCTAAGAATTCTTCATCTTAAGTTCCCAAACACCAGACACCGACAGAAAAGATCCCCTGCATTTTGCGCCATTCCAAGTCTCTCTATGAAATAATATGCAACACGCCGCCAAAGTTTTGCCCCTGTTCGCGGCGTGTTAATGTTTTATTCAGCGTTTTAAGCTTGAAAACGAATTTGTCATTAAATAAGAAAAATATTCGGGTGACTATGAACTTTTAGTTCTTAAAGCTCCTAATATCACGAATATTTTTACATGACATTCAAGGACTTACGTTTCTAAGCATGCTTAAGTAGATCGGTAATCCTGGACAAACATAATCCCCGCTAAGTTATTCACCCTTATGAATTAAATACAGAACTAACAGCCTAGTAATACGTTTGTGATGGTTCTGGAGCACTTTTTCCATAGAAATTTGGAAGCATGCCTACGCTACAGCCGGTCATGTTCGATTGTTCGATTGATATAGGCATTAATCCCCGCTAAGTTATTCACCCTTATGAATTAAATACAGAACTAACAGCCTAGTAATACGTTTGTGATGGTTCTGGAGCACTTTTTCCATAGAAATTTGGAAGCATGCCTACGCTACAGCCGGTCATGTTCGATTGTTCGATTGATATAGGCATGCTCCCAAATTTGTATGGAAAAAGTGATCCAGAACCACCACAAACATACTACTCAGCATTAAAAGCAGGGATAATATTAAGCTGCATGTCTAAATTATAAGAGCAGGAACTGGATCCGTCTATCTAACCATAAACAACCTATGGGCCGGTTCAGAGCAGATGAATATTAAGAGCCACTACATCAAGGATATCAAGAACAATTTCTCTAGGATGGTGCATATTATTTGGGTACTTAGCCTACAGTATCTGGATGTAGCGAACATAGCTAGAGAATCACATTAAAGGACGTTAAAGGTTCTTAAAGCTCTTAATATAACAAATATTTTTACATGACCTTTACAGAGGGATATACGTAATTCCTCATAAAAATTAATTCTTTTATTATGTTTTAAAAAGAATACTCTTTTAAATACGATAAATACATTATAATTAAATGGCCTGTATATATACATACATTTTTATTTTTATTTTACGATATACAATTACAAAGAAATAATTAATAAATAATTGTTATAATCATAATAATAATAATGATATGACGTAAAGCAATTAAATTTTAAATGTCAAACGTTTTGGAAAATATTAAATATTTCATATTTTTAATATCAGAAAATGTTCTTCTATTTTATGCGTCTCTCTATAAATATTCTTTAATAAGTACTCTGGCATAGAATAATAAGAACAGATTTTATTCTGTTTGTTTTATAGATTACGACTCTGTTTTATGATTATTTCGTTTGCGTATCATATTTCACAGTTATAATCAAAATCTAAGAGATGGAGATGAATTTCTTAGAAATTTTATGATTTTCAATCAGTATTTTAAATCACTCTGAGAGTGGAAAGTATTGCAAAACAAAATGAAATGCGAAAAACTTTTTATCGGCGACTTCCTCTCCGCATATTGCCATGACAAATTTCTCTAAAATCTGTCATTCAGAATCGACTTTAAACTGTAGGTCCCGCCACTTATGGATAAAATTATCACACACAATATAAGGGGTGTAAGGAGATATGTCGTAATTCTAACTGAAGGGCTGTAGAGATTAATTACATTACATTAGGTACGTACCGTGATATTGTTACGAAAATGAAGAATCTAGATACTATTGTTTTACTTTTACATCATTTAACATTAAAATGGTAAACAATTAAACAAAAATACAGCAACAAACACTACATGAATAAATGTAAACAAAATACACAAACAACAATAATGAAATAACGATGTTTACATTTATAGCGATTTAGAGAAGGCGAAGCCACGAACATACGCCTTCAAGAACACTCATCAGACTGTTTACTCTACCACATAAAACACTGGGCAAAGCAGGCATGCGAGTTAGTGAAATTCAGTCAGTCTTATGTGAAGACGCGGTTCGTTTGAAGAGAGTAATCGCGGTTTAAAGATCTCCGTTATAAAGATCTGTCGAACCATTGACTAGTAATTGTTATGGTTTATGCAAAGGGTGTAAACAGAGGCAGAACAAACAAAGCAATTGTTGTTTACATCAAGTTGTGAACAGTGGCACACAGAATTGTGCGAATAATAAAGAATTTTCATTAAAACTAAAAACAAAATTATTTTTATTTTCTTTGCAATTTAGGAGCTCATATTTCAAAAGTTTTTAAAAGGTAAAAACGCAATAATATAGTCTATTATTGATTCTGTGAAAGAAGTTAATACAACTTGCTCTTCAAATTTTCCCACACACTCTGTTTTTACTACTGAAGACCAAAGATATAGTCAGAACTAATAACGAATGTTTACGAAACTTTTATAATGCAAACCCCAGACATAGTAGACTCTGTATAAATGCTCAATATTTTCATTATTCATTTAAAAAGACAGATTTCTTAACTAATTTTCTCCAAGTCCCTTGAGTTTTTTCCACGTAAGACAGTTTTATTTCATGAACTATTTTGAGTCTCCCAACGTTCTTTGAACTAAATTCAGACAAACATAATTGTGGATAGACTTCAACGTATCGTAATAAAGCTAAGAGATGAGGAAGAAGGCTTAGGGCCTAATCGTAGTTATGTCGACCAATCAAATACACTTCGAATCGTAATTAAACAATGTAATGAATAGCCGCGGTCAATTTTAAATGCTAAACAGACTTCTTTGATTAAACAGATTTCTAAAGTCCTAAACGGGAAGTTGTGTTCACCCCAAAATATGAATGATTAACATCATGTCACATAACGCCAGACCTATTCGCATTCATAAGGAAATACTCAGCAATCTTTCCATAATTTCTACCGGCATAAAATAGGCTTACTTGCCTCCCCGTTATTGTTTACTGTTGTCCAGGATGAAATAAATTCGCCGTAAAAGAGAAAGAAGATTTTATGCGGATCTCGAGGCGAATATTAGTAAAACTGAGGCAATTCGACGAACAACAAACGTTCCATACAGATAGAATGCCGAACAACTAAATACGTCAACAGTTTTTGATACGTTAGTAGTGTAGCTACATTAAGCGGTGGAATGCATGTTTGTGGGCTTAACAGCTGCATGTTTACTTAATAGGTCATTACAACCCTTTAGTCATGATTACGAACTAGATTTTCATATCAAACATGTTGAATGCAGAGTTTTTACCTGAAGACTGCTGAGAGAAGGTTAGGTTAGGTTAGAGGACGTGTACTTGTCAATTAAGACAAGTACAGTACCCGGAGGTAGAATTGACCCATTGTACAACGCCCTAGTTCCTCACACCACTTATGTTGTGTGTGTTAATTGTATACATGAGTGGTGGGACCTACAGTTTAAAGTCGACCCCGAACGACAGATTTTTATTTATTGAGAAACTTTTCATGGCAATTTTTATTTACTATCAGAGTTTTTGCCAGAAATCTACTGAGAGGAAGTCACCGAAAAAATACTTTTTGTATTTTGTCTTTGATGCCTGGCTTGGGGCTCGAACCCTGGCTTTTGCGTCTAATAAGCCAACACACTTCCTACCAGACTACGGCGACTTCAAAAGAGAGAGAAAGTAGCCAAAGAAAAATTGTTTATATTTCGTTTTGTTCGAAATGTCTGAGCTGGCGTTAGATTACGGAAGAAATGTTTCGCATAACATTTCATAACAAAGAATTAAATCATTCTGTTACTTTCATGCTATTTTTGAGTTTTTTTTTAGTTTTTCTTTTGGAACATGTACAATAAGTAGGGTACCGAATAATTAAACTCGACCAACAGTAATTTTTTTTATTTGCTGTGTTGTTTTATTCTCTCATAATTTTAACAAGATTACTTCGAAGAAATGAAATAAAATGTAAAGTAAGTAAATATATAAAAATAATATCGTATATAATATCGTAAATAATATTTGTTTTAACAATGTAAATTATTTGTAAAGCCTTAAAAAAATGACTCTCCATTTTAATGACAAAAGTTTTTCCACAAAAAAAAATAAAAATGAAGAAAAGAAAAGAAACCAAACGAATATAAACAAAACGTCCTTTCAATAATTGATTAGATCAGAGGAGAAAAAAGGTTCAAAAGAATTTAAAATATTTTTTTTTTTTTGGAAACTCATTTGGGAGAAATAAAGTGTTTAAAAATAAATTCATTATAAATTTTTTTTTTGGGTTTTTTATTTTTTGTAAAAGAAAGTGTTGATTAGATTTATTTCAGTAATAAAGAAAACAAAAAAAAGGGCGTAGAAATTACAAATTTCATAGATTTTTAGTATTAGTAAGGCGTTAAAAGATTCGTGTATAAAAAGAGAAATTGCTCTTTGAAAATCTTAATCTAAATTAAATAAAAAGCCTGATACATAATTTTTTTTCCACTGAAACGTTGGCATAAAAAACCCCAAAATATCTTATTTAATACATACATACATAGGCTTCTTACAGACTGATGGCCAAACAAACGAATACGTAAACAGTTTTAGATATCTCGTTAGCATAGTTACGTGAAGCGGTGAGATGAAATTTTGGGCCTTAATAACCGTATACATACTTACTTAATTGCTAATTACAAACCTTCAGCCAGGACTTCGACCTAGTTTCTCACACCACTTATGTTGTATGTGTTAATTTCATACATGGGCGGGACCAACAGTTTAAAGTCGTCTCCGAACGCCCGATTTTTTGAGCAATTGTATTCACTCTCACAGTCTTTGCAAGAAATCTGCTGAGAGAAAGTCGCCGAAGTAATATTTTTTCTTCATATTTCAATTTGTTCGAGATGTCTGAGCTGGGTTTGAACCGTGGCCTCATGTCTAATAAGTTAACACAATACCTACTAGACTGTGGCGACTTCAGACTTGCTGACTTGCAAGCTTTTAATTGAAAATGCAGTTATGAATGCTCTGAACACGGATTGGAAAACTGTAGCAAAAGCTGGATAGCGGACACATGGAAAGTCCACTCAAACTCCAAACGAGCATAGTTAGTGGGGCTATTGGAGCCAATACTAGAGATTGTTTTATGGGCACTCGTGCAATAACACTATACTAAAACATAAAAATAAATTAAACACACCCAGCTAATGACATAGTGTAAGTTGTGAGTTTTGTTGAGTAGAACTCAAAAATATTTTTTTTATATTTCCTGAACCCTACAAACTTATTTTATTTGACAAAAACAGGTTTTTTTGGACTTTACGCACAAATTTATCGATTAGACAAACATTTCTGAACCAATGTCCAAATTTTAAACCTTATTAGAAAGGAGAGGGATGAACCTTGAAAACGATATACATGCATATACAGTTTTACTTAATATGCTATGAGGTTTGATGAGCTAAACTTGGCAAATGCGAATTTTTTCATATTTTTTCTAGTTTATCCGTTCATAGTAGCAAACTTTAATTAAAAAATATAAAATAAGTGATGGCATTCTGAAAGTGCATCCTCTTGTGAAGAGAGTGACACTTCGTTTGATCAAATCGGACAAAAATTACCATAGTTATTATTTAAATAGTATAACAGTCGTGTTATATATTTTAAATGAGTGTATGCCATCTTATCAAATAAACTTTCAGTTCAAAACTTTTCAAAAGTTTTGATGGATCTTGATTGTTTATCGCAAAATGTGTCAGTTTCACGTTTGCACAACTACCAGAAGTCGGCTAATATCTGTGTTTTTTGCAAATATTATTATTTCTCTTTGCGCAAACATTGTGAAATTTCTGGTCAAACATTAAATTGACACATTTAGCGACAAAAAATCAGGATCCATCAAAAAATCCGGAAAATTTTTGAACTGAAAGTTCATTTGAACAAATATACGATATATATGAAAAATATAACTCGACTGTTAGACTCTTTAAATAATAACTATGGGAATTTTTGTCCGATTTGATCAAACGAAGTGTTAATCTCTTCACAAGATAATGCACTTTCAGAATGTTTTTACTTATTTCATGTTTTTTAATTAAGTTTGCTGCTATGAACGGACGAGTTACTCGAGTGTATTTAATGTTATATATTTTGTCGCATAGTATAATTAAGGAAAGGAATTAAGAAAACGTTTACTTAAATGCAATATTTAATATGAATCGAGATAGTCTGGCATTTACTTGAGATTCAAAAACTAAAATAAAAACTTAAAATGCAACTCTGGCATGTCATGTAAAATGTGTTTATTTCATTATTTATTTCAACAATTTATTTCAACAATTTCAAGTTGTTTTATTTAAAGACGTTTTTCTGAAGCATTTAAGAGAAACGATAATTACGTTGCTAAAGTTCAAGGTATTTTATGGTTGTCGTGAACAAAACTCAAAAGATGGTAGAAGCTGAAGCAGATAATTTAAATTTTTATTTTAAAGTCACGCCATAAACGAAGGCAGAGAGAGAATTGAAGTTTCGACTCCTAAATGCAATTCTAATTTGCATAACTCTTACAAAAGTCTACAACAGTTTTAAGCCAATAAAGAATTTTCTAAAAAAAAAGTATTTTTCTTCTGCTGTGAGATAAGATGTCCTTCGCACAAAATGTCTTTCCAAAAATTGTTTATAGTGCTTCCATGGTTTTAATAACGTTTTGTTTATACAGACCAAAAACAAAAAAAGACGAGAAAAATGTCATAAAATACTACATATTTGCTCTTGCAAGGCCCACTGCTGTTTTGTTAGTTCAACGACGTTTTTATAGTTTTTGCTGCAAACGAAAAGTAAAATTTCCACATTGCTGCAGTAATAAAGTGGACACATTTTCTTTTAAAAACTCCATTATTTTTGAAAGAAACTTTGCCGTTTTTTTTCGATTTCTTTTGATTTCTTTTTCTTCTCTTTTTCAGCCAACAGCGAAGAAAACA
This sequence comes from Sarcophaga variegata, assembly GCA_932273835.1. Taxonomy (NCBI): domain Eukaryota; kingdom Metazoa; phylum Arthropoda; class Insecta; order Diptera; family Sarcophagidae; genus Sarcophaga; species Sarcophaga variegata. Next base: position 22,309,965 of record OW026361.1, on the reverse strand, counting down.
GAAAATATTTTCTTAATGACCACTTTGTAAACACAGATAACAAAAAAAAAGTTTACTTTTCCAATTCTTTTTTTGTTAAATTTATTGGAATAACCGTTTCTTTCAAAAAGGCAAACAGATAAGAAGACAAGAAGGAAAGTTTAATTAAATTGCAAGTAATTTATCAGTTCTTGAGCAAAAAGTAAACTTTTTAATTGTATTTAAGTAAGTATTTAAGTACAACAACAAGCTATTAATGGCACAATAATTTTCAAGTTTTCTTAAACTGTAGCGTCTACCATGGCGTATGAGTGATGCGGAGGTAAACTAAATAATAATAATCATACGCCATAAGGGTAGCATGACATTTAATGAATGAAGAACATTAACAAAACAAACATTTAATTTATCGCAGACGACATACATACATAATTGGTCATTACAACCCTTCAGTCAGGATTACGATCTACTTTCTCACACCATTTATGTAGCGTATGTTAATTTTATACATGAGTTGCGGAACCTCCACTTTAAAGTCGCCTCTGAATGACAGAATCTTGAGAAACTTTTTCATGGCAATTTCATTTTCTCCCAGAGTTTTTGCCAGAAATCTGCTGAGTGGCAGCTGTGTCAAAGATTTTTTTACATTTTTCTTTTTGTTGGATATGTCTGACCTGGGGTTTGAACCGTGGCCTCGCGTCTATTAAGCCAGCACACTATCTAGTAGACTATGGCTGCCTACTCTTTCTGTTGCATGCAACAAACTTTACATTAGCATAAGCTAATGAAAATCCCTATCAGTTGAATTCAATCCTTAAAGAGAAAACAAGAGTTTTTACTTTAAAAATTGGAAACCTAATGTCTCGAACCCAAATCAATTTAATAACACAGTCAGTGACAAGCTGTAGACGATAACATTTAACATAACATTTAAGTAAGCCAATAAAATATCTTAACAATGCAAAAAAAACATGAGACTTGGCTTTTACGAACTACATTTACGGATTTAGTTATGTAAGTAAGTCAAGAGTTAAATAATGTTGCATGCCACACGCAATCAGGCTACATTACAATATTGATGTTTTGACATTTTTCGGTTATATTTTGCAACAAGACTTATAAAAGGGGAGGGGGAGATTAACAAATGGATTGCTTGAAACGAAATTAATAATTTAAGATTAAACGTTTGGCCATTAACAACTGAAATGATGGTGTGATGTGTGGTGCTAAGATTTCAATTAAAAAAATAAAAAAAATATTACTCAGCAATGACATTGAAATTTGAAAAAACCACAGGATTTGATCGAAAATAACGATAAATTGCTTGGCTCTTAACAGTTGGGCAATTAACGAACACGTGTAAGAAAACAAATTTGAAAGAAATCGAATCGTAAAATCCGATAATCGAAAACGAGGCAATGAACTGCCGCAACTTGCATGAGTTCGATGAGAAACCAAAACAAAAAAAAATTTTTTTGGTTTTTTTAGTCTCCGAATGTTTAATTAGAAACAAATAAATGACTGAATGAATGAATGAATGAATAAACTCTGCATATGACATTTTTTTTTTGTGGTTATGGCAATGACATGTTAATGTGCAACTAATGTTTCTAAATTTAATTTCTAATTTCTTTTCTGCTTCTTGACAAGGGTAATCATGTTATTCACCTCATTTTTTTGTGCCCTTTTATGCCCTGCAACTCCTACAAAAACAGAAATCAAGTTTCTTTTAATTTCCAAAGAATTTTTGGAAAGAAAAATGTACACTTTCTTCAGAATCTTATAACATAAGAAATACTTTAGAAAAGCAAAAAAAAAGAATTATAAATGAAGAGATTAATTTACAAAAGTTCAGTACCACAGTCAATGAATTTGAGACAAAGACATTTGCATTGAAATTAACTGGCAAATGAACTGAGAAAAAAATTTATTGCACGATGATATCGAATGTAAAAGTAATATTGAATTGCAGGGCATTGTCGCAAATAAGTACATGTAGACAATGCCTGCTTCATACAAGAGGTAATACGAGTAATGTCGTTTACATATATGTATTAAGAAAGCAAAAACGTTAAACATTTGCTTTCTACAAAGCCTTTCACTTCAAAGTTCAATGACATGATCTTTAAAGCTTTAAACCTGCTTCCTTTTGGTAACAAGTGAAAGTCACAGAAAGCAATACTCGGCTTACATCGTAGAAATTGCTTGATTTTTTAAACGTCAGTCATACCTGTTAATGCCATCAAGGTGGTGTTGTTTTCTTCGACTCCTGGTTGAGATGAAATTGCAGAAAATTGTTGTAAAATATCCCGGAATAATACTGAATAGTAAATTGAAATGGAAGGCTCATATAAAGAGCATCTCAGGAATGACCAAGCATGCCAGAGTGATATGTCCAAGGCTCCCAGGGAAAAACTTTTGATGCAAACCAGGATTTAGGCATTCGATGTAGACCGTGATGGTCAGACTATTAATAATCTATGGATCAATTGTCTGGGCAGATAGAACAAATCTGAAAGTGTTTCAAAGAGAACTGGACAAGATACAGAGACCAGTGAATGGTGGTATAACAAGGTCAATCAGAAGTTGCCATAGAGCATTGGTATTGAAGGCCAAACCTTTGAAGTCTATTATTAGGTCTAACATGAAAATCATTAGGGGATTTTAGGACCTTAGGTATCGAGTGACTGACATCTCCCTACTGAACTGTCCCCTTGATAAAAACAATAATTGTGTGTACACATACATACATACATAGTTGGTCATTACAACCCTTCAGTCAGGATTGCATCCTAGCTTCTCCAAACCAACTCAAAAGTTTCGGTAAATATTTCGCAACGAGACTAAATAACAAAAATGAATGGAAACTATATACCCTATACAGCAACAGAAACTATTTTGTGATATACAGAAAGATCAAGAGTGGATACTGGAACAGAAGAAAAAATTTTGGTCACAGAGTGAAACAGTTATCTTCCAAGCCGAATTCTATGAAATCGAAAAATAATGTTTGATGGATATGTCCGGATATGTCGCCTCTTATTACTTTAAAAAGAAGTAGGTATTGGACTCACTGGAGAAGCTGGGTCGGCTACTTTGGAAAAAATATGGTTACCCTCTGCTAGGTGCCAGGTTATTTCGAAATTCTTGGCAATTAGCAAGAAAATAAACTTGCGACGAGCAGAGCTTCCACGTCATTGATGTAATGAGAACTCTTCTGTGGAGTAGCAGTGGACGTTTGAAAAGTAATGATCAACAAAAAAAACAAAAATAGAGAGAAATCAATTAGGTTTGAAGCTCTCAAGACTTTTGTTAAGCAACTGCAATAAGAAGAGATTTGAGCCATGCATCAGACTATAAAAGGGAAACCTGAGATTGGTAACCAGTCTTATCACACTGTGGACTTATGGTACACATACATAAAGAATTGGTCATTACAACCCTTCAGTCAGGATTATGGACGTAGATTCTCACTCTACTTATGTCCTGTGTATTAATTTTGTAAATGAGCGGCTGGACCTACAGTTTAAAGCGTGAGAGATTCTTTTGAGAAACTTTTCATGGCAATTTTATTTTACTTCAGGGTTTTTGCAGGAAATCTGCTGAGAGGAAGTCGTCGAAAGAAATATTTTCTTCATACTCTGTTTTGTTCGAGATGTCCGACCTGGGGTTTGAACCGCGCCCTCAAGTTTAATAAATCAAGATACCACCTACTAGACTACAGCGACTTCTAAGACTTATGGTACACATTTTTAAAATAGGGATCTTCTTGAGCCCAGCACGTATGTTCTGTAACGACAAGAAACACAGTTTCGGAACATGTGTGGCATTAATGCATTGCAGGAAGAAATGCCCGGAGGAATATCGGAATTGTCATTGCTGACACCGAGCAGCATCCTAAAATTTGTCAGGGCAAAAGACTTGAAGGAGAGGTTTTAGAGATACCCCAGAAAATTTATAAATAGAGCAATAGATAGTACGATCGTAGTTCTAAGGCATATTATCACGATAATAATAATCACCATCTATAAACAAAATTAATATACTTTTTACGTGTGGGTGATTGACCTGTTGGGACAGGCATTAGGGCAAAAGAGTCCAATATAATCTCAAAAACTGGAGACGTTGAAGATGCTATAGTGCCCGTTATTGATGTTGTTAAAGCCTTTAAGGGGTCAGAGATCTTTTCGGTTGGATTTTGTAGAGATGATTTGGAGCCTCTAAGTTCTCAAGATATCACAACCATGATCGAAACTGTTTCCTTTTTTTCAATTCTAGAATACATACACAATTGGTCATTATAACCCTTCAGTCAGGATTACGTCCACTTAAGTTGTGTGTGTTAATTTTTATACACGTGCCGCTGGACCTACAGTTTAATGTCGACTCCGAACCATAGTTTTTTGAGAAACATATCATAGCAATTTTTTTTTACTTTCAGAGTTTTTGTCCGTAATCTGCCGAGAGGCAAAGAAATTTTTTTCGGGTTTCATTTTGTTGAAGATGTCTGACCTGGGGTTTACATCGTACACGTCTAATAAGCCAACACACTACCTACTCGACTGCAGCGCCTCTAAATCCAGAATACTTGGAGTTATATACGCTACACTACGCCACCTGTAGTGTATCATTTAAACGACGACTGTTAAATTTTTCTCATTTTTTGTTGTTGTTTTATCATCTCATATTGTAACGCATTAATGCTGTTTAATAATGATGAGCATTTGGCTTTAATTTTATTATGAATACGTGATATATGACAGGCTCACAAAAAAAATGGCAAAAAACAAAAAAGTGGCAAAACAAATTGAAAAAATATTGTGTTAAAAAATAATAGAAATCCATTAAAAATATAAAAATTTATTGGTTGAGAATTAAGCACCACACACAACAACAACAAAGTGAATAAAATGATAAAAAGAAAGAGAGAAAAAAATAAAAAAAAAAACCAGTGGAGGCATTAAATATTATTTTAACACCATCTGTTGCAGAGATAAACGTCTGTCTGCCACGAGAAGAGAAAAACAAACAAAGAAAATAAAAACTAATGCCGTTGAAAATGAAAATGAAAATAATTTTTTTTTTTCATAAAACATTGGCCATAAAAATAATTTCGATAACAGTGAAGGGATTAATTGTGTGCACCAACCATTAAATGCTGTCTCTTAAGTGGAGTGAATAACATTCAACGCTAATGACAGTTGCAGTATGGAAGTGGCAAAGGTGGTTGGCAACATTAAAAGGTTAACTTTGAGGGATTTTTTTGTATGAAACAGATTTAATGGGTTCAAATTGAATCTTTTTTTTTTGGTTAATTTTTTATTATGTGTGGCCTAATTGTGTAGTAAACTGTTGACTTTTATTAGCCAAAGGCTTTGGAAAATTTTCATTAACTCTTTTATTTACAAAACTTAACTCCAATCTCCGTTAATAAAAAAAATCCTTGATGTAGGGCACAGGCTTTTATGGACCCAAAAACACAAAAAAAACTGAATCAATAATTTTGTTTTTAGCCATTTAAACAACAATACTAAGTGCTTGAATTAATGTCTGAAAGGCTTTTATCGCCAGCTGATTTAGTATTTCAAGTGGCATTAAGCAGGGCTCTTAGCAAGCTGAACAAATAAATCATGATAAAGTGCCTGTTAAAGTAATATTTAAAAATGCAAAAAAACAACAACAAAAACAAAAACAATGTTTTTAATAAAAATATAAAAATTGAAAACCTTTCATTGCAAAAACAAATAAAAAAAGAAAAAAAATTTTTTTCCTTTTCATTTTTTTATTTCTCTTAAACGATGTCAATTAAAGCTCATGGGAACTTGTTAATATATTTTTTATACAAACCCAAACACATACGCACACAATATTATTATAATATATTCTGCTAATTAAAACCCGTAAGGCTTCTCTGACGCTATTGTTATTAATTTAAATTCAATTTAACTAAACTTTATTGGATTTTAAACAGAAAAATAATGAAATTTTATTACAATTCAAGAAACACAATCAAAAGCATATGAAGGTAGTGTAGAAAAAAGAGAGATAGATGAGCCTCTAGGGTAGTACCAGCAACGAGAGTTATATGAGCCTGCTTCTACGCCGCTAATTAGACCAGATCCTTTCTGTTGAATGGCAAGATATGTTTGGAAGTGTATACTCAGTAGGTAGAAGCAAAGACTCTTCTTAAACCGCATTACATACATGACATACATAAATTGGCATTACAACCCTTTAGTCAGGATTACCATTTAGCTTCTCACACTACTTATATTGTGTGTGTTAATTTTATACATGAGTGGCGGGACCTACAGTTTAAAGTCGACTCCCTGCGACAGAATTTTGACAAAATTTTCATGGCAATTTTATTTACTCTCAGAGTTTTTTGCCAGAAATCTGCTGAGCGGAAATAGCCGAAGAAATATTTACTCACATTTCATTTTGTTGGATATGTCAGACCTGGGATTTTTAACCGTGGCCCCACGTCTAATAAACCAACACACTACCTACTAGACTACGGCCTAAGTAGTTCTGCAGTAATCGAGGAGTTTACGGAACATTCGAGTGATCAACCTCTGTCAGTGAAAGCTTGTATGATGTTCTCGAGAAGGTTTAAACAACAATAAAATTAAGATGGAAAAGGGGTTCAAGTGTATTGTAGTCAATAGAAAAACCTATGCTCTTGCCGCTCTCAGGCACGCTCATAGGTTCTTACTTCGCCAGCGTATCTAATAATAGGCAGTTAGAGTTAGCAGGAGCAGATTAATCATCAATGCCTTAAATGGCGATGTTATGAGCGTATGTATTTGCATAACACTGCTTACTAGATTACAGCGACTTCCAATCTTCGATCTTTTAACACATAAAGTTACATAAAGTCAGAGAATAACTTGACCACTTCTATGAAATTCAACATTCTATGAAATTCAACACATCTATTTCAAAAACTCTCAGCTCAACGACTATTAATGCCGACTAAGTCCTTCGGAGTCGATTTTAAACTGTAGGTCCCACCACTCATGTATAAAATTAACACACACAACGTAAGTAGTGTGAGAAACTAGGTCGTAAACCTGACTGAAGGGTTATAATGACCAATTATGTATGTTATGTAAGTCCTTCGCTTCTTCGTTTACGTTTATAATATATTGTTACGTTTTTACATTTTAAAACGCATAAACTATGAGCTCGCAGATTGCAAATAAAATAAAAATAAATTTGTGTTTAGTTTTAATCAAATTCTTTAGTATTAGCACAATTCTGTGTGCCACTGTTCACAACTTGATGTAAACAACAACAATAGCTTTGTTTGTTATTAATCTTTGCATAAACAATAACAATTACTAGTCAATTTTTTGACAGATCTTTGTAACGGAGATCTTCAAACCACGATTACTCTCTTCCAACTCACCGCGTCTTCACACAAGACTGACTGAACTTTACTAACTAACTCGCCTGCTTTGCTTTGCCTTTTATATGGCAGAGTAAACAGTCTGATGAATGTCCTTCTCGAAATATCTACAAATGTAAACATCGTTGTTTAATTATTGTTGTTTATGTATTTTGTTTACATTTATTCTCGTAGTGTTTGTAGTTGTATTTTTTGTTTACTTGTTTACCATTTTTATGCTGGTGTTTGTTGTTATATTACGCAGTGTGATAATTTGTAAACAAGTTCGTTATTTTGTTCTCGTAGCATTTGTTTATAATTTTTATGTTAAACGATGTAAAAGCAAAGCACCAGTATCTAAATTTTTTTCATTTTGCGTAACAATATTTAGTTGCAGATTTTCAAGGTAAACTATGTACAATTATGTCTAAAGCAGGCTGAATGTGAAAGTTGATATATATCGCTGGAATAAAAATTCAACAATCGAATCACTTGTCATCTGTTGTTTTCAAATAAACAGACGTATATACAAAATAAACTGAATGACAAGTTGACACTCTTTTATTACATATTCTATTAAAAATATTCGTACATACATACATATATTGTTGTTGTACGTTAATAAATTTGTTATAAATTCTATTCATATGTTGTGAACAATGTCGTTATAATTAAAACTGTCACGCATTTAATTAATTTTTTTCTTTTTGTATAAAAAAATAGTTTAAAGAATTTAAAGGAAAAAATAAATTTAATAGAACTTTAATTAATTGTAATGTGAAATGTAAAATTAAAATAAATTTCAAATAAATTGTGGATTTTACTAATTTTTTTTTTATTCTAGAAAATTGTCCTTGTTGACAGAGAGTAGCGTTTGGACGATATTTTAAGGGGACACCCTATATGGTATTTAATGAAGGCACAACAATGGATCGTGTGGTCGCTGTAATATGGCAACTACACAACAATAGCCCTGTGTTACCTAGTATCGGGTAAACCCCCTTATAATATCCGTTAGTGGTGGGTTTGAACCACTTCGAGCTGCGGATGAAAGGCACGTTCCATGCCCAGATATTTAAACCAATGACGTCTGTTTTGAAATGGGCACTCATTAAAGGTGTTGTACCGATTCCGTTTCTTTCACATCCTGGTTAGGCTTCTGCAGCAATTTTGGTGCGGCAGACAGAGCTAATCAGCGAAACTGCCAATAGCGCAGTGTCCCTTTAGAATTCCTGTTAGAGTGCTCCTATCGAAATACTTAAACTTCCCAGGCTCTTTCGCTGTCCTCTGCAGAACACAGCATTTTTGAAATTCGGTAACCAGGCATAGTTACCACGGTACTTTTTCCAAATTTGAGAAAGTCTTCTTGTAGGAGCGCTTATATCCCCTCTATCTTCTCCTTCTCAGACATATCCGATCGCTTCCGTGTCAGTTCCTCCACCTTCTCGTTCCCCTATATACTACAGTGGGCCGGAACCCAGTAGAGAAGGGTGTTGTGTCGACGTATACGGTGTAGACGTATGGGGGGAGGGTCTATGCAACCCCCAGTGCACCGAAATATAATAGCTCCATCAGTGGCATGAAAGCACATTGCTGGGAATCCCTATATTGCCAGGGATCCAACAGAGGATAAGCTTATTTTGCCTTACTAACCCATTCAGCTTCTTCAGACAGTTCCATAGCATTATCGATTTAATCGCATAAAAGCCAAGTGCTTGAATGGCAGCCTGATTATCACATAGTATTGCAATGTCCCATTTTTTGTACATTCTATACAAGTTGAATTGAGTACATCGTTCGATGGCATAGACTTCCACTTGGTAGACACCCACGAGTTTTTCCTTGGGCTTGGAATATTTCATTCTGGGACTAAAAACACCTGCTCCTGTTCCAACATCCGTTCTTGACACATCTTTATACCACAAAATAATGCCTCTTTTAAAATAGTATCAGACTACGCCCTTCATGGCCAAACACCACAAGAATAAATGTAAACAAAATACAGAAACAACTATAATAACACAACGATGTTTACATTTATTGAGGCCAAGTCGCCAACATTCGCTTTGAAGAACATTCATCAGACTGTTTACGTTGCCATATAAAAGGCAAGGCAAAGCATGCGACTGAGTTAGTGAAATTCATTCAGTCAGTTTTGAGTGAAAATGCGGTGTGTTTGAAGAGAGTAAGCGCGGTTTGAAGATCTCCGTTACAAAGATCTGTCGAACAATTGTCTAGTAATTGTTATTGTTTCTGCAAAGGAGTGAAAAGAGGAATAACAAACAAAGCAATTGTTGTTGTTTACATCAAGTTGTGAACAGTGGCATACAGAATTGAGCGGACAATAAAGAATTTTAATTAAAACTCAACACAAATGTATTTTTATTGTATTTGCAATATACGTGCTCATATTTTAAACGTTTTTACAAGGTAAAAACGTAACAAGATTTTACGACTGATGCTTTGCCAGAAAATAAGTCGCCGTGGTCTAGTAGGTAGAGTGTTGGCTTATTAGACGAAAAAGCTCGAGCCCCAGGCCAGTATTTTTTTTGGGGACTTCCTCTCAGCAGATTTCTGGCAAAAAATCTGAAAGTAAATAAAGTTGCCATGAAAAGTTTCTCAAAAATCGGTCGTTCGGAGTCGACTTTAAACTGTAGGTCCTTCCACTCGTGTATAAAATTAACACACACAACATAAGTGGTGAGAGAAACTAGGTCGTAATCCTGACTGAAGGGTTGTAATGACCAATTATGTATGTATGTCTGTATGCTTTACCAGAAGTTACTGATGTACGGGGATCCACTGCTCGGAAGAAACTGAGAAAATACTTAAACGATGCAGATTTTCTAGAAATTTATTTGATTGGTGGGTGCCCTGGTATTATAGTATACAGTGTGCTAGACTATTAACGTGAGGGTTGTGGGTTCGATTCCCACCAGAGACTCTGCACTGTGACACTATGCCATCAAATTAATATAATTTGTAATTGTATTGTAATACATAAATAAATAAAATAAATATTTGGCTGGTATCCATTACTAAATAATGGATAATAGGTCAACATGATGCCTTAAGAGAATTTCCAATAAAGCTAACAACAATCCATTTAAATAAGGATCTCCTCTCTATCAATCTATCAACTTGTTTTCAAAAGGAATTTATTATAAAGAAATTAACAAAACAAACTAATTCTCATAAATCCTGCTTAATAAGCTTTCGCTTGTCATTAACTTTTATCTCATTAACTAGAAAGACGTAAAAATAAATTGAAAAGAAAATGAGTATCAATGTTTTCCCCCCTCCCACCAGCCACACTGGTTTCGTTAAAGCCTACAACAAGATTATGGGGTGTGATAAGAAAAATTATGACTTAAGAAAGCAGAATGCCCCATGGCTATAAAACTGTAAATAAAAAAAAATTTTTTTTTGTAAACTCCCAGGAGGGTATAACACACACACTGAGCAATAAAATTAAAACAAAACCGAGAAAGAAAAAAAGTAATTTTATGGCAGCACTGGTTGGTTGATAAAGAAAATCGATTGGCAGCAGGCGTTACATTAAATTTGACTGCCGTTCGTTAATATGAACGTAGTAGGCTGGGTAAGCAACAAAAAACGATATTTGACTGCCTGATTTATTTAAGTTTTGTTTTATTTATGATGTTCATTTGACGGCTCATCTATTTTGAAAGACAAAAAAGCAACAGTAAAACAGGCATTCAACTTATCTTAAAACAGGCATGACAGGGTAGCCAGTCCATTATAAATAATAATCATGTCACAACATAATCCATATTTGTGGCAATCTTAATACACACTTGCGTATTAGCAAGGAAGTCACCTTTTTAAACAGATAACCCCACCAGGGTCTTAAAACTACTGACTTTAATTTATGGCACGAGTGCTTAAAAACAAAACAAATTTTTTTTTGAAACAAAACATGAAAAATAATCCATTCAAGGTAAAGATACGTTAACAATACAATAACATTTGTTTTTAACCTGACATGTTTTGGAATTCTTGTTTTTGTTTTTTCTTCGTATAAATTGAAGGCCATGAAGGTTTTAAGAGTATTCAAATTACAAGGCATTCAAGCGTCATTTGCGTCTGGCTTGTATTTGGCTAACCTTAAAACAATGGCAAAAGGAGACAACACAACAACAAAGTAAAGCTATGTGTATACCCTTCAACTTTATTTAAGTTAAAGATGCTGCCAAAAAAAATATTTAAAAAATGTTGTTACATTTTCATGGCTTTACAAGGGAATTTACAGAGAAATTTAAAGGAAAAGAAAAGTTAGTGATTGTATTAGGTTTTCCTACAGGGTCCTCCAAATTTCGACAGTTGATAATGGCCACCTCGGCAGTTAATTTTGCCAAACCACCATGTGCGATCAATAATTCGCCGTAGTTTAGTAGGTAGTGTGTTAGACGTGAGGCCTCGGTTCAAACCCCAGGCCAAACATCAAATCGAAAATATTAAAAAAATATTTCTTCGGCGACTTCCTCACAGCAGATTTCTGGCAAAAACTCTGAAAGTAAACAAAATCCTCATGAAAAGTTTTTCAAAAATTTGTCGTTCGAAATCGACTTTAAACTTTAGGTCCCACCACTTATGTATAAAACTAAGACACATAGCATCAGTGGTGTGAGAAGCTAGGTCGTAATCCTAACTAAAGGGTTGTAATGATCAATTATGTATGTACCATGGGCGACTATAGGCAATGACGCCAGTTAGTTGATTGTGCTCTGAAGCTGTTGGCAACTGACCCAAACTTTTATCGCAAAATTCATCCTCAGCGATGAGGCTTATTCCTATGTATAGATGAATAGCTATGTGAATCAACAAAACTATCGAACTTAAGACGATGCGACTTCACATGTGATCCAAAACTGATTAGAACATTCCGCAATAGTGCTTATTTGGTGTGGATTTTGGACTACGGTATCATCGGTTCATATTTCTGTGAGTACGACATTGGCCAGACCATTACTGACATCGACAAAATTCCTATTTTTACATTCATAAACAGAGGCTTCAGCGGTGGCATCTAAGGTCAAATTGTTTGTTTCGAAGTGCTGCCGTAAGTGAAGTTGATAATCACGAGTGACAATCATGCATGTTTATCTCATATTGATTATAATCACCAGCGTGATGCCTGAAGACGCCGGAGTCTAGAAGGTAGAGCGTTTGCTTATTAGACGTAGGGCCACGGTTCAAACCCATGTCAAAAATCTCGAAGAATATTTAATGCGTAAAAATATTTCTACGGCACCTTTCTCTCAGCAGATTTCTGGCAAAAATTCTGATAGTAAATAAAATTGCAATGAAAAGTTTCTCAGAAATCTGTCGTTCGGATGCGACTTTAAACTGTAGGCATTTGAAATTTTTAATTACACTGTGAAAGCAAAAGCCTCATTATAAACGAATATCCGTACTTTTCGAGATAATGAAAATGACGTAAGCAATCAGAAATTTTCAAATTATCGAATTCAGGGGCAAATAGTTCCTCTTTTTGGGGAAATGACCAGAATTCTCATGATAGCCTTTAATTTAGGATTGGACAATAAAATTTCTTGGAAAGAATTTCAAAGACTACTTAACGAAACTCATATGTTAACCGGAGGTGTATGAATGTTATGAAAACAACTCTGTTTCCTTGAAATTTAAAATTTAAAGAAAAAACACAAAAACATTTGCTTGAAAATTTTTTTTATTTATTCCACTGAAGAGTTGGTTTTTATAAGAAATCGAATTTTTTTCTGTTCTTATTGCTCTACTCCTACTCCATAGTACGATTACTAATCATACATGGAATATTGATTGCCAAGAAAATAACCCAAAACTGTGTAGCACAGTTAAACGAAAACAAATAAAATCGGGAAACACAAGCCAATAAAAGAAAAACTTTTTAAAAACGTTAATCAAAATAAACACAAAAAATAAAAAACAAAACTTGTGGTTATTTGTTAAGAAATAATTCGAAACAAAACAAAACAAAACAGCATACAATGTAACGTTTAATCCTTATAAAGACAACGGCTTTTATAACGTTTAATAGTTGTTGTAACTGAATTACTTAAAAGATTAATTTAAGTTCAGTTTCCCATAGAATTAATCAAATATTTGATCAAAGAAATATGTTTGCAACAAAATTGTACACAAAGAGTACAGATTACATAAACAACTTGAAAAAGTTTTTCTGACATGAGCACACATATGCTGGCAATTAATTTAATTTCAGAAGCTTCATGATATGTTATGACACCTTTTTTTTGGAAAAGTAGACGAAAATTAAATAGAACAGCAAAACAGTGAACAGAGAAATCCATTCTTCTTGCCTTAAACTCTCTTCTCTGTACTAATATACGCAGGCAAACTCTACAGTATTTGTCCATCTTAAAAATCACAGCCTTAGCCTAGTATGTAGTGGGTTGGCCACGTTTCAAACCCCAGGTCAGACATCAAACCGAAATATGAAAAAAATATTTCATCAGCGACTTCCTCTCAGCAGATTTCTGGCAAAAACTCTGCAAAAAAAAATTGCCAAGAAAAGTTTCTCAAAAATCTGTAGTTCGGAGTCGACTTTAAACTGTAGGTCGCACCACTCATGTATAAAATTATCGCACACAACATAAGTGGTGTGAGAAGCTAGGTCGTAATCCTAACTGAACATGTATGTAAAAATCACACCAAAAACTTCTAAAAACACTTTCCGAATACCATGTGAAATCTAGGCACGTGTGTCTATTCCCTGTGAGCTTGCTGTTCACGTACAATTGTGGAGAACGAATTCAAGGAAGTTTAGTCAATTCTCTGCTAAGGATTTCTGTAGAAGCTGCAGAGCTGAGGAAGAAGATGAGACTATCCTTCACCTACTGGGAACATGGCCAGCACTATTTCAAAGGAGAAAGAGACATCTTGGTGCCTACTACATCAATGATCTAAGGATCGAACATTGACATCTCCAGTTTGAGGCGCTTCATTGGAAGCTCTAAGTGGCTCCAGGACTAGAGGACAATTGACGAAAACTGTGGCATCACAATGGGTTCCATGTGATCCAAGTGCGTTCATCCGAATTCCTTAGGGGGACGGCTACCTCTTGCTACCTACCTACCTTCTAAAGGCTCATAAGCGTCTATTTTCACTAAACTTTTTGCGGATTAATGACTAGTAACTGCAATTCAAATATTTCTGTCAGCAAAGCAAACACCTTTGTCCACCTTTTTAAACCTATGTAAATCCTGTGACAACACAATGTGACCTTACAATACATAGGGTACTTGAGGAGATGTTTTTTTTGCAAAAGAGACGGCCTGATATAGGTACCATATGCCTATGTGCGTCACTATGTATTCCGGCGTTGTTGGCATTATATTCTATGCGCCTCAACTTCAACCTGTCTGTCAGTTGGTCACACAAGCAGACAGTAGGGCTTCCTCAATTAGGTTCTTCCACGAAAGGTGCTGCAAATGTAAAAAAAACTTTTCGTCGGCGACTTCCTCTCAGCTGATTCTGGAAAAACGCTGAGAATAAAATAAAATTGCCATGAAAAAGTTTCTCAAGATTCTGTCGTTCGGAGTCGATTTTAAACTCACTCATATATAAAATTAACACACACAACACAAGTGGGGTGAGAAACTAATTCATAATCCTAACTGAAGGGCTGTAATTATGTATGTATGTGACAAAGATTACATCGTTCTCTATGCCGAACGCTTATCATTGCCTTAAGCATCCATTCTACAGGATCATCCATTCTATATCCAAACGACATGACCAAGACAAAATAGCCACTGAAATACCGTTCAATTTGTCGAGAGAACTAACAAATCCTTCTGAGTTCGTATACAGCATAGAAATCTTCTCTCGTGTACCCTAAAGGCCATCTGCATTAATTACAGTACCCATGCTTCAACGCAATGGAGAAGCATTAGCAAAATAAATCAGTTGTAGAACATTAATATAGCTGGCCGGGAGATATTATCTTCTATAATGCATATTAACGTAAAGCTCCAGTAAGCAAGACATCATTGACATCATTTTTACAGATAACGGTAGCCTAGCTTCCGCTAGTATCAAGCAACTAGAAAATTCATAAAAAATAATGACGTTGTAATGAATCTTGCCTTCCCTGCAATACTATTCATAACGAAGTTGAAGAGATCGCATGCTAATGTCGGCATTGCGAAAACCTCAAACGATAACGAAGCAGTTGGAAAAGTCTTTCTCGAAGTCACTGTAGTTTAGTAGGTAGTGTATTGGCAAAAGTCTTGAACAAAATGAAAAATGAAAAATATTTCTTCGACCGCCTTCTCTCAGCAATTTTCTGCCATAAACTCTGAGAGTAAATGAATAAAGGTCGCAATCCTAACTGAAGAGTTCGAATGACCAATTAAGTACGTAAGCACTCGTATGTACTCCGCGGTATCAAGCTAATTCCATATTGGCTATTTGTAGAGCGAATAAAGTATCTAAGGGCCATTATTAAAACTTACCTTTAAAGTTGGGTTTAGTTAAAGGTAACTTTAGCTAAAGATAACTTTAAAGTTAACTTTAACTTCTTTTCATTATTACAATCCAACAGATAAAATAAAGTTAACTTTTTCAAAAATATGACAGTGCCGGAGCCATATTATCGACACTGCTCGATTAAAAAAAGTTTTTTTAAATGCAGTGGCAAAGACGGTCTTCTTTTTTTTGTTGTATTTGCACATTTTTTTATATTTGAAGTTGCCATATTGAGAATAATTATATAATATGGCAAGTTCAAACATAAACTTAACTTTAAAAGTTACTAGCAGGATGATCCAAAATAATCCCATTTTGTTCATATATACGTCAATGTCGTCCAATTTGAGGACTCTAGCTGTTGCAGTTTATGAGATATGCGCCATTAAAAACTTATTGGGTATGTGGGCGTGGCACCTCGCCTACTTGAACTTTTAAAATAAAAAGTAGCCAATAGTTCCTTCCAGATATACAGGAAGATACTGTGAAAATTTCAAGAAAATCGGTCCAGCCGTATAGCCGTCTATAGACTTCAAACAAACCCACAAACAAATAAACACACATTCATTTTTATATATAAGATTTTCAATACGGCAACTTCAAATATAAACAAAGTGAGCAAATACAACAGAAAAAAAGAAGCCCGTCGTTGCCACTGTGTTTAAATAAAACTTGTTTAATTTGAGCAGTGTTATCGACATTGCTCCGCCGCTGCCATATTTTTGAAAAAGTTAACTTTATTTTGTCTGTAGGTTGTAATAACGAAAAGAAGTTGAAGTTGACTTTAAAGTTCACTTTAGCTAAAGTTACCTTTAAATAAATCCAACTTTAACGGCAAGTTGTAATAATGGCCAATAATGGAAATGTTTTTAAAATTCGAAACAAACATGACGAAAATTGTTTAGCCGTCAACTACTTTATTCGAATGTGGTATGGTTAGGTTTGTAGTCAACCAATATAGCAGGTAACCTTGTTTTTTACGGTCTTAATTAATAACTTTATTTTTTTAAATTATTTAACAGGTCCCCCAATAAAAAGCCGACATATTACATACATATTAGACTTCAGCGACTTGTGTACTGCCGAACACGTTGCTCAATTTCGTTGGGCTAGTGTTCTTTTAAGGAACCGAGTACAATTACTTTACAATGTAGAATGTAAAACAGAGTCTGATAGATTGTATCAGTTTTTATTGAATGGTGTGTTGGATATTACACAATATAAATACATGTTCATACGGAACAACTATTGATTTTGTAGATTTTTATCTGTCTTTCGTATATCAACACAATTGCTGCATTTGCTGCACATACATTACATTACATAGATTACATATATGGTATGTAGTATCATAAATAAAAATTACAATTTATTGAATACGGATAGAAATATTTACTTTAAAAAGAATTTCATTTTCTGTATCAAATAAATTTAGTTTTTCAAAAGATATTTTAAAATCATTGCTCTTTTTCTCTAGATATGTACTTGACGTCATAATATTATTGCTGAAATGCCAAATAAATTTACAGCAAAACAGACAACAACAAAAAAGAACTTTTAAACAAAATCTTGTAAATAATAGATGTAAACAAATTTTAATTAAATTCGTTGCTTTTTTATTATAATTATTTGAAAATTTTCGATAGGGTGGCATATTTAAGGGTTTAAATTTAAAAATGCAATAAAAAAAAATTTTGTTGTGAAATACAATTGTTCCCACATGAAAGATTATTTCATTCCAATGGCTGCCGCGACTCGACTCGCAGTGCCTCATTCGATCGGACCAATTTTCGTGCAGTGTATGGGGTCGTAGTCTAGTAGGTAGTCGCCGTAGTCTAGTAGGTAGTGTGTTGGCTTTTTAGACGTAAGGCCACGTTTGAAACCCCAGTAAATATAACTGCCATGAAAAGTTTCACAAAAATCTATTGTTCGGAGTCGACTTTAAACTGTAGGTCCCGCCACTCATGTATAAAATTAACACACGCAACATGAGTGGTGTGAGAAGCTAGGCCGTAATACTGACTGAAGGTTTGTCATGGGCAATTATGTATGTATGCATGTATGGGGTCGTATCTCGGCCTTCAAATGCTTGTCTCTGGTTTGTCAGCAAAACATTTTCTTTAACGGCGCCCCACAGAATAGTACAACGATGTCAAATCGCAGCTTCTGGGCGGCCAATTAACATCACAATTTTGCCTACTTAAATGGATATCAAACGTTTGATGCAATAAATCAATTGTGGCATAAGATGTGTGGCAAGTTGCACCATTCTTTTGAAATCAAACATCGTTCACATCAATACCATGAAGAGCGGGTACAAAAAAATCATCTCCATTGACCGTAAGGGTTACGCCGTCCTCATTTTCAAAGAAATATGAGCCAATGATGCCTCCGCTCAACAAGCCGCACCAATGAGTGCCTTGGCTTCTGTAAGACCACATGTGGGTTTTCTAAGCCCCAAATACGGCAATTTTGTTTATAATCCACCAGGATGAATATAAGCTTCATCCGAAAAGATGATTTTTTGGCAAAATCGACATCATCGTACAGTTTCTCATTGGCTCAATAAAACCCACCGTTTCTTAAGCGTAAATATCTTCATTATGTTCAGTGAAGATAATATACTGAATTTTGTGACAGAATAAAATGACATAAGTATTGCCAGATTCGAAATAAACGATGATTTAAACTTAAATCGATAGATGGCCCACCCTATATTTGATGCCGTACGAAAGCGAAATTATGGCCATAACATTAGCTTACGCCACATTAATAATGGCTGACCATTTGATTTTATATGGAGTCCATTCGTTTAATTTAATTTCTGGCAATTTTTTCCACACTTAAATACTATTTTATGAACAGGTTTGATGATTTAAACATGAAAGTGTTTTAAGGAATTGCACAAAAGGTGGATAAAATTTATTCCCAAAGTGTAAGAAAATTTTTTATTAAATTCCACTTAAAAATTCTCTCTGCTAGTAACGATGAAATCAATAGAATCTTTACACTTGAGATACCTTTGTAAGATACCCTCACTTTATTATTTGAAAAAAAAATGAAATGAAATGAAATGAAAAAAAAAAAGAGCGAAAGTGAAATGAAATTTAAAACTTTATTTACATGGTGATAAACCTCTCAAAGGAAATGTGATATGTTCCATAATATTGTATAAGGACTTTAGAAAAATATAAAACTGAAGCACACAAAAAGCAAAAAAAAAATTAAAAATTTTAAGAAGGAACCTTAGAAACAAACAATTAAGTAACCAAGGGTAGGAGGACATTTTTTGTAAATTAAAAATAAATTTTTGTCCCATAAATCAGTGCTTGGTACTGCAAAATAAAATACGATGGGAGACCTATTTGTCAAGTATTTAAAAAGAAAAAAATATTAATTAAGACCATAAAAAACAAAAAAATACTTGCCATCGAATACAGCAGAAGAGGGCTAAAAACTGTTCATCACGATTGTTTCGAATTTAAAAAAAAATTAAGGGACTTTAAGGAACCTTTCAAATAGCCAATACAGAAAAAGCCGCATAGTGCACAATATTAAGAACAAACAAACCTAATAAGTAGATAGGCGCCGTAGTGTAGTAGATAGTGTGTTGGCTTATTAACCGTGAGGCCATGGTTCAAACCCCAGGTCAACCATCTCCAACTAAATGAAATATGAAAATATATTTCTTCGGCTATTTCCGCTCAGCAGATTTCTGGCAAAAACCCTGAGAGTGAATAAAATTGCCATGAAAAGTTTCTTAAAAAAATCTGGCGTTCGAAGTCGACTTTAAAGCTGTACACTCTTGTGTAAAATTAACACACCCACACATAAGTGGTGTGAGAAGCTAGGTCATAATCCTGACTGAAGGGTTGTAATGACCAATTAGGTATGTATGCAACCACCGTATCCAGCACCAAGTTCCTGGAATTTACTCCTGTTTATGTGACATAATTTTGTTAATAGAAACCTACAAAA
Source organism: Sarcophaga variegata (assembly GCA_932273835.1). Taxonomy (NCBI): domain Eukaryota; kingdom Metazoa; phylum Arthropoda; class Insecta; order Diptera; family Sarcophagidae; genus Sarcophaga; species Sarcophaga variegata. The sequence continues at coordinate 22,290,107 of OW026361.1, read as the reverse complement.
GTCGATTGGTCTAGTTGGGAAACAATTATTCTCCAAACCGCCAACAATTTGCCAAGTCAAATGAAGTCTTTGTAAAGCCTTGAATTTCATGGAAATTTATGAACCGATCTGCCATAGTCTAATAGGTAGTGTGGCAGACATCTCGAACAAAACAAAATACGAAAAAAAATATTTCTTCCCTTTCTTCATTACCCTCTAAGGTCTTGAAATTCATTGATATATTCATTTTACATTATGCTGGTGGAAAATATTTTCCCCTCCCAAAATTTATACTTGTATCCGCACCTGAACAAAATATAATGCGCAAATATAATGGATGGTAATTAAATTTAATAAGCGTCTAAATTGTTATTAAAGAGTCATAATAATATTACGCTTAAATAATATTTTATGTAACGAAATACATTACAGAACTTTAATCTAAAAGCCAAAGAGACAATAATAATAAGGAGGAGTAGCAAAAACAGCAACAAAAAAATCAATAAATATTTAGGAATTATTACCATGGAAGTATGTATGAATATTTAAAAAAGGTCATTAATAAACGTACAACAGTCGGACTCAAACTAATTGAAGGGAATTTTAGAAAAATTAAAATAATGGTTGGCTATTATGAATTTAAACTGATTAATGCCTTTAAACTATGAGGTCTTTGATGTAAATAATGATTAAAATAATTTTGCATTTAAATTAATTTTCATAAGCAGCATTAGTAAAAGACCAAAAAATTTTTCGTATGCACCCTTTTTTTATAAAATAAGAAAGATTCAAAAACATTTTAGATCTGTAAACAATAGTTCGAAAAAAGTTAGCAAACGAATAAAATTTTTACGCTTTACTAATCGTACGACGGGCTGCAATAAAGTCCCTAACGAACGTAGTTTCGCCGTCCGCGCTTGTCCATAAATGCCGACGATTTTTTCGAGAAATTTCGAATCATTCATTTTTTGTAGACGCCGTAGTCTAGTAGGTAGTGTGTTGAATTATTAGACGTAATGCCAGGGTTCGAGCCCCAGGCCAGACATCAAGACAAAATACAAAAAGTATTTCTTAGGCGACTTCCTCTCAACAGATTTCTGGCAAAAACTCTGAGAGTAAGTAAAATTGCCATGAAAAAGTTTCTCAAAAATCTGTCGTTCGGAGTCGACTTTAAACTGTAGGCCTTGCCACTCATGTATACAATTAACAAACACAACATAAGTGGTGTGAGAAACTAGGACGTTGTACAATGGGCCAATTCGACCTCCGGGTACTGTACTTGTCTCAATTGGCAAGTACACGTCCTCTAACATAACCTAACCTAACCTCAAATCATTCAATGGAAACTCTTATAGGGTTCCGGGACACAGGGATATCGTTGAAAATTGCATTGCTAATGAGCTGGCCAGGTCTGTACGGTTTATTTGGATATCGTCCAGTCGTTCTACGAGGAGGCTTAATCTCGTTGGCAGCAGGAGGGTATGGGCAATATTGCCAGACTCTTCTGAACACGTATAGACAGCAAGAGGACTACTGTCGTTAAATCGTATGGCCATCCATCGCATTATGGCAATCCTTACGGGCCATTGTCCTTATTTTAGGTACACCGAGAGACTAGGCTAACTAATGATATTTGCAGGAGCTGTGGATCTGAGGGCCACTTGTGTCAGTGCCATACTCTGAAGAGATGGAGATTTCTGACCTCTAATTTTCTGATATCGTTCACCGAGCTCTCTAATATAAAGATTGCTGCAATAGTACGGTAGAATTAATTGTGGTATCATAGTGGGCCTAAATGCTGGCCTAAGTGTGGTCTTTTCTTTCAAGGGGGTCCGTCATCTAGCCTAATCGTAAAACATACATACATACATAATTTGTCATTACAACCCTTCAGTCAGGATTACGACCTAGTTTTTCACACCACTTATATTGTGTGTGTGTTAATTTTATGCATGAGTGGTGAGGCCTACAGTTTAAAATCGACTCCGTACGATAGATTTTTTGAGAAGCTTATCATGGTAATTTTATTTTACTCTCAGAGTTTTTGCCAGAAATCTGCTGAGAGGAAGTCGCCTAAGAAATACTTTTTGTATTTTGTTTTGATGTCTGGCCTGGGGCTCGGACCCAAGCTTTACGTCTAATAAGCCAACACACTACCTACTAGACTACGGCGACTTCGTAAAACACAGTTTTAAAATCTGAAAACTGATCGAAGGAATTAAAAAAGAAATAATTTTTGGTTTAAAGAAAATGCACTTGCACTTGTTTAGGCCAAGCAACGTCATAAATTTGGCTTTAATAGCTTCAGTCTCTAATTACGAAATTTGCCAATTTCATGAAGCAGTCATAAAAGAAACAAATTATTCTAAACACGTTTGGTTTATTGATGGATATCATATATTAGGGTTTGAATGGCTATAACTTGCTTAATCGCTTTTCAATTAAATTTTATTAATCTTTCATTATTTTGTTTCATGTTTCGTATTATTGATAGGATTATTTATTGACTGTTTGAACTATAATTTATATAGTTTGGAAAAATGTGTAGTATCTCGTAGCTGTTTAACCCTGGACGGCTACTATTCATTTTTGTACATTAAAGTTACTCTTCGTTGAATCGACGAACAAAAAAATTTTTTTCGTCTACTGACTGCAAGCTTTCATTATCAACTAACGCTGTTGAAAAAAGAGCGAAATTTGGTCAACCATGAAAGAGTTATATGATAAAGAGTAAATGAGCTTCGTCGATTCGACGAACAGTAACCGTCCAATACAGTTCTATAAAAAAAAAAAATATTGGATTCAGCTATATGCGTGCCAGCATATAAAAACTAGGTTAGAAGTATACAGAAGTCGCCGTAGTTTAGTAGTAAACCATATGGAAAAAACTGACACGCACAACATAAATGGTATGAGAAGCTAGGTCGTAAATCAGATCAGTCATGTACATATGTACCCACGTAGGTCCTTTGGAAACACGAACGAAAGGAAAAATATGAATTGGACGAGAGACCATGGTTTAAGCCACATATTTCCAACAGTCCTCTGACAAAAACTTTGAGAGTAAAACAACATTGCCATGAAAAGTTTCTCAAACCTATAGTTGCCACCACTTATTGATAATATTAACACATACAAATTGAGTGGTGCGAGAAGCTAGGTTGTAATCCTCACTAAAGGGTTATAATTATCATTAGAAATAACTTAGATAGCGATACGCACTATATAATCCTCTGCGAAACCTGATACTCAATGAAAGATCATCTTAAATGTGTAAATAAAATATAGGGAAAGCAATTTAAATATGAAAACATATTCCAATTTTTTTTTAAGTCTGCTGACAATACACAAAATAAGAGGAGACGTGAATTTTTCACAAAATTTTTAAGTTTTATTGAAAATTTGTTGAAATTTATTCAGCTACATTAAATAAATTGTGAGTGTATACGTATATGTACGTAGTATGTATTTAAAAAAAAATTTAATATTTATTTTAATAATTTTTTTTAATAATTTAATACTTTTTAATGTAAAAAACATTTTTAATAAATTTTTTTCTTACTTTTTTTGGTTGTGCTTTCTTTCACTGATAATTTTATCCAAAAATTGTTGTTTATCGCTTGCTTATAATTTCTTCTAATAATTTTTATTTAATTTATTCCATATTTTCAGCACTTGCTATCAAACACTTGTAACACAATAATTTGAATTTATTTTCCACACTGACTTGCAATATGATGGACATAAATTTCAAAACAATTTTTATTATTGTAATTTTTTATGTACTGAAATAGTAAACATTTTTATTTTATTATAAACAAAGCATAGTTTTCCAACTATTTATAATATTCTTGGTATATGTACATATGTAGACGCCAAATAAATATTACATATCACTTCACAATTGGCTTTTTATTTTTGAAGCGTAAACATTTGTAAAGCAATAATTTTGTGGATTTTTAATATATTTTTATTTTTTATTTTTAATTGAATATTTTGGTTTTTAATTTTAAAAAACACTTTTTATAATTTTTTTATTTTTATATTTTCGTTATATTTTTTTATTTTTAGTTTTTTGTTTTTGTTTATTTATTTTTTTTTGTTAATTTATTTACATTTTCTTGCAAATATTTCTATATTTTAGTTAGTATTATTAAATATTAAGTTGTTAATTAATTATTTAATTAATTATTAAATATTTATTTGCTTTTCTTTTTTTGGTTTTGTTTTTAAATTTTTATTTTTTTTATTATTTTATGGTTTTTATTTTTTTAATTTTTTCAATATTTTTAATTATTTCTGTTAAAATATTTAATTATTTTTTCTTTTCCTGTTTTGCTTTTTAATTATTATTTATTTTTTTCTTTTGTTTTTATTATAATTTTTTAATTCTTTTCAATATTTTTATTTTTAAATTTTTATTCATTTTTTCTTTTCCTGTTTTGTTTCTTTATTTTTATTTATTTTTTTAACCATTTTTCCAATATTTTTGTTTATTTCCGTTTAATTTTTTTTCTTTGTTTAGTAAATATAATATTTTAATTCTTATTTATTTATTTTAATTTTTCTGTATATTTGTTTATGATTTTGTTTATTTTTATTATTATTTTAAATTTTTTTTCTTACATTAAAAGAAAAACAAGCACTACAACCATAAAGTAAACAATAGTAATAAAATATTCAACACACTTTAATATTAAAAATATATGTATATTTTCTTGTAATATTTTTATTTTTTTATATTTCTTTACAATTTTTAAAAACTATTTTCAGTTTAAAATTTCTTTCTTTCTTAACGTATTCAACCGTTAAAAGCGTCCGCTAACATTGAAACGTCGAGACAATCTAAGTTTTTTTGTTTGCCGCTTAATCGTTACGAAATTATTACCAATAACAAGTGTGGTGAAATTGTTTGCATTTTATCAATGCCTTCTGCTGTAAACCAACTACAACATCCTTAACAATGTGTATTAACAGCATGATGTTATTAGCATAAGGATATATTAACATGCCGTACGAATTCAATAACATTTAAAAGAAAACAATAACAATAAAAAGTCATAAGATTGTGGGTTGATTTATGTTTGTTTTTATTCTTGTTGTCGTTGTTCTTCCCCATTTGGACAATTGCCATTGGGGTAGGTTGTTGTTAATATTGTTATTGTTTTTGCTGTTTTTTCTTATCGTTGAAACTCTTCATCACGTGCCAAAACATTCACAACATTATACACACTGTGCCCTTCTGTTTTGTAGTTGTTTTTGTGTTGTTTTTTTATTGTTGTTTTCTCTCGCTTACTCTTTCGTTTTCCTTACAAGTATATGTATGCTCTCCAATGGATGTCTGACGTTTGCATTGAACTTGAACTAGAGACCCATAATTCATTCATAAACGTATTTAGTGCGCCAGTGTGTAAAGTATATATGCATGGTGCGTTTCTTCTTTTTTTTAAATGGTTTTTATGTGTGTCACATTTAACCCTAAAAGGGACTGGTGGTACCAGCAAATAATGCAGCAATTCTGAAGAAGTTCTTTATTATCTTAGGTAGTTGAAAAGGACTTTTTATTTTAATCAGATCCATTGAAGAAGAATGATTGAAAATTTTAAGAGACGTTGTTACTATCTCTCTAGATTCGTTATTCAACAATAACGTAACATTAACACCAAGTAAACCGATCCTTAATTGAAGTCAATTACCCTTTTTCAAGAGAGAAAAATATTTAATAATTATTCTGAATCCCAAACTCTTATAAATTAGCTGTTCAACATAGCTGTTCGAAGCGCTAAAAGGGGTGTAGGCGCTAAGACTCACCATCGCATACGTGCTCTATAAGATCGTAAAGGCATCATCCGTACTGTAACTGGTGTTTGAGAGAAAGAATATATGCGGACAGTCAGCTGCATATATTCATACTTACTTGCATACTTTCCACTTTAACTTTCTATTAAAGCAGAGGACTGGGGCAGTAAGGCTCAATGCAGATAAATCATGGCCTCATCTAGGCTACGACCACTTATATCGATTAAATGATTGCTTAAGACTCTCTGCAAAGGACTTTCTGAATAGAAATTTCAGCTAAAGACTTCTAGTCTGAAGATCCAGAGAGTTCCATTCGAATTTTTGGTTATTATACTAATGGGCCCAATGTGCTAGACAGCGTAAGCTATAGCATATATATCACTAGTTCTGGTATTAAACTTTCGTACTATACAGTGCTCTCCAGGATATCATGGGCATTTTGACAGCAACGCTTGTTGGGTGGAATAAATTTTCCGGAAAATCGCTTGATTTACTCAGATAACTGAGCTACGAATAGGTCCCTAACGATCGTACGTTTTTATCCATGATTGTCAAAAATATTTTAGGGAAACTTCGAGTAATACGAAGATGACTCTTATACGGGTTCCAAGTCCGAAATACAGACGAAAATTGCTAATGAAATGTCCAGGGCCGATACGGAGCTCTTAATCTCTAATATATTACAGGGCTTGGGTATTCCGATTGTCCAGTTACGTGAGTTATCCTCCGCTCGTTTTACAGGGAGACTAAACTTCGTTGACTGCAGGAAGGTTAATATTAGTAGACTCTATTGGATATGGATAAGAAGAGGACTGATTCACTTTTGTCCTTATAGGGGGTGACCACCCATCGCTTAATTACCATTTTCACGGGCTATTGATTTATTGCAAGGCATGCCGATAGCCTTGATTTACACTCAAATGATTTCTACCGGAGCTATGCATCTTAAGAGGTGGAAGCGACGATATTCTACCACAAGTCAGTGCCCTATTCATGAAGAGACGTAGGTTCTTAACTTCTCAATTTCTGTCATCTTTGACGGAACTGTCATTGTCCTGCAATAGATAGTGAAATTTATTCTGTAGTCTGGTTGTACGTTTGGAAATCGCCGTATCACAACGTGACTAAATGCTGGTCTAAATGGCACCTTGTGCCTGAAGCAGTGTCAACGTCAAAGGGCTTTGCTTAAACTGTCATATACAAAAATATTAAAAGTTGACTCATGATTTCTTTGTGTAGAACTCAGAGTTCTGTGTACCGAGCATATTTTTTGAATCCTCATTTTCTTCTTAAATTCTTCTTCTATTTTACCGTCCATCTGATTCTATATTTGAATCGGTAACCAGTAGATACAGCAAGTTATTGCATTGTAGGGAATGCTGAATATAATGAATAAAGAATTGATCGAATCTAGACTGCTTTGTTTCGAGGGAAAGTGGCCCCTCCAAATTGTAGATTATTGACTTTGTACATAAGTCAACTCAACTACACAGAATTATTGTGTGAAATTATTAACAATGTCGTCCCTTTATGGGTTAATTCGCCATAGCATGTGCGACATAGATTGTGTAGAGAGTCAAATTAGCTTCTAAATGTGAATGCCGGCTGCAATGCAATAAAAGTACAACAAAATTTTACGTCGTTGAGAATTCGTTATTTAAGAGAAATTCTCTTAAAACAAATATTGGACTACAGAAGGGAAATTCTACTGCTTTCTCTTAGAAAAAGAGAAGATTTTCAAAAGTTGTTTTAAAACGAATTCTTTTTAATGATTGTTACTAAAAATAATTCAGCGCTTAAATTAATTAGGATTTCTTACGTTTAAAACATTTGAAAGTCCTTCCTTTATATAAAAATTAATTGTTCTTGTAATTCATAATATCACTCGCCAATCTACACCCAATTACTTAGGTAGGTAGGTAGGTATAGGTGGCTGCCCATCCAAGAAAAATTTTTGGATGGACTCACTTAGGCCGCAATGGGCCCATTGTGCTACCACAGTTATCCGTTATCCCCTAGTCTCGAAACCACTCGGAGCTCCTGATGAAGCGATTCAGGCTGCCAATGTCAATCCTTGACAGTTCCTCCAGATCGTCCATGTAGTAAGTACCCAAGTACTTCCTTCTCCTTTGGCAAAGAGCCGGGCATGTACCCAGCAGATGAGGGACAGTCTCCTCTTCCTCCTCATTTCTGCAGCTTCTGCAGAAGTCGTTAGCAAGGTGTCCATGACCAATGCGCCTCGCATGCGTACCCATAATGCAATGCCCCGTAATTACACCGACAACTACACTGAGCGCGCCTCTTTGGAGTTTAAGTATACTCATTGTGCGCCCCTCATCCAGCCTTGGCCAGATTTTAAGAGCCGTTCTACCCGTGTCCGAGGCCGCCCACCTGTCGTTGACGGAATCGACGATCGCATTATCAATTATGAGCTTGCAGGTCCTCATAGGTATGCCCAGATTCGAGAACTCATCGGAGAGTTCGATGGTCGTGCCCAGCCTGGCAAGTTCATCAGCTCTGCAGTTGCCCGGAATACCACTGTGCCCCGGTACCCATACGATATGGACATCATAACGTTCCGCTATCTCGTCGAGATATCTGCGACAGCCGTACACCGTCTTGGAGTTCATCACATTAGAACTCAGAGCCTTGATAGCCGCCTGGCTATCAGAAAGTATGGTGACGTTCCTCGCCGCAGCCCGTATGTTCACCACCTCCGCCTGAAAGACACTGCAGTGGTCTGGCAGTCTTATAGACTTAGCTATATCAGCCGATTCCGAAAAAATTCCACTCCCAACAGCTCCGTTCAGCTTAGAACCGCCGGTGTAGATTTGTACGGAGTCTCTTAATAAGTGGGTCACACCACCCTTCCAGGCCCCGTTGTCCGGAACCGATGTCCTGAATCTCCTCGTGAAGTCGTACCGCGGTGTCATGTAGTCACTGCTCCCGACAGCTCCTGCTGTATTAGTTTCGAATTAGTCTTCTTTTCACGGGATTCCCACCAAACTAGGCATCCGTAGGTCAAATAGGTCTGACCACCGCTGTGTAGATCCAGTGAGTCATCCTAGGTCCTAGGCCCCATTTTCTCCCCAACACTCTGTTACAAGCATACAGGGCAATGGAAGCCTTTTTAATTCTGTTAATGATGTTCGATTTCCAAGACAGCTTCCTATCCAGAATGAGTCCTAGAAAGTGTGCCTCCTGTTTGAGTTTCAGTTCCGTCCCGTTCAGTTTCAGTGGACGAAAAGTCGGTGGCTTGTACCTTCTCGTGAAGAGTACTACTTCCGTCTTCACCGGGTTAACACCCAATCCACGATCAGATGCCCACCCGCAGACACTCCTCAGAGCCAGTTGCATCCTATCTCTGATAGTGTCGACAAATCTGCCGGAGATTACAAGAACAATGTCATCCGCATAGGCAATTGCCTCACATCCATTTTGTTCCAGTATCACTACTAGCTCATTCATCACCAGATTCCACAAAAGAGGAGAGAGTACTCCACCTTGTGGAGTTCCCCTCCCTATAGCCCTAGTCATTTTTGAGCCCCCAAGTGCGGGGTAGATTGTTCTCCCACAAAGTAGCTTAGATATCCAGTTCACCATAGTGGTATGTACACTTAGCCTTGCCAGCGCCCCGGATATAGCGCGAAGTTCCACATTATTGAAGGCTCCTTCGATGTCCAGGAAAGCAGCCAGAGTGTATTCCTTTTCTGCCAGCGATTTCTCTATTCTGCACACCAGGCTATGCAGGGCAGTCTCAACAGACCTTCCCTTATTGTATGCGTGTTGTCCCCTGGAAAGGAGATTTCCATCCAAGGTCTGACGCAGATTCACATCCACGAGTCTCTCCATGGTCTTCAATAAGAAGGAGGATAGACTTATGGGTCTGAAGTCTTTGGGTGTAGTAGGAGAGTTTCTTCCAGCCTTCGGTATGAAGACTACCCCCACTTTACACCATTCAGACCGTACATGGCCCATCCGAATACTGGCCACAAACATCGCCCCAAGCATTCCAATGTGTTCCATTTTCAGACGTTGCGAGAGGGCCGGATGTATTCCGTCCGGTCCCGGAGATTTAAACGGTTTGAATCCGTCAATCGCCCATTTTATTTAAGAAATAAATCAAATTGTAAGTGTACGAGGGCCATTTCGAAATTAACACACGTAAGTTTAAAGGCATTACTTCATTTCGTTTTCGACTTCATCAGTCCCAACATAAACTGACTTACTTGACCTACAACCCAAATGGTCGTACCTACAATACAAGACTAAACAAACAAAAGTTACGTCGAGGCTTCATAGAGTAGGTTTGCATGCGTATGCAGCGTAGACGTTATGAAGTCTAGCACTTCGACAAGAATGCAGGCTCTTCTGAAACAAACACTATTTAACATGGCGGTACTAGAGGTCTCCGTACTCTAGTAACACACACATAAGTGGTGTGAGAAGCTAGGTCGTAATCCTAACTGAAAGTTGTAATGACCAATTACGTACCAAAGTACACTACAATGATGGCAATCTACATCCATAGAGAAACTTGACCCTGTGGTTGGTATCATTAAAGATATATATTTCGGACCAGCAAAGCATGAGCCGAACTACAAACTGCGTTCTATGACTCCCAAAAATGGTATAAAGATGGATATAAAATGCTTCTTACAAATACAGAGGCACGCCTGCCTATGTACATCAGGGGTTACGGATCCCAAACCATCAATGGGTATGAAGACAATTTTGAATCTAACACCGCCTAGCGTATCAATGCAAAAAGAGGCTGCAATGCAGGCGATCTCTTTTCAAAAGAAGAAGAAACTTAGAGAGCTTTGGGTGGATTCGGGAATATATTTTAGATGTCCGTACAGACCTGTGCACCGTGTGCGATCTTTACGATTAGTGACTAGTGTTTCAGGAACTAAAAAGAACTATGAGGTGAGTAACAAGACTCTGCTGGACGCGTATGGACAAGAAGAGGACTGACTCAACTCTGTTCTAAAATTACATGGCCATTCATTGCAAAATAGCGATTTTTTTTGGTGGACATGCGTCTGAGGAGAACGAAGAGACTATTGTCATAAAGAGATGGAGGTTTCTGACCTCGTATTTTGTGATATTTCTGACCGAGCTCGGTAATATAAAGATTGCTTCAATAACAAAATTTGTTTGCAATCGGCATGGTTTTCTCCAGAAAATGATTAACCCAAGTAGAGAATTCATTGCGGCATCACAATGGCCTTAAATGCTGGCTTAAGTAGGGGACCTCTTCCTCGAACGGAGGCCGCCACCTAACATAACCTAGCCTGAGCCACAAGAATGGTATAAAGATGAATCCGAATACATCAATGATTGTAAGTGGAAATAGTAGGGCTAGAGCACGAAAGTTAATTACTTTAACGAACAACGACACAATGTTCCAAACAGAATTCTATGCAGTGGGAATCTTGTAGTCGTCGTAGTCAAGCAGGTAGTGTGTTGGCTTATTACGGTTCAAACCCCAGGTCAGAGCTCAACGAACAAAACGCAGTATGAAAAAATATTTCTACGGCGACTTACTCTCAGCAGTCTTCTGGCAAAAACTTTGAGAGTAAATAAAAAGTTGCCGTGAAAATTTTCTCAAAAATCTGTCTTTCGAAGTTGACATTAACTGTAGGTGCCGCCACTCCTGTATAAAATTAACACACACAACATAAGTGGTATGAGAAGCTAGGTTGTAATCCTATCTATTACACTACGGCGACTACCGAAACTGTTGAATACCTCTGGAAAAAAATATTGAGCAAAGAGGATTTTTTGATCACCCAATTTTGTGGCCACCCTCGTATAATCATATAAAATTTTACAAGCACTTCAAAAGTTTACAAATCAATTATGAAAAATCTCAACAAAAGCGATAAAATATCCACTTACCCCAACACAGTTTGCACTTCACAAACCCCTGAAGCAATCGTGCAATAATCTTGAATTTTAATTTATTTTTATTGAAACTCTTGTTTTTCTTGCTTTCTTTCAATAAATAAAAATAAAATCTGAAACGAAAACACGAAATTGTTATGGGAATATTAAGATGAATTGACTAAATTTAGCATTTCATTTAATTTAATCTCTCTTATTACCTCGTTTCACACAACATTTTTTGTTTGTGTGATGTAATGAATGTGATTTGTTGTAAGCTCGAGTAGCAAAAGTGGCCAATTTTGTAGGACATAAATGTCAACATGAGAAATAATAAATAAATATTCATAAATTCAATAAATTTGACACACTTATGAGGGATTCTTATTCTTTTTATTTTTTTCTTTTTTTATAACACTTTGTATTGAGAAAAAACGGACGAAAAAAGAAATTTTTCATAAAAAAATATGAGAGAATCTTAATAAACCAACGTTTTTTTGGGTTTTAAATATAAAAAACATGGCCTTATTACTGTGCTGACATGGGTTGTCTGGCAATATTTTTTATGATTTTAAATAAAACTTTATCGATAAAAAAAAAGAATTTTCATTGCAAATATCGAAAAAAATAAAAACAAATTAGCATACATGCTCCAACCAGCAACTGAAATAAATTTTGATTCAACAGGCTGGCGGGTTATAAGAATTCTTTTAAGTTATCCAAAAAAACAAAAAAAAACAAATAAAAGGAGCACTCTATGCACTCTACATGTAGCATAATTGTTGAATGGCCGTTGAGCCAGGAGCAAGGAAAAAATTTGGGATTTAGCTGACATCGAAATCGAAATTATTTAATTTTTTTCTTTTACGTGATATGGTAACGAAATTGTCCATGTTTAAGGATTATAACCGGTATTTAAACAGCTTACGCGTTTAAGACCAACTTAAATGATAAGCTTCTAAGTATGTAAAGTCAGAGCGAAAATATTACAGAATTCCATGCGTATTTCAAAAAGGAGGAGTAAAAATCTTACAACAGATTTTTGAATGAATGAATGCATCCCTGGTCTAATGAAATTTTATGACCTTTAAAAAGCTTCAAGAAACGTACAGAGTCATACATACATACATAATTTGTCATTACAACCCTTTTAGTCAGGATTACGACCTAGCTTCTCACACCACTGATGTTGTGCGTGTTAATTATATACATGAGTGGCAGGACCGAGATTGTAATTTTATTTCACTCTCAGAGTTTTTGTCACAAGACTGCTGAGAGGATATCGCCGAAGAAATATTTTTTCAGATTTTAGCTTTGATGTCTGACCTGGGGTTTGAACCGTGGTCTTACGTCTAATAAGCCAACACATTACCTACTAGACTACGGCGACAACGAAATTGTCCATATTTAAAGATTTTCACCGGTATTGCTTATCTGTCTAAAAAAAATGTAACCGATAAGTTTAAAAGTACGTAAAGTCAAACAGAAAATATTACGAAATCCATGCGTGTTCCAAAAGGTAGAGTAAAAATATTCAAAAAAATTGTATTTTGAGGACTACGCGATTATTCGAATACCTAAACAAAATAAAATGAATGCGACCCGGATCTGTTGAAGTCTGATGATTTTTGAAAAGCTTCTAGAAACGAAGGGAGACATACAGATAGAATTGGTTATTACAACCCTTTAGCCATGATTACGACCTAGTTTCTGACACCACTTATGTTGTGTGTGTTAATTTTATAGCGAGCTATACGACTGCCAAATTTCGATACGTATTCTCTCTCATTACATACTGAGTTTACCCGATACTATTTGCACTCTTCTACATAAAAACTTTACCGTACGACTTATGTGATCGCCTAAGTCCCGCTTAAGTAGTTTCAAAACTCTCCGGTACTATATTATTTAGTAATGCTTTGACATTCACTAACATGAGTCTTTTAACAACCATAGAACGCGTTAAAATTGTTAAAATTTACTGCCACATGCCAACTTTTCTAAAATTGCATTGGGATTATTATGGAATTGTCAAGATCTTAAAGAATTTCCGAAGAAACTTAAGCGTTTTATATACTGCCAAACCTGTACATCATCGTGCAGGTTCTCGTTGGCCTTTCTCGCGCAGCGAAAAAGAAGCGGATGGTCATGCGGCTTCAACTCTAGAATCAATTGAACTTTGTAAGGCGTCTTACCGAGATCTTTTCGCAAAATCCGATGTAAACTTTTGCATGAAATGTTCAATTCTTGAGAACGATGACGAATTAATATTGATGGATTCTCTCACGCACACTCTCAGCCACAGCTTCGACATTTGCGGGTGAAAGCACTGTACGAGCACGCCAATGTCTTGGCGCATCAACAATGAAACCAGTTTCACGAACTTTAAAAATAAGCTTGCGAATACCGGGTATTGTTAGTCCTTCTCTGGGACCAAATTTTTTACGACATTTACGTGCAATTTTCCAAAGTTGCTCAAGCGTAAATCGATTTATTACGTTCAGTGGAAATAACATACTGAGTACTGAAAGACGAAAATAAGCTTCATTCAAAAATCATTCACGCAAAATCGAATCGCGCAGTTTTTCGTTGGCCTAATAAATTCCAACGTTGCTCAAGCGTAAATAGATTTATTACGTTCAGTGCAGATAATATACTGAATTATGTGACAAAATAGAATGACATAAGTATTGGCAGATTCAAAATACCAGATGGTTTAAATTTAAACCTATAGATGGCCCAGCCGGTGATGCTGGCGAAAATATAGCTTCTGTTAGGGAAAATGATTCCGATGAGCCAAATTTGTCAATTCAAAGACGTTTTCAGCAATTGGGCCGATGTTACGGATTACTATACTTACCTAAGTAGTTATTACAACCCTTTAGTCAGAATAACGATCTACCTTCTCACACTACGCATGTTGTGTGTGTTAATTTTATGCATGAGTGTCAGCAGCAACAATTTAAAATCTAGCGAAGCAATTTGTTTGCGTATAAAATTTTCCTCGATATGTCTGTGGCGTTAGCATATTAGACGTGTGGCCACGCTTCAAACCCAAGGTCAGATATCTCCAACAAAACGAAATTTGAAAAATATATCTTCGATGACTTCCTCTCAGCAGATTTCTAGCAAAAACTCTGAGAGTAAATAAAATTGCCATGAAAAGTTTCTCAAAAATCTGTCGTTCGGAGTCGACTTTAAACTGTAGGTCCCAACAACACACGCAACGTAAGTAGAGTGAGAAACTAGGTTGTAATCCTTACTGAAGGGTTTTAATGACCAATTATGTATGTATGTGTATGTGCAACATGACAAAGCCAGCAGTGCAGCTGAATGTTAATCCACTGCACAACGTCTATGACTATGTCGTATGGGGGGCGACTGTATGTTATTTCACTGCGCAACGCCTATGTCGCTGACAAGCTCATACAGCTTAATATTGGATCGGTTGCGGAAATCATCACCAACACTTACTGGACCAATGATTTAGCTCTGGAACCATTAAGAAGAAAGTCGGTGAGAATGAGCGACTTGTAGAACATTACTTTTGTCATACGCGAGAGGCCTCTGCTATTCAATTGTCTATTGAGACGATAGTGGAACCTAGCCAGTGCAATTGCTAGATGTTATTGCACTGTACAACGTCTATGTCGTTGATAAGCTCATACAGCTTATTGTTGGATCGGTTACAGAAATCATCACCAACACTAACTGGGCCAATAATCTTACGTAGGATTTTTTCTCGAATACTTTCAAGACTGCTGCATTAGTGCTTAATAGTGTTGATACCTCAGCACCATAAAGAAGTTGGAGCAGGATGAGCTTCTAGAGCATTAGTTGTGTCATACGAGAGAGATCTCTTCTACTCTACGGTTGCAGAAATCATCACCAACACTTACTGGACCAAAGATCTTACGTAGGACTTTACTCTCGAATACTCTTAAGGGTGCTACAACGATGCCTAATAGCGTGCATGCTTCTGCACTATTAAGAAGAAACTCGGGGAGAATGATCGTCTTGTAGAGTATTATTTTTGTCATACGAGAGAGATCTCTTCTACTCAATTGCCTATTGAGTCGCTAGTGGCACCTATTTGTACGAGTGATCCTATGCTTGATCTGCAGACTGACATCATTGACATGACAAATGAAAACATTACATACGTTTACGATATAATTGCGTGTATCAAGCCGATATGTCTGACTAAACAGGCTCCTTTATATGTTTTTTTTTTTTATTTTTTTTTTTCTTTCAGGATATTGGTATACGTTTGACTGTATTTGTGTATAAAAATAAAAACCGTAATCGATTCAAACATTTATGTATTGCGTGTCAAAATAAAAACATTCTCACAAGCACATGTACACATATTGAGTACATAAAAACAAGCAGACGATTTTTAACCCCCTTTACATACATACTGACAGTTACTTACACATGAGAAGCCTTTAAGATACAGTCTACAAGACGTCTCCTTGACTGTTACCCAAAAAAAAACAAAACAAAACAGAAAATCATTTTAAAGCTAAAACAACTGAAAACAACAGAAAACAGTTTAAATGATTATGAAATCTCTGGGGGTTATAAAAACAAAGGGAAAGGGGTAAGAGATGGTAAGAGTTTTATTTTGTTAAAATTTCGTTTTCAATATGCTTCTGCTCTTATTATCAGAGTGTATCGATTATTTTCCTTTTAAGTCTTTAACGTAAAATGCCAATAAAGTTTTGATTTTTTCGGTTTTTTTTTTTTTTGTTTTACATTCTTTTATAAGCTAAAATGTGTTAATGCGTGCGTTTTAATAAAAAAAAATTATATCGATAGCGATGGCAATGAGGGCCAATTTAATTTGTTTTCTGCTCCTTAAATTTATCGATTTTTTATTTGAACGTTTTGTCAAGCAGACGTGTCGTCTGGTCTGGGAAAATGGTGAAAATTTTGTTTGAATTTCTTATTAATTTTGTATGTTTTTGATTTTAATGGCGATGAGGCCTAATTATTGCTGATGATTATGACCGTAGCAGTGTCTTTAATAATGATTTTTATGGTTCATTAAATTTTTTGGGCCAGAAGGCTCAAAACAAATAAAGATAAGCATAGCTAAGCAATTTAAAATTATACTTGAGGCTATTAATGCATACGATTAAATTTAAATTTAAAAAATATTGAAATTTAAAATGATAACAGTAAATGGCATATTAAGCGCCCACTGGAAATATATTTCAAATCAACGTTTAAATTATTATTTATAACTTAAATACACAGGATGTATAAGCTAGGTTTGTGTCTTTAATAACTTAGATATTGGATAAACAATAGTCCTTCATTCGTACGCAGTTCGTCGTTGATATTTTTGATATCTTTTACATATGGTTTGTGTCTTTAATAACATATATGTCGGCTAAATGTCTTTCATTTAGACGCAGTTTGTTATTGAATACAAAATGAAATAAGAGGCATGAAGACACATTGTTTAATCACCACAGGTTATCAGTATTAAGTTTCATAATTTTATCAGAATTTTTCATTATAAAAAATACTTCATGACATGTGGCAATGCCAAAAATGGGTGGTAAGTTTTAACATTTGTTTATGGACAAACTAACAACTTAATCTTACTTTTTTTTAAACCAACACTCAGGAGATGGCTCCTACTTATGCAGTGTATTGTATTGGATCTAGGAAAATACTTTGAGAGAAGAAGGAAAGAGGGAATAGAGTTTATGGACGAAAGACTTAAATCTGCTTATATTGTGTGTGACAGGCAAAATTTCTGTGGGTAGAGTATTCCACATTCGAATACATACGTACATACAAACGTACATTCACATATTCATACATATACATATTCATACATACATATATACATACATACATACATACATACATACATACATACATACATTCATACATACAAATTTCATACATATTTCATATTACCTTTTCCTGGCGAAGTCTCACCTGGGAGATGTTTTAACCGTTGCCTCACGTCTAATACGTCACGTCACGACTAAAGAACGAATTGTGTCCGTAATGCATCTTGCATTCCACTAGCCAAACGACCACAAACGCTCCGTAAGATGGTTTTTGGGAAATAGTCCCTTTAGTCCCGCTAGAGCCGCATTCGTTGTAGTACCGGTAGAATAGTGGGACAAAACGGTGCTTCAGTGAATCACTAGAATTGGATACCTTACCGTTATTAAAGATAATCTTCGCCCTTTCCCGTATGCTGTTGAGAAGCCTCAAAATACACTTTGAGGTACCAGCCCATACATGAGAGTTGTAGTCCTTTCTCAGTCAGATATAAGTGGTATAAATACTCAGGAGATCAGATGGAGAGATGGCAGCAACAATTTAAAGTCGAATTCGAACGATAGATGTTTGAGAAAATTTTTATTTTATTTACTCTCAGGGTTTATGCCAGAAGACTGCTGAGAGAGGGGCTAAGTTTTATTATAGATTTCGAGAGAGTTTTAATCACAGATTTGTCTGCCTACTTCCGTTTTTGCAAGCTAGTCTATTTGCTTATTGTCGAGAATACCCAAGTCCTAAGTTACCAGCAGTAACCGCAGTCGCCGTAGCTTAATAGGAAGTATGTTGACTTATTAGACGTGAGGCCTCGATTGCAACCCCAGGTCAGACATCTCCAACAAAACGAAATATGAAAACATATTTCTTCGGCGTTTTCCTCTCAGCAGATTTCAGGCAAAAACTCTGAGTGTAAAGAAGATTGCCAATGAAAAAGTTTCTTAAAAAATATGACTTAAGGAATCTACTTTAAAATATAGGCCCCGCCACTCACGTATAAAAATTAACACACACAACATAAGTAGTGTGAGAAACTAGATTGTAATCCTGACTGAAGAGTTGCGACGATGAGTCAGGAGTTTGGCTACCATGCTGATTAAGCTTCCCCAGACAGTCGCATATTATCCTGGATTGCTAGAAGGATTGACTGACTGCCAGATATATTTCCCATGAGCACAAGATCCCTTTTTGAACAAGCTGTATGCCACAAAATTTATGCAGCTTCCAGATCACTTCATTCATTTCTGATACTAAGGCTAGTTGTGAGGCAGTTCCCTAAAGTATAGAGTCCACCTGTTCTGTCCAGGCCATAGTTAAGGAAGGAGCTGTCAGCCAATTGATTCCTTAGGTTACGAAGACCTGTAATGAATTTCATGTTAGATTTGTCTCTCAACCACCTAACCACAGCCTCGGAAGCTTTAGTCTTCACTATGCAGCGGACTTATATGCAACAGAGCTTTCAACGTCTCTGTAGTACATACCCGCATTGCCTCTGTTATGAGAACACGTGCTGTTTACAGATCTGCTCAGATCTTTATCGACTTCAGATAATAAGGAAGAATGCCATTTCGTTATATTTGTATAGATGAAGAGACGTATAATGAATACGAATTGCAATACAACGCTCTTGTTGTCTCGTACATAACACTCTGTTGATTTTATTAAGTATTTCAACGACAGCTGCAACGTAGACAACGTGGGTTACACAACTCTGCGTTAACAATCTTCCGTAGCTTACAACGACTGGCTGATAAATTTATTTGTATTCTGTATTAAAAAGCAAATCAAATGCCTTAGTTTTTTTTACTAAAGCGCCTATGGGATCATCAAGAAATTTTTATTATTTCTTGCATCAACATTATCATCCCGGCTGGTTGAAATTAATTTAAAAAACTTGGGATATTCTTTTTTAATTTGAAATTCAATGCCCTTTTTTGAAATTTAACTTGAGATTGCGTTTTATCTCTGCAAAATAGGATTAAAGTTGCTAGTTTTCTGCAACATTTGCTTCCGTTTCATTTGAAAATCGCATCACGTTTTTCAATTTCAAAATGTTTCTCTAGGATTTTTTCAACTTTTTCCCTTCTAGTGTAACAAATTTCATAGAAATGAAGATGATGGCAACGAAGCACTTTTTTGTATTTCTTTAAAGGACAAAAAATCTATTACGTATAGTGTTACCAAACAAACAAAAAAGGAGGGACATTGTTGTGCCAACTATTAAAAAAGTCAAGTTTAGGGTCAAAGTAAGGGAACGTAGAACATACACAATACCTCGGGCCAAACAAACCGATCTTAAGCAGTGGCAATGAAATGTTTTGGGCAACAAACAAATTTCCCGCAGCTGTTGTTGATATTGTATACGTTGTAGGCATTTTTATTAAATAAAATGTAAACAGTTCCGCAAGACAACGTAACATTTTCACTTTAATGCCCAGATGACAAGAAACATACTTTAAAGCGAATTTAATGCAAATGGCAAAAGCCATTTGACATACACTAATGTAAAAAATAATAAAGACACCAATGTGGCACTTAGAAATTTGATAAGAACGTAAGTAAAGGGTGGGCCATATAAAAGTTTAAATTTAAAACGGTTTGAAATTTTGCCAAATTTAATTCTTTGTCGTGAAGTACAATTGTTCCGATGAAAAATGGAATATCATTTCATTCATATGTCTACCGCTACTGGCCAAACAGTACCTCATTCGATCGAACCAGTTTTCGTGCACTTTTTCGTGTATATGGGATCGTATCTCGGCAATGACATCATGAATGTTCGATTATCAAATGTTCAAATGTTCAAATGTTCAATTGTTCAATTGTCTCTGGTTTGCACGCATAACACTTTTCTTTGACGATGGTCCACGGAAAATAGTCCAACGGTGTCATATCACATCTTCTTGACGGCCAATTGACATCACCATTTCGGCTAATTAAACGGTCAGCAAACGTTTGCTGTAATAAATCGATTGCGGCTTGAGATCTGTACACCATCCTATTGAAACCAAACACTGTTCACATCAATACCATGAAAAAAATCAGTTATCATAGTGCAATAGGTGTCTCCACTGACAGTAATGGTTGCGCCGTTCTCATTTTCAAAGAAAGCCATACCAAACAGTCACTCGCAATGAGTGCATTGGCTTCTGTAAGACCACATGTGGTTTTTCTGAGCCCCAAATACGGCAATTTTGCTTATTAACGTACCCATCAAGATGAATATGTGCTTCAAAATCGACATCATCGAGCAGTTTCTCATTGGCCCGTCTGTGTCAATAAATCCTAACGTTACTCAAGCTTAAATCTATTCATTGCGTTCAATGGAGGTAACACCCTGAATTTTATGACAAAATAGAATGACATAAGTATTGTCAGAAATCCAAAATAACCGAAGGTTCAAATTTAAACAGATAGATGGCCCACCTTATATATTTTCGGTGTCAATGTTAAGAAACAATATTTTTGTTAATGTTCCATTTAAATTAGAACTTAGAAACGACTATTGGAAAAGGTCATTGTTTGGTGGGAATTATTTTCCGGAAATAATCGTAGAAGAACTTTTATCATCAATTCAGCGCGCTATGGATATATGATAACCGATTTTTTTTATTATAAACCAAATGGTATATGGTTTCGACTATATAACACAATCTATTTTGGATTTTTTGTATAAGAAGTTTTCAAAAAGCGTAACATTATGGCTCCTTAATTAGCCAACAACATACTTCACAGATATACTATCTGCATATTGTGTTATAAACTTGCTTACTTACTTATTTACTTACTTACCTACATACTTGCTTGCTTACTTACTTACTGACTTACTTACTTACTTATTTACTTACTTACTTACCTACTTACTTACTTGCTTACTTACTTATTTACTTACTTACTTACCTACTTACTTACTTGCTTACTTACTTACTTACTTACTTACTCAATTGGGCATTAACAACCCGATTATCAGATATCGGGCTGGTCTTACACATTCTTCCAGGCGACTTTGCTTTTTTAAGTGCCTTGGCCTGTTGGTCACGCTAATTGATGACAGCATTTTCTCGACTTGGTCCTTACAACGCTAACAAGGCTGTTTTCCCGCCTACTTACAGCAAATTTTCGCATCAAACATCAAACAGTCTCAACGGAGCATCCTCATTCATCCGAATAACATGGCTAAGCCAGCGCAGTCGCTGGATATTAATACGCTGCACAACGTTCACATCGTTGGGGGGATCATACAACTCATTGTTGGATCGAATGCGGACATCATCGCAAACTTGCACTGGACCAAAGATCCTAAGTAGAATGTTTCTCTCGAGTACTCTTAAGGCAGCTGCATCAGTGCTTAATAGTGTCCATGTCAATGTTATAAACGGTGTAACAAACCGAGGCATATTTGTAGATTTAATACTCAAGTTGATGTAATATTTTGTATTACAAATTATATTCTAATTATATAAGAGCGGAGTAACTTGACCATATGCTCGGTGTAGTATCACAGACCAGAGTCTCTGTTTGGAATCGAACTCACGACCCTCACGCTAATAGTCAAGCACACTACCCACTAGACTACCAGGGCACCCAATTTTCTTAATATTTTTAATAAATCTTCTCATCACTGTCAATTTTATTTCAATCATAATTATGTTATTTAAAATGGCACTTAACCTATCAAATCAAATTTAAATCGCCTGTAAATGGCGATAACAACATTCAAATTGAAATGCCATTTAATGAGATGCCAAAAATAACGAAAATTTTCAATCCTAAGTTGAAATGTTTCCAAAAATTAAGGCATTTTTATTTCAGTTTGGCCAATAGCATTTGGAAAAATTACTCTCGATTAAAAATATCCTCCTTACTAACAATAAAGCATCTTGCCAGACTTCATTTAGCTTTTAATTACAATTAATTTAAGAGCCCTTATTAAGTTTTTCCTCTTTGGCATTCGTTACCAAGATTTTCACACTTCAATTATTTCATTTATTTTCGTTTGGCATTTTAGTTCTTGCTTTTGTTTTTCTTTCCTCTCTCTCGTTTTGTTTTTATTTCAGTTTAGTTAGCAGCCGAGTTTTTCAATACATTTTCCAAACGAGAATTGTAATGATTTTTGAAATTCTTAAATTCAATTCAGCGAAGTTCATCTTCATTATTTATCGTTAATTTGTTTAAAGTTTTAATTTTCTAATGTAAATGAAAATAAAAAAAAAAAAAAAAAAAAAAAAAAAAAGTTTTAATTTTCTTGTTTAAATTTCTTGTAATTGTTTAGAAAATGCGTTCAGTTTAGCGAGTAGCATTTTGCAATTTAAACTTAATTACTTGTATTATAACTTTAACTTATTTTTGACTGTTTAACTAATTGTTCTTACATTCAAAGTCAGTTTTTTTTTTTCTTTCTCTTTTAGTTTTACGTTTTAAGCCAACAGCAAAGTATTTTATATTCACCAACAAAATTTTAGTTTTACCAACTAAATGCGTTTCTAATTATTATCATTATCTTTTGGGGGGAAGAAAAGAGTGCATCTGTTCATATGCGAGGGATGTTTCAATGGGTGTTCAAAATATTATTAGCAACCAAATGAATTCATCTTCTTTAAGCTTATCTCCAATACCTGTTCATTGCAACCCTTTAGTCAGGATTATAACCTATCTTCTCCCACAACTCACATCGTGTGTGATAATTTTTTCCATGAGAGACGGCAACTATAGTTTAATGTCGACTCCGAATGACAGATTTGAGATAGTCGGGATTACAACCTAGCTTCTCACACCACTCATGTTGTGTGTATAATACTTTTATCCATTAGAGGCGGCACCTATAATTTAATGTCGACTCCGAACGACAGAATCGCGAGAAACTTTTCATGGCAATTATATTTAACTCTCAGAGTGTTTGCCCGAAGAGTGCTCATGGGAAGTCGCCAGAAGATACATATATATTCTCAGATTTCGTTTTGTCCGTGGTCTCACGTCTAATAAACAAACACACAACCTACTAGACTATGGCGACTTCTCTCCAATGCCTAACTAATAATGCAAAACAAAAGGCAAAGTTATCTGATTACTTACTTAATTCTTCATTACAACTCCTTAGTCAAGACTACAACCACACATGTTGCATGTGGGATAATTTTATCCATCAGAGACGGCACCTACAGTTTAATATCGACTTTGAATGACAAATTTTTGAAAAACTTTTCATGGCAATTTTATTTTATTCCCATAGTTTTTACCAGAAGACTGCTGAGAGGGAGACGCCTGTAGATTTATTTTCTCGGATTTCGTTTTGTTCGAGATGCCTGAGTTGGGATTTGAATTCCAGGCTCCCGTCCAAAATACTATCTTCTTGAAAATGTATACAGCCTCTGTGCTGACCAACTTATTGGATTAGTTTAGTAGAATTCGCTTAGTACAGGGACTACACCTAACTGTGGCGTCACAACAGGCCGCAATGTCTGCTAAGCTACCACTCCAATCTACCTAGTACCTACCTACTACCTACCTACTTGAAAATTTAATGGCGGCAGAATTTCAATATGTTTAGTGTCCAGTCTGAACCTGTCGCATTATGGCTAAGGGGTCCTTGAAACAATTTAGAAGGAGAGGAAACTCTACCAGTCTTAGGCCCTCTCATATGTAACACATTCCACTTCAACTGATGCCCTCTTAGCTGGTCACAACAAATGAAATATGAACAGAAGAATAACCCTGTTTTTGTAAGGCGAACGTTTTCACACGTTTGTCTATTTCTTTGGAAAATACAAACAAAATTGAGTCTAAAATCGTTCGTCTTATAAAAGCAGCCTCTATGTTAAAATTAAAAGATCAAAAAGGCAATGAACAGAGCAGAACCTTAGAAAATTCGTAAAAACTCTATTCAAGAGTAGCCTGCGTGAGTCCTCAAGACCTACAAAAAGCGTACTATTCTTGTCCTCGTGCGAGCAGATCAACTAATAGCCAACGCACAAGTAACGCTCGGGTGTTCGTGATGAAATATTGCGCAGTCGCAAACATTTGGCTTCAAATGTGAGAGTTTTTACATTTCGTTCCCATAGTTTTTAGTTTAAGCCGTCGTAAGGTCATCAATTTGCTACCTATTTGGCTCGTGATTGCATCAAAAATCTGAATGCATAACATACATAAAATCAGCCAGGATTACGACCTAGCTTTTTGTATCACATTTGTTGGACGTATTAATTTTACACCCGAGTGGCGAGACAAAAGATTTTTGAGAAACTTTTTCACGGCAATTTTATTTACTCTCGGGTTTTAATCTGGGACTTGAACCGTGGATTCACATTCAATAAGCCAACACACTGCCTACTAGACTACGGCGACTGCATTCTGAATACCAATCTTAGAAAGGGCAAAGGTTTGACAAGGCTATGATTTGTTACACGTTTGTTACACGTTTGCCAGTTTGAATCACGTTTTGTGGCAGGCTGCTAATTGTTTTCATTTTATTTTGGCAGGGGAGATGATTGTGGCATAAGATATTGTGGAGTTTACAGTGCCGCAATCACGAAACTTGGATGCTATTCGTGATTGTGGCATAAAATACAAAAATAACATTCAAGTTTCGTGATTGTGGCACTGTAAACTCTGTAGTATTTTATGCCAAAATCACGAATACATCCAAGTTTTGTGATTGCGGAACTATAAACTTTAGTATTTTATCAC
The DNA here is from genome assembly GCA_932273835.1 of Sarcophaga variegata. Lineage (NCBI taxonomy): Eukaryota > Metazoa > Arthropoda > Insecta > Diptera > Sarcophagidae > Sarcophaga > Sarcophaga variegata. The sequence continues at coordinate 22,264,952 of OW026361.1, read as the reverse complement.
AAATTCGGATGCTATTCATGATTGCGGCACTGTAAACTCTGTAGTACTTTATGCCACAATCACGAATAGCATCCAAATTTACTGTCTTTTATTTCAACTTTTGGTCAGTCCTTACAACGGACGTTTTCAATGGTGCCAAATTTATTTTCGATTTTCCCGGTTTTGTATTTCAAATTGTTCACTCTGCAGGAAGTCTTTGATTAATTCGCCCGCTCTTTGTTTTTTCTATTTCAGTCATTCTCAAATTACAAAATCACCACCTGAATATACGCTTCAAAGAATCTCTCGCGTAATTATTGGCAACGAGTTTCTCATTATTTTTAGCGATTATGACGTTCATAATCAATACACGCTCTCTCTAACCCACGGTTTTAACACAAAAACTTTGTAAGCCATCCTCGGTCTGCTGTTGTTGTTGCATTATGCGTTTTAAAAGAAGAAGACTAGCAGCTCAACAGCAGCTAAATACTGGGAATTATTTTTAATTTTTTTCTTTTATTCTTCTCTTTCTGTTTTATGTACTGCTTCTGCTGTCTGTTATTGTTTTTGTTAGCTTTTAAACTATGATTTTAAGTGTAATTTTTCAATTTCTAAATAGTTTTCATTTTTGTTTTTTTGTTTTACTACACAGAAGTTATAAAAGCAGAAAATCGCTGGTCAAGCATGAAAGGCAAAAAAGAAAAATTATAAAATGAAAAAAAAAAACAACAACAACAACTACAGGAAACGGAATACATAGTTAAAATTACTAATTGGTAGCAGCATCAGAATAATTGCAAAACAAAAATGGAAAAAGAAAAACCCCGGTACTGCAACAAACAAATTAATGAACTGAAAGGATTCTTTTTTAAGTAGAAAACTCATAAAAATAAATTTCAGCGAAATTCTTGAAGAGCGTTATGATTGGACTTCACATAACATAATCGACTTAGGTTTCTAATTACTTTAGAAAAGAGAAATTAATTTCCAAAAAAGCTAAACAATTTAATACAGAATACCAATACCCTGTTCTAAAGATTGATATTTTTCATCAGCTTATGTCGTAATATCAGAATATTTCATTCCAACTTCAAACCACGTTCCAAAAACGTTTCAAAGCAAAGTAAAAGCAACATTATTGGATACAACCGCAAACTTAGGACCATTATTACAACTTGCCGTTAAAGTTGGGTTTAGTTAAAGTTAACTTTAGCTAAAGTGAACTTTAAAGTCACCTTAAACTTCTTTTCGTTATTACAACCTACAGATAAAATAAAGTTAACTTTTTTAAAAGTATGGCAGTGGCGGAGCAATGTCGATAACACTGCTCAATTAAAAAAGGTTTTTTTTTAAACGCAGTGGCAACGACGGGCTTCTTTTTTTGTTGTATTTGCTCATTTTGTTTATATTTGAAGTTGCCATATTGAAAATAATATATATAATATAGCAAGTTAAAACATAAACCTAACTTTAAAAGTTAAAGGTGGGATGATCTTCCCTTTAACTTAACGCTCACTTCTACCTTATTGTCCACTTATAATAATGAAAAACAATTTATTTGCCCGTTAAAATCCTCCCTTTAGTTAACGCCGAATTGTAAAAATGGCCCTTAATCGTTTAATTAACCATTGCGTTACGTTTTCTATTGGTATGTTTTCAACTTTGTTGATGCACTTTATTCAATAGGGTAGGTCATCTATTGGTTTCTATTTGAAGCATCGTTTATTTCGAATCTGGCAATACTTATGTCATTTTATTCTATCACAAAATTCAATATATTATCTCCACTGAACGTAATGAATCGATTTACGCTTTGCAACAAAGAAAATTGATCGGAAATTGAACGAAAATGTCATACAAAATATCCCAAAAATATCGACGCCTTGCCTGAAAGTGTACGTCAGAATCCATCAACATTAAATATCGTTCTCAAGAAGTGAACATTTCATGCACCAGTTTACGTCGAATTTTGCATAAAGATCTCGGTATGACGCCTTACAAAGTTTAATTGGTTCAAGAGTTGAAGCCGTATGACTATCCACTTTTTTTCGTTTCGCTAGATGGCCCTACGAGAAACTGACCGTATATAAAACGGTTCGAGTCTTTTGGAATTTCTGTAAGCTCTTGAAAATTCCATAATAATCCCAATGCAATTTTATAAAATTTGAGACAGTACGCTGTAACAATTTTAATGCATTCTTCGGTTGTTAAGCGATTTATGTTAGTGAACGTCAAAGCATTTTTCCGATATTTGGTCCAACGAGAAACTTTACAATGAAATCGATTTTCCAAAAAAAAAATATCTTTTTCGATGAAGCTCACTTATGTCATTCTATTCTGTCACTAATAAGCAAAAATTGCCGTATTCGGGAAGCAAAAAACCCACACGTGGTTTTACAGCAGCCAATAAACCCATTACGAGTGACTGTTTGGTGCGGCTTGTGGAGCGGAGGCATCATTGGCCATATTTCTTTGAAAATGAGAACAACACAACCATTAATGTCAATGGAGACACATATCGCATCATGATAACCGATTGTTTTGTACCCGCTCTTCATGGTATTGATGTGAACGATGTTTGGCTTCAAACAGAATGGTGCAACTTGCCAAACATCTCATGCCACAATCGATTTACTGCGTCAAATGTTTGATGGCCGTTTAATTAGTCGAAAGCAGAGCATTTGAAGGACTACTAGGAAGGATTACTACTTTGAAGGACCACTGGGAACTGACCTTAAATTTCATTGAAAAATCATCTTCAGCAATGAGGCCTGTTTCTAGATAAATAAGCACTTGAACAAACGAAATTAAATTTAGAACGATACCAATCCACATGTAATTCAATAGCGTCCAATGCATTCCAAAAAAGTTGTTTATAGGGGTGAATTTTAGGCTGCTGGCGTTATCGATCTTTATTTCTTAGACAGGAGGCTAACCAAACAATTTTTGCCAACAACGAGCACTACAGGGCAATGATGAAAACTTTCTTTTCGCGTAAATGGGATGATTTAAGTACCGACGGCTCTAAGTGTCAGATAGCCAGATTAGATATTCTACACTAGCGATTTGAGGAATTCTCACTTTGAAATGATGTGAACAAGCGACCAAGGTTGGTCGATTTGAATTCGTTAAATTATTTCCTTGTGGAATTTCTCAAGTCGCAGATGTTTATGTCTAACGATCTATACTTCCCATCCTTGGTGACATAAACAGGAGTATTTAAATAATGATGATTGTCAACAGAGGACGCTGTGGTCTTTGAATAAGACCTTTTGTTTATAAAAATGTATACGAATAAGCCACAAACCACAGCGGCCCTTAAAGTTGATCATAACACATGCCATCAGTTAAATTCAATCTGATTTATATGCCAGAGTTATGGAAAATTGGCCATTTCGGATGGGCTCCAGTCGCTGTAGTCTAGTAAGGTAGTGTGTTGGTTTATGATATTTGAGGCCTTGGTTCAAACCCCAGCCCAGACGTCTTGAACAAAACGAAATATGAAAAAATGATTTTTTCGACAACTTTCTGTCCGCAGTCATCAGGTAAAAACTTTTAAGAGTAAAATAAAATTTCCATAAAAAGCTGGGCAAAAATGTATCGTTCAGAATCGACTTTAAACTCTATGTCCCTTCACTCATGGATAAAATTAACACGTACAAAATGGCTGATTTGAGAAGTTAGGTTGTAATCCTGTCTAAGGATGGGCTACATTATGAGAATCTGTTGTGGACATTTTACGATGTTTTAAGCCACACATAATAGCATCAATAGATATTTGATATTTACCCGGAATGTCTTTTACGTCACGACTCAATCCAAATTATTTACTGTAGTCCTCTTATTACGTTACGCTTTTATAACATCCAAAAATGCTCACAATTATTAGTCACTAGCTGTACACTGAGCGTGTTGCTGCGCCACCAACTAAAATAAATTTGAAGACAAGACATTACACAAATGTTCAACTAATTTTGAATCATTTTATTGATTTTGTTTCCCATTGTCCTGATGATTCAGATGAACGGGCCTGAGTAGTACGCATTCGATCAGTTTCTAATCTCACTCCTCGTTGTTCAAGTGGTTCAAGCGAACGGGTCTCAGCGGTATATACTCGAAGATTTTCCAGTCTCAATGCTCGTCTGATTCTGAGACTCGTAATGCTCTTTTCTTCCGTGCTTGAGGTATAGGTCAACCGACTGCTTGTCATTCATTTTGAATAATTTTCAGCAACGCCATCCATCGGTAATTAATCGCACCAACCTCCGTCGACTCATGCGTAACAACTTTGTTAAAGAATGCACAGTTTACGATTTAATTCATTTTGAGTAATTTTCAGTGGCGCCACCTGCCGGAAATTACTCATACCAACTTAGAAACTTTCCCCGGCTCGTGCGCAACAACTTTACTGAAGATCATATCATAGTCAAATGCATAGTTTACAATTCTATAAGGTACATACAAACAAACATTAATTTTTATATATAGACTATAGGAGGTGACACGCCCACTATAGCCAATCCGCCCATTTTGTTCATATATACGTCAAAGTCTTTCATATAAAATTTGAGGACTCTAGCTGTTGCAGTTTATGAGATATGCGACAAAAGTAGCCTACAGTGCCTTCCAGACATACAGGAAGTTACTGTTAAAATTTCAAGAAAATAGACTTCAAACAAACAAACAAACCCACAAACAAATAAACACACATTCATTTTTATATATAAGATAAGTTCAATTAGATTAGAAATTAACCTTAATAAATTTGAAATTTCTTAACTGTAATGAAATGAATTTTTAGTAATTATTCGATATTATTTAATTAAAATGTCATTTAATTTAAAGCAAATAAATCCTGTATTATTCATAAATAACACAATATTGTTCTGATAATTAAAATCCCTTTACAACAGTAATTGAAAAGTATTTTAAAATTTCTAATTAAATTCTAACTATGAAAAGTAAGTGAACTTAAAATAACCTTCACCTTTGATCCCCATTCCATTAGTATCTTATTTATTACAGGATTAAAAGAAAATTATAAAATTCTATTATTAGCGATAATTTTATGATGCTCTTAAGCCTTCTTATCTATAACTTATCGATTACAGAAGAAAATGTTTTTCGTTTGTAACAATAATTGACTGTCGTATACCGATAACTATTGTGCACTTTTAGAGCAATCCAATCAAAAACACCCACATGAAATACGAGACACTCTTAGCAAATCAACGAGGCGTACAATTAATTACAGAAGATATTTATCAACCATGTTGACAAATAAAAAGGGTTTTAATATTTCATAAATTTATTATCAATAAAAATAAATACTTGTATGCAAACTGATTATTATCGGTCAATAATGACTAAAAAATGCCATAAACTAAGCAAATTGAAATGAATATGAAGTAATAGTGTCTCTGTACTTGGCTTTCAAGTAGAAACATCAGGTTGTATGCTTTTTTTTAATGAAAGGCACGCACTTAGGTTAGGTTAGGTTAGGTTAGAGGACGTGTACTTGTCCATTAAGACAAGTACAATACCCGGAGGTCGAGTTGACCCTTTGTACAACGTCCTAGTTTCTCACACCACTTATGTTGTGTGTGTTAATTTTATACATAAGTGGTGGGACCTACAGTTTAAAGTCGACTCCGAACGACAGATTTTTGGGAACTTTTTCATGGCAATTTTATTTACTCTCAGAGTTTTTGCCAGAAATCTGCTGAGAGGAAGTCGCCGAAGAAATTCTTTTTGTATTTTGTCTTGATGTCTGGCCTGCGGCTCGAATTCTGGCTTTACGTCTAATAAGCCAACACACTACATACTAGACTACGGCGACTTCAAGGCACGCACTTACTTGCAACAAAATAATTCCAAGTTCTCTCTCGATAATTTCTCTGAGTTCTTGTTATTATAATTGTCGAGTAGAGATACTACTGTACTATGATTAAATGTTTTATTTCACTGCCTTCAATCTTCATGTAGTTTCCCTATAACTTCACCCCAACACTGATGCCTCAAGGAACCTAAAGGGGCTATTGCTGTCTTATAGCTGATAAGCCTCCGGTTGTTTGCTTCTGCATTAATGCCACACAAGTTCAAAAATAGACTCACCTTGTTGGCGAATTTCAAAACTGCTTTTTAGGCAATAAAGATGGAAATCCTTCTATCCTAGAACCACTTGCATTACCTAACCTTCATACTTTAAAGTGTGGGGTATTAAAAATGTATTTCACTATAAACCATGACATATTCCATGACATATTTAAACTACCAAAAGGCTTTTCATAAATTTTTCAATTAAATATTAACGGCTTTAAAATTAAATATCTTTCTAGATGAAAAACTTAATCCATTATGGCCAGACAAAATACTTGGTTGGCTTTTTAGCCTACACAGCTTCAGCCATTTTATTCCCATTCTAAAGTTTTATTTTTTTTTTTTACAATTTAACAGCAATCGTACTGAGCCTATTGAAGTGTAACAAATAAGCGTTTGCGTTGTAGCCAGTCGCATACAAAACAAAATTACTGAAGCCAAAATTTGTTTTCGACATAAATTACGACGACGAGACTGTCTATTAAAATTGTTTTAAATGAAATGGAATGAGTAAGCTAAACAGGACAATTTAAATACGAAAATAAAGAAGGATTACGTTGTCGTAAGTTTAATAGAAAATAAATTTCGTAATATTGAATGAGAAAATTTTGAAATTTTTAATTACATTAAGGCTGGACTTTTCTATTTTTATTTGCCTTTGGAATACTTAATTCCAATAATTGAATAGCTTGTGAGGGGAGGATGGAGGTCTTATTAGGATAAGATTATTATTATATTTTACTTGTATAAGTAGGTGCTTAAGAATGTTTTGAAGGATGTCAAGGGCTGCAGTAATCCTGTTGCGGCAGGTCGAGCTTGTTAACGAAACTGACAAAAGCGCAGTGCCCGTGTAGAATTCCTGTTAGAGTGTGAGCCGTTCTTTAACACAACTCAAGTAGTTCCTTGGTTTTCCTGCTGTCCACTGCTTCATCTTTTTAATAAGGAACTACACAAAAATCATTAAGACTTACAAAAAAAACATCCGATTAGAGCATGGGATTCTAATGAAATGAACTCCAGGACGGTATACGACTGTCGCAGATGTCTTAAAGAGGTAGCGAATCGATATGATATTTGTATCACATGTGTACCAGGGCATAGAGGCATTCCCGGTACTTGCAGATCGGATGAACTTGCCAGAAAGGGCACGACCCTCAAACTGTCTGATGAATTCTAGACATTGGGAATCCTTTGGTTACCTGCAAGCTTATAATTGACATTGCAATCGTGGAACTTGTCAGCAGTAGATAGGCAACTGCGGACTCGAGCAAACGACGCAGAAAAACTAGCCAAGGCTAGATAAAAGCCGAGTGGCAGCCTCTGCTTAAACTGCAAAAAAGTAGTAAGCTCATCACTATTATGGGGGTTATTAAGGGGCATTTTATTATAGGAACTGATGTGAGGCGTATTGGTCTTGGACACTTTGCAAATAATTTCCGCAGAAGCTGTGGAGAGAAGGAGGAGGATGAGACTGTCCTTCACCACTTGGTCGGAGGAGAAAGAGGAACCTGAATGCCTACTATATGGAGGATCTGGATGAACTGTCATGCATTGTTATAGGCACTCTGAGTCGCTTCATCAGAAGCTCCGAGTGGTACCTGGACTAGGGGAAAATGTGAAACTGTGGTATCAGAATTGGCCCTGCGTGTCTGGTTATAACTCCATTGAGGGGCAACCACTCTTCCCTACCTATCCACAAAAGAACATGCCTATAACAATTTGCTTTTATATAAAAAATATTTATTCTTCAGTTGAAAATTTCCATCAGCGTTCGCAATATAATTTCCTCAATATTTTTTAGTCAATTCCTTTAACCCTAATTGCCTTAATCTAACAAACGGAGAGAGAATTTCCTTCAGCCAACCAACATCTTTCAACAGTTACACAAAAAAGTAATTCCTTTTCCCCCATTGTCCCTTAGGAAATTAAAGGGGGATTGAAAACACATTATAAAAACCATTCCTGTGTTATTTATTTGGTGAAATGCTCATTAAAACATCATCATTTATTCCACGCTGTGTGTATTATTGTTCGCCAAAATTTTTTTTAACTCGTTTAAAAATTTTTAGTTTCAAACCATTTTTGTTGTGACAGCATGACCATAAATTATGCAAAACACAAAAGCCGAACAGCAAAAATAAATTTTTGATTTACAATTCTATGGCATTGGCCCACATTTTATTCCATAAGCTGCTACTGCTGCCACATTTGCAAGAGAATGAGTTTAGATTTGAAGAAAAATTTGTTTTCACTGTTTATCAACAACAACAAACAATCATTTCTGGTAGCAGAGCAGAGGAAAATTTTAAACAAAATATGCAAATACAACACAAAATGAAAGTTTTTGAAAAAAATTTTTTCCGTAAATTAAATTTCATTTTTGTTGTAATAAGCAGGACATTATTTCCGTTATAGCGATATCAAATGGTTCTCTAATGTTTTCCCAAACAATAATTTTTTGTTTTTGTTTTTGCCAAATTTTATTCAAAACTTTATAGATTTGCATAGAATTGTGAGAAAATTATCATGTGTCCTTCTATAGGCAGTTGATGCTGAAGCATAAATCTACGCGGTATTTGGCAAAGTAACATTGTTACGTTTTTACCTTTTAAAAACGTTTGAAGTATGAGCTCGTTTGTGCATTTTGTTTACATTTGTTCTTGCAGTGTTTATTGTTGCAATTTTGTTTACTTGTTTATCACTTTTTAATGCTGATGTTTGTTGTTGTATTTTTGTTTACTTATTATAATTTTTTTATACTGGTGTTTTGTTGGTATCTTTTTGTTTACTTGGTCACCATGTAAACAATTTCATTTTTTGTTTTTGCAGCTTTTGTTTATAATTTTAACGTTAAACGATGGAAAAGCAAAATACCATTTCCATTTTCGTAACTATATGGAACAAGTCAAGACAATTGTGGATACCCTCCTACAAAGTGACATGCATAATTGGTAATTACAACCCTTCATTAAGGATACGTCCAAGTTTCTCACACCACTTATGTTGTGTGTGTTAATTTTATACATGAGTGATGGGACCTACAGTTTAAAGTCGACTCCGAACGACAGATTTTTGAGAAACTTTTCGTGGCAATTCTATTTACTCTCAGAGTTTTTGCCAGAAATCTGCTGAGAGAAAGTCGCCGAAGAAATACTTTTTGTATTTTGTTTTGATGTCGAACCCTGGCTTTACGCAATCTGCATCTACTCACATATTCCAGTTCTATTCGCATATTCCTAGTCATTTTCCGTCTAATACGGGCTTCATATTGAATATGATCGTCTGACCCAAACTCAATAGCATTTAATAGGCAAAACGTCCTTTGTACTGTACATATGTATATACAGTGAGCGTCAAAAGAAACTGTACACTATGGATAAAATTCTAACAATCACCAAACTCAACTTTACTCACTTAAGGAGAGTGTCCGAAAAAATTTGACAAAATTTCGAAATTTTTTGTAATTTTTTTTGTTTCAATTTTAAAAACCGAAAATGAAATAATTTTAAAATAAAAATAACGGTATTTTATTAACGTATATTTTTTTAATGTATAGTTACTTTTGGCGCTCACTGTAGTTTCTATGTCGTCTTGCCATATGCAGCTACTTACATATTTCTGTTCTACTCGCATATTTCAAGACGTTTTCCGTCTTATGCGGGCTTCATATCCAATGCGGTCGTCTGAATCAAACTCAGTGGTTTATAATAAACAAAACCCTTTTTGTCCCCCAAATACGTGCAAACATAATTGGTCATTACAACCCTTTAGCCAGAATTACAACCTATCATTTCACACTCCGTTGTTGTGTGTGTTAATTTCACTGTTCTTATCTGCAGGTACGTAGTGAGAGATGTCCAGGTAGTCGATTTGTTAAGGAACTGGCAGATCTGTAAGATCAGAATCTAATAAGATTAAGATTAATTTTTACTGGCTAAGGGGATATCTTTGGAATGATAAGTTATCTGTGGTTGTCTTAATGGCTAATACTTCTTGAACCAGTTGCTTAACAAATAGACTACCTAGCTATCTCTGCGTTGGTACCTGCCGTGAATGACAGTGAATTAAAAAATTATCCACTGTTTCCTCTGCTCCTTCGCAAAGCCTATAACTACAAAGGCCATGTTTTGATAGTACTCTTGTAATAGCTCTATTCCCTCGCCTACTTATGCTTAGAATTAGTTTCATTTTCATAGGATTGAGTTTTGACCCCCATTCACAGTTTACGTGGGAATCGAATTTATGCCTCGATAATTCCAAAGACGAAGCCTATTGGTGATTTTCCCCACTTCTCCTCCGTTGTAGGTCTTGTAAGACTGCAATCTGTTCTGCAGCCCCATGCTTAGTTTACTAGTGCGATTTCATCAATTTTCCCTTCATTTTAGTTTCATTTCCAATAACATCGCAATAGCCAGGTACCCAGCATAATCTAATCTGATAATCTGATAGAAGATCACTTAGCAGCCTGATCAGATATAACCAAAAAATATTTCCCTTCAGATCCGATCTTAGTTTTCTTTGATTACATAAATTGTAACTCTTGAGCTCTTCAGTAGATATTTTCTGATGAGTTCGGTAACGGTTAACGATCTGTAGAACAACAACGAGTTGAGGTTTCTGTGCAGTGTTTAAAGCTATTCCAAGGTATAACCGTAAAAATCTCGTATATATGTATCGAAATATAACAACAAAGCTCCACCATTTCGCAATAAAATCAAAACGATCGTCATCTGAGTGGACTGCACATGATAAATCGAATCAAAAGGAAACATGTTGGCTGCAAATCGGACGTATTCATCGAAGTAGGAAAAAAATCAACAGCGACGAGATAACGTTACATGGTGTATTGGTGAATGAAGATGACAGTTTAAGGGAAAAAATAATAGGGGACTACAATTAAATTCATAGACTGATTAAATGATTAAAACTACGCCTATAAATATGATTTCTACAAGAGGGTGTTAGCCAACTGTTGTTATAAAATTGTTACACCAACGTCATTAAGTCTTAAGATCCAAAAGAATTTCGATTAGTTTCTGCTTGTGTTACAACATTAAAGACTTATAAATAGTTTCCCTCGTTTTTTTGTTTTATGTCCTGTCAGAGGAAGCATTCAATTATTCGATTAAATCCTTTGTTAAAGAAATTGGTTTTTAATTCCAACATTACAAATGTGCGTGCATTACAAATCCAAATAGGAATTTCAGTTCTCAGATTAGTTATCGAAAATGATAAAGTGTTAAATTTTTTGTTGGATTTATTTTTATTTTGTTTTCTTTTTCGTTTTGTTATGAAAGAAAAATACTTTGAAAAAAAGGTTGCTTAATACAATAATATTTTAGGAAATGGAAATTGATTGCTTAAAATAAAGGCTGGACTTTTGATTATACAGTGCTGCACAAAATATATGCAACGGTATCATGTAACAGGACTATTTTACTAGTGGATAGAGTATATTAAGTTATACTTGATCAATTTGTTTTGTATGCTGTAAGCAGAGTAGGTAGTAGGTCGTAGTGGTAGCTTTGATCATGTCACAAAGCTCACATGAGCGCGCATAGCGGCCCGTTGTGATGCCACGGGTGAACGCAGTCCCTGTGCTGACCAAGTTTCACCAAGACCAGGGAGGAGGAAGAAGTAGGTCAGCACAAGGGCTGCTCATCAGAAGCACGACTACCCCAAGCTGGAAAACCAGAAAGAAAGTATGATGAACGAAGCTATATCCTTGACGTCAATAGATGATAGCTCTGTCAAGCTGACAAGAAACAGAGAGCCAAATAATCTACTCCTGCACCTAGCAAGTGACGGACACTGACAGAAGAAGTGGATCACAGTCTCTTCTTCCCCAGCGGATCTGCACCCGCGGCTGAAGTCGTTGAATGGGAACCGCATCCTTTCCGCGTGTCTGTCCATAACGCAATGGCCCGTAAGTATGTGGTCTAGATAATGTTACGACCAAGTCCAAGCAACTGGTTCGTACGCCTACTATCCATCAAGGGCCAGGTGAGTCTAGCGATGGAGCAGGACTCCTCATTGACCCAAGATAGGTTGGCGTCTCGAAAGAATTTCCGCACAATAGCCAACTTGAACGAGGCAAGTGGCATGCCTAACTGAATCGAAGACTATTCCGGAAGGAATGCACCAGCTCTGGCGAGCTCGTCGGCCCTACAGTTCCCCAGAACATTACTGTGCCCGGAAACCCAGATCAGCGAGACGCTGAAGCGCTCAGAAAGAAGGTCGAGATAGCGGCGACATTCCCTAACGATCCTGGAGTTATTCACAAAACCCGACAGAGATCTTATGGCGGTCTGACTGTCGGAGAAGACCGCGACGCGGCTGAAAGCAGCACCGTTGACGAAGATCCATTGAGCGGCCCGATATATGGCCATCACCTCCGCCTGAAATACACTACAGTAGTTCGGCAGCCGGAGAGAAATCTTCGTAAGCAGAGTACAATGAAAACTTATAAGACCGATAACAGAATTGAAATATACACTTCAGTTTATTGTTGACAATGTTTTCACCAGTATGTTGAGAGCATCGGACTTATGAGCCAATAGAGAAAAGATGTGTACAAAAAAATTAAAATTTAAAAGAAAGTCCTACCAACCAACAGCTTCTGCAGGATTATATACCGTGGTCTCAGGTCTCTGAGGTCTGAATACATTAGACTTGCGAATGTCGGCTGGTATGGAGATAATTGGAGACCTATTTCTATGAATTCCTCTATCCATCTATATCCTATCGTTTTTAGAAACTATAGAGCTCATCACAGAATTGGAAAATTTCACGCAGTGAAGTGTTCTCCTGCCCTCGCATTAAATCTTGTGATAAACGACGTATAAATAACTTTGGAACACATCGGCGAAGCAATTTCCTACGCAGATGACAAATTTGTGAGTCTTTAGTAAAATAATACAACATGCCCTGAGAAGGATTATTAATTGAACAGCTGGTGTCAACTGGGTATAAGCTATTCAACTCTTTGCCCATTAACGTTATATGAAGATGCACTTCCTGGTGTATATTTTGAGTAGAAGAAAGTACTTAGAAGGCTAAAACAGTATTAAACCCTTTTCTTGCAAAAAAATATTTGGTTAGAAAAAAATTGTTATATTATTACGAAAATGAAAAATCTAGATACTAGTGTTTCGTTTTTACATCGCTTAACATTAAAATTATAAACAAAAGCTACAAAAACAAAACAATGTAACGATCAAACCTGTTTAACAACAGAGACCAGCTTAAAAAAATTGTAAACAAGTAAACAAAAATACAACAACAATCAGGAACGTAAAAAAATGGTAAGTAAGTAAACAAAAATATACCAATAACACTACAATAATAAACGTAAACAACGATGTCTACATTTATAGAGATTTCGTGAAGGCGAAGTCAAGAACATTCGCCTTCAAGAACATTCATCAGACTGTTTACCCTGCCATATAAAAGGCAAGCCAAAGCACGCGACCAAGGCGAATTCATATAATGTGGGACTAATATTGCAATAAGTACAACAATACAAAAACAACAGGGATTTTTTTGTTGAAAAGTGATCATCTTGCCAAAAACAGCTGACTAAAGAATGACGATGGGAAAAAAATGTTAAAAAATGTAAATGATTTTAAAAGAAAAACAAGAAAAATATACAAACTTCTCACACAATAAGAAAAAACGAAATTGATTATCAAAACAAAATACACAAAAAAACAAAAATTTTTTGACATTGTTATTTCCATCAGCTGGTCAATCGCTCCCACCTTCTATGAATTCGCTTTGCACGCGACGGAGCTAGTGAAATTCAGTCAATGTTGTGTGAAGACGCAGTGCGTTTGAAGAGAGTAATCGTTCTCTAGTAATTGTTCATACAAAGAGTGTAAACAGAGGAATAACAAAGAAAAGCAATAGTTGTTGTTTACATCAAGTTGTGAACAATGGCACACAGAATTGTGCGAATAATAAAGAATTTTAGTTAAAATCAAACACAAATTTATATTTAGTTTATTTGCAATCTACGAGCTCATATTTAAACGCTTTTTTTACCAATGGATGGAAATTCTTTCAAATCTCAGTTTGTTATGATAGATACGCCTTTATAGATATATTCGCCTATATTACTCCTACGAGTGCTAGACACAATTCCTCTCCTTTTTTGTATTGACTCAGCAACTTACACTAATCAGTGTCTTTATAAATTTGCTAAACTATCCTCAATTCCTTTCAACTATTATTTAATATTCTCCATCATTTTCAATTTTATCGTTTCCACTACAACACCTCAAATATTGCTAATGAACTATAATGTTCCCTCTCTCCACCTCTCTATCGTATTAATGTTAACTCCCAGGGAATTTGTGTCAGTTTTAATCAGATTTCAATCCACCATTTTCCCAAGTGCTTAGTTCTCCATAACAATAGGAAACACCTGTCATACCATTAACGTTTAATGTTGAGTGTTTCTTATTATTGTTGTTGTCGTTGTTTGTTGATACATTAACACAATTAATTTAATTTCGGATTTTTGTTTGTATTACCATTTTCCCCCTCTACTTCTTTTGCATTTCGATTTCATTTATTTCTTCATTCCCTTTTTTTTCTGCTTTTTTTGGATGAAAAACAACTGAACAGAACAGAAGTCATTAATTAATTTAACATTTGTTTGTTAATTTGTGATGGTTTTTGTTGGCAACCCCAAATAATTATCTATTTTCTTTGTACTAAAATTATAACTGTCGTTTGTTATTTATATATTGTATATTGTCTACATAGTTTGCCGCTATGACATTTATATATGTTCAATGTACATTGTTAAGTCGTCTATTAAACAACATAGAATCATATACGCGGTAACTATATTAAATTAAATTGTTTTACTGTTAATTATATTGTAATTATTGGTTTTAAATAAAGGTTAACTTTGGGTTAGAATTAAAACTTGGCGTGTCACTCCAGCCCCTCATAAACATAACAATTGGCGACGAGGATTTTAAACAGAGGAAAAAGTGCAACAAAATAAACATAAACTAAGTTTATTTTTTTTAAGTAGAATTTCTACACAATGACTTCTTTGGAACAAGTAGTTGGACAACTCCTGGCACGACAGCAAGAAGCCATGGAAAAACAGCACCAACTAATGGAAAGGCTGATTAATGCAACACAAGGTTCTACGGCTAGTAACGGAAGTGGGTCATCAACAGCTTCTGCAAGTGCAACAGCTCCGGAGACCTTGATGGACATTTTATCGAAAAATATACGTGAGTTTACCTACGAACCTGAAGAAAACCAAATTTTTGGCACTTGGTACGAGCGCTATGAGGATGTTTTCCAGGTTGATGCAGATCAACTTGATGATGCTGCAAAAGTGAGGTTATTGTTGAGAAAGGTCAGTAACGGTGTTTTTAACAAATACAAAGACTATCTACTTCCAAAACAACCTCGTGACGTCACATTCCAACAAACGGTAGACATTTTAAAAAAACTTTTTGGAAGAAAAGAGAGTTTATTCAGTACTCGGGTAAAATGTATATCAAACATCAAAAGAGAAGATGAAGATATAATCAGCTATGCCGCCAAAGTAAATCGTCACTGTGAAAATTTTTTAATAAATAAATGTACTGCTGATAAATTTAAATGTCTTATATTTGTAAATGGTTTGTCATCGCAAAAGGATCAGGAGTATAAAGCGAGACTTTTGACTCTACTAGAGTCTGAAACAGAACAAAATCAGTTGAATTTGGATAATTTAGTCGCTGAAGTAGAACGTCTAAATAGTCTTAAACGCGACATTTCAACAAAAGAAAATCCAAATGTCAACTCCATCCATAGTTCGAAACAACGTATACCACAGAATGCTAATAAAGACCAAAAGCCAAAGCGACCTTGTTGGCAATGTGGAAACATGCATTTTGTTCGGGACTGTAGTTATTCTACACACAAATGCTCGCAGTGTGGTAAAGTTGGGCATAAGGAAGGATATTGTTCTTGTTTTCCAGATGTAAAGCCAAAGCTAAACAAAAATATTCAGCAACATCAAAATTCAAGTAAAAAGAGTAAATTCAACAAAACGCACAAAACCATTAAAAGCGTATATGGTTCAACAGCAACATGCAAAAATAGACGTTTTATTTCAATCGTAATTAACAATGTAAATCTTACTCTTCAACATGATACTGGTTCGGATGTCACGATCATCTCAAAGAAGAATTGGGTTAAAATTGGTAAACCAACTTTAGAAATTTCTCAGCACAAACCACGAGATGCTTCTACAAATGAAATTTGCATATTAGGTCAATTTCAGTGTACGGTGGTTATCCATAATCAAAGTCAAACCGGCAACATTTTGGTGTCTTCACTTCCCGATTTAAATCTTTTCGGTTCTGATTTAATGGAACAATTTAAATTGTGGAGCAAACCCATTGATTCTTATACGTCGTGTAACCAACTTCAAGTTAACAACACACTCACAGAATCGGAATTGCGTCAATCATACCCTGAAGTTTTTAGGAATGAAATTGGACATTGCACTCATTTTAAAGTTCACCTACAACTTAAACCACAAGCTGTTCCTGTTTTTCGTCCTAAAAGGCAAGTAGCGTATGCAGCAAAAGATCATCTAGACAGTGAACTTAAAAAACTTGAACGTGAGGGTATCATTTCTCCTATAAATTTTTCGGAATGGGCAGCACCCATTGTGGTAATAAAAAAGGCTTCTGGCAATCTACGTATATGTGGGGATTACTCTACTGGACTAAATGATCAGCTGGAACCTCATACATTTCCATTGCCACTTCCAGATGAAATATTTATAAACTTTAACAACTGCTCCATCTTTTCAACAATTGATTTTAATAACGCCTACATGCAAATCGAAGTCGATGATGACACGAAAAAACTTCTAGTTATAAACACACATCGCGGCTTATATACTTTTAATCGACTTGCCCCAGGTGTGAGATCAGCTCCTGGTGCTTTTCAACAGTGTATGGAATCAATTGTTTCTGGTATAAAAGGCGTTTTTCCTTATCTGGACGATGTTATAGTAGCCACACCAACGCGCGAAGAAAACATTACAGCAGTTAAACAGGTATTTGAACGATTAAAAAAATACAACATTACAGTGAACTTTGAAAAATGTAAATTTTTTAAAACTTCGTGTACATACTTGGGTTACCATTTCGACAGAAAAGGCGTTTATCCAGACAAAAATAAAATTAAAAAAATTTTACAAATTACAGTTCCCAAAAATATTAGTGAATTGCGATCTTTTCTGGGAGCAATTAATTACTATGGTAAATTTATACATGAAATGAGAAAGCTTAGAGATCCGTTAGATAATTTACTTAAGAAAAATATAGCATGGAATTGGTCATCATCATGTCAACGCAGTTTTGATCGTTTTAAGCAGCTACTGTCATCTGATTTGTTGCTTACTCACTTTGATCCAAAACTTCCTATCAAAGTAGCAGCTGATGCCTCAACCGTTGGACTGGGTGCATACATCTGTCACATTTTCCCTGATGGCAGCGAAAAAGCAATTTATCATGCGTCAAGGTCTCTCACCCCAGCTGAGAAAAATTACTCTCAAATTGAGAAAGAAGGATTGGCATTAGTTTTTGCGGTGGTTAAATTCCATAAATATTTATTCGGGCGAAAATTTATACTTCAAACGGATCACAAACCTCTCCTTGCAATTTTTGGAAATAAAAATGGAATTCCAGCACATTCTGCAAACCGTCTCCAGCGATGGGCTCTTACACTCATGTCGTACGATTTTAAATTACAATACGTTTCAACTCACGAATTCGGAGCTGCTGATATCTTATCACGGCTAATTTCCAACGTACCGAAAGCAAACGAAGACACTATAATTGCTTGTATTCAATTAGAAGATGAAATAAAAATGGTTATTAGTGATATCACAAATGCTTTGCCTATAACATTCAACATGATTTGTGCCGCTACTATAAAGGATTCAAATCTCCAAGATCTTATAAAATTCCTACAAACTGGTAAGTGGCCAAATGAAAAATCTTCTGATATGCAGTGTTATTTTTCAAGAAAACAAAATTTAAGCATCGTTGATGATTGTGTAATGTATGGGGAGCGTATTATAATACCAAGCTGTTTTAGAAAACGCATTCTAAAAGAATTACACAAAGGACATCATGGTATTGAGAGGACAAAGGCATTGGCTCGTAGCTATGTTTATTGGCCGCATATAGATGACGAAATAAAAAGGTATGTACAAAATTGTACCAAATGCGCTTCAGTAGCAAAATCGTTACCAAAAACATTGCTTTATTCATGGCCATTAACAAAACACCCTATGGAAAGAGTTCACATAGACATAGCTGGTCCTGTTGATAATTTTTATTATTTCGTAATAGTAGATTCATTTTCGAAGTGGCCGCAAATCTACCAAATTAAATCAGTTTCTTCAAATATAATTATTAATTGCATGCGCGATTTTACTTCATTATTTGGAAACCCTGAACTCATAGTGAGTGATAATGGAACTCAGTTCTCCAGTAACGCGTTTTCCAAATTTTGTCAAGAAAATGGCATTGTACACAAATTTACCGCACCCTACCACCCTCAATCAAATGGGCAGGCAGAGAGATTTGTTGACACTTTAAAGCGTGCATTGAAAAAACTCGAAGGAATTGGCACTTCTAGTGAAAATTTACAAACGTTTTTAAAATGTTATCGTTCTTCACCAAATCCTAGTTCTAGTGGCAAATCGCCTTCTGAATTGTTCGTGGGGAGAAAAATAAGGATTAATCTTGATCTCCTTAAGAAACATACACAGTTCCAACAACAGCGAAACGAGAAAATGGAAGAACAATTTAACAAACGTAATGGCGCTAAAGATCGGGTATACAATATTGGTCAGAAAGTTTACGCAAAATTATATAAATGGAATAAATCTGAATGGTTCCCTGGAATTATCAAGCGGAAGCTCGGAAATGTTAACTACGAAGTAGAAATTGAAAACATTCCTGAATTTCGTGCAGTTAGGTCTCATACTAATCAACTAAGGCCTCGCTATTCCGAATCTCAAAATGTGCCTAATAATGTTTTGTTTGATTATTTCAATTTAACACCTCAACATACGTCACCCGCAGAGGAAAGTAACGTTAATGCTGAAATTGAATTAGTACCACTCACTGATGGACAAACTACATCTACAGATGAATTACAAACAATTCGAGATCCACTTTCAGTTACTTCGCCATCTAGTTCAACAAGTGTAAACAATCCACCAACAACTTTAGAAAGTGTTACACCTAACGTTGAAGTAAATACACCGAATAATTCAATAATGGATCCTGTTATTAAAACAGATGAAGCTTCTCCAGCTCTTCGAAGATCCAATCGTAGAAAGCGTTCTCCTGTATGGACTCCAGACTACCATCTTCCTAATAAAAAAAAGAGAGATGTTGGCAACCCCAAATAATTATCTATTTTCTTTGTACTAAAATTATAACTGTCGTTTGTTATTTATATATTGTATATTGTCTACATAGTTTGCCGCTATGACATTTATATATGTTCAATGTACATTGTTAAGTCGTCTATTAAACAACATAGAATCATATACGCGGTAACTATATTAAATTAAATTGTTTTACTGTTAATTATATTGTAATTATTGGTTTTAAATAAAGGTTAACTTTGGGTTAGAATTAAAACTTGGCGTGTCACTCCAGCCCCTCATAAACATAACAGTTTTTATGTTCGTTTTTTGTTTTTGTTTTTCTTCATTATTGTAATTTTTGTTTTGTTTTTTGTAGGTGTCTTCATTAATCGATAAGATTTTCTATGAAAACATCAATTCAACTTAATTCGGTTGATTAAAGATGAACAAAAATAATAACAATCATGCTTGATCAAACACAAATAAAGATAACATGCGCATGTGTATTTAGATTGTACATACAGGAGAGGAAAAGTGTTCCATAAGATCGATTGCTTCAACTGATCTAGGGGGCGGGCATTTAAATGAAATGAAATGAAATAAAAAATTCATGGAAATCATGTTTTATATGGCGATTGTTGAAGGATGTTAAGGATTGACAGATGACTGTACTGCCTAATAACTTAAGTTGAGTGAATTTAAGAAAGCAAAGAGAAGCTCTTATTTTATTGTCACAAAAACCAACGGCGTTATGCGGTCAATTTGGTCAGATGTTGATTCTAAGGGGACCCTCTTATGATTGATACTGATTGATATATATTTGCCGCAATCAAAAACACAGTGGGAGCTCCCATCGGCTGTAGGTATCCGCACAGTAGGATACTTTTAACATAAAAGATTATACCGTTCAATGGGGTCTTAACTCTGTCAAACATTTGAAAACAACCGGTAATAAATAGGCCGCAGAGAATCTATTATGCCTATTTAATGTACTCTTATGTCGTTGTTAAGTATAGAGATGTTCAGGTCCAAGTCCTGAAAGACCATCGTTATCTGTCTCAGACCAATAATTCTGACCCTATGCATTCTAAAAATAGTGGTTTCGATGTTTCAACTAGATGCGGTCTAACCAGCTCTAGCAAGTAGCGTTCAACGCAACTACTTTCGGATCACACCCACTAAGACTGTACTGTGTATTGTTGGGGAACATAAAGAGGGTTCCGACATATTAGTGTTGTGCACTAACAGCCTTCACTGAAGTGGAGAACGTTTTTAACAATGTTTGTTCGATATTTATTGGCTGGGTTACTAATTCTGTTGCTAGAGACACACCACAAGTTGCAGTTCTCTAGCTCTTGCCGTTTAAAAGCAAAAGACAACTGCAACAATGAGGTTTTATGAATCAGCGGATGATATTCAGCAATAAGCCCTTAAAGCATAGCAATATGGTGCTCATTATGCGATATGGATGTTTAGGATCTCTATTAATCATAATTGGGAGAGTAAAATGACAAACCTTAGCGTTTTATACCTCTAGAGGGGCCGTAGGTTAGATCTCAGGGCTTGGACCAGCTAGTCAGCGGTATTGGGCCATAATGCAACCATTCATGTTCTGCGTTACTCATATTTGGGGGGCGTTGTTGAAATCCAATGCCACTGCTGACTGTAATCATTCTTCTTGTTTTTTCACTTCAACCTACTATTTGCTATGCTTAGTTAGCTCCCATCTGACCTGCTTACAAAACGGAGTGCAGAGCTGATATCATTAAACCTGAACGCAGTTAAAACATAGCCTATCTTAAAATAAGGACACGCTGGTATATTATAAGATTCCTTATTATTTCCATTTCCTTTCAGACTCCCAACTAAGGACTTCTGGTCTTAAGGTGCGGGTGCTTCCACTGGATGCCTTGAGATTTCTGTCGATGACCGTGGTATTTTTATTAATGGTTATGACATTAAAATTTCTGACCACTGCAGTATTTTCCATGGCCATTTTGAAAGTGGCACAGAGCTCGAACAGCCAGGCTGTGAGAACGTGCCTAACCAACATTTTTTCACCATCTGTGCTAGCCCATGATCAATAAATCAAATTCATCAATAAAATAGCGGAACTTATATGGATTGCAGGACATATTGTCAAAATTACATGACTGAAGTGCTTATCTACGACTAATAGGGAGCTCACAATCTCCGACATTTCAAAGGTATTCCACAAACCTCCATCAGATTAGGTATTCTCCGCTAAAGTTTATAATGGGGCTCAACTTCTTTAACTGCAAGAGGATATTTGTAATATTGCCAGACACTGCTGGACGTCTATGGATGAAAAGAAGACTTATTGTCTTCTGTTCTGAAATTGAATAGCCATTCATCTCTACATTGCGATGGAGATGGGCCAGTGTCTAATAAAAATGCATAGCGACAGACTGCCCGCGAATGACTTGAGCAAGATCTAACTTTGATTCATCCACATCCTCCGGAGATTCGTGACCCCTCATCTTTGATTGAACCATACAACATGAAGATTGCTGCAACATATTCTGAAGTAAAATTCGTTTCGGGTAATGTGTGAACACCGGATTAGATATGAATTGAACCCACAATTATAGTTCCAAATGCTGACCTCAGTGGGACCTAACCTTTATGTGTGTTTTATTTAACTTTACCTTTGAATTCAAAATATGCAGGACCACGTTTTATTTTAGAGAGAAAAAATTTTCGAGGAGACCATTTTTCTTTATCTGCTTAATAATCGCTTTTCCTTTGACTACCTGTATTTAAATTTTTCTTATTATGCCACTAACATTCTCGTATTTGCTAGTAAATGTTTTAATTCCCTCAACAATCAAATTATCCCCGTCATTGTAAACATTATTGTTGTTGTAGGGATGCCTTCCCATTGTGATGTTTTATTTTATTACGTTTTCTTTATTATTTGTTTTGTATCCATGCTATTAACAATGAAATTCAAAACAAATCAAAAAGTCTGTGCGTCAATGAACTCAAATTATCGGTTTTGAGTTCATTTTTATTTTTTACTTTTAATGGCTTCGAATCGCTTGTAATCTAAAATGGCCAATTATTAGAAAAATTTCGAAAATTTCCAAAATTAAAATGCGAAAAGGTCAAAACAATACAGTTGAACAAGTTGATTAACTTTACTTTAACTTTTTTGTATGAAAATATGCTAATGACGGTGAAAACTTTTAATTACAAAATTACTGACTCTTCTTTTATGAGCAGAAAATGAACAGCGAGAATTAAAAGTTTGCAACCGACACTTGAAGGTATTTTATTGCAATTAACAGCGGGACTTTTTATGGGTTTTTGTAGGACAACGACTCTTTTTTTTCGTTTTTTTTTTTTGTACTTTTTTGGGAACTTTTTTACATTTGGGTACTTTTATAATAGTCGAACAAAATTAAATTTTTCTCAAATCGTCTTTATTTAAAACAAAGTGGTGCGAAGACATTTGCATCTGAACTTCTTCTATCTGTCACACAAAGACACAATAAATCCAACAAATTTAATCCTTAATTCTTAACTGTTAAGAAATGTAATCCTAAACTAAGGTTTCAAATGCTAAAGAATATCGTACATTATGCTGACTTTTTATATTTCCGATGCACTTAAAAAGGGCGTCCAGACTATTGCCCCATAGGTTACTATTCGTGTGACTATCATGACAGCTCTAAGATGCTCTCTATATGAGCAGCCCTTCTTGTCAATTTACTATCCAGTGTTATTGCTGGATATAATATCTCAGCCAGTATCTGAATAATCTTTCATTAGGAATGTTTTCTTCTACTTGTCAATAGAACTATTGTGGTGTAACATAACATATATAATTGTTCATTACAACCCTTCAGTCAGAATTACGACCTAGCTTAACACTCCACGCAGTGGTGTTGTCGAACCGGAACGCTCCGGAACGTCGTTGCGGTACTTCCTTTTTGGACAGGAACGCGTTCCGGAACTAAAGTTGATTTCTGATAACGAGAACTGGCTGACGTTTTGAAAAAAAAAATAAAAAGAATTGCTGATTTTTTTTTCTAATTTTTGACGAATTTTTATATGTATTTTTATAAACAAGTGTTTAAACCGAACCTGAACCGGAACAAAACCGGAACGAACCGGCTTGTTTTTCCGAATCGTGAACCGGACTCCGGAACTCGTTCCGTTAAAAAAAAATTAGCACAACACCACTGACTCCACGTATGTTGTGTGTGTAAATTTAAACATAAGTGGCGGGACCTAAAGTCAACTCTGAGCGACAGATTTTTGAGAAAGTTTTTAATGGCAATTTTATTTTATTCTCAGAGTTTTTGCCAGAAATCTGCAGAGAGGCAGACATATTTTTTTATATTTCGTTTTGTTTGAGATGTCTGAACTGTAATTTGACACGTGACCTTACATCTGATAAGCCAACATGCTATCTACTAGACTATTGTTCCTTTCTCTTAATTTTCTAAATACTTATTTGTGTAAATCTGTATACCGTACAATGTGTGTATATTGTTATTGTCTGTTTGTCTTGTTTATTTATTTTCGTTTAATTTATTTTCAAGCGTCCTAACAATATATTTTGGGTGGGAGGCGAGAAGATAGGTTGTAATCCTAACTAAAGGTATAAACAGATAGACGACAGACAACAGTTCGGCAGTTCGACAGAAAATTCTGCCAACTGTTTTTTCTGTTGTATGCCGACTGCTTAAATTGTTTGAAAGCAGAGCGGAAAAAAACGACTGAACAATAACTTTCAATAACTTTTCAGTGTTGTCACTATCAGGTTTTTTGTACGCAAAAATAAACGCACTTATGAAAAACTCGAACACACAAAACATTTATCAAATGAATTCAGATACAAAATCGAATCTATTATTCTATTTTATTTATTATGAATACATGGATTGCTTTTTATTTCTTAATTTTAGAATTGTTCTTTCTCTGCAATAATTTTTTTGCTGTTTTTTATTATAATTTTATGTTGTATTGGCATCACTAATTTGCTTTTAGCTGCTCACAAAAAGAGAAAATAGTTTAATTTGCGCAGCAACTGCTTAGGTTGTTGTCTTTGCTTTTTCTGTTCTGCCTTCATTATAATCGTTTTCATATAAACGTGTGTATTCTAAACTTGGCAGCTTTCTGTTATCTGTCGTCTATGTGTTTATACCTTAAAGCGTTGTAGTGACAAATTAAGATACGATTTCTGGCTCTGCCATTTTATGAAATCAAAAGTTTTTAAAATTAAATACGGACCATAAAACCGGCGTTTGTCATTCAATGGATTGTTCAATTATAATTCGAAGATTGTGTGTGGTCTGAAAAATTTTTACATGGCCTGAAGCCAACAAACAGAACCTTCTATACACGGCAGCCTTTAAATATGTAATTCATTTTTGGTTAATTTATTCTTCTAATGCTGCAGTTAAAAGCTAAGCTAAGAGTGTCGTTTTACTTACTTTACCACTCTTTCCTTTATATTTTTAGATTTCCATCACAAATCGCTGTGTAATTGCAAACTATTTTACGTTGTTTCATTATTTTTCCTACTTTTCTTGTTAATTGTCTTAATTTCTCTTAAAATGTTTTACTTTTCTATCAAAAATAATGAAAGTACCTCTTGACGTATACGTTATATTTAAATCCGTTTCATACAAATGCAATATTAAGTATACGTCACATATCATCTTAAGATAATAGAGACTCATTTTCTGAATTTTTAAATGGAATTCTCGAACTTATTTAGTTATAAGAGACGTTTTTATTTTTCTTTTTACCATTTTCACACCTTTCGTTTGTAATAAATCCGGAGAGAAATTTTATTTCAATTGAAGTTTACCCTTTACCCCAAACGACTGTTGCAATATCCTGCAGGTCAGGTCGAAAAATTGTAAATAAAGAATAACAAAATTATAAAAAGAGAATGAGAGAGAGCGAGGGAGAAAAAAAGGATTTTATTTTGTCAGTAGATGAGTGAGAACAAATTGAAAAACTTGTTTGTATGTGCAGTAAATCATCGCTCGTTTACGAGACATTTCTCAACCAAAGCATACGTGATAGAAAGAAAAATAAAAATAAAAATTTTATATTTTCAGTTTTGGAAACTAGAAGAAAAACTGAAATCAGACTCTATATCAGACTCTATTCCTATAGAATAAAATATTTTTAATGCTCCTTCAACTCTGTTTTCTGTTTTTGAGCCTACGTAGTTAGCTTCTGTTTTTCGTTATAAAGATGCATAATTACACCACTCTCTATTCCTATCATTTAAACATTGCATGCCTGATGGTAAGTATAATTTTTCTGTGATAATAGAAACCTGTTACTGGCATTGTACAACAAAATATTGTCAGTTTAAGTTTACAATGGTTTTCTTTTCTTTTTTTAAATCGTATTGACTATCTGCCAGCCTGTTTGTATGTCTGTATGCATTACATAGACATACAAATCATTTAATATATTGTTTATAAAATAATAAAACAAAATGAAACGTGTCTTCAGTAATAAACAACTTCAGTTCTGAAAAGAAAAATAAATTGAAAGTGAAACTTGCTGAGAAGTGACTTATGCTCCTTTGCCAAGCAATTGCTTCCTGTCATTATTTTGATATCAAGTAGTAGAACATGTGAAACTTATTTCTTTTTATTTTTCTGGAAAAACTTTTTCTACAGAATTAATTTAAGATGACAAGAAAAAACGCACACAGACGCTCTACAGTCGATACTATATTGCCTTACACAGGTTTTGTAAATACCCAATGGCAACAAAAATTAAAATTTTAGAAAAGAACAACAAAATACTACTAAGACTGAAGCTTTTAAAAGAGGAAAGAAATAAAATCAATACCTAGCTATTGCCCTCGCATCAAATTGAATAACTAAATGAATAATGGCCAGGCGACAAAAAAATAATTCATTTCGACAACTCCTTGTATTTGAACGCCGGCCATTAAACCGAATTAAGAACAATATCCACAACTCTAAGATAAAACAGTACATTTGGTACAGTTAGAAAGGTACCTGGTAACTTTTTGGATGACGTCAGCGAAAAAAATTTCAGCAAGCTCAGCTATTGGAATTTAAGGTTATGGCCTAATTCATAGAAAAAGTACTAAGAAATGTTAACTCACTTAATTGAAGAAAGGAGAAATTTCGCCAAGCAAGACCATGTGTTGACTATGGTTAAAGGCAACAATCCGATTATTGAAAGTCCACACTTTACCTCTTCTGTATGGACTTAGTGAAAGCAATTGATACTCTATATTAAACACCTTTCTGGATGTAGGGCTTCTAGTGAACTGAAATCACTTGAAAAACCATAGCAAAACTACATGTAAAATCCATCAGAAAAAGTAATCAGAAGTGCTTATTAAGGCTATGTTTTGTTTAAAGTCTAAGGTATCTCACAACTGCGGCCATTCAATTTATTGTACTACTCTTCAACTTTAAAAGGAAACCCTAAAATGTCTCCTAGAAATCTACTACACCAACAAACTTTAAATTGCTGCTCTGTGGCATCAGCGATAGTTCTCTGTGTAGAAGCTTACATGTATGCATACAGAATGGATTAATGACTCGCAGGTTCCAAGCAGAGCTCATGTTACGCTCAAGATAATCCAACCCAACATTCTAAAAAAATGTAATCTGAGTAGCCTATTCAAGGACTGGTTACAAACCTCAGGTCAATCCTTTATAGTTTCATGCTTGATTCAAATCTCAACAAAAGTTTTAATTGCTTCAAATCCAACTGGCTGGATACAGCGCTTTGCCTCTCTTTAACTTTCTTTTCGTTGAGCATAACCCTCCAAACATCCTACCCAATTCCATGAGCTAAGTGATAGAATGGCTGCTTGACCTGAGAGTATTGTTATGTCACATCTTTTGTACGTCTTATCCAAGTCTTTAACTGAAATGACTTGAAGTACTTCTACAGAAATCATTCATACATACTAGTCTGAAGGCTCTAACCACATGATGCTGCTCATACTTGGAAATATCAAATCCATAAAATTTGAAGGATCTTCAGCAACTGATCCGTATTAAATAAGATTGTAACGAAGGAGCATCACAAATATTCTGATTTTTATTTTACTTTCCAGAACTGTAGAAAATATAAAATTTTTATTTTTATTTTCCTTTCTATCACGTATACTTTGGTTGAGGTATGTCTTGTAAACGTGCGATAATTTACAAACATACAAACAAGTTTTTCCAATTTGTTCTCCATCATCTAGTGACAAAATATAAAATCCTTTTTTTCTCTCTCTCTTTTATATTCTTGAAATAGTTATTCTTTCTTTACAATTTTTCAGCTGACCTGCAGGATATTGCAACATTCGTTCGGGGGTACATGGTAAACTTCAACTGAAATAAAATTTCTCTCCGGATTTATTACAAAACTAAAGGTGTGAAAATGGTAAAAAGAAAAACACGTCTTTTTATAACTAAATAGAGCTGAAAATTCCATTTAAAAACTCGTAAAATAAGTCTCTATTATCTTAAGGTGATGTGGGACGTATACTTAATATTACATTTGTATGAAACGGATTTAAATATAACGTATACGTCATGAGGTACTTTCATATTTTTGATATAAGAAAACTGAAACCATGTTTTGTTTTAAGAGAAATGAAGACAATTCATAAGAAAAGTAGGGAAAATAATGAAACACCGATTTGTTTTGGAAATCCAGAAATATAAAGGAAGAAGTGGTAGAATAAGTAAAACGACACTCTTAGCTTAGCTTATAACTGCAGCATTAGAAGAATAAATCAAACAAGACTAAATTAAATAATTAAAGACTGTAGTGTATAGAAGGTTCTGTTTGTTGGTTTCAGGCCATGTAAAAATTTCTGAGACCAAACACAAAATCTTCGAGTTATAATAGAACAATCCGTTGAATAGCAAACACCAGTTTTATGGTCCATATTTAATTTAAAAAACTTTAGATTTCCTAAAATACCAGAGCCAGAAATTGTATCTTAATTTGTCACTACACCGCTTTAGTTAGGATTCCAACCTAGCTTAAAGCTTTCCACCCAAAATATATTGTTACGACGCTTAAAAGTAAACTAAACGAAAATAGATAAACAAGACAAACAGACAATAACACAATACACACATTGTACGGTATACAGACTTACGCAAACAAATGTTTAGAAAATTAAGAGAAAGGAACATTACAAAATCGCTATAGTCTAGTAGGTAAAGTGTAGTAGTAGTGTGCCTAGGTCAGGCATCCCGAACAAAAAGAAATAAGAAAGATTTCTGGCAAGGACTTTGAGAGTGAAATTAAAATGCCTTGAAAAGCTTCTTAAAAAAAATCTGTCGTTTGGAGTCGACTTTAAACTGTAGGTCCTCCACTTATGGATAGAATTAACACACACAACATAACCTTCGGAGTTCCAGCATAACTTTAGCCATTCTCTTGATGTATTGGCTCCATAGAATCCTAGAATTCAACACCTCTTCTACAAGCCGGTTTGGTCTTAAACGCGTTTCCCTTGGCCATTTAAATCTGGAGCAGCATGTCAGAATATGCTCCGCATCTTCCTCCTCATCTACACAGTTTGGGCATATATGGGAGTATCGTGTCCAAATCTGTGCAGGTACTTCCTGAAGCATCCATGACCAGTTAGAAACTGAGTCACATAGTAGTTCAGCTCGCAATGTCTGTCTTCCATCCAAGGGGTTATATCAGGGACAAGGTGAAATGTCGACCTTCCCTTTAAACTGTTCTCCCATCGTGACTGCCATTTGTGTATGGAAGTTCTCCGTTCCGCCGCTTTTATAGCTGCTGTTTGTCCTGGATACTCGAGACGGTGGAAGTGTATCCGCCTCATCTCAACCGCCAATATGTCTATCGGTATTGCCTTTGCCAATACCAGTACCGCTTTATCAGGCACAGTCCTGAAGCCACTTATCTGTCTAATTGCGCTTAGACGATACACCGTGGATAGTTTCCTCCTAGTCGTCGCCACGGAGAGAGCCTACGACCATATTAAGCAAGCATATAACATTACCGACGTTACAACCCTGGATATTATTTTCCTCTTACATAGATTTGGTCCTCCAATATTTGGCATCATCGTCGTCAGTGCTCCCTGGGTTACAGATGCCTTTTCACGTGCTCCTTGCAGTTCAACCTGTGGTCGATAATCACTCCCAAGTATTTTATAGCCCTCTTCTATTCGATTTTAGTGCCACTAACGGTCACTTCCATATTGTCTACTATCTTTCGGCCACTTATCAAGACGACCTCCGTTTTATGTGCAGCAAGTGCCAAACCTTCCTCATTAAGCCATGCTCCAACTTTTAGAATCACTATGTTCGCCTTCTTCTATATTTGATTTACCGTCTTAGCGACAGAGATTATGGCAATGTCATCTGCAAAGCCCACAATTGCAGTCAATGTACACCATCGTACATAATGTTTCACAGTAGCGGCCCAAGTATAGAAACCTGCGTCACTACGTATTCCTTTCCTCCATCATCCGTTAGGTGTTTTGCCTTCCTGTCCTGAAAGTAATCATTCAGATGTATGCACGTATGTTGTATTGCAAATGGTATACTCTGTATAGCAATTTTCCATTTCATATCAGTTGAGATAAAAATAATCACAATTTTTTTCAATTATTTTAATTCAATTATACTCTTGCATTCTATAATTTCTATACAAAGAAAGATTATTACCAGCACTTTTGAACTCTTAAAGATACTCTCTCTATTTTATAATCGAATAGAAAAAAATTAAATTTCATTTGATATATTTTTATTTCCTAAAATGTTTATTATTGTTCACTGGCATTGCAATAATTTACAAGAGATTTTTATAAATAAAATTCTAAATGAAGACAAATGAATTTATAAAAAATATTATGAAAATTGAAAAGAATATTTTAGCTTTGTGACTCTAAAACAGAAAATTAATGGCACTTAGTAAAGGCTTTTGTTTTAAAATATTTCAGCAAATTTTTTAAATTAAATAAAATCTAGCACATCCCTAAACGAGTTGTTAAGCACTTTTGAAAAACTATGGAAGCAGAAGCAACAAGTGTGCAATACAGTATGCAGTATGCATTGTGGCATTATTTTTAGCATAAAACAATTGTGAAAAAAAATTTATTTAAATTTTTAAAATAAATAAAAACGCAAGGACTTGTATCATCACAAAAAAAATCATGTTGTCCAGCCAAGTGAAATAAAATAAAATTAACTTTCATATCTCCAAGTGTAGCAGAGAATTATAATAATAATAACCGGTTAATCGTTTAATGACTCTAAAGCATGAATGCAGCAGCCATGAGAGTATTCGAGAAAAAAGTCCAACGTAAGATCTTCGGTCCAGTGCGAGTTGGCAACGATTTCCTCATTCGCTCCCACAATGAGCTCTATGTGGCAGCTATATGAGCGGAGTAACGAAGAACTGCCACACAAATGGTAGGCACGATGGGAGAACAGTATAAAGGGAAGATGGACATTTCACATTGTCCCTGATATAACCCCTTGGATGGAAAACAGACATTGCAAGCTGAACTAATACGTGACTCAGTTCCTAACTGTCACGGATGCTTCAGGAAGTACCTACACAGATTTAAACACGATACTTCCCCTATATGCCCAAACTGCGTAGATGAGGAGGAAGATGCGGAGCATATTCTGACTTGCTGCCCCAGATTTAGATGGCCCGGGGAAACGACATGGACATTGTACAGTGTATTAACACCCAGCGGCTGAGCTGGCTCGGTCATGTCTTTCGAATGGATGACGATGCTCCGGAGGGTATTTGATGCGAGGATTTGTCGAAGTCGGCAAAGGGGACGACCTTGTTGGCATTGGGCGAAACAAGTTGAGGAAGCCCTGTGTGACCAACTAGCCCGGTGTAACCGACTGGCGAAGACGCACAAGAAGCAAATACGCCTGGAAGAATGTCTAAAACAAGCCATTATCAGGAAATATGGTTGTTAAACGCCAATTAAGTAAGTATGTAAGTAAGTAACCGTTAAACCAGTTTCCTTTATTCTGTTTAAGGGCCATTATTACAACTTGCCATTAACTAAAGAGAGGATTTTAACGGGCAGATAAATTGTTTTTCGTTATTATGAATACCCAATAAGATAGAAATGATCGTTAAGCTAAAGGGAGGATCATCCTACCTTTAACATTTAAAGGTCACTTTATGTTTGAACTTGCCATATTATATATTATTTTCATTATGGCAACTTCAAATTTAAACAAAATGAGCATATACAACAAAAAACTAAGCCCGCGATTACCACTGCGTTAAAAAAAACTTGTATAACTGAGCAGTTTTATCGACATTGCTCCGGCACTGCTATATTTTTGAAAAATTGTATCTGTAAGTTGTAACAACGAAAATAAGTTAAAGGTAACTTTCTAGTACCCTTTAGCTAAAGGTACCTTTAACTAACCCCAAGTTTAACGACAAGTTGCAATAATGGCCCTAAATATCATAAAATATACAGCAAATATACCCTTAATGCACTGAAGCGTATGAGTAATATTTTTCACGTTACTAACACTCATACGCTGTGTTTTTATTTTTATCGCTTTTATCAATTTTCTGCTTAAATTTCAAATCCCTTTCTTTCTTCGAACCTAAAACAACAGTTCATTACGCTTTGAACCCTTTCGTTAAGTGAATGATATGAAATAAACCATAAAACCTCTTGCAAAGAAACCCTTTAAAATCTCTATTAAATTTGAAAAAAATTCTAATTTGAAATCTCCTTTAAACGAGTTACTCGACGTCATTACGCGCATTTTAAAATAAAAATTTACGTATTTTTTTACAACATAATATACAGTGAGCATCAAAAGAAACTGTACATTAAAAAAAATATACGTTATTTTTATTTTAAAATTGCTTCATTGCCAGTTTTTAAAATTGAAACAAAAAAATTTTAAAAAATTTCAAAGTATTGTCAAATTTTTTCGGTCACTCTCCTTACGTGGTAAAAGTTGAGTTTGGTAATTGTTAGAATTTTATCCATACTGTACAATGTCTTTTGACGCTCACTGTATATCAACTGTATAACAACAGGTTATACTAGAAAATAACTTTATTTAGCGGTTGGTTTTTAGCTTATGTCGCCTTAAAACTTTAGCACGTATGGTTGTTTTGTTTGTGGGTAATAAAATAGAAACTTAAAATGACAGAACGACACTTTTTGTTTTGATTGTGGCAAATAGAATTAAAAGTTCATGGCCATTTAAGTTTTGTATTGCATTCAAAAAGTGACGGTAGGGGGAAAGTAGAAGCCATTTATGAATATAAAAGCATTCAAATGAAAATGACATTTTATTTGGAAAGAGTTGCAGCTTTTTTAAAATTATTTGAATTATACTTGAAGTCACCAAATGCCGTTTTGACTGTAAAAAACTTTATGGTACCAGATATTAATCCCCATACTGTCTCTATGAGATGCCAACAGACCTTAAAACTTACAACTAAATTGTGAACATCTTATGGTTTAAGTTTCAATCCAACAATAGCACTTTACACCTGCAAAAGTATCGCAGAGAAGATCTGTGGCCATAGACCAACCATCACGTACTAGCTCTATCGGCGCAAAGTAGAATCCATCTTGCTTAATGGTGTACTTATTTGGTAGATGGTGGACAAGCACTAATGCCACTTCCGAGTGATAGACAAAGAAAGCAGACATTCAGCTAGCCTGAACGGCAGTGCTCTCTGCTCCACTCCAACCAAGGCATTATTTGCTACACTCAGTTGACTCTACTTTGGCCTTCTATATAAAAAATAAAGGACTGATATGATGGCAGTAAGGCTCAATGTAGTTAAATCCTGCCCCAATATGGATAGTATGGAATTTCAGAGAGACATAGACATGCATAAAATACATACATAATTGGTCATTACAATCCTTCAGTTAGGATTACGACCTTACTTCTCACACCACTTAGGATATGTGTGTGACAATTTTATACATGAGCGGCTGGACCTATAGGTTAAAGTCGACTCCGAACAACAGATATTTGAGAAATTTTTTATGGCAATTTTATTTACTTTAAAAGTTTTTGTAAGAAATCTGAATGAGGAATAGTGGCCAGAGAAATATTTATTCATATTTCGTTTTATTGGAGGACCTGGGGTTTGAACCTTGACCACACATCTAATATCCAACACACAACCCACTATACTACGGAGACGTCAAAGACATAGACACATCCGTTTCAATTATATAGTTCCTTATACCTTTCCGAATAAAACATTTGATTTTAGAATTCCCACCAGGAACTTGTGATCTAAAGATACAGGTTTACACCGATGCCTTAAAGATACGTGTTCTGGCATTAAATTTTTTATAGGCTGTTTGATCACTCCAGCGTTTTTCAGCCTTTTATGCAAGCGACACAAGGCGTTTCCCCAAAAATGTTTAGATTGAAATGAAAATGTTTTCATCGTCCATCTTTCTTCATGAATTCCAATGATATTCTTAATGAAATTTTGGAACATTTAAAGGTAATTCTTGACCAAGAATGACGAGGAAATTTCTGTGAATTCAAACGTACATTATGGAGAAAATTCTAACAATCACCAAACTGAACTTTTACCACTTAAAGAGAGTGCCCGAAAAAATTTTACAAAGTTTCAAAATTTTTTGTAATTTTTTCTTTTTTTAAATTTTAAAAACTGTCAATGAAACAATTTTAAAATAAAAATAACGGTAATTTATTAACGTATTTTTTTTTAATGTACAATTTCTTTTGACGCTCACTGTAGTTACAGCAAGACGGTTTTGCCTGCAACACCTTACTTGCATTAATCGCGTTAAATTACCTGAAATTCTAATATCAACTGGCCGTGAAGATCAGGTCTGAGATCGAGCATAATATTGGTGAGATATACAGTCACATCCCTGTAAAGAAGCCATGGACTTTTTCATGAAAATTAATGGCCTGTCAATAGAACCATGTCGGCTATTTGACGGATGTTTTATTCTATGCTTGAGCAACTAAAATGAAGAAAAGAATTCTTACTGTGACACACTTTATTTGCTTGTTTAATTGACAAGGAAAATATTGTTGATTTACTCAAGCTTTTTTTTCGAAATTAACATTTTTTTAAACAATACGTGAAAGGAAATGCTTTATAATTAACCTCTCAAAAAATATTAAATGTGTGTTCATTTCTATTTTCATTCGCTTAGTATTGTCAAAAAAATTTTGATCATCATGTGCTACAATAAGAAAAAATAAACTCACGCACACAACCATATACATGCGTGACATAAAATGTTCATTTATTACAATACTCGAGAGTACATGTGCAAGAGTAACAAAAATATACTCAGAGGGATACAAAAAAAAAACAAAAATTATGTGCCATAACACACGTCTCTACCACTTATGATTATTATTTAATAAACATTGTACAATAGCAACAACAACAACATCAGGAGGAATAGGAACACTTTTCATAACCGTCATACATTGTTTGGGGTTTGATGGTGTTTGTGCTTGTGCTTGTGCTTGTGCTTGTGCTTGTGCTTGTGGCAATGTTATGCTATCCGTGTGCATAATGTTAGTGGTTCAACTGTGTGTGTAAGTACTTTTTCTTTTCAACCCAGTATACATACATACGTATGTGAATAAATATTTCCGTGCGTGTGTGCCTGTGTGTTTTTGCCTCAACGTCATGTCAGTCTTTCTGTTTGTTTTGATTACATAACCAAGTAAATTAAATTGTCATAAATTTTGCGTATAAATTTCATTTTTATTTACTCATGTTAAGCGAATAAATGTTGACACACACAAAAGATACGTTTAATTTTTTTTCGTTTTTGGTTTTCTTTTGTATGCAAAATAAATAAATTGTATGTATGTAAAGTTCATTATTATTATTATTAAGGTAATTTTATTTTAAAAGAAACTAAAAAATAGAAATCGAAAAAATATGAAAGAATTTTAAAAAGAGGGTAACCGTGTGAAATGTAGTCTGAGAGTGATGAAATATGGTTTGAATTGGAACACATGCATGGCAACTGTGAGGCATTAATGTATTTCGGGAAGGAGCAGCTGAGTGTATACAAGATCTTGGGCAGGGAGTTGTCATTGTTGATGCAGAGCATTGTAATGATACACTATAAAGATTGAGGGGAATAGAATATGAAAAGATCTGAGTTTGAGTTCAATCACGAAATAACTTGAGGCTGATAAACGGACTTTTGAAAGAGCGCTGTATTCTCAAGATACACTTAGTTAGAATAAGATTTATCTCAAGGGCAATGTGTAGATCCTCCAATGCCCTTAACATGAATTTAATTATCATTCTAGCAAGGGCTGGCACTTTAATTGCTTTGCTAAAAGTAATCCTATACACCCGGGTACCGTAAGGTGAGTACAACGTACTGGGCAGAATTGCAGGTTTTAAAAATGTACTCCTGTTATTAGTATGTTTGGCCTTAAAAAAATAATTACAACCTAGCTTAGCTTAAATAACTAATGATTTCATACAAAAAATTTAAAAAAAATTATTAAAATTTTTCGTTTTGCTAAAGGACTTCTCTTAATTTAATAAAATTTCTTGCAACAAAATTGCTTTCTCAAATTAAACACAAATTAACCGCATCTTTTCATTGTTCTATTGGGAATTTATCTCGTCTTTCGGATCATAAAAACCACATAATCAAAAAACCCAATGCATTTAAATTATTCCCAATTGCCGCTTCATTGCGATTAATTTCCATGGAAACCTTAATTTTGAAGAAAACTTTGTTCAAAATAAAGGAACATCGACAAAAACCGACCAAACAAAAAGAGGTTTTGTGAACTTTCAATAACAACAACAACAACAAGATACTATTTTATAAATTTATGTTACAAGGACATATGAGGGTATAGAAATAAAACAACAACAATAATAATAATAATTTTCTACAATAGGAGTTCATTGGCCTACAAAAGAAAAACCGAAATTTTATACAGTCACTCAAACAGTCAGTCAATCGTTCAAATAGTCAAACAAAATCATGTCAAAATAAAATTTTCGACATGAACGAACGAAAATAACATGAGTTTTGAAAGTGAAAATAGACATACAAGTGGCCGTGGTAGGTGTTGTTAGTGTGGTGCAGGGTAGCCAGCCATTTGAACTGCTACATACTACCATATGAGTTGTTGTATGCACAGCCTAGTGACACGAACAATTGAGGTTAAATGTCTTCTGTTAGTGTTAGTATTGCTGTTGCATTGCATTGCATTGCATTTGTCTAAATGCCGAAATAATGTTTGGCTAAGAGTATATTTTGTGGAGTAATTTGCTAAGCATGTTCCTATCAGTGTGTGTGTACATGCCTGTGGTTAGTTTTGACATGTCTAAGAGACTATATATGTAGATGGCCTCAATACTTATGCTTTAACAATAACTCAAAAGATAGTGTCGCAATTGTAGTTGTGGTTTGAAATTTTGTAACAATATTAGGGCGATACAGAGAAGTGTGATACGAAAAATAAATGAAAGGTATTGTGATCAATGGTATACAAATGGATCACGAAAGAGTCTTGGAACAGAAGCAAGAGTTTTTGGCCCCAGAATGTAATATTACAAGCTCGCGGATATCTTCTAAATGGAATTCTATGACATCGAGAGATGTGCTCAATTTAATTCGTATATGAGGTGCATTCGAGCTCTCGCCTCTTAAGGTACTAAATCGGACTGCCTGGGGAAGCTACTCTGCCCCTCTTTTTTACCACTTTTCTTCTATGACTCTGTTAAGAACGTACCAAACTCTTACTGAACTGTTTTCTTAGGTAAATATAAATCCCGAAGATATAATATCGTCACACAATTGTTTACAACTTCTGGTTTCCTTATGGGAACTATTGATCTAGGCTAGGCTGTCAATTATTTTTTATCTGAAATGTTACTCATTTAACGTAAGGCTTGCAATTTGAGAAGGATTTAGACGGCTTGTGTAGAAGAGAGCGGGTAGTATCACACATACATACATATTTAGTCATTACGACCCTTCAGTACAGATTACGACCTAGCTTCTCACACCACTTACATATGTTGCGTGTGTTAATTTTATACATAAGTGGCGCAACCTATAGTTTAAAGTCGATTTTTGAGAAGCTTTTTCAGGACAATTTTTTATTTACATTCAGAGATCTGCTGAGAGGAAGTCACCGAAGAAATACACATACATAGATAATTGGTCATTACAACCTTTCAGTCAGGATTATGGCCTAGCTTTTCACATCACTTATGTTGTGTGCGTTAATTTCATACATTAGTGGCGGGACCTACAGTTTAAAGTCGTCTCCGAAC
Source organism: Sarcophaga variegata (assembly GCA_932273835.1). Classification (NCBI taxonomy): domain Eukaryota; kingdom Metazoa; phylum Arthropoda; class Insecta; order Diptera; family Sarcophagidae; genus Sarcophaga; species Sarcophaga variegata. The sequence continues at coordinate 22,227,136 of OW026361.1, read as the reverse complement.
AACAGATTTGTGAAATACTTTTTCATGGCAATTTTATTTTTACTCTCAGGGTTTTTGCCAGAAATCTGCTGAGAGGAAGTCGCCGAAGAAATATTTTTTCATATTTCGTTTTGTTCGAAAGGTCTGACCTGGGGTTTGAACCGTAGCCCCACGTCTAATAAGCCCACATTCTACTTTACTAGACTACTGCCACTACTATGGCGGGTAGTGTCGTGTTAACTTAATATATAATGACAGCGTACGACATTGAGAGAAAATACAAACGGCTCTCTAGGTTTCTTTAAATGTTTCTACAAAACCAGCACATTTCATTAGTTCAGGAATGCATTTTACTTTGCATTGGCATTTCACCAACCCTATGAAGGCCAAAAATTTGTGGTGTGACTTTAACTCCCATTTTTAAAATATGAATGGAATTCATTAATAATTTCTGACTTTACATACATACGTAAACCCCTATGATGTAAACTAGCCTTGGAGGATATAGAACGCGTTCTTCGATTAATAAGAAGGCGTAAAAAAGTTAGAGCTTACCATGCTTTTTCGCCACTTTTAGAACATTTAGAAACCAACGGTGCAATGGGTTGCCAAAGTTATATAGAAATTCGAGGAGATTGTCAGCATTGCAGATATCGTTTCTGTCCAAAGAAAGTGTTCTAAACAATTGGGCTTATTATGGTGTATCTTGCATTGTATTAAATTTACTTTCGTTGCCGAAAAATAGTTAACTTTGATTTTGGAATTACATAAAAAAGTTTTGTCATCTTTTTTATAAAATTTTCGAACTTCAATAACCTGGCTTGAATATTTTCTGTACTGGGTCGTCTTCGTAAATCTATGAATATTAAACTCATGGGTGAGATAATATTGCAGAAAAAGGAAGTAAAATATTTAGGAATAACAAGGGATAGTAAATCATAATGGAGAGCTCATATAAAGAGCATATCAGGAAAGGCCAGTTTTGCAAGGAAATTCTGGTAATACAGCCCAGGAATTGTATTATAACTAGCTGTACCATGCGCGTGTTGCTGCGCCACCAACTAAAATAAATTTGAAGGAAAGACATTACACAAATGTCCAATTAATTTTGAATCATTTTATTGATTTTGTTTCCCGTTGTACTGATGATTCAGATGAATGGGCGTGAGTAGTACGCATTTCATTTTCTAACCTCACTTCTCGTTGCCGTATGCCGTTCTCAGCGGCATATACTCGAAGATTTTCCAGTCTCAATGCTCGTCTGATTCTGAGGCTTGTAATTCTCTTTTCTTCCGTGCTTGAGGTGTAGGTCGACCAATTGCTTGTTATTCATTTTGAATAATTTTCAGTGACGCCTTCCATCGGAAATTAATCGCACCAACCTCCGTCGACTCATGCGCAACAACTTTGTTAAAGAATGCACAGTTTACGATTTAATTCATTTTGAGTAATTTTCGGTGGTACCACCTGTCGGAAATTGGTCGTACCAACTTAGAAACCTTCGTCGGCTCATGCGCAACAACTTTGCTAAAGATCATAACATGATCAAATGGACAGTTTACGATTTGATTGATTTTAAGTAATTTTCAGTGGCGCCACCTGTCGGATGGGAGGTGACTCGCCCACTATAGCCAATACCCCCATTTTGTTCATATATACGTCAAAGTCGTCCAAACAAAATTTGAGGACTCTAGCTGTTGCAGTTTATTTATACTTATTGGGTATGTGGGCGTGGCACCTCGCCTACTTTAAACTTTAAAATCAAAAGTAGCCTATAGTTCCTTCCAGACATACAGGAAGGTACTGTTAAAACTTCAAGAAAATCGGTCCAGCCGTTTAGCCGTCTATAGACTTCAAACAAACAAACAAACCCACAAACAAATAAACACACATTCATTTTTATATATAAGATAGGCATACAGAATGAATCTAAAACCCATTCAATTGGAGTTGAGCAACATACAGAGACTAGCTTTTGTTAGTATAACAGACGAGAACCTATCCCATAGGGGTGCTATTGTGATTTATGTTTTCTCTACAGAGTCATCTTCATGTAGGTTGTAGTTTAATTCATTGGATTTCTCTTGGACTCAAATATAATTCCACAACATGTTACTCAATATGCATATTTTCTGGAATGCTTCATCGTAATTCTCTCGAAGAGGTTATAATGGCCAATAAAGTATGCAACATGGTTGATCCTTAAGTAATAAAATCTTATGAAGTTATTGTTAAAATTCTTCTTTAAAATAATTCTCAGGCTATTAATCTTATAACAACGGCCTCTTGTAGTTCAAAGTAAACACACTTCAGAACATCTGCCGAAATATGTATGAAGCAGACATTAAGCAACAACAACCGTTTATGACTCGTATTTGTTTTGTTTGTCTCCGTGTGGTTTATTTTATTATTTTTTTTTATTTCATTTTCTCTCTTTTTATATTCCATATTTTAATCATACTAAATATTTGTATTTCTTCTTCTTCTATTCTTTACTTCTTCGTCTTCCTTTTTGCAATATTTACTAAGTACATATAAAAGAGATTCGTTTAATATTATGATGAGACATTTTAGCAGAAATTGGTTTTTATGGCCTAAATTTCAAACATAAAAACAAAAAAAACAATTTCTTTTATTGCCTCATACTCTCATATCTTGTCCTGTCTTGTCTTGCCATGTCTGCCGTTGGCTTTCATGTGAAAACATTATAATCGAGATAGGCATGCAAACAAATTCTTGAAGAAATGTACGTGCGATTGTCGATAAAAACTCAACAAATTTACTTGGTAATGCCGGTGATGTCAGTGATATATTTGCGTTCTTTTTCTTTTTTTGTTGCATTTTTATGAGGCCAAATAGGTGTATAAAAGAAACATGATTAATACAGAGATTTCTTTGTACATTTTATGAATGTGTCATGAATTATTAATCATAAACGAAGAGTGATTACCTGAAATAAGCTTGATAGTAAAAAAAAAAAGATGTTTTATTTTTAAACCCACCTTTAATCACTTTAACCGATTCAATATGCTCTTGGCTGCATTAAAGTGTGATAATCAACTTCAGGTTTCAGAATTTCTACTTTCCAAGCGTCAACCCTATAGAGTGGCTTTGTTATCTTGTAAAAGTACCACATAAATATCCGATTTTAAAATGTATGTAGTTATCACCTTGGAATTGATAAAGTATTATCATATGCATGAAGTTATCCTCCTGCTGTTTCCGAGCAGCAAGTTTCAAGTAAAGAAGATTGGAAGCACAAATTCTGTGTAAAAAGGTATGATTTTGAGTTTTAGAGAAGCATTCATACATACGTAATTGGTCATTACAACCCTTCAATTAGGATTACGACCTAGCTTCCCACAACACTTATGTCGACTGTGTTACTTTTATACATGAGTGGCAGGGCATCCAGTCTAATGTCGACTTCGGACGACAGATTTTTGAAAAACCTTTCAAGGCAATTTTTTTACTCTCTGAGAGGAAGTCGCCGAAGAAATATTTATTTATTTATTCATTAATTACATCATGCGTTGGATATATTCTACGGTCATCGAACCCAATCTCTAATACGGTGTTGCTTTCTGCTGGACTGCTCTGGACAGACAACGCAACGTCAGACTTCTTGACGAGGTCAGAAGGTCTGCGGTCATTTATATAACTGGCGCTCCGCACCACAACCACGAAAGCCTTGTTCGCAATGCTCAACTGGCTTCCTACTGGGCTTCTCGCTAAGCAGGCTGTTAAGTTTGCTGCGACTAGACTTAATGCCCTGTCTCGTTGGCACATTGTACCTTGTACTCCACTATTCTGAAGGTTGATCAAATAGCCCTCGTGAATATCGACTATCTCCCTGCTGAATATTGTCTCGATAGGGGTTTCCACTTTCTGATTCCAAGTAGGGACGACTGGAATCCTAATACGGTTGTCCCCCCGGAAGTTCTGGATATATATACCGACGGCTCTAAACTCGATAATGGGGTTGGAAGCGGTGTCTACTCTGGGAAACTAGACCTGAACATTTCCGAACATTTACTAGACTACGGCGACTTCATTGTGTTCTTGCCCGGGATTGTTCTCAGGCCCACTGTCAGGATCAGATATACTATCAGACAATTAGTTCGCCATCTTAACACTCAGCTTCAATAAAGGTGACCCGAATTTAAAATGAAAAGTTGAACCAGAAAACCCCGGTACATTTCCTTGAACCATCTGTATACTACAGAATGGTCCCTACTCCTATCACTTTTAATACCTATTGCCATTGGGAAGAATTTCCCAAAATTATTGAGTTTACTGACTCTGACCAGGAGCTTAAGAGGAAGAAGTCAGTCACTAGATTTGTCCTATGAGTATGCCTCCTGGTGACTCACATAGCAGACTTGCCACTCATTAAACTAACCATAGTCTCCATGCACTGGGACAGATTGTCATTGCCACGGTTATATGAAGACAAGCCCATCCCTGTATTTTTTCTACTCCACCCGAGCTATCTTCAAAAAAGCATTAGTAAAACGTATTTGCTAACAAGTGTATTGGTTTACTAGACGGTAGCCCGTGGGTCAAACCTCAGCTCAGATATCTCAAACAAAACGAAATATGAAAAAATATTTCTTTGTAGACCTTCTCTCAGCAGTCATGTCATGAAAAGTTTCTCAATAATCGGTAGTTTGCGCCACTGATGGGTAAAATTGACATGTACAACATAGTTGGTGTGAGAAACTAGGTTGTAATCCAGACTAAAGCGATGTTTCAGAAACATAGTTAAGTACAGTTCACCACTAGTTATTTGTTAATTCCGTTTGTGCTTCCTTTAAGACGAGGGTTTTCCAAAAGTTAATGTGAAAAATCCTGTCGAAGGCTTGTTCGAAGTCAATACAGATAATATAAGAGAGATCTCCATACCACTGATTATTCAATTATAATGCAGAGACTGTTTAAATAACCACGCATGATTTGTAGGTTCTAAGTCCATCTTGTTTTGGAACAACATTTCTTGTAAAGTTAATCATTATTACAGTATTCCTTAAATTTTCAAGCCAATTTTCAAGGAAATAAGTCGGGGTTTTTTGTTTTATAAAATGAGAATTTAAAACGCATGCCAATGTTTACATTTCATGTCAGAGAATTGGCACAAATAATACAAAAATATGTGTGTGTGACTTAGTTGACCTCTGTCCTTATTTGATTATAACACTGATCAATACAATAGGTGACTGACATTGTAGCAAAGATGGAATAGTGGTGTAATGGATATTGATTTTCATCATTTTAACAAAAAAAGAAAAAACAATCTCTAAAGGAACCCACCTCAAATAAAACTAGTTTGTGAAGAACAATTCAAAAGGAAACGTAAGATATCATTTGTTTAACGAGACATCTGTATTATTATCTCCGTGAATAATTAATTTCTCCAGCATTTAAGAAAAATATTGTTTACAGCAAAACAATCGTTTTCCATTAATTAGCATTTAGTGAGAACACGAACAAAATAAACATTTGTTAACATTGGCTTACAACAACAACAAAAGATTTTATGCTGCCATTATAATTAATTGCTTTGCTTTTAATGACAAAAAGTACGAGTATATTCAACAATTACAATTGAAAGCGAAAACATTGAGATTTTTCCGCTTAAAAACAACGCTATAATTACGGACGCCATACAAATACATTAAAACACATCAAAAACAAAAGCAAAAGCGGATTTAAAAGCCAGAATAACTCAACTGTAAACCACTAATGATACAGGAGGATGTAAATTTTCAGTGAACAGCTACGTTTTCCTTGGAAATATGAAATAAAATGTGACAAGTTGTACGCAGGAATTAACAACTGAAAACAAGAGTCCTCACCATTTGTTCTGTAGAAAATAAATTAAAAAAAATTAATAACCGTGTTAACAAAAAAAAAATTTTTAAATTGAAGGAACGTTATCGAGTAAGGATAAAAAATCGCTGTACTACTGTAGAAAAGAATCTGAAAGGCATTATCAACTCCATCTGAAAAAACGTATCATGTTGCTCCGTACAACACGGAATTGTTGTGAACTCTTCATAGTAGATAACTAACGGAACAAAACTATGATAAGACCAAAATTGATCAAATCCAATATAGAATCTACTGCACACATTCAAAGTTTTTTATTCACCCTTATTTTCAATTCGCTCTTCAAAATATTCTTAGGGCCCAGAATGAAACTTTTGAACTTTTTTGCATAACTCGGCTTTTCAATAGAATTCAACGTTTCTGATCCAAGAGAGTAAATTATCAAGAGGGCTTCTAGATCCCAAGCTCTCCATGAAATGGCAACATAATTGAGATGGCTAAGGAAGTGACAAAAGGCATAGGCAGGATCTGGGGTTTTAGACTCATGCAAGCAGTAGTGAAACAAACCTTGCCTCATGGTGTACACTTTTTTTTTTGATGGTGTGCAAACGCCAATACCTCCTGGTAGGTCCAGAGTACACATGCAGGCATCTGTGCTAATCACCAGTGTACTCGTTTTGTTCCAACCAAAGCATTATTTGCCATACTTTAAAGCAGAGATCTGAGCTGATGTGTGAAGTTCAATGCAGTTAAATCCAATGCCAGCTTGGATTATGGCTATTCTATCGCTATTCTGGAAAAACATGGACACATCTGGGTAGATTATATGGTGACACCATTTCCGTTATGTTACAGCACCTAGGTATTGCGATTGCCTCAGTTCAATTACATATTATGTCCACTCATTTCACAGAGAGGTTCAATCTCGTTGGCTGCAAAAGAGCACATGAAATATTGCTGGGCACGACTCACTTTTATCATTAAATCATGTGGCAGAAAGGTAAAAGAATGCTTTCACACAAACGTTCACACATTTATAAAGGCAACATGGGTAAATGAATCTTCTCTCGTGGAGGCCAAAAATCTAACGTAACGGCGAAATGACTCTGGCTACCCACACCAGGATGCTGGAAATACTCAAACGATTTCTAATGTAGCTGTAATTACGAAGATGAATGAGGAGGCCACGTAAGATTTTTGTTGTCATTGTTCGGCACTTGTAAAGCTGAGACGAAGAATTATTAGGCTTCAAGAATTTATCGGCAGAACGTATCTAGCCAAAGTTGATTGAAATAGATTCCATATCTGCACAAATACTATTGCGAACGTTGAAAGATATCAAGCAAAAGATATCAAGCAAAAGTTGATTACAAAAAAAGGCGACGTAAATCGAAACGATGTAAATGGAATTTCATATTGCTCATACTACTACATATTGCTCATACTTAGCAAGGAAGTTACAGTAATCCCTCGATTTAAGTAGCGGTTGGTTCCAAAAAAAAAAGGCGACGTAAATCGAATGACGACCCAAATTGAAGTTAGAGGGAACAAAAAATTTGACGGCGTAAATCGAAACAACGTTAATCGAGGCGACGTAAATCGAAGGATTACTGTAGTAGGTTTCATCACAGGACACTGAGAGATTAGATCGTTGACAAGAGTCTGGAACGGATTCTAGCCGGACTATTGCAAAGTATGTTGCGACGAGAAGAAGTTGGAAACTATCGTACACATCCTCTGCAACTGTCCATCCCGTAGTAAGTTGAGGTTGAGGACAATTGGCAGGGACTTCTTCGAAGATTTGGACTCCTTGTTGAGAGCCAATATTAAGGCTCTCCATAGATTCAAAAATAGGTTGTGCTGGCTGAGAAGAGCTAGAACGAGAAGGTCTTAGGTTGAAGGTAGCTCTCTTGTCAGTCTCCTTACTCTTCCTTTCCTACCTCTTCTGCTTTTCCAATTTCCCTATCTCCTTTAATATCATTTCCCTCTCTACTCTAGAATATAATACAATGTGCCATTTTTACCTGTGGGTCATTTAACCTTGTCCCAATGACAAGTACATGATCTCAAACTTAACCTAACCTATAGTTGTATGACGGAATACATACTGTCGCCAGAACAACTTTACCTTATAACACCAACCAAGTAAACTATGCTCTTTTAGGCCTCTGTCAATTCGATATACTTGGGTTTTAATTTCTTTCTTTCTGATACTTTTACGTTTCCTTTCATGCCATTGAAATAGTTTTCCCTTGTCTTTTATGGAAGAATAAGAGAATTTTGTATACGGTAACCCTAAAAACGTGCTAAAAATTTTTCATGCTCACTCCTTAAGATTTCTTGGAATATAAAAGAATAATTAAAAAATAAAAAATATTTCCCTGCCAAAAAGCGTTAGTAATTTTTGAAAATTTTAAGGAGGATTAATTCTAAAATTCAAAATAATTTTACAATGCCTCTTCATAAGGTCTGCAACCTCTTTGTAAACGAACAAAAAAAACAAATTTTCTTTTTATTTTAAATTTTATTAATGAAATCATAAAAATTCCAAAAATAATTTCCAAACATTAACTGCATTTCTTTAGAAAATAGATTTCATTTTTCATTTTCCCATATTCTAAGAAATTTTATTTAAATTTTTTATTATTTTATGTACCTTTCCTTTGTTTACATTTTAAAGAATTATTTTACCCAAGAGTGGTTTCATGGATTTTATTTTTGGTTTTCTTGGAATTCACTTCTTCTTCTACAGCTTTGTTTGACTTGTAATTACGAGAAAATATTTGTTCTTTAAAGAAAGTATTTATTCGGTGGTTTTAAAACAATTTATCAATAAAAGAGAAATAAAAAGAGAAAAGAAAGGAAAATAAAAGAAAATTTAAAATTGATTTTATTTATACGCACTTTTTTCTTTTTTTATAAGACCACTCAGGACCCCTACTCATTGTGTTAGAATTAGGGTACCTCCGTCCTGTAATGTTTGTAGACATTAGATATGATTCTTTTTATTTTTATAAGTAGCGGGAAAGACCTCTGCAGATAGGGAGTTCCATATATGGATAGTCCGGCTAAAGAACGAATTCTGTCTGTAATGTAGTGTGGGATCCACTGCTCAATCGACCAAAAACGGATTGCCTTGTGAGAAAGACGGGTGCTACATAAGAGTATACTCTTTTCGGGAACAAATTCCTTTATCTCACTAGACTGAGTGTGCTCTAGTGAGATAAAGGAGCAGAATAATAGAACAGTTAAACACAAGCCACACTGCGGCAATGCTTTTTATTAATGAGAATATTCGCCCTCTTCTGCACGCAGTCGAGAAGCCTCAAAAAAGCCTCAAAATATACCAGTCTTTACAAGAGAGTTGTATTCCATTCTCGGTCGAATCTAAGTGGTGTAAATAGTTAGGAGATCATATGAATGGCGATGATGACGATTTTGCCAAATAAACATCTTTTCGGTCAGATAAGCAAAATTGTCGTATTTGGGGCTCAGAAACCGTACACGAGGCCTTGCAGAAGCCAATGCACCTGCTACGAGTGACTGTTTGTGGAGCGGAGGCATCATTGGCCCATATTACTTTGAAAATGAGGACGGCGCAACAATTTCGGTCAATGGAGATACCTATCGCACCATGATAAAAGATTTTTTGTATTCGCTCTTCATGGTATTGAAGTGAACGATGTTTGATTTCATCAGGATAGTGCAACTTACCACAGATCTCATGCCACAATCGATTTATTGCGTCAAACGTTTGATGATTGTTTGATTAGGCGAAATGGTGATGTCAATTGGCAGCCAAGAAGCTACGATTTGACAACGTTGGACTATTTTCTGTGGGACGCCGTTAAAGAAAAGTGTGATGCCGACAAATCAGAGACAACTGAACATTTAAAGGCCAACTTTCGTGATGCCATTGCCGATATACAACTGCACTATGGCACGAAAATTGGTCTTTCGATCGAATGAGGCACTGTGAGGCCAGCCGCGGCAGCCATATGAATGAAATAATATTCCACTTCTAACTGGAACAATTGTACTCCATAGCAAATAAATAAATTTAGAGAAATTTCAAATTTAAACTTTTAAATTTCACACCCAATAATTGGAAAATACTAGACCTGAACTGAATTTAGATCCTAAAGGGTCGGCCAAATAATTTTTTTTTTGAAAATGCTTTAAAAAAAACCACTGAATATTTTCTCAAATTTCTTTTTTATTTGAAAGTACAATCCTTCCGGTTAATAATGGAAAATAATTTCATTCAAATGGCTGCCTCGGCTGGCCATGCAGTAGCCTACACGATCGGTCCAATTTTTAAGCACATTATCGATTGCGTGCAGCTGTATTTCACCAATGCCTTCACGAATATTGTCCTTTAAAGCGTCAATTGTCACTGGCTTGTCGGCGTAACACTTATCTTTGACGGCACCCCACAAATTATAGTCCAACGGTGTCAAATCGCAGCTCCGAGGTGGCCAAACGACATCAGCTCTGCGGCTGATAATGCGATCTTCAAAAACAGGGCGCAAAACATCGAGTGTAGCTTCGGCTGTGTGGCACGTAGCGCCGTCCTGTTGAAACCAAATGTTGCCAGTATCCTCCTCTTCAATTTTTGTGAACAAAAATTCGTTCAACATGGCCCGATAATGATCGCCATTGACTGTAACGGCCACTCCTTGCTCGTTTTCTTAAAAAATGGCCCAATTATGTCTCTGGACCAAAATCCGCACCAAACAGTGACTCGTTTTGGGTGCGTCGGCTTTTCAATGTATGCGTGCGGGTTTTCTGTGCCCCAAATGCGACAATTTTGCTTGTTTACATACCCGCCAAGATCAAACTGAGCTTCATCTGAAAAGATGATATTTATGCCAAAATCGACATCTTCTGGTGTAGGCTACTGCATGGCTAGCCGAGTTAGCCATTTGAATGAAATTATTTTTCATTATTAACCGGAAGGATTGTACTTTCAAATAAAAAAAGAAATATGAGAAAATATTCAGTAGTTTTTTTTTTAACATTTTCAAAAAAAAAAAGTTATTTGGCGGACCCTTTAGCATGAATTATCACAGAAATACGAGCTAATTTGTGCACTACGGATACAGTAAGTGGGTTACTATTAGGCACATGGGCTTAACTTTAATTAAATTTCAGAATTTTATTGCAACAAAAAACATTTTTTTGTGTAAATTACCCAATGTATGGCATACTTCTTATTGAATTGAATTTATTTCACTGCATTTACTTGTTTTATACAAAAATGTTAAGACTTTATGTATCTTTTTCCTTTTCATTTCATAAATTATTACACATCTGCAATGGAATTTTTAATTTCAAAAACCATAAAAATTCTTCTTGCTTTGGCTTACAAACTTATTACAATCGATTCCCAAAACAACTGAAGAGCCAAACTATAATTTTCATTTTCTTTATTTTATTTTATAAGCTGCTGGTTACTTTTGGCAGGTGTTTTTACGACAAGAATATAAAAAAATTTCACACATTTGGTGTGATTTTTTGGTTTTCAAACAAAAAAGAAAAGAAAGGAAAGTAAAGTGAAGTAAAACAAGAAAACTTTATTACAGTGTCGAAAATGTATTTCAATTCAATTTGAAAATATTTATGTCTTCAATATGTTTGCCTTCGTTGGTAATGCTCGTATTTCAGTTGTATGATTAAAATAAAATTCCATATTTTGTGGCATTGTGTTTGAGAATACATTCTGTTCAGTTCAGTTAAGTTAAGTTCTTTCCATTTCTGTTCATTTCATTTATTATTTTTGCTGTTCATATGACTTTAACATGATTTCCCTGAAGTTTAGAGAAGACTTTCAAGATTTTCTCATTTATTTTGTATTTTTTGTTTTTTAAATCAACTGAAATATGATGTAAGTAAACTACGTACAGTTGGTGCAGAATTTTTGAGTCATAATTATACTTTAAAACTCATGTTTTCTTTAGAATACTTTGATTTACAAAACGTTCTTCATATTGTCAGTATTGAATGTATCGAGTTAACCGTTGAGTAGTGTGGCAAGGGTGCCATTTGTTAAATATCTTTCATCTAAAGTGTCCTTACTTGGTGATGTAATTATCTTATATATAAAAATGAATGTGTTTGTGGGTTTGTTTGAAGTCTATAGGCGGCTAAACGGCTGGACCGAAATTTTAACAGTACCTTCCTGTATGTCTGGAAGGAAGTATAGGCTACTTTTTATTTTAAAATTTCAAGTAGGCGAAGTGCCACGCCCACATACAGTATTTAATGTCGCATATCTCTTAAACTGCAACAGTGCAAATTTTGTATGGACGATTTTATGGACGTGTTTATGAACAAAATGGGCGGATTGGCTATAGTGGGCGTGTCACCTCCCATAGTCTATATATATAAAAATGAATGTTTCTTTGTATATAGAATCGTAAACTATGCATTTGGTCATGTTATGCCGACGAAAGTTTCTAAGTTGGTATGACCAATTTCCGACAGGAGGTGCCACCGAAAATTACTCAAAATGAATTAAATCGTAAACTGTGCATTATTTAACAAAGTTGTTGAGTATGAGTTGACGGAGGTTGGTGCGATTAATATCCGATAGATGGCGTCACTGAAAATTATTCAAAATGAATGACAAGGTCGACCTACACCTCAAGCACGGAAGAAAAGAGCATTACGAGCCTCAGAATCAGACGAGCATTGAGACTGGAAAATTTTCGAGTATATGCCGCTGAGACTCGTTCGCTTGAACCACTTGAACAACGAGAAGTGAGATTAGAAACTGATCGAATGCGTACTACTCAGGCCCTTTTCATCTGAATCATCAGGACAACGGGAAACAAAATCAATAAAATGATACAAAATTAATTGGACATTTGTGTAATGTCTTTCCTTTAAATTTATTTTAGTTGGTGGCGCAGGTTACAGCTAGTAATTTATAAATATGTACCGTTTCAGAACCGAAGAACTCATTAAAACAGTGGTTAATCAAACGTGGAGTCGTGCTAGTCGAGTAGGTAGTATGTTGGCTTATAAGATGTGAGATCACGGTTCAAACCCGATAACAGACATCTCCAACAAAACGAAATATAAAAAAATATTTTTTCGGCGACTTCCTCTCAGCAGATTTCTGGCAAAAACTGTGTGAGCAAAATAAAAATGCCATAAAAAATTTCTTAAAAATCAGACTTTCAGAGTCGACTTTAAACTACAAGTCCAGCCACTCATGTATAAAATTAACACACAATCCTGACTGAAGGGTTGCAATCATTAATTATGTTATGTAATCGTTCATTAGGTCATCATGGATGTCATAACCGAAAACATAATGCACAGCAATTGTTATTATCGACGCCATGAAAAGGTGCCTTATTCCTACGACCACACGATCTTTTGTATTCTCCATAAACTTTATAGCCTATAGTGTATGCCTATAAGGTCTCATCTTAGCTTATTGCCATTACAAATTTCAGGATGCTATTCTGTGTCTTCAATGTCTCCCACTTGATATTAACTAAAGTTGTACTGACCTGAATGCATTAATGTCTCACAGTTTCTATTAATGTGTTCTACTCTCGTCTTCATAAGATCTACATGTTGGGTTCGAGAAAGTATACATACATAATTGGTCATTACAACCCTTAAGTCAGGATTACAACCTAGCTTCTTATAGCACTTATTTTGTGTGTGTGATAATTTTATACATGAGTGGCGGACAGATTTCTGGAGAAATTTTTCATGGCAATTTCATTAACTCTCAGAGTTATTGAACGAAATTTGCTGAGTTGCAGTCGCCAAAGAAATATTTTCTTCATATTTCGTTTGGTTGGAGAAGTTTGACCTGTTGTTTGAACCGTGGCCTCACGTATAATAAGACAACATACCACTTTCTACAATAAGGCGACTTAGGCAGTTTATGTTCAATCTAATTGGTAAAAACAAGAAGATGACAATTTATTGATGATAACAGTGTGTACCATATTGAATTTGTAAGCTGTAGGAAGAGGCAAATCAGCCTGTTTTATAATCAAGGAAGATCTACTGCATCGACAACAATTCAGGGACTACCATTATGAATGATTGCTTGATTGCTTGACATTCCCTAATAGACACTCCTGCGATTAAGATCCAACTATCGCATAACGACTTTAGCGCTCTGGCAACTTCCACAATATTGTTGTTAATATGTTATTGTTATTCTTCTTTTTCTTTTTTTTCATCTTTAATGATTTTTGTATGTGGTATTGTATTCTTAAAATTTCTTTGTTGTTTTTGCACAATATTGTTCTTTTATTTTTTGTTCTTTCTTCATGTCGCCAGAATAAGCATTCAGTACCTTGACAAAAAGTACTCATTAATCAAGTATTTAGCAGCCCTGGGTCCTAGGGTTGGCACTTGTAGTTAATAATGTAGATACAACATGTATTCGTTTGTATGTATATCTTTAGCTGTGGAGAACGTTGCTCATTAAGTACTACATATTATTTCTTACATGGTGACGCTGTCTGCCCTTCCTATGATGCTCCTGGTTGATGTTAAACTTGCGGTGTTGTAAGCAACTTTTATAGGAATTTTTTTGGACGTGAAATTAGGCCTGCTTGTTTCTAATATTCGAAGCAATTTTAGATAGAAATTGTGAATCTGTCAGGCTGATATCAGTCAAAAAGAGTACATGGTTGGACGGGAATTTCATAAAAAACTGGTCGCATTGAAATTCACTCAAACCTGTTTGTGCATGGCAGTGCACATGGAGCATGTAAAAGCAGTTAAGCTTAATCTGGCAGTTATTTTTAATATTTTCTTATTTTTTTTATGAGATGACCTTCGATAATTTACTCCACATACATATTAAATAAACAAAAAAAAATATTTATTTTGAGGTTTTCACCCAAAAATTTTGTGGTATTTTCTTAAGACAAACAAACAAACAAATAATAAAAAAGAATCCAAGACAAATAGAATTTTTATAACACATGTTCCAATGAGTCTTGCGGTCGATTTCAGAACAAAATTTTTGTTGTCAAAAACAACAATAAAATTAAGGTCTCTTTCTAAATATCAAAAATGAAATAAAAAGAAATAAAAACTTTCCAGTCAATATGAGTTTTTTATGACTTTTTAATGCAGATGACAAGAAAAGGTCCTTAAACGTTTTATGATGACTTCAATTTGTTTGCCAAATGGTTGATGAAGAGAATGACAAATAAAATCAAAATTCAAATGACTGTGAAAAAAATAAAAAATAAACTGAAAAAAAGAAAATATTTTTTGAAAAGTCAAGATTCTGGTCTACAAGAACTGTAATGAATATTAAATAGTTTAATGGGCCAAAATGCAACTGAAATAACAAAGAGAATGTGGAAGAATAAAATTTTTAAAATTTATTCACTTTAGTCAACGAATGACAACAAAGTTTTTTTTCTTCTTCGAAAATATTGAAATTTATGCCAATAAAACATCTATTACGGGATGATTTATCTGTGATTATTGTTCTACAGAAGTATTGGAATATTGCCCTCCTTAGGCTATATCCGGATCTCATTCTAATTATTCAACAAAAGTTTACATACACAATTGGTCATTACAACCCTTCAGTCAGGATTACGACCTAGTTTCTCACATCACTTATGTTGTGTGCGCTAATTTTATACAAGAGTGGTGGGACCTGCAGTTTAAAGTCGACTCCAAACGACAGATTTTTGAGAAACTTTTAATGGCAATTTTATTTACTTTCAGAGTTTTTGCCAGAAATCCTTTTTGTATTTTGTTTTAATGTCTGACCTGGGGCTCGAAACCTGACTTTACGTCTAATAAGCCAAGACACTACCTACTAGACTATGGCGACTTCAACAAAAGTTTGGATTGCCTTAAACAGATCTGCCCGTATCAGCGGTGTGGAAGCTTCCCACCTCTCAAGCTCATTTCCGTTGTTCTAGCACCCAATTAGCATATGTACCGGCTCCAATTTATAGCTTCAGTTACGCTTTATATAGATGGAGATGCAAATCCAAATTAAATCTGCGCTTTAATGTGCCATAATATAAAAGCCATGAGAAAGCCATATCCGCCACACTTTCACTAACAGAAGCGACATTTTCGAAAGCGCGCACCTTGTAATGATACACAGGCCTGATCACATTTGTAGCACGTCTAGTCGCTTGTCAATTCCTTACACAATAAATTTAAGTCCGCTGCACATTCTAGTGAAGTCTTAGGTTAGGTTAGGTCAGGTTAGAGGACGTGTACTTGGCAATTAAGACAAGTACAGTACCCGGAGGTCGAATTGACCCATTGTACAACGTCCTTAAAGAGGGAAGGATAATAGAGGGAATATGATAAAAGGAGAGGATGTAGGAAAGGGGAAAATGGGAAGCGGATGAATCACACAAACCAGACACAACAAAAAGGGAGAGCGCGACTACACTGATGAAGCCCTATCACGTCTCAACCAGCCCAAGCTACTAATGAATCTGTGGAGAGCCTTGATGTCGGCTCACGGCACAGAATTCAAACACTCAAGCTACCAAGGGCTAGGCAGATACATAGGAGGTGTTCGATAGTCTCCAACTGCACCTCATCGCAACATGCCCTGCAATAGTCCGGCTGAGGTCTGGAACAGCGACCTAATCTCGCAGTGCCCCGTGATAAAACCGACAACCAACCTTAAGCTGGCCTTATCCAAGCCCAGCAGCCAACTTGTTCTCTTACTGTCACATCTAGTGAAGTCTTTGGAGTCTAAGATTAAGTTGCTGAGAGACAAGTCTAATATTCCATTCATTGGGAGGATTTCGAGACCTAAGAAATCGATTGGCTGACAGCTGCCTTCTTAACTGTCTTCTGGACAGAACCAGTAGAACTCTATTTCGCAACAAGACTTAATAACAAAAATTAATAAAGTAATGGAATACAGATGGGTCAGGAACGGATATTGGAACAAGAGCATGAAGAAACGCCTCGTGCATGTCATTGAGAGATGTGCTCAATTCAACTTGGATAGGCGGTACAAAAAACAGAAATCAGCAATATTATCTGACAATCAGGCCGCCATTCAAGCTCTAGGCTCTTGTGAGGTTAAATTGAAGATAGAATGCTGCACCTGGCTGGGCAAATTGAACCGGTCAATTAGGGAAAATGGCGTTACCTTCTGTTGGGTTTCACGTCATGTGGGAATACTTGGTAATGAGGAAGCAGACAAGCTTGCGACGAGGAAAGTGTTCACGCCATTGATAGTACCAGAATTTTTCTGTGGAGTATGCGTAGATATGTAGAAATGTAGAAATGTAGGCTCAACGAAAGTAAAAATTAAAACAGACAAAGACTCTTCTCAAACCAAGGGGCTTTGAGAAAATTAAAACTTTTGTTGGGAAACTACAACAAGAGGAGATCTCAGCCATACATCAGGCTATCCAGGAGAAACCTGAAGTTAGTAACTAGTCTTTTGGCGGAGATTCTGTACAGATTCTGGGAACACTTACCCGGAATGGGGGTTGTGGCGATGCCAACTTGTAGATCGTATGACGACGAGATTCAATTCGTTTCAATTCATATTCATAGAAACTGTATGGCAATAATACATCATAGGGAGAAACACTTAAGTGTATACCACATCCTGAGCAAGGAACTGACATTGTCGCCGTAGTCTAGTAGGTAGTGTGTTGACTTATTAGACGTGTGGCCATGGTTCAAACCCCAGGTCAGACATCTCCTACAAATCGAAATATGAGAAAATATTTCTTCGACGACTATCTCTCAGCAGATTTCTGGCAAGAACTCTGAGTTGACTTTAAGTTCCGCCGCTCATGTATAAAATTAACACACACAACATAAAGTGGGATGAAAAAGTAGATCGTAATACTGACTGAAGGGTTGTAATGACCAATTACGTATGTATGTATGAATATGTGAGATGCCTTCCTTAATTATAAAAAGGCTGGTTTGCCGCTTCCAACAGCATATACATATATTCAGTATGGTATACATGGCTATCATCAGCAAATTGTCAGCCGCTTGTGTTGGCCAAGGTAGTAGTAGTAGTAGTGTTTGGCAGTAGCAGATTTCTGGCAAAAACTCTGAGAGTAAATAAAGCTGCCATGAACAAGTTTCTCAAAAATCTGTTGTTCGGAGTCGACGTTAAACTGTAGGTCCCGTCACTCACGTATAAAATTAACGCACACAACATGAGTGGTGTGAGAAGCTAGGCCGTAATCCTGACTGAAGGGCTGTAATGGCCAATGATGTATGTATGTACATATGTATATTGTGTTGGCCAATTATATTGGACATTAAGTGCCTAATGTCTACAAAGAAGTAATCTGGTCTCAGTACTTGCTAACTCATCAGGAATCATTACTTAGCTGTTATAGGATACCGATGGTTTAGGCGATACGATTCGGTTGAACAATTTTCTGCGTTAGAACTAAACTAACCAACTATCGCGTACTTGTATCCATCTAATAAACCACAAATTGTAATATATTCCGCATGACTTCTGGGAATTATTTGCTGAGATTTATACGTTAAAACTTATTTTATAAATGTTTCCTTTAAAAATTTAACCGCTAATGACAAAAGAAAGATAAAACTATACTCTTTAACAATCAAATTAACCCACTTACAGCATTAGCTAGAAACTTTTTAAATCAAAATTATTTCAAATATTATTTCACTGAAATCAAAATAAATCCCTTAATTAACCCTTAATTAACCACAACCTTTACAAAAATCTAAAGAAGAATTTTTTGTTTTGGTTTCGTATTATTTTCCTAAGAAAATTCCTGGAAATTCCAAAAAGGAAAACCTAAAATTGTGAGGTAAAAAGAGAAAACTTTTTGTTTAATTTCCATTTTTCTACACACACACACGCACAATAAAATGCCTCTCTAGCCACAAACCATTGTGTCTTTTCAAAAGCCTTAAAAAGGCTTCCTTTTCTATTTTTTACGTAAATTACATCAACTGTCTCAAATTGCTAAAACGAAGAATGAAAGAAATAAAGAAAATAGAAAAAGCAAAGCGAAAACAAAGTTATTAATGCTATTGTTGAACACTTAAAGTATGCCTTAAAGCCTATTGTTTTACGCGCCAAAAAGTATGTTAATGAGTACCTCAAAACATACTTGTACATACGCCACAGCGCAAGGACAAGCATGTAAAGAGAGAGAGTAAAACAATAACTCAGCAAAAACATACAACCTGTGTATGAGTTTAAATGGATTTTAATTTAAAAGAATTCAGCTCATATCCCGACAACCTGGTAAGTGGTTAAAAGAACCATAAAGGCCTCAAGACTAAGAAATTAAATAAAGAGTGGTTTTTGTTTTCTTCTTTTACAGAAAAGCATAATGAAAGTGAAATGGTTAATGTAATAAGGAAAGGAAAAATAATAATAAAACTTAGTGTTTAAAGCAATCTGAAGCAATTTTATGACAAATTATTCTCAAAAAAAATTGAACCCACTAGCTCTTCGAAAGGTATTGTACGGAAGCCAACTATCGTTCGTCTTTGTTGTAAACTAATCTCGTTACTCCGCGATTACGGTTGAATATATAGGATTACAGAAAAATTGCAGAAGTCTATTAACATCACTCCCTCACTCTCCAACACTACTAAAATAGTTGGTATATAAAAATCTCTTACATGCACCTACTAACCAGTTTTCCCCTTCCATTGCCATTATTGGATTATTCATGTGTCGGTTTGATTACGTTATTGCAGTCGATAATTTTAAGGTAGTTTTCGACCACCTTCTTGGACAGTATGTTGACGAATGTTTGTTTTACAATGCCCCAACATTAGGTGATTATCCGCGTAGACAACGTCTTTAATGTAGGTCTACACAAATCTAACGGCCACAACTCACATGATTTTAGAAGCCAATTACCACCATCAAGACGTTAAAGTACTCTTTTCGGAAACTCATCAAGTATTAAAGTCACAGTCGGTCATTTTTTAAGACTAGTAATACCGTCTTGTTCAAACCTCATACTTTCCGGTTCGTAATCTTCAATTGTATGTTAAAAAAAAAGTTGTTTATCATATGATCCTAGTGATCTGATTTGCAGGTTATTCCAGTATCAGTTTTAAAAAACGAAAATCCAAGAACATCTCTAGACCATAGTGGTCACCAAAGAGTTGATTTGTCTGGGTTTAATGACTCTTTCACAATCACCTTTTGATCTCCGATTACCATGTGCTAAATTTTTTCTTATTAACGTAACCACCAAATGAGAAATGAGCTGAAGAAAATTTTCTTTGAAAACATAGAATTGAAAGCCTGTTGCTCTAGCACACGATTAGCTGGTCTAAAGCCTTACCAATCGGAGCTGCTGAGAACACTGTGGAATCGAAATATGATTTCTGGTTAGAGAAACAAAGACGAATGACCAGAATTTGTGGATTATAAGACATTCCCAGAATTTGCACCTATTTTACGGCTGATTAAGTCGTACTTTTCACTTGGATTTTCATCGCTATCTACTAATTCACACAATAATTAAAGCCTGGTGCTAGAGCAACGACTTTCAACGCTAATTTTCTGAAGAAAATTGTCTCCAATGCAATACTAATTTCCTACTCGGTGGTAACGCAACAGGCAAAATTTTCGCATATTAGTCTTGGAAAATCCTGAATTGATAGTAAAGAAGTCGAAATGATAGCTTTATGGGTGATAAGCCTTTAGTATAAAATTCGGTGTGCTTGTTACGAAACTAGTATAAGATAAGACGTTTATAAATTCGGAATATCGGAAGCAACCATAATTGTGCAAAGCAAAGCTACCCACAGCATAGCGAACATAATAGCAACTGCTAAGGCCATAACGCCAATACGGCTCAACGTTCCAAATCCATACATGTGACATGCATGTTTAAGTTTTGAAATAAGAAAAACACAAAGGCGCGATATCCAACTAACGTGGAGGTCAGGGCATAATTGTGACCTTTTTTCGCTTGTAATTCAGGGATTTTGATCAGTTCTTACAACCCTTTAGTCAGGTTTACGACCTAGCTTCTTATACCACGCATGTTGTGTGTATAGTAATTTTTATTCATGAGTGAGAATCTTAATGGAAATTTCATTTAGTTTTTATAGAGTTTTTGCCAAAAGACTGCTGAGAGGAGGACGTCGAAAATATATTTTTTTATATTTCGTTTTCTTCGAGATGTTTGTGCTGGGGTGTCGGGAAATACGGATTCGTGTCTATTAAACCAATACACAAATTGCTTATATTTTTTGTACTTAACTTCTCTTTTTACATACAATCAGGTCTCTTCACCAACAGAGCCCATTTTTATTAAATTAGATTTACTGAAAAAGCCACAATTTTTTCTGATCCACACAGGAGCAGTTTCAAAACAAGCTTAGCTTGTCTCACCATTTAAGTTTCGTAAAAATTTAGTAATGCGATCCAAACGTTGCCTACCTTATCAGTAACTTCTCGTATTGAAATTCGAAAATTTCTTTAATATTGTCATCAGAGCAAATTTACTTATTAGAGTTTTTAGAAGAGCAGATATCGCTTTCAAACAGGATTTCGCAAATTGTTGTTATAATAACTTCATTTGATACAAAGTTTTTGGATAACAATCAGAATATGGGAGAACTTTAAACCCTTATGCCTTTAGTAAACCTCAAAGGCCTTAATTTATATAAAGTGAGCGTCAAAAGAAACTGTACACTATGGATAAAATTCCAACAATCACCAAACTCAACTTTTATCACTTAAAAAGAGTACCCGAACAAATTTGAGAATATTTCGAAATTTTTTGTAAATTTTTTTTTCAAATTTTAAAACTGGCAATGAAACAATTTTAAAATAAAAATAACGGTAATTTATTAATGTATATTTTTTAATGTACAGTTTCTTTTGACACCCACTGTACTTATTGATGGATGCAGTTTCTATTTAAGTTCCAGCTTTTATTTTCGCTAACTGCTCAACTGTGTGGTTTACAGTTAAACTAAATTTTTTTAACTTTCGTACCGTTACGTACTATAATGTCCGTCTATAACTCTTACTGTTTCCACGTAATTTTTTGTTTTTAATTGCAACCACAATTGTTCATAAATTGAACCTCAGCCTAAACGCAATATTAATCCATTTGAAACCCGTTTCCAAACATTAGTAAAGTGTTGGCAGTTCTTTTTTTTTGGCCATAGTATGGCAACAAGAAGAAAAAACTTTTGCATACCATTATGCTGCTTTGTCTACATTTAGCTATAATATACAGAATTCTAGCTTTAAAATATAACAAAAATTAATGAAAAAAAGACAAAAAATAAAGTGTGTCCGTGTTAGTTTTTAATTTATTGTATTTGCATGAATAACCGCAATTGTTTATCATGCTGTTGCCTGATGTCATGCCAGATACCATATTTAATTAATTTAATTAATAAATGTTTCCCTTGACTACAAATACCAAAACAAAAAAAAGATCAGAAGTAACATGAAAGGTTGACTAATTTGAGAATAATTTATGAAATAAAATTTAATTTAAAACACAAAATACTTCACACGTGTGAAATACATGCAATTGTTGTACGACATGTTTTATAATGAATGGAAATGTATGGTAACATATATAATTGTTTCACCTCGTATTATAATAGAGACATTTATTGTAACTTATATCATTAAACAATTTGTGCAATTAAATTAAATTAAATTTACAGGCAAACCAAGTACCGACACTAAAATAACCCCAATTAACCGTTCATAGCCGCCGTAGTCTAGTGGATAGTGTGCTGGCTTACTAGACGGGAGTCCGTGATTCAACCCTAACTCAAACATCTCTAACAAAACGCTCTGCAGTCTTCTGGCAAAAATTTCCATGAAAAGTTTCTCAAATCTGTCGTTCGGAGTCGATATTAATGGAATAAAATTTAGCACACAAAACGCTCTTCATTGCTTCGAGAAAGCACCTGGAGCTCTAAGGTAGAACTCTATTCTAGGGGCCCACGCTGTAGTTGTTGATTATGGAGAAAAGAAAAGAAAGCATCAAACCAGATTTGAGCATTTTGAGTTCATCAACCAAGGTATTCTACACTATGCTTAGCTGGCCTACCACAAGTTATTCTGGCGAAACAAATGACAGCGAAAGCAACAATAAAACTGAGACTCACAAGAGCATCTTAGCTATGGTAAATCTGTATATACCTATTCACTATGCGATGCCTGAACCCGCTTTCTATCCAGCTTTTACAACGAAAATGCCTGTTTACAAAAATCATACGACAAAAAATGCATAAGGACTCTTTGGAGAACATTTTGCGTCAATATTTCCCGCATTTCTGGTCAATATTCCCGTAGAAGAATTTCAAAGTCTGAAGTTTGATGACATAGTCGCACTAGTTCAAGAAATCCAAGTAAATTGAACCTTCTCGCCGGGTAATGCAAAACCTCAACGGGGTATTAAGCATCTTGCAAGTACAGCAATCACACTTTATGTTAAAGGTCATGCAGCATATGCCATTCCTGTATGCTGTTGAAATCACATGTTTTCCAATTCCATGTCATTCTGCTGAGGTTGAAGAAAGTCGATGAGCATGGCTCTGTAATACCCGCCATTCACAGCATTCGTATGGACCGCTGCATTTCTCAGTTTCAAAGTTTCTCCAGGGTTAACACAAAGCCATACAATAAGTTTTAAGCGATGTAAAGGCTTTTTATGTTATAATTCGGGTAAATAACTTATTTCAGAGTTGGAAATTTTTTATGAAAAATTTATTCATTATGGTCGAGATGCAAGGCGATTTAAGGGCGATATATTACACATCAATCAACAGGTATGAGCTGATGTATTATGAGTTCTTTGTGAAGGAAGATATTTAAGTCTTTCAGCAAATTCACTAAAAAGTCTCTCGATTGATGTGTAATAGCATGACTCATCGTTTTGTGAGGGCCCAGGCCCTTAAAAGTTGTTTCTTTATGGTCAAGTTTCAGGACGGCTTAATGGCGGTTTATTACACATCAATCAACGGTTATGAGCACTTTATAAAGAAAGATATTCAAGTATTTCAGCAAATTCACTAAAAAGTCTATAGATTTGACGTCGCCGTAGTCTAGTAGGTAGTGTGTTGACTTATTAGACGTAAAGCCAGAGTTCAAACCCCAGGCCAGACATCAGAGCAAAATACAAAAAGTATTTCTCCGGCGACTGATTTCTGGCAAAAACTCTGATAGTAAATAAAATTGCCATGAAAAGTATCTCAAAAATCTGTCGTTCGGAGTCGACTTTAAAGTGTAGGTCCCGCCACTCATGTATAAAATTAACACACAACATTAGTGGTGTGAGAAATTAGGTCGTAATCCTAATTGAAGGGTTGTAATGACCAATTATGTATGTATGTATGTATCACGCGAACAGAAGGTAATCCATTCCTTAAATATAAAGCATTTCATTCCAGTACCTTGGAATTAATCTTATCAAAGGCAGCTGTAATGTTATTTTCAAAGGTAGAAATTGTGGCTGTCTTCACGCTGCCAACGATAGGCTGTAAATACAGTAAGTAAGAAGATACGTTCCAATAAGTTCCAGCGCTAAACAAAACAACGTTAAACGAAACAGCTTTCGTACTGTGATTGCGATTTCGAAAAATACCGTTGGAATCCTTATTCTGGACAGACTAACAAAAGAGCGTTGAAAAAGATACATAGTATACACCGTCGCTATATAGTGCACCACTTTTGGTTGGTGCATGGCCGTTTCATTTGCACACCTATACAACAAGTATCAATACAGTGTGAGATTTGGGGGATACTAATACTACCGCGTAATACTGAAACAGCTTTAAGCGGAGCAGCGTTAAGCGGGGTCTTACTGTTTACCCATAAAGTAGGGTAGCTAGTGGGGTCAAAGCGAATAATCTTGGCAATGTATGGAGTGCACCAAAGTGTAAGTTTAATCGCTTATGAAACTCGTCTCAAAATACGTGCACTGTATTGCGTGCCTTGTGGGACATGTTACCGTCTTGTTGAAACTATGTGTCGCTCAAGTAAAATTCTTTTATTTTGGGGGCAGAAAATAATCGGAAATAAACGAATGATAATATCGGGCTGCATCGGCAGCTCAAGAATTAACTTTTCGGATTGCTGTCCATAATAAATACGGCAATCATGTTTGCTGATGCACACCTTGAGCCAATAATGAGCTTCTTCGTGGAGAATAATCTGTTGCTAGGAAATAAATTTCACGCGCAAGAAGAATGTCAATTTATTTTATTATTTTTACATTTACATTTTCTAATATATAAAAATGAATGTGTGTTTATTTGTTTGTGGGTCTGTTTGAAGTCTATAGACGGCTAAACGGCTGGACCGATTTTCTTAATATTTTAACAGTACCTTCCTGTATGTCTGGAAGGAAATATAGACTATTTCAAGAAGGCGAGGTGCCTCGCCCACATAACCAATAAGTATTTAATGTCGCATATCTCATAAACTGCAACAGCTAGAGACCTCAAATTTTGTACGAACGACTTTGACTTATATATGAACAAAACGGGCGGATTGGCGATAGTGGGCGTGTCACCCCCCATAGTCTATATATATTAAAATGAATGTTTGTTTGTATGTACCTTATAGAATCGTAAAATGTGCATTTGATCATGATATGATCTTTAGCAAAGTTGTTGCGCATGAACCGGGGAAGGTTTCTAAGTTGGTATGACCAATTTCCGACAGGTGGCGCCACTGAAAATTACTTAAAATTAATTAAATCGTAAACTGTGCATTCTTTACAAAGTTGTTGCGAATGAGTCGACGGAGGTTGGTGCGATTAATTTGCGATGGATGGCGTCACTGAAAATTATTCAAAATGAATGACAAGCAAATGGTCGGCCTACAGCTCAAGCACGGAAGAAAAGAGCATTACGAGCCTCAGAATCAGAGGAGCATTGAGACTGGAAAATCTCCGAGTATATGCCGCTGAGACCCGTTCGCTTGAACCACTTGAACAACGAGAAGTGAGATTAGAAACTGATCGAATGCGTACTACTCAGTCCCGTTCATCCGAATAATCAGGACAACGTTAAACAAAATCAAAAAAAATGATTCAAAATTAATTGGACATTTGTGTAATGTCTTTCCTTCAAATTTACTTTAGTTGGTGCCGCAACAACACGCGTAGGGTACAGCTAGTTTTTACTAAAAAACAAAAGATACAGTGTTTTCCTTACTACATTTTCCTCCTCTCTCTTTCACTTGTTGTCACTCTTTCTCTCTTTCTCATTACAATAATGACCCAATTGCCAGCCAAACTTTAAAGATCACCTGCTTTGACAGCATTCAGCGAAATTTCTGCAATGGATTTATGTATATAAAGCTGAATCCTTTAATCCTTTACAATGTACAGATTGGAGTCTCATTGCATATATTCCTGCATATAAAATTCTCAATGCGAAAATGTATGTAAAGCTATGCTTATGCAATCTACTTTACATGTATTCTTTTGAGGTCGTTAAATGTAAAGCTTCCTTCCTGCTTATGCAAATGCAGCGGCATTCTGTTTGGCTTAACGATATTGGGGCCACTAACAATTTAGGCCCCTTAACAAATGCAAATGATTTTCCGGATGAAAATCCATATTTTAAGAGAAGCAAAAACAGAAAAAAAGAAAGAACGAATAAGAAAAGGAAAAGACACAGAGACAGAAGGAAAAAGGCGAAAGTAGCACAAATGTTCAGCAACATATTCATTTACATTTGTGTGGATACAACAATATGTAAAAGCTTTGTGGTACAAACCAATTTAAAATTATGGCTCTAAAGGAAAAGGCAACAGCAAAACCAACTTAATCAGGCCAGCAAAAGCAAAACCATGTAGGAAATAAAACCCCAAAAAGCATATGCTGGGTAGAACATAAAACAAGAGAAACGAAAACAACATTTTTTTCTTTAAATTATTTACGAGAAATTTTTAAAAGAAATTTTTGGTGGCGATCTTAAGGGAAACCGAAACAAAAAAAAGAACATTAAACAACACATTGCCAAACCACACAATAAGGCAACAAGTTGTGTGGTTAAAAACTTTTGTAAGTAAATTTTATAAATCCCAACCCCTTAAGTAATTTAAAGCCTATTGAAGCAAATTGCAAGGCATCATGTAAGCCACCTACTGCATATACTCGACCAAAAAAAAGTCAACTTTAACCACAAAAGTAAACCAAAATATTGTGGCTTTGAATGGCAAACATAAGCCGAAATTGTAGAGTAGTTGTGGCATGCAACAGCCCGAACAGAACTATCATTTTGACTTGAATAAAATTTTTGTAAGAAATTTAAGAAAATAATAACGTTTCCTTTCAAACGGAAACGGAAATGCAAATGCATGTTCAAATATTTGTAAGAATATTTGACTTCATTTGCTTTTTTGCATGGAATACTAAATTCAGAACAAACGAAAGCCAAGAGATTTTTCTCTGTGCGCTACATCATAATAGCCGGCAGAGGCATGTTGGATTCCAATTGATGTTTGCAACACTTTGTCGTGACTGACTTGCAACACAGTACAAAGCTTTAAAACTTACTTCAAACTTCAACTAAAGGGGCCAGAACAACGCATACATATCATTACAACTCCTTAGCTAGGATTACGACCTAGCTACTTATGTTGAGTGTTAATTTTATACATGAGTGGCGGGACCGTCCGAACGACAGATTTTTGTGAAAGTTTTCATGTATGTACGTACTTACATACATACATACTTACATACATAATTGGTCATTACAACTCTTTAGCTAGGATAACAACCTTGTTTCTCAAACCACTTATGTTGAGCGTATTAATTCCATACATGATCGACGGGACCTACAGTTTAAAGTCGACTCCGAACGTCAGAATTTTTGAGAAACTTTTCATGGCAATTTTATTTGAAGCTCAGGGCTTTTGCCAGAAATATGGTGAGAAGAAGTCACCTTAGAAATATTTTTTAATATTACCTCCTTTGGTTGGATATGTCTGATCTGGGGTTTTGCCCCATGGCCTCACGTCTAATAAGCCAACACACTACCTTCTAGACTACGGCGACTTCTAAAAACAATGTTAAAAAAAGTTCATTATTCTCTCCTGTACCGCCTCATACAGTCAACCTATACCGACTCTAACATTCATACTCGTTTCATAGAGCCTTAAATATTTGGGTTTGCCAAATCTAATGCTCTAGATAGGGTAGAGCCATGCACACAATGAAAGAATAAAAGAAAATCCTGACAGTATGACTAAATGATTATAGGTCCTGTATATGTATGACAAGTTTTGTATGTGTATGTGACATAGAAATTGGAAAAATAGCAAAAGAGAGAGAGAGCAGATTTAATACGAAATGTAATGAAATTAATTGTCCACAAGAAAAGTCCACATTTTGTGGGTCATTTATGATAAAAGAAAAATTGCTTCTTCAGTTCTTTTTTTTTTTTTTGTTCTTTTGCCATCCTTAGATAATGGAATTGTAATAGAAAAGAAAACAAATAAAAGATAATCGATAGATTAAGGAAAGATAGTAGTCGTAGCAAATGAAACAACAGCAGTTAGAGAGTAAAAGTTAAAGGAAACATTTTTTAAATTAATTTCAACATTTGCTGGCAGTTATGGTAAATGGATGAAGTAGCCGTGGGCAGGTTGCTATAAGGAGAAGTCGGAGGCCACCGAAAATCTCCTCTATAACTCTCCAGTCCTTAGTAGGATGAAGGTAGGATTTCTTTTAGTGTTTAGATTCTCTAACGAGAGTCGACACAAGGACTCTCTTGAGATTTATGAAGGATGAAGTCGCCGTAATCTAGAAGGAGGAGTGTTGCCTTACTAGGCGTGAGGCGGCGATTCAAACCCTAGTACAGACATTTCCAACAAAACGAAATATAAAAAATATGGGCGACTTCCTCTCAGCAGATTCCTCGCAAAAACTCTGAGAGTAAACAAAAAATTGCCATGAAAAGTTTTTCAAAAATCTATCGCTCTGAACAGATTTTAATCAGACTATTGCAGGATATGTAGCGATGAGGAGTTTGAAACTGTCGTACATCTCTTCTGTAGCTCTCCAGCTCTGAGGAGAATGAAGGTAGGGTTTCCGAGGCAGCCGACATTAAGGCTCCCCTGTGTTTTATAACGCATTCAAGCTGCTTGCAGTCGTCGTAATCTAGTAGGAAGTGTGTTGACTTATTAGACGTGAGGCCACGATTCAAACCCTAGCGCAGACATTTCCAACAAAACCAAGTATGAAAAAATATTTCTTCGGTAACTTGGTCTCAGCAGATTTCTGGCAAAAACTGTGAACGTCAGATAAAATTTCCATGAAAAATTTCTCAAAAATCTGTCGTTCAGAGACTATAGATCCCGCCCCTCATGTATAAAATTAACACATACAACATAAGTGGTATGAGAATCTATGTTGTAATCTTGACTAAAGGGTTGTAATGGCCCATAGGGTACGAATATAAGTAAAGGATCTATACTTGGAAGATGGACATTTTTGTATTAAACATACTTTTGTTATTAGAGGATCTTAGCTATACAAAGTCCTTAAGTAATATAAAGTTTCATAATTACATTGCGGGGATAATTCTCTTTGAAAATCTCTTTTGAATAGCAAATATTAGTAGTAATAATTTTCCTTACTCCAATGGAAATTCTCTGGTTTCAAACTGTTATAAAAGTTTACTGCAGCAGTTGGTGATGATGATTCATCAAGGCAACTGAACAATTAAAAAAAGTAGAATAAAAACAAAACAAAAAAAAACGAAACGAAACAATATTTGATGCGTCAAAAATGGGCAATAAAGTCAACGACGTAAAAATTTAGAAAACTGACTGACCCATTTAGACAAACGAAACAACAAGAAGAAAACACTGCCAATTGAAATACGCAAAAAAAACATGAAATCAAGCTTTGGTCAGCAGTATGACAGGACTGGCATCATCAATATCTCTGTTTGCTGGAAAAAAAAACGATTTGTTTTTCTTTTTCGTACACTAAACCTGTACTTCTGTGAAACCCGAAAGTTATTCTCTACGGTGCTCTTCAATTGATTGTTTAAACAAGAAAAAAATTACAGTTTGATGGTCAAAAAAGATTAGAAAAACACGAGCCAAAAAGAAAGGACATTTTCTTCCATATTTTTTCTGTTGTATTCAATTGTAACATTTTCTTTTAAATTATTTTTAGTTGCAGTGCAATGGTTCTAACTCTCTCTTCTATTGACTTTTTCTTTTGTGTTCTTTCACTGGAATATTTGATTGTTAAAGACCAAAAATTTTTGGTTTCTATAGACCCTAAGAGTTTCGTTTTTTTATGTATTTAACAGGCATTTTTCCTGAGAACAGAAAATGTTAAAATTTTTGGTAAATTTTTGTTTTCGTTTTGTTTTTTTATGGTTTTGAACTGAAATTGATTTACATTTGCCAATCAGAACGTAAGTGGAAAGTACATACACTTTATTTATGGCCTACATACATAATTAGTCATTACAACCCCTTAGTGAAGATTACAACCTAGTTTCATACATCACTTATGTTGTGTGTGTTAATGTTATACATGTGTGGTGGGACCTACAGCTTAAAGTCGACTCCCAGCGACAGATTTTTGAGAAGCTTTCCTTTTTTACGCTCAAATTTTTTGTCGCCATAAGAAATATTTTTCAATATTTCGTTTTTTTGTTTCAAGATATCTGAACCACGAAATAAACTAGAGACTCTCGTCTAATAAATTCGCACACTACCTACTAGACTACGGCGATTTCATGCCTTTAGATTACACACAAAAGATGATTAACTTATTATGGCAGTAAAGAGTTTCTATAAAAAGATTTCTCATTGTAGTTATCCAACAAAGGTTTCGTTTGCCTCTAAGTCACTTGGTTTGAGAAGAATATTTTACTTCTTTTTATCTGTCCAAACATCCAACTCTTTAACAGCATGGAACATCTCCTCTTCGCAAGCTCGTCTGTTTAATCATTGCAAAGAATTATCACATAAGCTGGTATTCAGCAGAGGGTAATCTTATTTTCCCTACCTAACTGATTCAGCTTCCATAGGCAATCACGTACTATCTCCGATTTAATCTCTTAATAGTTGAAAGTAAATAATATTGCAAACTTCCTCACCTGACACAGGACCCATTCTGTGCAAATATGTGTGTCACAAAATAGTCCGTTTTTTTATAAGAGTACGCAGATTACTATAACCGGCGTAGTCTAGTAGGTAATGTGTTGGCTTATTAGACATGAGGCCAAGGCTGAAAAAAATATTTTTTCGGCAACTTCCTCTCAGCGGATATGAGAAAAAAATTCTGAGAGTAAATAAAATTGCCGTGAAAAGTCTCTGAAAAATCTGTCGTTCGGAGTCGACTTTAAACTGTAGGTCCCGCCACTCATGTATAAATTTAACACTCACACAATACAGGTGGTGTGAAAAGTTAGGTCGTAATCCTAACTAAAGTATTGTAATGACCAATTATGTATGTATGGATGCAGTTTACTGATAATTTCATTAAATTTAGCAACAAATTCTAGTTGATAAAAACTTTCTAAAATCATTGAATCTATTAGTTATGTCCAGGGGGCATTTGAAAAGGTCGCTGCCATTCCTTAGGTTAGGAAATCCCGTAATGAATTTCATGTTACACTTGTCTTCTATCAACCTAACTATAGTTGCCAAAGTTCTGGTCTTCACTATAATGGGTTTCAGTCCCTGTTATACTAATGCACGCTAGTCTCTGTAGTTTTGTCTTTGTTTGAATATGTTTGAAGTGGGTGACCATAAAAGTTTATTTTTTAAACATTATTAGCCATTATAAATCTCAAGAGAGCCCTTGTGTCTGCTCTCGATAGAGAATTTAAACTCTCAAGGGAAATTTATCTTCATAATTACAGAGGTGATGTGTCTGTCTCCAACTTTTCCTAATCGTTACATATCCTACAGTAGTCCGACTGAGATCTGCTCCACATTGCACCATAAGAAATGTAACCAATAACCAGTATCCCACTGACTTTATCCAAATCCAGCAAGCAGTAAATCTGTTCTAGCATTATGTACTGAAGGCCATAGACTGCTAGATACTTTATGGCTCGATCTCTCTCCCAAGCGGCAGGAGTTTTGAGTCCTAGATACAAGACAATTATTTTAATAAATAATTTTCACTTTAATTGGCCTCAAGAATCCGTTTATTGGATGTCGATCTGGCGTACTACTTTCTGCTTTGCACGCGTTCTCCAGTTCGTCACATTAATTGACCTTTGTGCTTGCAACACAGATAACATCGTCATATACGCCGTTAATCAGCATATCAAATTTATGTTAAGAGCGACTATTGTATCCGCCATATTTTCAAACACTGGACAACGTTCATTGTATTTTGATTTGTTTTGTATGTCCAGACAATTTATTCATTGATCACTATCAGTCTGATCATCATAGCATGTCTGGCCTTCCCTGAGAAGCGCTCTATATGAACCCTCCTTGTTAATTTAGTATCGAGTGATATTCCTTCACTTCTATTTCCATATTATCTCATCCAGGATTCAAATAAATGAAGTCGCCGTAGTCTAGTAAGTAGTGTGTTGGCTTATTAGACGTAAAGCCATGGTTCGAGCCCCAGGCCAGACAGCAAAACAAAATCCTACAAAAAGTATTTCTTCGGCGACTTCCTCTCAGCAGATTTCTGGCAAAAATTCTGAGAGTAAATAAACATTGCCATGAAAAGTTTCTCAAAATTCTCATTCGGAGTCGACTTTAAACTGTAGGTTCAGGCACTCATGTATAAAATTAACACACACAACATAAGTGGTGTAAGAAGCTTGGTTGTAATCCTAACTAAAGTGCTGTAATGACCAATTATGTATGTTATGTATATAGGATTCAAATATTCTTCCATTAAAGAAGTTTTCTGCCTCTTAAACAAGATTCTGTGAAGTGCTACGCAGACTATAACTTGCATAGACTTGAAATTGCTTGAATCATTTTTAAATGCTGTTGTTCTTAAATCCTTAGTCCTACAATTTTTGGATTTCATTCCAATTTAAATTCATTTGCATGCCATCATCATACATCCACAAATACACCCACACTAATACACATGTGTATATGCTTACATATACAAACACATCAAATGTGATTTTGATTTTAAAATGGTTTGGATTTTTTCAAAAATTTCACTCACGTTGTCAGACACTTCAAATAATCATCAGTTGGTTTCTGACCAATTCTTGTTTTTTTTCCTCCCCGCCTACCTATAATCCATTTTAAGTTGTTTTTGTTGTTGTTGTTTTTCTGATTTAGTTTGGAGATTTGCATGGCTGGCCTTAAAACAGGAGTGGTAGCACATGATGGTGGTTGGGAAGGTTGAGAAGGACAAAAAATAACCAGAATAGCACGTGATGTGTTAATACAGACTAGTTGGATGTGTGTGTATGTATTAATCTGACTATATTCATGCAAGGTAAACATTTATTTGTCAATTGTTTATCCTTTTAAAACGTTAGATCAGTGAAATAACAGTGTTGGTGTCTATATTAATGTGGGAGTGTGTGTGTGTACAGGTAGCACTTATCAAATGTTGTAAAACATGAGAAATATTCACCAGCGTTAATACTTTAATCCAATTATATTCGTTGTATTCCACTTGTTTCCCCATTTTTTCCACTCCTAACCTAGCATTGCTTCCGCTTTCACTTCCACTATTAATATTCACTAAACTGGGGATTGTGTGTGTTGTGCAGGACTTTATCGTCCTGCACCCGCATTACAAGCAGTTACACAACTAGTTTTGCTATAAGGGATTACGACTTTTTTAATTACAGTAAATCTAAAAAATAAAAAAGTGACATTGCATGTTAAACAATTTTAAGTATTAATTTCGATTGTGGCACGTAGTTACTAATTTCATTAGTTTAAATTATTTGATAATAGAATTACAGAAAGAAAAGCACTAAATCCTAATGACTTGCTATTTATCATTTCATTATATTGTGCTAAGCCCAAGGGTGATTACAGTTAGGTTAGTTAGGTTCGACGACATATACTTGTCATCAAGACAAGTACAAAATCCAAGGAGTTCGAGCTGACCTATTGTATTCGTGCGAAAAATTTATACGAAAAGACATTGAAAAAGGGAGAAAAGAGAAAATAAATAGGAAAAGAATAGACACAGGAATCGGAGGAAAAAGTTAAGTAGCCGACCACATCACACAGTAAAAGGCTACCGCCTCTATGTCGTTGCACCTCTCGTGCATACATAACAAATACACGATTGGTAATTACAATCCTTTAGACAGGGTTACGACCTAGCTTCTCACAGCACTTATGTTGTGTATGTTAATTTTATACATGAGTGGGGGGACCTATAGTTTAAAGTCGACTCTAAACGATAGATTTTTAATGAACTTTTCATGGCAATTTTTATTTACTCTCAGATTTTTTCCAGAAGAAGAAGTCGCCGAAGAAACATTTTATATATTTCGTTTTGATGGAGATGTCGGACCTGGAGTTTGAACCGTGGCCTTATGTCTAATAAGCCAACGCGCTAACTACTAGACTCAGGAGAGCCCTTGTGTCTGCTCTCGACAGAGAATTTAAACTCTCAAGGAAAATTTACCTTCATAGTTACAGAGGTGATGTGTCTCCAACTTTTTCTCAACGTTACATATCCTACAATAGTCCGACTGAGATCTGCTCCACATTCCACCATAAGAAATGTAACCAATAACCAGTCGCCCACTGGCTTTATCCAAATCCAGCAAGCAGTAAATATATTCTGGCACTATGTACTGAAGGCCATAGACTACTCGATCTCTCTCCCAAGTGGCAGGAGTTCTGAGTCTTGCCATAGATTCCTAGATACAAGACGACACGATACCTCTCCCTGCACTACTGGTCTTCCTCTCGGACCCGTCTACTAACAAGACCATAAAAGTTGCAAATTGGAAGCTTGAGAAAACTTAGTGAGTGATTATAGTGGCAAGAGTTTTGAGTCTTGCATCAGACAAAAAACAACATAATAGAAGCAATCGGTCTTCGGACCGTGCATTCTAGAGTAGAAAAGCTTCCTGTAGACTATATTGCAGAACAATATGTACTTCAACTAAAGTATTATTCATAGCCCTTAACTAGATTTGTCATATATATTAGGTTAGGTTAGAGGACGTGTACTTGACAATTTAGACAAGTACAGTACCAGGAGGTCGATTTGACCCATTGTACTGTCTGCGAATATATAAATGACTCCAAAGGCAATGATAACATGAAGCAGATATTTTAGATCTCCTTGAGCATAGTAAATCTCCGAGGCATAGTATTGTATTCATGTGAATTGGTAACGCAGTACTTGTTTTTGTTTTTCTTATATACTTCAGCATTGTAAAACTATCTATAAGATTCAGTTTCGAATATGTATTACATACCAAATTTTTTGAGTGGCTGACCGCAGATAGTCTATATTATTATAATTTTTGTGTGAGTCGCTGTAGTCTAATAGGCAGTGTGTTGGTTTATTAGACGAGAACCCGTATTTCAACCCCTAGCTTAGATATCGCCAACATAACGAAAAAAATATTTCTTCAGCGGCTTCCTCTCAACAAATTTCTGGCAAAAACTCGGAGCGTCAAACAAAATTGCCATGAAAAGTTTCTTAACAATTTGTCCTTCGGAGTCGAAACTGTAGGTCCCGCCACTCATGTATAAAATTAAAACACATAACCTAAGTGGTGTGAGAAACTAGGTTGTAATCCTGACTAAAGGGTTGTAATGATCAATTATATATGTATGTATGTACTCGTATACAGAAGTGATTTGCCCTAAACCTAACTACTTCCTTCCGCAGTTCTAGTGAAAGTGAGGAGAATACTTTTTCGTTAACGAGCAGTTGAAATTAAAATTTTCGTGGGTAATTTTCTTATTATATTGTTACGAAAATGGAAGCGATATACCATCGT
This sequence comes from Sarcophaga variegata, assembly GCA_932273835.1. Taxonomy (NCBI): domain Eukaryota; kingdom Metazoa; phylum Arthropoda; class Insecta; order Diptera; family Sarcophagidae; genus Sarcophaga; species Sarcophaga variegata. Next base: position 22,191,421 of record OW026361.1, on the reverse strand, counting down.
TTAACATTAAAACGATAAACAAAGGCCACACAAACAAATACAACGAACTTGCTTGCATATACCAACAACAACAGTATGAAACAAAAGGAGACAGACAAGTAAGAAAGAAAGCAACAACAAGCAACATAAGCAAAGTACACAAACAACAATGAAGTCGCGATAGAGTTCTCGAGAAAGCGAAACCCCGAACATTCCACAACAAGAACGTTCGTTAGACTGCTGGCGTGGGCATATGAAAAGGCAAGACAAAGCAGACAAGCAGACAAGCAGTAGTAAGAATTCAGTCAGTCTTGTTTGAAGACGCGTTACGTATGAAGAGAACAGTCGTGGTTTGCAGATCGCCGTTGAAAGGATCGGCCTTGTAAGCAAAGAATAATAGCGAACAAGCAATTGTTGTTGTATTCGTTAAGTTGTATACGGTGACACACAAAAGTAGTGCGAACAATAAAGAGTTTAATTGAAACTAAACACAAATTTATTTTTATTTTGTTTGCAATCAACGAGTTCATATTTTAAACGTTTTTAAAAAGGTAAAAACGTAACAATATATTTCATTTCTATTGCCTTCAAATCCTTGCAGTCGTTCTAAAGTGAAAATTAAAACAAAATTTGATTACAATTTTTCACAAATTCCATACAAATTGTTGTCCAAGTGTAAGTAGATTGACTAAACAATCACCTACTGTAAGTCATTTGTAATTACAACACTATTTGACGTTTAAATGGAAATTCATAACAAACGCCAACACTTCACTTCCATTACAATGTTGGCATTTGCATTGGCTGTTTGAGACAAATTTGAATACTTCAAGTCACGTCGCAAAGGGCATTATCATTATAAATGTATGTTGTTGTGTACAACAGCTACAGCTACAACACAGCTACCTGATGCGTATAATGATTGTGACCGTAATGACTTGGTTGTTTTTGTTAATTCTTTACTCTGCTGTGAGCTGCAATGATTTATGTTGTGTTATTAAATGAAGCATCCCCGGTTTAAGTAGAGCAAATGTGCCATTAAATATAAAGAAACATTTGTTTTATTTTACAACAACAACTACAGCAACAACAATATGTGACAAATGACAGCCGTTGTTGTTGTAGTGGCTTTTATTAAAAAGAATTTGAATTTTTTAAAGCAAATATGCTCTTATGTATGGGTAAGTAGCAGAATAAGAAAAATATGAGGTAAGCAAATATGATTTACTGTTCAACTAAGCGTATGAGTAATGAAATGTTCCTTCTTTTTTGTTCATATTAAATATTAATCATACGCACTGTGTAAATGTGTTTAGCTTATGTAGTAGCAGTTGCAAGAGAAAATCTTTAAATAAAAGTTAGATTCTTATGAAAGAAAAAGTGAAAAACTGTCATACTCTATGAGTAAAAGGGCATCAAAAGGAAGATGAAACGAGGCTGTATTTTTATTTTAAATTCTAATTCGTATTTTATTTCCTTTCAAATATTTCTTTTTAGAAGCTTTAAAAGAGTGATTCATAAAGGATATCAAAATTCATGTCACATTGGCATCGCACTCATACACATAATTGGTCATTACAAAATTGGTAAGAAGATAGGAGTTTTCAAAAGAATCCGAAAGAATATCTCTACACTAACGGCAATTAATATATACAATACAACGATAAAACCACATTTTGATGTTTGGGTCAACAATCCTCTACACATGCTGTAATGAATCGGAAATCGAAAGGCTACAGAAGTTACAAAACAAGGCAATGAGAACAATATTGAAATGTACCAGATACACGTCTGTTCGACTCATGTTGAATATACTAAAGTGGTTGAGCATAAAACAAAGGTTAAAATTAAACACACTTATATTTATTCGAAAAATTAAACGAGGAAAGGCGCCAGAATACTTATGCGAACAAATAAGATATGTTGGAGATGTTCAACCCTATAGATTGAGGAATGCGGAAGAGTGCAGAGTGCAGCAGGTTAATACGACGGCAATGCAATCATCACCCAATTACAAAGGACTAAAACTATATAACTCCCTGTCAAATAATATTAAAAATGAACTGAATGATCATGAATTTAAAAGACAAATTTTGTTAAAAATGATGTAAATTAGAGAAATATTTTTTGTATAAAATTGTATATTTTATATTATTGTGATATTCCAAAGTATTCAAGAAATACTAATAAAGATAATAATAATAATAATGATAATAATAATAATAATAATTTGATGATTACAACCCTTCAGTCGGGATTACGACGCAGTTTCTCATATTACTCATGTTGCGTGTGTGTTAATTTTTGTACCTAAGTTGCGGGACATCCGAACGTCAGATATTTGAGAAACTTTTCATGGCAGTTTTATTAACTCTCAGAGTTTTTGCTTGAAATCTGTTGAGAGAAAGTCACAGACGAAATATTATTTTCATACTTCATTTTGTTGAAGATGTCTGACCTGGGGTTTGAACCGTGGCCTCACGTTTAATAAGCCAACACACTACCTACTAGACTACGACTACTTCTATACATACCAGGTTAATAGCCTAAGTGGGTGGGCTTTATCGTTTTAAATTTAAACCATCGGTTATATCGAATCTGACAATACTTATGTCATTCTATTCTGTCACAAAATTCAGCATATTATCTTTACTGAACGTAATGAATCGATTTACACTTAAGAAACTTTAGGATTTATTGGGTCAACGAGAGATTGCACGATGATGTCGATTTTACCAAAAAAAAATTTTTTCGAATGAAGCTCATTTTCATTTTTGTGGGTAAGTTAATAAGCAAAATTGCCGTATTTGGGGCTCAGAAAACCACACACGTGGTCTCGCAGAAGCCAATACACCCATTACGACTAACTGTTTGGTGCGGCTTGTGAAGCAAAGACATCATATGGCGCATATTTCTTTGAAACTGGGAACGGCACAGCCATTACGATCAATGGAGACAGCAATCGCACCATGATAATTAATTTTTTTGTACTCGATCTACTTGGTATTGATGTGAACGACGTTTGGTTTCAACAGAATGATGTAACTTGCTACACATCTCATGCCACAATCGACTTATTGTATCTAACGTTTAATTAGACGAAATGGTGATGTCAATTGGCCGCCAAGAAGCTGCAATTTGACACCGTTGGACTATTTTGTGTGAGACGCAGTTAAAGAAAAATGTTATGAAGAGAAACCAGAGACAATTGAGCATTTGAAGGCCAGTATTCGTGATACCATTGCCGAGTTACGACCACATACATTTGAAAAAGTACACGAAAATTGATCCGATCGAATGAAGTACTGTGGAGCCAGACGCGGCGGCCATATGAATGAAATAATATTTCATTTCTAAACGGAACAATTGTACTTCACAACAAACGAATAAATTTGGAAAAATTTCTAAGCGTTTTTGTTTGATTGTATTTTTAAATTTAAACTTTAAACTTAAAATGGCCCATCCTATACTAGACCCAGTACTACGTTACATTTAGACTACCAAAAAACCACCTAAGAACGACGTAAGTAAGTATGAGCTCGATTCTGTTGAAGCTTCTTAGCATGACATATATACCACAGATCAGCAAGGAATCGTTTTTCGCTACTCATAAGTACTCATGGAATTTTGATTATAAGTGAGTCAACAATATTGATTTATAAGTACAGGTTGCAATGAGTATGCGTACAACGTTGACATCAAACTCATACCATTCGAAATATGTTTGATTCATAAGCCCGCTCATTTAGATTCGTAAATTTAGAAAAATACTTATAATACTCATAAATGAATCATTCAACAATATTTACAGTCTTAGTTGTTGTTGCATTTACAAAAAAAGAAAAAAGACAAAGACAGCAAGTAAAGTAAACACACAACCTTCTAGTGAGTATTGTAGTGCTCATACGCGAATCATACTTATTTTGTGATTCTTGTTAATGTTGAGTCATGGGGAGTCGAAATCAACAACAACATACGTGTCGTTAAGTATGAGTATGATGAGTACTTTAAACTTTGAATATGAGTAGTATGAGTATGATATTTAATTAAGTATGAATGCATATAAGTATCAGAAATTATGAGTATGATTCGATTTCACTCATCTTTTTGAATACTCATTGCTGATCTCTGAAACATACTATACTTTTCGTTTCCAATTTTAAAATTTTTTATTTTAATCGCTTTAAATTTGAAATCAAATTTCAAAAAGGCATTAATTTTAAATATTTCCGAACATTTCATTTCTTTCACCCAAAAGAAAAGAAATTGCAAATGGCATAGGGAGGTATGCGTTGAATATTATCGTCTTTCTTATGCAATTCTGCCGTTTGCTTTTCTTTTATTGAAATCCTCGAAATTCTTGATTACTTTTTAAGAAAATGCTAATTTTTTTCCTTTATATCTCTTCTCTTCTTATCTTGTCTTATATTATTTATTTGATTCCTGTTTTTATTTTTGTGAATGCAGCCATAAATACATCAAACGTCACACACTTCAGCTTAGCAAATGCAATATTTCTTTGCCCAAAAGCTTAAAAATCGTATTTTATTTCAGCTGAATACCCTTTAAGAAAAACCAGGAAAAATTTCAATGCACAGAAACGAAACGAAGAAAAAAACTACAGTTTCCGAGTATAAGATGCCAAAAAGAAAGTAAAAAAAAGTTGCCATCATTTCGTTAAGGGCGCTATAGAAGTAAAAGTCGACAATTGAAACATAAGAAAACAAATTTAATGTTAAGTTTTAAAGAAACCAGTAGCTCAGAAATATCCTATATTACAATATACAGCTTTAAAAGCCTTCCATTAACAGCCTTTCAGAATATTTTCAAACTCTAAATAACTTGCAACCGTTTCTACTTGAGTTTCCCCAAAGTATTCTTGTGAAAACACAAGAAGCGCTGAATGTTAATTCCAGAAAAATAAAGCAACAGGAAAGAAATTACCGAAATAATAATAATCAAATTACAATAACAAAACTCATTAGAAAGACCTAGAAAGAGAGAATAACAATAACAAATCAACCGTAAGATTCTAGAAGTTGCCAGACCGAGAATAAACAAACTCTAAATTGAGCATAACACAGTAGCTTAGTAGCTTACTAGTCCATGGCACAAACCTCAATTCTGACATCTGGAACAAAAAATAAAAATATTTTTTTCGGCAACCTCTCGCTCTCTTAATAGATTTCTGGCAAAGCCACTGATAATAAATAAAATTGCCATGACAAAGTTTCTCAGAAAGCTGTCGTTCTGAATCGACTTTAAACTGTATTTTAAACTGTAGTAAGTGGTGTGAGGTTATAGGTCGTAATCCTGACTGAAGGGTTGTAATGACCAATTACAACCAAATTTCTATTGTTACGAAAACAAAAAATTCTGGATACTGGTGTTTTGCTTTTACATCGTTTAACATGGAAATTATAAACAAAAGCTACAAAAACAAAACAGTGAACTTGTTTAGAAATTATCGCACTGCGTAATATAATAACAAATACCTGCATTAAAATTTGTAAACAAGTAACCAAAAATATACAAAGAAACACCGGCACAAAGTTAAAGTTGTTAAAAAGAAAACAAAATACAAGTAAACAAAAATACAACAACAAACTCTATAAGAATAAATGTAAACAAAGTACACAAACAACAATAATGAAACAACGATGTTTACATTTATAGAGATCTTGAGAAGGCGAAGCCACTGGCGTTCGCCTTCAAGAACATTCATCAGTCTATTTACTCTGTCATATAAAACGCAAGGCAAAGTAGGCGAGTGAGTTAATATAAGTTCAGTCAGTCGTGGTTTAAAGATATCCGTTACAAAAATCTGTCGAACAATTGTCTAGTAATTGTAATTATTTATGCAAACGGTGTAAACAAAGGAATAACAAACAAAGCAATTGTTGTTGTTTACATCAAGTTGCGATGCACACAGAATTGCGAGAATAATAAAGAATCTTAATTAAAACTAAACACAAATTTATTTTTATTTTATTTGCAATCTACGAGCTCATATTTTAAAAGGTAAAAACATAACAGCATGTATGTATGTAAATGGTTAAATATCGCCCATTAGAAATTAATACAGAAAAATTAAATTCATTTTATATGAAAATTAAATTAATTTTAAAAAAATTTGTGGAATTATTTTCAAATTTATTAGGTATGCAAATTGGAATTAAAATTGTATTTAAAAGCCAGCAATGTATTGTTCATAAATTTTTATTTTGAAATAAAACAAAGAAATAATACTTCATTCAAATATAAATTCATACAAGCGACAATCAATTACTAATGCAGGAGGAATATGTTTTCTCTTTGTATGTTTTAATATTAGTCACCCTGTAGAATGCATTAACGTGTGTGTTACAATTTCCATCGTCTGTGTGATTGGGTGACATTACGCCAGTTCACTTGTAGGCTAATGGTGACGCGTACAGTTATTGTAATGCAATGTTGTTGTAACCATTTCGAAATTAAATGTATTCACCATTATACCGTTACCATTCAACATCAACACTTTTGCGTACACCATAATGTTAATTTTACAAATAAATAACACTTCTAAACACATACAACTCGCCTCTGTATGCTAAGAGGTCCTATTAAACTTGATGACACAAAGGTGAGTGGAAGGCACGCAGTGTTTTAAGTGGGTGACTAAATGAGTGGCTGTCATTACACTTGTGTATGCCATACATAGAAAACAAAACAACAATTTATTGTAAAAACAAAATGAATAAAAATAGTCATTGTCAGATGCGTAATAACACCTTGAGCCTATTTGCTGTATGGGTATGTACGACCATGATTTATTGTTAAATACAAATGAAGTATGGTTTGTTCGATTTGTTATTTTGTATTAAAAATAATAACGAAATCAGTTGCACGTTTTAGTTTTTTTTTTTGTTTTTATTGCTTGCGTAACATTTTTAAATAGGATTTGTACCACACATGCATACGCGTGGCTTTTAAAGCCAATTCCTAATCAAAATTATTATAAAAAAGATCTATAGATTGAAAAACGATTTATAATAATTAATTATTTAAAAAGAATTGAATTTTTTTTTCCAAATATAAATCAAAACCCTGAGTGCTTCGGTATCAATATTGTTACGTTTTTAAATTTGGTCAAATGTTCAATTATCATGGATTCGATGATTGCAAATAAAATAAATTACTTATTACATACATACATAATAATTGATAATTACAACACTTCAGTCAGAATGACGACCTAGATTCTCACACCACTTATGTTGTCTGTGTTAGTTTTATCCATAAGTGGCGGTGACAGTCAGAGTTTTTGCAAAAAATCTACTGAGAGAAAGTCATCGAAAAAATATGTTTACATATTTCGTTTTGTTTTTTTTTTAGTCATTACAACCCTTCAGTCAGGATTACAACCTAGTTTCTCACAACACATATGAGTGGCGGGAACTACAGTTTGAAGTCGATTCCGAACGGCAATTTTATTTACTCTGCGGGTTATTGCCAGTAGTCTGCTGATATATAGATGAGATAAACATGTTGATTTGGTAAAAGCGCAACAGACTTTCAATGCCAATTTTTTAATCAAAATTTTCTGCAGAGTTGAAGATTGTTTCTCGCTTTGTTTGGGGCGCAAGTAGGGCAGCATTTTATAGAAAATAACTTGGAAGAACCTTTATTATACTTCAGACTTTTTTGATATACAATTGAAAATTATGTCTTGGGCATTATATGGTTTCGACAAGACTGTGCCGGAAACCACTCTAGGCAATCTTTAAGAATTTATGTGCATGAATTGACACCGACCTTAGACGAGTAAAACTGTTTAAAATATGAGTTCGTAAATTGCAAATAAAATAAAAATTAATTTGTGTTTAGTTTTAATTAAATTCTTTATTGTTCGCGCAATTCTGTCTTCCAATGTTCACAACTTGATGTTAAAAACAACAACTGCTTTTTTGTTATTCTTCCTTACACTCTTTTACGTAAAAACTAACATTTGTTCGACAGATCTTTGTAACGGAGACCTTCAAACCACGATTATTCTCTTCAAACACCGCTCGTCTTTACACAATTCTATGTGCCACTGTTCATAACTAGATGTAAACAACAGCAATTGCTTTGTTATTCCTCTTTGCACTCTTTTCCATAAACAATAACAATTACTAGTCAATTGTTCGACAGATCCTTGTAACGGAAATCTTCAAACCACGATTATTCCCTTCAAACACCGCGCGTCTTCACACAAAACTGACTGAATTTTTACTGACCCCGTTGCCTGATTTGTCTTGCCTTTTATGTGCCAACGTAAACAGTCTGATGAATGATCTTGAAGTCGAATGTTCATGGCTTCGCCTTCTCGAGATCTCTATAAATGTAAACATCCTTGCCTCATTATTGTTATTTGTGTATTTTTGTTTACATTTATTCTTGGAGTGTTTGTTGTTGTACTTTTGTTTACTTGTTTATCATATAAACAAGTTCATTCTTTTTGTTTATTTAGCTTTTGTTTACAATTTAAACGATGTGAAAGCAAAACACCACTTTCATTTTCGTAACCATAATAAAAATGATTTAAAAACGCAAATAACTTCTTTCTGAAACAGTGGGTGTGAGAACTTACCCAATCTTACTGAAGAAAATTTTACTTCCAACGCTGTCTCATTATGATTGGCCATTAAAATTGGCATAATTTTTTTAATTAACTATCAGTCTGGCAAAGTTTTTTTTTTTAATTTAATAAACCTTCAAGTCTCATCTCCCTAAAGTATAGGACATCAAAAATAATAAACTTTAGTTTACGTGACTATTCTCTCTATATGCACATGATCACATTAACTGTCATAAAATTTTCATTACCATCACCGAATGGGATCCTATGAAGTTCTTTTGGCAATTCGATGCAAAATTCCTTTTTCTTAAGTGATATGTGGCTGGTAATATATTTTCATGGAACAGTAAGGCTTTGAATAATTTATTTGCAAAGAATATTTGAGCATTTTTTTCATCGTTTGTGCACCAATAAATTTTTATTGGCCCAATAACGATTTTTTTCCATCAATTATTTGTTGTAACTGAACTGAACTGAAACTGTTGAAGAACAATAAATGAAAACAAAACTGTGGTAACGAGGGTTTGTGATAAAGTTATTGTAACATTTTGTTGTTTACAATTGAAGTTGAAATAAATCGAAATGTAAAGAAAAACCCCGGATGTTTTGTTAAAAATGTTAAACAATTTTTGAAAAAAATTTTTTTGTTTTCTTTTTTAACAACCACTTCTCTGTTTCTTCTCATATTTGCCTTTGGCCAGAATTCGTTTAAAAATGCTGTTGAAAAAATTGGGTTTTTTTTTTGTTCATGCAGAAAATATTCAAGAAAAAACCAAAAAAAATATGAAATGAAGTAAAAGAGAAACAGAATGAAAGTATTCTTTACGTATTTGATTCTATTTTTTGTAATAGTTTGTGGCAAAATTTAAGCAATTTGGGATAAAGGTATGACGAGACAAGAATTCAAATCCATTGAATCAACAGAAGTTAACAGATTATAGCAGGGGAAACTTACCGTGGGCCCATACCTATTCTCAATAGCTGGCACTTTTGCGGTTCAGAGTCGATCTTAAACTGTACGTTCCACCACTCGTGGTTGGTGTGAGAAGCTAGATTGTAATGACCACCTAATTGACATGCCAATGGAAGTAGTGGTTCATAAAATTATGGAATTCCAAGAGGAACAGTAAAATCATTGAAAATATTCCAGAAGCTAATGAAGGCGAGTGCAGAATATTTCCAAATACCAGAACCGACCCCATAATCACAATACATAGGGACATTGTCGTGAAATGAAAATTGCATGATCCAATGTAGGAACTTTACCCCGTAGTGAAGCGTAAACGGTTTCGAGGAGGTTGTTTCTTGAATTGAACCAGTATTGGGTCAAGCCAACACACTGCCTCCTGGACAATTCGGCCTTAGTCGAAAAATACATGGAAACGATCCACACTGAAAGAAAATTCCACATTACCATGCCCTTGAAGACACTTTAATAACACTGGAGAGCTCAAAGATGTTGTTACGGAAATGAAAAATCATTATACTGGTGTTTTACTTTTATATCGCTTAACATTAAAATTATAAACAAAAACTACAAAAACAAAACAATGCAGTAAAGAAACCTGTTTACAAATTAGCGTACAGCTTAATATAACAACAAACACCAGCATAAAAAAATGGTGAACAAGTAAACAAAAATACAACAACAAACACCAGCATAAAAAATGGTAAATAAGTAAACGAAAATACAACAACAACACCACAAGAATAAATGAAAACAACGATGTTCACATTTATAGAGATATCGAGAAGGTAAAGTCATGAACATTCGCCTTCAAGAACATTCATTAGATTGTTTACGTTGCTATATAGAAGGCAAGGGAAAGCAAAAGACAGAGTCAATGGAGTTCAGTCAGTTTTGTGTGAAAACGCGGTGCATTTTAGGACAGTAATCGTGTTTTGAAGATCTCCGTTACAAAGATCTGTTGAATAATCTAGTCTAGTAATTGTTATTGTATATGCAAAGAGTATAAACAGAGGAATAATAAAGAAAAACAATTATTGTTGTTTACACCAAGTGTTCATTTTCGTAACAATATATTTCCAATATAGGGCCAGATCAGAGCGAAGAGCAATTCATTATATGTCTTTTATGACACAATGTTTTTAAGTAAATGTTTCAACACATAATAAAATGATTCGAGAGCAAGCAAGGAAATAATTTTTATGGATTGGACGTAAATACTCGTCATAGTGTCAGAGAAAATTTAGACATAAATTCAATCGCCGTGGTCTAGTAGATAGAGTGTTGTCTTATTAAATGCAATAAAATTATGAATGAATGGATAATAATGTATAAAATACCACCGCTCATCACACCATAGCGTGGGTGGTGTGAGAAACTAGCTTTTCAAAGAACCAAAAAATATTGTATGAATCGCTTTCTTCATTTCATTGTCCACAAACCGATTTCTTCTCTTGTGATTTTTGAAATCAAACAAGAGACTTTGTAACTTGTTTTAAGACATACAATTTTCTTTAAAGATTTAAATTAAAAATTTCCCTCGCAATATAAAAATATTTATATTCAACAACATTACAGTACATTACATGAGTGCATCTACCATTTAAATTACAGCTTAAATGGATGCCAACATTTTGTAGTGAGTGCCAAATTTTTTTATAGTCTCGATTATATAATTTCGTAAATAATTTACAGGCAGTGCCAACAAACAAATTTTTATACGTAGTTTTGTATGTGAGTACTAAAGTTTTGGCTCCATTTTATGTTTGTTTGTTTCCCATTTTATTATTCCATAATCATTGCCTCTAAACAGTCACTTCTCTAGCCACCAACTATCTACTAAAAGACAGTTGGTACCAGTGAAAAATGGGTTACTTTTGCTTCAAATGAATCTCTAGGTATCGTTTTATCTGAAAAAAGTTTTCCTTTATAATGTCGCATCGTGACTAGTAGAGGAACTACTTCTTTATAAAGTATTTAGTAACCTTTGCCAAAACCTTGGAATAGTCGCCGTAGTGTAGTATGGGTCCGCCATCTAACGTTTTTTTTTTAACTAGTGCTTATTTCGTAAATGGTAAAACTTAGCTCATGTCTGATTTGACAGATAATTAGTTTTATCCTTCCGCTGAACGAATATGGTTGTGTATACGCTTGAACAACGCTGGGAAATATTGCGACATTACTTTGAAAATCATGGTAATGTTGCAGAATGTGTGCGGAAATTGCGTACGGATTTTGGAAGAAGAGAAGCACCGTCAGCTCCATATGTCCGTTATCTTGTGAAAAAAGTGAAAGAAACTGGCATCCTCATCGATAAACCAAATCGTGAAAAGCCAAAAACAGTGCGTACATCCGAGAATATTGCTGCTGTGGCAGAAAGTGTGCGTGAAGCGCCATCAACATCAATTCACCGTCGTTTTCAACAATTGAACATTTCGGAGACATCATTGAGACGAATTTTGCATAAAGACCTTGGTATGACGCCATGCAAAGTCCAATTGCTTCAGGAGTTGAAGCCAATTGACCATCCAACTTACAGAAGATGCCGATTTTGGCAAAAAAAAATCATCTTTTCAGACGAAGCTCATTTTGATCCTGGCGGGTATGTAAACAAGCAAAATTGTCGCATTTGGGGCACAGAAAACCCGCACGTATACATTGAAAAGCCGACGCACCCAAAACGAGTTACTGTTTGGTGCGGATTTTGGTCCAGAGGCATAATTGGGCCATTTTCCTTCGAAAATTGGAAAGGAGTGGCCGTTACAGTCAATGGCGATCGTTATCGGTCCATGTTGAACGAATTTTTGTTCACAAAAATTGAAGAGGGGGATATTGGCAGCATTTGGTTTCAACAGGACGGCGCTACGTGCCACACAGCCGAAGCTACACTCGATGTTTTGCGCCCTGTTTTTGAAGATCGCATTATCAGCCGCAGAGCTGATGTCGTTTGGTCACCTCGGAGCTGCGATTTGACACCGCCGACCAGCCAGAGACAATTGACGCTTTAAAGGACAATATTCGTGAAGCCATTGGTGAAATACAGCTGCACACAATCGATAATGTGCTTAACAGTTGGACTGATCGTGTAGGCTACTGCATGGCCAGCCGAGGCAGCCATTTGAATGAAATTATTTTCCATTATTAACCGGAAGGATTGTACTTTCAAATAAAAAAAGAAATTTGAGAAAATATTCAGTAGTTTTTTTTAAGCATTTTCAAAAAAAAAGTAATTTGGCGGACCCTTTATTTAGTATGTTGGCTTGTTAGACGTGAGGCCACGGTTTAAGCCCCAAGTCAAACATCTCGAACAAAACGAAATATGAAAAAATATTTCTTCGGCGATTTCCTCTCAGCAGATTTTTGGAAAAGTTACTCAAAAACCTGTCATTCGGGGTCGGCATTAAACTCTAGGCCTTGCCACTCATGTATAAAATTAACACAGAAAACATAAGTGGTGTGTGAAACTAGGTTGTAATCCTGGCTAAAGGGTTATAATTACCAATTATGTACAGTGAGAGTGAAAAGAAACTATACCCTGCCACTCATGTATAAAATTACCACACACAATGTCAGAAACTAGGTCGTAATCATATCTGAAGGGTTGTAGTGACTAATAATTGCTATAAATTTTAAATGACAAACTCTAATGGGGATACAATCCCACTTATTGCTTGACATTGCACAATTGCAAGTGTATTTACACATGTTTATGTAAACAATACACACTACATGTGTATACGTAAATTGCTTATGCTCGTGCAGTTTATTATAATTGTCTACCAGTAATTCAATTAAATGTAATTTACAATTGTTGTTGTTTCTAATTAAAATGTGTGTTGCATTATCAAATGCTAAACATATAAAATCGTCTTCCATCTACCCTTCCCGTTAGAATTTATTATCATGACCTATAATTGTAGGTCATAGCAATACGGTTTCCCAGTATTAGTTTTAATTCCAGTCGTTTATCTTTTCTAAAAAGGATTATTACAGACATTAATAGCAATTTGTTACACACATATACTTGTGCGTTTGTTGTACAATATTTTAATTCTTATTATTTTATATTGTAATCCTTTTATTTTAACAAATAATCTGGATTAATTATTTCGATTATAATAAATGATTAAATTTAAATAAATTTAATTAAACAACATATTTACATAGTATTATATGACACCGAGAATAGAGAGAGATGCCTATTTATTAAAATTTAAAAGAGTTCATTACTTTATATACCAGTTTAATGCAATAAAAATAATCATTTTATCGTATTTCAAGGTAAATTTATCGATAAAATGCATATAATAACAAAGATAACCGAATTGCGTGAGGCAAAACGTAAATTAATATGTTAATTTTTATGGCATGCGCTCAGGAATTACGGCTGACTTCCAAAATGTTAGTTGCTTTGTGTTTGAACAAAGTATCGTGTTTCATAAAGCCGCTATACAAAATGTTTACAATGTATAATATTTCAAAACGCCGTCAATGTGTATTTTTAACGCAGTCAAAAAGCAAACAGGCATCGGATTTATAGTTGATGCATTGTTCGGTAACTTTGCATATCTACATAAGTTATATACCGTAGTAGAACTGCATACAAACTTTGTATTGATACGTTTTGGATGTCAGCCTACTACATTTTCCTGAATATAAGCGTCATATAATAGATATCTGGGAACCAATAGCAGCTACCTCTACGTATGGCATATAGCGATAGGCAGCAACAATAACTGAACTTTAATTACAATTACTGGAGATTATTTTTGATATTTGATATGATACAGATATCTCCAATAAAACGAAATATGAAAATACATTTCTTCGGCCATTTCAGCAGATTTCTGGCAAAAATTCTGTGAGCAAAATAAAAAATTGCCATAAAAAGGTTTCTCAAAAATCTGTCGTTCGGAATCGACTTTAAACTGTCGATTCCACCATTCGTGTATAAAATTAACACACACAACTTAAGTGATGTGAGAAGCTAGGTTGTAATCCTAACTGAAGGCTTATAATGACCAATTATGTATGTATGTATGGCATGTGACAATACCAAAAATGCTTAGATTATGTTTGATTAAACTGGCAGCCGCCTCGAAGCGCCTAGCTTACTTGGGTGGTATAAGATTCCATTGCACCACCGATAGGGATGTAAACGATACATCGATGTTTAGAAAACATGTTTTTATGAACAATGTTACATACCTAAAACCGATCGTATTCCATCTGACAGTTATACCTGCTTTCTGGTTTCCTTATCTTACTAGTCATTGTGAGATATCCTTAGTCTCCGCATGTGCGCATTCAAAAGCCAACGTCCTGTTATAACTGCTATGAAGGTCCTAAGATAGACTATGGTTAGGTTCAATGTAAATGTTTCTCTGCACATACATATATCTCAGGTAATTACTTGCCCTTCTGCAGAGGAAAGCCAATCTCGTATATAAATTCAATTGAATTTTCCTTTTTAAGTGCATCGGTTTTGCTGTTACCTTCAATGTCTCCATGTTTAGGAATCCATATGAATGGAATCGTTAAAACTTTCCAGAGACTTCTTTCTATTTCTCAAATGGCCCCTTTACAGACATATGTACATACATAATTGGTCATTACAACCCTTTAGTCACGATTATGACCTAGATTCTCACACCACTTATGTGGTGAGTGTTAATTTTGTATACATGAGTGGCGGGACCGTTTAAAGTGGACTCCGAACGACAGATTTTGGAGAAACTTTTCATAACAATTTCATTTACTCTCAGAGTTTTTGCAAGAAATTTGCTGAGAGGAAGTCACCTATAAAATAGATATTTCGCTTATAAGCCAACACACTACCTACTAGACTACGGCGACTACGATGGCGCCTTTACTGTCCGTTGATATTCCTATACTACCATTCGACATAAAAGGGTAACGCATTCGCACAGTGGCAGTCTTTCTTTATATTCATTATTTCAGCCAGAGCAGTCATCGGATACTGTAAGGAACAATTTAACATTCAACTGTTCTGAAAAAATTCCACTTTGGACTTTGTCACGTGATTTCAATCGGGCACTCAATACTTAAATGAGGTTTTCTAGAAAGGTTCAGCATAGTCAATGTGCACATCAACTATACCAAAGGCTTCGGCATGACCATAGCTTCTATAAATCATTGTGTCGCTTAGTCTAATTGCGTTTGGGGGCAGTTTTTTCGCCAACATATCGGTTGGTAGACAGTTAAGGATAATGTATGTCTTAGATGACGTAGTTCTAAAAGTGCCTATAATCATGATAGTTACCATCCTCAGAGTTTCCTCAAACGGGGTTTGATAATTCGTTTTGTTTAAACTGTAATTCCTCTCTCCACTCATGTATAAAATTAACACACACAATATGGTGTGACGGGAGAAGCTAGATCGTAGTGTAGAGTTTTAGTTTGCTGTTTACAATGATTTTATTTAAATTTTTTATTTTCTTTATCATTTAGTTTCTTTCAAATTAAGTCCTTGCTTAGTTTACTGCTGATAATAATTACATTAAAGCGTCCACACAATTTGTTGTGGCATTTGTCACTTGTGTTATTGAAGCATTAGTTTATATGCATACGTCGTAGTATATTAATTAATTGGCAAATCACAACTGCTGTTATTATGGCTATTATGGCTAAATGGTTAAATTATGCCTATTTAGGCCTTAACATGTGTACAAATTTAAGTTTATGTGTGTGTTTATCATTAAAACTGCATAAAACGCCTGATTAACTTTTACTTCAATGGATATGTAAATAAGAGCACATATGTACCTACACACACACAGTGTGTAATTATTCCCCCAAAGGACTTATTAACACATAAAAGAGCAAAAGACACGCATACACAGGCACATAAATATCTCAATTGTTTTATTAACATACATGCTAACATAATAGATTAAGTACGGACAATATATTTTAAATTTCAAAATTTTAATAAAATTTTGTCTTTAATTAAATGCCCGACTGTGTTCTCAGCAGACATGTCACTGTTAAGTTTTGAAACACAACCGCTGTTATTCATATCAAGGATGTGAATAGAAATGTTTCTTCTTACCTCTGTATACATGCATATAAATAATAAAACATTTGTTTTGTTGTTTAAATTGTTGCAGGAATTTTGTCTAAATATTATGAGAAAACAAAAACAAGAGAATGAAAACAGAGAGGTAAGGTAGGGTCTGAGAGATGTGTTTGTATAATCGTATTGGAAGAGCCTTGTGGCACAAATATTTCTCATACAAAACGAACAAAAACGAACGAAGTTGAATTATCTTTTATAAGTATTTATGTTTATATGTACATACAAGTGTATGTGTTTGCCTTTGTTTTGTTTTGTTTTGTTGTATTTTCTCTAAACATTGATTCTACATTTAATGTGCAGGTGCTTTAAGGAAAATTTGAGAAATTTATGTTAATGCACTAGAGCTACACAGAGCATGAGAGTGAGAGAGAGAACGGAAAGGAAAAGAGCAGAAAAGTAAAGCACATATGGGTACAAACAAAATACAGTTTTAATATCGGGTGGACCATCTATTGGTTTAAATTTAAACCATCATTTATTTCGAATCTGGCAATACTTATGTCATTCTATTCTGTAACAAAATTCAGTATAATATCTCCACTGAATGTAAAGAATCGATTTCCGCTTGAGGAACGTTGGGATTTATTGGAAATTTATTTAAAAAAAAATGAACGAAAATGTCGTACAAAATTTGGTCGTAGAGAAGGACCAAGTTCGTGAAACTAGTTTCGTTATTGGTGCACTAAGACGTGAGCGTTCTCATATAGTGCGTACACCCTAAAATATCGAAGCTGTGGCTAAGATTGTCCGTCAACATCAACTCGTCATCGTTCTCAAAAATTTAACATTTCACGCACCAGTTGACGTTGAATTTTTCAAAAGGATCTCGGAATAACGTCTTACAAAGTTCAATTTGTTAAAGAGTTGAAGCCGCATGACCATCCGCTTCGTTTTCGCTTCGCTAGATGAGTCAACGAGAAACTGCAAGATGATGTTGATTTTGTCAAAAAAAAAACATCTTTTCGGATGAAACTCATTTTCATCTTGATGGGCACGTTAATAAGCAAAATTTCCGTATTTGGGGCTCAGAAAACCTACACGTGATCTTACAGAAGCCATTTACGAGTGACTGTTCAATGACGGTTTAGTGCGTCTTGTGGAGCGGAGACATCATTGGCCCATATTTCTTTGAAAATGAGGACAACGCAACCATTACGGTCAATCCAGACACCTATCGCACAATGATAACCGATTTTTTTGTACCCGCTCTTCATGGTATTGATGTGAACGATGTTTGGCTTCAATAGTATAGTGCAACTTACCACAGGTCGCATGCCACAATCGATTTATTGCGTGAAACGTTTGATGGCCGTTTAATTTGCTGAAATGGTGATGTCAATTGACTGCCAAGAAGCTGCAATTTGACAACGTTTGACTATTTTCTTTGCGACGCAGTTAAAGAAAAGTCTTATCAGAGACAATTGAGAATTTGAAGACCAACATTCGTGATGCCATTGAAGAAGAAAAAGAAGAAAAAGTACACGAAAATTGGTTGCATCGAATGAGATACTGTGCCAGTCGCGATAGCCATTTGAATGAAATAATCTTCCATTTCTAACCGAAACAATTGTACTTCACAACAAAATAATAAATTTGGCAAAATTTCAAAACGTTTTTGTTTTCTTGCATTTTTAAACTAAAACTTTTAAGTGGCCCACCCTTTATAATAAACAAAAATTTGCATTGGTCCCCTACACTTATCTATACATAGCAATACTTCAGCATTGTAATCTTAACACACTTTTCAAAATTTTTTATAACAATTTACACACTTATTCCTTCCTAGGCGAGTATACACAACAACATCCCCTACTATTCCTCACATTCGGGTGTTTACCGAGTGTGTCATCTCAAATTTTTTTGCTGTAAGAAACCGCCACTCTGTGTGTGCCTTATATTAACCAACAACCAGCGTATATTGATGATATTTTCAAATTTAATTTAATCTTAACTTGACATGCGACAAAGAAATACTTTTAACTGTTCTCACTCACTTTGACGGTCGCAGATGATTTTGAAACACAGATGGAAGCAAAAGAAGAGAGACAAAATCTTTAAATTCGTAAATAATTCAAAATGTGTACTTCTCAATGCCATACACTCGTTTAGCATATTATATAAACTGGAATTTACAGTGAGGGCACAGCCAATTGTGCTATACACAGCATTATAATATTACTTTCATACATACATAATTGGTCCCTAACAATCTAGGACATTCAACAGTAGACAAAAACGCAAATGAAGCTCAAATTAATCGAAGAAATAAAGAGGATTGAGTGAGTCAGTATTAAGACATAGTTCCTCACACCACTTATGTTGTGTGTGTTAATTTTATACATGAGTGGCGGAACCTACAGTTTAAAGTCGATTCCGAGCGACAATTTCTTAAGAAACTTTTTCATGGCATTTTTATTTACTCTCAGAGTTTTTGCCAGAAATCTGCTGAGAGGAAGTCGCCGAAGAAATATGGGCCCATTGTGTTACTCAGTATGAGGTAATCCCCTTGTTTTGAGGTAGATTTCGATCATTATTTCGCAAAATTTCGGTCGGTATCTTCACAATAATTTCACGAATAGTCTATCATTACGGAATTATTCGTATAAACACGGTCTTAAAAATTAGCCTAAGGTATCCCCAACACATAAAATTACTCATTCCAGAAACTATTCATCCAATTAAAACAAACTGGTGGCCTTGGTCATATGCGTTGACGTAACTATCGAGTAAGAAACGAGCCTAATATTGGTTATGACGAGATGTTGTTATGGAATCTGTAATTTGCAACATACTTTCTAAGGTTCAGAGGTGTGCCTCTGTGAGCATATCAAGTGCTAATAGAAGCATGCCTCAGGCAACTTTGGATGTAATTTTTCATTTGCTTCCGATTGAAGACTGTGTGAGCTAGGTTTAGTTGGGTTTAGTGAGTGCTTTTTTGGTAGGTCACTCGGCATTGCTGATGGAACTAAGGTGGCAGCGTGAGATTATTTCGACCGTCGGAATGACGGACTACATGTCTGCAAAAGTTCACTTCTACGATACATCGAAGATGATTATACCCGATAGGGAAGCCTTGATAGATACAGATAAACTCTTCGATGGTTGTACTATTTTCACTGATGATTCCAAAATGGAGACGGGTTCGGGTACAAGGGTCTTAATTTTTGGGACAAATGTCAGGAATTCATTGATACAGGCTTCCGCCGGAATGTAATGTTTTTTAGGCGGAATTTCTAGGGATCGTTAACGCAATCGAACTGGTCAGGAAACCTTTACCAAAAAGACCAAGAGTTACATTTTTATGTATGTAAAGGCTTTGGGGGACATGGTTTTAGGTCACATTTGAAAGAAGGTGAAAGGCTGCTAAGCAACCTTATGTTAGATTATCAGATTGAACTAGGCTGGGTACATCATTATTGCGGCCGTTTTTTGGTAACGAAGTTGCAGATAAACTGGCAAATTCAGGATCAATTTTGGGAGAATATAACAGAGGAGAAGTGAATGAAACCATCCTGCATGGAGATGTAGAACGAACTGTAGGGTTGCAGGGCTTTATTGCCAAGACTCAATCTTACAGGGACGAAAATTATCCTAGCCATTGGAGCCTTTAGAGGCTTATTGTAATTTCCTTCCTGTAACAAACTTAGAAAGGGAAGAACAACCATTCTAAGGAAAATTCAGAAGAGAATAGAAAGGAGAAGAAGGGGAATAAACAAATTAAAAAGAAAAAAGGAGCTTTATGAAGGGCCACCTTTCCTAACCTAACCTAACGAGAAAACTCGTGGCTTTGGATTAACAATAATTATACAATGAAACACATTTTAATGGAATGATCCTTTTTGCTTATGGCATCCATAAAAATTAAATAAATGCAGCATGATTTTCCACAATTTTTTTTTTTTGTTTTGTTTTCTATTAAAAATTCCATAAATCCAATAACGAAATACGAATGAACATAAAACAAGTGAATCTTAATTTTTGTTTTCAAAAAAAAAAGACGAGTACAAGAAAAGGCCAAGACAAGTACACGAGCAGAAAAGCGTTGAATAAATAGCGCAGGCAAACGTTGAAAAAGTGCATAATTTTTAAAAGGCTTCATGAATTTCTTTATGCTTGACAGACTTTAATTGATACCAGCCATCAAATGCCATAAATTATATTCTCTGTTCACAACAATAACAACAAACAAAATTGTTTTGTTTTTTTAAGATAAAACGTCATGTGTTTTGTCTTGCTATCAACCAATATGCAATTGCTGCCTTTGACTTTGCAGCAGCCTAGTCAATGTTGATTAATTCAAGTGAATGGATGGCAGCAATACAAGGTTAAAGTCTTGTTGCAGGGTTAAACAAAAACAAATTAACAAAACAATTACACTACAACAGCAACAAGATTCAGATCAGACAAAAACAAAAAATGGTACTAAACACAATGGGGTTGCCTTTTCAAAAGCATTGAATGGAGCTGCAGCAGTATGCTAGCGTCTATGGGACAGTGAAGGTCAGTGAAGGATATCGTTGGTAAAAACAATTTTCAGAGTTTTTTTTTTGCTAATGACTTCCTATTGATTGCCTTTTACTACAGGGTAGTTTTAATGAAAACCTTGGATTTAACAGCAATTGGCTGTAAGGGTGGGAATAATTAGAATTGGTTTGTTCACCCATTAACCCACAGGGTTGGTTTATAGCGTACTTGAGCAGGTAAATCACATAGTTAAGCTTAATTACAACACAATTACAATTTATATTAAATTATTACGAGTAGAATAATGAGAGCACATGCTCGATTTAGCACAACAGACCAGCGCCTCTGTCGGGAATCGAACCCACGACTCTGAGTCTAATAGATTCATACGCTATCCACTAGTTTAACAAGGCACCTAAATTTACTTTTACGTTTTCTTTCGTTACTGAATGGATCTTACAAAAAGAATATTTTTTCAAAAAGTACCACAGCACTCGTTCGTAATTAGAGTAGGTAGGTAGAGGTGGCTGTCTATTTGACTTACAGTGCACGCGCGCTAATGTGAACACCGCATTATATGAACACCGCTTAATGTGAACATGTTTTTTGCTTTATTGACTACTCTAAAAGATGAACAAATGTAAAAAGCCCTATAATTTGAACAGATTTTTTTTTAATTTGAACGTTAAAATTCTGTATTTATTAGTTGCGGGAATGCCCATTTTAGGTGTACATATATACAGTCACGCAGATAATTATACGTACCCCCTTAAAATCATTTTTTTTAAAACGATCCATATATTATTGGGCAAATTCCAATCGTGACTTTTTTCTCGGCAGTCGGCTGCGGAAACCGTTCTTTCTCAAAACAGTGCGAACTGTTTCGGAATGCACAATAACATTGTGATCACTTTCCGAGGTATTTATTTCTACGGCTGTAGTCCTAGGATTTTTATCCACAATACCTTTTATATACCGGGCTACCCTTGGAGAAATTTTATGCAAAATATACGTCGTACGTATAATTTTCTGTGGTGCCATATTGGTTTTAAGCAAACTGCAGTCAAAAATTCATAGTTTTGGGAATCTTTTTTTATGTAAGTAAATGTGTCGTTACAGACGCTAATGTAAAGAAATTTTAGAAGTTCATTACTTTTTAAAAAATATAATTCTGTTTTAAAATTTTCGGTATTCGGAAATGTGAACAATTCGCAAAAGTGAACAACGCCAGTTTTAATTAGTTCACATTAGCGAGCCTGCACTGTACTTCTGTTACGACAGTTTTCCGCTATCTCCTAGTCCCGACACTATTCGAAGTTCTTAGAGAGCGACTTAGACTGCCAATGTCAATCAGTCAATCAACTAGCCTGAGCAGATCAGCCAAATCCTGAATCTCTTTGTCATGTAGTCGTAATTAGACCACATGTCACATGGTTACGTTGAATGGTTCGCCCACAATTAGCGGGGTGTATGTAGCACATACAACCTTGCGGCGCTTTATGTTGTCCTTTAAATAAGAATCTCATAAAGAGTACCCCAAAAGGCCAGACATAAAATAGTTCAGCCAAAAAACCTTTTAAACTGAAATGTGCAATTCACCTGGTCCGTATGAAAGCCAATACACATACTTGATGAAGTTACTTACTTATTTACTTACTTAATTGGCCATAACAACCCGTTTAACGGCTTTCGGCCTGCCGCAACACATCCTTCCAGGCGCCTCTGCTTCATGCGCGCCTACGCCAGTTGGTCACACCAATCGATCTACCACTTCAGGTCATGGCTTCCTCGATTTGGTCCTTTCAACGAATTCAAGGTCGCCCTCTTCGCTGACTTCCGCAAATTCCCGCATCAAATACCCGTCTCGCCGGAGCATTCTCCTCCATTCGAACGACATGGCCGAGCCAGCGCAGCCGCTGGATATTAGTACGCTGTACAACGTACATGTCGTTGAGGAGCTCATAGAGCTCACTGTTGTATCTGATACGGAAATCATCGCCAACTCGTACTGGACCGAAGATCCTGCGTAGTACTTTTTTCTCGAACACTCTCAAGGCCACTGCATCTGTACTTAATAGGGTACATGCCTCTGCGCCATAAAGAAGCACGGGTAGGATGAGTGTCTTGTAAAGTGTTAGTTTTGTCGCACGAGAGAGGTCTCTGTTGGCAAGAGTGGTACTGCGCTTGATCTCCAGACTGACATCATTTCTAGTGGTATCGGCGGAGCCAAGATAGTTGAATTCATTGACAGTATCAAAAGTATAGTTATCGGCCGTAATCTTAGAATCAATACGCCGCACGTCTCTACTTGTTAATAACATATACTTTGTTTTGCCCTCATTTACTACCGGACCCATCTTACTAGACTCCCGTTCAATAGCACTGAAGGCAGCAGTAACATCTCGCTTGGTACGCCCTATGATGTCAATGTCGTCAGCGTACGCAAGCAACTGGACACTTTTTTGAAAAATTGGCACTCCCGCATTTCGCTGAAAACTCTCCATAACGAAGTTGAAGAGGTCGCAGGATAAGGGGTCGTCTTGTCTGAAACCTCGCACGGTACCAAAAGGTTCGGAGAGGTCCTTATGGGGCTATCGAAGGATGCCTTATAGTCGACAAAAAGATGGTGTGTGTCGACTTGTTTTTCGTGGGTCTTTTCCAGGATTTGGCGTAGTGTGAAGATCTGGTCGATCGTGGACTTGCCAGGTCTGAAGCCGCACTGATAAGGTCCAATCATTGCTTTGACGAGTGGCTTCAGTCGTTCACACAATGCGCCTGTAAGAACCTTATATGCGATAGGGAGAAGACTTATACCCCTGTAGTTGGCGCATATCGTAGAGTCTCCCTTTTTCAGGATGAAGTTATATATCTTTAAGACAGTGCTTATCAAGGGTGTGACACTCACAGAGATGATTAAATCTAAGAATCCATGGCGATCACAAATAATATGTAATCGAATCTCCCCCACGAGTATTCTCGATTCCATGAAATCTGGAACAGTTAACCGCAGTCAATCGCCGTAGTTTAGTATTTAGTGCATATTTGACGTGAGGCCACGGTTCAAATCCCAGGAACAACATGAGAAAATATTTCGTCGGCGACATCCTCCCAGCAGAATTCTGGCAAAAACTCTGAGAGTAAGTAAAAAATTGCAATGAAAGGCTTCTGAAAAATCTGTCCTTCGGAGTCGACTTTGAATTGTAGGTCCCATTACTTGTGTATAAAATTAACACACACAATATAAGTGGTGTGTGAAGCTAGCTTGTAATCCTGACTGAATGGTTGTAATGACCATAGAAGTTTCAAACAGCTTTGTATTAAAGGGAACAAAAGTCTAATCAATTTACAACTTGTGAAACAACCTACGCATTTTCCATAGAAAGAAGATATCTTCCATCATGGCCTTTAGTTTTATTTCGCTTGTCCTTTGCTTCATGATTTCATGAATGCTATTGTCGTCCATATCGGTATCCGTTTTATTTTCGTTTCCATTTTATTTCATATTTTGGCACTTCAACTGTAGTTTTTTCCAAAGAAAACAAAATAAAAAATGGAACACAAGACAACAGCAACATAAAAATTAAAGCAAAAAAAAAATTGAAATGTCAACAGCATACACGCAACCATCTAGACTTTCAATAATTTTTAAAGTTACGTATTTATCCTCAACGTATTTATTTATTTTTCTTTTTTTATTTTTGGACCTCCACTTCATAGGAGGTCTTGAAGCAGCAAGTGGCCTGTTTAAAAAACTTATTTTTGCAATTTTTTTAATGGAATCGTCGAAGAAGGTGATATTTTCTCTTTTGCTGCTCGAAATGAAAAACATGACACACTTGTTACCCATGAAGAAAAAATAGTTTCTTATGCAAAAAGCAAAAAAAACAAAAAAATTCTAAAGTCTCTCTCTTAAGAAACATTCTACTGGAAAATTTCCATTTTATCGTTTCCTCTTTAAAAGCTGTCTTCTATTGAAATGACGTTCAAAATTTATTTTCTTTCTTCGTTTCATGTTTTTTTCTTCATTTTTTGGTTCTATAAGAAGAAATGTGACAGTTTTTTTGGAAAGTTTTCTTCCTGAAACTAAAAAATTTGTTTTAGCATATCGGTCCTGTACAAGATGCAATTTCACTTGAAATTTTATTTTAGTGTTCCATGAATTCAATTTGCTTTGTAATCTTTGTCTGTTGCAGTTTAATTTATTAAGTTTTTGCCATCAAATTTTCTTTCAGTGATTAAACAAGGACAATGCATAGAAAGTTTTCTGGTGTTTACCACAAACTTTCTCTTAAAATTGCCTGGTGTAAAGAACATAAGAATAATAAAAATATCAAAAAAAAATATCAAAACTTTCTATTTAGCGATAGTAAATAACACCATGAGAAAAAGTAAATAAGTTTTGTGAGCACTATTGCAGGTAGTTATGGTTATAATAATTGATAAGAATCATTCTTTATAGTCCTTCTTAAAAAACTATTTCTTTAGCAACCCACTCTCCGCATTCTTCTGGCAGAAATTCTGAGAGTAAATACAGTAAGACCTCGCTTAACGCTGCTCCGCTTAACGCTGTTTCAGTATTACGCGGTAGTATTGGAATTCTCCTAAATCGCACAATGTATTGATACTTGTTGTATACGGGTGCAAATGAAACAGTCATGCACCAACCAAAAACGGTGCACTATATAGCGACGGTGTATACTATGTATCTTTTTCAACGCTCTTTTGTTAGTCTGTACAGAATAAAGATTCCAACTGTATTTTTCGAAGCCGCAACACAGCGCGAATGCATATTTCCTGCGTCACAGTTGATTTATTAGTTGTCATCAACGTTACTAGGTGTATACATATGTACGTGTTAAGTTGCCTCGTTTAACGCTGTCTCGTTTAGTGCTGGAACTTATTAGAACGTATCCCCCGTTCGCTTACTGTAGGTAGCGTATACGTAGTATACGTAGGCTTATTAAGCAAGAAACCGTTTTAAGCGGGGTCTTACTGTAAAATTGTCTCAAAAATCTGTTGTTCGGAGTCGAATTTAAAATGTACGTCCCTAGACTTATGGATGAAATGAATACACACAATATGCTGCTTCTGCTTCCACTAATATTCTACAGGTATTTGCAGGTCTACCATTCCTTTACATACTATGGCCTATCCATTTCCTCTTCCACTTACACTCTTCCAGGCTTACTGGTCTCTGTTTAGAAGAGCTCCATAATACTGGACTTAGGAAGGAGGCCAAAATACCCAATAAGTTTTAGCAGACACCTATTTATGAAGACCAGTCTTACATACAAACATACATAATTGGTCATTACAACCATTTAGTCAGGATTATAGACATATGAACGAACTAACGTTCTATATATGTGATGGCTAATTAGACGTTAGGCCACGGCTTATTCGTATGTGCAAAAAGTCTTTAAGGTATACTAGGCAATGAGACGGCAAATGCTCTCCTTAGATTAGGTTCACTTTCTGAGGGCAACTTTATAGTTGGTCCCAATCTGCCAAACAGGTTTGCTGCTGGGCTTATATAAGGCCAGCCTGAGATTGGTTATTGGTTTCATTACTGGCTAATGTGAAATTACATCACTGACAAGAATCTGGAACAGATTCCAGCCGAATTATTGCAGGGTATGTTGCGAAACTATCGAACACCTCCTCAGCAACTGTTCAGCCCTTAGTAGATTAAGATTGAGCACCCAATGCAAGGGCTTCTTTGAAGGTTTGGACTCTTTGTCGGGAGCCGACATTAAGGCTGTTGATAGATTCATAAATAGGTGCAGCTGGCTGAGAAATGCTAGGTCATCAAGGTTGTTGTCACGCTCTCTTGTGTGTTTGTTGTCCATCTTTTTTCCTTTTTCTCTTATATCCTCCCTTTCCTAACTCTGCTCCTTTTTCAATGTCCCTATCTCCTTCACTATCCTCTCTCTCTTCTAGAACGAATTTGTTATGGGTCATTTTGTCCCAATGACAAATACACGTCCTCAAACCTAACCTAGCATCGGTTTAATACCTCCATATGTTCTCCACAGATATTCGTTTTTCTTCAATTCGTTGCTCATACTCTTTAGGAATATAAGTTGGGAGTTTATGTCGCCGTAGTAGGTAGTGTGTTGGCTTATTACACGCGAGGCCATGTATAAAATTAACGCACACAACATACGTGGTGCGAGAAGCTAGGCCGTAATCCTGACTGAAGGGTTGTAATGGCGAATTATGTGTGTATAAGTTGGAATTGAATTTATTGTGCAGCTGTGTTTACAGCAGTTACTTCAGCCTAAATATATACATTTTAAGATTCCACTTCCGACCCTATCGCGTGATCTTGTTCTATCAGCGATTTTTCGGATAATTTTTAGTATCAAAGTCAGATTCAGTAATCGTGTTGTCAATACACGTATACATATGTATATTACGGGCCATTACTTCGGTGGTCATTAACAATCCTTTAATTAGGATTACAACCTAGGTTCTCATACCACTCATTTTGTGTTTGTTTATTTTATTCATGAGTGGCGGCACCTACAGTACAATATCGACTCCGAATGACAGGCTTTTCAGAAACTTTTCATGACACTTTTTTTGCCAGAACATTGTTTAAAGAGAGTATTAGAAAAAACTTCTTTTACAGAAAAGAGGCAAATATTTATGCTGTAAAATATTCTTCAAAACTTTCCGATCTTTAGCTATAATTACCGCCAGTAGTGCTTTTCATAAGCCGTCTTGCAGAGTCACACCACAATTCCTTTATTTTACTGTATCAAGTATCAGTATTCCAATGTTTCACTTCTCCCACTAATACCGGAAGTTTAAGTAAAACTATGTATATATTTTGAGCAAAAATTGTGAATTTATTTCTAAAAATAAAATTTATTGCAAAAGTTATAAAAGAAAAATTAAATAAATAAACAAAAATGCCAAAGAAAGACAACAAATTTTTAAAGTTCGAAAAATAAAAATAAAACGTACACAATATAATAAATAAATAAATAAAGAATGAATAGAGTAAGTCGAGGCAACCAAAGTTAAGTAATAGAGTAGAATGGAAGTCCTATTTAAGTCATTATTATAGTTTAAGCAATAAAAATTTATCAAGTAATCTCTTCTAGAAGAAAAACCAAATCAAAAGAAAAAACAAATATTATCCTAAGCCTTTAAGCAAAATAATAATAATTTATGTTCTACTTTATAAAGACTCTTTATTTTATTCATATAAAAACAAATAATTTTAAGTATATGTGTAGTTAAGGAATGCCAACAAAAAATTTAGGCATACACTTTACTTTATCGAAACTAAACTTAACAGTGAAATTATTTTACTTACTTAATTGGCCATTAACAACCCGTTTAACACATTTCTGCCTGCCGTAACACATCCTTCCAGGCGCCTCTGCTTCATGCGCGCCTACGCCATTTGGTCACACCAATCGATGACATGGCTTCCTCGATTTGGTCCTTCTAATGTAAACAAGGTCGTCCTCTTCGCCGACTACCGCAGATCCCCGCATCAAATACCCGTCTCGCTAGAGCATCGAACGAAATGGCCGAGTCAGAGCAGCTGCTGGATGTTAATACTCTGCACAACGTCTTTGTCGTTGAGGAGCTCATACAGTTCAATGTTAGATCGGATGCGGAAGTCATCGCCAATTCGCACTGGACCGAAGATCTTACATACGATTTTTCTCTCGAATGCTCTCAAGTCTGCTACATCAGTGCTTAAATTATTTAAATTCCAGGAAACATTGTTTAAATTCTAATGCATAAAAAATATTAAGTCTTGCCTGGGCACATAAACAATGTCATTCGCTTGGTACCACTCAATTGCCAAAGTGATAAGTGGCCAGATCTGGTAAGAAAAATAAGGACATTTTATTGGTTACTTAAAACTGATAACACAGTGTTTTGTGCAGACACTGCACAAAATGCCCGGCACTGTATTAATCAGTATATATCTTTCTATCTTTAAATTTAAATTTTTAGTAGTTGCCATAGTCTAGTAAGTAGTGTGTTGGCTTATTAGACGTGAGGCCATGGTTCAAACCCAGGTCAAACATCTTCAACAAAATGAAATATGAAGAAAGATTTTCTAGACAATTGCCTCTCAGCACGTTTCTGGCAGAAACTCTGGAAGTAAATAAAATTGCCATGGAAAAGTTTCTCGAAGTCGCCGTAGTCTAACAGGTAGTGTGTTCGCTTATTAGAAGTAAGGACAGAATAAAAAAAACTCTGAGAGTAAATAAAATTGCCATGGAAAAGTTTCTCAAAAATCTGTCGTTCGGAGTCGGCTTTAAACTGTAGGCCCCACAATTCATGTATAAAGTTGACACACACAACAGAAATGATGTGAGTAACTAGGTCGTAATCCTCACTGAAGTTTTGTAATGACCAATTATGCATGTATGTATGTATCTTTAAATTAAAATAAAAGTATGTGTGAGAAATATCAGGAAATATTTTACGCTTTCGAAGGACCTATTGATGCCATCTTGTGTGGAATATAATCGTTCAAATATCATGCTTCTCTGGGTAGAGCACGTCCGAAATATTCAATTTTCCATAACTCTGGCTTATAAAACAGGCTGAATTTAATCGTTGACATATTCATGTTAGCTTTGAGGATCGCTATAGTTAGCAGGCCTGTTCGCATAAATCTGGTCTTTTAAGGAAACTCCACAAGTAAAAGTCTAACGAGATTAAATTGCACGATCGTGGTGGTCAGTTCACACCAACTCTACGTGAGATGACCATGACCCAAATCGTTCGACCAGAATATCCAATATGGCATGAGCTGTAAATCATATATCATCAGGTCAAAATAATTTTGTAATCATGGATCTAAAATGCTCGCCGTTGACATTGATGGCCTGGCTAACGTTGTACTGAAAGGAATATGAACCAATGCTGCCAGCCCAACGCTGCCAACGCCGCCAGCCCAAAATCTTCACCAAAAGGTGACTCTTTCGGGATATATTTCAAGCTTTTGGATCTCATGTGGACTGTGATATCGTTTCAAATTCAACAATTTTGTTTGTTCACGTACCCAGTCATCCAGAAATGGGCCTCATCACCAAGGAAAATTAGGGTCAATTACTAACTGCTCAAGCAAACACTCGTCGTTTACCTTCAGTTCTTGGGTCAGTTGAAATTTGTACAGGTTCGGGCTTAAGTCACAACAACGCAAAATTCGCCAAGTTGTGGTCTATGAAAGGTCAAGTTCTTCTGAGCGAAGCGAAATCGACTTCTACAAATTCCACACAAGATATTGGCAGGTATTGCGTTTCGTCAATGTATCTATAACATTGTGGATAGTCCTCTATGTAAGACGGTTACAAAAATAGTAAAATATGCGAAGCGTGTTGTACGTTGCCGAAATAGTTTTGTTATTTGTGTTAGGTTCGCTTTCTTCCTTCTTGAATGTGTTCTGACAAAATTATATATTTCTTCAATTCTTCATTTTCCTTTAATTCTTAAAAAGGCCTTACATTTGTATATGACTGGAACAACAGATTTTCGGCTAACGACTTCAAACTTGGCTATATTTAAATAAAAAATATTCAATTATTTTCCAAAGCAATTCTTGTTCCATGTCCATTAAAAAAAAAACAAAAATTAATTTTGAACTCCTACACATGTTTACTTAACCAAATCATTAACACAAGCAAAGTAACGTTCATTAATTTTTTCAGCCACTGTAATAAATACATATAAACCTATAAGTGTGGTAAAATTTTTTTCGTGCGCATTCCTTATATATTTTTTGAATATCGATTTTAGCAAATATTTTCATGAATATTATTTTTTAAGTCAGTTACTCCTTCTACATTTTTTTTGCTTTGCATTTTTATGTCTTCCTTTTTTTTATCGATGTCATGTTGTATTGAATATTCTTACGGTCATTTTAACTTTTTGAATAAAAAATATGGAAAATTTATCGCCGCAATATGTTTTTATCTTGGAATTTTCAGCAATTCTTGTCACGAATGAAAATAAATAATTGGAGTTGGACAAAATACCGAGACTATGATGCGTTGGTATTATCATGGCAATGAGAACATGTGCTACAGCAGCATTGTAAGCTTTGTTAAGTCCATGGTACATGGTAGTAAAGTTCAGTGCTTTAAAGGCTATGAGTAGAATACTCAGAGTCTACTCTAACACAAGTTTCGTCAGGGAAATTCATGACCTCATAAGTCAAAGGGCGGACAGCTTCCTCCTTATACCACCACTATACAGACCCAGTAGACTCTATGATTTTGGAGAATGCAACGAGATTTAGTAATAAGAGTGGAGGGTGTCCTGGTAGTCTACTGGGTAGTGTGCTAAACTATTAGCATGAGAGTCGTGGGTTCGATTTCCACCAGAGACTCTGATCTGTGACACTACACCGAGCATATGGGTAAAGTTACTCAGCTCGTATATGATTAGAATATAATTTGTAAGTGTATTGCAATTAATAAGTAAATAAATAAAAAGAGTGGAATAACCTATAGGCTCTTTTAAAACAGGCACAATATTGGGAACCAAGCAGGAAACTTCCAAGCGAAAGACTCTGCCATCGAAAGATGTGCTCATGAACATAAATTAAAACGACAGGTCATAACAATCCTATATAACAGACAGGCAGCCATCCAATAACTTGCCTCTTGGAAAGGTTAATTCGAAAAAATGTATGGGACTAGGGAAGCAGAATCAACTAGATAAGGAAAAAAGGACTCCTGTATTAGGTCACAAGTCATGTGAGAATCCCTGGTAGTGTCAGGTTTGAACCACTGATGGGGCCAAAAGCTTTCTATGGAGTCGAAAGAGATATTTTAAAGTATATACTATCGAAATCGCCGTAGTCTAGTAGGTAATGTGTTGGTTTATTAGACGTGAGGTGACGGTCCAAACCCCAGGGCAGACATCTCAATTGAAACAACACAAAAAATATTTCTTCGGTGGCTTCCTCTTAGCGGATTTCTCGCAAGAACTCTGAGCGTCAAATAAAATTGCCATGAAAAGTTTCTAAAAAAATTTGTCATTCGGAGACGACTTTAAACTGTAGGTCCCGCTGCTCATGTATGAAATTAACACACACAACATAAGTGGTGCGAGAAGATAAATCATAATCCTGATTGAAGGGTTGCAATGACCAATTATGTGTGTATGTATATATACCATCGAAAAATATAGACAGAGCTTGAGATACTCCTGGGTTTGATTATTAAACTTTCAATATAAAAAGATTTGAGTGATGCATCAGACTATTTAGTGATAACCTAATATTAGTAATCGACGTTTTTACACAGCGCTATATAGACAGATTGAAAGATCGCCCCGATACCAATATATAGATTTAGTGGTGATCTGCATGAACAATCAGAACACATGCTTCGAACGTGTTCAGCATTTTATACATCCCATGAGGAAACACCTTGGGTGTATGTCATGCGATTGGCATAGCATTGTCCTGGCATTAAAAGCATGTCTTACTTCGTAGACTTCGTTCACTTTTCCTCTCCAAACTACTTTCTTTACTACTTTCCTATCTGGAAGTTAGGATTCAGCAAGTACCCTAGGCACTACGTGCTAAGGGAATGTCCTTAAATTCTAATTGTACATCTCCACCATTAGCATTTAGCCACTCATTTTTTTTTATTCATTTTACTGTGCCTAATTTATTTAGTCCAGTAGTAATATCTGTTATCAGCTTAAGTAAAGCAATGAAAATAATGAATGAATGGGATTGCATGTAACATGCTACGTGTTACATATTTGTACTTCAATTAATTGTTACAAAGTGAAATAAAATTTTAGGAAATCATAAAATACATGAATGTTATTATAAACATTTATTTGTAGGTTTATTTTGTTTATAATTATTAGTAGTAAGCACACAAAAGGACCATAATAATAAATAAATTTTTAGAATCATGTGTACTTAGAATTTTGTCAATCTTTAAATCATTCCAAGTGGAGTACAATTTGCTTTATTTAATAAATTTTTTCTTTAAATTTATTATCATTTTTCGTATTTCATCAATTATTAATTACGAAATATTAACACATTTATTTACGTGTGAATTTAATTTTCAGTATAAGCGCCTATTTCTAACACTTCATAACCTTATTTTCTGACATTACATTACCATCTGAATGGTTTTGTTAAGACCAGTTCTGTTTAACTTTACAAGAAGTTAAATTCACCACGAAACAATAATATTTCATCTGTAATTAACAGTTCATGCTACGGCCAATTTAACATGACATGTTATTTTAATCCCAATATCCCATTAATTTTACTGCGCCTGAGCTAATATCACTGTTAACCAGTTCTGTTAAATCTTAAGCTGCTTCTTGTTTAAGTTACGAAGGTTGTTGAATTTTAAGAGAGAGAGACAATTGTACAGAAAATGAACAATTTAAAGAGAATTTGTTATGAAGTATTTTAAATTGAATTGTTTCTAGCTAAGTCGACTTAATAGGCAGTCTACTAATGGCCAATTAGCATTATTTTAATAAATATAACCTAGTAAATAGGCCTTTACATTCAAGACAAAATGTATAAGAAAAAGAGATCTCTTAAGTAAGGTTTCTTAACATTTTTTTAATTCAAGCGTCTCAAAGTTAAGCAAGCCGTTCAATATGGAAAATATGCTTTTAAACCTTTTTTGCAATACAGGTCATTAGCTATATTATAGGTCTTCCAACAGGGACTACCGAACTTTGACAGTCGATAACAGCCATCTTGATAAAGCTACATCTCTTGTCATTTATGCAGTCTCTATTACCAAATCACCACAGACAACAACGAGTGTTTGCTGAATGGGAAGCATAGCTAGCAAGGACACCTATTACTGGATGAATGAATACGTGTACAAAATTGTTGACGATTTGGGGCAAAGGCAGTCCCCATGAGATCCAATAGTGCCCAAGGCTTCCCGATATACATAATTGGTCATTACAACCCTTCAGTCAGGACTACGACCCAGCTATTCGCAACACTTATGTTGTGTGCATTAATTTCATACATGAGTGGCGGGACCTACAGTTTAAAGTCGATTCCGAACGACAAATTTTTGAGAAGCTTTTCATGGCAATTTTATTTGACGCTCAGAGCTTTTGTCAGAAATCTGCTCAGAGGCAGTCGCCGAAGAAATATTTTTCATATTTTCGTTTTGATGTCTGACCAGGGGTTTGGGTTTGGGGTTTACATCTAATAAGCCAACACACTACCTACTGGTCTTTACGGCTTCCCGATATAGTTACTGTTTAATATGGATTTTAGATTTACGGTTTCATAGGTTCATATTTCTTTGAGAAAAACTTTGGCCAGGACTTCACGGTCAGTGGCAAGCGCTATAGGTCGATTAGAACCAACTTCTTTTGACCTCAATTGCATGATCTGAACACCAATGACCTGTGATTTCAACAGAACGGCGCTACATAGCCACATAGCTCATGCTACATTGGATATTCTGCATGAACAATTTGAGGTCATGATCATCTCACATGGAGGTGGTGTAAATTGCTTGTGGAATCTTCTTAAGACGTAGGTGTGTTCGAATAACACATAAACCACAGCAGTCCTTAAAGTTAACATAACCCATGTCATCGATCGATTTCGCAGGTTTTATGCGTCAATGTTATGGAAAATTTTACATTTCGGACACGTTACATTCATAGAAGCCGAGGCGGACATTTGAATGATCTTATATGCCACACATAGTGACGTCTATATTCAAAGGAATACAAAATTACGATGATATCTCTTATACTAGCTTTACTTACCTAATTTGTCGTTACAACCCTTCGGTCAGGATTACTACATAGTTTCTCATGCTATTTATGTTGTGTGTGTTAATTTTATTGTTAAGTGGAGGGATCTACACTTTAAAGTCGTCTCTGAACGACACATTATTAAAGAATATTTTTCATGACAATTTTATTTACTCTCAAGCTTTTTGCCAAAAATCTAATGAGAGGAAGCCGCCGAAGAAATATTTTTTCATATTTTCGTTTTGTTGTCTGACCTGCGGTTTGAACCGTGGCCTCAAGTCTAATAAGCCATCACACTACCTACTAGACTACGGCGACTTCAAATATGGATCGTTTAGCAATCGAGATATCTCACACACATTTTGTTTTATACAAATTTAAAGATAGAAAGCGCTTAAAAACACCCCTATAGAGAATGGCATATCTGAAATAGACTTCAACTGGCAACACAACATACTAGGTTGTCATAACGCGGAACATTAAGAAAGTCCTAGCGAAATTGATACATTAAAAAAATCTTAGCATGCCTTTGAAACTGAGATCAAACACAGTCGAGTAGATTTAAAAGTACGTTTCCAGATGACAAAAATAAGTAAAAAAACAAATGACATATGAAAGTTAGGGACGCCTACAAGAAGTCATAGATGACGAAAAGCGTCGTAAGTACATAAGGAAACTAATTGTTCGTAGTGATAAGATAAAAATAAAAAAACTGTCAAACTTTCCTGGTAATATAAGAGCAAAAGTACTTAAGTTTCAATAAATTTTTCTTTAAATTGAAACCAAGGCACTCATTTGTGTGGCATGTGTTCCATTTGTCTCCATATATATTTCGAATTAAAAAAAATTTAATTTTTCTCCACTTTTTACTGGTACTCTCTCTTATAAGGTTATGTCTTCAAATTCAATAGAAAATCACTGCCTTGACATTGAATTGTTTTTCAACAAGTTTTCCTTAACGTAGCTAAAAAAAATGAAAAAAAAATATGTGCAGAAGGAAATATAAAAACTTGAACTTGTTGCTCAAATTCAAGAGTCATACCAATAGTCTTTTGAAAAAGGGAAATATGATTCAATAGTTGAACTAATAATGACCACTTGAATAACAACGCATTGTACTGTGTGGCACTCAGTCAGTCAGAAATTTTATTACTTTCAACGCTTTGAATTTGATTATGGACAATGAAGACTTTATTTACAGAAGGCATAGACTCGAGTTATTGCCATGATGATGTAGATTTACTGTGTGTGTTGAGTGTTATTGACAGTGACAGTGCAATGGTAGTCATTGGTAGTCGTGTTTTATTGGTCTTTTAATATTAACAGGAATTTTAAAAGAACTTCCGTATCCGGTTGCAAAAGACTTTGTAATCAAATTATGCAGTTTAAACGAATTGGCAAAGCTATAGTTTTCATTTGATTAAAAGCAAATATTTTCTTAGGAAAAAATTTTCTGTTGGATTATAGCCACGAATGCCTTGCTGTTATTAAAGGCCATTAAAATAACACACAGAATTGTACTTTAAGTGCTATGGATATTGGGAAATTTATTATTTTATTGCCAAAGTATGCATCACTTTTCTTGTAATTTTTCAGGACTATCTGCGTAGATCAAAAGCTTGAAGAAGACTTAATGAAATCCCTCCATGAATTGTTGCATTTTCCTTATATCTCGAGCGACAATGTTTCACGTTACAAAAGCGTACAAAAGGGTAGATTCCCATTGAAGATTTTAATTAATGCAGAGACAAAGAACCTTATTTCCAAATAGGAATGTCACCTCAGCCCCTATGCGTAAA
Organism: Sarcophaga variegata; assembly: GCA_932273835.1. Classification (NCBI taxonomy): domain Eukaryota; kingdom Metazoa; phylum Arthropoda; class Insecta; order Diptera; family Sarcophagidae; genus Sarcophaga; species Sarcophaga variegata. The sequence goes on along the minus strand of OW026361.1, from coordinate 22,154,753 downwards.
TGTAAGTCTTCCAATATAGCAATATTTGCTCAAATTCTCTATTTCGCTTGCACTGAATCGTAAATAAATCACGGTATATCACATTAATACCCAAATCTTTTGTTTTCTTACTTACATACTCCCTAAGTCGCCTTTACAACCACTTAGATAAGATTACGTCCTAGCTTATCACACCACCCATGTTGTTGGTGTTAATTTTATCCTTAAGTGGTGGGACCCACATGTTCAATTCGGCTACGAATGACAGATTTTTTGAGAAACTATAGGTTTTGAGATTTCTTTGAAAACACATTTTGGGGTTGACTATGAAAAATGGCACTGAATCGCCCTATGTAAGCATGTATGCGAATACTTTCCGTTCTCGTAAAATTACTTCATATTAAGGCTTGGAGTACAACGAAAACAATTTGCATTTCGATGACAGAAGCTTCTGTTTGAAGGATACCCACAAAGATCGCCCTAGGTTCGGAAAACTTCACTAAAAAACTCCCGCTCCTAGCCCAATATCTGTTCGCAATCTATTCATATGGCACTGAATGAGCTCTCTTTTAAAACAGTATGAGGATTCTACGTTACTTTTGCTACTAAGTTTCGTTGCGCTCTTTTTCTAATATAACAGAGTCTATTGATTACGTCCAGAATACAGATAAAGGGGGTTTAAACGATCACGCAAGTCGTGCGGCATATTAAATTTTTGTGTAGAAGAGAGCGAATATTATCATCCAAATTCAATATGCGAGGAAAGCGTAATAAACTAATCGCGTGAACGCGTTTATGTCTGCCATAAAATTTTTATTCTCCATTTTCAACTACACATGGAATTCTGTAATATTTCGTCTCTGGCTTTATGTACGTAGACGCTTATCGTGTAAATTGCCCTTAAAGAGGGAATTGCCAGCCACTTAATTCATTAGTACCGGAAGTGCTCGTGATCTCGTGTTAGGTTTGTTTTCCATTATCCTAACCATAGTGTCCAAAGCTCGCCGTAGTGTAGTAGGTAATGTGTTAACTTATTAGACGTGAAGCCACGAATCAAATCTCAGGTCAGACATCTCCTAATAGGAAAAACATTTCTTCGGCGACTTCCTCTAGCAGATTTCTGGAAAAAACTGGGAGAGTTCGTCGTCGACTGTAAACTACAGTTTCCGCCACTCACGTAAAAAATTAACGCATAAGTGATGTGAGAAACTAGATCGTAATCCTGGCTGAAAGATTGTAATGGCCAATTATGTGTATATGTATGTAGAACAGGTTTCTATTGCCCTAGTAAACGATCAATGATGCTAGGAATATTCATTTCTTATATTTGGCCGCTCTGAAAGCCCCAGATCTGGGATTTCAAATGAATCTGATTGAGGCGTTGGATCGACTAAGACGCCGCCATGAATAAAATCAACTAGACATAGCCTTTATTTACTTAGACTTTCACTGAAAAGCATAGGGTGCCACTTGTTGACAACATTTTGTCATAAAAACCTACACAATCAGGCACTTACTAAATGAAATTTTAAATCACAAACAACTTGCATGTCTATTTTTGTTTTATTTTATTTTTTTTTTAATTTTCTTCTCCTTTTATTTAATAGTAAAAGTTTTATTTCAAAAAAATAAAATAAAGAAATAAATAGAAAATCGAATGTCCTTGCAATCGCACAAGTCAAGTTTAAGGACTTCTTAGCAATTTCATATAACAGTTAAGAAAATAGTTGTTGTCGTACTTACTTTTTATATGGCTTTTCATATGGCTTTTGTTTCTTCTTCTTTTAGACCATTGTTGTTAGCCTTATATTCCTATACCACCATATAAGACTTGTTGTTACAAATTCAAAACTTTTATTGTTTCTGTTACAATTTCTGCTACAGTTTCATTTCATTTTATTTTTAATAAATTTAATCCTGGTTTCATTGCATATCAAGCACTTTTTTGTTTATTAATCCTTTGAAATTGAAATGAATTTGGTTTTCCTTTGTTTTCTTTCATTTCTTAAGATTTTATTTATTAAGAAAGATTTCTCTTTTTTTCTTAAGAATACAATGACATTTTAAAGGTACATACTTGTATAAGGTCAGAGTTATTTTTATATTGGTTGACCATACTACTTTATATAAAATATTTACGTGGGTTAAAGGGTCCTTATATATAATATTTGTAATGCCTTGAATTATGTACCTGGTATTCAATATAATAAATAAGAAAAAAATAGTATGAAATATTGTTAATAATTCACAAGACTTTTTTTGAATTGCCACAATAATGACAGTCATCAAAATGTCTGCAACAAAAGCAGACAATGGGAATTGTGGCACTTTTAAGGTTGAATGGTAACAGTATTTACTTTACACGGCAGCTACAGTACCATAAGACCCCTTTTACAAAAATTCAATGTTTACTTGGACAAAGTCTTTTAAATTTTCTTTTAAACTGTCTTTCGCTTTTACACATCCAAAGCTTTCTTTGACAAAATCTCTTTATATTTTGTTGTTGCGCATACATACATACATAATTGGTCATTACAACCCTTTAGTCAAGATTACAACCTAGTTTCTCACACCACTTATGTTACCTGTGTTAATTTTCTACATGTATGGCGAGACCTACAGTTTAAAGTTGACTCCGAACGACAAATTTTTCAGAAATCTTTTCATGGCAATTTTGACTTTACTCTCAGAGTTCTTGCTAGAAATCTGTGTAGAAGAAGTCACCGAAAAAACATTTTTCGTATTTAATTTTGTTGGAGATGTCTGACCTCGTTTTTGCACCGTGACCTCACGTCTAATAACCCAACACACTGCCTACTAGACTACGGCGACTTTGTTGCGTATATGTACTACCTTCGGTAAACGACGAACGAATAACAAAGCAACATTACGTGTACGCCAAAGTGTATACTCACCCCTGTTCGTTATTCTCTTTTCTCCTACGAACCCAAGACTTTGCAAAGTAAACTTTGAAGCTGTAAAAGCGCTTTAATTTAAAAAGAAAACTCAGGAATCCTTCTTTGCGAGCAACGTTATGAATCACGGTTAATATCGAGCACAATACGTCACAACAAAAGCAGCTTCTCTTGGTCTGTATTGTATGATCTGGCCACCAATGGCATGTGTTTTCAACAGGATAGGAGTGCTTTAAGAGAAGACAATATAGCAGACACAAAAATGGTTGTCCTTCTCCTATATAGCGCTGAGTGCATGCCCGAATAGACGAAACCTTTTCCTCATCTCTACAGCTTCTGCAAAAGTCTTTTAGGAAAGTGCAATATTCAGTAATTCTGTCTTCAACAACCGTACTAAACGTGCTCCTTTAAAGTTTGAGCAGACTTTTTCTGAGCCATGTACACAGTTCTTTTCAGATTTACTGCGATATTCTGGATGTATTCGAAGCCACCCAACCGGTTTGAACAGGATGCATAACTACGTTGTTGATTATAAGCTAGCAGGCTTTCAAAGGGCTACCCAACATAGACAAAACAATGCAGAGTTCGATACTTGTTCATCTGGTCTACAGTTACCAGGAACTCCGCTGCATCCCAATATACATATGATATAAAAGTCGTAATGCTTCTCTATACCAACATAACATAAGAGAGACTTACGACAGCCCAGTAGAACCCAGTACTCTGACAGTAGCTTGGCTATCAGAAAGTATGTTTATAATTTTCCCAGAGACATTTTCATTATTTTACCTCAAACTGTACCACCTGAAAGATGTTGCAGTGATCTGTTAGCCTTATTGCGTAACCTATTTTTCCAGACTTTGAAAAAAGTGCCACCATTCCACCATAGTTTTGAGCCACTCCGTTCAGTTTCGAACCATCAGAGGAAATCTGTAAGAAGTTGTTAACGAGGTGCAGTACACCGCTGACTCAAACCTCTATTTACGAATGGATATTCTGAATTTCCTTGAGAATTCAAAGTGCGCTATCAGATAGTCAATATTCTTGATGCTTAATAATTCTTTCAAGACCCCCGAGTAGGCAATATTTGATATGCGCCACTGTTCAGACACCTAGATCTGTCAACTCATTTTAGGCCCTAAGTGCTTACAATAAAAGTCATGCAGAGACAGACATAAAATTAGCTTCAGCACGAACAAGGAAGCCAATGAGTCGCCCTGGATCTAAAGCCTTATATTTCCCGAACGCTTTGTTGCAAGCCTTAAGGGCAATGGAAGTCTTTTTCACCATACTCTGTATAAATAGAATAGTATAGAATATTATAGATTTCTATCCAGAATAAGCCACAAGAAGTACGTCGGATCCTTGAATTTAAGATCCGTTCTATACAATCTCAAAATGCGGTGACTTTTACCTTCTATTTGAAAACCACCAGGATTCACAATGGAGGTCTTTTTTATCGTACTCTGTATTTTCTGTTTCCAGGATAGCTTTCTATCCAGAATAAGCCACAAAAAGTATGACGGATCTTTGAGTTCAAGGCCCGTTTATACAATCTCAAAGGACGATAATGCGATTGCTTGTATCTTCTACTTGAGAAGCACCATCTCCGTTTTTCAGGATTCACATCAAAACCGTGTCGAGATGCCTACAAGAAAAGAAAGTTTGCATCAGAGCAAGCTGCATCCTATCTACAAACGATGATCAAGTATTTTTGTATGTCACAGATTACAGGAGGGGCTAAAAGGTTACATACAAATTAATCTAGGGCCCTACTTACCACCATAAAACGTTGCATAGGTCATGATTTTATCTAAAAAAGGTTGGATCCATGCAAAGGGGTTCACAATATACGTAAACGAATTAATACGAAAAAGAAAAACAGTTTTGGAAGCTGCCCGATGCAGATGGTTTTAATCGATAGAAATCAGACTAAAAGATTTCCATCTGTACTACAGCCTTAGAGAAAAATTTTTTCTTATTTATGTCCATCAGGGAATAATTAATGTTCTTTAATTTAAATAATTAAGTGTAAAAATTTATTTTAAATTAAAAATTTTAAATACTTTAAACAGTCATATAAGAATTTCAACTAAATTTACGACATAAGAATACATTTACTCCTCATCATTCACATCCAGATTAAGGCAATTGACCCAAAATTGATCCATGGTATGATACAAATGGGGCAAGAAATTACCAATCGAATGATTTTCATCGGTGTAGGTCTAGTAAAAAGGAAAATTAATATTAAAAACCAAACATTTTTTATAATAAAAATCCTTAGAAAACTTACCATTTCATCAAATAAAATATCATGGGCTTGCAAAACCTTGGCCAACATTAACGATTGCTGGTAGTGGACATTATCATCACCAGAGCCATGTACCAACATAAAATCATGATTACGGAAATTTTCAACCTGGTCCAAGACACTAGTATCCAAATATTTCTTGAGATTATCTTCCGCTGTAGGCAAACCCATGTATCTTTCGGTGTAAATGGTGTCATAGTACATCCAGGATGTGACAGGAGCCACGGAAATGCCACATTGGAAGACACGTTTCTTATCATTGGCCAAAGTGCGGGCGGTCATATAGCCACCATAACTCCAACCCCAAATGCCACACCGTTCCTTGTCCACATAAGGCAGAGTGTTTTGCAGATCTTTGGTGACTTTTATTTGATCCTCGACTTCGAATTCACCCAAATGATTATTCACGGAGAATAATAAATCCTTGCCCTTATTGCCAGTGCCGCGGCCATCAATTTGCACATAAATAACCTCACGTTTGGTGGTCATGTATGCATCAAAACCCAAATTAAAACTACTAGTAACTCTTACCGAATTGGGCCCTCCATAGACATACACAATCATGGGATATTTCTTTTTCTCATCCATATTGGGTGGGAATTGTAATTTAGCTACACCTATAGAGCCATCGGCCAAGGTAACGTTCATGAAAGCAACCCTCGGTCTTAACTTAGTGGCCAACATAGCACGGAAAGCAGTATTAGCTTCCCAGTCCTTTACTTCTTGGTTAGTTTTGGTTTGGAAGATCTTGGTATAACTAGGCAGGGGACCACTGCAAGTCACGGTGTAATAAGAGAAGCTGCTACTGAAAGAAGCAGCAGCTGAACTACATTTTTTATCCTCTACATCTCTGATAGTACAGGTCAGACATTCATTATTTCTATAAACATGATTAATGTAGGGCGCAGTATAGGGCGATGCTTGAGTAGCCTGGTAGTAGCTGTAAACAAATAGTCCCTAAGCATTATAGGAAATCAAATGTAAAATCTTTAACCTGAACTTACATAATATCATTGATCTCATCGTAACCGTAAACTTTTAAGGTGGTAAAGTTGCCTCTGGATTGCCATTCATTTTGTCCCGTTTCCAAATTTAAGTTCCACACTTGATACCAGTTCCCTATCCAATAGGTGAAGAAACAATTTTTCTTTGTCTTCATGCATATGGGTGTACCAATTGTAATCCATCCTTCTGGCTCTTCTAAACGCTTAACTTCACGACATTCACCATCCACAGAGCATAACTGTAAACTGGCTATGTTCTGACGTCTATTCAGCCATGTTATCAATACTTTGCCCTCATTGGTCCAGGCCACATTTTGTAAAATATGATCTTCACTCACAATATTCACTGGAGCCTTTATGGTTGTATAACTCAAATTAACATTCAAATTGAATACTCTCAAGGCCACCACAGGATTATTGGTACCCGGTTTGGGATATTTCAAGTCCACCTCTTTGGGATACTGATACTGAGGATCGTCAGCTTCTCCATACAGGAAATATTTAAATGTTTCCACATTGGCATCATTGAAAACACCCACGGCCAAATAATTGCCATCATCAGACCACCACATAGCCGAACCACTGCTTAAAACCTCCTCCTCGTACACCCAATCGGGTATGCCATTATAGAATATGCCCTCAATGCCATCTGAGGTAATTTGAACTTCCATGTCAGCTGAAAAGTGTATGAAAACATTGTTGTTATACACATAAGCCAAACGATCCTTAATGGGTGACCAGGCACAATACTGTAGCTTTGCGCCACCATGTATTTGTATAGCCGTGCGGGTGGCAATATCGAATACATCGTATTTGGCTATTAAGGAATGCCTAAATATCTCTTCAACATCATAGCGTACTAGGATTTTTGTATTATCCGGTGATAATTTAAAGGAACTGCTGCGATTGTAAATATTCTTTAGAAAGAGAAGAAAATTTAAATTCAGTTCTCAAAATATGGTTGAGGTAATTATAAAAAGTCTTACCAAAAAATCTGAGGTAACAAAGATTGTGTCCTTGCCAGTGGCCGCATTAAATTTGTGAATTGATCTATCAGTCGCAGTGTAATAAAATTCATCGTCTGTAATGATAGAAGAATATAATCAATAAAATATAGTCCAGGGAATTATAATAATAAAACTTTATATTTAAGACAACTAAAACTTTTTTCAAAGAAATAAATTTTTTTTATTGTTTCAAAAAAAGTTTAAAAAATTCCAATATAGAAGATGGTCTATATTGAAAATAGATTATGGAAAAGAAATCTTAGTTGAGACAACTAAAATTTGTTTATTTGATTTGATTACTACAATCAAATTTGTTTAATTTCATAAAGTTTCACGGATAACAGAGTTTTTTGTACCACTGTGTATTTTTTCTTAATTTTAAATTGTGGCAACTATCGGGACTGCCAACAGGGACTTTCAAAAGTAATATCGGGTCTTACATTAAGCGCTTTCTATTTTTAAATTTAAATAAAACAATGTGTGTATAAGATATCATCGAAATTTTTTATAATTATTTGAAGGACCTATCCATGCCATTATATGTGACATATAACATCGTTCAAATATTAGCCATGGCGTCTCTGGGTGGAACACATCTGAAATATGCAGTTTTTTATAACGCTATTGCATAAATCAGGCTGAATTGACGGATGGCATGAGATATATTGGCTTTGAGGACCGATGTGCTTTGTGGCTTTTTCGCCTACACCTTAACTTAAGAAAACTCAACAAGAAAAAGTCTAACCGGATTAAATCGCACAATCTCGTTAATTAGGTCATACCAACTCCTCGTGCAGGTTATCAAATGAGGCATGATCTGTATAGTTTGTTGCGATATTATCCAATTCAGGCTAACAGAAGTTAGCAATCACCGAACTATATTTGTCGCCAATGACAATGATGACCTGACCAACATCACTCCTTTTGCAGTAAGTTAAACTATTTATATTTATTTGTTAAACACATTTTTCGGTTGCCGAACAATCCATATTGAAGTAGTCGTAGTCTAGTAGGTACAACGAACAAAATGACTACCTCTCAGCAGATTTCTGGCCATGAAAAGTTTATCAAAAATCTGTCATTCAGAGTGGTCCGATCCACTGCTCATGGATAAAATTAACGCACATAACATGGGTGGTGAGAGAAACTAGGTCGTAATCCTGACTGAGCAGTTAAGTACATGTAAATCTGTTACTCTACCGCTCAATAAGCATATCTATGGCTTTAATTGATGCTTGTGTTGGTTTTTATATGTATAGAGATGCGAATCCAGATGTAAAATACGCTGTAAGATACAATTAGGGCCATTATTACAACTTGCCGTTAAACTAGGGTTTAGTTAAAGTTACCTTTAGCTAAAGGGAACTGTAAAGTTAAGATAAAATTTTTAAAAAATATGGCAGTGCCGGACCAATGTCGATAAAACTGTTCAATTATACAAGTTTTTTTAACGCAGTGGCAACCGCGGGCTTAGTTTTTTGTTGTATATGCTCATTTTGTTTAAATTTGAAGTTGCCATAATGAAAATAATTATATAATATGGCAAGTTCAAACATAAAGTGACCTTTAAATGTTAAAGGTAGGATGATCCTCCCTTTAGCTTAACGATCACTTATATCTTATTGGGTACTCATAATAACGAAAAACAATTTATCTGCCCGTTAAAATCCTCTCTTTAGTTAATGGCAAGTTGTAATAATGGTCCTTAATTGCTTGGAGTATCGGGCATATTTACTCTGCTAGAAGCGATGTTTTTCGTACATTTACAGGTTTGGCAGATGGACAGTTTCTCATTTCTACAAATTCTTTTCTAGCAAGCTTAAAATATTTTTAACAAGTTTATCGGTTGCCAAAAGATCCAATATCGTATTGAATAAATGACACTTAAATGACAGTTAAAAGTCTGATTAGACTGATGATTTTTGAAACTGATAAATGACCCTATATGGCTCGGATAATGAGAAATCAATTAATTGAATCCGTTGAAACTTTACATTAGTGCTTGGTAGCATAACAAATAAAAATTAGAATAGTAGTAGTGCCCTTATTTGTCAAACTTAGGAAAAAAAAAACTTGAAAGAAATTGATATTAAAACACATTTTATAAAATATTACCTCATAATTGTTAAGTTTTATTAGCAACAATAAAACATTTTCATTTTCTTTAAACAGAATGTATTTTTTTTTAATTTACAATTTCCACATTAAATTGGGCGTAAAAATCGTATTTCATTATTAACAAAAGCTACAAAACGTTTATTAAAAATCTACAAAAACAGACTTTCTTGTAAGAAAAAGGAAAATAAAAAATTTTCTGAGACTTAAATAATTGCTGTAACTATTCTGCATCTCCATTAAGTAATTAAGCCTTTTCATGGTTACATTGGCTTTGTAGTTCTTTTCTGGTTTTGCTTTCTATTAACTTTTTCTGCGATAAAAACAAAAAATATGTGACTCTTATTTACTGTTTTAATCAACAATACTTTAAACCACAATCAGTGCATAAAATAGTCGTAAAGACAGAAAAACTAAGACATTAAACACATTCACTCGATAATGTTTTTTTTAATGGTCATATCGAAAAAAATATATAATTTTTAAATATTTTTAAAAGCAATTTATAACGCCTTATCCTCTGATAACATCAGAGTTTTTTCTTCTGGCCAAGAACTCTACACACTTCTTTCAATGAATTGACGTTTTAGTAGCAATCGTTCGCACACTCTTGGGCATACTTTTGTCCAAATACAAAAAAAAGAAAAAAAGAAACTTCCTACCGATTAGATTTTAATTATTTGAAAAGATATTTTTACCGATAAACTTAACTAATATCACTTTATATAAATCTTTATCTTATCACAGGTTGTATATTCACTGAGTGATTAAAATTTACTTTCGTATTCAATTTTATTTTACCTCGAACAGAAACTAAAATAGTAATTCGTAACCATTTTCTCATAAATTTCTTTTAAAAGGAACTTCTGAACTTTGGCAGTTGATAACGGCCATATTGTTGAAGCTACACAAAGGTATGTCAAATTACTTACTTACTTACTTAGGCAGGATAACAACCTAGGCTCTCACACCAGCCCTGTTATGTGTGTTAATTTTGTACATGAGTGGCAGGACCTACAGTTTAATGTCGACTCCAAACAGCAGATTTTTGGGAAACTTTGCACGGACATTTTATTTACTCTTACAGGTTTGCCAGAAATCTGCTGAAAGGAAGTCGCCGAAGGAATATTTTTTTATATTTCGTTTTGTTCGAGTTATCTAGGCTGGGTTTTGAACCACGGCCTCATGTCGAATAAGCCAGCACACTACCTAATAGACTACAGTGACTTCAACGCAACAGACTCCTAACATTGTATATCCGAACAAAATTTTCTTCAACAATGGAGCTGATTTCTACACAGTTACGTCAGCAAACAAAATTGTGGCATATAGGGCTCGAAGAATCCAGATTAACTGGTCTGGGGGCGTCTTCAAGCCGTATTTCATTACCATCGATTCATACCGGTATGACCCTCTAATAATCCACCTGTTGGCCTGCAATTGCAACACAAAACAATAGGTTTTGTTATGAGAAAAAGTGAATTTAATTTTTGGCGTCGTCAATTGGCCACTACGATGATGCATTGTGGCTCATGACTATTCTAACTGTTTTTTGAAAGTTTTGAGCATTTCTAAACCAACATTTAACAAGTTATTGTGCGACATCTGCACGAAATGCCGCAAGCTATCTCAAAACCTTGGATTACAGCAACAAATCCAGAGGCGGTCATTTAAATAACGGGGAACCATGACATTTATGCTCCACCGCTAGACCCAATTGGCTCTCGATGGATAGAAAGCGCACCAACCAGTTACTCGGACTAGATCGTAACGTCATCTCGATCACAGAGTCCATGCCTACAGGTCATTGTGTTATGGGAAGACACGCGAAAAGAATGCAGCTCCCATCTAGTGACTTCTGCTGTGGGTGCAGATTCGCTAAAGAAGAGGAGACTGTTATCCACTTTCTTTGTCGGAGCTATCATCCATTGATATGAAGGATATAGCTTCGTTTATTAAACTTTCGGGCTAGTTTTCCAACGTAGGGTAGTCGTGCTTTTAATGTGCAGCCCATGCACTGACCAACTTCTTCCCCAGTTTGGTGGAACTTGATCAGTACAGTGACTGGCATCACAACGGGCCGCTATGCGTGCTCATGTAAGTTTTTGGCATCAAAGCTACCACTCCAAACTTCCTAACTACTATGACCCCAGTTCAAATAAATAATCACTTGGTGCCTTGATAGAGGCTTTACTAGGGAGTTCCGTGTAGAAACAAAATATCCACAAATTAAATTGAAATTTTTTGGGATATTTTGCTTAATTTTTAGAAACTTAAGATTAAAGTTGGACTGCAGTTCAGTGTCTCTGCTATACTTCATCCATTTCTAATACAAGATAATTTCAATGGAAACAAAACAAAATCTTACGTAATATTACAGCCTATACCCCTCCTTCGAGCTCATAGAAATTTTAACCCGAATACAATTCACGTCAATAAATCCTAAATCGATTTGTTCCAGGAAATCGCAGAAATGCGTCTCAAAACTCCGTAAAAAATCTGTAAATTTTCTTTTTTTGTGGTACTTATAAATGTTTTCTTATTTTTTTATTAAAATTGATACAATAATAATAAAAATAATTAAATATTTCACATTTCATGCACATACATACACATACACACACAAGCTTGCAAAACTTAGTGTTCAAATTCAGACGTCATTGTTGGAACACTGTTGGGCCATACAAACTGTGACTGAGTCAAAAATTGCATATCATTAGTAGAGGTTATCGTAAGACTTTACGAAATTATTTATTATTGGCATAATAATATTATTAAGAAAAACATAAACAGAAGAGCATGGCTTTAACGAATTTCTAAATCTATAAAATGCAACCAAACATTCAAATTTTTGTATGAATGTAGAAATCAAGATAAGACATCACGAAAGCTAATAACTGTACAAACAAATGCTTACTCAATTTAGCTTGGTGGTTGGTTTATTAGACCAGAGCCAGTGGGTCAAATCTCAGTTCAGATATTTCGAATAAAGCGAAATATGGGTGTTTCGACTAAGATCTATTTTCCAGACCAACTTCTCTACTTCTCTACTCTGAACGAAGTCCAAACACCAGATAGTAATAGGGTATCGTATAAACAAGAAATAAAGGTCTATGACGCCACATGACAATGAAGCCGGTTAAGGTAGCAGTTTGTCGAACTTGCAGAAGTTGACTACTACTCCCGTGGAAGAACAGTAAGTAGTTAATTTAGCGGGTCTTTGAGAGTTTCTAAACCCACCTTATTATTTATTTCATCACGTTTTGTTAATTTTTTATGTTCAAGCAATTTCTCAATTTCATGTTTTTTATAAAACTTTTGTTCGGTATTATACTCTACTCTAGTGTCAAGCCACTTGTGCGAAAAAAATGCATCAAACCTTTGGCACTTCATTTGTAAAAACCTCTGCAAGAATATAACATTAATAACTAAGGAAATGAGAGTTTCAATCATTTCCAACTTTCTGTATAAAACTTTTGAACAAAGTTTCTACAAACCTTAAAACTCAATCTACCCTCGACAACAAATTTGTGCAAAACACTTGCGTAAAAGTCAAGTTTATTCCATTATTATTTAATTATTTAAAAAAGATCACTGAACTTAGTTAAAAAAAAGTCCCTAAAACATTTAAAATAAATTCATTGTCATCAACCTTAACCCAATTTAATTAAAATTATTTCAACATCAAATTTTGTTTTATTGTTTTGAGCAAAAAAAATGTTTTCAAAAATCTTGTTTTTGTAAAAAAATACCATTAACGGAGAGACCGCTTACAGTGTTAGAAACACATTTGAACAAACACTCACCTGTTATCCAAGTTCCATTAAAGCCACGAATTTGTGAAGTTGCTCTGATTGCTTCGATCAAATCCCAGGGCGTTTGATCGTTGCGCGGGTTTTTAACTACCGCCGCATGCGAAACACTTAACCCACAAATGGCAATTAAAGCCAATATTATATTGAAATGCATATTTTCAATGATAAACAATTTAGAAACAAGTTTAGAAACTCAATTATTTTTGCTTTTTTTAAACACAATTATTTTTGTTATTCTTGTTTATTAAATAAATTTTTTATTATTTCTAACTAAAGAGAGAAACTGTATTTTAATTAAATTCTTTTAATTATAAATGTTTCTGTTTAAAGCTTAAATTCGAAAAAAACGTTCAATCGATAATACCCCTTAAAACTTAAACTAAAATTGGGGGCGTATCGAAAGAAATTAATTGAAAACGATCTTCACACCTCAAGACCTCAAAGCAGACTAAAAACATTCAATACAAGTGTTTAAGGTTTATGATATCTTACCAAAACGAATTCATTTAGTTTCACTAACACACACTCAATCAAACAAATTTATAAACAAACATGCATACAAATAGTTTGAATAGTTTGCACACAAACATTTAAAAAAAAAATTATTTGTTTATCATTTGATTTCTTATCAAAATTTATTCGCTCTCTCTCTCTTATTCTCTCTGCGATAATTTCCGCTCTTCAATTTTATTCAGTTTTAAATATCAGAGACTCAAACAAACTCTGTATCTATTTGCTGCATACATTAGAATCTCAATTAATGGAAAATAAAATAATAACCAGTCGAATCAAAATTTCTAAGCTTTAATAACAATATGCGACAAAATAAAAAAAATTTAAATACACCCGATTAACTACCTAGTCTAAGTTATTCAGTTAGTTGAGTAGAACTCAAAAATATTTTTTTTTTATTTTTCTCGAACCCTCCAAACTTGTTTTATTTGACAAAAACTATTTTTTTTTTAATTTACGTACAGATTTATTGATTACACAAACATTTCTGAACCGATATCCAAAATGTAAACCTTATTAGAAAGGAGAGGAATGGGCCTTTAAAACGATATACATATATATCTTATTTGACTTAATATGCTAAGGGGTTTGATGAGGTAAACTTGACAAATACAAATTTTTTCATATTTTTTCATATTTGTCCGTTCATAGTAGCAAACTTTAATTGAAAAATATGAAATAAGTGATGACATTCTGAAAGTATATTAACTTGTGAAGAGATTGACACTTCGTTTGATGAAATCGGACAAAAATTATCGTAATTATTTAAAGATTCTAACAGTCGAGTTATATTTTTCATATATATGTACATATTATTTTTTCAAATGAACTTTTAGTTCAATAATTTTCAGAATTTTTGATGGATCTTGATTGTTTGTCGCAAAATGTGTCAATTTCACATTTGAGCAGCCACCAGAAGTTGGCCTCTGTTTGCGCAAAGAGAAAAAATAATATTTTCAAAAAACACAAATATTAGCCGACTTCTGGTAGTCGTACAAACGTGAAATTGACGCATTTAAAAAGTATAAGACGTCTGTTATACTATTTAAATTATAACTACGGTAATTTTTGTCCGACTTGATCAAACGAAGTGTCAATCTCTTCACAAGATAATGCACTTTCAGAACGTTATCACTTATTTCATATTTTTTAATTAAAGTTTGCTACTAAGGACTGATAAACTTGAACAAATATGAAAAAAATAAAATTTTCCAAGTTTACCCCATCAAAACTCAAAACATATAAGTTTGAACAAAACATTTATGTATAATGTTTTAAAGACTAATCTCTCCCCTTTCTAAAAAACCTAAGATTCAAACATATTTGGGTAATCAATAATTTTGTGTGAAAAGATCAAAAAACCCGTTTTTGTCAAATAAAACAAGTTTGGAAGGTTCGAGAAAAATAAAAAAGTATTTTTTAGTTCTACTCAGCCTAGTGAATAACTTAGCCTATGTAGTTGCTCAGGTGTATTTTCACTGTCGCACCGTGTAATTAAATTAATTTTATAACTTTGCCATGAAATTTAAAACTTTATTTACCATACTTGTACTGATTCTAACCAAGTCAAATATTTATCCCATTATCCGACAACTTGTTATCATTTCGGGTTTTGAGTTATTTATCAAACTCTCCAGATGCATCCTGTGGATAGTAGCCGGGCTTCTGACCGAACATTATGGACTCATAGAATAGGATCGCTTCAAGCGCAAAATATAGATGTTTTTAAAAAGGAAATACAATTACAGGATCACCAGAAACCTGTGCGACGTTAATGCATCTCATGGGTGGCTTATCAAGTACAAGACAGGAAATTATCCTTACCGACATATCAACATCCTGAAATTCCTCAGGATAACTGAATTGATGGCAAGATGGCACTGGAAGATTACTGTAATACGATTCAGGCTGAAATAATGTTAATACCACCTGCAGCCGTTCGAATCAGGATATAACAGTAGTACACATATTAGTATACATACATACACACACTGAGCGCCAAAAGTGAGTAAACACCACTGAAATAATTCATTTTCTTAGGATAGCGAGAAAAGTAAATGAGAATAGTCGAATAAATTTCCAAAAATAAAAACGTTCATTTATTACTTATAAAATGTTAAAACAAAAACAACAATTCATGATAAAGGAACTTTTTTATACTTAAGGACAAAACTGTTTTATACTTAAGAACAAAAGTGTTGACTCACTTATGGCGCTCACTGTATATGAATATATTCACATATCTACTGACGTTACATTGCATTTAAAATTATTCAAGAATCCCTCATATAGGATTTCTAAAACTGAATCACTTACAAAGACCGATACTACAGTAAATTCAGGTGTTAACAGTGAGTCTCACGCAAAAATCACCCCTTTGCAAAGGAAAAATGGTATCCCATGTACTCATGTGTAAAAAGACCAAAGAAAACTTCCTCGATATGGATATAAGCAGAACAAAATTTGCACTAAACCGAATCGGATTATATTTCGGAAACCTCATAGCAGCTTTTGAAGTCGTCGCAGTCTTGTAGATAATGAAGACGTGAAGTTCGGTCAAGCCCCAGGTCAGATATATTTCGTCAACGACTTCCTCTCAGTAGATTTATGGCGAAAACTCTGAGAGTAAATTAAATTGCCATGAAAGGTTTTTCAAAAATCTGTCTTTCGGAGCCGACTTTAAATTGTAGATCCCGCCACTCATGTACAGTATTAACGCAAACAGCGTTAGTGGTGTGAGAAGCTAGGTCGTAATCCCGACTGAAGGGTTGTAATGACCAATTACACAGTCCTGCAAATTTGGACTTTTTTGTGCAAATAAGATGGCTCCAGGTGTTTTCGAAGGCGCTGAACACGAATCTGGGTTCAAAAACTTTCCATCACGTCAGGTTTTCGAGAAAAATAGCGTTTTTAGCCATTTTTAAACAATTTTAGAGCTAAACACTGACGTGCTAGAACCATCGCTATTGTCAGAAATTGACAATTGATCTTTGCTCTTTAAAATGAGCCCAAAGCCAAATTGTTTGCATGCACCCTTAAAGTAGGGGGTCGGTTTATGTCAAGGGGTGCAAGAGAAAAAGAAACACATTACGGAGGTCTTTAAAAATTAATCAGATTTATTTGAAAATTGTTACTCTTCATTCAGATTTAAAAAATTCAAAATAGCGGATCCAATATGGCGGTCAAGTAAATCTGATTAATTTTTATAAACCTCGACCGCCATATTTTTGAACCCAGATTTGTGTTCTGCGCGCAAAATGCCTTCGGAAACACATGGATCCATTTTATTTTCAAAATCCATGCAGGGCTGTGTTATGTATGTATGTATGCATAGCAGTAATAACACGCCCGGCATTGGAAGAAAAAAAATAGGTGACCTCAGAACAAGTTTTCTATCACTGTTTGGCACTTGAAAACAGAAAAAGTGAATTCTTGTACACCCAGAATTTCTTTACAAAACTTGTCTAGATAAAGAAATAGCAGAGATACAATAGTAGTATCGGTACTACAATAATTTTTCAACCAAACTTTGAGAACTCTAGGCGAGTCACAAGCGATTAATGTATCCTGGCGTTATCCTGCTGTATTACAATTCCTCTTCTTCTGGCTAAAGCTAACTATTTGCAGGTGATTGCCTTCCTAAATCAATTCAATCGTTGACATTCGACAACTGCTGACCTGTTTATATAAATATCGGCATGATTAGCATTAGTTTTTTCAGTTCTCATCTAGACGTGTGTATAATCGCTATCATACTTTAAACGTTTCTACAACCAATTCATTATTCGTTATTTGCTGTTTATTTTTTTTTTTCTATTTGCATATCATAATTTATTTTATTTTTTTATTTTATATTCTCTATTTTTATCTGCTTATGATTAAGCCTAAGAAAGCCTCTTCGTATACATTTATAGTACACAGCCGGAGCATCAATCGTATTTTACCGCTGCGTACTTGTCTAAAGATTTTCTTTTTATTGGCCAGCAGTAGTTGTAGTCAACGTCATTTGTCTTCATTGCTGTTGCTGCTCATACAATAAATCGATCAATCAATCAATCATGCTTATCAGTTCCAGTTCTATGAGCTTTTTCCCCTTCTCTACTACAAACGCTATGGTACATGGTTGGTGTTAATGGTTTTTAATAACCGTAGACAACAACTGTATGAAGATTTACGCAAGTAATAGATTTTTTTTTAATTTTTTTTGTAATTTTTTTTTAATTTTTTAGTTTTTAAATGTAAAGTGTCAATGACTGGAAAAAAATTGCAAGTTTCTGAACAAACTTCTTAAACGAGTTAATGAAAAGTGGTTTGTGGCTCTTTTAATTTATTTCAAATGCTGTCTTAATGAGACAGAAAACTTATTAATAAAGTGGCGGACATCTGCATTAGTCTTTTCACATTTGCATCATAGCTTAAAGCGGCTTTCTTAATTAAATAACATGATGCACAGTGGGGATTTTCCTATTAAAAATTTGAATGAATATGAATTTAAATGGAATTTTATTTACACGATATGCAGTGTACATATTTTCTTATTAAACAAGATATTTAAGATAATTTTCTACTCGAACTAAGTTGTTAATATGTGTTGTTGGAAGATGGCTAGAAATTGCAAAACTGAAACCGACATAATAAAAACGACTTTTGTGATCGTTGAATGTTACATGTGTCTATTGTATTGTATCTTTTATTGTATTAAGAAGCACTCTGTTAAAAGCATACTGTTTTGATCAGCAGTGCACTGTGATTAAGGCACTAATTGCTATACTCAATTGGCTAAGAGAAGTGATTTAATAAGGCTTAAAGCAGATAAATTCTGTCCCAATCTGGGCCATTTACATGCTTTAATTCTGGAATAACATCGACTATCCAAATCGATTACATAAGTTAGGTTAGATCGATTACCAAAGCTCACTTGCGCACGCATAGCAGCCCGTTGTGACACTAGAAGTATGCGCAGTCCCTGTACTGACTGAGTTCCACCAAACTAGGGAAAAAGTTGAACAACACAAGGGCGGCACATTAAAAGCACGACTATCCTACGCTGGAACACCAGCATGAACTTTTAATAAACAAAGCTATATCCTCAACATCAATGGATGACAACTCCGTTAAGCTAACCATCTCGCAAGAGATGGGCATTGACAGCAGATCTACACCCACAGCAGAATTCGCCCAATGGCTAATTAAACCGAGGTAAGTGGCATACCTAAATCGATTGACGAGGACTCCGAAAGGAGTGCACGAGCTCGTTAGAGCCTGGAATGTAACTATGCCCAGAAACCCAGACAAATGAGACACTGAAGCGCCCAGAAAGAACGTCGAGAAAGCAGCGACAGTCCCTAACCAGGCTTGAGTTATTCATAACGCTCGATAGAGGTCTTATAGCAGCCTGGCTATCAGCGAAGATTGGGATGCGGATAAAAGGAGCACCGTTGATAAGAATCTATTGAGCGGTCCGGTAAATGGCCATTACCTCCGCTTGAAATACGCTGAATACGTAATCCGGCAGTCGGAGGGAAATGTTCGAGTTTAGAGTTATCAGTATATATATGCAGGAGTTCTGGGGGAATGATCATGTCAGGGACCAAACGCCCCTACTCGAAAACGAAAGATGAAAACCCCTGTCAAAATAATATTCCTCAGGGAGATAAAAGATGTTCTGTGGTCCGTAGGATTAACCTCCAAAATAGAGGAATGCCCAGAAGGGATGATGCGTCAGCGTTACAAGGCAAAATTTGGCTGCCCTTTTAGCAGGATGCACAGTAGGAATCATTGGCAGCAAAGCTTTTGTAGAAGTGGTACGTAGAGGACCGATGATATGCAGCCCTCCTGACCTTGTCAAGAAGTCTGACATTATGCAGTTTGTCCAGAACATTCCACCAGAAAGTAACTCCATATACATATATCCAACGCGTGATCTTTGGATCTAATTGCTCTACTGTAACAGTAAGCTTTGCGGGCCCTAGAAACCAGGTTTGCTTTCCAGTTGAGTTTGGGGTCGAGGATCAATCCTATATATTTAACTTCGTGACTCAGCGTAGAAGGGCGAAGATCGGAATCTTGTATCTCCTAGTAAAAAGATTGTGTCGCTATAGTTTAGAAGGTATAGTTATCGGCCGTAATCTGAGATCCAATACGCCGCACGTCTCTACTTGTCGATAACATAGTATACTTCGTTTTGCCCTCATTTACTGCCAGACCCTTCTTAGTAGACTCCCGTTCAATAGCACTAAAGGCAGAAATAACATCTCGCTTGATACGCCCTATGATGTCGTCAGCAACTGGACGCTTTTTTAAAAAATATAGCCATTGCTTCCCTCAGTGAATATTTGGTTGTATTTTTATTTTATATTTGCTTTTCCTCTCTTTCATTAATTTCTAAAGACTTCCTGCAAAAGCACTGACTGGGTTCCACAATGAATGTGTGCTGCTGTTAATCCTGTGCCATGCTACCCTTCACAACATATCCTAACCTAAAATTGAATTCTGATTCATAGCAACTTCTCGTTACTGTTATTATTGACATATTGTGCAAGTATTCGTGGATGCCAGTGATTTCATACTCATTCCAGACGAACCCCATTGTTAATTTAAAACGTTTGTAAATATTTCTCCAGCAAGTTCTCCTTCATCATTTATTGAAAGCAAAAGTCTTTTTTTTTTTGGTATTTAAATACATATCAAAATGCAATAAATATATAAAAAATCTCGTACCTGTCATTCAACACCAGACTATTTGTTTAATAAAAAAAAAAGCAACTCAAACCCAGGACCTTAAGTTGTTCAATAAGAATACGAGACGATAATTTCATTTTCATCGCCAAAACGCCAATGACTTTTTAACGAATGCCAAGAAAAAGAGAAAAATTATCGACAGAATAAAATATCACTTCGTAAGGAATAATAAAAATCCATTTAATGAAAACGTGACTTACATTTATACTTTATTAAGATTTTTTCTTTTTTTCTTATTAATTTTGTTTTCGTTTGAATTTCTTATGTTTCAATTTATTTTACTTTTATTTTACAAATTACACAAAAATAAAAATAATTCCTTTTTGTCTGTTTGTTTGTTTTCTTGTTATAACCAAAAAAGACTTTAATATGGTTGGACATAGGTGGTAGAAGAGTTTTGGGGGGTTTTGGTATTATAAAATGAGTAATGCCACAATGGACTTAAGGAATAAATACTTAATAATTAGTAGTTTAAGGATGGTATGAATACTGTTAAATTTAAATCGAAAAATATAAACGATAACTTTAAAATTAAGTTTGTTTTAAGGAAATGTATGTAAACATTATACATATTGTGTAAATACAATAAAAATAATAACAACATGTTTATATATATATATATAGATATTAAACAAATAAATATGTTATCGATATATTGGTTGACAATCAAAAATTAAACCAAAAAACACAATTTGTACAGAAGAACCAAACAAATATTTGATAATTAGAACATAATCCATATCCATTAGCATATTCGAACTTAAAAAGAACGGATAAGACTCATTGCTCAGAAAAATGGGTCAAATCGACGACACGTCCTCTAACCTTCATCATCATTAATTAATAATTAATATAAAATACATAATTACAACTATGCTGTCATCTATAACCTCAAACAAAAATATAATACCCTGGGGAAAGCACACTGCAGTTACATTATTCTGTTTTCCTAATACAATAAAATCCGCGCAAAAGTTTTTGCGAAAATAAAAAGCGGGTTTACTGATTAGAAATATTTTCGAAAGGCAATGCACATATGTATACCAAGAGCATTAGGGCAATCATAAAATTTTCCCAAGTAAACTTATCACCATGTAGGACAGATTTGCTGCTGGATTTTAATAAGGCCAGCGTAAGGTTATTTGCTGGGTTTCTTACAAGACACTACGAGGTTAGATCTCTGACAAGAATCTGGAACAGATCCCAGCCGGACTAGTGCAGGGTATGTTATAACGAAGAGGAGCTGAAGACTATCGAACACCTTTTGTGCAAATGTCCTGCCGTTAGTACGATGACGGTCTTTGACGGTTGTGATTCTTTGTCGGGAACCTACATTAAGGCTCTCCAGAGATTTCTAAATAACTTGAGCTGATTGAGAAGTATTAGGACATCTAGGCTGCTCTTATGTGTTTGTGGTTGTCTTTTTCACTTTTTTCCTTCAATCCCTATCTTTTCCCTTTCCTAATTCCTTTCTCCTTTTCTGCATTATCCCATCTTCTTTACTATGCTCTCATTTTAGAACGATTTACAATAAATCAGTTCGATCTCCAAATATTGTATTTATCTCAATGACAAGTACACGTCCTCAAACCTAACCTAACCTAACCTATCACCAGTCAACTAAGTCCAGTCATTATAATCCTGTACTTCACCTATTTTCTACATTCGTGTATGAAATGCCAGGGCATACAAAACTATACGATTTTTTATTCGTATCGGTTTAAAAACGCAAAATTTTTTCAGAATTTTAAATTCTTCACTTCGAAAAATTTTTTTAGCTTTCAGAAGATAAATCTGAATCCGTTTTATCCCTAAAGAAATCGATAAATTGTTAATGATTTTACATTTTTTATTCAAATTCAAAATTAACAGTAACTTTTAATGTTGCTTGTTATTGAGAAAAAGGTTTCTTTCAGAAAAACTACGGCGTAGTTGCTGACACCATCCCTATGGTATGTGTGTGCTAATTTTATCTATGAATGGCGGCACCAATAGCTTAACGTCGAGTCCAAATATGTGAAGCTTTAATTGTAGCAATTATACCTTTTTGCCAAAAGGCTGCTTAGAAGTGGTTATTATCTATCTTTTTAATGCCAGAACTAATATTTGCATTCTTGAGATCTCATTTAATAAGACAATTCACTAGGGCGACTTGTTTCGAAATCGAAACAGAATCGGCATATATTTTTGAATTTTTTTTTTTTTTTGTAATACGTTTGTAATATAGTAGCCTACAGAAGTGAACAACCTTATTAGGTTGTCAAATCTGACAGGACGAAAAAACTGTGTTGCATTCTTTAAGACCGTTTAAAATTTGTGGTATTGGATGTCATCATGCTGCTCATAACAATATCTGAGAGCGGACATATGGCCGAATCAATAAAAAGAGCTTCTTGATGACGGAGAACACGCATACGACTAAATCGACAAAAAGTTTTAATCGCTACTTGGGAATATACGGCCCCAAAATGTTAATCTAATTATGAAAACTATATACATATTTGCTAAATCTACTTTTTAGTAAATAATGCTCTCCTAGTCACCGTAGTCGAGTAGGTAGTGGGGCTTCAAAACTCAGATCAGACATCTCGCACAAAACGAAATATGAAAACAAATTTCTTCAGCGACTGCCTCATAAAAACTCTGAGCGTCATATAAAATTACCATGAAAAAGTTTCTCAAAAATCTGTCGTCCGGAGTCGACTTTAAACTGCATGTCCCGCCACTCATGTACAAAATTAACACACACAGCACATAAAGTGGTGTGAGAAGCTAGGTCGTAATCCTGACTGGAAGGGTTGTAATCACCAATTGTAGTTTCGAAAAAATAAAAAAATAAAATGTAAACTGAATCTGAAGGAAGTTCATCCCCAAACTACAAAGTAAAAGCACACGTTACCCAACATGTAGGCAAATTTAATAAACGGTATCAATGTTTTCAGTCCACTTGGCATTCAGTTACATGCTTATAAGCAGCATTAAACATTTCACTGTGATTCGTATACAATATTAAATGAAAATTTGATTCTTTAAAGCTATTCAATCAATATGGAGAATATAGTTTCAACAACAATTAAATATTTTTAGGTTGTCAAAGGTTTAAATTGTTTTTATATATGTATAGAGCAATACAAAAGGATACAATTTCTATATAAAATGGATGTTTTCCTTTTGTTATTAATATCTTAATAATAGAATTTCGTTACTTAATTTCAATTTCTCTAACATGAAAGAGAAATTTCTTTCTAGAAACGTACATAAATAGCTAAATCCGTAATACAATAAAATTTACTAAAACTAATCATTATGTATGTATGTATATATGTATGTGTTTGTCTTATAACTTTAAAATATTATTACAATTAATATGTACTGTATGTTATATTTGTTTGTTTATTATTTATAATTTATAGCTTATCTATCGATAACATATTTATGCTACAAAATTATTTTTAACATTAATTATGAGCGCGTTTATTACTGGTAATTCTTATCACTAATTTTTCTTTTGTTTTTTTCTTTAATTTTAATTTTAGGGGGAGGATGAGGGAAGTAATAAAATCTCTTGATAATTTATTCATACTTGTGGTAAGTAAAATGTTAATTTTTTTTTTGCATGTATGTATGAATGTAATGTATATGTACTATGTATGAAAGTGTATAATTATTATGTATTATAATTATTATTATGATTAGTATTTAAAAACTAAAAATCTTATGCTTTTGTCCTAATACATCTTACGTTTGTTACTTGCATTTTCACACATTTTTCACGCTGTTTTGCTATGTCGAACTTAACAACAATTGTTCTTGTTTATTTAATAATCTGTCCTTACTCTTCTATTTTAATATTTATGGCTGACGGTGTTCCATTTGTAACCGTTTCTAGTTTCTTTAAGATATCTTCCTGTAGATTCATAAATTTCGGAAAAAACTCTTCCATAAGCTTTACCTTTCGTTCTTCTAAGCGCAAACGTTTGCGATTAATCTCACCTTGTTCCACAAGTAAGACATTCTTTTTTCGCACCTCTTCCAAGTACAGTGTTTCCAAAGCTTCACTGGTTATCGGTGTTACCGAACTAATCGAATTTGCACGATTGCGTTTACGTGGTGCGGGTGTTATCATCATTGTTCTGGGTGGTTGCATTGCATTACTGTTGATGTGATTTGTAAAATTGACAATACCATCCGCCGCAGCTGTTGTTACACAATTGCTATTGTGATTTGCCATTAAGCGATTCTGTATAAGAAGGGAATTTGGATTGGAACTGTGTATTGGCATATGATCCATATTTGTGTTGTTTTCTGTAAGAGGAACTTGTTGAGGTAAAGATGATTGTGTTGAATGTTGATTTATATGCGTTTGATTCTCAAGCGATAGTTGTTCTGTTTGTTTGCTGTTGTTGTTGTTGTTGTTATTGACTGTAGCTTCTTGAGTTGAACCATCTGTTGTTTGATTACCTGATACTTCTAAAAAACCCTCACGTTTTAATTCATTTTCGATTTCCTCTTTAATTTCCAATTGATCGCTGCCAAATAGTTCGGTACTAAAACTATTACCCGACTGTGAATTGTTGCTGAAGAGATTGTGATCGGATAAAGATACCTGAGGAAAAAGTAAAAATTATAGAAAAAAACCAGCATAAAAGTAAAAAAACGTTCTATTTTAAAATCAAGGTTGCTATCTAGAGTTCTGTTATAAAATAAAACACGTCTCAAGAGTACAAAATTAAGGGAAAAAGTTTTTGTAGCAGATATATGCATGTATGCTGAGCATACAGTTGAAGCAAATTCAATATTGTTTCGTAAATCTTTTCGAACTAAAATAAACCGTAAATACTCAGTTAGAAGGTAGTCTGGAAACTGTGGTCTAGCACGTAAATTCTTAACTTACTAGATCTTAGCTCTGGCAGCTCGAAAGAAAATTTTTGGTCTTTCTATAACCTCCCTTCAGTAATGTATTGGCAAAATCTCTGAGGGCAAATAGAATTGTCATGAAAAGCTTCACAAATCTGTCGTTCGGATCGACGTTAAACAGTGGGTCGCACCACTCATGGATAGAATTACCGCACACAACATGGGAAAACAGGTTGTATTTCTAATTAAAGGTTTGTGAAAGCCAATAGTAAGTTAAGGGCTCCAGAATGAAGCGAGATCAGTAGGGGCTCTATCCTCTCAATACAATGAAAAATATTAAATAAAGCATCACTTAATCATTCCCTCACGGTTTATACGAAAAGTCTTCAGTAATAAAGTCTTATCATCAAGTAATATTTCAAAGTTTTTCAAGCCTTTTAGAACGGAAACTCGTCTTTTGACAGAAGCTACACTCTCCAACAAGAAAGTATAGTATGTAGACCTCAAGAATGAATTTAAAGGATTTAATTTGTCTTCATTCAAAGCTTTACTGCTATTATACATTTTCCTACAGAAAGATGAGACTATAAAAACAAATTATTTCATCTTTCAAATGCTTCAAAATATAACGAAATGCCTACCGAATACATTGTGGTCCCTTTAGGGCCACTACTTCAATTAAATATTGTACTTACATTACTCATGTTAACCTCATCCGTTAACTGGTGATCTACGTTAAGTGATTGACTTAAATTGATATTTTGTTCCGGTATATTGGATAGATTTGACATACTGCTGGGCGAACATGGTTGTGTAGCACAATTCAACAACTCCGTTGGTGAATAATCCCGATTGTTTTCTATAGCCTCTGGTGGCACTGGTTCATCATTCTTCGAGCGATATTGATTCTTTAGAATTTTTTCAACCATATCATATTTTTTCCATTTAGCAGCATTTCTATCTGTTTCCATAACTTTTTTCACTTGCCTGTAAATAATTAAAACAAATCAATGGTTTGCACTTTTTATCAAAAAAATAACGCAGAGTAGCTTACCTAAACTTGGCCCTCGTCTGATTAACTTTACACTGTACTTCTTCGGGCTTGACATCAATATTAAAACGTTCCTTCATTTCATCGGCCCATTGTGCAAAAAATATCGTATTTTTGCCGTGCTTTGTTAAACGCCAATTTTCCCTACCCCATATTTCAAAGAATTTCTCTTCTTCTTTGGGCGTCCAATAGCGTCGATGTTTGGTTTTCAATTCGGAATCTGTATTATTCTCGGGTTCATTTAAGGGATTCAGCGTCACTTCAGTATTGTTCTGATCATTTTGTGGCGGTTGTGGTGGCGATGGCGGCGGCTCTGGTGCAGCTGCGGTTGTTGTTGTGCCTTCATCCGTTGTTGTTTCACTGGTTTCATTGTTAGTAGTTTCAGGTTCTTCTGTTTTTACCTCTATCATTATTACGTTTTCTTTATTAGTATTTTCACTTGTATTCTTTTTATGTAAAATTTTGCACAATTTCTTTCTATATTAAACAATTAAATATATATTTTTTTTATTGCAGCCGTAGCGGCGAAAAATTTTTGTATTTGCTGCACTCACTCACGTACGAATTCTTCTTCATAGTGCAATGGCACTCACAACGATATGATAACAGTGATGCCATTGCGTTTTTCACACAAAAGCAAAATGTACTCAACGAATGTTGGGAATTTAAACTTTTAAGTTAAACATGAAAACCTCTCAACGCATACCGTTCACTTATTCCTTTGGATTTTATATCATAAGAAAACTACTTTGAAAGCACGTATAATAAACTGTCTGTGGGCTTTTAACCGGACACGGTTCATACCGATCTTTATACGGCCCATATTCATTGCATTTGTTTCCTTCCCACCTTTTTTCAAAAAGTAGTTTTTAAATTATTTTTATATTCATTGGCTTGTGTGTGACGTCAGAATGAAATGATGCACAAAATAAAGAAATTCACTTCACTTACCAACTTGGTTGGTTAAGGTGATCAATCCACGACCAAACTTTTTTTGACGAAAAAAATGTTATCACTATCAATATCAATTTACATTTAAAAGTAATCGATACGTATATTTGTCTCTGGCAACTCTTTCTGTATAAAATGCAACCCTTCCTTTCGTCCAGTCGTAAAAAATGTAGTTGTTGTTGCTTTTTGCACCCTATTTGTTTTGTTTATATATTTGCATCGAATTTGCGACAAAAAATCATATTTTATTCGCTTAAAAATTATAATTTCTTTATTTAATAGTAAAATATTCTATAAAATATGTGTGATGTGCAAACAAACGGTGTATCAGCAAATATTTTAATAACTAAACCGACAGAAAATTCAACAGCTAACGTTGAACCTGTGACAGCAGCATCAAGTTTAACACTCGCAAGCCAAACTAGACCCCAGAGAAATTGTGGACCGGATCGTGTACGACTAACACCTCGACGCCATATGCCACCACATGAGAAGAGCCATGAAGAACACTTGTCCAATCAAAAGAAACAACGTTACTGGAATTCCTGGGAAGAGCTGTATATAGTAGAATTATGGCGTCGTTATAGAGAGGAAGTTAACATTATAAATGTACCACTGCCGGTGTATCGTAAAATGATGGTTGCCATGCGAAATCGTAATATGATGGTGACGGCCCAGGATTGTCGGAGAAAGATAAACACTTTAAATACGAGATATAAGTAAGTGTTAGTGGTTACATAGAGGAGTAAAATGTGAGGTTAGATGTCAGTTGGTTCTCATCTGGTTTAGGACTGTAAAAGGATGTTAGGCGTTGTTGGTTCGTAATATCGAATTAGATTATTAATGTTATATATTATGACGTTACTGCCTAAATTGCGAACACATTCAGAAGTAATGAGAGAGAGTGAGGTCGGTGAAACCACTAATTGGCTTCCTTTGAATTTTTAAGGAAAGGTTTAATTTACTCACCAATCGTGTTGGAAATGTAGATCGAACTTAAAGGTTGCGAAACGAGTAGGAGTATATAAGGAGGGCAGGACCCCTTTAGATTTAGAATCAACAGTTGGAACTGAGGTTAGTTGAATAGGCAGAAATTACTAAGTAATTGACTTGATGAGGTACTGATAGATACGAAGGACTAAGCTTGAGTATCTTAAAAGATTCGTAAGGGTAATGGGTCTCATTAGCAGGGTAAAGCTTACTGTAGTCGGCCTTAATTTGTAAATTTTTTTATGATTGTGTTACCAAAATTTTCTTTTTACAGGCAGGAATTAAGACATTTGCAATTGACTGGCTGTAAATCGGATTGGAGACTCTTTCCTTTAATACATTGTGTCTTACAGCCGA
This sequence comes from Sarcophaga variegata, assembly GCA_932273835.1. NCBI lineage: Eukaryota > Metazoa > Arthropoda > Insecta > Diptera > Sarcophagidae > Sarcophaga > Sarcophaga variegata. Next base: position 22,126,144 of record OW026361.1, on the reverse strand, counting down.
AGATAAAAGATTTTGATCCTTGGCATGAAGCAAAAGTAAGTTTGTTTATTTGTTAGAAAGCAAATAATGAAAGTTCACATCTTATAATGTTTCTCTTTCAATAGATTATCAAAAAACTCTTAGACAAACTACCAAAACCTGTAGAAGAGACGCCCCCACCAACACCCATTATCACCAATAACCATCATCAAATGATGTACACACACAATGTAACTAATCCTTCTTACAATGCCTCGTCCTATCAGTATCGTTCGTCATCCTCCATTAACCACAATTATCCCGTCAACAATTTACTAACGGCGGAGACTTTAGCCGCTAATCGACTGCCTACCTCAACTGCAGGGCAATTTGAAGGACCATCCATTTTTCCATTTCGTAATATTACTATGGCAAAAATCGAACAGATAAGACAAGATAATAATCGTTTGGCTGCACAACGTGATGAGGATTTGAAAAGTTTACATTTGGAAGAAGAAAATTTCCGTTGTTTTGAAACATTCATACGCATATGGACAGAACAAAAAGAATTTGAACTAAATCGTGTAAAATTACTAACCCAACCGAATGATTTAAATATTGAAAATGAGGAAAATCATAATGTGGAACAAAATCTACCGGAAACTGTAGCCGCTAAATGATATATATTCACTGCTTGCTTAGGTTTAATTTAAATTTTCGTAGTTTTAGTTTCTTTAGATTACGTTTTATTTTTTAATAAAAAAAATTATTTCTTCGTATTTATAAGATTTTAATTGTAAATGTTTTCTACTTCTTTTGCGAAATATTTCACATTTATTTTCACAAGAACTTGAGTCTTTCTTACGAAAAACAATGCTCTACCGCGTAGGCCCGAGTTAAATATTTAGTTCTAGGCAGCATCATGTCTCTCAATCCTGAATTCACCGCTATTTGCCTGGCTAACTTTGACCGTTTTAGTATGATCTCGAATTAACTGACCCGCTTCAGGTAATGTTTTTTTATTTTTATTGCTTTAAGCGGTATGGACGCTATTTTTTGTGCAATGTTTAGTTCCTGGCAATCGAATCAGTGTTTATAACAAATCGGACACGATAACTCTATCAATTTTTTTGACAATTGCATGCCCAGTGACCGTGACTTGGCACAAAATTTCAAATCTGGAATCGAATTTACAAAACTTTACGTCAGCAGCGTAAGCAGTAGGTCTGATATGCGAAAGACACAAGTGATAGATAAAAATGCCTGCACACAGAAGACAAGTTTAATAAAAAGTAAACAGCAGCGAAAGGCAATGGAATGAAGTGAATTGGAATCACGGGAACTTACAAAGATTGAATGTCACCATTTTCAGGCGAGTCGTATCTCACACGCAGCAATCTCTGACTAATAACAACACTTTTCACAGCAAGCTAGTGTTGTACTATTTCTGTAGCGTCCAAAATGAAGGTCGGGGGATAATTTTCGCGTATAAATATCGCTCGCATTCGTTTTTACACTTCCAATTCCAGTCCTCAACGCATTTTTTTATATCTTTGGACACCCTTCTATTGTGTTTTACTCAGGAAGCAGGTCCATACTGGTGAAACATAATTTAATAAAGAATTTCCGATTGCCTTATACTTTGATAGGATTACTTATTATACGTTCGATGGTCAGGAACACAGCAATTACCCCCATATATGTATACTTGTGTCCAAGAAAAAAGAACACAAGAAATAATACTAAGATGAGTTAGTTAATAATCTGATGAGCCATACAACTCAATGTGTACGGATAATATTGTAGCCACTACGAAAGCATAAGGTACACGTACCTGGTACATTGAGGGCGTTTTCAACTGGAACCAAGCAACTATAAAATCCCAAGTGTTTTGGCCCAAACTAGAATAAATCATGTCAGGCCTAATTCTATTTGCAAAATTTTTACTTTTTTAAGAGAAATAGTTTTCACGTGCTTAGTCTTAGAGAGACGCAAGTGAAATTATTTTTAAAGAAACGCTTTTGTTGAAAATTTAAGTTCTACTGTTTGAAAATTCTTTTTTACTACAAAGAATACCAAGTTGAGTTTTCATATTTTAATAAAATTATTATTTTTTTTGTTTATATCGATCGACGAAAATTGTTGTTGTTTTAAACAAAAGTATGTTATGTGTTTAAAGCAAAGAAACCAAATCTTATAATTAATAATTTAATTAAAAATAACCCTTATAATAAAATTACAATTAAGGAGAGATAGAGAGTGATTAAAACGTAGTATTTAGGGCACAGAATTTAAATATTTTCTTTCACATAATATTATTAATAAACTATTTAATAATATATAAATCAATATATTGGTTTCAATTAAATTTTGATTATAAATTTAACTATTTTTGTTTTTTTTTTAGTTTAAACGTTTTCTTAAAAATTCTTAATTACATTACGGTTTTGCCTTTATATATCGTATATTATTTTAAAGCTTATAAACCTATTTTCTTGTTTGTTTTGTTAGTTAATTGGGTTTGTATTTTTGTATTGTATTTAAGAAATCGTTAGTTTTTTTCCCCATTTTGTTTTAATTATAAATGCCTAGTAATGTAATAATATTACTTTATAAGATTATTGTTTTCATTTTGTTTTCATTTCAATTGTTTAAATATTTTTCTTATACTGTTCACCACTTGCATGTGATATTTCTGAAATTGATGTTTTGTTTTGCTTTTTCAATTATTGTAATTTTATTGAAGTTCTAATAATTTTTTCGTATTTTTCTACAGGCCTAGAAATGAGCATAGAGTAAATGCAGCAAATAGCACCAAAACTATGAGCATTATTGCTAACCAAGCGGGCATGGTACCTGTAAAATAATATTTGAATTAAAAATGATTTCGGTTTGGTTTTATTTAAAGCATGAGAATACATACGTCTGTGTTGTAAGCTGTGTATGCACACTTTATTGTCAACGGATATTGATAAAACAGCAGCTTCTGTATCACTAGATATGGGTGGACCCTCTTCATTGGTTACCGGCAAGAATTGTAAACCAGTCACAAACATTGAGTGAGCATTGGGTATGTGAAGTACACGCTGTAATAAATAGAATAAGAAATTGTGTAAAATATATGATTTCAAAACAATTAAAAACATTGAAAATTCTAGTTGAATTCGAGCATTTAGGTTATACAGAAGAAAAAGAAACTGTCTCCACTCTTAAAAAGCCAGAGAATTTATTCCACACTGGTAAAGAATGATTTCAGTCTGCTCCCGGTATAGGTTAGATCTCTTGACTTTAAAGTTTACATTTGGAAATGACTGACTTCGAAAGGTACAATCATAGGCAGCTCAATTATTCGAATACTCAAGGGTATTTATTCACTAAACCGAATAGCCTTTTTACCTTAATGCTTGCCATATCATATACCATACTAATCCCATAATCACTTACTATAATTTTAGACAAGTTTTCAGCTTTTCGACTTACCTGTAAACTAAATCCAATATATATGGAAACACTGCCCGAAAACATAGTGCCAACAGCAACAAAACGTCCATCATCACGAACCGCCAACGAAGCTAAACTCTCGTCTATGGGAGCAGCTAAACGTAATTTGCCCAACGAACTATCCCACTGTTGTAAGAAACCTCTTTGTTTGCCGACTTTACCCAAAGGATTGGTTATGGTAAACAAACGATATTTATCACGTTGGGCCTCAATAGTACCATAACGACAGCGTTTGTACAGATATTTAACACCCTCAGGTGTTTCCCATTTCAAGTCGTACACCTTTTTCGAAGTGGCCACATCCCAAACAATGCCCTGACCATCCTTGGCTATGGTAACAACGAATTTCGAATCAGGACTAATATCAATATCATCAATTTCCTTAGTATGAGCTCTGAAAAGTTGACGCTAGAGATTTAGATGGAGATTCTAGTTAAGGGTTTTGGAGGACTTACTCTAAATCTGCTGACTTGATCATTTGGGGGAATGACCATATCCTGAGATGACCATCCGTGCCACCAGTACACATAACATGGCCATTGGGTGATATCCTAACAACTCTTTGCAAGGGGTCAGTTGTTAGAAAATCTGTTTGTATGGAATCAGCAGCCTTAATATCGAATTTAAGTATACGTTTCAAATTGCCGTTCTGGTCTTGCGTAGAAGATTTCACTCCCGCACTACCCGCAGCATGGCCATTAGGTAAATCTTCCACCCCAGAGCCGGTTAGCCTACGTTGTCGTATACCATTTTCATTGTTGTGATTATCAGCCGCTGTTTTATGACGTTTTTCATCTTGTGTGGCCGATATTTCTTCTGTGCCATCTTCACTAACTACACGCGGATTAACGAAATACATTTGACAGTGAGACTCTTGTCCAGCACATAGATAGGAACGTCTGCCATCATTACGTACGGCAAAATTCATAACCACATTGGCACCCGTTTCATGTCTTAAAACCTCCTGAGCACAGAAATGCTGGCCATTATGGTAAATTTCATAGATTTCCTACAAAAATCCAAATCAATATCGATTAAATTTCTTTCAATCTAAACTATTCTAAGTCGAGATACTTACAAAACCATTTGCTACACCTGTTTTACTGGCACCACCACCACCAGCCACCAAAACATGGCGACTAGTAAGCATTTCCACTGCATACAGAGGAAAATTGACTTTGGCCAGCAGGCCATCGCTTGCCTTTCTTGTCGGTGCCATGCTTTGCTTATCTGTTCTTCACGTTTTTATCTCCTTCCCTTCTTGTTAAAATTAATTATTAATGTTCTATTAGTAATTAATTGTTTATCAGCTGCTGTGTTTCCAACAAAATACCAGTTTTTGTCAATGCTTTTGTTTAAACAAAATTTGTCAGAAATTCGATTTTTTTATGTCAGGGTCTCGCCTCTCTTTCCTTTTTATAATTCGATTTATTGTTTCGCTTTCATAAAATTATACAATTTTCTTTAATTATTTATGTTCCTATGTTTCTATTGTATTTGTTTACTTCTAAGATAATTTGTTGGTTTATTAAACAAACTTTAAAACTATTTTACATTTTTTCAATTTTTTTTGTGATGAGAAAGTTCCACGTACGTATTGTGGTTGTAGTGGACCGCTGTTTTTCTTTAATAAATTAAGAAACTGTTTTATCGACCCAGCCATGTAATTGACAGTTGTCTAGATAAAGCATTTTCGATTAATAAATTCTTGTTATCGTTAGACTATACAACAGCTGGTGCAAATAATTTTGAGTGTTGTCAATGGCAATATGAATGAAAAACGCTTTTTAATGTTATATAAATTATTTGCTTCACGAATCAGTCATCGTAATTAAAAAATTAAATATTTCTTCCTTTTAAATAGAAAATTAATAAGGCTCTACAATTTGCCTTTTTAATCTATATAAATTATTTGCTTCACGAATCACGAATAAAATCACTCATCGAATTCAAAAATTAAGGATTTCTTCTTTTTAAATATAAAATTTATAAGACAAATTCTAGATCACGCATCAAAATTAATACATACAAAAAGGGGGTTTTAGACGCTAGGTTATAATATTGACTTGGTCCGACCGTCTCCATTGGACTAGATATTCTCCCCTCATTTTACTGGGTGGCGGGAGTTCTTAATCCCTGATTTCCTGTCGTTTTTGACTGCACTCTCCAATATAAAGCTTGCTGCAACCGCAAGATTTAGTCTGCGGTCATGATGCTAATTTCTTATAGGGAATCGATATCAACTTTGGTATTGCTATGCGATATAACCTCATAAGAGATCAGTGCTCGAAAGGCGGCTTGACTGTCAAGTAATATTGTACTGTCTTTTGCCAGTTTTCACATGGACTCGGAATAATTCATTATGGGATCCATAACGCCTGGCTTTATTCCAAGTTTCCCAACTGTATATCACAAAGTGCCTATACTCTTGGCTAAAAGGAACCTTTCTCTTCTAGAATAGGCATCCACCTAAAATGATTTGAACTTATTTTATGAGGCTACGACTAGCATTAGTAGATTTCTAAATAAGTTGGCAGTGTCTGTGATATATTTTACACGTTTCTGGTGAAGATTCTTGAAGCAACCTGAAATATCGAACTTATCTCGTAAGAAAATAGATTGCACGTACATAAGTTTGGAAAAAATAATTTCCTTCCTTCTGATTGTGTTGCAGAGATCAGTACATAGATCAGGATGTCGGAGAATTTAATGGAGTCAGTACTATGTTTTGTAGGTTAACATGGAAACTATACTATACTGTACTGTACACGGTACTCTAGGATATAAAATGGTCCAAAAAGCCTATTTTATTGTAGCGTATTTCATTGTGTGTTACTTTCTTACTTACTTTGTGTTGCCATTTTGACCATGTTAATATAATATGTGCATGCCTAAGCCACTTTTACGACCTCTACGTCTAAGGCTGCGGGGAAAGAAAGTGAGTTTCAACCACCACCACCCCCCAACAACCATTTCAATTTCCTTCAATTATGCATAAGAAACGCAAGAAAATAAGAAACCGATGTCGTCATCGTTGAAAGTCGTAAAAATATATGCTAAGGAAGTATAAAAAAAATTTGGAGATAAAAAGGAAGCAGAAAATAAAAACGCACCAACTCGTACAAAGTCGTAAAAATGTCGCATGTCTATTATGCATTCCATATGTGAGTAGTTGTAGGCCAGCCAGTAAGTAGACCTTTCCCATACCATAAGCACCAACGCTGCCACCACCAATACTCCTTACAATGCCTCCCTATAACGCATCCAAAGATAAAACATTCTCTGTAATATAATTTTATATTGACAATGTATTTAAACGGAGAAAAAGTTTTCCTTGTTTTTCTTGTATTTCTTTTTTATTTTCTTTCGAACATTACGTGTCGCTTTTCTTTTTATAGCCCAAGACAGGCTTCTTTTCCAAAATGTAATAACATTTGTTATACTCTTGCATGCACTAGTTCATACATATAGTGTCTAGTTAAAGTTAAAGTTTTAGTTTTTCTTCCTTCTTTTTCTTGTTTTTTTTGTTTGTTTCTTAAGATGCTGCTCCCGTTGGGGCATTTAGCAAGGGGATAAATAAAAATATTTGGAGTTGGTATAAGTGTTGTGTAGAGATCTCATTTCTTAAAAATCCATCCATAACATGTTGCGTTTTGTAAATGTTCGTTACGTGTTTTTTATCGTGTTTTATTATAATTTCGTATGTTTTTTATCCCGCCTGCCAATGCCAATTCTTTTTTGCTTTGGAACGTGCGTGTGTCTACCTGTTTTGTAAATTTTATCATACGGTCTAGTCAATGGCAATAGCATAAATTGCTCTGTGGAGTATTTTAGAAGTAGGGAAGCGGGTGTTGTTTGTTTGTCTAGGCATATAAATTTTTATCCTTTATTACTTCTATCCTATATTCGATAAATTTAACAGAAGGCCGGCCTATTCACTTTAATATGGGTCAAATGAGTTCAGTATAGAATTTAATAAATTGAAAATAAAAAACCTTTAATAAAGAGCCGCTTATCAACTCAAGGACTTGTGCACTACGGTCAATGCAGTGTTTTATTGTCGCGTAGATGTGCCCCCAACCTATGTACATATATAGCGTATCATTATAATTTATCCTCCAATCCTATTGCTTTGACGAACTTCAGGCTGCTGTTCTGTACCAACAAGGGCAATTCCCAGTTTGCCCCTGATATGCACTAATATACATATATCCTTCTATAATGCACTAATGCCTCATAGGTTCCCAGTATGTGTTTTAATGATTCATTCTCATCATAATAGCATCTATATATTGGGTTTGAGATGATCGCCATTTTGGATTGTCTACTTGTGTCAACAGTGTACTTGTACACAGTGTACTTGGCTGGTTAATAACTTTTAATTACTCCTGGATAGTCAGATGCATGACTCAAATTTCCTACTTTTGCAATTTTTCAACAAAATGTTAGTTTATCTCAAACCCATTTCCTTTAAGAAGAGTCTTTGCCTCTCTTTATCTTCCCTTTCGCCGGTTCTAAACATCTTAATCACTATCCTGAAAGCAGATGAGCCAATTTGCTTATTGCCGGGAATTCCCTTAAGACTTTAGACCCAGCAACCCTATTTGCGATTTCCAAGGAAACTACCAGCTCCCAAATCAAGTTTCGATAAAAGGGCATCGTATAACAACATATTACTCGTTTTGACTCCATCAAATCAACATAGTTGACAGATGCAGGTTGCTGTCCATAATATACACATAATCTTTAGTTAAAACACAAAAAAGTCGTTGAGCTTAATGCATCCAAATTTTATAACGTCTACGAATTGGAAACAATAAGTTGCAAAAGAAAATTATGAATTAACAGGAGGTACAAATAGTTCAATGATTCGAATTACTATTAAACGCAATAACCTCCATTTGATCATAGAAATTATGAGAGATAAAGACTGAGAATGTTAGCCTAACGAACTGTCAAACACTAATTGAATTAAATTAAAAAAATGCTACTCGGAAAGAATACTGAAGAACACAAAATTATGCAAGAAATTATGATAGGTCAATAATTGAAAATCAATAATGCTTCAAAATTGTAATTGTGTTCAAACATCTCATCTGTAATCGTTCATCTCAAACAGTTTCTTTACTAAAACGCTTTGTGTCACTGATGTTTGTTTTTTGTTCAAATTTTTCATTTTTGATCGTGTGACTCATGCTATTGTACTGACAATTCACTTTTTTATGTGTTGTAAGATGCTCGTTCTTCTTTTGTTTCCGCATTAAGCAATTGATTTTTTATTTAGCGAACGAATGAGTATTTTTTGGTTTGATTATAAATTCTCCATTATTATTGCTTTTAATTTTATTTATTTATTGCATTTTTGTTCATTACCTAAATTGCTGTGACGGCATATTCGTTAGGTAATAAAGTTTGTAACGTTCTTCAGGTTCATGTCGATTGGATTGGTGTCGTTTGGTGTATTAAACCTAAAGAAGACTAATTCCGATAATTTGTTTAAACTCTTCACTATGGAACCACTATGTATGTATTGTGCTATTTCTATATGCATAGCATTGGGTTCAAATTTTTTCCAAGGAAGCTATGGAGCTTCTTATTTTTGTGGTTGAAATGTTTTTTAAGCATATGAAAGCGAAATTCATTTTAGCCTAAGAATCAATGTCAAAAGAGTCTTCCATCTTCTTATTATTTCATTGTTTTGTTTCAGTTTCATTAATCAGGGTCCAACTAAGCAGGCCTTAGGATTAAGTGGGTTGGTATATTTCCTTTTAGCCTATGAATCAATGTCAGCAGAGTCTTAGAAGCATATGCATATCCGTCCAACTCAGTTTACTGTTGTTATATTTGTGCTACCAGGTTCATTCCCAGGCAATTATACGCTCGCAATGACTTCTTAAATTTAAAGGACTCCATTCCAGCATTATCTTTGCAGTACCAAAGGGCTTCCTCCTGCAATTAAAGTACTTTAGTATGAGTTTCTTTTTAAATAAGTTCCAGAGATCTACGTTGCTAATGAAGGACCAATTCATTCTAGCATGGCTCCATTATTGGTTACTAATAACTCTAGTAGTGCTTCCTAATGTTCATCTAAACTCAAATGTCTCACCATCTTTATTCTTACTGGCCGCTTCTGCATTATTTCCCGGTTCTGAGATGTCATCAAGAGACAATAAGATGTAGAATCAGCAAACTGTCTGTTGTCTTTTGTTCAATAAATAAATAAATTTTGTATTACAAAAGATAGAACAACAACAATAGCAGCAACAACACAAGCAAAAAACTTGACTTGACTTATTGCTCCATATTTGGAAGTTGAGAAATGTTTGTTGTCTGCCTATGGTTGTGTTTTGTTGACGATGTCAATGATGATCATTTATTGTCTGCTGTTTGGGGTTTACGTACGACGATGATCATAAAGATGATGCAGATTTTTTAATGAGAGTTTGTTCTTTGTGTGTCTGTAGTTTGCTAAAATGGGCATTGTTGAGGAGGCGGTAATTTTTTGTTTTGTTTTATAAAATTGCAATTATTCTGACTCGTTTTGCAAAGATTACGGGTAAAGGCATATGCTGAGGTATGTTGTATGAGGTGTTTTGAGGATATGAAAAGGAAATAAAAAAGGCATTACAGGAACTAGGATTTATTGTAATAATGGCTATTTGACGCAGTCTGGTGCGAATATTGTGATTGATCTCACCTCGGTTGTTATTTTCGTTAAGAATATTTTGTCCAAATTGGTTGGTATATCTCGCTGATCTGGATTCGGCTTAGACTGAAAGAATTTTGATAAGGGAACTTTAACATGATCATATTAAAATCACTTTTTACAATTTAAACACTTATTAAGAAAATTGATGGATGTTGAAATCACTATGGAGAGAATAAGATCACTAAGCATGCTCATTCATGCAAATACAAGATTAATGTATTAAAGCCGGATCGATGCTATGAGGTTGCAGATGAGCCCACACGGAAAAGGGTGATGAAGAACACTAACCTGGTGTATTGGCCAATCAGGTGATGAGGCGGAGAGTGAACTGTTCATGGTAAAACAGGGTAGATTGCGGAATTTCTGGACTCATATACATAGGTCAGATTGGGCCGTTCTAAAGCGGAATGGGTGCTAAAACAAAGAGAAGACCTACTAGAATCTTGGTAGGTTTTTAGAGATGGAATTGCCCCTTACAGGCAAGGAGCAGTAAGTGCGACAGGAAGCACCTCATCTTTCTGAAGAGTTTGAAATAAGATGAGGGAGCCGAAATCTGTTGAGCATATTCTGAGTCTCTGCCCTATAGGGCAGATGCAAACACACAAGATTCTTAAGTGATATTTCTGGTATTAGCAGGCTTCTTCATGCATTTCATTTTTCTTGATAGTGAATGCGATTGGATTGGCTAATTTTGAAAAAATGCACTTTCTGTTCTCCAAGTGGATGCTTCTCACCTATCTGCCGAACCTAACCTAACTTATAACCAGCGAACTAAGTCCTTGCTGGGAGATAATACTGAATTTGTTGGGCCACCTATTAATAACATTTATGGGAGTTGCATAGATAAGAAAGAGATAAATCTGATTATGGTAGCAGTTGTCAGGACTAAGAGTAGGAAGGGACTCTCCATTTTTTTGACATTGAAAGACCCTACAAATAACATTTGGGTGATCGTTAATTAACGATATTGAAAATTTCTTTAGAAAGCTATATTGACGCAGAATATTGTTTAAAAGATTTTCTTCGCCGCCGCAGAAGTACTGGTTAGCTCGGTGCAGAAATTCGAACACTTTATCGTTAAAATATCTTAAATTTTCTAAAATTTTACCATTTCTACTATAGTATTACACGTTCACATTCTATAATTTAACTTCGTTAACAAATTTCTTGTACCAACCTTCTGCCACCCTGTTCAAATGTCAAACACGAATTTAAACTAATACATGTCTTTAGATTAATTGCCATTTTTATTAAATTTATACGAATTGCATTTGGAAATTATTGCCATTTCTCTTTAATAATCAACTCGGCACCATTAATGTGAAAATAAAGAAAAATGTCTTTTAAATTTCAAACGATAAAAAATAATAAAAAAATTTCTTTCGGTCAATTGTATTTTAATGCTACCAAAACTGGTAAAGCACATAAATTAAATGCGTTGGTGACTGCTCCTCTATCTTTGTTTTTTGTGGTTCATGTCTAATGGTGTACAGACAATGAACCAGTTTAAATGAACTGACGCATTAATCGAGTCCACTGTAGTGTGTACAAAACCCAAGACTCTTTAAAAAGACATTGACATTAGATACAGATACCCAGTTTTTCTTCTTTACGTGAAAAGAAAATAAAGAAACATACTGATTCACGTTATTTATTTTCATTTTTTGTTTGTTTAAATAACAAATTGAATATAATGAACCCACATAAGAACTACTGTAAGACAAAAAAAATAAATAATAATAAAAAATTTCTGTTTTTGTTGTAATGGAGCAGAATTGTTTTCGTTGTGTGTAAAAAAAGTTTTATAAAATTTTTCAATTCATTAAATAAATCCTCAATTTTTTGTGATTCTTTTTGTAATTTTTCATCATCGTCGTGTTTAGTTCAAATCAAATTCAAAGAAGGTGTCACAAAATATATTGAATGTAATAAAAAATTGGAAAATTTTGAAAGATAGAAAACCATTTCTATGAATAGGTTAATCTACTATCAGCGGATTACCTTGGAATGCTGCTTACATATATTCAAAGTGAACAAAGTTTTCCAAGTCAAAGTCCAAACTAAGCGATTTTTCCACCTTCATATTTTTCACAGATTTCTAATCTTTATTTCTTACATACAAACATACCTACATAATTAGTCATTACAACCCTTAAGTCAGAATTGCAACCTAGCTCCACACACCATTTATGTTGCGTGCGTCAATTTCATTCGTGAGTGGCGGGACCTGCAGTTTAAAGTCAAACCCGAACGGCAGATTATTTGAGCAGCTTTTCATGAAAATTTTATTTTACTCTCAGATTTTTTGCCAGAAATCTGCTGAGAGGAAGTTTCCGAAGAAATATTTTTCATATTTCGATTTTGTTGGAGATGTGATGACCTGGGGTTTGAACCGTGGCCTCCCATCTAATAAGCCAACACACTACCTACTAGATACGGCGACTATTTTATTTCTTGCACTCCTAAAAACCAGTAAGGTATGGTAAACTTTAGCAAAAACGCGAGATCTCCCATGATCTCAACAAAACCTTAAAACTGGCCGTTTAAAATTCGTAGGCCATGATCACGCCCTCAAGGAGACATATAATCTACTCCATCGCACATAGAAATTCAACGTCACGAAAAGTGTGCTGTGTCTACTTAAAGGTACTGTCCTAACCTAGGTTGACAAAATAGTGTGTAGAAACATGTAGTACTTACATGAGTATCCCCACATAATTACCAAGATTACGGATATGTTTCACAAGACTTTTCGCAATCACTTGTAGAAGCAGAATACGCAGTAAACGTATTATACTTTCCCTGGTTTAATACTGACTTGATGATGAATGGTTTGTATATTTAACTAACACTTATTTTCCAAATACCCTGTATTTCATACTTAATTTAACCAAATCATAAAATTGAAATCACAATTCAGTTGCGAAAACGAAAGAAAAGCGTGCTAGTGGGTCCCATGTTAAGCGATTCAATAAAGAAGACAATAAAAGAAAAATGATTTTCTTTTTTCTTTATTTCGTTTGTTTGTTAAATCAACAAATTTAATTTTGTTAAAATGTTTGAAAAAATAAAAAAGTAAAACAAAAAAACACGTGCAATCAAATCAAATCTTTCGACTTCGAATGACCTCTTCAATAGGATTGTTTCGATGATTATTTCAGTGCCATAGACAAGCATTAGAGTGGAATAAAAAACAACAACAATTTTTCTTTTATGATAATTTCTTGTTGTCGATTTTTTTTATTTATGAGTAATTTCTTTGGGCCGTATCAAGTCTCTCGTATGCAAGAATGTAAGAGATAAGGCGTAAGTATGGAAACATCATTTACAGTCGTCATTGAGCCGCTGCCGGAGACATTGATTTCAATCCATACATAATATACATGCCACGCCATACCATACCATATAGAATAATTTAATTTTTCTTTATTGTATTTCTATTTATTTAAATTCTTAAAACAGCTATGAAAAAAAAAACACATTATCAGTGCTCCTTCCTTGGTGTTACATAGTAAATCATTGAGAGGAATAAAGAAACAAGACAAGACAAGACAAGAATCATCTCATATTTCTGATACATTTCTTCCAAGTTATGTGTAACCCACGTATCCAAAGATTGCCTTTCCATAGATTTGTTTGAATTTATTTATTGCCAACCAATATTTTATTTTTTCTATGAGTATGTATTTCTCTATTGGAGCAGTTAAATGATTAATGTTTTCCGTATGGGTGGTGGTTTCCTTTGTAAAGTTTTTCTCTTTTTGCCCGTTTTTATTGCCTGAGGAGGAAATTTCTTGCGTTCATTTTTTATTTTCTTTTGGGCAGAGGAGGGAGAAGGCATTGTAAGAGGGCTTGCAATTGTTAATATAACATAATAATATGTTATTATGTGTTATTATTGATTTAAATTCACATGATTACTGTTGGCATAATTATTTATTTTTTTTTTTGCATTTATGTAACCTTGGGGAGTACACAACTCAATGGGGAAAAGTAAAATTTAATTTTTGTAATAAAAAGGCAAACCTTCTTTTTGTGCCCTACAATACTGTTACATATTTTTGCTATTCTATGGCAAAAGTAATTTGAAGTAGCAAAATTACTGAATTACTCAGTAGCTGGAAAGTAAATACATATTTCGACAGATTTTTTCTTATTAATTTTCGTTTCTTAAAAAAGCAAAGGGCTTTTTAAGGGTTAAGGCTCTAAGTTTGGAGACAAATATATAATTGGAAACAAAGACGGTGGAAGTGAAACCAACAGTCAGAAGCGCTATGGGCGATGAATTCGTGAAATAAGGTTTCTGAAAATATGAAAGATTTTTTTATGTGAGGATACCAAAATTAGAGATGATTTCTACAGTCGTAAGTCCTCTACAGCAGATAACTTTGTCTCCTATTGAAGTCGGTTATTCTCATTGTGTGTTCTCCATAGAATGCAAGGAGGCGTCTATGGAAAAGGGTGATAGTTCAAAATATCTCACAGTTCCTTGTCTGCAGAGGTGAGACCAGATTTTTGGTGACTGCAGAATGTGTTGATTTTGAAGGTTGCGCATGATCATGATTGCGATGCATTTAAGTTTCTGAAAGATATGTTTATATAGAAGGAGGTCTTTAAATCCAGATAGCATATTTCTTTACATATGTTTACATTTATGCCTGAAATTCGTATTAAGAATCCTATCACTAGCAATTAGTTTACTTCCAATTCACCTAGTTCCAGTCGATCTAATTTCTAGCTGAATTTTTCATGGGTTGCAATCTATGGCATTTCTTGCAATGTCCGGTGATAGTGTCCTTAGAGTGTATCCAGTCCAACTGTACTTAAGTGTGAGTGTTTCGGCCATATATGATCAGGTTAATAGATTCCCAGTATTATGGGCACAAATTGATTGGCAAAAGATTTAATATAGTTTACTCAGCGACCTCCAACTGTAATGCAGTTTTAAGAGGACATTGTTTCATTGATAAGGAAGTTCAAAGCTCAAACGCTATACCCGACATGTATTTTACATCGGATTTGTCAATTTTATAAGTCGTGTGTTATACCTGCATGCTTTTTAAAATAAAGTCTTCACCGACATTATAAACCTCTGTTTATTTACAAGAAATAATTATAACAAATATATAACTGACTTCGACTACTTCTCCATGATATTTCAATTATCAGATCGAATTACAAACAAGCTCCAATTTGGCTTTTATCATATGCCTTTATGTTGTAGAAGGTGCGCAATTTGGAATTCAGTGGAATGTTTGACTCCAATCTAATAATATTAAGATCTAAGATGTAGATTACAAACCTCTATTCACAACATTCAATTACAATATTTTTTATTTAAAGATAATAACCTCCTCCCTAGTAAAATATTTTTACTTTAAATGATTAAATTTCTCCCAAAAACCTAAAGTGTAATTTGAATTTGTATCAATTATTTCTAATTATATAGTTGAACTCAAACACAAAACAATAGCTTACCTACTACCGTCCCAGATAATTTAACCAATTTGAAATTTAAATAATTATGAGTAAAAAATTTTCATAAAAAATAAAATTTCATAAAAATATTGCCTAAAAGGCATAAAATAAAATGAATTTCTGTCTAATTTTTCTTGCTTCTTTCACGTAATGAAACATAATTTTTTTTCTCTCCTTTATCTTGAACATTTTCACACCTTTAAGCCATCATCTAGACTAACGACATATATTTAAAACGTAAAGATACGAAAAAAAACAACAGCAACAACAACAAAAAAATCTAGGTTAAAAAGTCTCTGAACCTTATAAACATCACATCGCCTCACATCATAGCACCAAGAGCAGCAGCAAATAGCATCAGCATCAGTAGTGGTAGTAGTAGAGGATTAAAGCAGTGGCAGCAAGCATTAAATGCTTAGAGACATATTGTTGTTATATGTTGCACGTTATTATAGTCTGACGTTTATCCATACGTCTATGTGGCTGTCTGTCCAAACGTTGTACGAATGTTCATTTATTATTGCTAAACATATTGCCACTCATCTTAGCCAGAGATACGAATACGATATTTTTTTTTCTGCTTCTAATTTTTTTTTTTTGCTATAAATTATACACACGATATGCTATGCGCGATTATATTATAGCTGTGTAGATACTTTTTTATGCAGATAATTTTCTTTAATCTTCATTTTGAATTATAAGTATAGAGCCTACAGTGTCTCGAGTTACATGAAAGCGCTACAGTACATTCTGTTGCTTTCGGGATAGGGTAGGTTACGCTTAAAATGGTTAGGTGCAGTATTTGAATTAAAATGTTATTTTCTAGGCTTGGTGGCATGATGATGCTTGGTTGGGTATCACCCGGCTCCAAATTATTGAAGGGCAACACCAAGTCTAATTTTTATTTCAGAATTGAAGATGTCCATTTCTGCTGTCCTCAGAAATAGATGGTAGAAAGTTTTTAAAAGGCTACAAGGCTAGTTATTTATTTAACCAAGTCCAATTGATCAAACGGTTGAGATATAAGAAGTTTTAAGATCACCTTTCTATAATGATTCCCTTCCTCTAAAACTAATTATCAACTATCAATAGAGTTGGCTTGATTACAAAGTCGTATAGCCAGTTTACATTTTTAGAACTAATGCCCCAGTTTGCGCATATTCCATTCTTGCAGCAATACAGCGTAAATGGCGTTTTGGAGGTTCTGGATTGTGTATTAATGTTTTAGTTTACTTTGATGTCCAATGTGATTCCAAGAAATTTTGATTGGTAGCAAATTGAGGGACTTTAGATCTCCCAGTTCATATTCTTTGCCCCCTTTCGATAACAATCTTAGTGCAGATTCCTATGACTCTTGTATGACAGAGTCATACATGGTGCTCGCTGTATTCTAGTAGGTAGTGAGTTTGCTTGTTAGACAAATCCCATCTCAGACATCTCGAAGAAACCCAAATATGAAAAAATATTTTTTCGGCGACTTCCTCTCAGCAGTCTTTTTGCAAAAGCTCAAAGCGATAAATAAGTTTGCCATGAAAAGTTTTTCAAATCTGTCGTTCGAAACCGACGTTAAGTGCGCCACTCATAGAAAAAATTAACACACACAACGTGGATGGTGTAATAAGCTAGCTCGTAAGCCTACATAAAGGGGTAAAATTACCAATCAAGTAGAATTAGAAAAATTTGATTTGTGAGAGTGACTAGACAATGCGGGAGATTACAATTAAAAGAGTAAAGTTGTTTACTTTACTTGTTGCCTTAGACTGTTCGTTAAATTGAGATATGTACGTAAGCAGAATTTTAATTACTTAAGTTGAGCATTCTTATCTCCATATTAAATTAATTACACTCTTACCATTATAGTGTGTACTAAAGCCGTCTTCAACTATTATCATCATATGATTAGTTGACTTAAGATTTTATGAAATATGTTTTAAGATTTATAAACAACAATAAACTGATGTATCTACGGTATCATTGGCACAACGTTTCTGTTACACATTCTGTATGAATTTTTTTCCCGACGTTCAGGTTCAAAATCGCGTGTGGGTTTTTCGTCATCATGTCTTAATGTAGTATTTCTAGATGGAGGCAAAAATATGAAAAAAGCATACTTATGACTAAAGTTGAACTTAATAAGTTGTGGCAATTACATACAGACATGAAAATAAATTAAAAAAGACGAAAAGGTGTAAAAATATATATGAAATCTAGTATTTTAACAAAAAAATCTACAAAAAAAAACAAAAAAAAAACATGTTCAGGGCACATAAATTACAAAACGTTTAGGAAAACCATTTAAAATTTGTTCAAACATAAAAGAAATTAAAGAAAATTTTAACATAAATGTGTGAAAATTTAACAGGAAAAACAATTTCAGAGAAAAGTACCCATTAACAGTGATAAGAAAATTGATGTTTCAAATTTGTTACAAAGTGGCAGCCAAGTGTTTTACATCCGTGCTTCTTTTAAAACATAACAACGTGGTTACTCTTTTTTAACAGAAGAGTAATGGGGGACGATATGTATTTATTGTACATCGATATTATTAATTTTATAAACCATATGTTATTCTATATGTCTGTCAAAATAGACAACCCCAGAAGTGTTTTTACAGACGTTTTATGACATTTAACATTGAACTTATTTATAGCATAACATATATAGCAGAACTATACGTAGAATTCTAAGTCATTTTTTGTCTTCTTGTTTAGTAAAATCCGCAAGAGCCAATGTTGATGATAACTCGTATACACAAAATTAGTACAAACAGTTTGAACTCCTCCAGACTATTGTTCTATGATATCCTGATAAAAATAAGAAATTTCAGATAGAATTACATTACACGCCCAAAATTTTACTTTTGTCATATGACTTGTCAGATAACTTTACGAAAGTCCTGTTTCATATAGAGTATGTATTTTGCAGACGGAAATTTGACAAGTCAGATGTAATACACATGGTGTGTAAGAGGAACTTTATTTATTCGTAGAAAAATACCGTTATAGACTATCTAACTGAAGTAAAAGAAAGATTCGGATAAAGCCTGCAGCCCTGTTCATGGAGAGCCAAACAGTTGGTTACATATGTATGTATGCTCAGTAGATCGTTAGTTGTACTACTAGATCACTGTAGTACTATTCAGACTGAAATTTATGGTTATAAAGCCTGCCGCTGTGTGAATCTGGTATCAGAGTATATCGAGTGCAAATATATATATATTTAGCGGCATTAAATCGGTCTCCAGATCCCTCGAGGGTTGACAATGTAAAACTTTGCAAGTGTGTCAAGTTTTCATATAACAGAAGATTCTAATGAAAATTCTAAATAATGATCATAGAACATCTCTTCTTTTATTATCACCCACTTAGGAACCTAAGGCGAAGGTTTCTTAAACTTCTAGAATTGGAGATGATTTGTATAAAATCCACACCTTCATTACAATAACAGGATTATGGAGAAATGCCAGGAAGAACATGGTTACCTGCGGTATTAGAGGTAGTGGCGGAAGTGCTTTTAAAACCACAACGTTAGAATTTGTCTTAAAACTGCCAACTCGTGCGCTTATTTAAACTTCGCGTACTTGGATTCACGAAGCCCTTCTTTGACCTTACAAGCATTGAATGAACCTTAGTAAATCAAGGAGGAATGACACAAAAATAAAATAGGAGAACGTAGATGTATACCAAGTGCACTTCAGAGTTTCATATGCCTCTGAAGGACTAATTCACACAAGGGGATTGAATGTATTTACATACATTTAACCCTACAACGGCTGCCAATTTTATTTAAACACCCTGGAGGCCATTTCTTTTAATTCATTTAGAAATCGGTGTTTAGTTTTCATTATAATTTTCATATTTTCAATTTCTTTTCTTGTACGTGGGAATAGTAGTGTGTGTGTGAGTGTAAACTTTGAAGAAAATATGTCTTGTTTTAATATGGAAAAAAGAGGCGTTGTCATCGCCTTTATCTTTATCTTTAGTTGAATAGTTTACGTGGTTCATTTAATTGAAGTGCGTAAAATCCTGTTTTAGTTGGAAGTCACTTTAAGAAAAATGATCGTCTATGAAAAAGAAATTTCACTTTCAATCAATTTTATTTTATTTTTTATGAACTTTTATTTCGAAATTTTTTTTTTATTTTATTAACCAAAAACATGATATTCAATTATGATAACGTAGTACGTTTAAACTGATTGAAAACAATATGAATAGAAATTTGTTGCTACTGATAAATTCAAATATTAAACACATCAAAGCGCTATACAGTGAAAACTAATTCAAGGCCTAGATTTATATATAACTAGTGCAGGTTGGACGAGTACATTGTTTGATTAATTTGAGGAAAGGTTCATATCACGAGAAGACCCCGCAGGCTAGAAGCAAGTTTGTTTGTTTATTATACGACAGCCCGTGGTAGTTTTCAGGCAAAAATTCTGAGAGTAAATAAATTGAAGTTTCTCAAATCTGTAGTTCAGACTTCGTTCGTTAAACGATACTCGTGAATGAAATTAACACACACAACATGGGTTATAATCCCTACTGAAGGGATTCTAATAACCAATAAGTAACCAAGAAAAGCAAAAACTACATACAACAAATGATCAAGAGAGATGGAATAACTTACTCAAACAAATACTCGAGTTGTCATAATTGTTGTAGTTCATATTCCAGAATTAGGGACAATCGTTTAATCGCCGGTCAACTTTACAGATTATGGAAACAAACACGTTTCCAAATGTTGACGATATTCAGCATAAAATAATGGATACGATTCGAGACGTAGAGCAATAAAACTCGCTAATAAACGTATGACTTGTGTACAAGCTCCACCGATACAGGTTTAAATTCTTGAGAAAGTGAAATAATTTTCATTATGGTTTTGAACTTTAATCTACTTCAAAGAATCTACCCAGAAAGCTGTCCGAAACTCACATTAGGATAGACAGGAAAAAGGCGAAATACCCATTAGATGTAATGCAGCTGGTGCTGTAGATCACTTGTAGGAAAGTTATTTAAAAAATATTTAAATATGACGCCTGACGCCCTTGTTGACGACTTTAAATGGAGTGGCAAACAAGGCGTGGAAGGTAGAAGTGCATAGTCTGCAAACGGTACTACTTCACGATGTGTTCAGCCTTCTGATTGTTGCGTCTGCTGTTGGCAGTGTTTCGTTGATTGCTCTAACCAATTTCCCAACTTTAGCTCTTTTTGGACAATAGTACACATAGTTCGGACAATAGTACGCCTCTATTACATTGTCAACCGTCAAAATCTAGATGATTATAGATGCCATTTTCTTTCATTGATGGCTGGTACTCGGTCATTTCCTTTACCATCATATCTACGGGGTTAATTCCAACACGCGCCACAAAAACACTTCAAGAAAAAATATAAAAAATAATAAAAACATCTTTTTCTTTCAGTTTTCTGACGCACAATTACCTCATCGTCGTTCCCAATAAGAACAATATATGTATTCCCCTAATAAATTTATTGTCTCATTAAATTCTTTTGAATATTTTCTTTACTAATTTATTATTATTTTTTCTTTTTTTATTGAGAAAGATCAGTTAAACCTGTTTTCTTTCTACTTTTTCGGGCAAAAGATCATTAGATCACGAATAGCAATAAAAACAAACATCTTTGATAACTAAATAGATAGAAAAACGTTTGTGGAACAAAGAGAGTTTGAATAGAAATTTAAATATTTTATAACGGCTGTTAATATTCTAACGTTTTTATAAGAATTATTGAGTCTTATTGAAAACATTAGTAATTTTAATTTATATATAAATTAATAATATTTCATTTTGTATATATATACCTTAAAAACAATTATTTATTCAAGAGAATTTTATTTGAATGCTTCTATTTATTTTATAATTTAGCGTTTTTATAAGATCTTAAGTTGTTTACATTGTTACAGTCCACATTTGAGCAAAGCTTCAAATGAGAAACTTTCTTATAATGTCTCTCATTATTTTCTATCGCATCTCTTTTCATTCCTGCTCATAATTGTTGGTTTTTTTTTTTGTCTGTATAGGTGCTTGTTCTTCTTCAGGTTTCAAGTCTTTGTTGTTGATTTTCAATGCTAAACAACAACAATAAGAACTTTAGAAGCAATAAAAGAGGCAACAAAACAAAAATAATAACAAAAAAAGAACTGTAACAAGTAGCGCAACAACAAAAAACAAAAGAAGTTTCTGCACAACAAAGATCATTTTTGTTTATTTCCTTGAGTCGTTTATTTTTTCTTTTTCTTTCCCAATTTCATTTTCATCCACATAAATTTGTGACTGTTGTTGTTGTTGTCATTTGTGTACATCTGTTTCCTCTTTTTCTTCTTATTTTATTTGTTGTAATTTGAGTATGAGTATAAAACGATCGTTGTTTGTGTACAACTCATTTATTAAAGTTTTTGTAAAGTTATCGAACGTATCGTTTTAAAGCGGACGCTTGGAAAATAATAAATTAAAAAAGTGTTTAAAATAAATTGTGAAATAAGTTAAAAGCATATTAAATAATTTCTTAAAAGTGATATTAAAAATTCTTTGTAACAAAAGCCTTAAATTCTGTATTCATTTCAACAATAAGAGTCTCAACAGTTTGTGTTAAAGTCGGCCATCATTTTTTGTGTTTCTATTTAAATAAAATTCTGTGTAAAAAGTAATTTATTAAACCATCGTTTATTGGATTCTTAAACATTTTGTTCTTTAAAATTTATTATCTAATAAGACCCGGTAAGAAAATTGAGATCAAACAATATTTGCCCTTTTCCATTTTCTGTATTTATTGATGTTAATGAGGTTATGGTTTATAAATTTTCATGCGTACCCTTCGTCATTGTTGCATTTTGTTGTCCATTTACATATTGTTGCTGTGAACTTCTTTGTAGTTCATGATGTATATTGTTTGCATATAGAAAATTTACATGCCGTTGCATATGCATAAGTTTTGTGTGTTTGTATATGCTTTGTTTTTGTAAACAAATCAAAAAGGGATTTGTGGAAAGATAAAAATGAAAAAAAAGGTGGCCAGATTATGAAAAATATGAAGATATATATTTTAACGGTTCTATTGAAAAGTGGATTATGATTTTTAAATTACAAAAATATTGAAAACTTAAAAAATACAAAAATGTATATAATCTAACTGTAAAAAGTTCAATTACATTAAAAATATTAAATCACAATATTTAACAAATTGTCTTAAAATTACAATGTATTTCGTGTTCAAGTTTAATTTTCGAATGCAAATTTTACGAATTCGAATTGATAATATTGTTGAAATAAGTATGCATGTTCAGAGATACAGTCACGTAAAAAATAATAAGGACACTAATGTATCACATCAATATTTGCTGAGAAAGTAGGTGACATAAGGGAATTGCTGACAAATAATTGTGCTTAATTTTAAAGAATTTATTGCAAAAACAAATTCTTCATACCGTAAAGATTGGTATTTTCAAACAGCGTCCCTAATCCACTCTTAAGAAGGTAAAGCATGATAGCTGCAAAGTTGTCGTTCGGAGTTCACTTTTCTACTATGGTATTGAGTCGCTTTTATACCGCCTTTACCGAAGAAAGTATGCCACTTCGAGGGGTGCTCCTGCAGTATAATGACCACAAACACACTTCAAAGTGCACAACGAAATTGTCCAAAGATGACAACATCAATGTATTGGACTGGATCGCGCTGCTTCCAAGAAAAGAGTCCCACATATAATTAAGGCTCCATGGCATGATAAGTCTTATTCGGGATGCCAAAGCTTTTTACGACCGGAAGATGTCCAGTAGTTTTAAATAAATACAGGTGCTCGACAAAATATTAATCACTCTACAACAACATTAATGCTGAAAATAATGAAAATTTATTATGATATTATTTTTTGTGTAGCTATTTTGAAAAAAATATAAAGTGAATAACAGAGAGAAGTTCAATTTTATAAAAAAGTTATAATAAAAAAACTAATTCAATAGGACTACCATGAAATGTGTTTTTGTAAATATGTATGACATATAATGTGTGTATATAGAGAGATAAAAATAAGAGAAGTAAGAGGTGGAAAATAAATAGAGACTCTTCTCGCCAGCCAGCCAATGTCAAGGGAACTAACTCTCTATGGGTGCTATAGAAATCCTGGTCTAGTATCCAGAGTATCTGAATACCAGGGCAGAGGCTAAGTATGTATTTGCCAGTCTCAGGCTCCAATACTTCACATAACACTCCTCTTATAATATTCTTAGAAATGTTCCTGACATTTGTCTTTTAAGCAAAACCTATATGGAAAGTAACCTGATAATAACTTCCAACAATGCCTAAGGAGGAGCCCCTACAGCCCCTTGATACACATAGAGTGACATGTCTTTCCGCCTTAACTAGCACTTCTGAAACACTATATTCACACCTTTTCATAATTGAGTGCCATGGGACATATAAATTTGGCTCTTAGTACTGATGAAAAGTTTGAGATTAAGCATTCCATACACATTACATGCCTATTCGAATATTTTCCAGTTGTTCCAATGAATTTTAACTCTTTTTGGTATAACGTACACTTTCTCTTTCGCAAAAGGACAAAGAAAAATCTGTCAAAACATTTACAAAATTTTTGAAAGATTCCAGTAAAAACATTATGTATTGAGTTTGTAGCATACTTTAGATTACTCGAGACCTTTGTCCTTCATTAAACGGAAGATTTTTGTGATTACGCAGGCGTGTAAAATGCTGAGGAATTGTGGTTCAGCATTAGGGTTCTGGAGAGATCTAGTATTAACATGAGTTTAATTCTCCGATTTAAGAGGGACATGAAGCTCCTGAGAAATTTGTATAACATTGCCGAACTTTCCACCAAAACCTCGATTGACGTGCAATTTGTCATTTTCACTATTATATTAGGTGTCATGTGGCTGTCATCAATATAAAAATTTGTACGTGGGATTGCACAAAATAAGTGGAATTAATATCCTTTTGTGCTATCTCAAGTACACTTATGCTATGGTATGAAACAACTACAGATCCCCTGCCATTCTGTTTTCAAATCAGTAGTGGTGTACATAGATCTTTGGGTAAATAGTATGCACGCGTAAAATAGGTTTACATTTTAGTCTTGAATGTCCAAGTTCAACAGCCAGATAGTTAAGTTTTTTTCGTCTACAGGTTAGTGCAGTGCGAAAG
Source organism: Sarcophaga variegata (assembly GCA_932273835.1). Lineage (NCBI taxonomy): Eukaryota > Metazoa > Arthropoda > Insecta > Diptera > Sarcophagidae > Sarcophaga > Sarcophaga variegata. The sequence goes on along the minus strand of OW026361.1, from coordinate 22,101,319 downwards.
GGTAGTGTTCATAGTTCTTTTCTAATTTATAAACTGCTCAGTGTTGTTGTAAACATTTTTCCACCTTTGGTTCATCACTTGTATTCCAAATATGGTTTTAAAACAGAACTAATTGTAGTTTTCGGTTGAATAGCTAACCTAATGATTTTAAAACAGAGTTGCAAAGGGAAATAAAATAGTAAATTTTATTATTTTTACAAAACATTTGTAATATTTTAATTAGAAATTTTGAATAATTAAATATTTTTTAGTTGAATCATATTATATTTCCAGAAAAATATTGGTTTTGATCACTGAAAAACAAAACTGTTTTTTTTTTTTACTGATTTTTATAAGTAAGGAGATGTAAAAATATAAATTTATTTTTATCTTTCCGTAGTATGTATTTATTTATTTTTCCTTTTTCAATATCTAATCAATGAAATCACTTTCTACTTCATAATTCAATTAACTAGATTACATTTCAATATAGCAATGCCTACTAACCACTGCCACTTTTGGCCGTCATTTTCCTGTACAATTTGGAATATTTATTAACATTAATTGACCACCTTTTTATGGCCAATAGCGAATATTGAAGAGTTGCTAGCGAAAATGAGCAATAAAATAAAAAAAAATTGTGTGTTCAAACGACCACGAAGCATTAAAGCTCAGAGTAATTCATACATACATCCTTATTAAATGTATATAAATAAGAGAAAAGCTGTAGAGTTAACAGTTACATTGTAAAAATGTTTAGTTTTATACGATATACTAAATAAATACGATATCTGTATGGGTAATTTGTGACGGTACCATATAAACTACTCATCAACATCATCCTACAAATGATAAACCAACAATAAATGTGACACGCACGTCGCATACCTTGACCATAAACTCTTGCGGTTAACGATGACGATGACGCTGACGTCGACAACGACTATAGCAACTAGAGATGGGTCTTGTGAGGCGGTGATACTTGTTTCACTCTTCGGTTTCCTGTCTAAAATCTGTAGGTATCAGTTAGTCATTACTGTACTAAAGCAGGAATGTTTCCCGTTCTTTTATAGTTTTTCTCATTTTGCATGATATTGCGGTTTTTATGAAAGACTATAGTCACGCTATTTTATATGGCAATTAAATTACGCCAACTACATATTCTTAAAAGAAATTAACTTTCTTTACATATAAAGTTTAATAAAATTAGTTTCTTTTTATTTTTCCTTAAATACTAGAAAACAAATAGTTTTGCAACATAAATTAAATATTTACGTTTATATTTAACAAGCCAATCAATATTCATTTCTTTTTTATATTGCTTCTATGGCCTCCCATGTTAAGTTAGAAGGTATGATGTTTGTAATAATTTTTTTATTGTACAATTTTATTTTTATTCATTAATTAATTATTAATTCTCATTTACTTATATTTCTCTCCAGATAAATTTAATAAATATGTCTACAGAAATGGTTCAAACAGTGGAAAACGTTGTTGCTGCTGAGCAGACCGATGCTGAATCTAAAGAAGGTAAGTGAACTGTGTACTCGTAATAATAAATTGGTAATAAATAATTAAAGATATTGTGTTTCCTTATGAGGGAAAGTAACATAAATTTTAGTGTTATAGACGTAATTAAAAGTATTCATGATTTTGCTTTAAAAGCTGCCAGTGCAGTAAAGATTTGGAAGTCATTTAATTTGTTCATAAAATTTAAATGTATTGTCTAGTTGCCAGAAAATACCTGAAATTTAACCAACTTTAAATGAAAAATACTCGTTGCTTTTAAATCAATTTATATTTGTCAAGATTTACGAAATTATATCCTTTAATGGCATCTTAAATACATGTTTTCTTATCGGTCGTCAAATTTATTACTATTTCTTATGATAATCGTAGCTCAAGCTTTACTATTGCCATAAGTCACGCTTAATTTCTTAAAATTAAACGCTAAATTTCCTAAACATCTACAGAGCGTTTGGAGGTTTCACCAGTTCAGATAGGGGTAAATATGGAGTCGTCATGATATTGCAGTGATATGTAGTTTATACAATTTATACTCCATTAACAATCAATGCTTTAAACACCTTATGTCATCTAAGTATTGATCCTGTTTCGTTTGAAAGTTAATGTTTTCTGAGTGTCAACGAAAACAAGTGGCATAATTGAAGAAATGTTTGATTTTTCTTTATTTTATCTATACTTTGGCGCTGCTGCCTTTAAAATTATGAAAGCGCACGCTGCTTGGCGAAGGCATCAATTACCAAATTGCAGCGCAGCATTTGTGTCTCTTATGTCTTTATAGAATAACTCTTTGTTTTACATCTTTGTGCTTTATTAACCTGCATTGACCGTTTATAGTTCTGTAAAATACTTTTTGACAATAGAAAACATGCATAATTGGCCATTACAACCCTTCAGTCAGGATTACGGCCTTGCTTCTCACATCACTCATGTTGTGTGCGTTAATTTTATACGTGAGTGGTGGGACCTACAGTTTAAAGTCGACCCTGAACGACAATTGAAAACAGAAGACATTATTAAGTTACGTCCGTTATCACCAAAAGTTTTTAGAACCCATCCAGGAAATGAACGCTAAAAATAGACAACAATGAATGGCGTAATCTGGAAGCTACTTATTCTCTCAAAAGAGGTTCTATTTTGTTGTATACAGACGGTTAAAGATCGGTTCTTGGGAATACATGTTTAAGTTCACGAGTATCTTCCAACCGGAAGTTTATGCCATAGAAGGATGGGTACATCAAGTTGGATAGGAGTTATAAAAGACAGAATATAGCAATATTATCTGATAGTCACGTTGCCATTGCGAGACCGGATCTCGTCCTATAACGTTGAAGGAGTCAGGGTAGTTTGGGGGAGATGTTTGAAAATGTATGCTCATCGGAAGTGAAGATGAATAGAGGCAAAAATTCTTCTTAAACCAAGTATGTTTGAGGCAATTGAAATTTTTGTTGTGAAATAACAATGAGAGGCGATCTGAGTCATCTATCAAAAACTAATCTATCAAGACTAATCTGACCGGACTCAGGAAACTCAATACAATAAGACCCCGCTTAACGCTTTTGTTAGTCTGTCCAGAATAAAGATTCCAACTGTATTTTCCGAAGTCGCAATCACAGTTCGAACGCATCTTTCCTGCGTCACAGTTGATTTATTAGTTGCCTCGTTTAACGCTGTTTCGTTTAGCGCTGGAACTTATTGGAACGTATCTCCCACATTAAGTGGGGTTTCACTGTACACTTATTTTAAATGGCGGCTGTCTTGAATCTATGTTTATGAGAATGAATCATCGAAACACGTTTTTGGAAACTCTAAGGCAATTTATGCAAAAGGAAATATCTGGGCGTATACAAGGTACTGGACAGGGTATTAGCATTGTTCATACTAAGCATCAGCCTGAATTTTTTCAGGATAATAGGCTTGGAGGAGACATTATAGGGATGTCCAATAAAGTATGAGGAGGGTACAATAGGTTGTATGACAGATTGTAGAGGCACAAAAGTTGCTGTTGTTGGCAACCATAAATTCGTAGTTGCCGGGAAAAACGCTTTTATTAGTGAAACTTTAAAGTGGCGGTTTCCAATTGCTATCTGTAATGCCAATAGTCTCCTTGTATACCATTTTTGGTAACCGACAACTTAACTGCAGTTCAATTGCCATAAATAATGGATCCATTAAATATAGTTGCTGTTTACTTTGTAATGAGTGCTTTAAGCTGTTAAGTTATGGAATTCATTAAGTCATCTTGGAAGTATTTATTTCTAGGTTATGATAGACTTTTACTCATTATGGACTTTTAAAACAAACTAAAACACTGTTGGCGCTTGTAGCCCAGCTCTGCATTTATAAATTGGTCTTTATTAAGAGATTAAAGCACTTAAAGCTGTTAATTTATGGAATTCATTAATTTGTTATACAGTCTAATAGCTTCTGCTGCTGCTGATGGATTTCCATCATTGGAAATTCGCGTACATTTTTTCCTTCTCTCACATGTTGTGGCATTTGTGGCAAACATAATTTAAAATGCAACAAAAAATGTTTTGAGAATTTATACTGCTTTTGTTTTTGTTTTCCTTTTTCATACTTTAAATGCAGCTATTGTTTTAGTTGAAGTATTTAAATAAATTTGAAGCCAACATTATCCTGCTCCCGGCCTCGTCCTGCCTTTCTCTTCGTTGTTGCCAACTGAAATACCACAATGAAGAAAATTATTTTCTTTTTTCTCTCCAGTATTTTAGAAAACTCAGCATGATTGCACTAGTTTGTTGTTTTTGTTTTGGAGTGCTATTTTCTAGTTTAGTTTAGGAAATACATAGTTGTTGTTGTTTTAGTTTATTCGTTTATTCGCTTACGCCGAATGAGAGAAGGGAATGTTGGTGAAATTTTCTGAATTTATGTTTGAATTCAAGTGACGTTAAGTGCGACTATAAATTGTTTCTAGAGTGAAATAAAAATAGAAAAAAATGCATTTATTCGCCTATTGTTGTCTCTTATTGTTTTAATATGCTCGTATAAACTATAGGGATATTATTCAAGAGAAAAATCTTTTATTTTTCAAGCATATTTTGTTTTATGATTACATGGCAATAAAATGCAAAAAAAACCAGGGCTTGTAATGGTTATTGAATGGGCTAGGCAGGCATGTATACGCATTAATATGTAGCAAATTAGTGAAGTGTTGTAAAAAATGTCAGTAATTTTATAGTATTTTGCTTGCTTTTAAAGCTGATAGTTAAACATTTTGGTCAACTGATTGTTGTTTGAAAATTTCCACAAACATTTTAATATATTCGAGAATTTTTCTTAATAATTTATATTTATAAAACTTTAAAAAAACTTTGAAACTTTAAAAAAAGTATAAGAAATGCACAACGCAGGCGAACGGTTGTTTTTGTATTACAAATTAATATATCTATTGATTGTGGGGGCATCTTCCCGATTTAAATCAATTCTGTGTTCTATATCACATTGCCATGCTGTATTAACATTAATTAATATTAACATTAACACATACACTTACACATTCTTCACAGTGCCTCGGTAACTGCCAAATACAATCACTTTCAAATAGTGAACATATTGGTCATCTCTCGTAGTCTAAACAATTAAGATACTTCTAGTATCCCCAACGTCTCCTGCTAAAAATGGGCATACGATATATTTGTCCTCTCTATGACTTCGATTTATTTATCATTCTATACATAGAATTTGTTACATTGACCATTAGGAATGTGTTGCTATCTTGTGGAGTTTTCTTAAGTTGCAGGTGTATGTGAATAAGACACAAACCACAGCGGTCCTCAAAGCCAACATAACCCATGCTATCGGTCAAATTCAGTCTGATTTAAGCGCCAGAGTAGTGGAAAATTTAACATTTCGCATGCACTCCGCCCAGAAAGGATTATAAAATTAATATACCTATCGGACTTGTAGCGATTTTTATTTTTGAAGAATGTTCATCTAGTTTACTATAATTGATCACTACGGTTAATACTCTTAAACTACCTAGCAAAAGTTTAGATTGTATCGGCAGCTTGAGAAGAATCTCTCAGGTTACTTGACAAAAGTCTATGCGCATTCTGGATTGAGAATTGTTATTGCTTCTCGCTATTTTACCTTTCGCAGAGTATATCTTGTTAAATTCTATATATCTTGTTATTCTATTCTTCACAAAAGGTGTGGAAGCTCCCTTTCTGGAAAGTTTTTCTGCCCGCTTATTGCTCTGAATAACAACATGGCCTTGTATTCAGCAAAAGTTGCCCTGTTCTTCTGTGCCTACCTCGTTCAGCTTACCTATTAATAACGAATCAATCTCATAAGAGCTATGTGCTCGCTTATTACTGTGTATATAGTATTGCTTTGTTTCGTCTTCTATACTTCCTGTCCAAATTAAATTGAACACGCCTTTGAATGACGTAGAGTTCCACTTTAAAGATATCTGCGGGTCTTCGCATTGCTTCCAAATATATTAGTCTGGCGCAGAATACCTTTGTTTTTGACCTACCTTCTTATTTTCACTTATCCGTTTACCATACAATGATTTTTCTTAAAATTAGCTTCTGAATTGATCCATTATTCACTTTTATTACATACTGTCGTTAGAAAGTGTTTTCTAAAATTAGGAAACCAGCCTTCAAGGGAGTTAAAGCCAGCCTCTTGATTTGTATAGCCACAATTGCAGTCTGTTTAATCTTGTGTTAGACCTGTCTTCCATTATCCTAACGATAGCCTTCATGGGTTTGATCTGTACCAGAGATCAGCAATGAGTATTCAAAAAGATGAGTAGATTCAAATCATACTCATAATTTCTCATGCGTATAAGTATTCATGCTTATTTTAATATTATACTCACTACTCATATTCAAAGTTTGAAGTACTCATCGTACTCATCGTACAATACGCATGATATTGTTGACTTCGACTCTCCTCTACTCAACATTTACAAGAATCACAAAATAAGTACGAATCGCGTATGAACACTACAATACTCAACAGAAGGGTGTGTGTTTGCTTTGCTTGCTGTCTTTGTCTTTTTCTTCCTCCTTTTTTTGTAAATGCAACAACAACTAAGACTGCAAATTTTTATGAATGATTCGAATCACTCGAATCATTTATGAGTATTATAAGAATTTTTCTAAAGTTATGAAACTAAATGAGTAGGCTTATGGATTGTACTCATACTCATTGCAACATGTACTTATAAAAGAATGTTGTAGTGAGTACGAATGAATCAGAGTAGTTGAATTTCAATACTGTTGACTCACTCATATTCAAAATTTCATGAGTACTTATGACTAGCGAAAAACGATTCATTGCTGATCTCTGATCTGTACTATTATATCCAAGGGGCTTAAATACAAAATACGTCTAGCGCCGACATACATGTATAGAATGGGTTAGGATTGCCCCTGTTATACCAACGCATGTCAATACAGCGTATCTTATCTGTATTTCGATAAAGAATATGATTTTCTGGTTCGCTATTTACACTTTATTTGCGACAATAAAATGCGTATGCTGTGTATAACTGTGGACTATCGGAAAATGTTCGACAGCCTTTATATGAAAAAGTTCCCATACACCTTTTCTATACATATAAAACTGTCATCCGTATGTATAATATCCTTGTAATCTTGGTTTCCAATTTCTTTAGATTTTGTTTTTTTTCTAAACCTTTAACTACCTCAGCTGCCAATTTTCGACGACAGATACTACCCCATTTTGTTTTTCTATTGAAAATGAAACTGTAACCAAAGTTAATAACAAGATTTATTACCTTAAAAGCTTAACACGAGCTAAAACCCTTAAATTAAGATGCTCAACATTGAAATGCTACAGGTAACACTTGTTAACAAAATACATATAAAAAGAAGCGACAACAGGAACAGCAACAACAATAATAATATTTGATGACCACCCTCTTTCAAAACGAAGCAAACAGGGAGAGAGAGTGAGAGATAGAGAGAAACGGGAAAAAGAAAAATATTGTAAAACATTGAATTAAGATGACATTGTCAGGATAAGGACAAGAATAATAAAAAGCCAAAATGCTACCAAACAAAAACTAAAAGTTTAGCATTAATATATTACAACAACAACAACAACTGCAACACAGAGAATAATAATGAAATCCATAGCCATGGAGAAGAAGAAGATAGAAGCAACAGCAGAGAAAAAAAGTTAAATTATGCATTCCATATAAAGAGAGTCGAAAAAAGAAGACGATGAGCAAAAGCAAAAAATATAATCAAATGAGATGAAAAACAATGATATGGACGCTATGGCGACTATACCAATAAATGTCATTCTATTGTTAATCAGGATTTAATAGTGATAATGGGGAGTAAAACTCCTGTTAAGGTGGGTGTAAACGACAACACATTGGAGGTAGAAGGGGACAAGAGAACAAAAACCAGACATATGGAAGATGAAAATGAAAATATTTAACAAATTCTCTCTCACATACATATACTATAACTCACCGAGAGCTAGACATGTTTTAAACTCATCTTAATACATAACAATTGTCACCAAAACACCCACTCATTGCCTCCATTAACAACAATTTTGGTAGTAGGCAGAGCTGGAAAGACTTAAAAGAATGAGAAAAATTTCAATGAGAATAACTGAGAAGTCGAATGTAAGCAAATATTTTGCCTTTTAAGGCTATTGGGCTTGCATGCAAAGGGTCTACACGCATGAAGTGCCAGAAAGTGCGAGAGAAAGAGTGGGAGAAAGGAAGAGGGAAAGAAACATTTGTTCTCTTAGTACGAGTTTTGAATACATTATTAATGCAAAGGTCTATTATTGACAAAAGTATGGTAGAGACAGGGATAGAGCTTATTTGAGAAATACACTGTTTCCCATTTAAAGCAAATGCTTTATCTGATCCTTGTCGCCGTAGTCTAGTAGGTAGTGTGTTGGCTTATTAGACGTAAGGCCACGGTTCGAACCCCAGGTCAGACATTAATAGAAAATATAGTAGAAGTCCGATAATCCGGCACGTTCGGGACCGGCTCGGTGCCGGACTATCGAAAATTCCGGACTATCGGGCGGTAATTATAAGAACAATGCATACAGCAAGGTTTATTTTACATTTCATATAATGTATGTACACATACTGTAAACATATTTCACTTAGATTTAAAAAAGTTACGAATGTCTTTTTGTTTTCTTAACTATTGGCGTTTAGTATAAAATTTATTTCTATTGATATGGAAATCAATAATTTCTGAAGCACTGTAGCTAGTACCAGCCTAAGCAAAAGAGATAGACTTATTTAGTGATTCCGCAGGTTCTGCCCAGCTGATTTTTTCCTTTTCTTCCGTTTCGGCATCTGAGTAATTTTCTTCAAGATTTTGAGTAGGCGGAGGTTTACTACAATGTTGATAATGATGTGTTTTCGTTTCTCTTCTTTTGAACTTGAAGGCTTAGGTTTTGAAAACATGGTGACTGTACAATTAGAACGAAAATCACTTTTTTATAAACAGTTTCAAAATTTACGTTTACTGCGATGTGAAAGGACACAAAACAACAACGCACAAAAAAAAAAAAATGGCGAAGACGTTTCGTGATTGATTAACGGAGCAGCACTGCACCTGAATTTGTTGTGACAGCTGAGACTAGCCGGCCGCTAATTATTTTCGAACAACACCGAGTGCTTCCGGATGATCCCGAACTACCCCGAAAACTTCCGAATAGCTCTCGAGCGCTTTTATTTGATTTAAAGCACACATTTGAAGAAAACCAAAATTTTTACAATTTTCCGGAGCGATGCCGGACTATCGGGCATTCCGGACTATTGGATGCCGGACTAATGAACTTCTACTGCATATTCAGTCGGCGACTTTCTCTCAGTAGATTTCTGGCAAAGACTCTGAGAGTGAATAAAATTTGCCATGAAAGGTTTCTCAAAAATCTATCATTCGGAGTCGACTTTAAACTGTAGGTCGGTCTCGCCACTCATGTATTAACTTAACACACACACGGCATAAGTGGTGTGGGAAGCTAGGTCGTTATCCTGACTGAAGGGTTGTAATGACCAATTATGTATGTGTGTATGTTATGTGTTTTATCAGATCCTTAACGGTTAAGGCTCAGTATTATCACCCTCATTTTCTATTTAATATACCCGCTTTTGTATCATCACTTTCGAGACAAATTCTAAATCTTGTTTGGGATCTGTTGAGATATATGTACTTAAAAGGAGTGAATAAAACAAAAACTATAAAGATCCAGTAGTATATTCCCTTTCACGAATGCACCGTACATGAATTGAGTCACTGCAGCTGGGGTCTTTAGTTTGGATGATTGCCATAGCGTCTTTCTTGATATATTGAAGGCACTTGAGGCCGTGCCTGGCACATCCTCTTTAAATTGTGGATTCTTACATAATTTTCGTTGGCAGTTAGGCTGCCCTCGAGGTGATTGGATTGGTCTGGTATCAGTCACTACGACTTCGTGATTATAAGGACTTCATAAAAGTCCTTACAGCTGGCCTTTTGCAGAATTTGTTGTAATGATGAGGAATTGAAGGCTATAGAACGCATCGTTTGTAATTGTCGAGCTCTTGGGAGGTAAAGGTGGAAGGAATATTTCGAGGGCTTATGCTCTCTGTCGGAATAGGGCTATCTGAGTAGTTTACGGTCATCTTCACGTACGTCACCTGTTCTCCGTTAGGCTTTACGTTTTACCTTAGACTACTATTCTCTCTGTCCACATTCTTTTCTTCTTGTCTGTAGAAGTCACGATGGCTTCAATGAACTCTGAGTGTAATTGAATATCTCTTGATTTACTCAGACAGCCAGGCTACGACTAACTTCCTAACTAACGTAGTTTCAACGTCCGTCCTTGTCCATGTATGCCGAGTATTTCTCAGGGAAATTTCGGATTATGGATATCGGCACACAGGGTATCGTTTGAAATTGCATTGCTGATTAGCTGGCCAGAGCTGGTGCAAAGCTCGCAATCACCGACATGTTACAGGGTATAGGTATTCCGATTGTCTAAGTTAATTTGGATGTTGTTCACACTTAGTACTGGGAAGCTTAATCTCGTTGCTAGACACTTCTGGACACGTATGGATAAGAAGAGGATCGACTCACTTCCGTCTGTAAACTGCATGGCCATCCATCGCACCATAGCGACTGATATGGGTCACTGTCATTTTGGTAGAATTGATTGTGGTGCCACAATGGGCCTAAATGCTGATCTAAGGGAAATTCTTCCTTTAAAGGGGGTTAGCTAGCATCCTTACCTAACCTAACCTACAATATTGTAAAACAATTCAGAAATAATTTTCGATTTCTATCCCACTTCCAAAACAACATCAAGTCTTTTATTCCGAAACCAAGACGGTTGGTTATCCTCGATTTCTTTCAAACGTTTTTTTTTCTACTAGAAATGGTGTAATAATACGTACAAATATTTCTTTAATACCATATCACTCACGCGGAATAATGATTATTATCTTGTTTAAATTCTAAATTCCAAAGAACAGAAGTAGTAGAAGACCACATCAAACTTAAAATTTTTCTTTTGAGTACTTCTTTTACTTTGAGAGGGGTGGTCCACTTTTAAAACAATCGCTTGAAATTATTTTATTTCGACACAAAAAGTATAGAATTTGTATTTGCAATGTAAAAAAGTAGATAATAAAGTTATATTATCCTTAACATTTATGATAATTACGTGTAAATTGTAGACTAGACTTTAAGGGCGGAGGTGAATAAGGAAGGCAACATAGCGAAAGCAACTCAAATGGAACACCAGCAGCAGACTTTCGTAGTTAACATGTGGCACGTAAAGCTGCTGAAAAATAGAATATGATACACGTTCGAAATTAGTCAATGGGCGGGCGTGTTGGATCGTGATGGGGGGAAGTGTATTTGTGGAAATCTTATTTGAATTCAAACGAATTTAATGGTAAATTATCGTTAAAAACGTGAAAAATGGATTATAAATTGAAGAAGCTCTAAAATCAGTTCAAGGTTTTTCTGGTATTGATTTTTATTTTTTACTTTTTGTTGCAGAATTACGTACATGACTTAGGAAAAGAATAATTTAAAAAAAATTTAAGTTCATGTTTTAAATTAGTTCTCTAATATGGTTTTGTAGTACTTTTTTTATTTCAACTTTCCAACAAACTTGTATTGTTGTTCTCTCAGATTTTTTCTTAAATTTCATTTCATTTTTTATTGATTGCATTCAGAGTTTTAGTGCATTTATATCAGATTTTATTTTTTCTTTTTGGTTTTTCATTGAAAAAGATATGCTTTTTTTTTTGTTTGTTTGTTGTAGAAAACTTTCTCAATTGATGTGCTTGAAAATAAATGTTTGTTGCCAGAATTAGTTTTCCTTCCCATACATAAAGTTATCGGCATTGGGTTGGAATTTTAGTAGCATCACGTTGAGAATGTTTGCCAAATAATTAATGACAATAATTTGAAAAGTTTTTGTGTGAAACTTTTCTTCTTTTTTTTTGGAATTTTAGAATTTTAAACGTTAATTCATTCACTCTAAAGGGTTAATATTTGAAGTCCAACATGTATTTGAATTGGAAAAAACCATTTCTTTCGACAACTTCCTCTCAGTAGCTTAGGCAAAAACTCTGAGAATAAAACAAAACTGTCAAAAAAAGTTTTTCAAAAACTGTCGAAGTGGTCTTTAAACTGTAGGTTCCGCCTAAAATATGTCATGTATAAAATTAATACATGCAACATAAGTGGTGTGAGAAACTAGGTCGTAATCCTGACTAAATGAGTAAGTACTTACAAATGTAACAGAAGACGAAAGGCCAGTCTTTGTAGGTGGCTTTCAGGAATATTCTGTCGTAGACAAACTATATCTATGGTTTTCTGCCTAGACAAAATGAGTGAAATGGAACCAAATGAAATTTTGCCAAATTAATTTTTTTGTGGTCAACTACGATTGTTCCCGTTAGAAATTGAATATTAATTCATTCGAATGTCTACCGCGGCTGGTCTCACAGTACCTCATTCGATCGGACCAATTTTCGAGCACTTTTTCGAGCGTATGACGTTGTATCACGGCAATGGAATCACGAATGTTGGCCTGGTTAGTCATTTAACACTTTTCTTTAACGACGGCCCGCAGTAAATGGTCCAACGATGTCAAATCCCAGCTTCTTGGTGGCCAATTGACATCTCCATTTAGACTAATTAAACGGCCATCGAACGTTTGAAGCAATAAATCGTTTGTGGCATGAAATGTGTGACAAGTTGCACCATCCTGTTGTAACCAAATATCGTTCCAATCAATACCAAGAAGAGTGGGTACAAAAAAATTGGTTAGCATGGTAGGATAGGTGTCTCCATTGACCGCAATTGTTGCGCCGTCCTCATTTTCAAAGAAACCTGTGCCAATGATGCCTTCGCACCACCAGCTGTACCAAACAGTCACTCGTAATGGGTGCATTGGCTTCTGTAAGACCACGTTTGAGTTTTCTGAGCCCCAAATATAGCAGTTTTGCTTATTAACGTACCCACCAAGATGAGAATAAGCTTCATCGGAAAAGATGATTTTTTTGTTGCAATTTTTGTCATTTTCCGACCAACGTTGCTCAAGCGGATATCGATTCATAACGTTCAGTGGAGATAGTGTACTGAATTTTGTGACAGAATAGAATGACAGAAGTATTGCCATATTTGAAATAACCGCCGGTTCAAATTTAAACTGATAAATGGCCCACTCTATATTTCCGCAAAAATATTTTAGCGAATGGCGACGTGTTAAAGGTCTATAAGATTATCATTAACAGTAACAAAACCGTGTGAAACTGGCTTTAATTGCTTTTATAATTGCAATAGTTGCATTATAAAATGATTGCATTTGGTAAAGTGTTCTAATACTTAACTCTATAAAACATGAACTCAAACCTCCTACTAAATCAGCGAAAGCTTTACTAATTTCTTACCAATTTTTCTAAGCACTTAATTGACCCAGTTTTTGTGCTCTAGAAAATTAGATACGAAAAGTCTAGAAAAATAAAAACAAATTCTTATTAAAAATCCTAAACACGTTCGAAATAAATGAACATAATAAGTAATATTACAAGAGCAGAAAACAGTGAAAAATAGAAATAGAAAAAAATGCTGTATAATAAATAGATCACCCGGAGATGTGTGGCTTTCTGGTAACAACAAAAAAATGAAAATAATATACCTTCTCATCATTATTTCAAAGCACAAATCTTATTAAGAGTTAACAAGACGAAGACGACAACGACGACGACGTAAACATCCAAGACTACGTACGACAGTAAAAGACACCTTCTTGTAGAGCAGTCGCCTCCGCATCGCATCTCTACAACCTCCAACTTAAACGTTACCATGACACGGCCAGCAAGCAAACAACAGCAGCAACATCACAGGATTCCTTAACTACGACTACAAGACAAACTAATCACAAAAACATGTGGCATACAAATTAAGTATAAGCATGCAACAAAATGTGTCTGCCACATATGTACATACATATATAGAAAGGAAGATGATTCACGCACATACACACACACATATATATATGATGTTTTCTCCGCACAAAACATGTCAAAGGCAGGCACATGCATTCATTATTTTTTATTAGACTTTCAAAGTGTATACTTAACACACAGAGAGACAGAGAGACAGAGAAAGAGAGAGAGAGAGTAACAGAGAGTGCGAAAAGGACATATTTTATACGCTTGGAGGTTATAAAATTTTTTGGAAGGATCAAACAACCCAACCATATTAAATTGTAACAAATCAAGAGAAAATCTGTGTTAGAAAGTAGAAAATAAAACACAATTTTTTTCCATAAAATCTAATCAAAACGATGCTTTGCTTTGCGCTAAGCTGCGATACATTCTAAGAGCAACTCAAATACTCTAAGGAAAACCACCATAAGTGATGAGTCCCTATATGAGCGACACTTTGTCTAACACTAAATCTAATACATGTTTTTTATTCTTCTTTTATTTTTTTCTTTTTTTTTTTTGATTTGATTATTAAATTTGTTTCAAATGTTAAAAGAAAACTTTTACATTAACTTTGTCTATTTTCCTTTTTTTTCTATTATTTTTTGTCTTTGTATAGTTTATAACCTTTAGAGACTTTGTTTAGCTTCAGTGGTGTATACATATATTCTACAGAAAATAAAGCATCGAAATGTATGAACTTTTAATCTCTAAAGAGGTTAAAGTAAAAATATTAAGTTAAAAGAAAATCCAAACAGATGTCTTGTATTTGTATATATGACAGAGAAAACATGTCAACAGTGTGTGCATAATGGGTGAATGGTGTGGGGTGGGGTGATGTGGTTATGGTTTTTGTCATTGCCTTAGTTATACTTCAAAATCAGTAGATTATATAACCATTAAATTTTCTGAAGGTTTTACTAGGTGTTAACATTTAAATATTCCCTTAAGTCTTGAGGGAATCGTAAATTTTTGGCGTTGGTTTATACAGAAATTTGTTGAAATATTTTGTGACAAGCAAGTATTCAAGTATTCTATCGTGGGAGTAAAGGATGCACTTTTCAGACCGTCGAGATAAAGTAAGCTTTCATGCTGATATATTAGGACGGCTCTACAAAATCTTGTGTTTATGAACTGATTTTTGTATCTCGTTTTAACTATGGACACTATTAAGTACCGATGCAGCAGCCTTTGAGAGAAAAGTCCTACGTAAGTTCTTTAGTCGCCGTGGTGTAGTAGGTAGTGTGTTGGCTTACTATTCGTAAAGCCCGGGTTCGTATCTCAGGTCAGACATCAAAAATGAAATATGAAAAAAAAAAATATTTCTTCGGCGACTTCCTCTCAGCAGATTTCTGGCAAAAACTCTGAGAGTAAAATAAACTGCCATGAAAAAGTTTCTCAAAATTCTGTCGTTCGGAGTCGACGTTAAACTGTAGGTCCCGCCACTCACGTATAAAATTAACGCACACAACATGAGTGGTGTGAGAAGCTAGGCCGTAATCCTGACTGGAGGGTTGTAATGGCCAATTATGTATGAATGTATGTAAGATCTTTAGTCCAGTGACAGTTGGCAATGATTTCCGCATCCGATCCTAGAGTGAACTGTATGAGCTCCTCGGCATCATGGACGTTGTGCAGCGTATTAACATCCAATGGCTGAGCTAGGTCGTCCAACTCGTACGGATGGAAGATGTTTCGGTTAGAAGGGTATTTGATGCAGGGATTAACGGAACTCGATGTGGAGGATGAACTCGTCTGCGTTGGAAGGACCAAATTGAGGAAGCCCTGTCATCGCAAGAAGTAGAGGCACCTGGAAGGATGTGTTAAGGCAGGCCTAAATCTGATAAAAGGGTTTGGTAATGGCTAAATAAGTATTTTGGTTTAAAAGAACCAAAAAAAAATACAGAAAATTTTAAATTAATGAAATATTTATTTGGAGCGATAAACGAATGCTAGCCACTTACGTTTTAAAGGTTATATCATGTAAATGTAGCCGGGCCTACGTTGTATACGGTTTGTCTGTGATTTTCGATTTTTCCAGTATTTCGCCCTCTAACTCACCAACGTCAGCTATAATGTTGTCTATTAAGGCAGGCAAGTAAATGATTTCCTATAGAGTTATTTCCTTTGCAAAGGCGTGATTAGAAAATAAAACCATCAGTTATCTTATGGTTGTACAATATGATTTGCGTTAAATCTGCATAGAATCCTCATGTACCTTTACTCGCTCAAAGATTAAAAATGTCCTGCAACGACTTATACAAAAGTTTTGGCTAATGGAGAGAAAACCACTGAACATCTTTTCTGCCGTTGTACGGACCTTAATGACCTGATGTGTAAGAGTTTTGAATGCCCAGAATTTATCGACAGAATATCCAGAAATCTATGTCTCGAGTTTTGGACCGGCTGATAATTTAACTCAAGCTAACTTGTGTGGAAGTAGTACGAACGTATGTAGGTAATTGGTCATTACAACCTTCAGTCTGGATTATGACCTAGCTTCTTGCACTACTTATATTGAGTGTTTTAATTTTATCCATAAGTGGCGGAACCTTCAGTTTAAATTCGATTCTGAACGATAGATTTTTTTGAGAAATTTTCATTGCAATTTTTATTCACACTCAGAGTTTTTGACGGAAATCTGTTAGTTATACTTGGAAATCAGTATAAATCGTTTTGATTATGATGTCTGACCTGGGAGGCCAGTTTTTATGGGTTCACCTTTCTTTGTTCATGTTTTTTTCGCACACGTACATTGTTGTACGTGGTCCACTTTTCATTGCCAGCAATATTCGCTTCAGGAATGTTTCGATTCCGTTTCATTTTAACAATGGAACAGGAAATGGAAATTCGGTTCATCATAACGTGGCGCCCAAACATTGAGTTTCTTTGGGTATCTAGCTTTTTTCAAATAGTTAACAGATAACTGTTTGGTGGTTTATGAATCGGATTGGTCGATCGGATCGAAAAGGAACAAACCATTGTGCTGCTGTTTTTTAATTACAGTCTTGTCTTTGAAAATTCCACTTTTTTCGGTAGCCTGCTAGGCATTATTATTTTTGCTGTAATAGAAAAGCAAAATATGACGATAACGTTCCAAATTGTCATTAATTTTTAAACGTAAATAACTTTTCCTCTTAACAAAATTAAACACAATGTATCGCATCAACAAGCTGTACAGTTGCCTCATGCAATTAATACGGACCATCTATCGACAATTCAAAACAAATTTTTCTCGAGAATCCAAAATTTCTTGGAACGATTTCTTCACGCAATGCTATTTAAGGTATAAAAAACATTTTCATTTTTAATAGTTGTGTCCTAATAGCTCTATAAAGTTACAAACCAACTTCATTTCCTGTCAATAAAATCAACCAGCCATCAACTGTAAAACTGGTGAATTTTTATTGACAATGAATATACAATACCATCATCATCATCCATCGATGATGGTCAATAACAGCAATTACTATCACTCATATTAAAGTGGAAACAACAACTATTACACTCACTCACTCTCTGTTTTATGAAATAAAAAAAAAGCAAGCGACAAAACAAGTGAGAAAGAGTATGGGTAAGAGAAAAGTAATTTTAAGTTATCACCTTTTTAAATTTTATATCATCATAAAAGTTAACAACGATGTAACAAAATTCCATTACAAAACTGCATTGCTACGTGAACTTTAAAGCAGGAGACATGAGAGAGCGAGAGAAGAGAGAGGAGGAAAGCAGTTTATAAAGAGATATAAAAAACGAATTAAAGCACAGAAAGAGCTGTAAAAAAAAGAGATAAAAATTTTTGTAACATACTTACTTACTCTTTAAAAGTCATGCGAGTGAGAGTGCTGTTGTTGTGGAACCACCATCACCAACACCAACATCACCATCACCACCATCGCCACATATTTGAGGCTGAGTATAACTGTACCACAAAGTGTAATAAACATTTATAAAGTCTGCGGTTTTTTATATCACTCTTTTAATGCTATTCCCTTTTATTTGTTGTTGTTGTTGTTCTTGTTTTTGCAATTGTCAACGTTCATACGTAGAATATAGAAGGAAATTAAAGCAGCATAAAAGAAGAGTTGAAACAGTTTATTTCGCAGCACTTTAAAAACTATTTAAAATTGCTACTCAAACCGTTTTTCACAGAGAGGAAAGCATAAATACAGCAATATGAGTATGAATACGAATGCAGAAAAAGAGAAGAGGAGGAAGTAACGACATGTGTTATAATGATGTTTGCCACATAACCTAAAACTAAACCGCTAACAAAAACTAACAGACATCTTGACATTCCCTCTTGCTGTAAATGTAGTCGTGTCAGAATGTCAAAATGTAATGCACAGGCCCAGGCCACGTGGAGATGTTTTATATACACCTCGTTGTACTATGCGAGTTACATACATATTATGTCACCATCATAATGTTGTCATTCATTTTGTTGTTGTTATTTTCAGTTGTTTGTTATACAAACAATACGCCTCTTTTGTAACATTTAATTTTAAATAATGATGGACATTTTCTCACCCACTCTCTCTCTATCTCTCATTGTTTGTATTTCTCCTTGTCTATTGAAATTTGTTTTCAAATTTTTGTATATTTCTGTAGAGGTGTAGGAGGTTTTTTTTCTTTTTGTCTTTCTTTGACTGTTCAATAGACCGTTATTTTCATAATATTTGTTGATTAATATTGATTGACTGTTTTTTTGTTGACAGGTTTTTTTTTCTTGGAATTTTCTTTTTCCTTTTTCTATTGTATAAAGTTCAAAATGATTGTTGTTATTGTTGTTTTAAGAAGCATTTAATCTTGAACTTACATTTGTTGTAAGAGATGTAAGTTGACATGAACATTTGTTTTTAATTACTTGAAATATTTCGTTAAGGTTCGAATGGTTTCTAATATATGTAGGGCTTTAACTGTGATGATTTATTAACAGTGACAACTGATTGTTATTGTTTTAGAAAGACGGAATGACTATTGTATCTAAATAGGGAAGTTATTAGAATCGTTAGAGGTTTTTAGGCTGAATTTTTGGCTTTGAGGGCGAGAACCAATTTGTGGGACACATAAGCATTCCTTCTTTCTGCAGGTTTTGCAAAAATATTGGCTCTTTTTTCTTGTTCCTTTTGTTTTCATATATAAAACGGAAGGTACCCACACTGAAGTACTTTCATCTACCTACACAACCCTAACCTATTCTAACTGTCATTAGTTAGTTTTTTGAACCAATCAAGAACCTGTAGAGCCGCCGGATCTATGGAAAGTCGTTTTATTGAGGGTGGTTTAAGAAGTCTCTCCTTTAGTTTACTTAGTTTTAGGTACTTGAATTATAGAGAACCATAACTCCCACGATCCAAATTTTTCGTTTCGATTTAGGCATGGGGCCTTACTTGGCCGCTCATAAGCTAACCAACACGTCTGTGCGATTCATTACTCAAATCGATTCCAAATATCCGTATCACATGTACCAACTGATAAGAGATACATTGCAGTTATTCACATTCCTGATTGCTAACATAAACTCATATTATTCGGTCTCATTGTGTATTCGCTTAGACAATACAGTAGTATCACCAGAAGTGCTCTGACACAGATTGATATCTTAATGATCCAAAAAAATTTTGATGGTTTTAACTTTTATAGTAGTAGTGCAGCCCTTGCGCTGACCAACTTCAACCTCTTCCCTGATTTTTGGTGGAACTTGGTCAGTAAAGGGGCTGCGTTCAATTCGTGGCATCACAACGGGCCACTATGCGTGCTCAAGTGAGCTATTTGATATCAGATAATTGATATTGATAACCTAACCTAACCTAGCTTTTTATAGTTTTCTTCACTTGGTGTAGTAGTTAGAATGCTTGACTTCAAACATTAAAAGTTCTAATCCCAACTCGGTACAAGGGAATTCGAAGGAGTTGAAATTTTCATTGTAAAACTTTACGAATTTTAAAAAATGAGGTTTCAATTAATTCCAAATAACCCATCCAGGAATCCTACAACCATACGGGATGAAAATCATTTATAAGATAGCGCCACGGCACACAGTACCACGGTACACACAGTACAACAACACAATATATGTTCACAGAGGACTTTTTAGGCAACGACTATGGAAGACTGATCTTTAACATGTTTTAAAAGATCAAAACATTGAAAAAAGAACCTGGCGCGATGCAATTAATACGTTAAGAAAATGACAAATGTCTAACGATTATTCAATGATTCTCTACCATTACTTTTTCTTAGCATTTTCATTAACGATTCGTGCAATTTAATTATATGTGACCCTTGTACATATACCAGCACACAAACAGAATTTATAGCTGCAGGGTTATAAAAATAGAGTACCACTGAAAAAGGGGCAACAACAAAAAAAACATCAAACATGATTAAGTTTAAAACTTTTTCTCTGTATAATTTATACTTACAACAATAACGACAATTTAAACAACTTTTATTTATTTCTAATATTTTTTTATTTTTTGCACAACAACAAAAGCAACATATTGTTGTTGCTAAGCCATACATATACACATGCATGCATATTTATTTCTCTATTTTGTGCTGCTTATGCTGTGCCACCACGGTATGTCAGGAATTATTTCATAAAACCAACGCACAGGAAAATTAAAAGTACAGTGGGTGGGGGGTGAAGAGGCGAAGAGGGGCAGGCAGCAGTGCCACAAGAAGATAAAAGTAAATACATGCTCCATCCATACTCTGATGATGACATTTTCTTGCAAAATGTTAAAGACATGACCGGAATAGATAATTATACAAGAAATAAAAATTAGGGACGTGGATTTTCCTTTCCTATCTCTTCTATTTTCTATTTTTCGTTTACGAATGAAAATGTTTTTATTATTAAGCGTTGTTGACTGGTGGCAATCTTTTTGTCCTTTTCATCTGTGTGAATAGTTGCCCTAAAACATACGCGGCGTTTACTTTTACCACATGGTTTAGTCTGAACATTTCATTGCGTATATCTCCTATGGCTGTAATTCCTTTTTCGGTAGATGACGACAGTGTTTTTTACCCTTGACAGGATGTTTAATTCCTTGTATTCCTCTGTTGCCGTTTTTGCATTCATTTTCTGAATTTGATTTGAAAAAGCTTGACTTTGACTGTAATAATCTTGGTTTAAGAGAAAGTTGGGTGCTCTCTAGACACCTCTTGCATTTTTATTTCTGATTCCATTTTACTTTGTTCATTGTATTAGAGCATTTGCTTGTGTGTGTGTTTGCATTAGCATTGCATACAATACTTAATGCTCCTGCTTTACTCAATGATATTTGAAATTGTTTTCTGTTGTTGGTGATTTAAGTTGTAGTTGTAGTTGTTGTTGTCATTGTTGTTAGTCTACTTTCTCAATCAATATTGTGTGCTTCCTTTAGAGAATTAAAATTGTGAAGAGTAGTAGACTTTGTTTCTTCTTTTTGTTTGTTTGTTGCTGCGTGCGTGTGGTGGTATTTATTTTGTTATAGAGTGTGACAAAAGAAAATAATGCGTATAGTTGCTGTTGTTGCTGTTTCAGTTGTTGTATTTAAGATTAAGAGCGAAACACTGGGAAAATGAAGTGTATTAAAGAAAAATTGTTGAGAAATGTTGTCTTCAAGAGAGCGTATTGGAATTTCTTCTTTTGTAATTTCGACTTTGTATTTTTCTTTTCCTTTGTTGTTGTTTAAAGAATCAGAGATGTACACACTTTTTGTATACTTCCGATAAGTTTTCTGTTCAAAGAAGATACTTATTTAAGATTAAAAAAGTATTTTTAAGTCGTTTATAATAAAGTTTTTAAAAGTTTCGTTTTTTTTTCATTTATTTTCAGGTAAGTGTTTAAGTTGGAACAGTGAAAATGGGGGAAGAAGTTAAATCCCTTTGAATTTAAAGTAAGTGTTATGCTATGATTTTTGTTATATTTTTAATCAAAACTCGGTTTGTTATCCCCACAAAAGAGTGAATGAAGCTTTGCTTCTTGTTTTAATAGTTTCGATTACATTTTTTTGTTTTCGTGTTGATAACACTCTAAAGAACTGTCTTAACCAGCGTCTCATTAATGTAATTACAGACTATGCAAATATTTGCAACTGCTTGCCACTTTGAAAGTAATTTTGCTATTTCTCCGTCTCTATTGCCTCCCTTGGAAAACAAAATTTTTTAATCCTTTCCGGTCTTTGAAGAAATACACAAAGCGCACCTCTATTATCGCATTAGTATTAGCAGGCCTTAGGGCAGTGCTGTTACTATCAGACGTTATTTAGAAACAGCGCTATAGTGTGTAGCAGTGAGGGACTTTTCTTATTGAGTCCTTCAGAGGTGGAGAGTTCTCTGAGCTTTAATGATATTGGCTGTTAATGTTATCTCCTTTTGCTATTAGAGGGCTTCCTGTAGGGTTTGTGTGGTAAGAAATTGGAGGCTGTTTATTATTCGAATTCGAAAACCATGATTTTTTTCATCTTCTCTGGACTTGTATTGCTTGGAGTTATAGTAAAGTACTTTGGTTCATTTCTAAATGAATCGTTAGGTGAACAAATAAATTTGTCGAATTTGGAACAATACCATTCACATGAGTTTCAAGAGCATTCAATGTATTCCGAAAAAGTATTTGTTTGGTGTGGATTTTGATGCTACGGCGACCTCTTTGACAACGACCTTTGCCTGGGCATTACTGCCAACGAAGAGCGCTATATGTTAATGATTACCAACTACTTTTGGCTTGAATTGAATGATTTGGATAACAACGACGTGAGTTTCAACACTGACATTAGATGTTCTGAATGAGCGATTTGAGAGCCCGGCTATTTCACGTAGTGGTGATGTGAACCTAACTAGATCGTGTGATTTAACCCCGCTCGATTTTTTTCTTGTGAGGTTTTCCTTACTCGCAGGTATATGCGAATAAACCACAAACCAGAGCGATCCTCAAACCCAGCATAACCCATGCAGTTGGTCAAATTCAATCGGATTTGTGCAACATGGAAAATTGAACAATTTGGATGAAGTACACCCAGAGAAGCGACGTCATATTCCACACATAATGGCATCACACGAACAAAAAATTTCAATATTTCACACGCTTACTTACCTACTTACTTAACTTAATTGATCACTACCACCCTTCAGTCAGGATTAACTTCTCACACCACTTACGTAGTGTTTGTTAATTTAAAACATGAGTAGCGGGATCTGCAGTTTAAAGTCGACTTCGAACGACAGTTTTTTTAAGAATCTTTTCATGGCAATTTAATTCACTCGAGAATTTTTGCCAGAAACCAGGCAATTGTCGAAGAAATATTTTTTCGTTATTCGTTTTGTTCGAGATGTCTGGCCTGGGGTTTGAACCGTGGCCTGACATCTAGGACGCCAAAACACAACCTGCTAGACTACGACGACTTTGTTTAATTTAAATTGGAATACCAGAAGCAAATAATACAAGATCCTATACATTAGTACAGGCCGAGAAAAATCCGGCTTAGAATAGCTTTATCCGACTTAGAATTGCTCCATTTTCGAAATATCCTGAATCTGAACCACAGCATCCTTGTTACAATACCTACCAAAGCCTTATATACTACTTTCTATGAAGTAATTTTCCCGAATTGAAATTAAACAGAAATATTTGAAACCATTTTCAAAACACATTTTTTTCCTTCCCTAATTTTTCCTCATCATGCTGGTGATTAATGCTAAAATCCTTAATGACAATTTGATGTTGTAAACGTGCCAATCTAAATGAAATTTGCATTACCATTCATACTAGAGTAAAAAATGTAGAAAGGAGTGGGAATTGGAATTTAAATTTATCAGGCAGGCAATGCCGGCATAGCCATAAACAATTAAAAAGCCATAACTAACAAATTGCGTCGACAATGACCCAAACAATGGTGGACGGCAGCAATAAAAATTAGTCTCTACCACAATATTGGCTCCATTACCTGAATTTGATGACCATCCCAAATATAACAAGAGAAAAACAAGAGAGAAATAAAAATGTGGATTTTGTGTTGCCCCAGAGTAGTGAGTGGTAGGAAATAAAATCATTAATGATACATAAATACGTAAAATCACGTTCATTGTGTTACGGTTGTTGGCGATTATAAAAACATTTCCTGGTTAAATTATTTGCTCGCAATTTGGTGTTTTTCATTCATTTCATTTCATCTTGTTGTTTTATCTTGTACCGATTTTCAAATGAATACAAACTGTTACAAGGTTGCTATTGCTGTTGTTGCCTCAGAAACAAAAATTTTTTTGATATTTTTGGGTCTGTGATTTTATTTCCATTTCGTTTTACAATTTTTTTGTAAAATTTTGTTAGACAAAAAACAAAAAACCAAAACACAAAAAAAAAGTAAAATCTGTTGTAAAAAGTTTTGTTGATTTGTAGCAATTTATTCGTTTTTAATAGCATGTGCGTTTACTTGTATTTCCAGTAAATTATATTTTCATTAAATTAATTCATCTTTTTGTATTGCATTGTACGATTATTAATGTCTATATTCCCCAAAATAATTGTATTAAAACCACAAAATGAATTTGTCTATCTTGATGGTTGCTGTTACTTTTCATGTGCAAGCTATAGCGCTACAGGGGCAAAAGTAAATTAAGGGTATTCAGTTAAACAGACTTTCTACATGTAATCTATGTCAAGTTGTACATCAATTAAAAGTATAGATCTCCAATGGAATTTACTTGTTTTAATGTCGAGAAATATTCATTTAAGCGCGAACGATTACCATACGTTGCATACGTTGTATTAAATCGAAACAAATTCAAGTGGATTACAGTATTACTGTCAGCTGTAAATTCATGTGCCTAGATCTAGTAGCAAGGAGTACAGTCATAGAGTTTATAAAAATGAAACTTCGCCTTTCTTAACTTGCTTTACCACGTCTCTGTGTTGTCTGTTCTTTCTGGTTTTTGATTGCGGGAACAAAAATAGTGTAAATACCATTAATTTTCCAAGGCCTTTCTAAAATTCGAAGACAATGTAGTGTAACTCATAACGACATCTTTAACTGGGTATTATTACATTGCTGTAGCCTATTGTCTGAGCAAGCACAGAATAGTTTTTCTTGACTATTTTGTCACAATATAGAATAAACTTTTGTTACAATAATAATGAACGGCTAGTAGGATTAAAATGAGGCAATCTTAAGAAGTTCTTGTTGTTATAACTGAAGTATTCTGTAAGATTTACGTGCTACATCGATAGTGCACATCCCACACAAAACCAGCCAATATTCCTTCAAAAAGGAAAAGTCCAAGTCCAATTACTTTCAAAAATATCTTGTATTATGTATCTTGTATTTATCTATTCAAACATTTCTTTGAGTGTTCCAACTGCACATACAGTAATACTGCCGAATAACATGATTCGACAACCTAAGAATCAGCCCCCTACTTAGTTATGTACTTCATTAGTCATTTCAACACTTTAGTCGGGTTTACGACCTAGTTTCTTTCACCACCCAAGTTGTGTGAGTTAATTTTATACATAAGTGGTGGGGTGCCTACGATTAAAATTCTATTACGCACAACAAATTTTTGAAAAGTTTCTCATCTTTCTCTCAGAGCTTTTGCCAGAAGAGTGCTAAGCGGAATTCGTCGAAGAAATAGTTTTAAATTATAGGAGGGGAGAGAGAGAGAGATAGAGAATGAGAGAGAGGAAGAAACGTCCTCGTTTGGCCTGATACAATCCTCAGGCATTTCCTTAATCTACGATTCCTACATGGTGGGCCCATCAGTCCACCCCTGACCTGACTTCTGAACAGATAATCCCACAAAAGAGCCTTCATTGCCAGCACAGCTTGGTTTACCGCACAGAGTTCTCTATTTCTCGACCAGCCAGTGTTCTCATTTCTTCTATTCGAAAGCATGGGCATTTGTGGGCATACTTCTTATACTTCTATGTAGGCACACAAAAATTGTCTAAATCTCAGCTCAGAGACACTTGGCCTTTATAGCTGTGTAAACCCATATTTTGCATAGATGTACCTCATTTAGTCCCTTCAGTTCCTGATAAATATCAGACATCATTACAAATGCAACAGATGACGAAAGACTCACCTTTTTATGCGGCTTCTGGGAATGTTTTCTTGTCGAAGAACTATATTTATAGTTTCACAGCCTGCCGTCTAGACAAAATAAGTTAAAAGGAACCCTAAATAACTGGTGTATGGGCCTATGATTCATTCGTAAATGACTTCAGTTCCCTGGGATCAACACAAAGTTCAGCTGAAACATATTCCGTAATGAGGAAGATCGGTCAGGAATCTTCGGTGGAAAACCCAATACGATCAGCGATGCTTTTTAAAACACTCATGTTGACTAAAGTCTCAGAGCCTTTGTCCTTACGGGAATTGCATCTTCGAAGCACTGCTCATAGGTTCATCCTATTTCAAGTTGTAATGGGTGCAGTCGTTAAGTTGCATATGGTTTCAGGTTACTATTTTAGTTTTAGTTTTTAGTTTATTAGGAAGCTTTTCGTTGGTTCCCGTCGCTTTATACGCTTACAGTAAGAAAAAACCATCATGAAGCTATTTAAGATGTGAGAATTAAATTCTAACCTATAAATTCTAACCTTAAATTCAATGCCTCATTTACACAGAGGCGTTTGATAATCGCTCCTCAGTGTAAGTTTGAATTGCCTTGCAGGATAAATCAGATTAAGAAAGAGAATCTTATTCTTATCATGATTTCTTTAATTTAAAAGTGAAAATTGCCTTTTTAAGTGAACACACTTAATGCCAACAAATTGAATCTCATTTCTTAGCATTTTACGCAAATTGACAATTCGAAAATGGGTTTCTGTGTTCACATATAATTTAATGTAATTTAATTAATACGCTCAACATACTTATTTACCCAATACCCTTCGATACCAAATCTAAAGGGAGGGCATACAATACAACATTTGCTATTCGTTCAATTCCCGTTCTTCTTCCTTAACACAATAATTTTTCGTTTGTAAACCAACGCTCGTTCACAATTAATTTGTCTAGCCCTGCTCCTGGTGTTGCTGTTGCTTTTGCTGCTGCTGCATAGTCGTAGACAATGGCTGCCAGCCAGTAAATGGTAGGAGATTATTTTACTTTAAAATTCCTTTAGCTGTAGGCGTAAATTGTTTTGGTATTTATAGAGAAAGAGAGATAGAGCGAAGGAGATGGAGAGGAGGGATAAGGTTGTGAAGAAAAGGGGTTAAGGTAAGGCAAGGTAAACACTTACAATTCAAAGTTGGTTTCATTTAATTTGTAGATTTAGCCTGATATTTTATTGCTTTCAATGTAACACAATGTGGCACACAATATATTGGGTTGATACTTTCCTTTAGGTCTTCTATTATAGGACCAGAATGTATTTAAGGGAAGATAATAATTTTAACAAGTTCTAACATAAAATGTTTTGTGAATTTTAAATTGAGTTTTAATTAAATTAAAAAGTTCTTTATACGCCACCGTTTGGCGTTTGAGAATAACTTTGCTTTTAAAGACCTTTTTTTATTTGTTTTATTATGGAAGTTAAGTTCCATTGCTTGTTTAATTTTACCTTTAAAGGTAGAACGTTTCCTGAAATTTGGTCAAAGGGGCAGCAGTCGTAAAAGTTCTTTCAATTTTGGAGACAAATTTAAAACAAAAAAAATTTTCGTCATTTTAAATTTAGTAAAGCTCTGAATAATACGTTCCATATACATACACACAGTTACTAAATTATACATACGGTTAAAAAAAATCAGAAATTTTTTAACTAATCCGTTTTTGTTGAAAATCTTTATAGTTTCCTTGATGTTAAGACGGTCCTTTGCATTGGTTAAAAAATTTCTGAAATTGAACTGAAATGTGGCCCTGTACAGGCCCACAAAGGTATGCATCCGATTTACAAATTTCACAAATTTCTGAACCAAAGCAAAAGACCGTCTTAAAATCGAGGAAAGTTGTCAGACAATTACAAAGATTTTCAACGAAAACGGATTAGTTAAAAAATTTCTGAAATTTGTTATCCGTATGTATACTTTTGTGGCTGAGTGTACATACATAATTGGTCATTGCAACCCTTCAGTCAGGATTACAATCTAGCTTCTCACAGCACTTATGTTATGCGTGTTAATTTTTGTACATGAGTGGTGGGACCTACAGTTTAAAGTCGTCTCTGAACCACAGCTTTTTGAGAAGCTTTTTCATGGCCAATTTTTATTTACTCTCATAGTTCTTGCCAGAAGTTTGCTGAGAGGAAGCAGCCGAAGAAATATTTGTAGGAGATGTCTGACATAGGTTTTGAACCGAGGCCAATAACCCAACATACTGCCTACTAGACTACGGCGACTTCAGTAGTCTTCTCTGAAGACTAAAAAATTAAAACCTAGAAGAAAAGAAATCAAAAATCTCGAGAAATTCACGAGTCCTTCTCAAAACTCATTGCAAATCTGTATTACAAACCATTAATGGAACATAAAACCTGTAACGTTTTTAATATTATGGAAAAACGCAAGAGAGTGTTGGTTTTCACAATATTTTCAAGATCGTTTGGATTGAGCATGTCAAAGAGGTTTTTCCAGGTAGATGTGCTTGCATCGAAGAGGCTACAGACTAACTAAGGCAGACATACTGTAGTTTACAAATTTGTCGGTTCGCAGTTGAGGTTTGTAATTCTTTTTCCTGAGGAGAAAAACTGACCCCGACTATCATTCTTCTCTTAATGTATCAGCTGAACAATTTAATATTTGGATTATATGGCTACTGGATTGGTATCAAATTTGGCGGTTAACTGAATTTGCTTTCCACCAAACTCACCCTGGTATGAAGGCTTAAAATAGTGAACCAAGCACTTGGAAGTGACTGCCTGTTAGCCAGACAGTGAAGGCCCACCTCGTGTTGTCTAATTATGATAAATAGGGGCTTTAATCTGTCCCTGATTGCTTTGTCTCATAGGAAAACAAACAGCGCTTTGGTGTCTAAACCCTCGCTGGTAGGCGCCTAGCGAAAATGGGATATGCTTCTTTCGGGAGACTGTTGAGGATGTTCTGCGGTGGAGACTCAGTTTAAAAGGTTCCTCATGGTATCTCAAAGGATCTGAAGATCTCATTGTATTGAATTGAATCGGAACGAACATAAGAATTTTTCGTACCCTTAAAATTCGACAAGATATCACATGAAATGCCACACAGTGAAACTCGTGTGGCTATAGAAGAAGAGGAGGCACCCAGCCGACACGTGGATAATTTAGATTGACTTGGAAATGATCGTCATGATTAAAAGCTGGATTAGAGTGAAAGCAATGATGGAGCATATTTCACAAATCTTTTAAGTTTTTTTAAGTACAGGTCGTGTAAGTTTCGTACATAAGTTTCTAGGTCGTGTTGTGAGAATTCTCGGCAATGAGGGCAGAGGCGAGGATAGCCAGAATCCTGCTTTAGAAAGAGGAAAATGTTTGGGAAAGGGATGCTCAACGAAAGGGAAGATAATGAATGACAAACACTCTTCAAACCACTGAGGAGAACTATATCATGCCTATTCAGGAATATCCTGCGATTTGGTAACCAGTCTTTTGACGGTGAGCTGTAGACCCATAGTACACTTATTCAGAATGGGCATTGCCTCGAGCTTAACATGTAGATTTTGTGACAGTGAGAATGAATCATCGTAGTATATTTTGGTGTTATTGGAGCCCAGAAGGAAAAACCTGGGTGCATACCAGATGCAGGGCAGGGAAATGGCATTGTTGACAGCGGACGGCAGCTTTGTCATGGCAATAATCTTGGAGGGAACATAGTGATACCCTATTAAGTATGAGAGGAGTAAAATAGTTTGTTTGGTTGCAGTACTAAAGCACCTCTTCTAATTTATTAACGTAAATATTAGTTTGTTTGGGTGTTTTCTAAAAAGAGTAGGAAACAATAAGTAATATTTTTATAATATTTCTGAGTTTGTAATTGTAATTGCATGTGTGTTTGTACAGAGGTACTTTGCCAGTTATTAAATTTATTCCATGCCAATGAAACATTTAAGCCCTCTTTTAGAAAATTTATACAAAAACTTCCACTTTTTAACAAAAGTTTGCCGAAGTTCTTAAACAATGTTGTGAGGAGGGAAAACGTATGTAAAATATGGGTTTAACTGCTACAAAAAAAAAACTAGAAGTAACAAAACAAAAACAAAAAACGCTCAGCAAAATAAAGAACAAAAAAATAAACGAGCAATATTGTTGAACTACTACTGCAAGTATTACATGCATAATACTGATTTTACATGCCACACAACTACTACAACAACTAAAACAACGATGGCAACACAACAACAACAAAAAAATGGCAACATAAATGTCTGTCTCTTACTGCTAGCCTGTGTGTACGAGTATGTCTGTTTTATTTGTAACTGTTCTACACACATACACAGAGAGAGAGAGCCTATAAGTGGTAGAAAAAAACTTCTGCAGCAGGACTTTACACACACACAACAGCAAATGGAAGGGGCTAAAAGGAAGGCAAAAATAGCAGAACAAAAAATGAGTAAAAAATGGGTTTATTGAACCGGAAATGCAACACAACATAAAAATACGTTATTTGCCTGTCACACAAACAATCACACTCATATGCACATACACAAATACACTCATACTACGTTATATAGACAATTTTGAAAATATATGTACAAAATACAACCCAGTATTATTTGCTGGAAACAAATTGAAAATATAAGAATAGATTTG
Organism: Sarcophaga variegata; assembly: GCA_932273835.1. Classification (NCBI taxonomy): domain Eukaryota; kingdom Metazoa; phylum Arthropoda; class Insecta; order Diptera; family Sarcophagidae; genus Sarcophaga; species Sarcophaga variegata. Next base: position 22,070,640 of record OW026361.1, on the reverse strand, counting down.
AAAAGCCTGCATTAAAGTAGCTGATAGGATAGCAAAAATAGAAAAATAATGATGAGTATGAGAAAAATAAAATAAAATAAAATCGAATAGAGAATCAAAATTTAAATTGCCATGAAAGAAAAAAAAAAGAAAAATCGCATTTCATTTCGAACGATTTCAACTGTCAATCATACAATACACAATTGAATCAAAATACAGAAGCATTAATAACATAACATGATAGCAAAATGAAAGGAACACACAATTCAAAAACGTAGGCTAAACAGCTTTAAAAAACAACGGAAGTACAAATAATAAGCCTAAGGGCAGGCGTAACTACAACATACATAGATACGTGTTGTCTTTTGCCATAAAATTGCTTTTGAAAGCGTTTTTTGTTGTTCTTTCAAACAAATCAATTTAAAATGTTCCTTTTTTCTGGTTTAAATGACTCCTTTTATTTCTGTTTTTGGTATGTTTTGCCTTAAGGCGCTATGAAAATAAAAGAAAACCTTCCTCCTCCTTCTGCAACAATCGAAAACGGCAACGACCCACTCATTTTTAATTCATTATGTCAGCGTTTAAATTAAAACCCCCTTGTGTTACATTTTTTAAAGTATTTTCTTTTAGCTTTGAAAACTAAATACCTGAAAACAACAACAAATAATCTGCAGATCTAGGAACGTATATCCTTCCTTTATTATCCCAAAATCAAATCAAATTTATTGTTTGCTTGGTGTGTTCCCTTTTTTCGTGTTTCTATTGAGCGTATTTACTTCTCTCTAAAGGTGGATTGCTGCTCGAACAAAATGTTTGAACGAACAAAATTCTTTACTCCGAGTTTTCTGCAGCGTGATTTATTCAATTCGATAAGTTTGTTCGGAAAATCTAAGCTGCCAAACGACATTATTAAAGCAAATTCAAATTTTACGTGATGGGAGATAGAAATCTTTAAGACACTTAAGTTTCATTAAAAGCATATATAATTCACCATCGTTGCCGCCTACGAACTAAACCCACCCTCTATAGCCTTCTACTGTTCTCCCTCAGCGAGACTGCTTTAAAGTTGTCTTACATCGAACAGCAGAGGCCGAACTGCATTTCTAAACTTTGGAGTTCCAGTTTAACTTCAACCAAACGCTAACTAACTAACTAAGCCAGTACTGCATAGAATTCAGAATTTAACATTTATTTCCCAGGGGCATCTACATCTCGGGGAGCATGATAGAATATGTTCTACATACTGTATAGGAGAGCAATGGGTCTCTTAAAGTTTAGCACGCAGTATTTGTTCTCCAGCCAAGGCGTTATGTTAGAGACATGGTGAAATCATCGCTTTCCCTGCCATTTGTGCATGGAAATTCTTCGTATCTTCGTTTTAATAACCGCAGCTTGTTTTGGGTACTCAAGAAGGCGAAGAAATTCCCGCCTCATTTTATTCGCCAATATACATATGTATCTGTCAGCGTTGTTTTTGCCAATACCAGTGTGCCGCTTCATCAGATATTGTCCTGAAGCCACTCATCAGTCTAATCGTGATTAGGCGATACACCGAGAACAATTTTGTCCTTGTCGTCTTCACGGTAAGTGCTTCCGGCCATATTGGGCAAGCATTGCGGGCGCTATGAGCCTCGATATAATATTCCTCTTCAATGAACCAAAATTTGGCGTCCCACCTGACTAGGGTTACAAATCTATTGGCTTGCCTTCCCGTAAGACAACGCCCCGTAAAAATCACAATTGCGTCTTAGGAACAGAAGGCAACAAGTTCTGTTTTTATACAAACGCATTCAACAAAGTCTAGTAATATTATACGTACGTACTCTAATTAAGGCAGTCGGAACACCCAATACTTGCAATATGTCAATCTTTTTAGGAACAGAAAGCAACAAGTTTTGTTTTTATACAAGCGAGTTCAGCGAAGTTTAGCAATGTTGCACGTACACCTAGTCTAACTAAGGCAGGCTGCACACTCAAGACCTGTATCATGTCGGCTAGTCCATTAGTAGTCGATATCCTGGAACGAATATGAGAGATACCTTTGAATGATCCGAAGTTCCTTGCGTCAGTGTTGCTCGTTAGAAACATAATCACAGGCTGACTGTCCAAGTAAATTAAGCGATTTCAAGAGAAAATCCCATTGCCCAACAAGCATTGCCACGCTTTTAAAACTTTACTTTCGCCCAGAGCACTGCGCTTGTCAAGCGGCTTATACGATGTCTTATATAACATAAGGCTCCATAGCCTACTCTATCCACCATTTTGGAGCCGTCGGCATAAGTGTCAAGAGTCCCACTGGGCGGCTTAGACAACAGTTTAATATGATGACCCATAGCCTGGTAGATTTTGGAGCCATCGGTATAAATGACATGAGACCCACTGGGAACTTTCGGATTTTCAGACCAGAAGGTCTGAATGTCTTATCTTTTCGAAGGTAATCAATAAAAATTAATCCCCTAACAAAAAAAAGACTCTATGGGCTTGCCTGGAACTGTGAAACTATCCATCGTATTCTTTGTTTACGGGTTTCCTAATCAAGTAAACTGTTTTTGTTCTATTGAAAAGTGCAACCATTTCTGATCAATGTGGGATGTAAGGAGTGCGCACGAAAAAATTTTGACGTATACTTTCCTCTATAAAAATTATTCCTAATGGTCCAAATATTTCTGTGACATATTGGTGGCACCTAAAGGAACATTGGGTTCGTTTCCGTTTTGAAAACTCACAACTTTTATTGCCGGTTGTGTAATCACAGTCCACAGTTTAGAACCTTGATCATCATTTAAAGCAATCATCGATTATTTATCGATCTATTTAGAGTTTCTCTCTTTTGTTTCTTCTTCAACGGCTTCTTGATTTATTCGGCTAACCTTTTTCGGTATCATCACCCGATATATCGTTCTACATAATACTTTTCCTCAATAGTCCGCCAGGAAATCCTACGTAAGCCCTCAGAATTATTATCATTCGCAGACCCTATTACAAAAAGAATTCTTTGTTTAAACAACAGTTTTAATGTTTAACTCTGTTCTCGTGATAGAGCTCACAGTGTTCCTGTTTAACAATTAAAACCTAGTGATCTTTAAACCTTTGGATCATCGTAGACATCCTGCTCTGTTTCCTATTAAATCATGCATGTATAGAGGATATACTTACAATGTCAGCTACACTTTTCCTGTGGCTGTATTGAAATGCGTACATCAGTGAGTGGGAAAAACGGAAATTTAGAACAAAAAAGAGAACAATTGTTGTCATTTGTTCTACGCACGCATTATTATCTGTTGGAACTTGAACGGACTTTGTTTTTTATATTTGTTTCTGCTGGGAAAATTGTTCTACTTATTGTTTTCCCATCGTTTTTCTTGTCTTTTTCAATTTGTTTTTTTTTTTAAACTTTAAAACTGACAATGGCAAATGGGGGGAACATAAAGTTGTAGCGGCAACAAAAAACAATAATAACAACAACAACAATAATAAACATTAAAAACATATAAAATTATTTAATGGCAAGTGCGCCAGTCTACACCCTTAAGGGCCTCTAAATGTTGTTTAAGTGATGCAAATGAGCGTTGAAAAAATTTCAAACAATTCATTCAAACATACAGACGTACATACATATGTATGTATATACTTATGTATGCCTTCAATTTATTGTGAATCTTGCGTGGAAGTTTGAGGCGAATATCATTATGAATGATGTTGAATTTTCCATTTAAAGAAGGGGGAGACCCTTTATTGAAACGAATAAAATTCTAATAGACAGTCAGTCACCCGTGAGTGAAGTTGGGCGCGGAACTGTAAGGGAGAAGAGGAGCAGATATGTATGTACATATAAAAGCAAATATTTATTATTATTAAATGGAATATAATTTGTAGCAATAAAATCTAAAACAACAATAACATTTTTTTACTGGAGAGGGGTTCAAAGGCTTTGATGGTGGTGGTGGATGTGGTCTATTTTATTAAGATTTTGAATTAATTTAAATCCTTAAAATACAAATTCTTTTATTTTTATTTTATCTGTTTGGAAATCAAATATTTATTGACTTTCAATTAAGCTCTACTATTTCCTTTTTTTTTGTCAAATAATAAAAACGGAAGATGAATATCCCTTTCAGACTCTCACTTGAAACTATTTAATAACTGAAAAGGACATTTTTTCCTATTTAAACCTCCAGAAAAAAACTCGTCTGCTTATAAACTCTAGATATTCGAAATGATGTCATTGTTCGACCACCACCATTCACTATCCAGAAAAAGTATAAAAAAGAGAAGAAAAACTGAATCATGACACATAAAAACTTGACTGTATTGTCTGATGGAGAAAAATAATAAAAAAAAAAATGGCACCAAATACCGTTAGTTATACTACTAAGACTTCCAATTCTATAACTGTTTGCCTCAATAGATAGTCCTCTGGTTGTAGTCTGTGTACTCCATATTCGTATAAGTGTCGTATGTCTGATACCATTGCTGTGGTATTAGTTCTTCCAGAGTGTTTATTGAAAAGGACTTCGGTTTGTGTTGCCTCCATTTGTAAAACGTGTGCGTGTGCTTGTTGTGGAAAAGTGCCAGTATTATATGCCATTTGCCATGGCATATTGCAAAAATATTTGTAAGGAAATCCTAGGGAAAAATGCTCTTTAAATACCATTTATTCGTGTGAAAAATGATAAAGAAAAGTTTTGCAGTTTTTCTCTCTTTTCTTTTTTCTGTGTACAATTTCAATTTGTCTATCCTCTTTGAACAGTGCGGCGATATATGGTTTCATATTCAAAGGCCTATTTACTCAATTAAAAGGTTTTTTGTATAGAAGTGGAAATGTGGATCTTAGATTATCACAAACTATTGACTTAAAAACATACATAAGTACGACATATCAGTTAATTTAATTGAAATTTTTAAGAACATTTATCCCATAATACGGTGTTTAGATGTGCACCTTTATTGCGTAAATCGCTATAAACGCCATTATTGAGCTCAATATCTCATAAAAGTTTCAATTAATAATTGCGCAATAAATCCACAAATTGTTATAATATTGAGTAAAACTTAAAATGCAGCACTGTCATAAGTGTGTTTAGTGAGCATATTACAATTAACCGAACACTTTCTGTTGATATTTGACAACTCAAATGCCAACAACGGCAAAAAAACAGTGTTGTTGAAACAACCAGCTGTTTTTGTTTACCACCTGTCAAATGAATATTGAATAAGCAGCTGAACTGCGTATATTATTATGCCTGAATACTTAAAGTATTGTACTCAATTAACCGAATATTGACTCAATAAAAGAGCATATCTAAACATAGTATAAGTATAAGGCTATTTGGTACGTTTTCTTCTCACATTCTTAGACTACCAGACTCTGAAACAAGGGTCCACAAATGGATTCTAAAAATACTTCAGTGATACTTTTTCGATAATTTTTCGTACAAGGTTTTGAAATATCTGGTTTCCCGAAGACTTTTTAAAGACATGTGAGACAGAGTACTCGTTCAAGGCATAAATTCAAGAAATGACATAAAATCGATTGTACATTTGAGATCAAGTCAGAGATAGAAGCTAATGTCACATGTTTGTGTCAGGCATATTGATATATGTACAGTGGTGGCCTTATAATTAGAAACGATGTTTCTGGAACAGAGTTCTCTGGAGTGACGAATCTAAGCTTAATTTGTCTCAATCTGATGGAAAAACGTATGTAAGACGTCCTCCAAACAAAGCCTTTGATCCCAGATACACAGTGAAAACTGTAAAACAAATTAACAAACATACATGTTGCTAAGTCGTTTCTAATTATAAGGTCACCACTGTATATTGATGAGAACTCCATCATTTGAGTTATAATCAGCAGTCTAATGATTTGAAGGATGATAGAACAATAGGGCTCATCAGAATAGAAGTATAAGGGCTCTCAATATAGTATCTCTTCTTCTATCATTTTTCTGTTTTCATTTCGGGTTTAATACTAAAGTGTCTCCAACTAAGCAAGTGATTGATCAACTGCGGTAAGTCCAAGGATCATAGAGTTTCTCACTTTTGTTGCCTCGAAACAGCACGATCTCTCATTGACTGACATTGCTAAGATGTTCTTTGTTGATGTCATCCTTTATGTGTTGTTAATGGGCTCGTAGATAAATTACTTAGACGGAAAGATCTTAATCCTTTGAAGTCCATGAAACGACATCTATCTAACGACAATTACACACACACTACATAATTGTTCATTACAACGCTTCAGTCAGGATTAAGACCTAGCTTCTCAAACCACTTATTTTGTATGCGTTAATTTTATACATGAGTGGTGGCAGTTTAAAGTCGACTACGAACGACAGGTTTTTAAAAACTTTTCATGGCAATTTTTTATTTACTCTCAGAGTTTTTGGCAGAATTTTGCTGAGCGGAAGTCATCGAAGAAATATTTTCTCATATTTCGTTTTGTGGGAAATGTCTGACCTGGGGTTTGAACCGAGGCCTCACGTCTAATAAGCCAACACTCCATTTACTAGACAGCGTATTTATATTACGCGATTAAAGCTTAAAAATTATGGATTTCTTACGACACCTCATGTAATGATAGAATTGGTAAATCAACAGATTATAATACAAGCTGTTTTCTTACTTCAGGGCCTATTTACTTACTTAACTGGTCATTACAACTATTCAGTCATCACTACGACTAAGCTTCTCATCCATGTTGTGTGTTAATTTAATCTATAAGAGGAGGGGGATCTACAGTTTAAATTCGACTCCAAAAGATAGATTTTTAAGAAAATTTTCATGGCAATTTTTATTTACTTTTAGAGTTTTTGCCAGAAATCTACTGAGGCCACGGAAGAAATATTTTTTTACGTTTTGTTCGAGATGTCTGGGTTAGGATTTGAACCACGGACTCACATCTAATAAACCAACACAGTTTCTACTAGATTACGGCCTATTTGTCAAACTGTTGAACTGTTCTTGTTCAATTTCGTTACACTGTTTATGCATTTAATTGTTCGTTTGTCAGTCCTTCCGCTATGTACTGCCTCCTCTCTACGAGTAGGTATGGTTTGTGCTCGTAATAATGGTTGCACAGAGTTTGCCTCAGAGTTTGTTTGCAGAGTTGGATGCAAGAAATAAACAAAGAATACAGTCCGAATCCTTTAGGCTAGAAAAGCAATATAAATGTATTTTCTGTGTTGTTGTTATTGTTGTTGTTGCTTTTATAAGGTTTTTTTAATTGAATTTATTTCCCAGCATTATTAAATTTAAAATCTCTGTTTTAAAAGCATTCGATATAATGAAGTTTTTATTTTATTTTTAACACAAAAACAATTGATTTCGTTTTTAATAAATATCACACTTCCAAGGCAATTAAATTTATTTGTAAGTATTGTTGCTTTTTATTTAAAAAATTAAATTTGGAAACTTTTGTTCAAAATTTTATAGCGCTGGCTCTGGCTCTGGCCTTTATCGCCGTTTGAATTTTATCTCATTTTATGTTTCGTTGCATTATTTTCATTGTTGTTGTCGGTTAGTGATGTTGCATGCATGCAATTCATTGCATTTCAGTCAAAAAAAGAAAGAGAAAAAAAATTAAAAACAAGAAATAAAAAACCCACATTACCACCACCAAGTGTAAAAGCAATTTTCCTTTACTTCGTCTCCTGCTCATCGTCATCAGCATGATGGTTGTTGTCGTCAGGGCCCTTAAGTGCATTAAACCGCACTCATGTTTATGCGGTTTTGGTTTCATAGTCGTTTTCATTCTCTCTGACATTCATCTTTGCTCCCTCCTTGCCGACCTTCCACTGTACGTTTATGAACAAGTCCTTGTTATGATTTTCACCACATTCTACAGCTTGGCATGTATGATTCCTTTATACAATTTTTCTGTATGAATTTGTTTTCTTTTTTTGTTTTTTGTTTAAAAATTTTTTCCACTTGGCTTAAACATTAAGAGGGCATCTCTTATAGTCATCGCCATCTCATCAGCTGTAGCATCGGCTACAACAGCATTATCAAACCTTAGAGAACATTCAAGTGCGGATATATTGCCTACATACATACATACATGCTACATGCATGCATACGTTCAATGGTAGTTTGTGTGTTACAAAGTGTGTGTAGGCTGTGCAAAATCATGTGAGTGTAGAAGATAATTTCTATGGTTAAGAGAAAATGTGGAGAATTGAAGATCGTTTTCAATTGAAAATGTGATGCATCAAAAGAAAACTGTTTCCTTTAGGCGATATATAGTTGGTAAGTTCGATAACTCCCGAGACTAGTTGTTTCTAGAAATAGATCCTGCTGCGTCCAGCTTAATCAAATGGTTATCGTGTATATTTATCTCGATCTCTTATAGATGCCAATGACAACGACACGAGGAGTGACATTTTATTTTGTAAATCGCTAAACCTTTTATATAAGTCTAAATATTCATTCAATTATCGCTTTTATACGCCTTTCCACGTGTATATATAACAGACATCAGTCAGATTTATAAGTGATACAGCCGGCATTTCATTCAATACATTTGACTCTCAGAAAACTTCTCTTAATCTCGTTTAAAGACAATTAAGAAGAGGAGTTTAATGGTTCTTTTTCTCTCTAGAATCTAATCTAATCAAGCAAACATTGATATTACAAGCATTGGCATATGAGTTCCCGTCAGATCGAACAGAATTAAGATTTTATGACGATGAGATGCCTATCAGTTTGTCAATGTTATTATTTGGTATCATCGAGGCATTTTTAGCCAGACTATTCTCTACTAAACAAACATCAAATCGCGTGCCTAATACCTTCAAGTGTACGAGAGGAAGTTTCAAAGAGTTTGTCAATATTCTGGTCCATTAATCTGGTGCTGGGTTACTGTCAAATCACGTCAGACGAACTGGCATGTTTTACCATCTCATTTAAGAATGGCAAAACCCAAATCGATTAATCTTCTGATCTAGGCGCAGCTCTGTCTTAACCAACTTTTGACTTTCGGATCTTCGGATCACCAGACATATTAATTTTTAAATTGTATATCTCACACAGGTTTATATTTTGGTTGATCACTCGGTGTTGTGCAAGGTACTAAAAAAAATTCTGTTTGAAGGAGGTCCTCACTTCATTTCCTAAGGCTGCTGAAGTAATTGCTTTAAATCTCTTGAAGGAAATGAAAAAACTTTTGAAATCTGTTCAAAAAAATCTGGGATGTGGGTACATTGCATATATTAGGGAGGGTCTGTTTTGGTCCTTAATAATGTGACCTTAACTATCTTTAAATAATGTTTCAGCTATTAATAAAAAAAGGAATTGATGGTGACTGTTTTGGATTTCTATCCGTCTCTCGAATACAACCATAATGTATGCTCAAACGATTTCATTATCCTTTAATTGATTTATTATAGGAAAAGAACTATGCTCTGTAGCGGTTCTGAATCTGCTATTTTAATCGTTCGATGAACGCTGTATATTACGACTAGTAATAGAAGGTTGTGTATTTCGTGATGTTGCCTTTCTGTGGTCTTTTTTAAGGGCTTGAGAGTGTTGCGGGTGTTGTTTTTAATTTTTTTAATCGTAAACCGTGGATTATTTATGAGGCGTAGCAGACTGGCCTGATGGATCCTTGATTTGATATTGCTGCTTGGAACCTTTCGAAAGTACTTCGTAATGTTACAAATGGAGGAATTGTGTATAAAGCAGAAAATTAAATGCTACTGACGGTTTTGGAGAAACTTTTTATATATATTTCAGGGCTTCCAAAATGGTTTGAAATTATGGACCAAAAAAACGCAAATTTTATCCTGTACAAAATGTAGATTTACCCTTCAGTCAGGATTACGACCTAGTTTATCACACCACTTATGTTGTGTGTGTTAAATTTTATACATGAGTTGGGGGACCTACAGTTTAAAGTCGACTCCGAACGACATATTTTTGAGAAACTTTTCATGGCAATTTTTATTTACTCTCAGAGTTTTTGCCGGAAATCTGCTGAGAGAAAGTCGCCGAAGAAATACTTTTTGTATTTTGTTTTGATGTCTGGCCTGGGGCTCGAACCCTGGCTTTACATCTGATAAGCCAACACACTACCTACTAGACTACGGCGACTTCATAGAGCTATAGCCTAAAGTAAACTTTTATTCTTGTGATCCTATAGGATTGGCATCACCATTTTCCCTTTACAAACACACAATCGACATGTGTGTTTCGTTAGACCATGTATTGTCTGTCATTTTGTTACTTACACACATACCATAAATGTATACATATATAAATGCCCACAAAAACATCGAGACTATACACTAAATTGCATACATACATACGTTCATAAATACAATATATTCATATATCCACGGACATAATATATACATTAAATTCCCTTCAACTACGATATTTGTGCCAGTGTTTCCTATATGTATACAGAGAGAGAGAGAGAGACACGTGTATCTGTATACCACACAGTCTTTCCTTTACATTCAATAAGAAATCATTGATTTTTTTCTTTATTTCGTCATCCTCCACTTATCTGCGGTTCCCTTTTTCCTTTTTCTTTTTCGCTGCACGTCGTACACAGAAAACAATCAGTATCTTCTTTCCCTCCTTCAACTCTCTCTCTCTCTCTGTATACGCGAGTATTTTTATTAAAAAATTCTTTCTTGAAAACCGCTAATGAACTTTAAGGGGTTCTCTGTATTTTATTTTTCTTTTACCAATGAGTAGTATTGGTTTAAATTCCTTATCTTCCTTATCTGTCATCCTTCGCAAGTGTTTTTACTCTTTAAAGCTTTTCATTTTGGTGTTTATCTCACGCCCTATGAACTATGTATCTCTGGTATTGTCTCTTATGCCGGTGACAGATGGTTTTGCATCATTCAGATTGATGAGTGAGTCTGTGACGATGGCATTTTGAATGTGAGAAATTTTGCGTGACAATATCATCATCGTGTATTAATTGACAACATTAATTGACAATTGATAACGGGGAAGAGGGGCAATCGAATCGAATTAGGGAAAGAGTAATGAAAAATCAATAAAAACATTAAAATATGAGAATGGAAATGGTGGCGGAATAGGAATAAATGAAATCATATTCGAGGTAATGGCATATGTGTACATTAAGTGATAGAAAGAAACGTTATATTAAGATTAGGATTGCACATTGGGGCTTATATTGTCTTAACAGTAGAGTAAAGGGGGGACCAATAATCATTCTAATCAGATATCTGCTAAAGTGTACAATGAAATCCAACTTATTTATCTATGATTACTAATCACCAAAATCGATCAAAGCCACTGAATATAAGGGCGTTTGAGTGACATTATGGAGTGATAACTCGTTGTCTACATAAAATTTTCAGGAGCTAAGATTTTTTCGCCTTTTTGGATTGGCTACTTATTTAAGTTTGGCTAAGTTTAAGTTCTACAGAATTTGGACAAGTAGTCATAGGGGGGACACTGGAGTCTAGACATGCAAATGCAGTATTTAATGTGCCCAACAACGACTTCTGTAGAAGGTGTAATGACAAGGAAGAAGTGGAGACCATTAAACACTTTGTTTGTCATTGAGTGGCTCTTATAAATTACCAGCGAAAGATTCTTAACATACCTACATACATAATTGGCCATTACTACTCTTTAGTCAGGATTACAATCTAGTTTCTCACACCACTTATGTTGTGTGTGTTAACTTTAGACATGAGTGGCGGGTCCTACAGTTAAAAGTCGACTCGGAACGAACGATTTATTAAGAGGAAGTCATAGATGTCTGACTTGGGGTTCGAATTGAAGCCTAATATCTAATAACCCAACATGCTACTTACTAGACTACGGCGACAACAGTGAAACATTCTTATACAGTCACAAATTTTCGATGGGACTTGCATAGCCTAGTTAGAGTTGCTTTAGAGGTGCTTTGGGTATTATCTCGCAACATCTTTATTAAGTTATCAGGTTTATTTCTTCTTTTTCTTTAATTGTCCATTAACAATTATCGGATTTCGGCCTGCATCAGCACACCCTTCCAGGCGCCCCTGCTTTCGCCAGTTGGTCCTCGGCTTGGTCCTTCCAATGCAAATGTGGTCATCCTCTTAGTCCACTTCCGCAAATCAATACATCAAATAACAGCTTTGACGAAGCATCCTCATCCATTCGAACGAAAGCGCAGCCGCTGGATTTTAATACGCTGCACAACGTAAAAGTTAACAGATTTGCTGAGCAATAACGACAACTAGGAAATATCGGACATGTGGTACTATAGGGCTCACAGGTATGCCAGTATGGCCAATCATAAGTCCCTTAATGAGCTATACTTCAGGCACCTATAACTTAAGTACAATGAATCAGAATTATTAATTTTTAATTATATTTCTATGTCACTGAAATATTTTCTTTTAACACTTTTAATGAAATTATAATTATTTCGTTTGCACACTTAAATAAAAAAATCTATAAATTATTACCCCTTGATGTATTTACATATATAACACTTATAAATAACCATAATTTATAATCCACTTTTAAATGAATTCAAAAAAATAAAACAAATACAAAATTATATGTAAACCATCTCCATATAAACTAATTTTCTAAATTGTTTAAAATATGCATACTTTTAGGCTGTTATTAAAAACAACTTTACTGTTGGCCTATATTTAGGCACTACTGCCTAAGCATACATTACAAAAATGCCATGTAAACATCAAAACATATTTATGGGCAATAAATAAACATAAAATTTAAATTGAAATAATAAAACAACGGGGTATTCTAACAATAGGTTGACCCATTTTATTTTTCTGGTCCAAATGCTTCAACAGCAAAAACAAATTATTTATAATAATAAAAAAAACATTAAAATTAAAATGATTTTGGCATTACAACATTAAATAATACAGCATACTTTAAGGTGTAATAAAAATTAATTGAAGCAGATGTTGTTTTGCTTTCACTTTTTTTCAGCTTTCTTTTGTACCTTTTCAGATTTAATTTGTAAAATATGTTTTAAACAAATTAAATTTAATACTTTAAAATCTAAATAATTAAAAACAATATTTGTTTTGAAAGCAAAAATCTTTTTTTAAAAATATTGTCACAAGGGTAAAAGGGTGGCGAGTGGAGTCTTCATGTTTGTTTTTTTTTTTTTTTTTTAGAAAATCTTTAATTCGAATATAATGAATTATAAATTAACACGCAAATAATGTATTAACGGAAATATAAGGTAATAATTTGGAGCGCTTAACAGTAATACCATACAGTGAAGAATAAAAGTTATTAAAACTGTGATACGAAACACTTTTTCAACCATGTTTATTATAAATTTAGGCAATAGAGAGATTTTCTATTTGAAATTCTGTTTTTCCTTTTCTTAATGATCTTATTTTTAACTTTCAATTTACTTTACTCTTTTGTAGACGTCAGCGGTTTTGTCATTCATATGTCTTTGATCGTAGACCACTTTCTCTTTCCTTCCTCCTAGATTTTGTTTTCATATTTTCAACACAAAACATTGACTACATTTGCGTATTGTGGCCATATTTACAAAAGACTTGCATTCGTTTCCGATAATTTAGAATCACTTTGAATACCAATTAACACCATAACAGTCGCCATTATGCAGAGCTCCACTCCTAGCTTTAAAATACGCAAAAGATAGAATTGTTTTATTCATGACCAAAGAATATCTCTTTGAGAAACTTGTAGTCAGATATCCTCCTTATATCTTCGAGACATATGCTCGTAATGTTTCACAGTTTTACGCTACAATCCGGGTCATCTTTTTAAGAGCTTTCCCAACATGCTAATACCGTACAGAACAGGAATATACTTACTTTGGATTTGAGTTTATTGTAAATCCAGGCAACCTGTTTTAACAAAAACATGAATGTCTAAAGAGATAAGCAATATTAAAAATAATCCTCGAAGCGATACAGACATAGTTCAGTGGTTCTGAGAAAACTTTAAAGACTAAGGATCTGAAAATCATGTTATTCTTATTAAATTGATTCAACTTGCGCATTGCTCATTACTACCTCAATTTGTACTGTAGACCAGTATGCGGACTAAAATACTTCGAGGAGTAAAAACCCTTCATTTCTACCTAGCTTGTAAAGAGTCTTCAGTCTAAAATTGTGAGTATTTTATGAGTGGCCATTGACACCAGGTCCAACGCGATCATGCGATCCTTCTGAAATAATGAATTCTATTTTTTGGACTCCATCAGTAATCTGATTACTGATAACGAATGTCTAATCAATCATAGATATTGACTACCATCGTTTAGGTTAGATTAGCAGGACGCTGCTTTGCAGAAGTAGGTTAACTCCTCTTTGGTCGAAAACGAAAATGTTCTCAAAGTGACACTTAAGTTGGATTCACCCATTCAGTTCAGTTCAGTGCAGTTTTTTGAGAGTTTGCTCCAAAACGATTCACCCACTTCGAACAATTGTTCTGTAAAAACAAGGTTACCATATGAAATATTTTTGAAAACGATGCGTGTTAGTTTTGCAGTCAGGCAGCACAGTAGCAGATGATTGCAAGTCGTTTGTTTTCTTGGCTTGAGTGTGATCATATTTTTTATTGTGTTACAAAGAAATTGTAAATTAAAACAAATAAATAAAGAAACAGTATTAAACAATAGCTCTATATTTTATTATACATACATACATACATACATACATACAAATGTACATATAATATGATGTGGCAGCGCAGGTCAACGTTACTTAAAAAATTAAAGTAGCTGGCAGCACAGTTCGATTGTTTCGGAACAAAAATTAAAATTAAACCAATTCGAGCTGAAATTGTTCCGAAGCAAGCTTACTTTCTTTCGCTCTCTCTTTCGCTCTCTCTCTCTCTCTCTCTTTCGCTCTCTCTCTCTCTCTTTCGCTCTCTCCCTCTCTCTCTTTCGCTCTCTCTCTCTCTCTCTCAAAAAGAGAAACGGCGAACTACATATAAAAAAACGATGGGTGAATCTAGCTTTGGAGAAGTCGAAGATAAGATTAATAGGGTAGGGCATGCATTGCAAAAGAGAACATGGGCCACTTGGAGGGGAAAATCAGCATCTGAACAGTTCCTAAAAATCGTTTTCTTCTTCTTATTTTCTGATTAGTTGGGATCAAATTAGGTGGATCATTGTTGTCCCTTTTTGTCCTGTTGTTGGCAGCTGAAGTTCTTTTATTATTTTTTAAATTTACAGTGTGTTGTGGCCATAATCTGAGATTCCCTGTATATGGATTTCAGACAAAACTAGAGAGAACCCAGTTTCAGTTTTATTCGATTGAAAATACTATAATTTTCCATTCGTCTGCTGACAAATTGCATGGTACTCATCCAACGTCATTCTTTGTACTTTCAAGGAATATCGTCTGGTGGAAAAACTATAGGAAGTTTCTTTAAAAGACAAATTATGGGTGGCAATAGTTCTCGAGATCAGGCTTAATCGATGGCTAGATTGATACTTGGTTATAATATAGCGTCCTATATATATATCTAGTCTTTGAACAATCTTACATATAAGTTGATATATCATACAAGAAAATAGTTGCAGTCGTTTAGAATTGTGTTGTTCCTTTCATGCTACCATAGCCGTATTTTTTCCATTATGCAGGTTCAGTGCCCTTTTTATCACCTTGTATCTCGTATCCTTGTAAACAATTTTTTTGTTTGTACCCAACATTTTGAAATTTATTGCTTCAATATTCTTAGCCACTGTTTTAACTTAATTGTTATTGTGTTAAAAAAGAAAGAAAGTGTAGAACCCATATGTTTCAGTCAGCTAAACTAAACGTAAAAATCAAATTAATAGCACTCCAAAAAAAGCTTATTACCGAAAATAACGGGCAACACCTTTAACCCCTGTTTGCCATTACGAAAAAAAAAACTGTTCAGATTACAATTATTTTTTCCATCTACTCATTGTTTCATTTCGCTTTTTCGTTACTTCTTTTATGTTTCATTTTTTCCTTTTCATTTCTTGTAATAAAACCTTTCAACTCAACTACCCTCCTCTCCTAATTCATGTTCTTTTTGTTTTTTTGTGCCTTCTACTTTATTTTTAGCCAAAAAAGGGAGCTTTTTAATTGAATTTATGGCCTTAACCAAGGAAAGAAATTGTAATAAGTGGTTAAACTTTTAAATGAAAATAATAGGCGACTTGGAAGAAGCACCCTATCTTCCTCCTCATAATAGATACATATTTAAAATGCTTTATCGAATCAAGGTATTGGCATATATTTCTTTGTATGCTTTAGTTGTGATTACATGCAGTAGGGTATTGAATGTGATTTTTCTTTTGTGTTCCTTTTTATTTTAAAAAATTTAAGATTTTGTTTACTTGTGAAGTTGTTAAAAAAATAAGAGGGGGAGAGAGCTTTTCAATTTTATGTTCATCTTGTAGAAAAATAATCGTATACCACCAAATACCATGTAATGGGATATCGTGTGTGTATGTGACTCTGAGAAAACACTTTGAAATTATTTGTTATCGTTATATGGTTGAATAAATTTTAATGTTTAAAACAGAGTGGAGTAGCAATTTTGATCAGAACAAAAAGAACAAATTACACACATAATAAGTGAATTATAATCTATAAGATTTAGATACACTCCGATTATTTTTTGCATATTAGTAGTCGCAGGAGACTAGTAGGTAGTGGGTTGCTTATCAGACATGAGGTCACGGTTCAAACCCCAAGTCAGACATCTCCAACAAAACGAAATATGAAAAAATATTTCTTCGGCGCCTTCCTCTAGCAGATTTCTGGCAATAAAATAAATAAAATTGCCATGAAAAGTTTCTCAAAAATCTCGTTCGGAGTCGACTTTAAATTGTAGGTCCATAAGTAGTGTGAGAAGCTAGGTTCGTAATCCTAACTGAAGGGTCGTAATGACTAATTATGTATGTATGTATGTGTACAGGCTTAACTTTTATCGAACTGGGGTAGTACTTGTTAATGGAGATAATAAGGACATACTCTTGAACAGTTTGGTTTTTAGATAAACATTTACATTGAAGTACCAATTTGAATATGGACAGCAGATGGACATCAAATGCTATTTGTTGAAGGTAATTGTGTTAACCGTTATGCAACGGATGTCGTGTATATTCGAGCAGTCACTTGGTGCAGCACAGCGATTGACATCGTGTAAATATAGCAGTTACTTATCAGTCCCCAGACGCTGACGCCACATATACATGGTCGAGCATTTATTTGTTCAATTGTGCTTTTACAGACGAGGACGGCGATGTATGGTCAGCCGCGCTGTTGTGTAAAATTGCAAAATGTCGTATGGGTGCGTCTCGAAAGTGTTTAAAAAATTCAGCATTGCTCTGACCCTAATAGTTGGTCATTACAACCAGTCAGTCAGGATGTTGACCTAGACTTCTCACACCGCTTATGCTGTGTGATGAAATGCATGACCGGTGGGACCTACAGTTTAATGTCGACTCCAATCAACAGATTTTTGCGATACTTTGCAGGGCAATTTTGTTTACTCTCAGAGTTTTTGTCAGAAATCTGCTAAGAGGCAGTCGCCGAAGAAATAATATGTTTTGTTGGAGATGTCTGACCGTGCTCTCACGTCTAATAAGCCAACACACTACCTACTAGGCTACGGTGGCTTCAAAACCTATCTACCTTTGTGCTGCTGTAAGATAAAATTATTGTAAGCTTAGCTAGGTACCAAAATTCAAATTTCGAGTGCAAACAAAAATGCTTTTGCCAAATCGGAACGCAACTGAATATCGATTGCCATCTATGGCATTACAGCATAATGTTCAAATATTTAATTTTTTCATTTTAAATCAATTTTTCATTGAAGAAATATGTCCAAAACAAAAACTTCGTACAATGTATGCCTTCTCACCAATACACAACTCCAAACAAAATTGCATAATCATTAATATTTTACACTTTAGTTAAGCCCGGCAAAGTAAAAATCGTAATAAAGAAACAACAAGGCGAAGATGAAGATGAAAAATGTATTTGAAATGGAAAATAGAAAAACAAAAATAACAACAACATTCATACTCATTATAAATATTCGCTAAATGTATTAAAAACAATAGCCAGCTCTGCCATTATCACAACTTCTGTGCATTTTTTTATTCTCTCCTCGACAAATGAAGTTATTATTATTGGAGGGGGGAACCAAAGAAGAAAATGACTCAATGAAAAGTGTTGGAAAATGAAAGAAATATTTTGTGAAAAGTGAAAAATCCAAACCATTTACTCAAGTAAATTTAAATGCAAAGAAAAGTAAAAGAAAACAATTTCCCGTTAAATGTACCACAAAAAACAGTGATAAATTACACAAGACGACGACTTCGAGGATGCTGATCATAAACAGAAAAAAGATGGAGTTTGAATTCCAAGACAAACAGCTGCTGCTGCTTTCAATGCAACAACAGCAATAACAGTGTACAAGTAAATGCAAATGAGACCAATTAGTAACGTATTATTTAAAGTCAAAAACGATGTTTTGTTGTTGTTTAGCATAATGATGATAATGATGATTATGATGAGGATGATGGGATGATGTTGTTTTGCTAAAGAAGAAATGTATTTGTTTATGAAAGAGAAAAGAGAATGAAAACAATTTCAGAATTAATAACGATAATTGCTACAAATTCTTAAAAGATTTCAAAAGGGCATTAATTTGAGACGTTATACTTTCAGCATGACATTTACATCAAGAGACTGGTTGTCGATTATGTACTGCTTGTCTAAAAATATATACAAAAGACACACTGCTTTACTCCCGACAAAGGATTAGCGACAAGGTCAATTTATGATAACATCTGATATAAGATTTCTCGAATCGAATTCTTAATAGTAGCGACGTCTTCACAGTATTTGGCTGTGGTGGTGGGTACAACAATGCAACTCAAGATCAAAAAACTAACATTTGGGACCGCAAATAACTGTAGCATTGTTAGTAATGCCATTATTATTAATAAAATTATGTTTGAATTCAATTTCATGAATTCTAATAATATCTAGATTTTATTCAAATTCTAATTGGGTTCTTTTGAGATCTCCCTTGCCGTTGAATTCTCCCAGACTAACCGTTTTCAAATACCACTCTTTTTAAAAGTTGACAACATGCAGTTCTTAGCAGATTTCACTATTATTTCTCATAACGGTGAAGTATGTACATCATTACAACCAGATTTTTGATACGCATCTTTTGGTAAACTCTGGAGCTGGTTCCGGACTTAAGTACGACTAGAAACTGAAGAATTGAATAAGTCTGCAGTACCATGTGGCTCTCGTCAGTATCCCAGTCATTGACCTGTGGTGTGATTTTGGGCAGTTTTTTTCCTGTTCCGAGACGTACGTTCTATTATGTTGTAATTTCGAATTTGCTACTTTGCAACTTGTCGATGTTGTGCCTTTTGTGCATTGACAGTTGCTATCGCATCCAAGATGAGGCAAAGTATGCTTTGAATTTCCGAATGGTAGCTCCTTATATATTTCCCTGTGGAAAAGGGTCATGGTACAATAAATGGTTATTGGACTACTGAGGCCAGGAGATATTGCTTCGTGAGCACTACGTTGTGTCCTCACTGTCAGTACCTTAGTTTCCTTGAACAGGTGGTCATTTTCACACACTTCGTCTCCGTTCTCAGTGCACTGTTTTGCGCTCTTTGTAATCATTGTCGTTAAGTGCCACTAAGAAAGCAGATCCATTAAATATGGGTCTTCTTAATGCCTTATAAGTGGAGAGTGCTACACTGGTTGTTACCATAAGTGAGATGAAACGCATACAAAGTATTCTGTGAGATTTATTTTTACAGAATTAGCCTATTTTTAATCTTACATAATTTTTTAAATATGTAAACCATTTTATTTGATTTTGTCATTTTATGAGCATAACAATTCATAATATGTATTAGCCATAGCTAATAGGACTAAAGTCCTTTTATTCACCTTAGTCAAGTTTACCACAAATTAAACAAGGTCGCCATCGCCTGAAATTATTAAAAAAATATATACTCTATTCCATTAGACGTGATTTTTAGTGCCTACTTTTAGGATCTGTAAATTTTTCAGAGTTTGGAGTATACTTTAGGGTGCATAATTTTATACAATTTATTTAACGATTTACAATAACTATTTGAAGCCATTATTAATTTCCTTTATCATATTTTTTCTTTTCAGGTAAGTGAGGGCAATTCGATAATTCCCGTTTAACAAGGTATTTTTTAAATTCATGATCTGATGTAGGATTTCCAACTTTACTTCAGTTGTATTAAATTCAAATAAATTTCTTAAAATAAATTAATTTAAAATCATTTATACACTTTTGATTTAAGTAATTGCACTCAGTTCTTATTTTAAATGATTACGACTTTCATTTGTTAAAAAAAAGTCGTAAATTATCCCCATTGTCGTCATCATCATCATCATCAGCCATCATGAAAAAGCGAGAATAACAAGAAAATTACAACCTGTTTCAATAATATTCCTGTCACCATCATAAAAACCATTTTGTTGTAACATCTTAAACTTTTTGTTCAAAAATCGAAAGAGAAAAAGAACAAAAAACAACCCGAAAATATGACTGTTTTAAAATATTTCAACTGACTTGGGGAATTCGAGTGTGTGTTTTTCGACATTTTTGTACAATTTTTTTTTTGTTGTTGCACATGGCAAAGCGCTCAGCTTATATATTTTGAGATGAAAAGGATGTAAAAGAAATGGTGAGGCATAACTAAACAAATAGGGGCACTACATAAAATATTTTTAAAGAAACAAAATTAAAAGAAAAGTCATCACTTCCTTCATTTGAAATGATGTTTCAAGCCAATCCTTGTATTAATGATATGTTTACTGCTTTTTACTACAAAACTATCTCTTTACCCTTTCGTTATGGCCTGCCATAGCGTGTAGTTTGTAACGAATACACCAAGTATTGCAACTAAAATTTATGAGCTGAAAAACTACAAATGAAAATTGGCTGACAAAGAGTCTTGTGACAATTATCGATAACATGACCCCAAAAACTTCACATTTATGTATGTGTGCATACGTACGTTTATGTATGCACTCTTGCAAGTATAAGCAAGTAAAATATGTTTTTTCTCTTCCAGCAACCACCATAGTAACATGAGTCGTGGCAACCGTTCTCTAGTGACAGTGTTTTAAAAATATACATATGTATATTGCATAGTTTAAGGGGTTGAAGGATAACGAAAAAAAAATATGCAACTACAACAAAATTCTTTAAATGCGAATAATAACCAGAAATTAATTCAGTGAAATTGAACACATGATACTTTTAAGCGAAATGGTGAAAGCTTACAAGGGTGAATTAAAATTCATTATTTTCAATGTGTTATTTAACCGTTGAATGTAAATTACGTAATTCTCTTCAAAACCCATCCTTAGTCTAAAATTCCGTAGTCTTCTACCTTTTCATTTACATAAAAGACCATCTGGATTCCATCTAACTTAATGCCCCAGTAGAGCTCTTGTCAGCAATATCATTCCCTCAGATGACCGAATGATTTCAAACTCATTTCAGATTGACATGACGTCGTTCATGCTAAGCTAGTAAGCAAATTGTGAACACTACGTTAGTAAGGACAGCTCTGATTTTTGGCTTTGACGGCCAAAGTTCCCAAACACACTCCGCGGCCTTATCAGTAACGTGAAAATCTGCCTGAGGAAGCAATTCAAGAGAGACTGAGAGGTCATTTTCATCAGAATCAATACCCAGTCCTATCTCCATTTTTGTCTTCGAGTCTTCAGTCCTGACTTTTCTTAAAGATATTTTATTTCCATAGGTCCTGCTAAAGATTCGATCCCCCAGGATCGGTTCGTCTACTTCTTGTAGGATACTGCAGTAACTTATTCCACATTGCCTCAGTTTCCCTGAATCTCATCCCCGTCTTCGCAGAAATGCATATACAAACGGCCTTTAAAAGTGGTATGCCTAGCATTATGCTGCTGGATTAATCCAAGGTATTAACTTTTATCTCGAAGCTCTTACTGGCCATATTGATAATTGGCTGGATTGCCAGTCAGTTTCACTTCAGTATTCTAAGAAGCTTCTTCGGTAGTTATCAGCAGTCTTGTACTCTGAACCTGATAGTCTCTTATATTCTAGAATTTAATCATCCTGCGTAACTAGAATTTTTCATGCAATTGAAGGGTATGAGAATGCATCCGGTCAGAGTCTGTATTACCTTTTCTACGGATACCTAAATTACTGCGGCGGTCACTTATAGTCTGTAGAAAAATGGAATCAGATCTGTTTCCTTGGTAATGTCTTCTACTTTTCAGGCTCTTCTTGAATTTTGATGTTGTTATTCCACAATTTGTTTACGCTTCCTCTTTTCTTTTTCTTGTTGCAGAAGTACTGCATATTGTTTTCTTAGTCTAACCGGTAGTTTTTATGATATTCGATAACTTATCGCATTCTCCTGCGTATTTGGTTAAGATTTTTGAAACAAACTTCTTAGACCAGCGTTGGGTTGTTACACTTTCCCGTGAAAATGGTCAAGGAACATATCAAGGTTATCCGTTGTTTATTGTAAATACGATGGCTTTTATTGTTTCTTTGAGATCTGCATTAGGATTCAAACACATTTTATTTGGTGTATGGTTTTCCAAGTCTATTGCCCGCCTTGTAACGTCTCGTAATGTAATTGGGTTGGGGTAAGCCGTGTTCCTCAGAAGATGTTGTCTTGATTCTGTCCCTTATATCTTATGTATGTTCGAATTGTTTTACAGGATAGGGTGTAAATAAAAAGTAAAATGAAAGAAATGGCACAGTTTCCACTGTGTCTAAAATGAATTGAGTCTTTAGAACAAAAAAAGAGTACAAAATACTGAGGTAAACTGCCTTTATTTTAGAAAAATAATTCAAAAAGTGTAGTTTTAAATGTTAAATGTAGTTTTAAAATATTAAAATTCTTTTGATTTTTGCTTTTCTTTCTCTAGACTTCCAAATATTTTACATTCTTGCTCAACCCAATCCAAACTTGTTATTTATTATCCTCGTTTTTTATTTGTTTACTTTCTTGAAGTGTGCATTACACAAATTATATTCTAATGGGAGGATTTTAAAACAATTTTTTTTCTCTTCTTCTTCCCTGAACATTATGCCATAAATTGTGTTTTATTTGCTCTTTTACCAGTCTCGTTGTTATGTAAGAAAAGGCCTCTGTTTTTTTTTTTGTCGTGGTTATAAAAGAATATGTGTCTGCAAAAGATTTAAAAAAAAATAAACTCTTACGTTATAAAACATTTGAAATCCTTCATGTCATTATTTGTATTCCCACTTGACACTAAACGTTGCTGTGTCGAGGCTGTTGCTTTTGTCTTGTTTACCGAACGTATTTCGACAGGAATATTTGAAAACAGAATTTATTTGTTCTTTCCTGACTGCTGCTGTCTGTTGCTGTTACTGCTGATATTACAAAATAAATAATATTTTTTTAATATCTTGCCTTATATTTGTCTGGTGTGCAATAAAAAACGGGAATTATCGGTGTAACGTTTTGGTACAAAATTTAAAAATTTTGTTTGTTTATGTTTCAAGTCGTTTGTACTTAAAAAAAATTTGCTGCATACTTTAAGGTTGCAAAGAGCAGGAAAATGGTACCACAATACTTTCATTCTGGGGTCATAAAACTTGTCCCTCTCTGAGGTACTGTGAGATGATTTTTTTACTGCATACTTTAAGGTTGTTTAGATGTGGTAGAACGAGCAAAACTTTTATTCTGGGGTCAAAAATATGTTCCCTCTCTGATGTACTGTGAGATGATTTTTTCACTGCATACTTTAAGGTTGTTTAGATGAGGTAAAGCGAGCAAAACTTTCATTCTGTGGTCAAAATTGTGCTCTCTCTCTAATTTACTATGGGATGATATTAGCCGTCGAGATCAATATCGCGCGAATCATGTGCAGGTTCCTATAGAACTATGTCAGGTCAGTGGTTGTTTTACCTGTTGGTCATATTAGAGCATTCAAAACTAACAATGGTTGCCTCCTTCTCTACATTATTGATAAAAAGCTGCAGAAAATTGCATTGTACGTCTTCCCTTTTTGCATATTTACTGATTAAACGATGATCGGTAATCACCACGATGGCACAGTAACATAAAAATCACTTTCGATCGTGGAGATTTTCATCTATTCTCGCATATGCAACACCATCAGATCCTTTTAATTGCTTCGTCATTCACCGCGTAAGCTCGATGTCAATGCGGAATCTTGTTCCACTGTCATATTTACTTGGATCACAATGGATAGAAGGTGCACCAACCAACTACTCGGACTTGATTGCAATGTCATCTTGATCACAGTGACCATGCTTACAGTCATTTCATCATAGGACGACACCCTGGGAGACTGCAGATCTCATCTAACGATTCTGCCTTGGGTGTGGGTCTGCTAAAGATGAGGAAGGTGTTATCCACTTTCTTTGTTAATGGCACATCTCTTGTGAGGCGCCTATTTAGGTCTTTAGGCTGTCCATTCCTTATCAGCTTAACAGAGTTATAAACTGATATCAACGATATAGCTTCGTTTATTAAACTTTCAGGCTGGATTCCAGCGTAGGGTAGTCATGCTTTTAATATGTGGCTCTTGCGCTGACCAACTACCTCGCTATTTTTTAGGAATTGGTCAGTACAGGAACTGCGCTTAACTGTGACATTATAACGAGCCGCTATACGTGCTCAAGTGAGTTATGGTAATCAGAAATAGAACTGGCCTCCGCCAGTAACAGCATCCTGTCTCACTCAAGCTAAAGTATGGTCAACTCTTACAATTTTTAATCAAGAATTGGAGATTTGATTCGCGATGATTGTCTTTCTCAAGATTTTGTACCTTATTTTTCTCTTTTCTACACTTTATCTTTGATTTCTTTGAGCCTTTTCTGCTAAAAGAATTTTTAATTATTTTTAATTGACCTTAGTCTTTTTCCAATCTTATTGGTTTACAATTTCATTTGTACTTTGAACTTATACTGGATTATTAATATTTTAAAGCATACTTTTGTGTATTTATGACTTTTGCTTTTAATTTCCTGTTTTCCTTTGATCAGGTTCTTTTCATTTTTATACCCTTTTTTATTTGATGTTGTTTCGTTAGCACTGACTGCATAAATAATAAATATAAGTTTTAACCCTTTTTTTTGTTATCCTATCAGTATTAAATTTCATGCTTTTTTAACTTGTAGGGAAATTATTTTTGTTAACAATTTATTGCATACACTAAGGAGTAGCTTATTTATTTTTTTGTTTTTTATACAAGAAAAGAATACAAGAAAAAGGTTTAACACTGAGATCTATTAAAACAATTGGTGAAACTTATTGAGAGAATTGGGGATATGTTATTTGTTGTTGTTGTTGTTATTGTTACTATTAAATTATCATTTAAAGGACTGTAGCAGCGCCTTAAATTGCTTAAATGTTCTTTGTTAAGTTGAAATCAAATGTTAAGCTTTTTCCAATTCGAATATCAGCCTAAAGGGAATTAATTTTACGGGCATCCATGTGTTGTTTAAACACAATTAATCGTTTTTCCTTTTTACTTTTTTTGTTTGTTATATGTTTTTATTCTGTTCTTTATATAAGTTGTAGTTACTAGAAATCTATTATTTTTGCACGACATTAAAAAGTTTTATTTAGTATACTCTCTTAAAGATCCTCTAACAAGACTTTTCTTAAATCTGCATCATAATGTCGTCTCAAAATTCAAGTTCAACTTATAATGTTCCATTTTCGTTAGAGAAATAAGTCTTAAAGTGCAATAGTACTTCTGACAATAAACATTTCCCCCTAGGACGCTCATAGTATACTTACTTACGAATTACTGAATTACTTAATTGATCATTACAACCCATTAATCAGGATTACAATATTCGCACACCACTCATGTTGTTTGTGTGATTATTTTTATCCATGTGTGGCGGTACCTAATATTTAATTTCGAATCCGAACGGTAGATGTAAGAAAACTTTTCATGGCAATATTATTTTACTCTCTGGGTTTTTGTCAGAAAACTGCTGAGAGAAAGTCACCGAAAGAAGCATTTTTTCTTCACATTTCTTATGTCGCCTTTACTTATTATATTCATGGTTTTCCTCTTACCATGATAACCCCAAAGTATTTTTGCAATTTATCCTCCAGTATTATTTTCCCACTATAGTCCTTCTGACGTTTCCGCCCCATTTTTGCAGCCCGGTATTCATGGTTTTCCTCTTACCATGATAACCCCAAAGTATTTTTGCAATTTATCCTCCAGTATTATTTTCCCACTATAGTCCTTCTGACGTTTCCGCCCCATTTTTGCAGCCCGGTTTTCAATGCACTAGAATTCAATGGGTTAACCAGGTTTATGTTTTGTAAATCCGTACCTCTTAGGTATGTTATTCATTTCCACTTTTCAGATCACTGCTTGATAACTAAGTACCCATGTAATGCATACTGTGCTACGCTTATAGCAATTGTTTATTGTCTTCTTACAGTCCAGGACAGTCACTTTTCCCATATTTACAGATGCTATTGCCCTAATTGTAATTTGGCTATTATTGAGAAGACATTGAAATTTCTGTATGTCTAGTTTACACAATTGTCACTAGTCCAGACCATAAATTCTCTGACCGCACGTATCTACGTTTGGTAAATCTTTTTATAGTATGGTAGTTTGGTTTGTGGTTCTTTTATCTCCATGTTTAGAGTCATCCATGTAGCAACTGGTCTTAATGGATATTTATGCTGTGGACCATTTGACCCCGAATGTCGATCTGATATCAGAATGTTGAAGTTGTCTGCGATTTATATGTTAGACATCCTGCCGAATAATTCAACATTATCGTTCCAGTGATACGATAATTATCACTCCAGTGATACGAATTCTGGCTCTAATTGATCCATTTCTCTATTGGTTGTAGTTAAAGAAATTGATACGGAAACATTTCTAAAAAGACTCATATAATCGGTTCCGAGCTTTGTTTTGGCAGATGTAACTAGTACATGATACCCCTCCTCTTGCATGCAAATTATTAAAGCCATCTATTAAAAAACAATTATTGATTTCTATTTACTATACCTTATATGATAGTAAATTGAAAGAGTTAAAGTTTTCTCGATTTTCACACACTGTTCTCATGCATAATAAACAAAATCGCCATTTAACCGTTATTCTCATTCCCCAAGCACTCGCAACGATTTTTATTCCTACCTGTTCACTATTTTCTGCTCCATGTTCGTTAAGACAAACACATTCATCCACTCATTTTCAATAAATCCTCAGGGGTTTTTGAACAACAGCAACAACATGTATAAAAAAAAACCAACACGTACATACACTACCTAAAGAGAATATGTAAAGAGAAGACCTAGAAAATTACTCATACGTTGTATGTTTGTATGTAAATATATATGTCGTGTCTGTATGTGTACATGTTTGTAATAAACTAAATTACATACAATTCATACAAGTGTCTAAAGGGAATAGTAAGTAGCAATACAATGACAACAGCAGCAACAACAACTGAACAAAAAGAGTGAAGAAAAAATCCGGCCTGCCAAAAGCACACACGGAGTCATAAACTATGTTTAGTTGTAGTAAAAATGTCAGTCAGTAAGTCCATTGCTTTACTTGCAATATAGTACCCAGCAGCAGCAGCGACAAAAACAGCAACAATTGTAAATCCTTCATTATTATTTTTACTCAAAATCCTGTCACATACACATTCATAAATACTCTCTGCAACGCTCATGTATGTTTGTGTGTGTTAGTTATTACACTCTTCCATATGTTTATCTCTATTTGTTTCTTTGCAATGGAAATGCATTAATAATCATGGCTGTCTATTGTAAGAGACAGTGTTTGTTTGTGTTCTTTTTTTCTGTTTTGTTTTACGTGTGTACGCGAATATATTTTGCAGGGGGGGCAGAGAGAGTGAGAGTATGAGTGTATTTGTATTTATTATGCATTAAAATACGCACGGCTTTTGTTCCTGTTGCTGTTTTTTCTCTCTTGTTTTTATTTTTTGCTTTTCCGTCAGTATTGCACACGTATTTAATTCATTCTTTAACGTCACGTTATTATATTACATTTAAAAGGGGGGAGTCTTTTTCTGCTTGATTTTGCTTTACACTGAGAATAAATCCGAGTGAAAATTGCAGCGTGGTGTTGCAAAAAATTAAAAATTTATTTTCAAATTATAAACGAAAGAAATGAAATTGTTTGAGGTCGTTATGAGGTTATGGTATAGGGTCTACTAAGTTTAAGTTTTTCGTTTTTCCTTCAAATAAAAACTTTATTTTTCCCCGATTTCAAAATCTTAAGTGAGCTTTGATTTCCATTTCGTTACAATGTGGACCATGTCACTATATTCGAAATACAACGTCCTTTCAACGATCAGCTCTGAATTGGTTGCAGCAGTCGACTTTGATGTGTGTTTTAGCCACTATATCCGTATCTCGTAAAGAATGTTGGTTTTTAAGTACTCTAACCTCACGCAGACATAGTCTTTGATACAGCCCCACAAAAAGAGCCTAGCGGTGCATAAACTTGATGACTAATAGACGTTCTAACGACTTACTGTTTATGGAATTTTGTCATGAAATAAACTCAAAACCGGTGGTGTTGTGTGGTTTCTGGCAGCGTCTAGTTGAAACCACATACGGTTCAGATCATAATCATCAATTGCATGCCAAAAAAATTCGTTAATCATAAGGTCATATGACTTTGAGTTGATGCCAACGTCATTATGACTCAATTCCCACAATGCGTACCGGACAGTCCACTTTTATAAGGTGAATGGCTTTTCAATCATATTACCTCTGCTACTACTACTACTACTACTACTACTACTTAAGCGACTGGAATGCCATTTCTCATCGTTCTTGAGGGAATATGGGCCACCAGCCTAAAATCCACAGTAAAAAGTGAGCTTTTCGGGATGCATTAGACCTTGTCGCATCTCATTTGAATTGGCATCGTTCGAAATTCGACAATTCGTCTCGAAATGGGCCTCATCACTAAAGATGCTTTTTTTAATTGAAATTAGGCTCAGTTGCCAAATTCTCCAGAGTCTTTTCAGCAAACACAAGTCGTTGTCTATGGTCATCTAAGGTTATTTGGACGACCAAATTGAATAAATAACAAGTAATTAGACAATTGAGGCTACAGATAGAGGGCCTTTATCAACTGCCAATGTTCGGAAGTGGCTGTTGGAAGACCCAGTGCAATTCGAATTGTAATTGACGTGTTTTTAAAATTAAGAAAACTGGACTGGGTGTACACCATAGCCATCGTATCATATAAAATTTGTTAACTCCCTATTCTGATATGCGTGCTATTTGTGAATTGTTTTCACGTGATAGTAACCACATGGCTTACCAAAAGTGCTCGAAAGTAATGCCTTTTCCTCACAGCGAATTTTTTAAAATGAAGGTGTGTAGAAGACCAGCTTCTGTATCCTTTGTATCAGGGGTTCCTGGGAGAATATTTTCTTGAGCTATCCAATTTACAACAAACGGCTGTGTAGACTGTTGAGGATTTCAAATTTGCTAGAGGATGAATAACCTTTATGCCGTTACCAACGGTTCGATTCGTCTTTACGAATGGAACTTTAAGGGCAGTAGTGGGAAAGTGTCCTTTTATGACAATCTCACTGTCTACCGTTTCTAAACTAAGCCAAATCTAGATTTCTGTCAGTGTATTGGTAGATTTTTCTTCCCTTTTTATCTCCCCTATATTTTGCAATGTCCTTTTCACAATGGCAAGGAGTTACTACTTCTAGCTTGTATTTCTTCTCCCCATTACTTTATCTCTTCTATATATGCGTGTATTCAGACGTACCTATGTTCATAAGTGTTGACTGTGTATGCGTGTATTTTGTTAAATTTTTGTAACAATACATTGTGGATATAGAATGCATTGCAGCAGAAAATCAACATAATTTTGGTGTGTATATTTACCTTTATATTGTTGTTGTTGTTGTATTTGTTTTTCAGCTATAGCAGTAATTTGCCTTTTTCTCCCTTTTTATTTGCAATAGATTGTGTTTTTTTCTTTGGTTAAATAAATTATAAACTCACATGTATTTACATACAACCATACATATACAAATATATGTACACATGTGTATAAGTGAATGTGTGTTTTGCATTTTTGCGTGGGCTTGTATTATTATATTCTAATAATTAGAACATGACTCCCAGCTCTGTATGTTTGTATATTAACCTCCCGTATTCCTTGAATAGTTTGTAGATCATGAATAAAAATCATGGGACAATTTCAACTTGTTTTTGGCATTTTTTTGCTTTAAAATTGCAAAACTGTACCACAGCGAATTATTTTGTACAATATATGACGTATTTTAACGTTTTTTAGGTAATTTAGCTGTATAGGAGGATAATTTTAATGCAATTTAAGACATATTAATTAATAAGTACAGACCTGAAAGGCATTTCGAAAATTTTTGTTAATTTTGCCTGTTTATTAAACTTTTTTGTTTCCAAAATAGAACAGATTCAATAAATGAATTGGAGATCAGCATAATAGCAGGGGTGCTAAAAGAAACCTACTATCATACCATATTAAAAAGGAATTCTCACAATTTTTGTCAATGCAGAAGAAGCATCACTACAGAGGTCAAAGATTTACCAGCGAGACCAGATTTATCATGATGCAGCACGTGGAACTTTTTTTCATACGCGCTAAATACTCGCTTAACCTTTTCTTAACGAAGCATTTATTAATTTAATACTGCCACCATAGGATCTATTGTACTTCCCTCATACTTTGTAGAGTTTCCCTAAAATGTTTTCTTAATACTGCAACCATAGCATCTGTTGTACTTTCTCATACTTTATAGGGTATACCTGTTATGTTTACTTTAAACAAGCCTACTGCCCTGATAAACCTCAGAATGCTCTGCTCGGTGTCAACAAAGCTAATTTCCTGCTCAGCACATAGCATGCATTCAGGTTTTTCGTTCTGGGATACATTAATGCCTTACAGGTTCTAAAAATATGCTCCAATGATTCCTTATCATGGTCAAAGAATCTCTAAGTTGGACTCGAGATAACTGCCATTCTAAAAAATGTACTCTGAGTATATAGTGTCCTGTCAAAAGACTGGTTATGAAACTTAGATCATCTCTTATTGTAGTTTCCCACCAAAAGTTTTGATCGGGTTTGAGCGGAGTGTTTGTCTCTCTTTATCTTCCCTTTCGTCCAAACATCCTACTCTACTCCACAGAAGATTTTTTTACCCATCAACGAGATGTGAAAACTGCCCTCTTCGTAAGATTGTCTGTTTGCTCTTTGGGGAGAATTCCCACATGGCCTGCGACCCAGAAGTGGATAACCTTATACTGTCTACATAGCTGATTTAGTTTCTTTAAACTGTCCCATCGTATCTTTTATTTAACTTCATAAGAGCTGAATGGTCGAAAGGCGGCTTGACTGTCAGATCGTATTGCTATGTCCTGCCTTTTGTACTTCCCCTTCAAGTTGAATTGACCACATATTTCAATGGCATAGACTGCAGCTTGAACGTTACCCGCGGTTTTATCCATGAGTGGCGGGACCTACTATTTAATGTCGACTTTGAACAACAGATTTGGGAAACTTTTCATGGCAATTTTCATTT
Source organism: Sarcophaga variegata (assembly GCA_932273835.1). NCBI lineage: Eukaryota > Metazoa > Arthropoda > Insecta > Diptera > Sarcophagidae > Sarcophaga > Sarcophaga variegata. The sequence goes on along the minus strand of OW026361.1, from coordinate 22,039,054 downwards.
ACTCTCGAGAGTTTTTGCCACAAGCTGCTGAGAGGAAGTCGCTGAAAGAAATATTTTTCGCTATATTCGTAAGAGATATCCGAACGAGGGTTTGAACCATGGCCTTACGCTTAATAAGCCAACACACTATCTACTAGACTACGACGACTACTACTACTGCTAATAGTCTCGGGCTCTAAACAATTTTTTAAATTTATCCGTAATTTGTTTCTTCTTCCAAAATATATAGGATTTGTGATGTCATCCAAATAGATTTGTTTCTGAAACGATTTCATCGTCCGTCAGTCCATGGTTGCATAATTGACTGCGCAATTTGTCAATTCTACTTCCAAAATATATAGGATTTGCGATGTATCAAAATAGATTTGTTTTTGAGATGATTTCATCTTGTCAAATTGTCAATTTTGTTATATTTAAATCCTTAGAATAATATCGTCCGCCTATAGTATTTGTTTAAGCTATGCAGTAAGCTATGAACTGTGGTTGCACATTGCAAGATGATATAATATCACGTGGCTTCTTGTTTGTCCCTTTTACCAATACTTCTTTTTAAAATCTTAAAAATCCATTTTCTTTGTTTATATAAAAATTTTACCATTTATTTTGATATTGACAGTAGTGAACAGTGCTTAAAACATTAAGTTGACAACACTGTTTAAGGGTGACTGTTATTGCAGGGTGTTTAAAATTAATTTAAAATGTCTACTGGAATGACAAGTAAGTGGCTTTCTTTGTTTCCTCTTCTAAGAGGAATTTAAAATGTTAAAACTTCATTTTAAATATTCTGACACTCTTTAAAGGTAATTTGTTTTAAATTAATTACAGTCTTAATTACACGGTGATATAAAAGTCAAGTTAAAAAAAATGTCCATTAATAATGGAGACGGCTGTAGAGTTTGAAAAATTTTAGAAAAAAAATTTTTAAATCCTTCCACTAACATTTTAAATTCTCAATTTAAATTGAGAAAAAAAAAACTCAAATTGCTTGCCACTTCACTCAATTCACAGCCCCAAACAATAGGCATCATTTACAACGTTTGCAAATTTTTCTAAAAGATTTTTTTGTTTTATTCCGTTTTTATCTTTTCCTAACATGTGAATCCTTCAATAGATTGCATTTGATGAACATATGCAATGCAGCAGTAGAAAAGGGATGTCCTTTGCGGGCTGCAATCTTTTATCTCGAACAATCTTATGAAATCTTGCCAATATTTCTTATCTACCTAACGTAGAGTAGAGTACACTCGAAATGTCTTAAACTTCTCTCGAACAGCCAACAAACTTGTTCAGAAACCTATAATAAGTTATTTTAATACATAAAATACTTCAGTTTCATTCTTTCTTGTAATCTTTTTTTTTTCTTTTTTCTCTGAATATGTCTTCGACAACAACTTGAATTTGTCTGTGTTGAGGCTTAAGATGAAATAAAAAGTCTATGAAGCAAGAAAATACAAAAAAAAGTTTTTCTTTTCAACATTCCAACCAATACCACCAGCAGTAAAATTTTGTGTTTTCCATTATATTTCCCTCAACAAAGACAATATTTTTTCACACTTTATTTTAAAAGATAAGAAATCTTATAAGGAGCAAGGAAAAAATCATTTATTTTTCTGTTTACAATGAAGGGGGGAGAAGGAAAAAAGTAATGGAAAAGAATTTAAAGAACGTATATTAGACAGGAGAAATGGGAGATAAGTGAAAGTGTTAGAAAGGTTATATTCGGCTAATACCGAGTATAACTCGGCTCATACCGAGTTCAAAAAATTTCAAAATTGAGCCATACTGTCGGGAATTATAATCATTTGGAATAATTTAGTGAGAGTAGTTCAAGCTGATATTATCTCGCTGCAGTCTCGCTACCTACCTAGTACGTTGCAACTGCCATTCTTTATCATTCCTTTCCCTTATTATTCTTTAAACGTTGCTCCTAAAATAGTGATTGGGGAAAAACCGATAAAATATCTAATATGAGTCGTTTTAAGATGAAGAGGAGTAGAAGGGAATGTTTCAGAACTCTTGAAACATTGAAATGAACTTTGAGAAGAAAGTCCACGCAAGTCTCGTTGATTTAAAAGTTGTAACGAATCATAGGTAAACCAAAGTAAATAGATCCCAAAGTTACTGTGGTTTACCAGTCATAGCAGAAGTTTTTAATACAAGGTTCGTAATCAATGGTCAATAAATCATATTGAATTCAATATTATTGCCTTGGCATCATGATAATGCAGCTACTCGTACATACTATATACATACATATGTACATAATTGTGGTCATTATAACCCTTTGGACAGGATTACGATCTAGTTTCTCATACCATTTGTGGTGAGCGTATTAATTTTTATACATGAGTGGTGTGACCTACAGTTAAAGGTCGACTCCGATTTTTGAGAAACTTTTCTTCAGAATTTTTTTTCAGAATTTTTGCCAGAAATCTTGCGAAAGAAAGCCACACGAAATATTTTTTCATATTTTGTTTAGTTGGAGATGTCTAACCTGGGCTTTGAACCGAGGCTTCTCGTGTAATAAGCTAATACACTACTACTACGGCAACTACTCAGTTACCATAACATCTTAATCATATACCCCAGCCACCATTTTTCTTCTTCTGTTTTTTCCATCTAAGATTTGCTCATTTTCCAAAATCCTCAAACATTGTCCATAAAATGTTTGGAGAGAACCACTTTTTATATTGGAAAAGACATTTACACAAATGTGCAGCATGATGTGTCTGTACTACTTCAAGAAAGAAATCGTAACATTACGGTCAATTGAGCATTGTACCCTGCGCTGATTTTCATCACCAGCACAAGTCATCTCACTGTTAGCACTAATCCTCTCATTGCTGCCAATAAAAACAAAAATTAGTCTAAATGCCAAGCAGCAACATGTCGCGTTGCCTTTAAAATAGTAATTTCCATATTCACGCATGTATTCTTTTTTTGACAGATTACTGTGTTTGCTGTGTTGGCTCTATTGTATTTATAACATAAGCAGCATCAACTTCTATTGGCGCGGCGCATTTAAAATGCATTCTATTTTTGACAGATTGCCACGCCGCAAGTGCTGCGTCTAATGTGTTTATATCAGTAGTTAATACTGTGATCTGTACTTTGATTACAGGTTATAAAAACTGATTTTTGCTCACCCTCTACCACGTTTCTCTATATTATGTGAAAGATTCTCTTGTTAATGTTCATAAATTCTAATGTTTTGATATTTTCAAAATGTCTCAGCATGATTATTCTATTAAAATTTTACATGTGTATGTATGTATGTGTAGGAGAGAGAGAGAGTTTAATTGTGTGATTTTATAAGTAATTTAATTCCGTTTCTTTTTTTCCTCATAATTAAGCATTTTATTGTGTTGTTGACAACAATAACAAAAATCTCTGAACATGTCTATAAAAGAAAAACACACACACATATATGTGTATGTGTATATACACAAATGCATCATATTTAGATTTTCAATAAATATGAATATTTTTTATGACAATTGATTGCCAACCAACATATAATGACAACAAGGACAGTTACAAGAAATGTATAATAAAATAACAGCAACAACAACAATAATAATAACATGATGTAAAATGTCATAAACAGTCAGTTACACATAAACACATATACACACATGCATACATACAAAGATAAACAGTTTTAATATTAATTGATGAATTTGTGTTGGCAAATGATGTGCATTGAAAAAGAAAATTAGAACAAGTGGTGCTGCAAGAGATAAAGGGAGAGGAGAAGTAGGGAAAAAAAAGAAAAGCAATGCAAATTAAATCAAATCATATTAAATCAAATGTACGAGATAAAATTTTATTGAGTGTAATGAAAAGAGATGCGAGAGAGAGATTATAATTATTGGTTTGTATGTATTGTATGTAAATGAAAAGTGTTGCTGTTGTTGTTGTTAATGTTTATTAACACTGCAATCAATTTGAAAGTAATTTGTTGTTCTGTTATTCTATGTAAATTGCAATGACTTGTTTTCTCTGTAAGCGTGTGTGTGTTGTGAAAGTTTTGAATACTTTTAAAGAGTGTGTACACGTTTTAAGAGCATACTTTAAGGTTTAATAATTACAGAAACAAGTATTTTTTGTTTATACTATGTCCGGTAAAATGCTGGTTGCAATCCACGGACTACACGATAGTCTGATACATAACTTAAATCACTTCTCCTTGTAAATACCCAACAAAACTTAAGATTATCTCAAACACGTTCTAGTTTTAGCAGAGTGTCTACATGAATTCATCCATCCTTTTACCGAACTTATTCTCGTAAACCATTCTTCCTAATCCACAAAAGGGTTCAAGGCACTTTCATAGGCGTTGTAGTTATCTTTCTGGCAGACTGATCTTATTGCCGCTTTATCATAGGAATTGAATGCACGAACTAACTATCTAACAGTCAGGAGATAGTATTGCTATGCTCTTTATTACCAGAGAATGATCCCTCTCTCTCTCCCTCTCTCTTAAAAGACTATATAGTAGTCACAGTATTTCCTTTATTCTTATTCTGAGTTAGCTGAAGCTATCGACGGGACAGTTGATTAGGGAACTAAAGCCATTATCTTTCTTAGATCACGATGTCCCAAATTAATGTCGCGTCAGTTTTGTCTCCCTTTAACATAACCTTAGTCTTAATGGCTCTGATCCTCACTATCATAAGCAATGGGCTGAAATCCAACAGAGCCTGCGACATCGTTAAAACACAGGCTCTCATTGCCACGGTTATATCAACAGCAAGCCCGTCTCCATAACTTATCCAACCTGAGCCCTTTTCAGGGACATATTTGAAAACGTCTGGAAGTTGATCAGTAAAAATATCCACTTTTTTAAATGTATCGATAAGTTGAGTCGACGTACATATAACATCCATAACTAAATCATACCAACTGTTCTTGTGGTCCAAGATTTTAGGATAGCATCTATATATACATACTGTATAAAATTGCACCTCAAGATTATCTGTGCTCCATGAAATAGAACCATTCTGTTCTGATAACGCTTTAGCCTACTACTTTTTACTTTTTATTTTTGAATAGACCCCCCTGTTTTTAAATGTTGTCTAAGTGCAAGGGTCCATCTCCATATATTTTTTGTTTGTGCCTGCTTTTGTTGTGTGTCTTTTTCAAGGTTTTCATTTGTCTTGCTTTCGTTTTGATTAAATTTAGTGTTGTTGTCAGTTGCTGTTGTTTTTGTTCTTATTTTACGTCTGGTTTCTACGTTTCACTACTCGTTTCTCGCCATTATTTTGTTGATGATTTTCAACATGTTTCAAGTCGTGTCTAACGAGCTTCTATTGTTTATTTATAAAAGAAAAAACAAGGAGTATAAAAGAGAGAGAAAGAGAAAAATATAGAAAGAGGAAAATAGAAAAGTATTGATTTAGTATTTTTTTAATAGAAATAAAACAAAAACCATCGTTTTTTTTCTTTGTTGCTTTAATATTAAGTGATATTTTTTGTTTAGATGGCCAATTGATATTGTTATTGTAATTTAATTAAAAATATGGCACTTGTGTATAAATATGCAGGTATGATATAGTTTAATAATAACTTTTTAACGTAAATATAATTAAAAGTAACCATGAGTGTTTATTAGCTCGCCTAATTACAGGCAACAAATTCTACTTATCGTGACATACAGTGAAAATGACTCACCTACGATTTGCCATTAGAACTCGTGAACACGATGTTAGGTAATCACCGCCTTCACCTAGAGACTCATTGATTTATTCTGTCATTCAAAAGCAGAAAGAGGAGCAGAGGGGGAGGAGAAAGGTAGAAAGTGAAGAAGGGGAGACAAAGTAGAAGAAGGGAACAAAATCAAGAAAAGAAAGAGAAATAAAGAAAAACTAAAACAACAATTAGCATTCACGGTACACATAGAAAATGTCAATTTTTCCCTCTAAAGGTGTCCTGATAGCCTGTCGATCCCGGTTATGATCTTACTTCCTAAAGTTTTCAGTTCTTCAAATCGACTACCTACTGTCCTTGTTTACTGGCATAAAAAATTATCCATAGTTTCTTCTGCTCCTTCACAACACATAGCCTACCAAAACCAGAAAATCTCTATTCCATCTGCTGATACTATGTCTAAAGGTGTCATGCCGCGTTAGTACAATATTAATAACTCTCATTTCCCGCCTACTCATGCTTAGGGTTAATTTCGTTGTTGTAACATTGAGCTTTCGCCGTAAGACTCGTGCAGTTCTAAAGTCCGTTCTACATTCCCATGTATAGTTTATGAGTTAATTAAACTTTACCTCAAAAATTCCAAAATTCCCTTCCTCTGTTTTAGCTTCCAAACCTGACTCCGAACTTCGCAGTTCATTAGCTGCTCCTTTGCCAATGTGACCATACGATTCTGGCTACCTGGCTAAACTTTTTCTCAAAAAATCAACATAAGAAACCGATTGGAGAGTCTGGCTTTACCAAACAGTTTCGTTTCTCCACAGCAATGGTTTTCTCAAAATCTCTTCTAAGTGCTCTTAACCCCATGTACGAGAATTTTATTTGTTGACGTAATCACCGAGTAAGGAATGAACTTCATAGCTGAAGAAAATCAGTACTGAAATCCTGTTTCCCTTACACCCAATCAACATACATGTCTACGTTGTTGTGAATGATCAGGCGGCGTTTATTGTTGCGTTCGAAGTGAGCTAGATTTCATACACAAATTCAATAGTAAAATACGGATTGCTGACAAGACAAGACTATGGAATCGACAAATTCGGATTGTCTAATAAAAGCTCTTTGGTACTGCGTACATAAAATGTTAATACGTGTACATTTATTAAAAAAATAATAATAATAACTAAATTAAGACACAAATTAAATATAAAAATTTTATTTAATGTATACATATGTATATATATATATATCAACCCAATGGTGGCAGAATACAAAGATCTAACTCTAAGAAATAATAGGTTCAATCAGTATAACTCAATAATATAAAAAAGCAGCAATTGAAAACACATTAAAATCTCGGTTATCCTAATTTGTAAAATTATATATAATATGGCAAAGAAAAAATTTTGCGTTGCAGCGTAAGAAAGTTATAAAATAAAATATTTGTGTGTGTATGATTAAAAAATATACAAAACTTTTCATGAACATGTATAGATTTTATTTTACGATATTTAGCACCAAACTAAATTAAAAAAAATAATAAGAGTTTGTAAACTTTTGTCTTTGTTGTATTTTATGAAAATATTATTTTTGTGCGTGAGTGAAAAATTGAATACTATTAAGAGTGTATTATTTTATTATTATTATTTTTGTTTTGTCCATCTGTTATATTATTTAATATGAAATTTATTGTTTATTGTGAAGTAAAATACACAACTCCTATTATCTTATGCTGGTTCTTAAATCAGTTAGGTAAAATAAACTTATTGAAATCATAATTAGCACTGACAACGGTTTAACTATTACACTGAAACAATTTCTTTTAGCTAAAGTGCATTTGTTTGCGCGATTCTTATTTATGTATGTAGTCTCTCATTCAATAAACGGAAAAGTTTTATCGCCTTTTATTTAAAAGAATTGAATTTAAAGAAGCTCGCATTTAAATTTACGATTAGTGTGTTTATTCGTTTTACGTCCTTTCCTCCCCCTATGTTCCTTATCTTTGCGAATTTCACGAACCAAAGTATAGAAGGCGTCATCCACACCCATACGTGTTTTTGCTGATGTTTCTACAAAGGGTATTCCATACTGTTTGGCTATTTCTCTAGCCTGATTCATATTTACAGCCCATTGTGTTGATGCACAGGTCTAACGGTATCTATTACTATGTTTCCAGTCTCTACATTTTTTTGCAATCTTACTGCATTGCTTTTTTCTTCTGAAGGGATATCTCAATAGAGTTCCTTAAGTCTTTTTTAGCAACTTAGTCCCCATAAGAAATTCTATCCAATTTCAAATGAAAAATTGAAAGAAACACTAAAGTATTGAAAAAATCAATTTAATTTATAAATTTCATTTGCCATTGGCTTCACTGTGCTGTACCTTAGCACTGAGGGTGTATGGCATATGTGTGAGTTTGTGTATGCATGTGCTTGCAATGACGTTGATGATGATATTGAATTGAAAACAACGAACAAAAGTAACCCTCAACTAACTGAACTTTTGAGTATCGACTGGCCTGTTTAAGCACGTTCATAGCATTTAAAATGCTCTCCCACCACCAACACTATACTCTAAAATAGAGCAACTACAACAACAATAAAATTGTTAAAAATTCAAACACAAATTTGGAAATTTGTCTCTGATATTTTTTTTCCTTTTATACTTCACACTTTATTTTTCGGTTAACCTTTACGGCAGACACATATGTACATACATATAAAGAAATAATATAACAGGAGTTAAAAAATAAAATAAATGAAGAGAAATTAAAGAAAAAATGTGAGCAAATATTTGCTGACGACAATAAGCTCTTAAAAATGGTGTTGGAAGAGGAGGTTTTTCCACTTTTAACAACTCTCACCAATACTAAACACCTTTATTACACACACTACCCTTAACAACTCTTATTCACTCAGCAATATTTAACTTCGTATTTGCAATGTTTGTTGTACGTTTGCCTGATCTGATGTCTTTAATGTGTATGTGTATGTGTGTTTAAATTGGTGTTTCATTCTATCAATGCACGTTGCAGTTTTTCACTCACTAAAAAAAGAGTGTTGCCGTTACGTTTCGTTACGTTAAGTTATCTTCTTTTTTTGGTTGTAGTTGTTTGTGCTCCCTTTTTCAACGTGTGGTGTTAAGCATATAAATTACTTCTCTTCGTACAGCAACAACAACTAGTTTTGTGTTTACACTGGCTTTACTTCCTTTCGTTCGTTCAGTGCCTATAGCATCTTTCGTTTTACGTCATTTTAAATTCAGTTTCTTATTCACTTCATCTTCGTAGCTGTGTGTCGTTTTTAGTAGTTTTTATTTTTGGTGTCAGGATGTTTTTAAAGTTTGTTAAGTTTCGTTTTTCTTCTTTTTTCTGTTTTTTCTTGTGTCTTTTGAGCAGAGAGAGACACATGGTGTGTCTAATTTGAAAGTTTTTAAAAGAAATCCAAGACATTTTGACAAGTCTATGTTATGTATTTATATTTGCACAGATTTTAAAGTGAAGAAACTGAAAATTTAAATTTTTTTAAAGCTAAACTTTAAACGGGGTTTTGAAGAAAAATCAATGCCTGCTTGAAAGTTATGCTAGCAGGAACCAGTACATTTAAGGCTTAGTTTACTGTCCTTAGCGGCTACTACCAGCCGTATAAGCGAACACAATATTAAAACTATACGCAACGATATAGAGCCACAGAAACTATGGCCCGAGAAAAATCTTACTGTTGACTTGGTTTACCTTATTGACTGAACAAGATCTGAACCCACTTTTTATTCCAGGGTTTCTGTCTATTTCCAAGAAACATTATCCAAGTATTCAAAAACGTTTCTATATCACATGATCCTTACAGTTCTGTTGAATTTCAGATGGACCTTTAAAATACTTGGTTGTTGCCCTATTATTTAAGAAAAATTTTGTTTAAAACGACACTCAGGGAATAAATAATTTCTGAAAGAAAAGTGGTCTTTAGAAGCAATGTGTACACTTGGTAAAAGTGAAAACATAAGAGGCACATTTGCCACAGCTAGAGCAAACTACTTGAATTCGAATGAATTCAGAAATAAGATTGTCTTTCTTCTCTTGAAGGAGTTCTCTTGAAGTATGGTATGATAGTCGTTTTAAGGTACATTGAGGCTTCAAACAAAATTATTTTCTCTCATTGAAGTATGGAGTGTTTGGCTACGTTTGCATTAATTCGTAACAATCGGGGAGAAATGTATACAATATTCCTGAGATTAAATAACCGAAGAATTTTATTTAAAAAAGACGAAAACAGGCAAAGTTCAAGCATTTATTTTATGTGATCAGCGAGAAATAATTTCTATTAAGGAACGGATAATCGACAGCGAGAATGCTATGCTAACGTATAGTTTAAGTGAACTTAAGAGAAGTATTTTTAGAAAAAAAAAATTGTTTCTTCAAGACTACAAACAAACCAGTTCACAGAAAACTGTTGCAATGATCATGAGCAATGATTTGTGAAGTAGGGTTTGAATAGAATTATTTTCTTATTTCTTCGATTATTTTCTATTTCCTAACTTGAAGAAACGGCTTGGTGGGTAAAAGATTTGCGAACAAATAAATAATAGAGTCCGCGGTTGATTGTTACTTAAAGAAGATGGATCGTTTTTACTTTAAACAGGGTACCGAAGCGAATGTATATCTTTGCAAAAGAGTACCTCGAATTTAAAGATCCCGAATTTATTGTGTTTTCCCTCTTAAATTGAATAATTTTAGGATCATAATATCTGCTGCTGAAAAACCAGTACGCAATCTTGGCTGAAGGAATGTATGATCAATTACGTCATGTAATATCTGCTGCAAGTAGTGCTACTCTAATGATTCTATTTAAGCCATAACCGTTTTAGGATTGTGTACGTAGTGATAGGACCGCCGTATCTCGTATCTCTATTCGAGAGAACATCTATCACATCTATCTGTTCCTTTATTGTTATCTACTATAACTTCCAAAATTTGTTTATTATTGCTTGCAAAAAATTCGGATACCAGTCATTGTAATAATTCTTGATAAAAATTTAATTTTGTTCATTTCTTATGAATGAAACAGGTTTACATATGTATTTTATCATGCGCTGTGTTAATAAAATTAAAAACATTAATTCTAGAGTCAGTACAATAAATTTCTACTTTATTTTCTATGTCTCTTCCACTTAGTTTTCTTCATAAAAATGGAACCACAAACATAAGAATGACTTCCTTGCATTTTCTTTTTTTTTCGTTTTTCATTTCCTTTGAAGTTGTAAAACTTAAACGATTTAATATTTTCTCAAAAACCCTTACAATGACGTCAATCAACTAAAGAGAGTTATTAACAAGGATTTGTTAAAAGGGGATCAAAAACAAAAACTATGGATCATAAAAATTCCCCACCAATCACCCCATTTCTAGAGTGACTATAAATTAATCACTTAAAATTCAAAAAAGAAAATAAAATTGCACTCACTCCGGCACACGCACTTTCTTTAATCGAAAAGAAAGCATACGAAGAGAATGAACAAAAAAAGAAGACAAATCAAGCAACTGTAAATAGAGAGAAGATTTTAACAGAACTACAATAAAAAGGGAGAAGAAAGTAAGAAAAAAAACTTTTTCATTATCTTTAGAACAATCGAAAATGGGGTCATAAATTTTTATTTGCAGAAAAAAGAAGAAGTAGAAAGAATTTGTAATAATAATAGAAGAGATGCAAGAAAGAAAACTTTTTAACAAATCGTATAATACTCCATAACCTCTTACACGCTCTCTCTCTCTCTCTCTTTCTTTCTCTCTTTCTCTCTTTCGCACTTTTCAAATATCGTATCTGTGTTAGTTCTTGCATTAGAACAAACACAATAATAAAAACTATGTACACATACTTACATACATGTATGTACTCTAATATTTTGCAAATGTTTGAGAGAGGAAACAAAAAATCCTTTTTGCATTTTACTAACAACAACAACAAAAGTAATAATGAATCGTAAGCAGCAGAAGTATGAAATAGAAAAAGAAAAAAAAAGAAGAAAATGAAAATAATGTTACTAAAACTGTTACCAAACAATTCAAATTCATTCGTTATGGCAATTTCTTGTAACAAAGTAAAACACTTGTTTTCTTTCCTTTCTTTAATTTTTCTTTTTTTTTTCTCCCTCTTCTTTTTTTATAAAAGAAAGCAGACAATAGCAAAAAGAAAAAAACTGTTAGGAAATACTCACATATAGAAATTGTTACCAACACACTTATTTACTTACACACTCACACATGTACATGAGCTCATACATAGTACTTGTTCAAATATTTATGACACAAGCATGCTTTGTTTACAGTGTTGTCATCATTTTAATTTATAAAAATCGTTGTCCTCGCTCCAAAAAAGCAGAAAACCAAACATAAACAAAACAATGCATTTAAACTGTTCCGGAGTTACTTATCAAATTGATCATTCCGATTCAAATCTAAAGGCTTATTCGCCAGTTCAATGTAGTATTTGAATCCCTCACAAATACGTCAATTTTTGTATTTGTAAAGATTACGTTTACACTTCGAAGGGACACATTCTCACTATAAAAATTGGGTGCCCCAAGGGTCTAGTTGGTAGTGTGCTAAACTTCAAACGACAAGGCGCACCAAGATGAGGAGATCTTGGGTGTTTCGTGATTGTCTGATTGTTGACATGATGTGATTTATGTAAATAGAAAAAGAAAATGAGAATTATTACAGAGCAATTCTCGAAAAAAGAAAATCACGATGGTATATGCACAGGACAGAATAATTCTTTTCTTGCTCCTGTAATAATCTTTTTATAATTCCAACACAGTGCACAGCAGGAGTACGAGTTTATCTCATGGGATTTGGTCTTAAAATTAAAAAAATATTCAACTTTTTTCTGGCTTACGTGTGTTATATGGGTTTTCTAGAGGAGGATAAGTCTCTATCCTGCAAAATGTGATGTAGTACGTATAAGCCCAACCAAGACAAAGTTGGTTTTGTTTTCGCGAAATTACACGGTTTTTCCTAAAGGAAATTGTGTCTGAAAAGTCAACATTGAAAGCCAGTTACTCATGCCCATAATCGACATACTTACAGCATTGTGCATGATCTGTTGGCTGTAATTATTGCGTACGTAGGTTGTTATATATATGGAAGTGTAAATCCAAATAAAAAGTATGCCCTAATGATCTATAAGAGATTGACTCAATTGATAAAAACAATCGACAAATTCGGATTATCTGCAACACTCTCTCTAACATAAGCGTGCATTGCGTGATCATATCTGTAACAGTTCAAGTCTCTTTAAATTTCTTTTTAATTCCTTACACAGAAGGACAATTATGGTGTAATGCTTGATAAGTCGTCACTACTTTTCCTGGAAGTTTTAACCTTCGGTTGTTAAACTATTTATATTTGTAAGTATGTAGTAAACCTTTCAGCGGAAAGTAACATGTCCTTCCATTTAATCCTCTAGCTCTAGTATATATGTATATGTTGTCGAAGATAATTTGATAAACTTTGCAACAACAAAATTGTGCTCTTAATAACCGGGATTAAGACTAAAAAATGTGTAGATATCGTTGTAGTCTAGTCGGTAGTGTGTTGGCTTATTGGACGCAAGGCGTCGATTCAAACCCCACGTCAGACATCTCGAACAAAACGAAATATGAATATTTCTACGGCGACTTCCTCTGGCACTAACACTGACAGTAAAAAAAATTGCCATGAAAAACTTCTCAAAAATCTGCCGTTCGGTAGGTCCCGCCACTCATATGTATGTATATAAAATTAGCACACACAGCATAAGTAGAAGCTAAGTCGTAATTCTGGGGGTTGTAATGACCAATTATATATGTATGTGAACACGTTTTCTGGAATCCAAAATTAAAAAGGAAGAAAAAAACACTGAACTTAGTGTCAAAAGCACTGTGTTGACAATATTATTTTGTTACACTTGCATGCTTTCTTCTGTACATTCACCCATTTAACCAAAATGCTATTTTCTTCGTTTTTTTACTTTAAACTCACACTCTCTTATTAACTTTTATATTGGATATGCCATAATATAATTTGTTCTTCTTCTTCTTACTCCACTTAATATTTCTTTTGATTTCGTCATTGTTTTCATTTTGTTGTTCCTTTTTTGTTTTTTTTTTTTTGCGGATGACTCATACATTTTATTTGGCCAAAAGAGGCAAAAAAAACTTACAACTTAAAATAGCAAATTACCCTTGTCAAATATACCAACAATCTACTTAAACGGGGCAAAAAAATGGAATAAAAGAGAGAAGCAAAACTATTGCTTAAAGTGTTGTCAACGTATTACTCCTATTACTACTCTTTTGACACCTTATTTTCGTATTTTTTTTAAGAAAATTTTAATTTTAAGAAAGAAATTCTATAAACAGAAGTATTTAAAGGAAAACTTAAAATTGTTTCCTTTGACCTTTGTTCAAATGGCTGTATGCTTATACATACATCTTGTCATCATAAATACAACCTTTCAGCCAGGATTAGCTTCTCACACCGCTTATGTTGTATGTGTTCATTTGTACCCTTAAGCAGCAGGACCTACAGTCTAAAGTCGACTCTGAACGAAAGATTTTTTAAGAAACTTTTCATGGAATTTTTGTAAGAAATCTGTTGAGAGGAAGTCGCCGCAGAAATTTCATACTTCATTTTAATCGAAATGTTTTATCTGGGCTCTGTTACTAGTGATAACTAAATATAAATTTTGAATGAATTTGACAACTCTCTGTGGAATATATATAATACGCTGCTGTTTTTTACTGTATCTCCTGATAGCGATACCTTCCGTTCTATTTATACTTCATTTATTGTCGGTCTGTTATTTTTATTATTTTCTTTCTTTTGTGGACTAGAATTTACCAAAAATCGTACAATTGCTATGCAAGTAAATCACAGAATTATAGGCTCTTGTAAAAAAACTAAAATTCAAATCAATTATTTCGCTCGCTTCTATTATTTTTTCCTCTACTGTTTATAATTTTCTTTTTTTTAGTTTCCTAATAGAAAATTATTTCTGCATCATCATAAATAATATTATTTTTTTTCTGTGCCATTCGAAAAACATGTTTAAATGTTTGTTACTGTAACGAAAAAATATCCTCACTTCAGTCGCGTTTAGGCGAAGAAAAAACCTCCCAAAAAATTTAACTTCAAAACTCATTTTTTGTTGTAAATCTTTGCTTTTTTTTTTAGTTGTCTTGAATTTTTTATTCTTTTATTTTAATTTTGCCGCCGTCTTTACAGTAATACATGATTTTTTGTTTGTTTTTGTGTTAACACCCTGCATTAGTTAGTTTCGGAAATATAACCCATAATAGATTACATTCCAACCCTGATTGGACTGACGAACTTTAGCATGATGGTGTCCCATGGGTTTTCTTCTGATATGCAGTAAGATCGTTGTTGAAAGTGTTGCATGTATTCTTATGATTCCTCTTCCTTATCACAGAATCGATATATTGGATTTGAAGCGATTTCCATTTTAAAAAACTGTTCTTTAGTTTACAACGTCCCATCACAAGGCCGGTTATTATTCTCATGCAATTCCTGGATAGACTGATGCATCTTTTCCCTATAATTACCTAGTAGAAGTTCACATTGTCTTTAATCCATCCGACTTGACAAGAATCCCTGATCTCTCTGGTAGTATATCCTTTTTCGGGCACCAATACAATGTGGCCTTGCAGTCGCTGTAGCGTCCTAGATAGTGTGTTGGCTTATTAGACCAGCTTGTTTCGAACATAACGAAATATGATAAATTATTTTATCGGCACCTTCCTTCCTCTCAACATTTCTGGCAAAAGCTCTGACTGTAAATAAAATTATCAAGCAAAGTTTCTCAAAAATCTGTCGATCGGAGCCGACTTTAAACTGAAGGTCCCGCCAATCACATATGAAAATTAACACACACAGCATAAGTGGCATGATAAACTAGGTCGTAATCCTTAGTGGAGATATGTAATGACCAATTATGTATGTATGTAAGAGGCAAATTTCTTACCTTATAATTATCTAGTAAAAGTTCACATTGCCTTAAATCCATCTAGCTTGATCAGATCAGAATCCCTGATGCCTTTGGTCTATCTTTTTTTTTTTTTTTTGGGTGGGGACCAATACAACGTAACCTTTTTTTTTCGATATTATTTCGATATTATTGGTTCAATGACTTTAAAAGTCCTTTTCCTGATAATCGCATACAGCACATTCGTACATTAACGACTCGCCAGTGAATGCCAGAAGACATTCGACAGATAAAGTGTTCTTTCGAATAAGGAAAGTCTTTTTTGTCTCTTATAAATTTATTTCCTCCTCTCACATAATATTCTGCTAGTTCCAAGCATTTTAAACACAATTTATTTTCTCGCCGCACTATTCGCCTGTGAAACGCTTTATCGACAGTAGGCTTTTGTCTTTCACAAATGTTTATCTCCTCTCACAATATATTTTTCGAGTTCCAAACTCATACACTCACTGTAGCCATCCCTGCTGTTGTGTTGATCGTATAAGAAAAAAATCCTGATGGAGGAACAAGACTTGTTATAATAGTTATCGCGAAGTCTTTCGGCATATCTATGAAAAGGACAGTCGCCCATGAGAATTGCTATTGTGTGATGGGTGGTCATTCGGTTTAAGAATAGAAGTGAATCAGTCCTTTTCTTATCCATATATATCCAGTGGAGGCCTGCAACTATTGGTACCAACGAGGGCCTCTCGTTAATAGCTTGTTCTTCTTATTAAACTCGCTATCTACTTTCGAGTTTCACTTTTAAAGCAATTAAAAAATTATATATCGGCAACTACAAATTAATGGTTATCAGTTGTCAAATGAAGATTTAATCGTGCCATTACTTTTATTATAGAGTGTTAACATAGTCTCTTTATACCATCGTCACATCTTTACTTTAATTTTTTTTCCTCTTTTTTCTCTGATAATTTCTCTTGTCTTTAACGATGATGTAAATTTATTTTTTTTTCTGTTCATTTTGATTTTTCTTCTTTCACGATATGATATGATGACTTGACTTGTGTCTTGACTATAGTGGCTGGACGTCTTGGCTGGTTTGGGTTGCATGTTCTTAAGTTTACTTATTTCTTTTTTTTTAGTTTTTCTGTACTAAAATGTGACTTTGCGAATAAAGTTTTATTTTTTTTTTAGTTTTCTTCCTTTTTATTTTCTTGCTTTTTTATTTTCGTTTGTTTGTAATTTTCATTCTTTTTTGTATTTTTTCATGTTTGTTGCCAGGCGTTGCTGTTTTTTTACGATTTGTTTGTTTGCTTTCTGTGACTATTGCCCCATTGCTACTACTGCTGCTGTTGTAAATGTGGCAGTCATGGCACGACTTGCAACACATCGTTGCGTGGGTCTTTCTTTATCCATAAAAATGAAATGGGGCGTTAGTTTTTCTTTTTTTTTTTTTTTAATAAATGCAGCAGTTGAACGTATTTTCGTTTGTAAAACAAATGCAATTACAATTTGTGGTTTTCATTGCTTTGTTGCTTTTTTCTTTCCTATCCAGAGAGAGTAAGCGAAACATGTCGAAATAAATTTAAAAATTTTACAAATAAATTTTTCAAGGCCTGGAACCGATTAAAAAATAATTTTCAATATCTGGAAATAAATGTTTGGGGGATTTGACCCCACATCATACTTCGTTGTTGAAACTTTACCTCCACAAATCTATTCCATGTTGTTTCTGTTAGCCAACATTTCTTCTTGCTTGCAGATTTCATTGCATTGCTACGTAGGCGATTTCCGCACGCAACTAGTTCGCAACAAATTTCGCTTGTGATAGCGAATTTCAGGAACAATGAAGTTTTGTTTGTTAGTTGAGAACATGTCAGAGGCCGTTATACGGTTGTGATAGCGAATTTCGGGAACAATGAGGATTAGGTTGTTAGTTGATAACAGGTCGAGAGTCGGTTATACGGTTGGGTCAAAGTGTATTGTAAAATTTCAGAAAACATTTGTAGTTCTCACGGTGGTGTGGACTCTCTTGCTTTCCACTTTTTACTAGAAATGAACAACACAACTACACTCATGGCCAAAAAAATAGATGTAATAATTTTTTTTTCAACTTATTAAAAAAAAATGCAAAAAATTACAACTATGCTAACATTACTAAATAAATAGTCTGGTATTATTGTTGCAAAAAGAAAAAACCGGAATTCCACTAAAAATAAGCTTGTCTCAGGTAAATAGTGTGACAATTTTCCTTTAAGTGCGAATTTTACTTGGACAAAATAATAGGTGTGTGATTTGTAATTTAGTTAAAATTTGATTTGTTGTCAAAAAATTAGAAAAAAAGGAAGAAAGTAAGTGAAATAATATTAATTAAAAATAAATTAAACATTATATCAGACATAATTAATTTTTAAGATGGGCCGTGGGCTCCATTGCAGTAATGAAGAAAGACTCCTCGTTCTTAAACTTCGCGAGCAAGGTAAAACCTACAAATTCATTGCAGATGCTTTAAATCGGCCTGAGAATTTTGTAACCAACGCTTTAAAAAAAAATAATGTTGAAACAAGAGGTAGACATAGAAAAACTTCATTAACTACAGACAAACGCATAGTCACACTTTCCAAACGGGACCCTTTTAAGTCATCTAAGGTGATTGCTAGAGAAATTGAAAATACAGTGTCATCACGAACTGTGCGAAGACGATTACAGAAGGCAGGTCTACAAGGTAGGATAGCTCGTAAAGTCCCTCTGCTTAGAACAAACAATTTAAAGAAGAGGAAAAATTTTGCCTTGGCTCACAAAGATTGGTGTCCACATCAAAAGCTGGTCTTTTTTTGAATTCACTTTATTTTAAACATAATTTACTGTTATTTTCCCTTCCTTTTAATTCTTAAGAACGTAAAATAGTGACTAAACTATGACGTATAAATAAAACCGAAAGTATACGAATATAGTTTGCTATGTAGTTCACGCCTATTTTTTTGGCCATATGTGTATGTCCTTTATGTATCTGTGAAGAAATACAGACTTGACAGACTCTACATCTTTTTCAAGTTCACTCTAGACCATGCTAGATCTTGATCCCGTTTAGAAGTAGACATTATGTGAAGATTATTGTTATTTGCGATTTTGTTTATGTTTATTTTAGCTCCTAAACGCCTGTCATACTTTTGCTGACTCTCAAATTGTCTGGATGCCAGCTAGAGTGTTTGACATTACGCAGTCATGGTCATGATGGAAATGGTTCAGGTGTCATATAATACCAATTGATGCTGATGCTGTTGATTGAAGAACTTTATACACGAGGTGATGGAAAATATATTCTAGACCCAAGCCTATGTTAAGGTCAAAGGTATTGTTTTCTTGGCCTTTAAAGCTCTTCGTGCAGCTTCTTTAAAAGGAATATGAGAGTGCCAGAAATAACTACATATGTACTATATATTGCGTTCCTTTTGACGGTATCAATTGCAGTTCCAAAGTCTACGAAAGCTAGGAGGAGCGTAGCGAGTTGTAGTCTGTAGATTGCGCAATAATTATGCTCAACGCTCGTTGCATTTCCAACAAATTTCTTAAAAATTGGAAAAACTCGCCCCAAGATGTTGGTAGATATTATTTTTTTGCGCTGTTCAGTAGTCGTTTTATTTAATTTTTCACAACTATCTGGACATGATTTCTATGTAACGATTCCAAGGGAAGAAAGAAATTTTGTGGATCGAAAAAAGCCGAAGCTTCCTAAAATGTTTTTAGCAAATTTGCACATGTGATAGAGGAAGCACTTGTTTCATTAGAGCTGAAATATATGTTAACGAGAGTATGTGAAATGAGAGGATGTAAAAAACATTGTTACCATATTTGAATAACCATAAAATGTCCTCATTTTACTGGCCAGTTTCGCTACTCTGCGACTAATTGTATTTATGTACCCGGGCAAGTTAAGCCACTAAATTACCAAGAACTCCATGCTATTAAGAGGTACTTGCCATTAATAAAATAAACATTTCAAAGGGCATAAAAAGCTTAATCGAAAATCAAAAAGAGTTTGAAAAGAAGCATAAAACTGCCAGCAGGATAGCAAGGAAATGTTTAGAGCCTATCAAACACTTCATATTTTTCAACACAGGAACTTAAATTTTATTATCCTTAATTTAAAAGAGCATCAAAGCAATTTTATCATTTACTCGTGTTTTAGTTTTTCTAAAGAAAACTGTATGGCCAATAATTTTTTAATAAACCGAGATATTCTTTTTAAATATTGGAATTCATCTTTGAAATAAAAATCTATTCTCTTTTTCCTACGGAAATGAAAAATTTTTTGTACAACTTGAATTTCTTTCTTTATTCTTATCATAAAATAATTCAAAAATAATTCTCTACTTTTATTATGTTTTCAAGTTTTTTTTTCTTTTTTTTTTTCTTTTGCCTGCCAACACCGAAAGCAAATGAGAATATGCCCACCAGCTGGTTGTGAGGCAGGACATGTTTTAACACAAGGAATTTAATTTTTTTTCTTCTCTTTTTTGTTCTTTTGTTGGTTTTTATTTATCTGTGTTTTATTTTCGCATAATATGATTTCATTGTTTTATCGATAATTCTGATATGATGTTTCTCCACGTGTGTGTGGGTGTGGGTGTTAGGAATAGTAACGCTGAATGAAAAAAACCTTCAGGACATGAAAATCTCAAGCATGTACATGTACAGATACAGGAAAAGAATGGAATCTTTGCACAAATTGTGTATATTATTTATGATATGAGGCCTATTTGCACACATTGCAAAAAAAATCAATAACTGAATACATTATAGGTATTTGCGTTGTGTACATATTATTTATTTTCATATAATCATATAAACGTAGGTGGGTATTAAGGCACTTATATTTTTTATATAAATTTCCTGATATGAAAAAAAAATTATCTTTTAATGTTGTCTTGTGATTTAAAGTACCTGAAATTTATCAATTGCGCTGTAAGAATATCCAGAAAAGCTTAAATAAAAATCGATAATATTTTGAAATTCATGATTTGGGGCTTATGGTCTAAAATGTAAGATTTTAAATCTCTTAAATCAATAAAAAAAGCTTCTAAAATCACTTCTAGAACACTAGGTTAAGTAAAGTCAAATTGCCAGCCACCATAAGAAGCATAGATCACTACGTCTCATTATAACATGTGTTGTAAAAATTGTGGTATGTATCTATTACTATTGGCTAGCTTTTCTCAGACATTCTAATAGTTTTAGGAACATGTGTACTTTATACAAATTACCTTAGGTTAAACAGATTACGTCAATAAAGGTTGTGTGTCCAAGAATCCTTCTTATCAGGCTCCCAAAAGCTGGGCAATAACAGAGAAGATGTTCTGTTATTTCAACTTCTGCAATAGTCGTTGTTAGGTATCCTCACTGCTGTGAGGTTTCTAAGATGGTATAACGCAAATATTTAACCTTTAGCCTCTTATATGTAATAAAGATAACCTTTACTTAAGTATACTGTAAGGATTACTGAGTGTATTTGGCAATATTTGCTTGCAGTTATGGATTCCATCAGAAGTATTTATTAAGATTCTGTCACATATGACCTCAACTCTAAAGAAGAAAGACAGAAGTGATTAGAAAATCAAGTGTTGCAATGTACAATATAATTGTCTTCCGATCTCCAATTTTATCTATCCATTGCCAGATGAATACTTTCATTCCAGATTTTCCACGCCCTGATAACTTCTTTATCGATTTGACTTTCACAGGTATGAGTGAGAATTGCTTTCCGTCGCCTAATTTGTAGATTCCAATCTATTGCCGTCGAAGTCATTCTTCTCAGATATCTCGACTTTCTCTCACCAGTCTTCTGGCAAAAACTCTGAAAGTAAAATAAAATTGCCATGAAAAGTTTCTCAAATCTAACGTCCGAAGTTGCCTTTAAACACACAACATATCTAAGGTGATGTAATTAAGTAAGTAAGATCCTTTGCAGTTCGGGTTCCATTGAAATTTGATTTTAGTGGGCACTTAGTATACCGTTTATGATACGTTTGGACCAGAAAAGAGAGACTATAATTGGTATCAAATCTGGTATGGTAACATCCTATTCGAGAGATAGCATGCATATAATAAGGCCAGTTCCCGTAAGACCGTCTGCAATAGGCCAAAGTGTAGGATAGAGGACTCAATAGCCCAAAAGGAGTCTGCTGTGACTGCCTTCCTCAATAAAGAGAGGGTGTCTACAACAAGGTGGAATTATGCAATATAACAGGCGCATTAACAAGATCGCACACTTCGAGCAGCTCTCCTTTCCTGGGCTGAAGTGATGTTGGAACATGTCGGCTGTGATGCAAATTGATTATGCGAATGATGTAGTTCTTACAATTTCGAGCAGACTTCTGCAATCCTATACAATCGCGGCTGGGTTGTAAATATCGGGAAAACAAAAGTATTACTTTTCATCACAGATGAGACGCACACTTTAAAAGTTATTTTGGGTAGAGGTTGTCGCCGAAGCCTAATGTACACAACAGGATGAATAAGGTCAACATTTCTTACTATGTTTGTAATTAAAAATTTTGGGGGAGAAAATGGCGGCCAGACCTGTTATGGGCTACAGATTCCAGTTGTGCTGGATATTCCTTGAGAGGGCGCTTCACCCTAACTTGATGTGACGCATACAAAGTCGCACAGAAAGTGTGCTTATACCCCAGAGGACCACACTCAGCATCGGTGTGGAAGTCATTCCTTACCACTGCAATGCAGGAGGTATTCGCTTAGGTAATACGGTCAATGACTTATACAGGAATAGGCGAAAGCAGCGAAATGGGCGTGGCAGCTTAACCCTTTCTAACGCTAATCTCTTTGATACCAACGCATTTTTTGATTAGAAACATTAAATGATTTATATATTGCCTGGTTACCTGCTTAAAGAAAGGATATTTAAATACGCCCTTTTAATATAGGCGTGACAGTAATGTTTAACGTTTTGCTATACATATAGACACAATATTTATTTAAATTTTTTGCTATTTTTATCAAAGACATCGTACCTTTAAAACCTTTGCTTTGCTATTATTATGGTTCATTGGCTGTATCAAGACTTCTTTGTATCTTTTAGAGGGGTTTTTTATATATGTATGTGGACAACAACATTATTCCCTCAATATATGCACGTGTTTTATTTGAACATTTGCTCCGCATGTAACTATAGTTATGCAAGAATACAAAATAAAAGAAATAAAAAAAATGCAAAAAAGAAAATTCAAAATTGCAATTTTACTCGTTGCTATTGCCCTTTATTGCCACAAAATATTGCAAGAACTAATAGGGAAGAATGCAGTATTACGGTGCAGGGTAGGGTAGTGCAACGCGGAGCCCATGGGAAATAAAACATCTGGTGATCAGTACTTTTTATTTTTATTATCGTCAGTAAGTAAGCGTACAAACATTTCAATGTTTTGCTTTTCTTTTTTTTTTCTGTTCATAAAATGAAAAAGATTTCCGTTTTATTTCTCTGCCATAACAATAAATGTTAAATGGACGGACCGACAGACGAACGAGCGGTCGGACTAAACATTTCAAGACGAAGAAAATCAATGCATTTCCATGGAAAAACTATAATGCCAGAGACGCCATTTTTTTTGTTTCTTATTACGAATTTACATTTTAATGGTAACAACTGATTGACTATTCGTCTGTCTTACTACAATTTCCATTTTGAATGTCAAATATGTTTTATGGTACATACATATGTATATACGCCGTGGGTTGTGTGTGTTACTGTAGCCCCTTTGAAGGTTCATTAAACCCTTATCATCACAATCACCACTTGAGCGATTACATTGACAGACACATGGAAATTGTCATCAATGCCATTTACTTGAACTCTTGTGTGTGTATGTTTCCAAATGTGTTCAGAGAGTATAAGTTTTTTGTAATTGTATGAGTATTTTAATACAATATTTATCGATTGTAATCGTTTCAACATTCACAGTAATGGCCGCGAATGTATGAGGTGACATAAAACATTGATGGGCACGACGAGGGTGATTGAGTTTTTGGTAATGGCAAACGAACGTGTAATTTTGTATGTTCCCAGTAGAAGTGTTTAATAATTCAGGTGTATTTCCAGAATGCAATTTCAAAAAAGAGGGTTAATCGACTTTAAATACCGATACATACAGAGTATTCACCATTGAATAAAACCGTTAAGCGTTCGAAATTATTGCATCACCCAATAAGCCAAATGACTTAAACTAAGCAAATATTGCTAACAAACTACAGTCAAACTTAATTTTGTTTTTTTTCAGACAGCGTGTTAGGATAACAATTTTTGTTTTTGTTTATTACCAGCCGATACCACCTACTTATTGAAACTAAGAAATTGGTCGTTGAAGTATTGTCTGTATTACTAGTTTTGAATCTGTTTCAGACATAGTTAAGGATTTTGCAGGAAGAAAATTCAATATACTGATAAGGCTGTTGCAGAAGCAATTTTCTCCTTAATTTTTTTAATTCACTGGATTACGTTTCGTTGTAATATGCCTTTTACTACACGTAACGCCTCGAAATAGATTTCCCTATTCATACAGGAGAGTTATATACCACACATATCAAATTTTTATTATTTCTTGAACTCGGTATGTGTGTTGGCTTATTAGATGTGAACAGGTGCTTTTTTAATATCGAGATGTCTGAGTTGAGGGTTGAACCTTTGATTAGGCCGCCGAAATAAAAATCACTGTCAAGTCACCCTCAGGCTACTTTTGGAAATTGTGATGCATGATGCATCGCAATTACGTAACATAAGTTTACGTCATAGTCAACCCAAATCTCTTTTCAATTCCCAGAGTGTTTCTGACTTTAACAGTGACGTGTAAGCTCCCCTCCTCGTGAGCCGTCTGCTCATTATCGTAAATTTCTATCTGATTTGGAATCCAACAGAGGGTGAACCCAATTGCCCTGTTTAGCTGCCAAGACAGTGGCATACCATTCATGAGTTAAACCCATTCGAACCGAGCGCTCTTATGGTGGTCCCACTAGCCGATAATAGTCACACCCGAACTCAGACATCTTGAACAAAACGAAATACGTACCAATATTTCTTTGGCGGCTTCCTCTCGGCAATCTTCTGGTAAAAGCTCGGAAAATTAATAAAATTACCATAAGAAGCCTCTCAAATATCTACAGTTCGAAGTCGACTTTAACCTGTAGGTCTCGCCACTCATGTAGAAAATTTGTACACACAACATGGATGGTGTAAGAAGCTTAGTCGTAATCCTGACTAAATGATGACTTAGTTTTCATTTCTTGTCCTTTCTTTAAGTACTAGCACCAAGCAACCTCCCTATATTTACAAATATCGCCTTCAATGAAATTCTAGAAGGAGTAGCCTACATATTACGGTTTATTGGGTTTCAAATGCTTTTCTGTTAGTGCCATCAGTATCATAATGATGGTATAACAGTTACTTTTAAAAATAATGTTCTGTAATTTATAAAATTATGTAATATTAATCCTTTATGAAAAGTAATGAAAATATTTATTATTAAACATACTCTCCTCCTTGCTTCTTTCTGTTTATCCTTCAAAAATACAAAAATTTGCGACTACATGCACTGTGGAAGAGATTTAGATCGCAATCTGGAAATAGTTTGAAGTTTTTTGGATTAGATTTAGCAGAATGTGGTACGCTAATTGCACTCCATATTACATACATATGTACATACATAATTGGTCATTACAACCCTTCAGTCAGGATTTTTATTAGAAACTTTTCATGGCAATTTTATTTACTCTTAGAGTTTTTGCCAAATATCTGCTGAGAGGAAGTCACCGAAGAAATATGTCTGATCTGGGGTCTGAACCGAGACCTCTCGTCTCATAAGCCAACACATTACCCACTAGACTACGGCGACTGGTATCAAATATTATTAACTCTAATGATGACAGTAAATGCCAAGAATTCCCGCAATATTCCACCCACACTCATATTGCCTCCCTTTAAAAACGACCGGTTAACACCGATTTTTTTGAAACAATCGGAACACTTATTGCCTGTAACATTACGGAGCTTGTAAGCTTTGAACGATCTTCTGTCAGCTCATCAGCAATACAATTTTCGACGATTTGCCATAGGGCGGTTTGACTGAGAATTCATTGATATTCAGATATTGAGGTGGTATTCGTTGCAGACTATTTGCCCTAATAAATTATCCAACAGCACTGCGCCTTAAACAATATCGTCGTGACGTCCGAAAAATACTGTAGTGTTAGGGCAGCATACATATACTATACATACAAACATAATTGGTCATTACAACCCTTCAGTCAGGATTACGACCTAGTTTCTCACACCACTTATGTTGTGTGTTTTAATTTTATACATAAGTGGCGGGACTTACAGTTTAAAGTCGACTCCGAACGACAGATTTTTGAGAAATTTCTCAAGGCAATTTTTATTTACTATTTTTATTTTATTTTTTAATGACAGGATCCGCAATATATTGTTACGAAAATAAAAAATCTAGATTACATCGTTTAACATTAAAATTATAAATAAAAGCTACAAAAACAAAATGGTAAACAAGTTAACAAAAATATACCAACAACACTGCAATAATAAACGTAAACAACGAATTTTACATTTATAGAGATTTCGAGAAGGCGAAGTCATGAGCGTTCGCCTTCAAGAACATTCATCAGACTGTTTACTTTACCATATAAAAGGCAAGGCAAAGCAGACGACTGAGTTAGTTAGTGAAGTTCAGTTAGTCTTGTGTGAAGAGAGCAATCGTGGTTTGAAGATCTTTTTAAAAGGTAAAAACGTAACAATATGTATGTATGTTCCACAACCTACACTGTTCAACAATAAGAATTTGGGGCGATCAGTATATACGTCTAGGGTGCTACCAGAAACCTCCGAATCATCTGACTGCAAGTCATTAGTACGTATCCTAAAATCAAATCTCCTATCGAGAAAATTATAGGGAAGTATGTATCGCAGCCAACTGTGCTCGTCAAATTGCTTTCCAATATTGCAGCATGTTCATAGGCCTCGATAAGTCACAATTAAAATAAAAATAGAGCGTCAGAGGCTCAGGGCGACCATGGTTTAATATTTGTTTAAGAATTTTAAAATATTCTCTGCATTATTTCCAGCATTTCATGTCAATAATTAAAAGCAACCAGAGAGACAAACTGCCAAATATGTGAAATTTATTCACCTATTAAATCAAACTCTCAGATGGACTTTAGAAGTATACAGTGTCAATTTTCATTTCAAATGATTTATAATTTAATTTTTATCTAAAAGGCTTGGATTTTCTCTCCACTTTTCAAACATTGAAAATGGTCCATACCTGAGGCCAAAGTTTATTTAAAATATTTCTCTTTTTTTTTGCTATAAATTAACTTCTATAACAGCTCTACAACAACTCCTTTTAATACGTTTTTTCCTCTTCCTCTTCTTTACAGGTAAGTGTATGATGCTCTATTAATAACACCTTATCATCTGCCCTGTGAACCCCGGTTACTGACAAATGTTGCTCCATCGTTTCACCAAATACTGCAGCAGCACCTGGTGTGGCCACAATTAGTTTTGCAAAAATCTCGTACCGCCTCCTTTTTCGTAAGTAGTGTCGTGTTAATAATTTCCTAATAAATTATAAAAAATATCACCCATAAAAGTTAAATCTTTCCGAATTTCTTTTTTTCTTTTCTCTTTCGTATTTTGCTACTCTTGTTTTCCCATATATTTGTAACGAAATACTTACTCCTTGTATAGTAGCAAACCATGGCCAAAAACAGTTATTATTAGGGGTTACCTTTGTAGGTTTGTAAATTTGTGTGTGTGTGTATGTCTGTATGTCTATATCTACCAGCAATGAAACTAATTGATATACAGGAACATAATAGAACCCGATGGACGGACACTTTGAAACGAGACGGTCACTTAAGTGCTAATAAAGACTTACATTCACATAGCAGACGTGCATACATGCAGGCGGCATTCAAGAAGCATTTGCTATATGTATGCAGAGAGTGGCAGCAGCAGTAGTAATCATAGTTGTTGTCGTTGTGTGGTATACTTCGGGGACACACTTCTTGTACTTGAAGCAAAGGTAATACAATACATGCAGTAACAGGAACTATACAACAAACTTGTATAAACAAAGAAATTAAAGGTGATACATTCTGCTACTTTTTATTATTAAATACAGGGTGATTTGAAATTAATTTAATGCAAAAGATTTTATTTCTTGTCGGTTTTAAAACAGCAATTTTGTTAATTCAATTTCAAATTCTTTTAAATTTTTTCTGTACAATCCCTCAGTACTAAATCATAGCTCATAACTTACGCCCTGACTTTTGACACCGCCCAAGTTGTGAGTTAATTTTATCCATGAGTGTCGGGACCGACAGATTTGAGAAACTTCTCACGGCAATTTTATTTTACTAGTTTTTGCTGAATACTTCTGAGAGGAAGCCACTAAAAGAATTTGTTTTCCATATTTCCTATTGTTTAAGATGTATAGGCTGGGGTTTCAACCAGCTACTAGACTACGGCTACTTTAAATTTATCACGAAAATTTCACAAATTATCTTAGACTTCAAGACTTTTGTGCTAACGCTGGAAGATAGGATGAGAGAACATGTTCCTTTTGATAACCTTATCGGTATCGGGCTACAATTCTTACGTTGAAAATAACGCTTTTGTTTACGAAACACAATGGAATTAATTGGTTACAGTCTCTTTTTGAGTTAGTTTTCAGCACATTTCTGGTGGCACCTAGGCGATAACTTAACGAATGGCATGATCTTGATGGCCAATTTACAACTCCAAAAAGATGAAAAATTCTCTTTCTGAAAACTACTAATGCAATAAAACTATAATCGGTCGTATTGTGAAATCACACACCGTCCAGTACATAATGTTCAATTACATGCCAACAAAAAATAGATTATCGCACGAGTGCAGAGAGAGAGAGAGAGAGTTGTTAATAATGATTTTCTCAAACTGCAACGTGCAACAAACCATCATTTTTCTGGACGCAATGGTATTTCCACATTCAGTTCAGTCTCATATGCGACAAATTGTGGTTGTTGACGTAACCATCGAGAGAGAAATTAAGAACAACGTTGAAGAAAATTTTGTTCTAAAAATCAGCATTGAAAGCCTATTTATTGCTCTCCAATCTACAACCTTGTGATTGGTCAGCCGGCTTTAATTATTACCTGATTTAGACTAATACGGATGGGCATGCGAAATTCAGATTGTGCGCAACATTTTCTCTAACAAAATCAATGCATATTTTTGGCTATGGAAACATTGTGTTTATGTACAGACTTTATGTCATCTCTAACGCTCTTAGTCTCTTCAAATTTCTTTGTAAAGTTCTCAATTCTTACACGATAGTTCCTTTCTGACGACCATAATCAAGTTAAGTTAAGTTTGAAACACCGCTGTTCTAGTAAGTTCTTGCCATTTTTATGGATTCTTCGATTGTTAAACGATCATAAATGGAGCAAACATTTTACTAAATAAGGGATAGATGAGAGGTATTTAAAAGGTGAAACTCATTAACGGGTCAGGCCTACCTGACTGAACGTTTTGAAACCCCTTAACGGGTTATTGTTCCTAGCGGAGATATTGTGCTTTTACAACGTTACAGCTTTTCCGTTGTTATCGATAATTCAGAAGCATTCTTAAGCTTCTATTTAATTAAAATCTCCTCTTCAACTACCCTGGCCATATTCATCAGAAAAAAAAACAAGGAAACGCTTAATAATCTGAAAATATTTGATTGTTTCCAACAAACAAACATCACGAAAACTAAAATCCTGTTATCGATTCTTCAGTTAATCGTACTAATTGTAGTTCACATTTTTAAAACTTTTTAGTACCTTATTGTGTCAATTTGATCTCAACACCCTATATGACTCCTTACTTTCTTCCTCCTTGACTCTACTCAAATATCCTGTTACCTAAACATAAATTTACTGCTATGACCACAGATAGTGGCAACAACAAGACCAGCCACGTCAGTACCTGCAGAAAAAATGTACACAAGGAAAAAGTAATAAGCCGGTAACAACAGAACTTTAAAAACCAAAGAGAGGGAGACAACTAAAAACTTTTATAACCGCACACACACATACTAATACAATTTGTCTATGGAAAGAGAAAAACAAAAACTATAAAAAAATAACCTTAACGGTAACTGTGTAACAGACACCAACACCGGGGTTAGTGTAGAATATTATTTTTTTATTTCTACCAGTACTAGTAGTAGTAGTTGTTGTTGTTGTTATTGCAATATGCCAGCCAAAAAGTAAAGCTTTAAAAATTAACCGCCCGTTTTGACGCCACTTTTTCCACGAAAAACGGAATGAACAACAACAGCAATACAATGAAAATGAAAAAAGAAAAAGAAACAACAGCTTACCTACACACAAACAGATCCTAATGACGCCAACTTCATACTCCTTTTTTTCTTTGCTCTCCTTGCTTTAATATGTGTGATTGAAGGAAAATTTTTATGAAAAGAACGGAGAGAGAAAAGAGAGAATTTATAGTATATGAGTATAAAATATAAAAAATAAATAAAAACAAAATAAAATAAAATACACGAGAAATATATGTGAGGGGGGGAAACAAAATAAAGGAATAGAAGAACACAAGTCGACAATGGTGCCATGTTTTCACTTTGTTTTTGGTTGTGTACAATTTTAGCAGTTGTTGTCGGCATAATTCTCTCAGGGATTCGACGACGGACGAGAGAAGATGGTATGCCTTGTATTAATTTTTTTCTTAATGAATAGGTAACATTCATTGAAATAAATTATTTCCTGTAATGTGCCATATTCATCATCAAATAGCTTTACAGTATGAGGATGAGGTTTATCGTTTCAGCTTCTCTTGCTAAAAAGTTTGTTCAAAGATATTTCCCATGTCCTAAGGACTTCTGAAGGTCATTTTACATCAATGCTCGCGTCAAATATTTCATATAAGATTGCATTTGTTCTGATCACCACCAAAACAAGGCCACCATTCCCCGTTCAAAACAAGGCAAATTAAGTCCCCTTTTCTGTTTAGAGCATACATTTGAGCTTGACGAACAGAGCTCTTGTCTATATCCACTTTAGATTCGCTCGTTCACATCTTAAAGACTTCACAAGTAGTAAAAGAACACGGGTTTTTTGCTTTTTGAAAGTTTCTAAATTCGCTTCGCAAAAGGCCCTTTGAGTCCAAATGTAATATGTCAGGTTTCTAAATCATGAGGTTTCTTTCCTTCTGCGTTTTAATCTACTTTGGACCGCGGAAAATATCACAGATTCTTCTTTACTTCATTGAACTTTAGTCGGGATTACAACCTAGATGCTCACGTCACCCATGTTGTGTGTTTTGGTGTTATCTATGAGGGGTGAAACCTACAGTTTAACGTTGACCCCCCAATTTGAGATTTGAGAAACTTTGCACGGTAATTTTGCTTAGCTGTCATAGTTTGTGCGAGAAGGCTTCTGAAAGGAATTTGCCATTTTTTTTCATACATAAATACAGTTTAGGTCAGTTAGCTAGTTAGTTAGTTTCTCACACCACTTACGTCGTGTGTTTTAAGTCAGAAATCGGCTGAGAAGAAGTCGCCGGAGAAATATGTTTTTAATATTTCGTTTTGTTGGATATCTCTGACCTGGGGTTTGAATCGTGGCCTTAGATCTCATAAGCCAACATACTATAAAATAGACTACGGCGACTACTTTTTTCATATTCGAGATGTCTGAGCTGGAGTTTGAACCGCGGGCTGTCGGACAATAAGCCCTAGCTCATGGGCAATTTTTTAGGGGTCAGCCCTCATAAGGTCAATTCAAAATTAAGGAATGGGGTGAGAAATATGAGGTTTCGAAGCAGCTGAACACAAATTAAATCGATTAAACTAAACTAACTGAAGGCACAGTTCCCCAGTTGTTATTGTTAGCTTACCTTCCCTTTAAACTAACCATAGAATTTTCTACCAGCTATGGAAACAAAAAAAAGTGGCAAACACATAAAGGAAATTCATTTCAGTATACAATGTGTAGTGCTGTAGTAGACTCATTTTCACAATTTTCTTTCATTTTTCTTTCTTTATTTTGATAACTAAAAATAAAAACAACAACAAAACAATAAAAAAATATATATATATTTTTATATAAAAAATAAAATCCCCAACTAAATAGAAAATGTTCTCTGTTACACAACTTTATTGTACAACATTTTGTCTGTTCCTTTTGCTGTTACTCAACATTCATTGTTATTAAAGAAAGAAAGAAAGACGAAAGACTAGGAAAAATATGAATCATCCATACAAAAGCAACAAAATCAACAACAACAAAATATGCATTTGAAATCGTAACGAGTCATGACGAATCGAATTATACTACACATTGAATGAACAATCCATAGAGAAGTATGCAGTTATTTTGTTGGCGCCGTATTGCTTGCTTTTGTTTTATTTCATTTGGTTTTTTTTTTTTGTTTTTAATTTTTGATTTTCATCACTACTATCTTTTATTATAACTCTACTACTACTACTACTCTCTCTCTCATATTAGTTTTACTCTCTTCATATATTAATACAAAGAATCAGAAATAAGCAGAAAGAGAGTGAGAGAGATGAGAGATAATGTGTTTGTTTTCGTTTACGCTCTTTTATATTTAATAGCAGTGGCGTCCATTATACGTCCAGTAAAATGTAAGTTTCTTTTTATTACTCATACTTTCAGGTGGTTGATTTTGCCTTTCCTTTAATCTTCGTTTCCTTTAATTGTTTAACACACTTGCATTTCTTCTCAATTCCCAAACCCTTTTACTCTTACTGTTTACACTCATACATAGAAGAATAAGAGAATATTTCATGCCTTATTACTCATGCTTTGATTTATAAGAAGGAAAACAATAACAAATTAATCACATATGGTAGGTTACACAATTTCACAAATACATTAACAAAAACGTCTTACCAACCACATTGTTAAATACTGGAAGGTTTTATAACCGTTTTAAAAGAATTAAGTTTTATTGACAACAATAACCGTAGACCTCTAACTATTTTCTAAATTTTAAGAACACTTTGTGGTGACTGTTTTATGCCGATTTAAATTTTCTTTAGGTTAAGTTAGGTTATGTTGAAAAAAAAGAAGATAAAGTATATTCCATCATCAATGAAGGGAAACTTTTATAATCATAAGGATTTTAGGTCAAGAACAAGTTCTTCCCACTTGTTTCGAATTCGTCCCCACCATGTAAGGCAATAAAGGTGCTCGTATGTTCATACATATTTGCTTACATTACCTAAGTTTCCCAAAAACATTCTCTTTATTTCGCGGCAGTGAAATATAAATGCATACTAATATCCACTCCGCAAGTAAACATTGATGATAAAACATAAATATGTATCTTCTATGATTACCAGACAAATCGATCCATACTTTTAGATATCATCATCTCATCGGCGTGTCATGGTGGTATTTAGAAAAATTCTTTATCAATTGAACATAAAAAATATCGACTCTGTGTCTGAATGGGCTATGAATAGGGCATTTAATCATACCCTCATATTAGCAGGCAATATGATATGCAAACAATTTTCTCCCGTTCTCCTAATTGATAGTAGTAATCCCTCACTGCTGGCCGCATATATCAATGAGATGAATTAAGTAGGGGGGCCTATATTTATGTGTCTGAAACGAAGATTAGATTTGAGAGTGTATTGGACATTAGAGTAGCAGACTTCAGAATAAAACCTGCTTGTCCAAAAAGAAAGAAGATTTGATGCTCTTGCAATATCGACATTTTTTAGACTTATCCGGGAACATAAAGTCGTAAGCATAATGTTTTTTGTAGAACTTACAATGTCTTGGAGGAAAATAAGTCTTTTTCTTACTTCCACTGAATAAACCTTAAGAGACGTACCTGGGTAAAGCCTTCCTTTTTTTGATTGATATTAGAAGAATTAGAATTGGTTATGGACACGGTATAATAGTTACTGTGTTAGTTATAACGTAAGACATGTGTAGAATTTTTCTCCAGAATGCACCCAAGGCATTTATGCTTCCGCGTCATAGAAAATCACGGATAGGGTGAGTAAAATGAGGAGCATTAGTTTTGGCGGACCAGAGAGAGAGAGAGAGAGAGAGATCTCTGCTACTAAATTGCACATTGAATATTAACTTTCGACAAGAGTAATCCTCCGATTGATATCCAAACTGACATCATTTTCGCTGGTAAAGGCAAAGTCAAGATATATAAATGCATGGATAAGGTCGAAAGTATAACTGTCAAACGTAATCTAGGATCCGCAACACCGCGCGTCGCTATTTGTCAACCACATATACGCTCCTTTAGAGCTCTATGGCACTAACATCTCTCTTGGTAAGCAGTGCTGACACAGTTAAAGTATAAATCGTTGACCGAGACTAGTTTCTGTGGAAACCTGGCGTTGGATAATACGAACAGGTGTAGTTATGTTTTGTGTTTCACGCGTAGTGAGCGTTACGTAATGAAACAGAACGTGTAGATGCTTTTAGAAGGGAGATAGAAAAAGGCTGAAGGAACTTAGGATTAGGTGCCAGTATAGGTAGTTACGAGATGGTCTTACGCGTACCTCTTTCTAATAAAATGGTTTTATGCCGTACAAATTTCAGAGAACTTCAGAGATATTTTCTTGCTTTGTCATAATAGTGGGTCATTTTGTGGATTTCCTCTCTCCTTTGTCGTGGTCTGGGTGTTGCCACGACCTTGTTTCAAGCCAATTAAAGAGTATTAAAGTCTAAAGAGGCTAATCAAAGTGCTTTCTACAGCTCAGTCGTCTATTTAAACCTAGAAAACCTAGATTTAAGTTTTACATAAAAGTGGCAGCTCATAAAATAATTTAGTGCCGTTAGCGTCAATCAATTTAAACCTCAGATGTTATTAATTATGAATATAAAGTTGAAAATACTAAAAATAATTGAACTTTCCATTTAAATTTTATTGTGATGGCCTTCCTCCAATTATACTGTTGCAGTTTTCGCTCAGCAACACATCATTTTAAAAATGTGTGTCACTGCATTTACTTTTCCTTACCAATTGCCAATTACCTTGAATTACTGTCATAATCTAGGCACAATAAATAAACATGGAAAAATGGCAAATAAAAAACAAAATATGAAAACAGTTTCGAAAATATTGCAGAAAACAACACAGATTTTCACTACAATTAGAAAACAAGTGAAACAAAAAAAAAATGAAAATCAAATCAAATACAACAGAATGAGAATCTACGATTAAAAAACGGCCCTGAGAAGTATGACTATAACTGTGACGACGATGACGTCGTGTAAGGATATGATGCTGATGATGATTCATCCTTTTTGGTTGTTGGTTCATTTGCATGATCAGCTGTTTATAAATGGCTGGCTGGCTGACTGGTTGGTGCCAGAAATAACATCAAATAAGAACTAAAAAAAACACGAAATTTTCCTTTGGTTGTGTCATCACGTGTATTTTTCTTATGAATTTTATTTTTCCATAATTTTTATGGCTTGTTTTTTTCTAATTTCTTGTTGCCTTTTTAAAGTATTTTTCTTCTATTATTTGGCTGTATTACTTTTCTTTTTTCTTCATTTTCCTTTCGTTTTGTATGTGTTTTTTTGGTCCTTTTTTAATTTTGGTTAAATTACGAAATAGCCGGCTTTTTTTGTATTGTATTACCAAAAAAAAAAAAAATCTCGTATATTTTATATGTATGTATGTATTGAATTTCAGCAAAAATCTCCTAATCCTTTTATAATATATGCACAAGCAGAGCCGGTGCAAAATAGCCATAGAGACAGAGAGATAGAGGGTAGTAACTGTAATTCTCATATTTAACGTAAGAGTGAAAATATTACCCTCAGCTGCTTACAAATACAAATATTGAGAATGTGTTCGACATACGCATGTCTGCCAAAAATTAAATTATTTTAAAAGAGAGATTTCTAGAGAGAGACAGAAGAGCAGAGTTAATAAGCCACCCTTAAAGCACGCAATATAATAATTTCGTACGTAATATATGCTTTAGTAAAATGTTTCAAAATTAAAAATAATATTTGATTTATTTAATCCACAGTGTCGCTTAGAAATATTTGAATTTATTTTCTCAATATTAACCCCTAATGAGGTTTATAACACCGAAAAAAGCTCATATAATATAGACTGTATTTATTGTAAAGCATATTCAATTTTAAATTATTCATGATTTTTATATTACATGATACAAGGGCACCCCTTATTACATATTCTATGCAGTAATTATTATAAAATTATTAAAGACCAGTCACATCAATCATACTACCAGTCTTGATCACATGTAAAACTTTTCACAAAACAAAACACAACAATATTCAGGTATGAGTATCACATCTCCATCCAGAGACCAAAAGAATACCATTGTGGAAGTCTAATTTATTTAAAATAAGGACCAGAAAAAATCAAGAAACTAAGAAAAGACAGAGAGAAGAAATAAACCTTAAAACTGATTAAGGATAAGTTAGTGTAAGAAGGAAAGAAGAAGAGAAAATTACAGTTTATTTCAGAGATGAAACGCTCAAAGTCAGAAATTCTAACAGAGCCCAAATCCTTAAAGTCATTGAAGAAACACCAGCCAATAATCTGGAGCCACTGCCCCTGCATATCAAGGCATACATAGAATGTGATCGACAATTGCTGGATTTCCCACATTTCCGCCAAACCTGTAGAAGAAAAGGGTGCCACAGGCTGCTCCTTGCTTTCAAGACACACTACATCTTTAAATAACCTATTAGGATCCTAATAGATTCTCTACCAAGATCCAGTACAGTATAGCCCTAAGGTGTATCCATTGCACGTGTGATCACTTGAAAGCTCGGTCCTAGGAACTGCTGCAAGGGAGTATTAGCTATCTGCAAGGGCCACAAACTTCGCAACCCTGCAATATCGTTGCCCAATATATCACAATGTCTTGGGATATTGCAGAGTACCACTCTAGACATTTTTGTGAACCTTGGTATGCACCCTGAGTACCCACATAGTAGCTACTATTGCTCCACGTCCGGATATATACCCTGACGATATGATCGGTAATACCCAGCCTCAAGTCCTTATGCCTAAATCGCTAATCGGTGAATGTGTCTATGGCTGTTTGATCCTCACTCCCATATTAATTTGCTTTACATTATTGTCTGCTTCCTTATTCCTACAATCATTGCACTCCATTAGCAGGAGTCTTCCTTCCGATGATAAACGAAATAATGACTCATAAAATAATGTTATAAAAATTCTACTTGTTCTTACGGACAGAGCCAACCATAATTGGTTTGCCATAGAGGATAGAATAGTTTCATGGCCGGATTTATAAGGCCTTGAAATCAGATTGTCACACAATTAAAAGGCTTAACATACTCTAAGATCCGATTTTTTTTAACTTTTAAAATATAATCGTGCTATTCCTGTCGAATATCCATAGAGATGTTAACATAGGAAGCCCTAAAGAAGGGAGTAAAGATTACTTCCCTTAATACAAGTTTCCTCAACAGCTGTTAAATCTTTTCCGAATTCAATTTTTATCGTTTTTTCTTAAAATTTATTTAAATATTGAAATTTATTTTTGATGCAAAAAAATTGTTTTTAAGCTCCACTTCTAACTCATCTTTTGCAGGCTCCACTTGTTTTTTTTTTTCTTTTTGCTTATGTAGTACTCTTTTTACACTCTCTTTTGACTGGAGAGTTTAAATGTCCTTGCGTATTATTTCTGCTACTTTTACAACCAAATGGTTGTTTTAAAAAAAATTTCCCCCATAAAGCCAAACAGTTCTGTTTAGTCCTTCGTAGTGATTAAAACCAAACCGTTATTGCTTTGAAAGCCAATTGCAAAAAGAACAAGAGCTACTAGCCATAACTTAAAAATTCTGTTGTTTTTCAAAAGGAAAACGAAATAAAAATCTCTACTCATTTGCTATTTACGAACTCTCTCGCTCTTTTTCTCTGTATCTCTCTGTCTGTCTTGCAATTTTGACAATATACTGCTCTCACTGAGCATAAGCCGTAAAATAGCAACAACAAACAAAAGAAACAAAAATAACCGTTAACTTGCCTTTTAACTGACACTTGTGTGTGTTTTAACGAACTACAGCCAACTTCAGTTACATTTAGAACCTATAGAACTGTCAACATAAACGCATTAAGACAACTAACGTGTCTAAACGTCTATGCGGTAGTAGAGAAAAAATTTTTATAAGAAAGAAAGAAATTAAAGCCAGCCAGCAGCAGTTAAAGAATAGAAGGCAAAACGTGTGAATTGTAAAAGAAAAATAATTGCAAAATTATTGAAAATTGTTAACAAAAATTGTTGCAAAAAGAATTTGTTTTTAAACGGTAATATTTTTCTACTCTGCGAAATTGTCACAAAAGCCAGAAAACCATCCAAAAAGTTTACAATAATTTAATACAATACTAAAGAGAAATTGAAAGAAAAAAATATTCTTTATTAACCAAAAAATATTTACCACAACAACAAAAATTTAACAAAAGTGTAGTTTATGAAACCAGACACCGCCCTCAAAGATTATTTAAAAAAAATTTAAGAAAATATAATAAAAGGAAGCAAGAAATCAAAAGAAACATATCCTGTTAAAAATCATTAATTGAAACCAACAAAATCTTGTTAAAAGAAAACCACAAGAAAAGTGCTTAAAACTGTAGCAGAAACAACAACAACCGCCAGGAACAACAAACACTGAATACAACACTTGCAAACATTTGGATTTTCTTTAAATCAATTCCTCCGTGCTCTGCCTGTCTATCATTATCATCAACATCAACAGTTCAATTGAATTGTTTAATTAAGAAACTAAACTAAACTCTCGTTTAAACGTTTAAAATCAATAAATTTTAGTCATCATGTTGATTGGATTAGTACGCGACTCTGTTATGCAGTGTTTCTGCCATACTTGCCGGGCTCCCATTTTGCCAGCTGGTAAGTTTATTATCCAATTTATGTTTCCTCTTATTCTTCTTTAACCATTTTAAACGTATCAATTTCAATTCCAATTCCATTTATTATTGTAATTTAAATTAATGACGCCAGTATTTATTTCACTTAACACACTGTGATGTATGTGTGAGTGAATGAATGATACTGCTTTACAATTTCAATGTAAATAATGTAATCTGGAACGAAAAGTATCAATCAAAGCTAAAACCATTATTTTATTAAAGAAACTATTATTTTATTCAATTGCTATTTGAAATGTTTAAATTTTTTTTTTAACGAAACTAAGTTTAAATCTTACAGGGTTTTAGTAATTTATTCCCGTACAGTTTTATAGAATTAGTGGAGCTACTTGATTTCAAAATTAATATTTTTGAAGTAAAAATATAAATATCATGAGATTTAAATAACTCTTGATATAATATTAAAGAATTTTTAAACACCGGAGTTCAAATCTTGAAAGAATTGACTGTTTCGATCACTTTTATAGAACAAATCCCTGACAAACCTTCAGAAAAGGCAAACTAAAAAAGTAAAAAATTATACGTCATTTTCTGCAAAATGTTTTTATACTTTTTAAGAACCTAAGTTCAAATCTTGGTCAAATAAGCCATGTTTCTATCCTATTAGTTCTAAAGAATTAATGGATAATGTTAACATTGAATATTTAAGTTTTTAAATTAAAGGAAAGCTTTATAAAATGTACATATAAAAAAAGATGTCCCCGCAATGTAGTCTGTTGGCTTATTAGACTTTAGGCCTCGTAAAAACCCCAGACATTCCCAATAAAACGAAATATGGAAAAATATTTCTTCGGCGACTTTCTCTAAGTAGATTTCTGGCAAAAAAACTAAAAAATCAGTCGTATTGAATTGAGTAAAATTAGTCACTAATATGTATATAAAATTAACACACACAACATAAGTGGTGAGTGAGAAGCTAGGTCGTAGTCCTGGTTGAAGGATTGTAATGATCAATTATGTATGTAATGATCATTTTTATATTTATTATTTATATTTTATAATGTATTATAAAGTTTTAGAAAACTTTTCATTGAAAATATTTATTTATTTATTTATTAATTACAATACAATTACAAATTATATCCTAATTATATACGAGCGAAGTAACTTGACTATTTGCTCGGTGTAGTGTCACAGACCAGAGTCTCTGGTGGGAATCGAACCCACGACCCTCACGCTAATAGTCTAGCACACTACCCACTAGACTACCAGGCCACCCAAATCATTGAAAATATTATTATTTATTTATTTATTTATTTATTAATTACAATACAATTACAAATTGTATCCTAATTATATACGAGCGAAGTAACTTGACTATTTGCTCGGTGTAGTATCACAGACCAGAGTCTCTGGTGGGAATCGAACCCACGACCCTCACGCTAATAGTCTAGCACACTACCCACTAGACTACCAGGGCACCCAAAAAAAATATTTTTAAACCTTTTTAAGAACCAACGTTCAAATCTTTGCATATGTATTTCTTGTATTCTTACTTAATTACAACGAATTATTCATGACTGCAACCAAAATTTTCTCTCCACCCATGTTGCGTGTTTACCACCACCCACCCTACGGTTTAAAGTCTTCTCTGAAAGGCAGATTTTTGAGAAAGTTTTTATGGCAAATACTCTCAGAATTTTTGCTAAAAAACTGTTAAGATAAAGTCATCGAAGAAATATTTTTCATATTTCAGCTGGGGCTTAAACTACGGACTCACGTCTAATAGGTCAATACAAGCTTCTAGACTACGGGGACTTTGTTTTTTGTACACAGGTTTCTGCAATTCATAAAGCACAACGGAATGCTTTAATTTCATGCTTCAAATTCATAGATAAAAAAAATATAGAAACAGCAACCGAATTTCAGTTGCTTTGACAATTGGCATCAAAAATTTGCAGTTATTAAAAACAAACAAATTTTTGAAATTTAAATTTTTAAACCTTGAATGTCAGTGAATAACAATAACATACAATAGCAATTTAATGCCATTTTAGGCAACCAGTAACTCAACTGAAGTTCGGTTTACATCCACAAATAATCCGTGCAAAAACATCTCTTATCAAATGTTAAATAGCTTTTAAAGAAATTGAGTTTATATCTTGTAGTAAAGATCGATTTGAGGAGAAAACTAATGAGTTTAAAATAAAATAAGCTTTTCCTGTAAAATTTTTTAAAATCTAGTTGAAAACTTGATAATGTATAATTAGTAAATGACCGTTAAGTATTAAGAACTGATGAAATACTGAATTATTTACTTACTCGATTGGTCAATACAGCCCTTTAGTACAGGATTAAAACCTAGCTTCTTACACCAGTCTTATTGTGTGTGTTAATGTCATCCACTTTTTAACTGCAGTTTAACGTCGACTCCGAACGAATAATTTTAGAGAAAACTAAGTAGAAATTTATGCTTTTATAATTTCATCTATATAGTTTTATAAAGTCTTTAAATTTTGTAATCAATAGTAGACGATGCAATCAGAGGAACAGAACTTAAAAATTCATGAATTTTTAGTTATGATTATAAGAGATGAGCAGAAGACTATTAACAACACAATAGTTGAAGCTGAGACCGCGATGACCTTTTTTTACAAAGCAAATAGCTCGGGCACTCTATTCTTAACCATGGTTTTCCTTAACTGAATTATACGCGAAAGTTGCGAAAATTGTCTGAACAGTTCACACTTATTATTCTTTAGATGCTCTATAGCGTCGCCATAGCCTGCAGGTGATTAGTCATCTTGAACAAAATGAAATATGAAAAATATTTCTTTCGGCGACATCTTCTCTATAGACTTAAGATAAAAACTCTGGTAAGTAAAATTGTCATGAAAAATTTCTCAAAAATCTATCGTTCTGAGTCGACATTCACCATGAAAAGTTTCTCAAAATCTGCTGTTCGGAGTCGACCTGTAGATCTCACCACTCATGGACAAAACAAGTGCACACAACATAAGTGGTGTGAGAAGCTTGGTTGTAATCCCTTCTAAAGGGTTGTAATGACCAATTAAGTATGTAAGACGGACAGAAAAGAGTACGTCGCATTCAGGAAATGGTGCGAGATTGCATTTGCCCAAGGCAAATCTTAGAGCTTAGATAAAATCCCATCTTGACCGACATTTCCACATGTTGCGACATACAGAATACCCAAATTTAGATATTCCTTTCCCTCCTTTTCAAAGACAAAAGATTTTTCATGTACTCTGTTCGAACTAAAATCGTAATTATAAATGACAGCTTTTAAGCACGTTTTCGTTTAACAAAAGCGAATTAGAATTGCCCGATATGGGGGCATGAACAGCATCTGTTATGATCTTCTTAATTTACCGGACGATATTTGAAAATTCGGATATTTTTCATTAAGATTACGATTTTATGTCAATACATGTCTGTATAGCATTTTTTCCAGTGCAGATGATTAATTTTTATTTTTTGTTTCTTTAAACTATAAACTCCCATAAAAGAATATTATTAATATTAATAATTTTATGTGCATAAAACAATATTTTTAATTAAAAAAAAATTTAATTAAAATGTATTTCTGCTCTAATTAATTTATATTTAATATTTTTCCTGTTAACAAAGCTCATGAGTCATTCATTTTTTGTTTTATATTCCATCCTAATTCATTACTTTCCATGCCTCACACGTGCATATGCATTACAAAATATTTGCAATATAAGCATACATTTTTACCAGCCTGACCGTAATGACTTTTAAACGAATTTTATATTATTTTATATACAATTACCATATAAATTATTAATTATTAAAAATAAATTATTATTATTGTATATTTTATATTCGGTTATCGAAACAAAAATAACAAAAATTGATTGCATACTTATTGGAGTATAACATTAATAATCACAAATAATAACGATAGCAAAAATAACAAACGTTTTCCAACAATAATTCAAATAATTTAAATGCCATTTTCTCTTCCTTACGCTTCATTACACAAATTTAATAATTTTGTAAAGCAGAAAGACCAAAAAATATCGGGAAATTGTAAAATCATTGAAATAGAAATCAAAAAGAAAATTAAAGTGTGTTATTTATGTTTGGCTTGGCATTTAAAAATTTAAGTTCATAATGATATTGTTTTTTATTGGAAAATAAAATTTCAAGTCTACTTTTAGGCAGTCTATAAATTATTTTTAACTGGTAAACACTTTTATCATTAATATTTAATTTTCTAATCGATATTCCTCTGTATATTGTACATGAAAACAGGCAAAAACCTTTGGCGTTTTTAAGGTGTGTCTGAAAATAAACCACAAATACGAAATCCATATATAAATTATTTATAATTTTTACTATTACAAACTACCCTCTAGGGGTCTACCTTGTTTTTAAACCCCCTCATAGTAGGCAATAACAAAGAAAAAAAGCACAATAAAACAAATATGGCTGAAAATAAAAAAGAAACGAACCATAAAATACAGTAAAATATTTTATGGCTCCATACGACAAGACCAATGGCGCCAAAATTCTGTCATGATGATGTTTGAACAGAAATGACTCATGCATTTAAAAACGTGGAAATGGTGGCAACAAAAGAACCGAGCATGACTTCGACTTTTTCACTCGTAAATGTT
This sequence comes from Sarcophaga variegata, assembly GCA_932273835.1. NCBI lineage: Eukaryota > Metazoa > Arthropoda > Insecta > Diptera > Sarcophagidae > Sarcophaga > Sarcophaga variegata. The sequence goes on along the minus strand of OW026361.1, from coordinate 21,995,798 downwards.
AAAAGGACAAAAGAACAAAATGTCTGAAATGGGTAGGAAGATTTTTATATTTGAAAACAAAACAAAAATTAAAGCATACTTAAAGGGCTTACACGAATTATTTTATTGAGTATTAAAAGAAAGCACAATTTATATTTATTAATTTATTATTTTTGACATTTAAAAGGAAAATATAATAATTATTGTTTTTTTACAATGGAATTTAAAAGAGAAATGTAATTTCAAATTAAATGCTCTCTAAAGTAGGCAATACTTTTATTATTAAGTAATAGATTAAGACATGAAATTAATTGACGTTGGTTAAGTATACTTCAATTTATATTTGCCAGTTGGGGCTTTGCCTTTGGGTAGGATATTAAAATGTTATACAATGCATGAGTAACTGCTTATTATATGATTCATACGTCTTGCTAGGCTAGCACACTACGTTTTAAATGTATTAATTTATATTAAATGTTTTTCAGCTTTACGTAGTGAAGAATTGGTGTAAAAGAAATTGGAAAATTGGTGATAATTTTAAGCATTCGTAATTATGTAAGACCCTTTGCCATCATTCTTGCAACAAAGAATTATACTAGAAAAAGAAATTTCTTGTATTATCAATTCAGTAGTGAGAGCATTCCGCATTGATCGAATAACATGGATGGATGGAGAGCTAGAATGTAAAACTGGCGGGCCATGCACCGCAATCAGTGTCTTCAAAATAAATTTTAACAGGTTTTGTAAACATCTGACTGAGCTTCATCGTCATGAAATAATATTTCTTCAGGTCCGGGCGCATTGTTCGGCTAATGCTCGCTTTCAAACGAATTAATTCTGTCCGAACTTTGGCAGCTCATAATAGATATTCGATTTTGGCATTGATTCGTTTGGTTGTCTGGGCCCCACATACGATTTCTTGTGCTTTAGGTTGTCGTAATGCACTTTTTTCTCATTGCCAGCAGTGTTCCTATACAGGCATATTTATAGCTCTTTAGACAAGCAAAATTTACGTTCATATCTCGGTTTTAGTTTTTTGGAATGAGTTCTGCCGCTTGCGAACGTTTTAAAATCCAATTTTTTCTCGAGTAATACCTCTAAATCATCATTTTCGAACTTCTATTGTTTAATTTGGGTGGTATTTGCAGTCTTTTGCACTATGATATCGATACAACAGGCATAAGATTTGACGAAAATCGATGTACTTCAGCAGTTACAAAATTTAATACATCAAAAAAGCTTCGTTTTTTACACCATGTCTTTAAGTGACTAAGTGAAACGGTATTACACTCAGTTCAACTTCTCAATTCAGAAAAGCTAACTTTGTAAACCTGTAGTCAGGAATTAACGAAGAATTTAAGCCGCCGACATTGTAGAATATTTTTGTAGTATTTTGAGCACTATACCCCAATAATGCATATTTGTAATTTTAACAATTACTTTTATTTTCCCCTTTAATGTTCCCGCCTGGTATGGAATCCCGAAATTAAAATGTTGCTTGGTTGCAGTATTTCTGTATGCCGAGAGATAGATAACCTATGAAGCAGTGAAGTGAATATTGAATTAACAAGACGGCAACTTAGCTCTTTTCCAAAGAGTTCTAAGATCTTGGAGTCACTCGCGCTAATGCCTTGACTTGGAGTGCATTCCTATTGGTGCTGAAGAAAAAGAAAAGGAAGAAGAGAAGATAAGATGACAAAACTTTCTCTTTGATAAAAAGCAGACTGAGTTTTAGCTGAAAGAAAAATTTAACGCGAACCGTTTTGCTTGGAATACATTCGTAAACTGAAACATAGTGTTTTAAATGTTTTTACTGCATTAGGGTATGATATTCAGGGGTATTTAAATATCTAACAATAATGTCTGCAAGTTTATACTGCTTAACAATATTGTGTGTCTAGTAGGTTGAAGTCGCCGTGGTTTAGTAGGTAGTGTGTTGGCTTATTAAACGTGAGGCCTCGGTTCAAACCCCAGGCCAGGCATCTCCAACTAAACGAAATATGACAAAATATTTCTTCGGCGACTTCCTCTCAGCAGATGTCTGGCAAATACTTTGAGAGTAAATAAAATTGCTATGAAAAGTTTCTCAAAAAATCTGTCGTTCGAAGTCGACTTTAAACTTTAGGCCCCACCACTCACGTATAAAAATTAACGCACTCAACATAAGTGGTGTCAGAAACTAGGTCGTAATCTTGACTAAAGGGTTGTAATGACCAATTATGTATGTTATGTAGTAGGTTGTATGACAAAATCTCAGAACATACTTAACTAGAACATCTTTAGTACCCATAGGGTTTAATTGCTAGAAAGCCGTTTATTAACTCTTAAAGCGGTGACTCATTACTTTATGATTCTAACCAAAGATAACCCCGTAAAAGGCCACTTAACTAGCCTGCTTTTAGTTTTCATTTAGTTATCGTGACTTTATTTACTCGGAAGAGTTGTTATGTGATTTATTTAGGTTTGGGCCAAGTTGTGCAAAATGTTCTCGAAGTCAGGCAACGCAATTTCTATTGATTTTACAATGAAATCTCAGAGCAAAAGATCTATACTTCAGATCTACATTTTGTGTACTACTTCTATATGGTTACAGACCGGTTCTTAATAAAATTATTCATACTATTCTACTACTTCTTAAGAAAATTATTCTTCTATTGAAATTGCTCCATTGTGCTGTATAGTTTTGGAATTTTTTCCTCTGAAAATGTTTTTTTATGCCGAAATACATATGTAATCGTAACCATCTCTGTTTATTGATTAGCAGAAGTGCCCATCATTCAAATCTCTCTAATGACGCCATGTGTGTATATTGACTGACATTTATTGTCTTTTGATTCTTACAAATGATTCATCATAATTTATACATGATTATTAAATTATTCTCATAGTACACTTTTAGGACATTTAATAATGTTGAACAACATGTCTTTTCATCATTCTAAACAAAATGACATGAGTGATGATGTGTTTTCCATTGTACGTTTCTATTAAAGGAAAATATTTTCCTTTTTTTTTTTTGCTTTCGTATTCTGACAATTTACGTTTTCATTTATTATTATAATAGTAAATGACAGGCTAAAAAACTATTTGAGCAAACAATTGGATTTTTATTCATGTTATAATAATGGCAATACAATAATATAAATGTTATCTGTGGCATGCTTTTAGGCACTACATTAGTAATACATAATATAAAAGTTTTCTGTTTTTTTCTTCGTAAAATGTATTTGATAACCTTGACTAAATTGTATTGTAATGGTAAATGATTTTTTTTCTTAATTTAATTTTTTCCATTAAGAAAAAAAAGGATCGAAGTTAAGTTCTAAAAATACATTTTTTAAGTTTCAGACAGTTCTCCAGAATACAATTAATTTTGATGCCAATCATCTGTTTTAACTTTTCATTGTTAATGCCTTTTTTAACTTTTATTATAAGTGGTTGTATAAAATAAAAATAAATTTAAGTTTGCAAAATTTGAGATTTTTAATTTGACGTCATTTATCGTAAGTAACGAACGAATGTCAAGGTCTATTATATTCGTTTTCAATTGTGGCAATAAGTTCATGTCTTAAATCATTACTAATGTTAAAATAATTTGCCTGACAAATATTCAAATCGAAATGAAAATGTTACCAACCAAAATTAAATTGCTTTTGTTTGTTTGTTTTTTCCTTTTTTTCTGAAGGTTATAAAGGTACACAATTGTTACGTAGGCGCCTAAAAGACGGCTACAGTTAAGGCAATTTATATAATTGTATTTGCATATAATTTATAAGTAAGGGTAGTAAAGTACATACATACATACAATATATATATTTGTATATTTATGACAATGAGACAATCTACCCCATTATGGTTTAACTTTTGAAAAAGGACAAACAATAACAGTGAACGTCAACGTAGAAGAAATGACTGATGCATAAATAATTTTAGTATGCAAAGCATACAATTAGGCTGGTAAATTGTTATATAATTGTTGCTAGTATTGTGGTGGAGGATAGGTAGGTAGGTAGAGGTGGCTGCCCATCCAAGAAACATTTTTCTTGTTGATGGACACACTTAGGCCGCATTGGGCCCATTGTGCTATGTGGTGGAGGATAGTTTATCAGGAAAGCGTGGCATTATCATTAAATGCGAAATAATCAAATATTAGACAAATTTATTAAATTTACAATTTAGGTTTATAAAATAGAAATACGAGAAGAATATATGTTTATAGTCTCTAGAGGTCATTGTTTTCACAAGTGATTATTTAAAATTATTGAAACGTTTTAGATTTTCTCTAAATACCAGATGACTTCTAAAATCTAACCATTGAAATTTCGGTGAAGTTGGACGCTTGCTACCATCGTCTTATCCAAAATTCAAATACAATTTCTATTAGTTCTTGTTGATAGTCAGATTTTTTAGGAGGAATAAAGTTACCTACAGTTTAACGTCGACTCCGAACGACAGATTTTTTGAGAAACTTTTTCATGGCAAGAAATATTTTTTCGCATTTCGTTTTGATGTCTGACCTGTAATACGAACCCGGGCTTTACGTCTAATAAGCCAACACACTACCTACTAGACTACGGCAACCTTTTCAAAGTGAAGCAAAAAAGTTAGTTCTGTCATTTACATGCTCAGCTAATATGTACACGCCAATAAATAAATTCTAATGGAAGTTAACTCTTGGAAAGATAGCAAAACATACAGAGGTAACCTTCCTGATTTAGTTTTTACAAACGAACTCAACCATCAATAAAGAAAGCTAACATTCCGTTAAGCAACACAGTTCAATTACTCCTTAACTAATTTGATGTTCCACAGTTTTTGAAGTCAATTAAACCAACTTTAAGAGCACACAAGCTATGGCAGCTGTAAGAATTCATAGTAAAATCCATAGTCGCTGCATTGTCCAATCTTGTGCAGCTTGACTCAAGACTAGCTAAGACCTACATATAAGTAATCAATCAATTTTCAAAGTGAAAATAGTCACCTGAATACTAGACAACACAAACCAGCACATTCACGTAGCAATCAGCATCTTAAAGTTTCTAGGTTACTGAACAACCTAACCAACAGTCGTATCTACCCAGGAATATTTTTTTTCCTGGACATCACAGTTCTCTTCTTCCTATACGTTTGGATTCTGACGGTAGTTTCGTGCAAAATTTTTTCTAATGGAAAAGAACTCGACTCTACAGTGCCAATGCACATGAAGATTTCATTGACCATGTTACCTGAACTGTCATTCTAAACGCATTGTCAACGGTCTACAGGTTGAAAAAGATGCCAATTAGTCGTTTCTACCGGATATGAGTTAAATTAATAGACTCTCTTTGATGTCTTAGTTTCAGAACGAAACTGAAAGCATTTGGGAATTTAAAATAAAAATTAGAATGATGAATTATTTTAAATTATTTCTGTTTTAGTACCTTAGAAGCAGAGAAGCATAAAGCCTCTAAGCAATTTCTACAGAATATTTTGACATTTATTCTTTGTGAGACTACTCTTTCCACCAGATGTCATCTCCATAGTCCTAATCCTCAAACTATGTACATAAATCATTACTTTCTATATAAGTACTCTAGCTTAAAAGTAAGTTTTTTTAATTAAATAACATCCAATAGATGCATAGTGAATATATTTTCCTTTTTGTAGCATACTTTTCGGAGTTTAATAAAAAAATATTAAAGAATACTTTTAAAAAACCTCGTTATATTTGACCATATATAAAAAATTTTAGCATACATTCTGGGTTTTTTAAATTATAAATAAATTTTATTCTATACTTTAGAGATTTAACTTCCATTCCATGCATTATATCATTTCTATTTTAATAACCCTTTTTAAGTAAGCTATACTCCTACCTCCCTCTCTCTCTTATGATTTCAGTTCCACTAACTTTTGAAATTCAACCACAAAGAAAATATTTTTTATTCCGTCTTCTTTTTCAAAAATAATCCCCCTTTAATTTTTAAACGAATCTATAGAGAATACCACTCACCATTGAAATGCTCGTATTCTATAATACAAATTAAAACAAAAAAAAGGAAAAAGTAAAATAAAATGAAAATAAAAATAAAAAAAGAGAGAAGAAGAACACATTTACATAAAGACAAATGGAAATAAAAAACGTATAAAACTAACTGAAAAGTGGTAAAGGAAAAACTACATATTTTTCTATGGCAGCAGCGGAATAAAAAAAAACATACGTTCTTAAACCATATGTGACTTTGGAGACAAATAAAATAGAGAGAAAAAAACATATAAAATAGTGGTGGCATGGCAAAAACTAAATTCCATCATCACTAAATAAAAATAAAAAGAAATGAAATGAAACGCAATTTTCATTATTTTAACCTTGAAGCCATTCTCGCATATAAGAAATACAAAAATATTTACTCGCTTATACAATCACAGTTAAAAAGAAAAACAAGAAAGAAAATGAATCGAAATAAAGAAAAGCTTCAAGGGATTTTTTTTTTTCGTTTCTCAACGTCACCACCCCCTCCCTTTTACACCCTCTTTATTTATTGTATACGAAATTGTTGTGAAAATTGTTAAAAATCCTCATCATCATCATTTGCCAGAAAGTATGCACGACATTTTTATTTTTTTCCTTAGTCCCCCTCTTTATTTTCTTATTTTATATTTCATTCTTGTGTCAAGTAAATGGAAATATTTTGGGGTATTTTATGACTGGTTTTTGCTTGATTATAATTAAAATAAAAATGCAAAAAAACAACAACAATGAAGACGAAATCAAACTCTTAAAAATAAAAGAAATGAAACAAGCAACAAAGAAAAAACAAAAAGCACTGAGACAGTTAAATAAATATTTTGACTCAAATGTTCACAAAGTATGCCTGCAAGATAGGCTTTAATTTTTAATACATTGATTCCTTTGTCGACAGTAATGGAAAAGTAAGGGGAAGTGAGTGAGTGAATGTAAAACTCCTAAATGTTTGCTACGTAACAATGATTGTAATTCCGCTTTTTGTTAAATGGATTTTAAGGAATTATAAGAATTTCTAAAAGGATTTGACAACATAAATCGTATTGAGCAAATGAGAAATAATTGTATTTATTTTTGTAGGTAAATATCATGAGAGTAAAAGTTTCATTGTGTTTTAAATGGAAGAACGTTATAAAGATCTTTGGTAGAGCAATTATTAAACGAAAAGTATTTGTTTTCTGAAAAGAATTTTTCAGAGAATTTTTAGCAATTTGTAAACTAAATTCCGTATTTTAAAGCATATAACCAGGGGTTACAATTTTGTGTTTAATAATGTTCTCTTTTTTCTTATTATTTATATGGTTTTAATTATTAATAACGTAATATTTTATTGCAATATTTATTTTTCTTATTTAAATGTTACGTGTTAAATAATTCAAATATTTGTTTAAATAAAATACGTGATTTTTCTATCATTTATAAATGTGCCGTTTACGTATGTATGTATAGGTAATAAAACGATTTCAATTTTCATCATTTGTTTGTTTGAAAAGTGCTTATAGGGGTGTATTAATCTACCAGGCATTTGGTGTAACTGTATGTGTATTGTATAAAGTATAGTTCGAATATCAGAGTAAACTGCATCACTTTTTTATTTCACGTTTCAAAACATCCACAGTTCAAAACCCAGTTCAGACTTCTCCAACAAAATGAAATACGAAAGAAACATTTCTTCAGGGACAGTTTCTGAAAAATCTGGCGTTCGGTGTCGACTTTAAACTGTAGGTCCTGCCACTCATGCATAAAATGAACACACACAACATAAATGGTGTGGAAAAATAGGTCGTAATCCTGGCTGAAGGGTTGTAGTAACCAATTATGTATATATGTTTGTTTAATTAGCTTTCCTCTTCATCTTCTGCTAATTATCCATCTGACTTACTGCTGACCATATCTTCTATCAACATGTAAAGAGCTCAGTATAAATATATGCAGAACAAATTTATGTTAAACCTTACAGGATTTCATCTTCAGAACCTCATTGCACTGCTTACAGCCTCTGAGCGCTCGCGGCCGGACACCGAAAACACGTCATAACAACTTTTGCGGCAGTTGAACCTACGACAAAGAAGAGGAGTCCATCGAAAATCTTCTCTATCATTGTCCGATTTTCGGGAACGTAAGAAAAGGATTTCTTAGGCATCCAGAATTTATTGGCTGATTTTGTGTAGTTGAAGACGATTTGAATAAAATACATGGCTTGTTAAAACTATTAGTTATAATTACATGACGTAATAGGTAGGTAGGTTGGAGTTTTACAGTAAAAGAAAATCCTGAGTCATGCATCAGAGTGTCCAGGAAACCCTGAAGTTAGTAACCGATCTTTTGATGGGGCACTGTAGACTTAGAGTACACTTATTCAGAATGGGTGTTCAACATGTATGCGGTGGGACGATGGAGTTGACGATGAGGATCGTGACGTATCCTTAGAACTTGTATTACATTAAGGCATCTCAGAAAGAAACACCAGGGTGCAGATCAAGTGCTGAGCAAGGAACTGCCATTGTTGACACCGAGCAGCATAGCAAAATTTGTCATACCAAAGGCTTGTAGGGGACATTATAGAGATGCACAATAAAGTTTGAGAAGCGTACAATAGATCGAATTGTTGTACTACTAATAATAATATCTATACCCTATGGATAGAAGAAACCACATATATTGGAGAAAAAAATTTCACTGGCATGGAACATTCGAAGATACCGGTCGAAACGCTGGTAAAGGTATTCTGGATTTGGTGAGGCGTATGAAGTTTTGCAACGGTTAACATTTATGGACATTTATTTATTTCCCCAAATGAATATTTCATTCACTTTTGTAAGAAAAACTCTCTGTTTTCTAACCTTTGAAATTCCCGGGTATTAAAATATGTTCTCAAGGGTTTATTTACTTTATTTGTAGTTTAATAAACATAAATTCAATTTATTTTTTGGAAATATAATTTAATTTCACAACATTTAATTAAGTGTTATGACTTTAGTTTAATTAACTTAAATTTAATTAAAATCAACTATAATATGATAAGCGAACCACATCGGGTTTGAGTTGAGTTAATATAAAATATATTCCATTTTATTTGCTATTTATTTAGTTATTTATTTATTGTTTCTTTTTCTTTTATCATATTGCACATTTAATCAATTAAAATTATATTTTAATAATATTTCCGCAAAAACTTTTAACAGTTATTTTTTTTTTCGAAATTCAATTAAATTTTCATATTTTTGTAGCCATTGTTGGCAATGATTTTTTGTACAAATATTTGTATTTCACAGGAAATCGTTTCCTTTTGTTGCCATGATTTCATTGTTATCATATAGTGTTCTAGTTTATCTTTTTTTATTTCGAAGTTGGTTTCAATTATTTTTGAAACTAAAATATAAATTCAGACTAGTTTTTGCTTTATTTATTTATTGTTGTTCTTTATGAAAAAATGGAGTACATTTCCAAAGCAAATTTCATTTGCAAAAATCAAATTGCAGTTGATATTTGATCAACTTGAAAAAAGATTTTATAAAGAAATAAAATACTTTTAATTTAATTATTAAAAAAAAATCTTTGTGTCATCTAAATTAGGTCTTCTTTATACTGTATTAAATTATTACGCCGTGTTGGCTTATTAAACGAGACCCCAGTTCAAACCTTTCAAAACAAGTTTCTCAAAGCTGCTGTTCATAGCCGATATTAAACTGCAGGTCCCGCCACTCATGAATAAAATCTGTCGTCCTAAGAAGATTTTAAACTTTAAACTTTAGTAATAATGGATCAAATTAACACATACATACATACTACATGGGTAATGTGAGAAGCTGACCAAAAGATTGCATTGATTATTTATTACGAAGTATGTAGTATCCAGGAGAGTCTAGGAGCTGCATTCATAAAATCTGACACAAGGAACTTTGGTACTTTGTCACATCAAAACGGTGGTCATGGTCTAGCCAAGTTTGACACTTGGAGGTTGGCGGGAATTGCAGAAAATCACCCAATATGCTGATTCAAATAAAGCACTACAGGCCTAAGAGCAGCGCTTTAAAATGATTTGATAACATAAATGGCAATAAAATCTTCAATTTGATGCTAAAATATCTCCACAACACTGCTTACTTACGTTTGAAGACGTCTAACATTAAGGCAACCAAAAACAACTGAATGGATATCATGTGAGATATTAATGGTTGAACTGAAGGTCTAGATTATGAGTAGTAGAGGTGCTAAAGTAATACGGCCAAACGATGTATTGTGTCCTCAACATATGTACATAGGGCCTCCTATATTGCTTTTCCTAACAATGTTGCCCTGCAGAATCTCAGAATCTTATCCGATGTCAGTAAGTATAACTGTTTCATCACTGTTTATAAAAAAGGTGCATCAAAAATCTATTGCATCCAACACCAATCCACAATTTTGGTGATAGTGGGGTAGAACATGTTCTGTTGTAACGCTAACCCCTTAAGGCGATAAAACCAGCTTGCACTGGGAATTAGGTGCCAAAATCCTAGGTTGACAGAACTGAACTTACCCTACCCTGATTCTAAAAACAAGTTTAATCGCAAGCATTATGCAAGAACCTCCTGCTTTTTACTGGCTCTGTAGAGTATTTTAGGTCTAATCAGTTGTATCGGCAACTGATCCCACGCTGTGAATTACGATCATAGAAAAAGACGTTGCTTATACGCATTTTTTCTGTAGTAGTCAAAACGATCCAAGTTCGATGTGCAAGTACGGGCATAGGTATCTAACCTAGCATAGATTCAATGGCAGCATTAAAGTTAAATCTGTATCAGCTTTTTTTTTATTTTTATAACAATTCGTTTCTGAGTATTTTTTCTCTCTCTTATTTTGAAATCATAAACACAAAAGTCGCCGTAGTCTAGTAGTGTGCTGGGTTATTAGACGTAGGGCCACGGTTCAAATCCCAGGTCAGACATCAAAACGAAATATGAAAAAATATTTCTTCGGCGACTTCCTCTCAGCAATTTCTCAGAAATCTGTCTTCGGAGTCGACTTTAAACTGTAGGTCCCGCCACTCATGTATAAAATTAACACACACAACATGAGTGGTGTGAGAGGCTAGGTCGTAATCCTGACTGAAGGGTTATAATGGCTAATTATGTATGTATGTACGTATTATGTAAATACAGAATATAAAATCTTCTTCTAATTTTCCATAGGTAAACGAGTACGTTTTGTATTAAGACTTGCAAAAAAATGTCTGCAGTACTACTTGTATTAGACTTATAATCATATTTTTTTCTCTACCTTTTTTATAAATTAAATTTAAACGTGACAACCACAAATTATTATTCAATTTAATTCCCCTTCTTAATCTTCCTTTAGATAGACAGAAAGAAAAAATCCAAGTTAATTAACTTTAGCATTAACTTTATGACACACAGGATTTATCATCAGAGAAAATTCTTAATGACAGGATTTTCTGTTCTCGTTCTCGTTCAAAAGCAAAAAAGGAGAAACCTTTCTTTTTTCTTTCAACTGAAAAATGAATTGTAGAAAAAAGAAGGAAACAATGAGAGAGACGATAAAAAGAATTCATAAAATTTAATAAATAAATTAAAACAAAAATTAACAAAATAAAGTGAACGATTTTTGAAACTTCCCCCCGTAACAAGTCAAGTGTTTAAATAATATTTGACACCAAAAATTTTATGTATGAACAAAATATGACACCTTTAACAGCAGCATGTCTGATAAAAAGTTGTAAAACATCATCTCTTAGTTACGAACTTGGCTGGCTGGCTGAAAGTTTTGAAAACAATGCAAAAAAACCAACAACAACAACAAATTTGTTTCCTTTTTCTAATGGTCATTATTTTTAATGGGAAAACTTTTGCGGTGTTTTTCTTAATGGTGCTTGTCTTAATTTTCTAACGAGCATGGCGGGAAAGCACCTCCATCAAGCTCTGGCCCATTAAAAAATTAAATGTTATTTGTTCGTTTCTAAAATATTATATCAGCATACTTCTATACAGGTTAAACATTACCACCAACAACGGCGCAAAGAGCTATTGAATAAAGCCTATATGTATATAAACACAATTTTTTATGATCCTTACGATATGCATTAAATTTTTTATGTCTTTGCCGCCTAAAATTATATATTTTTCCACAAAGTATTTCAAGATAGAGCAGAAGAAGAAAAAAACAATTTGTATTTAAAACTTTATTAACAACTGTCATTGAATGTCAAAACTAATGTTATGCCAGCTCAACTTGGTGTTCTTTTTGCAACCAATTCCCTTCTCCCACTTTCCCTCCCTCCTTCTCTCTCTCTGTCCTCTTAGAAATTTTCATTTTATGGTCATTTTTATTTTTACACAATAACCGGCGCCATAAGCCAAAAAGGCTGACAGGCAGCCCCTAAAAGTATGGGACAAATGATATCCTTGGTTGTCAGACTTTTTGATTTTGCTGTGGTATTAGTATGTTAATTACGTAATTACGTGCAACACGCACGTCATTTGTTTAATATTTTTATACTCCACTCTGTTTCACTCCAAAACAATTCAACTGATGGTAATTGCAGAGGGGAGAGGAGGGGGTGGTCATTATTAAGTATTTAAGTGTGGTAACAAATATGAAATTAATGTTTAAAATTAAATACTTCTGATAGTTATTGTCAAGGATTGTATAATTATTTTATACATGGAGTTTAAAATTAGTTTGAAGTACAGGGATTGGCGTTTTTGAAAGAGAAAATGATTTTTGTTCTCACTACTCTTTTGGATAATGGCTTCTGATATATTTTTTATAATTTAAAGCCCTCTTAGCGTAGAGGGGAAGTTGGAAATGACTACATAACGGTTACTTAATTTAACCTGCATTGTATAAATAGAAAACATAACCAAAAAATGTAATTTTTAAATATTTCCATGGCTACCATTAATTTTTCTCTGGCAGACAACTTTCTTAATAATTTTTCTTCTATATTTTTTTTTCTTGATCTGAGAAATTTGTAAAATTCGTTATAAAAAGAAAGGCATGGTCACGTATTATCAAGAAAAAACTTTTCATGCTTCTTTTTTTTTACAATATTTTTGGCAGATTCTAATGAAAAAAAAGAAAAATGTTATCTAATTCTAACGATTGCATAGCTGCTTGTCAATTTTGTTATGCTTTTCATAGACAAAATTTTTGCCTGCCAAGGAAGGGAGTATCCAACAATAAATAATTTTTTTTTCTTTTTTCCGCATATAGAAATATTATTCAAGAGCAACAATAAAAAAACCCTGACATTTATAAAGAATATTGTGTTGGTGTTTTAGTTTTTTTGAAGTTTTTCTTTTCTTTTAAATAAATTTCGATCACGTCTTAAATGTTTTAAAAAAATTTGTTTCACTTCTTTTTTATTTTTTGCATTCGCCATTAACATTTGACTTTCTATCCTTTCTTCCATTTTTTATGTATATTTCCTTAAAAAGAGACTTGTATGAAATTTAAATTAGTTGCCGCTTAAATTAGGCAATCATTTGCATTTTTACTACCACACGCCTAAATGTATGCTTTTTGTTTGTTTTAACAGAAAAACTTGGCAATTAAAAGTAGACATTAAAAAAGTTAAGAAGTCACCTTTGAAATAAGTACGATGTTAATTAAAAACTTAAAAATTCAAATAATTAACAGAAACTGTAAGAAATGTAGCTCAAATAAAAGGGAATTTAAATGAAAAAACGCAATGGGCGTCAAGGAGAATCATTAGTTCATTTATGTAGCATAGGTGTGTCACCGTTTTCTTATTGTATTTTCGTTCTTTTTTCCTTGTTTTGTTGTAGTTTCATTAATCAGGATCTTGCCAGCTGTAGCAAGTGCGTGAATATCTTGGCTAAACACAAGGCTCACGGTAAAAATGTATTGGGTTGTAGTGTTTGGATCCAATGGTGAAGAAGTTCGACCGTTAAGTTCTACTCTTTTCTAACAGAAGGTGCTGTCTGAACTTTCCTAATTTATTGTTAATGCGTCTCTAACTACGAACTTCAATAAAAGAAATATCGCTTCAAGCACGTTACGTCATTACAACCCTTTAGTGAGTATTATAAGCTAACTTCTCACACCACTCCCGTGGACCTGATGATAATGATGATAACAAGAGCAAAGTGACTTCAACTATTTTACATCAATCACAGTGAAACTTGCACGCCTAGAAGTACGCACAACATTTTTAAAGCCCATTAAGACTAATTAATCACAGCAGTGACCAGAGCCCATTAATTTCTCTGTGGAACATGTTCATTTATGCTGAAATTAATTTTTTTCTAGTCGCCGCGTATATTTGTTTATCGTTCCCCCAGTACCTATTTTTTAGACCAACACACAGCACTGCATGAATAGCTCAGCAAGGAACTGAAAAATGTTTTCAGGGGCCTAATCCAATTAGGATACAATTTTAAACGCCGATAGTTTACTAACAAATACGCCTAATTTCCTTGTATTATTTAAGAGACCCTCGGCTTCAAAAATGTGCAAGAGTTCGGAATCTCATCGTTATATAAATCCGGCGTAGCCAATCATCCAAGCTGAAACATCTGAAGACTGCAACAGCAACATTTCTATTGATGAAGCCTACCTAACAAATATTTCAAATGTTCTGTCGAAAAATGCTTTTTTTAATCAAAGGATATGCTTCAACAAAACTTCAAAGCTTTTCTTTCAGTTTTGCCCCATGTTATCTACCACAAAGCTCCGGGAGTTCTCATCTTCGAACTATTTGCCGGACTAATTTTTAGTCTCCTGCGATATTTACACGATAATTCATCAAAGTTCGGTACTTTTCTATTTAAAAAAATTTCGAAATTTAACATGAATACAGAATTCCCTGTATTATTCCTGCTTTAACAATATTTTTTCAGGAAAGTGAGAATGCTAGTAAATTTTTATTTTCTTAAAAACATTTTCAAATTATTCTTTCCAATAATACATCCTGGTATTGAACTTTTTACTTCTCCTATTTTTCTTTATTCCTTCTCGGAATATTCAAATTAGATTTGGGATCCTTTGCCCATTAATACTTCTCGTCAGACAATTGTTTACTCCTCGTGTACTGTTTTCTGTTCTTATTTTGCTTGAACACTTCATATTTGCAATTTTAAACTACACTACGACATCAATTCCCTTCAGAGTTTAAATGTCATCATGTAGTTTGATAAATTTAAATTCATACCGGTAGAACAACAAAAAAAAAATACAGAAAATGATTGTTCAGAATGTCTGTGTCTATGTCACCAGCACATCAACGCAGAGGAATCCAAAGAGAAGACAATAAATAGATGAATTGATGGGGCTGCTGTGGATGTAAATGGTGGATGGTATGCATTTTAGTGTCATTTTTTTCTTCTTCTGCTGAGTCTATAAAAAAAAGGAACTCATTTTTACAATATCACACAGGCTATGGACTTTGTTTTATTTGTTTTTTTTTTTGTTGGTGTTTTTTTATATGTTTTTGCTATAAATAATTTATGTATGATTTTTATACTTCTTTTTTCTTTATTTTTTAAATAATATTTTTTCCATTGTGGCTGGTACAACCTGTGTATGACTAAAACCGAAGTCTAACGAAAAAAAAGAGTACAAACGACTATGCATTTATTCAACCATACAGTCATTTATTTCATCTGTGTACAGGCAGCCATCCATCCATCCAGCCAGCCAGCCACACCGATTTGACGACAAAGTCATGTACATAGTTATTCATCATCATCGTGAACGTTATCGTCATTATCGTTTATTTGTCACCACAACTTGCAATCGGCCCAGGCATCCATCCAGCTTGTACTACTATATGTCATTCATGCCATACATACATATAAATTGTAGACGTTTGAAAATATTATTTGCTGTATTGTTTCCCTATTTTTTCCTTATTAAATTCAAAATTCTATCGTTGGGTTAGAAAATCAGAGAGGCTGAGTAGTCCTAAAAATAATTTCAAGTCCCTTTGATATTTAAATTCGACTTTTAATATGAAAAATCTGTTGAATTTTAATTTTTTATGGTACGCTTTCAAAACTTAAAACATGGAATTAATTTTACAATATAGTACAAGCAAATGACATGGTTTAGTTATTTTCTCTTAAAAGACCTGAAAATCTATGCACGATTATTTCGTAGCTGCCCTAATCCGATAAGTGCGACCAAATCCAAAAATCTCTTCCTCCAGACAACATATGAAACATATAAAGAAAAGAGACCAGAACCCTTAGTCTAGGCATTCTCCACCTAATTATAATTTCTTTATTAAACAAATTCATCATTAACGATCAATAATACAACCCTGATCTCAAAGAATTTGTCGGAATTCTATACAAAATGAAATGCATCGGATACTCTACACTTTTTACGTAACGTATCGTAATTGGTCATTACAACCCTTCAGTCAGTATTACGATCTAACTTCTCACACCACTTATGTTTCGTGTGTTAATTTTATACATGATCGGCGGTACCTATAGTTTAAAGTCAACTCCGAATAACATATTTTTTTCATGGTAATTTTATTCAGCACTCTCTGCTGAGAGGAAGTCAAAAAAAATATTTTTTCTGATATTTCGTTTTGTTGGATATGTCTGAACTGGGGCCTCACGTCTAATAAGCTAACATACTACCTACTAGACTACGGCCACTTCCATAGCCCCCATAATCCGATAAGTGCGGCCAAATCTAAAATCTCTTCCTCTAGATGCCGTAAGAGACCGGTCAGGATCAGAGAATGATTCCTTTGTCTAGGCATTATCTAACTAATTAGAATTTCTTTATTAAACAAATTTAGCATTTTCGATCCTGTTCTCAAATAGTTTCACAGAATTCGGTAAAAAACAAAATTCCTCGGATACTCTACACTTCTAAAGTCCATAATTTATCTCTCACTCTGGTTTAAGTGTAAGATTCTCAATGTTCCACTGAATAGATCAACCAAATACTTAAACAATCCCACTATATACCCTGTTAGCATAGACGTTGATGAACTGGACTATGATGGTTAGTCCAGCTATCCGTGAGTTGCTATAAGACAGTTAGTTACCAATTATTACTCCTCTGTGGTCAGAACTATATTTCCCTGACGAGAAAATCTAACATTTCGCACATTAGCAGATTTTATATTTCTGCAAAGTCTTACAATGCCTATCTTCCAATTTAAGCTAGGCAAATGAATTAAACACCACTAGCTTATTTCTTTGTTCAAGCCAAACCAAGGGGAGTATTTCACCATATTTTTCGAACAGGTAGTATGTTATAAAGACACCCGCAAAGAACTTAAGCGCTAATTAGACATCAAAATACCGCAAAAATCCGCACCGGATAAGTCAATAATACAGGCAGTTTGTAGTTATTTGGGAATAATCGAAATTCCATTTTATCTATGCTCGTAAATAAAAATGACGTTATCAACCCTTTTTGCTGACTTGCATCTGTTCACAAAAGATCTCAATCCCGCAGTACCAAGCCATGAAGGATCATTTTTTAATCGAACAGTGAATCTGTTATTGTATTATATGAACAAGCAAAATTTTCTCAGTTCATTATCAAGTCTAAGGAAACTCCCTTCGCATAATAATTAAAGCCAACAAGCCGTAATAACTAAAGTCCGTAAGAGAAGTAAGGCAATTTTAATATCCTTTCCTTTTTAAAATCCTCTCAATATGTGACCCCAGTCGACTCCTATAAGACCTCTGTAAGCCTATAAAAAGTAATCCAGCAATCATGGTACATCATTATCTTAAAATTTACAAGAGTCAATCGCAATATAAGCGTATCATTTATATTCTAGTCTAAGGATGTACCAAAGCCAACATAATTCTGATAAGTAATACAACTGGTGTCGATCCTATGGCACTAGCAATCAAGGTCGTGTCCAATTACACACCGTTTAGACACACAGTTATTAGGGATCAAATAATTTGTCTTGGTTTTTATATACCGTTTCAGCCATTTGCTCTTCAACACTGTATTTAGTTATACTACATTAAGCTCTCCTCAAGTTAAACCATACCTGGCCTTTAAGTCACTAACTGCTATTCATTCACGTAACAGCCTCTGCTTCCATTGTGTAATATGCAACCAACTACATGTACTATGGGACAAAAACAAAAAAAAAAGAGAAAGAAAAATAACACAAAACCAACAGCAATAGTGTGATGAGATTTATTTGCAAAAATACAATGAAAAAAAATCATGATGGAATGCCTGGCAAAAAAGAGAATGTCTATGAAAAAAAAACACAGAAACAACAACTCCAATATTGTCCCAAAGACAATAATGTTTCTGGATAAAAAAAACAAGGAAAAAACAACACACACAACATTGTAGATCGCCTATTATAGGGCAAATGAAGAAAATCCAATTTATTCAGTTGAAAATACGTGCTTGTGCCTCAATGCCAGAAACGGAATGTTAATATTGATGGAGGAATAAGAGTAACATGATAATGATGTTAGACAAACTACTACACTATAGTCAGTCACGAGGGAATTTAAGACAACTTGATGATGAAATTAAACAATGTGAGGGTAGTAGTATAGACATTTTCAAAGGATTTAGAGAATTTCCGTGATAGATTTTCCGTAACTTGGAATCATATTTCTTTTTCCGTACTTTTAGAGCGACATTTCTAGCATTTTTTAACCCGTGCTGCTAACAGTATTTGATTTCAGTTATTTCCATATATTTTTAGTGATAATATGGTTAATTTGATACTGAAAAAATCTTCTTGGCCCTCACGTTTAAAGTCTTCAATTCCTTGAAAGAAAAAGAGTCTATGGATTGTTCTAAAATGCATTAAAATCGAATGCTCTGTTAACACTATATTTTAAGTACTTTAAAATACGGAACCGACTGACCTAGTGTTGGTAATGATCAAAAACAAAGTCTACAGAGGCTTTTTCCAAGCCACCGATGTATCTATTTTAAGTTTTTAACGAAAAACATTTTATATCTCAAACCCATATATGAGATTGATAATGTGGCGCCCAGAAACGTAGTCGTTTTTGACATCAATCTTCCAGTTGAAAGGGGATTCTTCAGGGATACAATATTTCATTCGCTTTGGGATGTCAGATCAACTATTTAGAACCTCTAGTACTTTTTTCCATCTTTAGGCATAAGCAGTAACCCGTCTTACTCTATGCGCTGTTAAGATAATACCGGTTTTTCAAGTAGGCAACTTCTTCTGATCTATACCTTAGTTCTTGACGACATACAGAAAATGGTACAACCATATCTCTCTGCCGAAAATAAAATTCTTAGTGTTTTCGTCTGGTTTCGAACCCTAAGTTCAGTACTATTTAAATGTTTTCGAAATGTTTTATACTTTCCAATTTACTTACTTACTTAATGGGACATTACAACTCTTTAGTCAAGGTTACGACCTAGCTTCCTAGCTTTATCAGAAGACCTGCTGAGAGAAAGTGGCCAAAGAAATATTATTTCGTGTTTCGTTTTGTTCGACATGTCAGACCTGAGGTTTAAACCATGGAGTAGAGTCCAATAAGCCAACACTGTACCTACTAGATTAAGGCGACTTCCATACTACTAACAAAACTATTCCATTGAAATTTTTAGAGAACGCAATACTATATTTGGGTTCAAGTTTTCGTGAAAACCATCAAAGTCTCTGATATTTGAATTTCAATCTTAAAAACTCAGTTAATATCTTGTTATTAAGATAACATTATCTTCCAAACCACGCCTACTTTTAGGGAGCGTTAGCCACTTCTTAATAGACAAAGAAATTATTATTGTCCTGGTATATATGGTAAGTCCAGCATATCTGACACCTATTCATTCCAGGAAAGTATAATAATTGTTGGTGACATGCACTTTCTTCTCAGTTTTTTTTTTCGTCTTACCACAATGTGAATCTATTCCAATTGAAAGCCCATAGAACACGTACACAAATATCTCTATCGACCCCCTGCCACAGCTTATTTTCTTTATGTCAATACCATGCAACAATGGTTTTTAAAGCTTTACACAAAATCTCTTAAAACATAATAAAAAATATTGATATTAAAATGAAAAGGGCGTGGTTTACATCAAAGTACTTAAATAATTACTGTATTTATTTATTCTAGAATTTCATAAAATTTATCCCTTCAAATAAATTTCTAGAGTTTTTTTCTTTTTTCCAGGCCAATTATTGCTACTTCTCTACAAATAATAAATTTCAAAATCTCTTGAAAACAATAACAATTATGAACTCAACCCCTTTACAGATTATAAAACTATTTAAAAAAAAAACTACTCCTGAAACTATACTCTATAGACTGCACATATTGTAACCACAACGCATATCTAAAACCCCTTAACTCATGCTATAGTTTATGTGTTATTTTGTTTTTCCTCAATTTTTCCATCATTCATTCAATATTGACCACAACATTGGCTAATAAAAATTCAATAGTTTGTCTGTCCAAGACGAAGTGCCATTGAAATATATTGTAATACGTATAGAGTATATGTGTACGTAAGCGAACCCTGCCACACCTAAATGTATGCTTTAGAAAGAAAAAATCACAAACAGCCATTGTTTAGTTATTTAGTATATTAAACGATACCAACAACACAACTATGTATACACATAGTATAACTTGTCATTTACAAAACTGTTGTGGTGTACAAAAGAGGGAAAAACAGAAGCAAAAGTCTATGGAAAATTATTAATAGAACATGTAAATGACACTTTCTTATAGCCTTCTGGGTGTAGAAATAAATTTGTATTAAACTCTCTCAGCCACATATACTATAATATTATAAAGATTGGTTTGAGCTACATAGCCAATAACCCCTTTTTTGAGTAACCTTTATTTATAATCAAACAAATATAAGGTGTAGTAAAGAGAAATGTATTACTTTTCAAAGAGGTGGATTTAGTAATTGATATCTGGAGTTGTATAGATTTTTGTTTGTTCTGTCCCTGGACTGAAGTCAGGAAACACGTCACATATTATTAGGCTTCGATAAATGCAAAAATGTTAGCCAGGCGGTTTTTAGTCATATGTCCTGCTGCAGCCAATCACTTTCACTTTTGATTGCATCGTTCCGTTTCAAGTCAAATTTGTTCAAAAATGTTGATAAAATATTAAAAATCTTAAAGACCTAGAACTCTTGGGTCATTTAAATCTCAAATATATTGACTTTGTCTGGATATGCTGCGCAGCCTGTTAGCTCCTACTGTTAATGCGGATCGATCTGTCGTCAAAGTCATCGGTGAGCTATATTAGTTCCGTGGAACACTCATGAGTCTAAGTGAACTTAACGAGAATTTCATTTCGATACTATTGACTGATCTGAAGTGGTTGATGTAAAGGGATTCTGCGAAAAATCTCTATCAGCCAATTTTAGCATGAATAACGTCCGTATAGGGCAAGATCATATGCCTATCATGTATCCTATACCACATAACGCGCCTCATATAGGTAGCATAACCAATTGTAAGGGACCCATATATGGATAAAGCATTCTCTTCTTAGTCCTCTCTCATATGCTTCGTACCTAATGTGACCTAGAGCTCACTTGCAATGTACAGTCTTCAAATCCACGTTGAATTGCATGAATAAAAAAGTTTCACTTCTGAAATTAATTCACTCGTTGTCAAAAACGCTTTGAGCTTGGGTGAACTCCGACCTTAGGATGGTTCTGCTATTGGTTTGAAGTCTGAAGAAATAGGAATTGTGTGCTATAAACTTCGACAGTGATTTACCTAAACCTGTAAAACCAGCCTCAATTGAAGCTTACGATAGTCGACCGTCCCAGCTTTGTGTCACTGGGCCAATGATTTCTCAAAGAGATGGAATTGTATCTATTTTAACTAAATAAGAATAAAATAAAGCCCTCTATGTCTTTCCGAAAATGATAGATTTCTTTTTACTACACCTTACATACATATTTATTGATTTTCTTTTACGATAATTTTCGAAAATATTTTAAAAGAAAACTTTTAATTAAAAATAGTAACTATGTTTACGCATTTTGATAAATTTCCACTTGGTTTTCCCTCGATAATGACATTTTAAAGAAAATTAATTAAATTCTAGGCAGTTTTGTGTGGTTATGTCTAAAAGAAATTGTTTTTAAAATATGCCTTAAAGTATGCAAAGAATTACGTGGGATGATAATAAATCTTGTATTTTTTTTTTTTTTTTTTTTTACACATACTCGTATTCTGTGTTTACCTTAATATATGCTAATAGATTTATGATTAATAATTTCCTTCCTAAAACTATGCCATAAATAATAATTTCTTATTATTCTTGTGATTAAGAAAAGCAACAACAAGCAAACAAACAAAAAGAAAAAAATAGTACAATATCTGGCATTGTGAACGTTTATTACAACATAAATCCTTCTACTAAACATCATCAAATATAAACTGTTGCTTGTTTTGTGAGAATCTCTTTCTTCTTTCTCTTTTCTGCATCCTCTTTAGAATACCGTTTATCATCCTAGTGGTATGCTATAAACAAAACCATTAATTTATCCTTTATAACCATAGTTTTTGTTGTGTATATCTTTTTTAGTGCTTTTAAAACATTTTCATCGTTTACCTTCCTCTTTTTTTGTATTTCTCCCTCTCATAATTTGATTTCATTTTTACTCTTCCTCCACACTCCTCCCTCTCTTTATCTTCTTGTCGTATTTAAACCGTTTTTATGCTTCAGTAACTGTCAAAACCATAAATTATCTTGTATAGTGAGTGAGTGAATGAGTCTGGCTAAAAAGCATATTTTTTATGAACTACTCTACTACTCCCCTTTAACGTCTTATCCTTTACGGTATTCTGCCTCCTTCTCCTACCCCTTTTAGAGCTATGTAAGTCTATTATTTACTCCCTGTCCTGCTGTAATTGTGTTCGCCTTTTTTTTTTGTGAGTATATTTTTATTGGAAAAATGACAAATTTTTCTATTTAACACTTGAATTTTAGATTGGTTTTTTGGCACTATACCTCATCTAGATAAATGTTTGTGGTAATTTGTTTTTTCTCTCTCTCCCTCTCTCTCTCTCTCTTCCACTTTTTACTCGTATCTGTTGGTTTGCTGCCTGGATTTACTATTGACATGACAAACTGTTTAAATCGTTTTATTATTGTTATGCCAGAGTTTCTGTTTACACATTTTTATATCTTTTGTTAAAATGAATTATAAAGAAATTTTAAGATTTTTCTTATTTAAATGATTTAAGTATGCAATGATTTTTGCAAATTTCTTGATAACATAAAGTATGCTAGCATTTCCTTCAAAACGTTTTCTGTTGTATCACATAATTATGATTTATAGTTTTTTAATAGATTTTGATTGTCTGATAAATTGTAAAGAATTTAAATGACACATTTTTTTTCTTGGGTTGACACTTTGAAATATCCTTTGATTTTGTTAATTTGTTGACAAAATAAAGTATGCTAAGGATTCAAAGATATCTAAAAGAGATGTTTACTAATTATTTTTTACGGCATTTTAGGTAAAATAAATTCTCCTCTAAAATTCCCTTAGGTATGCTTTACTTTTTTGCAATTTGTTGATAAAATAAATTATGCGAAGGAATTTTAAGGAGTTTTTAAAGTATTTTTATTGTAATTAAATTATTTTAATTTATTGTTTTTAAATAAAAATGAGATAATATTGAATATGCTATGGTTTTTATAAATTTGCGGACAATACAATTTGTGCTAAGAAATTATATTATGTTGGTGTTTTGAAGAATTATCGCCTATTAATTTTGGGGATGTAAAAAGAATCGTTCAAAACGTTTCACATACAATATCAGTTCTTTTTTAAGTAATGATCTCTAAAAGAATAGGCATATATTAGTATCCATGCTGTTCTGATTTAACTTCTAGAATTGTATCTGTACTGTTCCGCCTGTTTTATTAAGAGTAATCGTAATAACTATTGTTTCTGCCTACAGAGATGTTTTATATATAGAAATATAAAAAAGCTTAGTATATAGGCGATGCTATACGATCAAATTTTATTTTTTATATACTGAAACCATTTTCTGAAGCTGCTAGAGCTGATGGAATGTGTTTCCCTCTGGCTGGAGCAAATAGCTAAACAACTACAAACTACAAAAAGAGAAGTCAAAATAAAAGCACTAGGAGTATGGCATCGGTTGTAGGTGCGTAAACACACTGCGAAAAATACGGAAAAATATAATAAAAATGGAGAAGCCACAGAAAATTGATTTTGTTTAGGTACAGAATATTGATGGCCTAGTTTAGTGGGGCATAATAACTTCAATGCCGGTTGTTCATGTGTGAATCGGGTAGTTTCCGATCTGCTGGGAGGTTTACAATAAGATAATAAAAAAATCAGCAGTGAGTAGCCTCATTTCTAAAGTTTAAGCCAGTAAACTGGCTTTTTTGGCTGCTCTAAAATAAATATCAACATATAAATAGGTTTGAGCAACGTTATTTTAAAAAATAAAATACCAAACAAGGCATTTGAAGAATAAATTTTGCGACATAAGTTTTTTTTATAATTTACTTTATTTAATAAATATTTTTTTCTGATGCTTATCGTATAGAGATTGTGGATCATTATAACTTTGCTTAATGAAACTTTCAATTCCTTAAAAATAATTAAATAAATTTCCTTTTTTACCCCCTCTACATTGCTAATAAAAAGCATTTATTCATTCATTCTCATTTCAATTTACATGGTGTCTACAAATATTTTATATTCTTTTATTTAGAATTTTTCCTTCCATCTTTATTCATTATTTTTCATTTAATATAGGAATTTTTGCCTTTTTTCAACAAACAACATCAAGTATTTCATTATTTTTTAATGAAAATCATTCTGTCAAACGATTTTCAAGTTGACAATACCAAAATTACGTATGAGTGATATTAATTCAATTATTATTAATCATACGTTGTGTTGTAATATGCTTTACAAATTATAATTGAATTACTTTCAATCAGACATTTTTAATTGCTTTGATTCATGATTCATGACAAAAGATATAGGGATAAGGGATAATGATAGATTTCATAAGAGTTGAATAATTAATCAATAAATGTAAATGACATATGTTGTGTATGTACAACAGTAATCTCGCGATAATATAAACTAATATAAACCGATGTTGTTCATATTTTCAATTGAGAAAATTTGTAGCACCATGCTGTGTTCGTTTGTTTAAAAAACGCTAAACAGGAAGAAAATTTGAGTCTGAGGGATTGCTTAAAATAATAATTTATTACAAAGTAAAAGGACTTTCAAAAGTAAATTGGCATTATTTTTATTATCTGTACTGTACAGCAGGTAACCAAATTCACATACTGTCTATCCCCGTATGTACCAAATGTAATGTGCTAACTTAACATTTAAATATAAAATCTGCAACATACTTTTAGTATTTAACAATTATTACTCATCGTGTTTATTACAGCATACTTTGAGGTTGTACTGTAGGACCTAAAATATGCCACATTATTATTCCAAAAGCATACTTTAATAAAAATAATCTCTAATCTTATCATAAGCAAATTAAATTTAATATTCTGTGAACAATAAACGGCAAATACAATATTTGTCTTGTGTTGCTGAAGAATTGAAGTCATTAGTTAACTTTCCATTTGTGATTATAATTCAGAAATGAATTTATTATTATTATTTTAATCAAGTTCTATTTATATAACAAAAATCCGAGAGACAATAACAATTCTACATAAAATATTATGCAAAATATGTTTGATAATATGAAGTTGATTGCTTTCTGGAAATTATGTGGAATTAATACTTAGACTTGAAGACAAATTTAAAAGAAAAATTTAAATAAAAATGTGTTTATGTAAAAATTCCTTAACAAAAAAAAATATCATAAATATGCAAATAATACTTTGAATTATAACAGCCAAGTTTAACAATTTGTTGTTAAGCCCAGCAGCTGTGGTCTACTCGGTCTGTGGAACTCAAGAAAAAGAATTTCTATTAACTTAAGCAAAAAAAATAAAAGAAATGAATAGCTCTTATGAAAAGTAACATTTTGTTTCGTATTTCAATTTTTTTTTGCATCTTTTGTTTAAAAAATATTCAAGGTAGGTACCAAGTAGAAGCATACCTTTAGGCAAAGTTTTTTGTTCTTCTACTTGTACAAGTTTTTAAAGTCCACTTTTAGGTAACGAACAGAGGAAAATTAAACTTATAAAACAAATAACCAGCGTCTCTCTTTATCCCTTAAATGTTTCAAAAAAATATGTATAAATAAAATAATGGTTTTAGCTTTAATAAATGGAAATATGGAAGAATATAATACTTTTTTTATAATATTTATTTAAAGAGGAAGAAAATTGTGTATAGAAAATAAACGAAAATCTTGTAAAAATTGTATACAGCTTTTAATTAACTCCAAAAAAATATTTTTTCTCTCTTTTCTTTTTCTTCTCTTCCACTTGTAATAATTTTTCGTTATTTTTATCTCCGTATATTTTTTGTTTTCTCTGTACGTTTTTTATTTTTACTTTCGTTAAAATATTTTCAAATTTTAATTGGAAATATTTCTTCCCTGTAAAAACAATACACATTTTATAGTATCAAGGAGACAGGCACCAATTAAGAAAGCCAATAAAATTCGTTCCAAACAACCAAGGCTATCGAAGAAAGTCAAATTTATCAGTAAGTATTAATTAATAGTGTACAGATATATGTATGTATATATGTATAAATATACCATATGTTTTATATCTTATATACTATAAATATGCTTTTATCATAAAAGCATTCACCTTTTTTTGAACATATAAAAAAGCACACAAATTGCAATATTTCCCTGGAAACCATACACACTTCAGTTAAAGTTCACTTTTGTAAAAAGGATTTTCCAGGAAGAAAAATAATTGGCACTTATACGTCTTGTTCAATCTTTACAGTGTATGCTTAAAAATAGGCAATTAATGTAAGTAACTTTGAGTAGATGAATTAATTGATGACTTAAAAATAAAGCTTTTAAGCAAGCAAGACAGCAAGAAATTATTGAGAAAAAACCTTGATTGGATTTAGATTTCAAGTTAATTCTCTATAAAAGGATTTACAAGTATTGTTTAATTGACATATTTAGAGATGATTTACTAAAAGCATTTCAGTGGGAATGTATTTATAGGACTTAAAATGGAAATTAAATTTGCTTTTTAGGTTAGAAAGAATATCTTAAAGTAGGCAATGTATAGTAACCTTTTTAAGGTTTTTATTAAGTATATCAGAAGATTGCCTCCTTTTTCGACAATTCCCAGTGCCTCACAAAATTGTCATCTACTGCTGCTTCTTGAGGTATACATCTCTTGATTATGCCAGGTGACATATTTCTCGTTTTGTCAATTTCAATTTCTGAAGAAATCTCTACAGCCGCCCTACAAACATAGAAAACGAATGGTCTTAAACTACCTCCGATGCTTTCTCCTAATGGACCTTAAGTTCCAGAGCCAAGCTCCAAAAAAAACTATTTGAAGAGTTTCTAAAGCACACGCTATCACTCTCGAAGGCTTTAAGAAAACAAAAGCAGAAAAAAAATTTACTTACTCAAAATCTATAAATGAGGCTACTAATTGCTCCCTATTCCGAACTTCTCCCCGGATTTAGACCCTTTCTACCATCTCTATTTCTTTCAGACGTTTTAACGATGCAATATATGGTAAACGTGTTAAGTACTGCTTCGTTCATTCGTTCGATCCAATCTATAGTGAAGCTGGTATGTACTGTTGCGCATATAGCGTTAAGATTAATAGTAATAACTATTGTTTCTGCTTCCATGGACGGTTTACAAATAGAAATATGGAAAAACTATGTAGACTAAACCAGAAACCATCTTTTGAAACTTCTCCAGCTCATGGAATGACTTTCCCCCTGACTGGG
The DNA here is from genome assembly GCA_932273835.1 of Sarcophaga variegata. Classification (NCBI taxonomy): domain Eukaryota; kingdom Metazoa; phylum Arthropoda; class Insecta; order Diptera; family Sarcophagidae; genus Sarcophaga; species Sarcophaga variegata. Next base: position 21,967,957 of record OW026361.1, on the reverse strand, counting down.
GCAAATAGCTAAACAGCTATAAAATGTATACAAAGTTGACCACAATCGTGATCAAAAAGTGAAGTCAAAATAAATGCGTCGGTTGTGAGTGCCGATCTGTTCGTCTTTCCAGGTTGCATAAAAACTCTGAAAAATACGGAAAAATATTATATAAATGGAGAAGTCTCAGAAAATATATTTACATAGTTAAGGTACAGAGACTATTGATGACCCAGTTTAGTGGGGCATACTAACTTCAGTGACGGTTCTTTACGTATTCATCGGATAGATCCCAAACTGGGAGGTTTAAATACGATAAAAAAAACCAGCTTCAACAGAAGGCTTAGTTCAAAGGGATAAGATTACTTATTCAACTAAGATAACTTAGTCAGCTTAATTGGTTTTGGTCTAGACTATTCCAGTCAGTCCAGTCTAAAAATCTCGGCCTTAATATTTAGATAATTTTTTTAATTGCTTAGACAGTATAGACTTCTCAGATAATTTCATAGTTTAGCCATAAATTTTTGTTAAAAGGACCATAGAGTCCATTTTATTAATTTAGATTATGGATTATATCCACTTAAATTGTCGTTCACTTGTGAAATATCTTAGCATCCTCATTGTGGAATATGATTTCAAATTTAACCAAAAAAAAATATTTTCAATGATTCTATCTTTTGCAAATTGTTGAAATGTCCCAATGTCAATCCATTAAACTTTATGTGTAGTCCTAAAAATATACTTAAACAAATTAATGTTTATAATCCCCTTAAATATGCTTTAATCTTATCATAAGCAAATTAAATTTAATTCATTCTCTATTTGGAAAATTAGCAAACTTTTATTTTATATATTCATACTATTGCGCTGAGTGTTTAGATAAAAAGTTTTAATAGACGCCATTTGAATGTTCCATTAAAACTTGAATACCATAATCCTCTGTTAAAGAGTACTTTAATAACCTAAACTACAATCTTCTTATCATAAATAAACAATGAAAAATATTCTTTAAGTACACCTTCTACAAACAATATTTATTTGGAATTTTTAACAGAATGTGACAAGCATTTGTCATCTTTCCAATTTGGTTATTCTTCTATTATTGCAATTATTAAAAGAAAAGTATCTTTAGTATACTTTTAGGCTATAGTTATTAGTTGACAATTGAGGAATATTTTCAGGCTTTCAAAAATGCTTCAAAATTTTTAATTTGTAAATACCACAAAATATACTCTTTAACAAAATTACCATGAGTAAAACTTGTGTAATTAAATTAATTTATTTTGAGTAGTATTTACATGTAGCTGCTAAACAATAATCATGTTTTAAGGTTAACTAATTAACTTAACATTTTAGTTTGAAGTAAGACGTGTTAAAATGAAAATTTTTTTAATTTAATTTAATCGCAAGAAAAACACTCATTTGTTGCTATTATTTGAACATAAAAATTTCATACTCGAAAAGCCAACTGTCACAAGCAGCAAATAGCATCATGAACAAAAAAATCCAGAATCTTTATTGTTGCTGTGTGGCACGAATTTTAAACGATTACATTTAACAAGAAAAACAAATGAAATGGCATTAAATTAGTTCAAATGTAAGTGTAAACAGCAATGGGCACAATAATAGCAATGGAAAATGAATCAATTCAAAATAACAAAAACATCAAATTGTCGAAAAATTAACACTAAAATGACGGTCCTACGGAAGCGGTATCCTATAAATATAGGGTATAACATACATAATTGGTTATTACAATCCTTCAGTCAGGATTACGACCTAGTTTCTCACATCACTTATGTAGTGTGTATTAAAATTTATACATGAGTGGTGGGACCTACAGTTTTTTAAAGTCGACGCCGAACAACATATTTTTGAGAAACTTATCATGGCAATTTTTATTTACTCTCAGAGTTTTTACCAAAAATTTGCTGAGAGGAAGTCGCCGAAGAAATACTTTTTGTATTTTGTTTTGATGTCTGGCTAGATTCGTCTCGTACTAGACTACGGCGACTTATATAGGGTATGACATTTGGTCTAAATTTCCATTATTTTTTCACCCTAAACGATTTCATCTTTCAAACTCTCCAGAAATTCTGTATAATAGTCGCTGTTGTTGTTGGCTTTAACATCTTCAAGATAGTCAATGAATATTATATCGTGAGCATTGCAAAGTACTGATGCAATAACCTTTTGCCGGCCACCTTATATTGGAATGACCTGCCGCAGTAGACCAATCAATCAAAATGACGAGCTTGATTCATGAAATAGAAATAAAGCAAAGAAAGAAGGACTATCAAATGCCTCTTCTGTTTTGTTTACTCAACCGATACCTTTTGCCTTCATTTTTACAATTTTTATAAACCAAATAAAAATATAAATTGCTGCTCAAATTTTTAGCACCACTTTAATCAACTACGCAGTCTTTCTTATAATGTACATTTTCTCCCAGATATATACACGTTAGTTTGTATGTATGCATGTTATTAACAAATAACACAATATGTTGTACATCTGTGGACTTTAATAATGAACCACAAAAGAAATAAAAACAAAGCAAATGAAAGAACAAAAACATCAACAAATGACTACCACTACTACTGCTACTTACACAAACACAAAAACACTCTGAACACCATGCAAGAGTATGAGCACGAAAAAGAGAGAGAGAGAAAAAGAACGACTAGTTAAGTAAAAACGGAAATAATACCCACACTTCTCTCACTCACTTATACAACTTTACAACTTGAGAGCAACATAAAAAACACTTTGAAATGTTGAATACAACGAAAGAAAAACAACAAAAAATATTAACAAACACAGGAAGTACTTTATGCAAAAGTAAACAACAGAAAAGCAACAACTACAACAATAAACATTTAGTGCACACACACACATACACACCTATTCTCATTGCGTGAGGACATTTTTAGAGCATAAACAATAGAGAACAGGAAAAACTCTTGTCAGTTTTATGTTCGACTATGTGAGTGTATAGGTATGTGTATAAGAACAGGGCTGCTTGTTGTCGTTGTACTACATTTTTGCTTTAGATTTCTGTCACTTTTATACAAAAACACTGTTTAATGTTATTGTTGTTTTTTTTTTTTTTTTTTTTTTTTTTGTTTTCATTTAACTGGTTTTAGTCTGTTTCACTATGAAAATAACATTCATTCACATTAAAAATAGTTGACAACTTTAATGTTTGTATGCATTATTATTATTGTTGTTGTTGCTGTTTTATTTTAACATTAACACGATACACTATTGTTGTTGTGATAATGACACATTACATGTGACATTTTATTACAGATTCGTATTGTTTCTGGCGTTCTATTTTCTGCAAAAATGGCATCTAAAAATGGCTGAATTTCCTGTAATTGTAATATATGACTCTAAAATGGAAAAAAATAGGAGAAGTTCAGCCATTGTTACAGGGGCGAAAACAAGTCAAGAGCTGAAATTAAGTACAATGCTATACATATGGAAATTATCTTTATAAAATTAGTGTAGCGAAAGAACTTTTATCCTTAACCAATATGTATTTGACATTGTCAATATGAAAGTGTGTACGAAATATGTACCACTGCAGTTTTGCTGATATTTTTAATAGTCCTACAGCAATTACCTCTTAACTTTTCATACCATCCATGCTGTGTGAATCTATAACTTCACGTTGACGTCGAACAACTGCTTTGAGATTTAAAGGCAATTTATCCGAGCTTTTTTTACATACATACACACATGATTGGTCATTACAACCCTTTAGTCAGGATTATGACTTAGCTTCTCACACCACTTATGCTGTGTGTATTAATTTTATTCATGAGTGGCGGGACCTTCAGTTTAAAGTCGATACCGATCGACATATTTTTTTAGAACTTTGTCATTGGAAATATATTTACTCTCAGAGTTTTTTGCCAGACATTTGCCGAGAGAAAGTCGCTGAAGAAATATTTTCCATATTTCGTTTTGTTGGAGATGTCTGACCTGGGATTTGAACCGAGGCTTCACATCTAATAAGCCAACACACCACCTACTAGACTACGTCGACTTTTTTTATTTCTTTATATTCAAAACTTCAGAGGTTTGACTCGTAGTATTTGCCTAGTAAGCCAACACACTAACCACGAAACAATGTGACCACCAGACGCCAATTTTTAAATCATGACAAGAGATGGGAACCTGCTGCCTTTTCTGTATCAAGGTATTGAATTGTACTACCCAACAAGATTCGTGGGCTCATCATAGTTTGGTGATGTAAAACATGGCATTGTCTCTAGCGTAAAGTGACTATTATTTGAAGCTGATCACAACGCTTATAAAAGTCGTCTAAACTATAGATGTACTTGCGCTGTATGCCTTGTCAGCAGTTACTCTGTTGTTCCACAAAGTGTCTCGCCATATTTGTAAATAATTTTGGGTTTGCAGGTCATCCGAAAACAGATGCGAAGTAAACCAAATCTATTCCAATTTTTCGGTCATGGCCGATCCTGTGAGTTAACCTGCATTTAACTGTGTGTTCCGAAATTGCTTCGGAAGATACTGCTTTCGCTCTTAAAACTAGTACCAATGTTGATAACATGTTCTGCATATTTTATCAATCGAATAAGGATACAACGAACTCAGGGATATATGTATGACTAGTTTAACCAGTGGTGATACTGTCTAAAGCTAGCGAACCGGTCTAACAAAATAGGTTGTGTAGATCTCCGTTACCACGTGTTCTTTGTGCAGTGAACTGCTGCGTACATGCATAATTAGTCATTACAACCATTCAGTCAGGATTAAGACCTAGTTTCTCACATCATTTATGTTGTGTTGTTAATTTTATACATGATTGGCGTGACCTACTGTTTAAAGCCAACTCCGAACGTCAGATTTTTAAGAAACTTTTGAAGGGGATTCTATCTACTCCCAGAGTTTTTGACAGAAGAAATATTTTTTCATATTTCGTTTTCTGCAAATGTCTGACCTGGGGTTTTAACCATGACCTCACGTCTAATAAACCGACACACTACATAGTAGACGGTGGCGGCTTGTGTAGTCAACTATTCAAATCAAATCGCGAAGTTTTTCAAGAATAATTCTGCCGGCGTTAGCTTTTATACCGCAAGAGACTTCCTCTTTATGTACTATATTATAAAGAGGTCGTTTACTAAGAAATAACTTCTCATTCTAACGTGAAACTTCAATTTTTAACGAAATTGCTTTCACCCCTAAACAATACATAATGGTTTAACACATCTACTCTACGTATACATATACTCGTATGTTCAACACATTCAACATAAAAAGTGTATAAAATGTACACTTCCGTTTCAACTGTTGTTGTTTATTGTTGCTGCTGCTGGTGTTATTGTTGTTTATAGTCGTGTTAGAGTCGTTTGCAATTTCAATATGTGGATGGACACAAATATCACACTATAAAATAAATCTTTATGCAATTGTATGAGTTTATTTATGCAAATGTTTTTCAAATAATAAATGCATATGCATTTAAGCATTTAAACAGCATTAAACAGGGCTTAAAATTTTTTTTTTTTATTTACACTACTATGCATTCATAAATTTTATTAAAATCATTACATTTTTCGATATCTTCATTCATACCAACTACATGCTATGGAAACATTTTGTATTGCTTTCTCTCTCTCTCTCTCTCTCTTACACTCTCTTTTCTCTTTAATTTACAGTTGTTGTTGTTGTATAAGTATTCATTGATGACATTACCATTTGAAATCGTATTATTGTTACAATTATATTTAAATTTAAATATTCCTTTTTGTTTTTGTTTAAATTATAACACATTCATATTTTATTCTCTACCACATACACATATATATCGCATACATGCGCGCTTGTGTGTATATGTAATTGTGTTGGTGTCAAAACGACATGAGTGTTTCATATAATTTTCCACAGATAATATTTTTTAACTGACAATTGGATTTTATGCCAGAATAATTTTTGGTTGCCAGTGTGTGATGGTTAATTTTGTTTTTATTCATGTGGAAATGATAAATTTCGTGTGTGAAGAATTGAAAAATCGTTTCTTGTTAAAATTTATTTTATGAAAATGCTGTGCTATGAAAATTTAAAAAAAAAATCTGTATCCTGACCATAACTTTCGCATTTTTAAACTTTTTTTAAATATTTTTTGCATTAAAAATACATATCATTCATCATAATTAGCTGTCATAATGGAGCATTGATTATGCTATAAACTTATTTGCTCTCACAATACTATTTAATTATGCTAAAATTAATAAATAATTAATTAATTTATGTATCATTCATTATGAATTATGTATGTATTTGGCATTTAATATCGAAAACTCCCTATTCGCGCTCCCTAAAGCGAAACACTGCTTTTTAAAGGTTCACAATAAAAAAGCACATTTTCAATGACAGTGTACTCAGTAGGGTGGTTTTATCTCATAGGGTAAAAAAGAAAAATTTCAGAATTTTTTTGGGGGCACCCCCCCAAAATTCTCCTTTCTGTCAGAATTTAGGATTGCCAAAGTTTGAGCTCAATTGGAAGATGTTAACCCGTGCCACGGGGCCTCAAAGTTTTGAAAATCTCGATTTTTTGGCAGTTTTGCGACTTCGGCGATCCATATCTCTGGAACGGCTAAAGCTATTTGCCCGTGTCATATATCAAATTAAAGGCCATGCTGTTTATAATATTTCATATTCTACACAATAAATACGCAACTAGTACTGAAACCGAAAAAATAGAGCCAATGTCCCTAAAAACGTGACTAGTTACCCCTGAGAGCGAAGATGCGTTATTTGTATTATTATTGGTTATTATGTACAAATACTTGTACTTTTGAATCTCATTTCATTTAAATATGTTTGCTATGGTATGCCGTTAATTTGAGACCCACATACGGTATTAATGGCGGCCTCAAGCAGGTAAAACAAAACTAGTTTAAAAATGTATTGTTATATTTTAAATATAAGTCCAGGTGTTCAGAGTCTGTTATTAAAAAAAGAAAAGCATAGCTAAGTGGTTCTTGCTTTTATGATTTTACGTTCTCCAAGTAGTCAGCTTATGCCGTCAGCTGTATCAGATAACTCCAAAACCACATTATTGCAGTCCCTTGAATAAATTTAAATAAGAATAAAATGAAAAAGGCATTTATTATACTTGATTTTTTAAATACATATTTGTTTTCATTCCAAAAATTGATAATATAGGAAGGAAAATGGGTTTTTTCAAAATAGGTTCCATCTTCGCTCTTAGGTTTACCTAGTCACGTTTTTAGGGACATTGGGTTCATTATCTCGAATTCAGTACTATTTACGTATTTTTTTTATTCCATATAAAATATTATAAACAGTATCGACTTCAATTTGATGTATGACGCGGGCAAATATATTAAACCGTTTTCGAGATATGGGTCGGCAAAGTCGCCAAACTGCCAAAAAAAAAAAAAACTTTTTCAAAACTTTGAGGCCCCAGTGGCACGTGTTAACATCTTTCAATCACGCTCAAGCTTTGGCAATCTTAAAATCTAACAAAATGAAACATTTTAGGGGGGTGCCCCAAAAAAAAATCCGACATCGATTTTTAAAACAACCCTAGTACTCAGTGTACTCTTAGCTTCTATAAGCGTTTCCTCTGAATATCTCCCATGTCTCGCTCAACCCAACATCCGATATGAGTAAAGACAACTCCCTGCCTAGTATCTGATAAAATCCCATGTTTTCTCTTTTGAAATGCATTAACGCCACACGGGCTCCAAGTAGTATGGTATGTGTTGTGGCTATTCGTCTTCCTCATAGTAAAATCCGCTTATTAGGCTTAAACAGTTCTGTACAAATATCTGGTCACTCTCAAGCTACTTCTGTTAAGTCTAATGCAAAAGTCAAACGTCTTATCAAATTCAATTACCTAGTAATAGTTTAAATTGTCTCATCAAACCTGTTTATTTTCTCTTTCGTTAAGTATACCATTCCAAACCAGTCTTCCAATTCCACATAATCGTTCTGGTTCATCAACGGTAGGGCAAGTTGATCTGGCAGGTCATTACCCTGAATTCTCACTTGGCCGGGAGTCTGGTAAAAGCTGAAGCTATTTGACCTGTCTAACTGATTCAACTTTCTCGGATGCTATATTTTAAGGCAACTTCATAGCCCATAAGTGCTCTGATAATGGACCGACAGTCAGACAGCTTTCTATGTCTCTGAACTGGCCGTCTCATTGGAAAAATCTTCCGTTCGAAAAATACGAGTTTTACAATGTGTTTCGAATATTTCATTCTGGGTCCGAACGCCTTGCCTGTGTACCACTGTCAACTCCATTTTCTTTAATTTCACAACAGCCCCATGCTGGTGATTATCACCATAATGGTATATATTCAAGTCACGCCTAATGCCTAAAATATTCCCACTGATATGAGCCAATCACTTCAATTACGACAGGTATAACTTCTTTTATGGTGATTTCGTTATTTCCCATCCAAATTTTATTCAATTTTTCAATGTTTTTGTTTATATTTTCATTGCCATCTTGTGACATCCATAGCGAGGTTCATTACCGTCATTTTCCCCGGCTTCTTGGACGAGCGTCTATTACTTTCTGACTAATTATACCTCAGTTTGTGCCACTGTCAACATTTCGAGTGATTTGTAGTTGTTTATTCCAATTTTTCATAAAATTTCATGCGCATTTCTTGATTAATTTTTTTTTTTTTGGTATCAGAATATCGATCGCTTTGCATATCGATCCTTTTAACCTTTTTGCCTGTAAGCCTGAAACAAAAATACGTGTGAAGTTGAAACAGTGTATTCTAATTAATTGTAATTGCGTGAAATAAAAGAAGTTTTGGTATCTGCCTAAATCTGCTTTTTAAAAATACCTCGTGTATTAGAAAAACAATTTTGAAATGCGTTTTATAAACTTTTTGTTTTGATAACCTTTTTAAACCCTTAGGAAATTTTTAACAAGTCTGTTCTTGGTGTCAAATTTAAAGCAGGTCACCACAACTTTTCATTATTTTTATATTTATCAACCATTGACAATAAAATTGATACGATAACATTATAAATCGAAAAAGGTTAAGAACCGAAAAAGCAACAGAAAATGACAATAAAAAGAGTATAGAAAGTCCAATACACAAACAAAATGTTAAATAAAGCAAAAAATAAAAGAGCCGAGGAGTGGCTTTCCGTGCTCTTTTTAAATACTTAGGGGTTTTCTTATTAGACGTACGGCCACGGTTCAAACTCCAGGTCAGACATCTTCAACAAAATTAAATGTAAAAAAATATTTGTTCAGCGACATTCAGCAGATTTCTGGCACAAACTTTGAGAGTAAATAAAATTGCGTGCAAAGCTTCTCAAAAGTTTGCCGTTCGGAGTCGATTTTAAACTGTAGTACCCAGCACTGCAATTGCAATGTTTCTCAAGAAATCTATCGTACGGAGTCGACTTTAAACTGTCGACTTTAAACTGATGTGAGAAGCTAGGTCGTAATCCTGACTAAAGGGCTGCAATGACCAATTATGAGCCGAATTCAAAAAAGAAGGCGAAAATTTTGTATAAAGATTTTCCGAGATTAATTAAAAAAATTAACAAAATATTGCATTAAACATAAAATACTTATAATAGCGTTCTCTTGTTTAGAACGAAGGAGTATGTTGTTCATTTAATTTCTTTTGGCATTTAGCCAACAACGCGGAAGAAGAACTTTTCTTTGTTCCAATAACCTCAAAGATACAAAAAAGAAAAATGACGGTAGTTGTGAATCCAAAAAATGTAAAATAAACAATAATTCACAAATTAAAGAACAATTTCAAACTCCTCGGAATAATTGGTGTGCTCTATGTCTGAGTTGCTAGGGTCTAAATGGACATAGTTAGACGATGGTGTTGGTGTTGATGACAAAAGAAATGACTCATAACAATGGAAGTTCGTGATGTGCCAGCATTTTATTTAATTTTTTTTTTATTATTTTTGTTGTGGCAAAACAGTCATAAAACGTTTAAAATCGTCTGGATTTACGAACACACTTACTACAAAAAAGGAAGAGAAAGAAAATTGGGAAAAATGAAAACATTTTCTTCTTCACATACGTAATTTTATTGTATGTTCTGCCCAATTCAAATCATTTATCTCTCCATGGTTTTAATTTTTAATAATTGGAATATTTTTATTATTTATTACTTAAAAACTTTGTAGCTTTTGACAAAGCTCGGTGTGTTTTGAGTAAAATAAATATGGAATAATTTCTATGAAATTGAATTGAAGAATTAAAATATTCTCAAATTGTTATTTTAAATCTCTCAAAATGGCTTGACATGTCATTTTAAATCCTTATTTTATTTATTCTTGAAATTTTGTTGAAAAATATTTCTCTGGATTTTCTCGACTCTTTTGTTGTATAAATATTGCATCAATTATCTGACGGAAATTATTCTCTATTTTTTTACAAATTAAGTTAAAATTGCCAACAAAACAGAGTGCAGCAATCCAACATAACGGCAATATGTTGCCACGGTGAAACAGATTTTCATTTTCCTCAGCAACACCTGCTTATTTCATATTTAATCGTCTATTGCTCCACAACATTTTACAGCATGAATGATTTTTTCTTTTGCCTTTCTATACTCTTTTTTTTATTTATTCACTTCTTTTCCTGAGTTTTTTTTCTTTTTTTTTTTCAATCTACCCACCATGGGGCACGATAAAAAATCCATTACAATTTTGTTCGTTATGGTCCTTCCAGCTGCTGTTTAATAGCCAACCAACCAACCCATGCTAGTCATACTGATGCCATGCAATGGCATGAATAGATTGTAAATGTAGAAGTAAAGTTAACTTGATTAAAAATAAAATTACATTCATTATGAATCTTTTCAAAATGGCACTGAAAATTACATTTTCAAAATACAACAAAAAAGGAGTGTAGCAATGCTCTCCTCTTCTGATGCTTTAAGAAAAGGGTTTTAAATTTGAAGTTTAAAAACAATTTCTTTCTTTTTTGTATATATTTTGTGTATAAAGTACAGTTAAACTGAAAGAGTAAAATAATAGTATAGAGTGAGTTCATTTTATTTTACTTTTATTGCAGTTTGCAAAAAACACTTTACATCATTAAAAATTTATTGTTTCATATTGTTTGTTAAAGGGTTTTTTATTATATTGTAGAAAAAAATCAATTCAAAAATTCTTGAAACTTTTTTTGAATACTATAAATTTATTCTAAAAGAGAAATAATTTAATTATTAAAAATTGTTAAAAACTAATAATAAAGTTGTTAAAACCCTCTATTTTTTATTAAAATAATTATTATTTACTATTACTTCTTCACAACTTTAAAGAGCATAGGGTTGTCACCAAGCAAATCCATCTCCTTTTTCCCTTTATTAAATCCTTTGATCTTAGGATTGTCACCTTTAGTTGCCTAAAACAATGCCCTCAATCAAAATTAAATCAGTTATTGTGTTGCTGCGAGGAATCTTCTTAATTAAGTCTTACTTCCAAGAACCATTTATTTTTCGCTACTCTTTCTATGATATTCATTGTTGATGTTATTCTTTCTGTTGAAAAATTATTTTTTTTCATATGTTATCGAACCTGATATGCTTAGTTTTGAAGTCCAGCATTTTAACACTTTCACGCCGGCACTTTAATTCATGCTTAACGCCTACTGGCGGCTGTTATATTTATAAGACGATATTAATTATAATTGTTATTAAAAATAAATGTTTTTGAGAGAACGTGACTCACGTTTTTTTTTTTTGGCAGTCGAAGTATTAAAGGTCTAAATATTTGGTATTACGTATCGTCTAATAGCATGATCAATTGCGTACCACCGGTGGTACACGCCGCCCGAAGAGACAGTCTAATGCGGAGATACGCGCCGCCCGATAAGGCAGTCTAGTCCGGGCCACCGGTGGTACGCGCCGGCGTGAACGTGTTTATCAGCACGCCACTTTAAAATCAAAAATTTCACATCAATTTTTTGCGGAATTCTTCTGTTTTATTTCAGTCAGAAAAGCCACCCTCAAATATACAATTTGTGCCAAAGTTTTTCCAATCCTCGCCCATTTTTTATAAATCGACGTTGCCACATATTAAATTAACATTTACGTACGCGACACAGAATAATGCTATCAAACTTCATTTTATAATTGTTGTGAAGAAGAAGGGAACTATGAAATCTGTATTTCAAGATAGTAAAGATCCATAAGTACATATTTTGATATCCTTTTTTTTAACATCATAACAATCACAGAAAGATAATGTGCGCCCCGCTGTTTAAAAAGTTTCTATGCAACCTTAAGTTTTTTATGTCGTGCGGTCTTTGCCTAATTATTCCTTATTGACAGCTCCACTCAGTGGCAATAATTTCCTTGGCTCTAAGTCATCTATACAAACCTTCACTCTTCTAATAGTAACACCGATTTTCAATATTTTCTTCAGTTTTGCTGGGGCATTCAGATGTTTGATAAATTTGTAACCATATGTCAAAATATAGGGTCTTCAAATAAAGCTCTTCCTATCATTATATTTAAATTAAAAAAAGTGCGAGTGAGATCTCATTGCAATTTTTTTTAGAAACGTAAGTCCGCTACGATTCTCTAGGTCGAACGCCTCTGAAACGTCCAAATTCTGAGGATAAATTGAATCGATGTCATGGGTTTGAGGACCGCTGTGATTTGTGAGTTAATCGCTTACACCTGCAACTTAAGAAAATCTCACAAGAAAAAGTCTAACGGGTTTAAATGGCACGATCTGGGTGGCTATTTCACATCACCTGCACGTGAGATGACCATGCCCTCAAATTCCTCGTGCAGAATATTCAATACGGCATGAGCTGTATATCATATAACACCGACCTGTTGAAACCAGATCACCCAATTCTGTCTAAAAGAAGTTAATAATCATCGAATTACTGTGCTCGCCGTTAACAATGGTGACATGGTCAGGGTAGTTCTCAAAGAAATATGTTTCAAAATCCACACCAGTCACTTTTTGGTACGCATGTGCTTTTGGAACTCATCTGGATTGGTATCGGACTGGAATATCTTACGGCTTAAGATTTAGGGTTCATAGAAATTGCTTTAAGAATCATTTCGAGTACTCTAAATAAGAATTTTGTTTGAATATGTGTGTTGAGGCTGAATATGTGGTCTGTCGCAAGCTCATCATTTTCCATCCTTACAATACTCGACCCTGAACTGCGGAATCATTTTAAAAATATAAATTGTGAACTGGAAGCTTTACCCACCCTGCATATAACCAAGACCATCCCCTTCCTTCTGAATACAATTTTTAGATACTCAGTGTAATTCTGAGTATCAGACACTCGGTAATAGAACAAGACTTTCTTCCAAAGTCTTGTTACGATATTTGCAACTTCAGTTTATAGGGCCTACACCATACCATATATCGAAATATAGGGTCTTTAATTAAGCTTCTTCAATCATTATATTTCAATAAAAGAAAGTGTGTGTGACATTATCGAAATCAAGGCGAATTCATTTTATCTATATGAATTCGCCTTGGTCGAAATTTTATATTCATTTGAAAGATCTATTGATGTCATTATGTGTAGAACATAAATTCGTTCAAACGTCCACTACGACTATCATTTAGGATGATTGGTAATGCTCATATGAAGCGATTTTTAATTTAAAGTACGACAGCAGAGAAGCGACTGCGGACAAATCGATAATCAATTCAATTATCATTATTTTTTCATCAATTCTATTTAAACCCCTATCAATATTTATTCTGTATAATTAAAACTCCGATTGTTACGAATTTGAAAATAAATATCCCCCTCTAAATCCAATTTTAATTCAATAAAAACTTTTTTATTTTAACTACGAAAAAAAACACAAAAACATTTGAATAATTTTCGAATTTTATAATTTAAATATTGATTTGATTGTGTTTTGTGTAAAACGTCAACAATTTCAAATTTAAATGTTTGATTTCAACAAATACAGGCAAAAACAAATATGGCGTATGTGGCATAAGCCCACATTTAAAGGATAGACGTGCTATTGAGTGGGAGTTTAAGTAAAAACAATAAGTTGGAGTTCAATTTTGGGTGTAACGCAAACAAAACGGAATTGTTTGTCAACTTCAATAATGAAATTTGTGGTTAAGCATGGCAAATTGTTGTGGGGGGGTATTCATTATGATGATGGTGATTAAGTTTCAAATTGTAATTTTGCTATATTTGACTAATATTTGACCTTAAGCTATGTTGTTAATTTCGAAATGTACATCATTAAAACTTTAAGAATCAAAATATCTTCATGGAATGTGTAAAGTCTAGAAAAAACACAAACATTCTGACATGAAAGCTAAAATTTGCGTATATTTTTTCATATTCTTTAATTTGAAAGGAATTTTGCTACAGATTAGTTTTTTATGATCAAAGCAAGGTCAATTTTTGCAACTCTTAAGGCTTATTAAAGATCATTTACATGAAATTTACCCTTAAACACATTCTATTTTTTTACTTAAAAATCGACCAAGGTCGGCCTTTATAAATTTTACTTGAGTTAGGTAAAATTAACTCCTACAGGATTAAAGATCAGAACATATTTCCTACATTCTCATAGTCAAACATACAGTCAAAATATTCATGGTTTTCCCTCCAAACTGGGCTGGTTATAAGTTCTATGAAATCAGGTTTGACTTTTCAAAGCTATATCCACTGAGTTCACTAAGGTTTCAAAGAATATAGTCACCCAAAAAGCTTATTCTGCCCACTACTCTTGTCTTCCTTAATACGAAAGGATTCAATGCGCGTATCGGAGCCGAAGTATACATTAATTGCGTATTAGTAATGTTCAGTACTATTTCCGTTATCAACTCTGCAAGTCTGCAGGTACCATAGCAGTTAGCCTGAAAAACGACGCAAAACACTGACGGAGTCAGAGGTAATTAGATTACTTGAGAATACTACAGCCTTCAAGTAAATTCTGCGTAATCTTTAATAACTAAAACGAGCTTTAATCACAATTGTTCCTAACTGAACAAGTTTTTTATGTATGACATATATTGATCGTTATTATACGAAATTAGGATAATGCAGGCAGTCTTAAAAAGGTTTCATAATTCGTATATCGATCTAAATTGCTTCTAAATGATAATAAAGTTGATTCATTTCTAAAGGAGACAGGAACTGTTGATAAAAGACTATCGGAGGCCATGAATTTTCTGGGCATTTAATCAGATTTCTGAGAAGCATCAACTATTGCTCCTTTATTCGCACTTGTACTGTTAATAATTAAAAACCTCAGAGGTCAGCTTAGATCAATAAGAGCAGAATTGTGCTCTATCAAGCCAAAATTAGCAAATCACTGCTGAATCACAAAAAAATGTGCTTCTGAAGAAATGTTTAAGTCAGGTTAGTTTGCAAGGAAGACGCTTTATTCTTCCAATGTGACCCTTCAATAAGGAGAAAAGGAAGTAGAGAAGAGAAAGGAGAAGGTTAGAAAAGAAAAAAATAATAGAGGAAAGAAAGGTGAAAAATGGCAATTTGCCATTATGGCACCCATAAATAAATTTCTATCTTTAAAAATATCCCCATAGACAGTCAATCCCGTTTAAGAAACCTATTAAATCCTCAGATCTACCAGTTCATCAACAAATCGACTACCTAGCTATCTCTGGCTAAGCATCTGTAAACAAGGACAGTGGCATAGAAAATGATCCACTGTTACTTCTCATGGCCTACAGAAATATTAGATAGCCTTACGTCTGTTGACAAAAGGTAAAAAGTGAGACACTGAAACTGACATTGAATCATTTACTATGGGCTGTTTCTCTCTGAGCAAATTATTAATTCGTACCTATGCTCCCGTGCAGCCCTTGCGCTGACCAACTTCTTCCTCTTCCCTGATTTTGGTGGAACTTGGTCAGTACAGGGACTGCGTTCACCCGTGGCATCACAACGGGTCCCTATTCGTGCTCAAGTCAGCTTTGTGATATCAGAGCTGCACTCTCTGCACTCCGACCTAACCTAACCTATGCTCCCAATTACTGTATCGTTTAAAGGAAATATTATTCCATAGGCGACCCGACCTAAGAGTGGAATTGTAATCCGTCAGGTGAAAAGCAGTTCTATGAAATTCATGGTGTAGTCCTTAAGCACACACTATAAAGTCCTGATACAAATTGTGAATTAAAAGTCATTTCAAACGACGCAATAGTTCTGAAAGACGTAATTTTCTAAAACAAAACACTCTATATATTTTAATTAATATTCTGATTAATTTTTGTCTCTTATTGTACTCTTTTAATATCAAATTTTTTCATTTTTCTCCCTTCCAATGATTTGAAACAAAAATCATGTGGATTATTGATTATTTTTCATTACCTCCACTGCTGTGTTCAGTATCGGTAGACTATCGTATCGTATTGAATAATGGAAAGACTAATTAAATCGACAAATGCTGCTGACGCAGTCAATTTATTTATTTTATACTACAAAGAGTCGAAGAAAGAGAAAATTACTCATCCCTTTTTTCTTATAACAACACATACGGCTTATTAACTAGCATTGTTGTCGTCAATAAGGGTACACAACTACGCGATATCTTTGTCAACCACCAGTGATTATCACAGAAGCTCTTGACCGCCTCTGCTGTTTGTTCCGAGTCACTCAACCTGAATGCCATTAAGAAGCCATAGACACTTAAGCCATAAGATAAAATACTTATTTTCCTTTCCTTTTTTTTCTTTTGCAAAAGAACGCAAATGATAAATAAAAGCTAATTAAAGTCTAAAAGTTTCCCAAAGAAAATAAAACCCAAAAAAAGGGGTTTATCATCAACATCATTAGGCCCATAGAAATTGTTTGGGGTATTTTTTCTTTCTTATTTATTGTAATTATGATTTACGCCTGACTAGACTCTTGACTTGCTTGCTGTTCTCTTTGCCCTGATTTGTTATTATTTGTCTAACAAAAAAGGATCTTATTTGACAAAATTTTAGCATAAATAAATACAAATTTCAAGAAAGGTTTTTGGAAGAAAATAATTCAAGTATTTATTTAAACCAAAAAGCTTTTGAAAATTTTTTTTAATAACAAAGTAACATTGATGGTCTTGGTTATTGAAGCATGACTTAAGGGCAAATGTAAAAACAAAAATGAAATAAATAAAGGAGGAAAAACAAAGTTCTTTTTGTTTTAATTACTCTCTACATTTCTGAAATGCTCAAATGAAATTTTGAATTTTTAATACACTTACGCAAAAATTTGCATAGGGCGTCTTAAAATGGGTGGTTAAAAACACAGAAACTGTAAATGACACTTTTTAATGTTTATAATGTGTAGCCATTTGAAAGGCAGTTCCATTACACCTCTCTCATAATAGCCGCTTAATTCGCCTTCGAAATGAACAAAACGCATAACCACTTCCAAACCATCCGGAAACTTCAGAAAGGTCACTATAGTAAAGCGTGCATTATTCTTGCACAATATAGTTCCGAAGTCGCCAAAGTCTCGTACGTATTGTGTTGGCTTATTAGACGTGAGGCCTCGGTTCAACAAAACTAAAGTATGAAGAAAATATTTCTTCGGCGACTTCCTCTCAGCAGATTTCTGACAAAAAATCTGAGTGTAAATAAAATTGCCATGAAATATTTCTCAAAAAATCTGCCGTTCGGATTCGAATTTAAAATATAGATGCCGCCACTCATACTACATAAGTAGTGTGAGCAGCTATGTCATAATACTAATTGAAGGCTTGTAATGACCAATTATGTATGTATGGGTGCTAAATACGACAGTAGCTTTTTAACACAAGTTAGTTAGTTAGTTAGTTTCAAAAGGCAAAACGTTAGTTCTAAAATATTAGGGCAAGGGAATTTTTTATTTGGGTATTTAGAATTCCAAATTTGTAAGCGATATAAGTTTTTTTCTTTTTCTGCAATTGAGTGAATTTGTTGGCTTTATTTCGCCAATTTAGAATGGAGGCTTTTAAGTCAAGCAATGAATCTTTTTTACGATAATTTGTAGCCGTTTAAAAGGCAGTTACATTAGGTCTCTCATAGTCTACAATCACTATTGACCACGAATTGAAACAATTCATTGCCAACAGTCTTCTACTGAGGGGAATTTTTCTTAATTCGCCGTAGACAGGAACGGGAGGTATTACGTAGACAGGAATAGGAGATAACGACTGAAACAATTCATTGCCAACAGTCTTCTACGGAGAAGAATTTTTCTTAATTCGACTTAGACAGGAACAGGAGATATTGAATGCACAAGCACTTCCCAACTATCTGGCAACTTCTGACTGCACACCGTGCATTATTCTTACGAAATATAATTCCTCTCCTATTGGCCAAAGTTGTTGGGTTTTCAGTCTCTCTTTTCTTAAGACGGAAAATTGTTAACAGTTTAGGCTCGTATTGAGTGATTAGCAGTAGGTTAGCACTCAAAGTAATGTAGTTTCTTATACATCTAGGAAAGAATTTTTGCGCTCAATATTCTAGTTGTAATGTTGCCTTTCTACTGTTCGGAATCGTAACAGAATTGAATGTTCTAACCTCAAAGTATGATTTCTCCATCGTTATTCTTGTATAAGACCCACTTAGGGGAGGATAAAATAATCTTATACGTCCGTTCTATCAAATTAACTAGCTTTATACCTAATTAACGAAGGGACTCATGTTTACACACTGTGTTCAGCTGTGGTTTACCAAACTACAGCAGTTTATATCAAATCTGATCTAAAAGTTCTTGACTTAAATCCTTTCGTTTAACAGAAACCAATTGATTTCGTCAAGGAGTTCACTGTAGTCAATTTCATTAAAAATCAACGTTGAATAATTTAATATAAAGAGTTGTCGAGTTAAACAGCAACTCCATGTCTTTAAACCAATTTCAATCGAGTGAATTTACTGTCATGTTCTAGAAAGAATAAGTCTAAAAAGGAAGATTGTTTACGGATATGTTGAAAGAACTCTCATAGCGTTAACATCTTTATTTATTAAGAAATTTAAATAAAAATTTATAACAAACAATAAGAAAATGTTCTCTTAAAAGTTTTATGAGCATTTCATGAACTTGGATAAGAGTTTTTATGGTTTATTTCATTCAATTACGTGATCGAACGTCTTTTGAGGACTAAACAAAGTTGATCGTACTTTAGAGTGCTAAAACAGACATTTCTTTCTCGTTAGCATAATCGACTGCAATTGAAAGACACAGGCGATCCAAACACGAGTATTAAGTAGGGAAACTCTAACTGATTATATTGCGTGTCTGTTGCATTTAAAAATGCAACTTTCAAAAGAAAAATGTGTAAAACTATCGCCATAACTTTTACAATACTATACTACACTCCACTACCAATTTGTATGGCTCACTCTACAAACCACCATTTCGCTTTGTATTGTTCCTTTATTTAGAACGGAAAGAAATGTACAAACAATTCCATTAATTTTCTTGTTATTTTTGTAAAATATTGTTTCATCAAACGGAAGTGTGCCAATATTGTATACAAAATATTATGACTTGGCTAACAAATAACAACAACAGCAACAATAAAGAGCAGAAAACAAGTCGAGCCTTTGGTGGTCTCGCTACGTTAAAAATATGAGCAGCCAGCGTACACCGAAACCAGCCAAGGAAAAAAGAACACACAATACACTTACACAGCAGTTTTGTTTACCATTGTTTAGAAATTTAAATTTGCTTTTGTTGCAACAGACAGACAGACAGAGAGACTATTACGGTGACGATGACGGGAGCGGTAACAAAAACAACAACAACAACGTATATAACAACTTAACCAAGTGATATTTCAATAGCCTTGTTTACCTGGTTGTGACTTTTGTTTGTACTTCTTGTTTACATAGGTATTGTTTCTTCCCCTTTTTTGAACGGGTTTTGTTGTTGTGTTTGTAGTTGTTGTTTCGGTTCCGCGACAAGCGTTGCTAAACAGTGTTATAACCCCGTTGTTATGCTTTACCTTTTGCTACAATTTCAATTTAATTATAGTGTGTATGTGTTTAAACTTTGGATTTTTAATCATGACGTTCATAGGAAATTACTTGGTATTGAAATTGTATAGATTGGCATCTGGTGGGTGGACGGGTATTTAAATTCAAACTTAATGATGTCGATTTAGAGACCGAATAGAAATTTTTACTACGCTGCAATAGAATAGAATAGGATGCACTCAAAACGAGTTAAAACGTCGTCTGCTTCATTTCTTGACCTATTCGAATTTGTAAGTGGAGCCTTAGTTCCAATATAATTAATACAAACATTAACGAAATCTGGTTCGCCATAGTTTTGAGTCTGCACTGTAGTGTAAATCTTATTGCATCAGTTAAGGATATTAATCTCTCTATTTTCTTTAGAGTTCATAAATTTAAATTTTCTGTTCAGAAATCTACATCAAACAACAGTTCGAATATTTAAAATACATACAATATTTACAATTTTAAAAAGCTGTACTGTATTACAAATTGCTGTTAAAGTTGGGTTTAGTAAAAGATAACTTTAGTCAAAGTGAACTTTAAAGTCACCTTTAACTTATTTTGTTATTACAAACTACAGATAAAATAAAGTTAGCTTTTTCAAAAATATAGCAGTACCGGAGCAATGTCGATGCCAAATTAAAGTTTTTCTTAAAACGCAGTGGGAACAACGAACTTTTTTTTATTGCGTTTGCTTATTTTATTAATAAGTAAGTTGCCATATTGAAAATAATATGTACTATAATACATACTATGGCAAGTTCTGACATAAATTTTACTTTAAAACTTTCAGGTAGGATGATCTTCCCTTTAGCTTAACACTTACTTCTACCTTATTGTCCACTTATAATAATGAAAAATTATCTACCCGTTAAAATCCTGCCTTCAGTTAAAGGCAAGTTGTAATAGTGTCCCTAAGTAGTGTAAAATTCTACTGCAAAATTATCAGCAGTTGCTATGCCGAACCATTCGACGTCTAGCAAAACTAACTACGTCCACAAATATCATCACCTTCGTACTCCTATCGCTTGCATAAAAACTCCTAACTGTACCGTCTCTTAAGATACTTTTACAATCTGATTTAATTTATGACCTTAGTCTTCTTTTCTATTCAGTCTACAAAAAATTTCTCAAATCCGATTTATCTTAGAAAGGGAACAATTGGAAGTATATTTGCCTCTTCTCTATTTGCAAAGAAACCCGTTCATAATGTTTTTTTATTGTAGCTTACGTGTGGCCTGCTCATGCCACCGTATGGTAGAAACTACAGGCCATCCGCTTTATAATCTTCAATTCAAGACCAAAAAAAAAATGTGCCCTTACCACAGTGCTCTGAATCAATGGTAGCGTTTGTTTTGAGGCTATTTTCGAAAAAATACGGCTTAGTCCACAATGTCCACTGCTGATCTGACCACGTCTGTAAAGATTCCATTCTCATAAAATTTATTTATATTCTTGCCAATTCCTTGAGATTATGGAAACTATAATCACAAGTAGTGCTCAAAAACTGACCACTTGAATCACCGCTTTTGTACTTTGCTATTTTTTCGACTTTTCGTTTATTCAACGAATCATTTTTGGAGTAGTCTAGAAGGTAGTGTGTTGCCTTATTAGACGAGAGGAATTTTCGAACAAAACGAAATATGAAAGAATACTTATTTCGGAAACTTCCTCTCAGCAGTCTTCTGACAAAAACTCTGAAAGTAAATAAAATTGCCCTAAAAACTTTCTCAAATCTGCCCATAGATCCCGCCACTCATGGAGAAAATTAAAACATACAACGTGTGTGGTGTGAGAAGCTCGGTTGTAATCCTGACTAAAGGGTTGTAATGATAAACTAAGTATGTAAGAATATTCGTTAATAGTAAACCTTTCACTATAAGAATGACACTCCAGATGAAAGATATTTAAAAGCACCGGGAATTTTGAAACCACTACAAGGATAACTTCATCCTTTCTTAACTAGAACCCTCTAGATTAATAGAAAATTAATTACGTACATAATTGGTCATTACAACCCTTCAGTCAGGATTACGACCTAGTTTCTCAGAAAATTAATTATTAATAATTAAAATAAAATAAATATTATTAATTAAAATTTCTTTTGTATATTCTAATCTAAACATAAACTATCATTTGTTATCTTGCTAAAAAAAAAATATGAAATTTGAAAAATACAGACAGTACATATTCTGTTATCGATTAATTTTCTTGATGCAAGACATATTTTATAAAAGTTTGTCAAATGCAACTTACGTTGACAGTTTCCCTTAATTCTTCAAGATATTTGAAAGACGCAACAAAGTTGCCAGTAAATTCGTTAGAACTTTTCAAACGATATGCTACGTTCAGTTGAAAGTTTTTAAAAAGATTTTTTATTTATTTTTTGTCGTTGATTTTTATTTTGACAAACACATGTTCGTGACAACAATTTTAGGTTTATAGTGTTTTATTTTTGTTTTTTTTATTTAATTTTCCATTGCCGCATTATAGTGGCGCATGGTTACTAACAAAACTATATTATCGTTATACTTTATACATAGCAATTTGCCGGTATAAGCTACTATGTACCATTTATATACACATCCTGTTTTTTATTTTAGTTATGTATTTGAGTAAATAGAAATTATATAAGCGCACGTACAACTATATAGTATATGCATGTATGTATATATGTGTATAGTTTTCATTTGCTCCTTTACTTTATGCTACACTTTAACAAATCATACATGCAATGAAGCATACTTCTAGGTGACTTCTTAAGGTTCTTCTTTTCTATTTGTATAGGCGAGTGTATGTTATATTTGCATAGAGTTTATGTATAGTTTTTCATACTGCAATAAATTTTATTCAAGTCTAGTGGAGGTCTTACATGCAAGCCATTTCTGTAAAACGTATGTATGTGCTCCTTAAATTACCTTAGTAAATTGTATATGTCTGTATTGTAAAGCATACCTTATGGCGTAAGCTATGCAGCTAAAGAAAGGCTAATGTACTATTGATTTTCTAATAAATGCAATTGTATATTATTTACCACATACTATACTACTCAAGGTATTTTAATGTTCGACAAATAAAAAACCTTCAGAGGCAACCTAATTTTTGTTAGAAAAAAATTTTAATTTCAGTAAAAAAAAGCTACTATTGAAGATTAACGGAATTTTTCTTTTGTCGACTATTAGTCTGTTGTTTTAGCCTAAAGTTTGCAAAACTAATTGAAGCCATTTGTCATCACAGTGTTTTTTAATTTTGTTCTCATATTCTTCTTAATTTATTTCACTAAAACCTATAATTAATCTTTGTATTTCTCTTTCTCTCTCTCTCTTTTTAGGTAAGTTTATTTTGCCATTTTCTCTCTTTTACTTTCTGTTGCGAGAGCGTAATGTAAGTATGCTACCAAATCATTCATATAATAACGGTATTTCTATATGCTGTTAACTATATACACAATGTGGTGTTCAAAAAAATAACTGCATTGTACCGTTATACACAGCTGATTTTTAGGTTTTCCAACGATGATTCATCCAGCTGCAATAGCAACAATTTTACAGCTGTTTTTCATCGTCGTCTCCGTTTTCTTATTGCATTTGTGTTTGTACTTCACTTTATTCGGTTTATTTTCGTTCTCTTTCCTTAATATTTTTTCGATTTTTTTTTTAATTTTTTTTTATTTTTTTTCTCCTTCGTACTCCACATTGGCGTCTGTCTGATAGTTTGTGGTAGTCAATGGCAACATGCATAAACTTAAGCAAACAGCTAAACAATTTTGGTTGCCAACATTTTTTTCCATACAAGGCTTACTAGAGTTCACTTTAACAATTTAAGAATGAAAAAATGCCATTAGGAACAACTAATTAGCAAAACAATAGAAGAATTTCACTATTATCATTGAAACAGTCACCTCTTATTTATTACAAGCCAGTTTTAAAGCCAAATAAATTTTTATGAAATTTAATTTGAGTTTAAATTAACCAAACTTCAATTCAATACAATCGAGAAGTATTAATTTAGATTTTTTGTTTATAATTTCAATTAAATAAAATTATTTTATAGCAAATTTTTACATTTATTTATTGTAATAGTAACTAGTTAATATCAGTTTGAGATTAAAAACAACTCTCAAATCTACGTTTGTTACATTCAAAAGAAGATAATAGGGCAATAGTTCAAATAAAAATTAAATAAGCTTTCTAAAACTCGTTTGATATCCTACAGTTCTATTGATACAGAATTTAAGTCACGTTACAGCCAACCCTAGCACATGCAAATAATAAAATCAAAACGGCACAAAATAAATGGAAATGATTTAATCTAAATCGCTGTAGTGGAATTTCATAAAACCACATGCTTTGCAAACTATTATGTTATAATGTTTATAGAAAAAGTATTCAAATAATAAGCAATTGAACTTTATGTAAAATTTATGATGAAACTCTTGGGATAAATATTTATTGAAAAAATGAAAAAGTACTGTATGTAAAATATCGTTGCAATTTGTAAACAAATATACATATCCGTCCACTCATCGTATTAGTGTTACAATTATTTTGATATAACATATGTACATATATATTTCAGTTTTCAGTGGTCGCATTTGTCAAGTGTATAGTGTGTTAGCTTATTGAAGAAGAGCTTCAAGTTAAAGCCTCAGCGCTAATATCATGCAAAAAAACATGTTTTTCAATTACCCTCTTTTAGTAGTGTTCTAGCAAAAACCCTGTGATTAGGACCCGCCTCTCATACATAAAATTAACACACACACAAACATGGATTGTGTGAGAGACTAGTTTAATTGTAAAATTAGACAAACGTTTACTAAACATACTCAATATGAGCGACTACAAACCGTAATGTAATTTCGGTAAACATTATGTATGTTACATGTATTCTATTATAAAAATAAAATAAAAAATCTCTATAAAAATATCCATTTGTTATAAACAAATTTCCTAATATGGATTTATTTGTTAATAAGATAAGCAAAATTTTAGCTAAGACACAAACCTTTATAACATAAATGAAAATATATAAAAAAATCATAACAGCTTTTATTATATTTTCGTCCTTTAACTACCATACTTCTTATTCTATTTATTGCTCTTTTTCTCCTATTTTAATCCCCTTAACATTCTGCAAACATGTTTTTTATTTCGTTGCCTTTAAAAGCAACAACCTTTAAGGTCCAAACCAGTAACATTACGAACTATAGTACTGTGTTTTCCAGGCAAATAAAGGCAATTTCTACCAAAAAACCTTTCAGCCACGTTTGGCAACTTCAATTGAAGCTAGACATGTGTGGCCTCACCCAAGGCAACATATAAAATTTTTCACATATTTCCTCTAGTTTTTTGGTTTCTCCTCTTTTCTTTGGTGGTGGCCTGCTGCTTGCTGATGAAAACTAAACAAATTTACTAATTGTCCCGGTAACAAACTCCACGGTTCAATGATAAACCCAACAAAAACAAACAATTTGCTTCAAGCATGATCGAGCACCACCAATGAACCACCACTTACTTGGCTTCCACAAATACCGGCGTTGAAAAGCAACCAACGAAGAAGAATTAAAACAACGACAAAAACGGTGTTTTTTTAATATATAAATGGTAATTTTAAAATTTGTTTTTTTTTCGATTTGGCCTGTAAAAAACAACAACAAAAATTTGTTTATAAATTGTGATATAAAAACCGAGCTTGATATACATTTTTATAGTTGGCAACACGAAAACCTTTACTTTGTTTTTGGCCACTACTACACTGGTCATGGTAAAAAAGTAACAATAACAAATACAATGAATGCATGGTAAAATGAAATAGACATGAACACATGCCAAAAAAATATGCAATATTTTAATAGATTACTTGTTTTGTTATTGTTGTTTTTAACTTTTTGTTTTTTTTTCGTAAATCCTTTTTCTCGGTATGTTTCCATCGGCCCGTAGACATTATGTCGTCATCGTCGTCATACACACATCGTCTCGTTATTGTGTAGAACATTTTGCTATTCAGAACCATCAGTAGTTCAATTGCAACAGTCGCGTGGTTACCGTTTGTGCTGCAAGTATTTTTCCATTTTGGAATTTTAACCAATAAAAGCAAATTGTAAAAAAGTTTTTAAGATTTTATTATTACAATCATCCTTAACCAAAAAAACAATAATATTTTAAAAGCAATAAAAGAAAAAATAAAGTGTTCAAACAAGCAAATAACAAACAGTGAAAAGAAATCCTTTAGTGCCTTTAAAACTATAAAATAAATCAAAAGCCAGTTCAGTTTTAACTAAATAAGACTTATCTACTACTCAAAATGGTTGCTATTAATAATTGTGAGTTTGATTTTAATTAATTTAATAATTTATTAACAATTTTTAAAAATTATTTTCATTGTTCAATATCTATTAATAACAAAAATCAATTGTTTATGCTATTATATTAATAAATTGCAATATAACGTTGCAATTTCATATTATTGTATTAATTTTTCCATTCACAGGGTGTTTCATGTAGATAGTAGATGTAACAGTGTATGGGTATGTCTATACCGTTAAAAAATTCCTATGGTTTTTTAAGCCACAATTGAATAGAAAAAAATAATCGATATTGAAAAAAAAAATTGCAAATCCTTCGTGTGCAATTTCATTTTTCTCGATTTTAATAGGTCTTTCGTGCTAAAGAGTTTTTATCTATAAAGCCATGCAATATGATTTTGAACACGTACACTGCTTTTTGACACGTGTCTCTCTTTATAGTTTAGAAAATAAAACTATTAAAAATTAAATTAAAATCAGTTTTGTTTTATGAGTAACTACAAATGATTGTATCAAACAAATCGGAAATTTTCCAAGCAAATCAATGGTCTTCTTTCTCTTTAATCTTTATCCCTGCAGTGTGGCATTTAATAATATAATATATGTATATTATATATATATATAAATATAACATATATTATAATAATATAATAACATGTCCGAGAATGTATTTGAATTAATTATTCTATACTGTATTTCTATACTATACTTTTAAATTACAGCAATTCAAATTTTGTCCAAATCAATCTAAATCACAACTTGTATCCGTAATATTTAATTAAAAATTGTATACACAGGACCCGTTAACACGTGACATGGAAAAATAATTCCTTTAGTCATTTAAGAAAGGTCCTAATGTGCTGTCTGTAGAATTAAAACAAAAACTAGTAGTAAAACTGAAGAGAAAGCAGCCTAATCGTGTTAGTAATCTGGACGTCGCAAAACTGTCGGCATATTTCCTGAACCAGTTTTTCGAATAAGTTTAGGAAATATATTATCATAAAAACCACCCACTGATGAATACTGTATAGTTAGTAGTATCCTTAATTAAAGCCTTTGCACCTTATACTGTAAACGAGGATGTAGAATATAAAAATGAGTCACCGTCTCCTCTCTCCTTATCTTGACCGTAATGAGAATACTCATCAAAAGGAGTAAGCAGTTGTAGTTCGTAATGTTTGAGTCTGATAGATTTGCATTCAGAGAGCGAGTTATTACTAGAATCATCTGCTAGGAAATTAATGAAATTAAATTCCTCAACTACTTGAATAAAATCTCTATACGACTATCTACGTTTCTTTTATTGAAAAACTACAAGTCTCTGTGCAAGGAATTGACGTATAAGATGCACCAAAGCTCTCTGTTTACTTATTTCATGAAAGACTGCCATGTCCTACCTCATGCGAAAATATTTTGAAATAGAAATAGGAAAAAGGGTCGTGTTTTATCATAATCTTCATGATTTAAGGCGTTATATGAAAATAAAAGAGAGTTGGCATTTCCCTTCTTCTTTTTCCTGAAAAAGCAGGGGCTAACACCAGTTTAACCTTAAAAAGTTCGGACCTGTTCTTAAATAGAACCCACAGAATAAATTATCATTACAAACGTCTACTCGTCGTGATGAGATAAATTCAACTTCCTAACTTCTTGATTAAAATATCTGAAATACTATTGAGGTGTCCCTTATCCTAAAAAGGACGTAAAGGTATAAATGATACGAAGTACCCATTTACTTTATAACGGATGAGATTAAGTTCCTCATTATCTGAACCGTAAAATATAATGTTTAAAGTAAGGATATGGAGACGACAGTAAGAAATGAGTAACTGTGTTATAGTGTTTTCACACCGAGTAGTTTTAACGCAAAAGTGGTTTTAACGTTAAAACCAAAAATAAAACCTGATTTTACCATAAAAAATTATTGTGTTAAAACCAAAATAAAACCTTTTTTGAATTGGTTTTAAGTTGGTTTTATGAAATACAACCTTGTTTTGATGTACTAAATGTACTAAATCAGAGCTATCAGCTCTGAAAACCTGAAAACAGCTGATAAAAACAAAAACAAATGTAAAAAAATAAATAAATGTAAATAATCATTTATTTTGTATTAAAAAAGGAAAAATTTGGAATATTTTTAATTTCTTCAATGAAAATTTTAAAAATTTGTAAATATTTAATTATTAATCGAAATGTGTGTTGTTTCTGGTCACAATGAATATAGTTTCTTGTGCGAAAGGTAAGTCAGAAGCTAAATATATCAAGATGAAATAAAGCATATTGCTCATAAAATTTTTTTCTCGCAGTCATAAATGTCATGAATTTAAAACCAATTTTAATAAAACTTGCAGTGTGAACGCAAAATCAGCTATTTATGGTTTTAATGCTAAAATCAGGTTTTAAATTTTGGTGTGAAAACACTATTAGGCTGCCCAGTGAACAATAATAATTTAGGTTTTCAGTTTCCTAACAAGTTAAGTTATTCGTATCTAAATGTTGAACATTCTATACGTACTACACCGTTACTTCTTAAGCTCTTTGATTGAAGGGGCTCTGAAAGTGCAAAACAGACATCTCCAACAAAACGAATTATGAAAAAATATTTCTTCGGTGACTTGCTCTCAGCAGATTTTTGGCAAAAACTCTGAGAGTAAATAAAATTGCCGCGAAAAGTTTCTTTAAAAATCTGTCGTTCGGAGTCTACTTTATGAAATTTACACACACAATACAAGTAGTGTGAGAAGCTGGTAGTAATCCTTGAAGGGTTATAATGACCAGTTATGTATGTATGTATGATTCTATATGGAAATTTGTTTTTTTTTTTTCAACATATATCAATATCTTTATTACCTTTCAGCTCAATTTTAAGATAAAAGTTTAAAAATACTGAAGCATAAAATTAGGCACATGCACTATGGAAAAATTGCATTCAACTTACCTTTAAGAATTCAAGTATTGCAAGTTTAAATATGTAAGACTAAAAGAAAATTTTTTATCTATTATAAGTGAACGAGGATCATGTATAACTCGTCATAGTTTGTAACTCAGAATAAAAAAAAATCCCCTTAAGCTTATGCTACAAAATAATAACATGATGTTTTCACTACAACTTGTTTTCATGTCTTTTTTGTGTCTGTGTTAGTGCGTGTCTATTTTAAACATGAAAACTTGTTACAAAGTTACACGGAAACATGCCCGTAAATACCAGCTTTATGAAACACATCCCATTATTTCTCCCTAACGTATTTATCTATGAAAAGTTTTGTTAGAGCAAAAGTAAGAAAGAAGAAGTCACCTTGTTGTCATTCGTTTAATTTGCTATGGCGGCAGCAACAGACATCTTTTTTTCTTTTTGTCGTGTCTGCATGTTGAGTGCCGCTAAGTAATTTAATTAAATGTAAATTAAAATGCTTTTATGAATATTAAAATTGCTTTATTTTCAAAGAGAAACAAAGTTACCAACGCTTAGTAAGAAATTTTTCCAAAAATAGCTGCATAAGTATGGGCGAAATGGTGGAAAATTATGTATAGCGCTTATGAAGTATATTTTTTTTTTTTGAAAACTTAATAAATGTCACATATTTTAAGGCTAAAATACCGGCTAAGTGACAAAATAATTGTAGCATAGGTAATTTTGTAATTTTATTAATAAAGAGACCTTGTTTCGACAATTTATTAACGGCGTAGTTAAACATGTATGAATTTGAATGTTTGTGAATTTTCTGTTTTATGTTTTATAACTTAATTTGTAATAATAATAGAGTTGCTGGCCATTTAAAAAGGTTCTCCTCCTAATGTTTGTAGTCTCTTCTCGTACAGAGACCAAGGTTTAGAGGCGTATATTATTATAACAAATAAAAAATATTGTTGTAAAGACAGATAAGAACTAGGAAAACAGAAATAACAAAGAAGTTTTGTTAACAAAAGATTGCAATAACAAAGCTAAGAAATTGAAGAGGATTGAGACAAATGAGGATCAAATTACCATAGCAAAACTACATAGAGAGACTTTATGGAAGAAAATAACAATAATAAACTTCTGGAAGTTGGCAGACTCAAAAAGATGAAGTACACCTAATTCTGTTTTTACACGGTAGATTGGTTCCAGAAAAAACCGTGTAAAAAAAAACCGTGTAAAAAAAGACACTGATTGTATGCAAAAATAGGTGATTGGTTCCTAATATCTAAAACCTATTAAAATTAGTGAAAACAAGGATTTTTTAAGTAGTTTTGTATTTGACATTTTCTTTTAGGGATTCATAAAATATTTAATAAAATTAAAAATATAAATAACTTAATAAATATAAAATATTTTTTGGGTTACCTTTTATCTTAATGCGTTAACTTTAATGTAACGATAGAAAAACAAATTTGCCAATAAAAAATTTCTTTACCAAACACAAAATATTAACACATTTCAATTGCTCTGACCTTTGTGCTTGTATGCACAAAAGGGAATTCCCCTAAATTTGTGCCATTTACATTTGCTTTGCTAGTAAATTTGCTTGTACGCGCAAAAAGGGAATTCCCTTAAATTTGTGATATGAACATACTTTGCAAAAATTAAATTTGACAAAAAAATTTAAGCTCAAAAAATTTTAAATCGTGCTAAATGGAATAAAATCGTGTAACAAAAATTAAAAATATTTTATTTTCAAACCGTGTTATATCAAATCCGTGTAAAAAAAGACCGTGTAAAAACAGAATTAGGTGTATAAATGTAGTAACGGGGAATGTGTGGAGTTATAGTAAAAGGCACGATATACACACATTGTCGAATTTTATATTGTATTGGGGAGTATAAGCTTTGAAGTAAAAAGATCATGTAATACAAGTGGTAATTGGTGTGACGCCGTAGTCAAGTGTGTTGGCTCTGAGAGTAAATAAAATTGTCATGACAAAGGTTCTCAAAAAGCTGTCGTTCGGAGTCTACTTTAAACTGTAGGACCCGCCACTCATGTATAAAATTAACATACACAACATAAGTGGTGTGGGAAACTAGGTCGTAATCCTGACTGAAGGTTTGTAATCACCAATTATGTATGTGTGTACACATGCATATATTATTAAAATAATTTATTTTATATAAAATAAAATAAATAAAATGATTACAAACAGACAAAAACAATCGACTTTAAATCCACAAAAAATAATCGTTTTCTAAAGGTGAAAAAGTAAAAATATAATCTGCTTTAAACTTCCAATTAATGTCACATACATACTTTT
This sequence comes from Sarcophaga variegata, assembly GCA_932273835.1. Classification (NCBI taxonomy): domain Eukaryota; kingdom Metazoa; phylum Arthropoda; class Insecta; order Diptera; family Sarcophagidae; genus Sarcophaga; species Sarcophaga variegata. Next base: position 21,936,477 of record OW026361.1, on the reverse strand, counting down.
GTGACGCAGCAAACAATTTCTTGTTGCTTTACTCTGCTGCAACAAGCAATTATTTGATTTTGAAACACAGAGTCCTTGTTATGGAAAATACAACGCAATACTCGTTAATTTATGTTGTGAAGTTCTTGTGTGTTAAGCCCTGAAATATTTTAAAAATGTACTCTTATGTAAACGTTAAGAAAAGTCCTTAATGTTTTATATTTCTTTTACTTTTTCCCACTTGACAATTTACATACTTCAGAATTTTTCTGTTTTAATTATTCAATTCTTACTTACGCTCGCTCTCTTGCTCAATTTACAAGAATTGCAATTTCATTTTTTAAAAAGTCATTTAAATTCAAATGGGAAAAAAAGAAAATGAAAAACCATTTCAAAAATGTTTCAGTGTATTTCTTTCTTTCCCTTTTATTTTATTTTATTTTTGTTAATATTCATAACATAATAATATCCTTTTGTACGGCAAAACCATAGAATGGAATGAAAGAGAAGGTGGAATGAAAGTTGCTTGGTAGAGTGTGTTTGCCTTGTACCAATTTATACGCCATTTTAAGTTTTTTAAAAAAAATTGAAAAAAAAAACAAACCGAAACCGTCCCAACCATCATACACAAACAAAATGAAAAGCTCTTCACGTATTATGTTAATGACTGTGTCACTTTGGTACCATATTTCAACATACCAAACCACCAGTAATTAGTAGTTCTCGTTTTTTGTTTTCGTTTTATTTAAACTCCACAAATTTTAATTAAAAATTATATTAATGCCGTAATGCTGATGGCATCAGTTTTTCTCCTTTTTTTGCTTTTGTGTTGGTTTTATGCTTCGGTTTTAGTTAAAAAAAATATATATTTTAAATAAACCACAATATATGAACATATTAAATGGAAATGACCAGTTTAAATCAATGCCATCAACTTAATATGGTTATTTCTACCCATAATGTTAAGGGTTTTAATTAAAGCAAATTATTAAAAGGCTGGGGGGAGGGGTTAATATTACAATTAATAAGTTGCTTCTCTGCTGTATTTTCTGCTGTGGTGCAAAGCTATTATGGTTTAAGTTTTAAAAATTCTTTGTTTTATTGTACGAAGCCAGATGACAGAAAGTATGGACTACTGTTCACGTCATATTTTTATTTGTACCCTACCTACCATCATAAAATCAACACTTGTTTTAATTTTTTTTTCCAAATTTCGAATTGAAACAAGTGCAGACAACAACTTTATTCACCCTCCAAATAATTCATCCAGAAGTCTGATCCCTCCAAAGAGAATAACATCAACAACAAATGTTATGAGTGTATAGCACTCAATGAGAAATTATCTTCACCATTACGCCCCCTATACAACAAACTTAATACATTTTCACAACGGGCATTATTTTTAGGATGGCAACTCTTTTATCCTAGAAACTACTGCAGTACACTTGCTTAACTTTATTAAACTCGATTAATGTAACTGAAGCGAGACAAAGAAAAATAAAACCTTAACCTAGTAAAAAATTGCTATTCTTTGTGAATAAATTAAATAATAAAAGAATTAATAGTAATAAAATAACTATTGCGAGACCTGCTTCCTGTATATAAAATTACGAAAGGCAGTAATTGTCATATTAGTAAGAGCATGTGGTACAGAATATTTGCAAAGCAAGTGTCGTTGCCGTGTAATACAGATATTTTGTTCACCTTACAGTCTTCAATTTTAATGACAAAAGCTGCCATAAAAATAAAATATTGCACTAAAAATACTCTATAAAGTTGCGTAAGTGCTTCAATTGACCTAGCGTGATGAAGAGGCAAACTTAATGCAAACCACGCGGATTGCGAGAAATGTAGTGGCCGCAGTCTTACGTACGACTAAGAGCCCGTGGCTCAAATCTCAGCTCAGGCGTCTGGAAATATGAAAAATATTTCTTTCGCCGACTTTCTCTACTCTAAGAGTAAATAGAATTGCATTAAAAAATTCTGGCGCTCGGAGTCAACACCTAATTGTCTTAAATAAAATTAGCACACACCACAGATGGTGTAAGTAGCTTGGTTGTAATCCTGTCTAAAGTGTTGTAATTACCCAATTAACCCTTTCATGCCCGAATTTTTTGGGCCAGAGCTAAAAGTTTTTTAAGGACATGTGTTTGTATTTGGTTTGGCCTAAATATGAAGTAATATTAAATTCAGAGTCCTACGTATTCTGCTTTTACACGTTTTTAACCAAGCCTTTTTGCAAAAAAATCTTTTAAAAAAATTAAAAATTACGGAATTTATGAACAAAAATGTACAATGTTGCCTATAGGCAACATCGGGCATGAAAGGGTTAAGTAAATAAGAAGTTGAATACCCTCCAAAATAAACCAACTGAGCACGGCTTTAATTTGTCAGGAACTAAGCATTATGTGCGAGAGTTAACACTAAAACAAAAATTTATTCGCAGAATATCCATTTTAGGAATCGCAATACAACTAATCCACTTTGGAAAGGATTGCTGATTGGAGATATAAAGACAAGGTCAAACTGGTCGAAGACGAATTGCGGAAAGACAATGCAAATACTGACAAAATCAAAATTATTCATCAGGAACGTTTTGTTGTGTGTGTTATGCGATATGAATTGTATACTATGACCTATTCTACGGCCAGACCCTTAACTTTAAAATTAATTTGTCAAAATCAAAATTAAATTGTCAAAAGAATTATGTTTCATACGAACAACGCCAAGCCGCACTTTTTACTGATAAAGGGTATTGTAAAGCTTTGTAGGCTTCGATGGAAGATTTTTATACATTCATCTTATAGCTCGGACCTATCATCAAGCGATTGTCATTAAGTTTTGTCTGGGGAATTATTTTTTTTTGTTTGTAAAAAGAAAAAATCTCTTCAATAGGAGCTTATGAAAGTTGATATTCCTAAACGAGGTAAACGAGGACTTATATGTTAAACACTGACGATAATTCAAATCTGGCATCAATTGGTTGTGACTAATTGTGTAATGAAAGTAGATTTTTTATTAGAACTTTATTTTCAAATTGCAAAAAAAACACCTTTCAAGTTGAAATCTAATGTGAAATTTTAATGAAAACAAACCACAAAGTAATTAAATTTAATTTAAAAAAATTAATTTTAAATTAAAAATCTGTTTAATCAGTATTTTTCATTTAGTAAACTAGAATTGTATGGAAATATTTATAGAAGTTCTGTTGTGTGCATTTAATAATGTCCCTTAGAAATTCCATTTCTATAGCTTATAGTTTTCATTTAATCCCAGTCATTTTGTTTTTGTATTTAGATTTCTAGGTGACACATTTTCACTAAAAAAATTCCATAGTGAATATTAAAAAAATGGGGGGGGGCCTTTATATTCTTCGTACACTGTTTTTTAGAAACAAATGTACATAAACGTTGGAATTTTCTATAAAACTTTTGTTTAAAGCACATTTTTCCACCATTAGTTTCTACATAAAAATATAAAATGAGAATATTAAAAGAAAAAAATTTATTTTTATAAAAACAAACGCGTAAATTAAAAATAAATTCTACATTTCAATCATTTTGTAGACTCTACTACTGATACGGTTGTTAATTGAAGCAGGAGATTAAAACCATAGAATGTTTTCAATACTGCCTTTTTAATTACAATAACAACAACAACAAAACAAGGAAACGTTAGTTTTTTTAATAGAAACGTTAATTAACATTTCGCTTTTATCCACTATTTTTTCACTATTTCCCTGAAAACTTTTGTAATTTTAATAGAAAACATGATTTTGCTTTCAAGTTTTCAATATTCCTCTCACAGTCGATATTGTTTCCTTTATTTACACCGGGTGGCGAGCAAATAAAGTTATATGTAGAGTTTCTTCAGTGTACTTGTTGTAATACTCAATTTGTAGACAGACAAAGAACTGGCAGACAACGAGCTTTGGAACGGTACACACCTAAAATGAAGTTGGGGAATTGTTTTAATTTTATCGATTAATCTTTGGCTGCCTTCCAAAATGTATTAATACAAAGTTTATATGCAGTTCTACTACTGTATATAAACTATGTAGATATGCGAAGTAACCAAACAGTGCATCAACTATAAATCCGATCCCTGATTGCTTTTTGACTGCGTTAAAAATACATATTAACGACGTTTTGAAATAGAATACATTGTATATATTTTGTACAGCGGCATTATGAAACACGATACTCTGTTCAAACACAAAGCAACTAACATTTTAGAAGGCAGCCTTTCCATCTGAGTTTTGGTTGTGCTCTTCTGTGTCTTTCCTTGGACACAAACATATTTTCAACTTATTATCTTCAAACGCACGACGTACCAATGCTGTGATAGACGTTATAGTTTGAGGCGTCTAACGACGATGCTGTCCCCATAAAACACTTCCTGATTTAATGCCTATACTAGCCGCCAATACAGACTAGGTTAGTTTAGGTTAGCGGGTAGCTTGCCATTCACAGGCAAGCTCACTCGGTGGCCATATATGGTCCATTGTGTTACCCAGTGTGAGGAAAGCTCCCTGGTCATGATCTGCTAGTGGATCGAGCTTCGAAAGAAACCGGTCAGTTCCCATAGTGACACATTCGCCACCATGCATAGATTTTTAAACGTTCTGTTACCCAAAATTGATGACGTCTGCTCTGAAGAGCAGGGCACTCGCATAAAAGATGTTGCACCATGAGTGTTCGTCCCGAAAAAGGTCTCCGTCACATCTAAAACCTGGGTGATTCAGTCCTACTTCATGCAATATTGAAACGTGGCCCACCGTACAGCAACCACCTTTCGGAAGAAGATGTCCTCTGGTTGCACAGAAACAGACTAGGCTAAATACTGGATTTTACGAAGACTCGAAATAAAACTTCAGCTCTTTGATGTACAAACATACAGTGGTGGTCTTATAATTAGAAACGATGTTTCTAGAACAGAGTTCTCTGGAGTGACGAATCTAAGTTTAATTTCTCCCAATCTGATGGAAAAACGTATGTAAGACGTCCTCCAAACAAAGCCTTTGATCTCAGGTATACAGTGAAAACTATAAAACAAATTAACATACATACATGTTGCTAAGTCGTTTCTAATTATAAGGCCACCACTGTACATACATAATTGGTCATTACAACCCTTCAGTCAGAATTACGACCTAGCTTCTCACACCAATTATGTTGTGTGCGTTAATTTTATACATGAGTGGCGGGACCTACAGTTTAAAGTCGACTCCGAACGACATATTTTTAAGAAACTTTACATGGCAATTTTATTTGCTCAGAGTTTTTGCCAGAAATCTGCTGAGAGGAAGCCGCCGAAGAAATATTTTCATATTTTCGTTTCGATGTCTGACCTGGGGTTTGAACCGTGGCCTTACGTCTAATAAACCAACACACTACCTATTAGACTACGGCGACTTCAATATTAACTCCCCGAGTAATAGTCGTACATGGCGTGTAAGTTTCAAGCAACAATTCCGAATCCAAATGCCATAAATTTTACATCCTCAAATCGTGACATTCGTGACAATACACTTTGTTTTTATTTTAATTTCTGGCAAACAAAAATGAAATTACTTTCGTATCACCTGGTGCAGTGTTTATTCCCTCGCATTAATCTTCATTAGAGTTTTAGTTGTTCTGTTGTTTTGTCATTTATCTACAAGAAAAAAGGTAAAATTAAATTTCTTTACGATTATTTTTTTTTATAATCATCCACATACATTGTTGAAAGAAGATAAATTTTTTTTATCAACTCGTTTAATTCATTGTTACTTGTTGTGGAATTCCATGCCATTTGTTCTTTTCATGGTTGCTTCCTGAGTAATTTTCTTAAATAGCTTTCAAATCTTTGTTTTTTTTTCTTTTCTTAAGTATTATCAGCACTGCATTTAATAGCCAGCAGCCTACACATTCCGGCCTACATAATAAGGTTACTTACTCTCTTCTTTTACTTTATATTGTTTCGTGCTAACAACAGAAGGAAATAACTTAGAAGATAATAAACTACTTAGTTTTACTGTTAATATGTATTGTTAAGAATCAGATAAAGAAAGGAAGCACGTTTTTATAAAGATTTATTTCAATTTTTATTTTTTTCTTATTAAAAAAATTAATGTTTATAGTGATGTTAAGTCAAGTTATTTAAAAAAGTTATCAATATCGAATAATGTATACAACAAAACAGTCTTTAATAATGTAAGAAGTTTGTCGTTTATAAAATCAAATTTTATGCCAAAACTGCTCCACGAGATTTAGGCGTGTGACAATTGATTTATGTTGCCTAAAACCCTATTTCTTTTCTCTTGTCCAAACCTGTACTTTAGGGTGCAACTGCTTCCTTCAGACTATTCAATTGAATTTAGAATTGCTGCAAGGAAGAAGCTAATATTGGCAGATTATCTGCAAAATTCCTAAATCCTAAATCCAAGAAACCTTTTGATGATCGGCAAATAAAATTGTGAGGAAAATGGCTGAATAGCCATGATATCAAGGATTCCCAAACAGTTTATGTCGAGCATTACTTAGGACCGGAGATATCGCTGCTGAAGCTAATATCTTTATCATCGACCAAACAATGCAAGTCATCGACATAAAACGCAAGCAATCGATTAAAAAATGCAAGTCAAGAACCGGAAAAATGCAAGTCATTGACCAAAAACTGCAAGTCATCTCCCAAAAAAACAATGGGAGCCATCAACAAAAAGTGTAAGAGCTTTATATAGAGAACTTTTTTTGCTCATTTGACGAAAACAATTAGCTTCTACGCCTATATCTCCGGTCTCAAGTAACGCCCAGCTGTAAGAAAGCCAGTTTTGGAATCGTTGGGGCTATGGCTAGACCACTAAGTCTATTTCACCCACCATGTCCATTTTTTAATCCAATTTTGACCGATTTATAGAGATCAGATTTTTTTTTGCTAATTTGAAAAAAAGTTAGCTGCGTCGCTTATACCTGCGGTCTTAAATAACACACGACCTTAAGGAAACCTTTTTTTGGAATCCTTGATCCAATAACTATCCAAACCTCACTTCAGTGGAAAAAATTTTTGTGTTCGATAAATCGTATTGTGTAGTGTAAACATTAATACTTTTTAACTTGCCGCCATCAATTTTAATTCCTTTAAATATGTATAAAAAAATCTTCACTGCGTGTGTTAATTTTTCTCATGACCACTGCTATTAAGCTAAGTATTTGCTGTTTTCCGTTAACACTACACATTACAAAACCATATGTATGTAAATTTATTTCAACAATTTTTCATTTAATTTTTCAATACTTTTCATCAATCACGTTTAATGGTCAAGGAAAGATAGACCTTAAACTTGGGCATTGTTAACATGTTTAATATTGCAAACCACATGCCCTCATTTATAGTATATGGTGTTACAAGCTATTATGGAAAATAAATGTTTTGGAAAATATTGTAAAAACAAGTTAATATCATAACATCAATCAACTTCAAAAAAAACAAATTTTAACGTTGTCCAGATTTAAAACAAGCATTTTAAATACCAAATGTTTATCAAATACAAAAATTTTATAAATTTACTACATACCTTCTCTTATATTATGCTACGATTACATATTCATTCTACCTTATCGTGAATAAATATCCTCTTGATGTGATGTGTCTCCTTTTGGTGCAAGTATGAAATATTCACTTTTATTCTGTGATAACGAAAAGAAGGGCAATTGTCTGAACTTAAAAATATATTTCTTTTTATTTGTTTTTGTTGCTTGTCTTAACAAAACGTATTTTCCTATTTTTTGTCTTACAGCCACTGAAATTCGCTGCCAAGAAAAATCTCGTGGCGGTTTGAGTTATGAAGTTATTTTGGCTGAACCAGCTCCCAATGTTACCGTACCCAAGAAGCCCGTAACACCCGGCAAAAATGTCTCAGCCGAAGAGATTGAGCAAAAATTAAAGGCAGCCGAGGAAAGACGTATTGTAAGTAATAGACAGTTTATTATCAAATGTTTTCGAAAGTTTATTATCAAATGTTTTCACCTTATTATTTTACAGTCTTTGGAACAAAAGAAAATGGCCGATTTATCTTACAAATTGGCTAAAATCGAAGAGGCCACACGCAAAAAGGATGAAATTACTAATGAATTCATTAATCAAACTAAAGAACAATTGGAATCAAAAATGGAACAACATGTTGAGAAGCGAGAAGCCATTATTAGTGACTTGAAAGAAAAATTGAAGGTATGTATGAACACGAATTAATATAATATTTTTGGTAGTAACTTTTGTTTAAAAAAGGCATTCTACAGATGGGTTTACTAATCTTTATCCCATGTTATATAAGAACAATTAGATGGCGTTAGATAGAGTTAAAAATATATGCAAATGCTTGACTAAGTATGGTTTAAAGACGAAAGTTAGAAACAGGTTTAATCATATTTAACACAATTTCTATGGTAAAGAAAAAAACGCTCATAAGATGACGTATAATGCTCATATGGTTTTTGGTTCCGATACCGTAGCAACAAATTTGCATTTCGTAGAGTCCATTCCAGTGTTTTTTGTGTCCGAAATCTAGCATTACCAGAGAGACCAATTTTTTGTTAAAAATAGTTGCCGTAGTTTAGTAGGTAGTGTATTGGTTTACTAGACGTAAAGCCAGGGTTAAAATCCCAGGTAAGACATCAAAACGAAATACAAAAAGTATTTCTTCGGCGACTTCCTCTCAGCAGATTTCTGGCAAAAACTCTAAGGGTAAATAAAGAATTGCCGTGAAAAGTTTCTCAAAAATCTGTCGTTCGCAGTCGAGTTTAAACTGTAGGTCGCGCCACTCGTGTATAAAATTAACACACACAATGTAAATGATGCGAGAAGCTAGGTCGTAATTCTAACTGAAGGGTTGTAATGACCAATTCTGTAAGACTAAAGCTTCTTTAAAAATATCTTCTATGTAGTTTTATTTAGTCCTTAATTTCTGTAGGCATTTATTAATTTTACATTTTTATACTAAAGAGATTAGTAAGTTGGCTTTAGAATAAAACTAATAATATCTTTTTTTTAATTATAACAAAACATAATAAAAAAATCTTTTAAATTTCCTTTTTCAGATTCATTCTCAAGAAATTGAAAAAACTCGCGAACAATTGGAACAACAAAAATACATAGAGAAAATTGCTATTGAGGAGAAATTGAAATCTGCTCAAACTTTGCGTGATGAAAATATCAAGAAAATGTTGGAACGTCTAAAGGAACATGTAAGTTTTTCTTAAAAAAAAAAGTTCATTTAAAATAAATAACCAATGCACGTCCGTTAGCACTGGACCACCTCATCCTAAAAGAAATAGCAATCATTGTAAATAATTAAGAACTCATATACAGTTCCATTAATTCATTAACCATAATCATTACAATAACATTTTCAATTTTTTGTTAAGCTAAACATTAAAAATTTTGATCTTCTAATTTAAAGCACTTAATTTTGCACTTTCTTACTTTAGATATAAAAATAGTTAAAGCTTGTCTTTTCATATTAGATAACTAACCTAAAGTATTAAAAAAAAATATATACTATTCGACTGAAATCTTTAAAACACAAAATACTCTAGTAGAAAATTCATTATAATAACGAAATTAACTTAAAAGCTAACAGTAAAATGTATGTTTACATATATAGACTTGAATTTTATTTTTCTTTTGAATATTTTTTGAGTTTTTTTACAGGTTAAGATCTAAAAAGTAGCGAAAAGAAATTCCAATAATTTTCCATCACATATTCTATCGTACCCATAGAACCCTTCATCAATATTGACAAAAAATGATGACAATCTAGTTTATCAAGCTTCTGAAGTGGATTTTTACACACAACAAAAACAAACAGACTGGTAATCACTAGATGCTATGGCTAACCTATAAGATGGATATTTAAGAACATCTTCAAATTTCCAGAACTTCAGCAGAATCGCTATTGAATGTACAACCAAATGTCAAACTCTTATTATGTAGTTTCCTTTCAATTCCAAGAAACACTCTACAAAACTTTCTAGATATCAATTCCGAGTTAATCGCACTTTATATGGCAGTTTCACCAAGTCCGATGTCGTAACTTTTCACACTTTTCGCCACTCTTCGCCCTTTTCGGGAATAGCTTCATTCTATTACTATTCAGTGCCGATTTGGATTTGAAAGAAATGATTCCCACCCTACCTACTGTAACATTCAAAAAAGGCCCCTACTAACCTGTCACTATTTTTGCTGATCAGTGATCCATTTTTCTTCTCCAGTCGCTTTAGGAATTTTGCTATTCAGCAACGGTTCGTAGATTAAAGTTTATTCCAAGAGGTTATTGTCTGTTCAATTCATATTCAGCCTTATTCAAAGGCATTCCAAACTGCTCTTATGCAAGTTTAGTAGGTCCTGGTCAAACAAATCAGTGTCTCCATAACATTCGGTCTCAACGATCAATATTTAGCACAATACATACATACATAATTGGTCATTACAACCCTTTAGTCAGGATTACGACCTAGTTTCTCACACCATTTATGTTGTGTGCGTTAATGTTTGTACATGAGTGGCGGGACTTACAGTTTAAAATCGATTCCGAACGACAGATTTTTGAGTTCATTTAGAGTTTTTGCCAGAAATCTGCTGAGAGGAAGTCGCTGAAGAAATATATTTTCGGATTTCGTTCAGTTGGAGATGCCTGACCTGGAATTTGAACCGAGGCCTCGCGTCTAATAATCGAACACACTATCTACTAGACCACGGCGACTCCCAAAGAGTAGTGTGTCTTTAACATCAAAATACCGACGCAGAATTAATGTAACCAAATTTACTCGTGATTGGCTATTACAAGATCAGGGATATAAACGTGCTTTACATTTTGAGACACCAGACATAGCTTCTTCTTTTATTATATATATTTGAAAAAAATAATGCGTCAGCTAATCAAGTACAAGATCTTATCGCCTCGCTTAACGTCACTTTTATACGCTGCAATTGCGTGAGACTACAAGTCGCATTTTATGTTGTTACACAACACGCGATATAGTTTATTAAAACTCGTCTATTGGAAAAATAATGGATTTCTTTTTACTACACCACTCAACCGTTTAAAAAAATGGAAATTGAAAATTTTGTTTTACAACAGATAGCCTTTATCCGAACAATTTAAATTTCCCTCAAACCACATCTCCTCCCTACATTTTCACCTAACCACCACCACCACCACCGTCACCACTAACACACTTACTAAATTATTGATATAATAAACAATCTCTTGTAAATGTATTTCATTTCTTCTTGTTTTTTATTTTCCATTATTTCATTTGTTTCTTTTTTCATTGAAATTTAATTTTTAAATAATTTTAGAACACTGTCAAAATTGCTGAAATCAAAAATCAAATTGATCAATTGGAATCACAAAAAAACGAGGAGAAGGCCCGCATTATTGAAAATAAATTATATACCGCTGAACAAAATCGTGAAAAGGAGATACAAAAGAAAATTGAAAAAGTTCATAAACTCGTACGTTCATTTCTGTTTTTTATTTAAATTAACTTAAAACAAAAAAAAAGAAAAACATACTCATTTAATACATTATATATCATTAACTTTATTTTTATTGTTGTTGTGATGTCCTTTACCCCATTTTTGGGCTTGAAATGATTTAAAACGTATTGATTATACTTGTTTTTATTTATTTATTTTTTTACATCATGGCTTCTTTTCAATTTTATTAATTTTTCCTCATCTGTTTAGTACATCATTCATTAATGTAGAGGAGTTATTTTATTGTAATTTTGTAAATGTGTTTCTTTTCTCAAATGTGTTTTTCTTTAAAATAATCTTAATTTTATCTAATTGGTTAAGAGAGCTGTAAGAAAATTTAGAAGCTTTTTAAGCAATCGGAAAATTTTTCATAATTTTTTCAAGTTTCGAAGGTCATTTTATTGCAATTAATTCCTGACATTATTACACAAAACAAGTAGGAAAATTGTCATGTATTGAAAATTGTCATGTACTATATTAAATGGCAAAAACTCAGAAAATAGGAACTATTTTGTTTACCAAGATATTTTACATTGTATATGATTGTTAAGACTCTATTAATCTATCTAGTTATCTATTCGAATGGGGAGCATGTTTTCCTATGTAAAGTAAATTTTACGTGAACACGTTTATTATTCAATTTAATTTTCTAGGTGGAAAATGTGTTTCTGCAAGTACCTAGATTGAGAATTCTTAAGTACTATTCTGGGGAAACCAGTGTCATCAGTAAAAGTACAAGTATGAATTCTATTTATTGTCATGTCCGTCAGCAAAGAACAGCATGTTTAAAGAAAAATGTCGCACCACGAACTCAATTGTGAACGAAGCTGTAACACACAAAAAGTATATACGTTTTTCACATATTGATGTAATCTTTCGATTTAATTAATAAAAATATCCATCTGGTCAAATTGTTTTTTCAGCATAACAATCCATCCAGTTGCTCTTAAATGAAATTATTTAGATAGGAGAGTTACTGATGGTCTTTGGACGTCAATATTAGGCACAATTGCTGCTACAACGTCTAATTATCACATTTTGCCTTACAGCGATGATATTTTTGTTTACTTACCGAAAACATGTGACTTTTATGTTTGTTTAGAATCAATTCGAAATTATGACGACCTTTGTTAAGGTCTTTCACAGTTGGAACATTGCTTATATGAAATTTTTTATTATTTTAATAATTGTACGGTTTTGAAATCAACCAGGATTGACCAAAGCGATTGACCGTGAGAGTATCAGAACCATAAGCATTATTTCTCTTTTTCGACAACCTGACTTTGCTAACCACTTTATATATATAGAAGGACAACTGAGAAAATTTAACTAATTTTCTCCTCGCTGATGTCGCTTCAAAATGCCAGAACAATGCTGAGTCAGAGGCTTATCTAAACTTACTTGATATTATAAAAATAGGTTACCGATTTTATATGCAGGCTGGCGTAGTATTATTTTATTCCTTTGTAATTTTTCGATGGTAATTTTTATAATTTTTTAAAAGATTCATTTCCTATTGTTATGCCGTTTGTTTTAGAGACTGACTTAGATTGTTTTTATATACAATATTGTATGTATACGTATTATCTGCTCTCAGTATCCGACGGTTTGAAAATAATTATTCAATATGAGATAAACATGTTAAACAATTTTGTTAACTCAAGTTTCTTTATATATTCGTAGGAACGTCGCGCTGAATTGGTACGTCAAAACAAGGCTGCCGCGCAGCCTCAACAATTGTGCGAGGATAACATGTCCACAGCCATTGCCTCATCCGGCTAGAAGAATACCCAACAGCAACAACAACAACATTAATAAGAACGATTTAAAAATTATTACATAAATTTAAAAGAAAAAAAAACGTAAACAGCACTATGAAACTGCTTCAAGAAAAGAAAATTAATTTAAAACAATAAAAATAAAAAGAAAAGAATTAGAGATCTTTTTTGAAATCTTTTAAGATTTTCATTGAATAACACACACAAAACAAAATCATTTAACTGCTAATAAGAAAAACCGTTTAATTAAAGTTTAAGAAAAGCAAATAAACTATATACTCAAAAAAAATATTAAAAAAAGAAAACAATTTAAAAGATACAAACAAACATGGAATGCATATAATCCCCCTCTCTCTAACTCTCTCTAACTATTAATTATTACAAAACAAAATAATAATAATAAAAAAACATTAAAAATTAATTATATTTTTCATTAACAATTATTATATAAAAAAAAAGAAAAATTAACTCATTAACTACAAAAAAAGCTGATATTAATTATTATTAAAAAAAAATTGAAACACTAACAACTGGAAGAAATCACACTTTTAAACAAATGAAAGTACATACATACCTGTTTTGCATTAAATTAATTTATTTTAAAGGCAGGAAACATATTGCAATTTTTGCACATATTTATATACTTTTTAATAATGAATTGCAAGCAAAACGACAGCATTAGATAATGTTCAGCACTCCATTCAAATTACCATCAAATGTAATTATATGAGTTGCTTTGTTTGTAAAAATATTGTTCAACAAATTACCAGGGCAACTCATATTTAAACCAACCAACAACCTCTGTTAATCAAAATGCAATTGAGTCGGTCGTTATGCTAAACAAACAAAAAATAACAATAAGAACTTTCAATTTTAGTGTCCCAACTTTAGGAACTTTTAAATTTAAATCAAGTTCCTAAAGACAAAACATACATACATTTTTAAGTATTATTAATATTTACTTTCATTATTTTTATCTGGGTTTATTAATATTTTTCTAACAGGCCTAGCTTTTTTCTATGGATCTATTGAAATATCTGTTTGAAATGATTTTATGTTTTATTATTTTCTAATGTTAAGTAAACCATATTATTTTTTTCCTTTCCATATATTTTATATTCATTTAATTATTATTTTAAATATAAATATTTGTGTAAGTCCTTTTTAATAAAAAGAAATATATAAATAAAATGCTTCAAAAAAATCAATAAAACATTATTTAAACAAACAAAAAACAACTAATGAGTTTTATTTCTCTGGATTAAACCAAACAAAAACTAAATATTTAATAAAAAAAGAAACCAATAAACAACATAAAATTTTTCTAGCCATTTAAGGACAAAAAAGTTTTTAATTTTTTATACTTTACCAAAAAAAAAATTAAATGAAAAGAATAAGCAAAACGAAATTAAATGATTTCAAATTAAAGAATATATATTGAAATTAAATTAAAATAAAAAAAGTAAAATAAAAATATTTTGTCTATTTAATCTTATATTACAAAGGAAACTTAAATGAAAATTTCATAAAAAAACATGAAAAAAGAAAAGTTGATATTGATATTTATAATAATAATAAATAAGAAAAAAATGATAATAATTTAAACCGAAATTACTTTAGAAAACAAAAATAATATTATACAATAACAAATAAATTAAAATGAAAAAAACAAACAAATTAATAATTTATTTTTCAAATTTTTAAAATAATTTGCTGGTAAATTATGTATAATTAAAAAAAACTATATTCATAACCAAAAAAATAACAAAACAATTAGCTTAATTATTTATTATTATATATACAACAAACATACAAACAAACAAACAAGCAAACAAATAATTCATTTAATTACGACGTAAATATTATATAAAAAATCAACACTTTTTAAAAGCTTATATTTGTAGTTAATTTTTAACTACAGAGAATTTATTTCTTATTAATAATGCAACACGAGAAATAATAAGAGAGAAATTTATAAGCTTAAATAATTTTCCAAAGTTTATATATTAATTACTTAAAAAAAAAACAATTTAATTGTTAAAAAAGATAAAATAAACGACGTTTATAAACTAAGAACTACATAACCAAACTTGTCTTTAGAAACGCTTTTGCATAAACCAAATAATTATCACCTATATACCCCATATACCTTCTATTAACAACTATAAGCCTTAATATAAACACACAAAAACACAGAAAACCAACAACAACAAATTATAAACTATACCCTTAGATTTATTCAACTTTAACTTCCTTCCTTCATATAACATGAATTGTTGTTGACAAACACATTTTCTCTTAGACTTTTGAAAAAAAAACCCTCTTTGGTATTTACTTTTTAAAACCGCTGCCACTTTATTAATTTACCTTAGTTTTGTTTGTTTATTATTGTAAAACCCATAAAAAAAATAAACTATGACGTTTCATAATCCCAAATATAAAAACTAATTGAGAAGGGATTACATTTAATCATAGGCAAAAAACTTATTAATTAAAGAAAAAAGAAAATACTGAAAAGAAAGTAAACAATTTAAAGCATATTTATAAATGTGTACAACTCATTTCATAATAATAATAATGAAAACAAAAATATTACTTAAATGAAAATATATCAAAAATAAACAGATGATAAAACGATGAGAACTCAATAAGAATATTAATAAAGAAATTTCTAATTTGAATGCTAACGATGATTTTCAATTGTGTTTTACTTTTCTTGTTCTTTCTTTATAAAGGTAAATATTCAAAAACATTCTTTCAGTGGTAATACATACATTATTCGCAATTACAACCCTACTGCCAGAATTACAATGTAGCTTACTACAATTTAACGTCGACTTCGAACGAGAAATTATTCTCAGAGTTTATGACAGAAGGCTGTTGCGTGGTGGTACTTGAAGGAAATATTTATTTCATATTTCATTTTTCCAAAGTGGTTTAAGACCTGAAGTTGCATTAAAAATTATGTCGTACGCTGTAATACATACCTAGAACAATATAACTAAAACTTTACTACACTTGCATATTTATTCGTTGCATTTTATGATTAAATCATACACTAAAATTATTATTTACATTTCATCATGCATGTTGAATAAAATTATGCTCATACTGTCGAATGCTGTTACTGAATGGTTATGAGTTATTTGATCGACAATTTGACTTCAAATTATTCAGGCACTTATTCATTCAACAATACTCAATGTGAAATAAAATCGTAATCGTACTTATGAACACATAGTCTGTGTTGCTATGTGTTGTGTGATCAAACATGTTTGAGGAAACGATATCGGCTAGAATTGATAAGGTTTGCCTATTGTATTAAAAATGAAAGCAGAGATCTCTTCGCTTTCATCACGGCCCTTTGATTTGCTTTTATGCCATTTCATATTGATTATTTATTCATTTACATGTCATATTTGCTTTTTGCGATTTATTCTTCATACAAAAGCTTGATGCTGATCGAAAAGAACACTTAGATGTTTGTCTTTCATACCTCAAACAGATAATAATTTTTGATTCAAACGAACAGACATACGAAATTAGTGGTATGATGCGACTTATAAATAAATTCAAAGTGCCGAAATGCATTCTGAATAATACGAGCTTAAGACTTTTTGAATCTACGCTAGTTAGGGTTTTTGAACACAATGATAGCTTGATGAGTGCATGTGAACGTATTTCAATCATCATTTGCAGTTCTCTAAGTTCATTTAGCATTTATACAGAGCAAAACCCGGATTATTAAATTTTTTATAACGCGTATTTATTACAATACAATTTGAATTCCCAATATAACTATCGAAAGAATTTATATTCGGCATCTATAGTTCGATATCATTTTAACGTCGCAAAGCCATAAAAAGTAACTACTCCGACCCTCTCTTGAGTTAGATGCAGATTACCAAGATTTCTCTTTGTTGCTTTTTATACTATATCATATTAGACATGGTTGCTATACATACATAACTACATGGTTGAGTTTAAACATATTCAATTATGTTTTCAATATAAAAAAATGTATTTTCAAGTCATAAAGTAGATTCATATGTTGATATTGAAACATAATTTGCAATATTTTGCTTTAAATAATTAAAAAGGTAAAAAAATCGAATAAATTAAATTCTACTTTCAAAGCATAATCCAAAATATAATTAACCCTTAATTACGGCAATAGGGCGGAGTTTAATACATTTTTTACTAATGCCAGCGGCATGGCAAGTATCAACTACATCAGTTACATCTTTATAGGACTCAGGAGCTTCTTCCATAACCAGTTTAGGAGATGCGACACGAATTGCTATACCCATGTCTTCTAGTTTTTCCAAAACTTCCTTATAATCTAGATTACGACGAGATTTGGCACGAGATAGTGCTCGACCCTAAAAATGTTTCGAGAAAATTTAAATTATTTTCAATTCTATTGTCGTAGATAGTAAATATCTTACCGCTCCGTGGCAGGTAGAGCCAAAAGTTTCTTGCATGCCTTTCTCTGTACCAGTCAGAACATAAGAGCAAGTGCCCATAGTACCACCTACCAAAACTGGCTGACCGGTTAATTGATAATCTACAGGTATCAAGGGGTGGTGAGGTGGGAAAGCTCGTGTGGAACCTTTACGATGTACCAATAACTTTTTCTCTTTGCCATCGACCATATGGTTTTCAATTTTAGCTATATTATGCGAGACATCGTAAATTACATGCATGTCCAGATCATCGGGTGTGGTATGGAACATTTTTGCAAATGCCTGGCGTGTAAGAAAAGTCATAGAACTACGATTCACCCAAGCAAAATTGGCAGCAGCAGCCATTGCTTTCAGGTAATCCTGTCCTTCGGGAGAGTTGATTCTAGCACAAGCCAACTGCCGATCATTTGTTTCAATATTATCTCTTTTCATGGCTTTTTCCATTTGTACTAAAGCATCAGTGGCTACTTGATGGCCAAAGCCTCTCGAGCCGGAGTGGATCATGACGCACACTTGCCCCTTCTCTTCTATGCCCATCTTGGAGGCACTCCATTTGTCGTAGATTTCATCGACTACTTGGATTTCCGCGTAATGATTACCAGCGCCTAAAGTGCCTAACTGTGGCAAACCTCTTTTTTTGGCTCTTAAACTAACCTTGGATGGATCCGCATTTAACATCCTACCATACTCCTCACAATGCTCTTTATCTTCTGCCCAGACATAGCCTTCTCTTAAACTCCAGTCCATGCCCATTTCTAAGGCCTCCTCCAAGTCGTGAGCGTTCATAGGTATAATACCCTTTGAGCCGACACCTACTGGAATATGATCGAATAATGATTGCGCTAGTTGTTCCTTAACAGGTTGAACATCCTTTTCAAAGAGATTAGTTCTCAACAAACGTACACCGCAATTAATATCGAAGCCAACACCTCCAGGACTAACAATCGATAGAGGATTATCCATATCAAATGCAGCCATATTACCAATGGCAAAGCCATAGCCAGAATGTATATCAGGTAAGCCAATTGATCTGCCGACAATTCCGGGCAAAGCTGCTACATTGGCAATTTGTTTAACGCCCGGCAAAAAGCCACCCACTGCACCAGGTCGGCAAGAGTTCTTCAATTCTTCCAACATCAGTTTTTCCAGTTTGTTGTTGACATAGAAGCATCCTTCTACGTTCATGTTGGGCTGGAAACCCTTTTTGATTCGCCAGCAGCAATCGCTGATTTTTTCCAAATATTTTAATTCCTCGTTATAGGGTCTGACTACCATTTTGATGTGATATCTTTTCTTTGTTGGTTATATTTATATATTTACAATTTCACAACGAATTGTAAAAAGTTGTCTGTGGTTAGTTAGTGCGTTGAGTATTATTACTAATATTCAATAATTTCACAATTAATACAATAATTGCAATCAATGAACAGCCGGCGTTTTTTCTGTTTTATGACAAAACTTATGGGACTCTGCTTTTGCTTTAAGAAATGCAGTAAAAAACAAACAACTCACAATAGTGTAAATGATAACAGAATGCTTCACATAATCAATTTTTGCGAATAAGCAATTACGATATCACCAACATATTTTAGAATTCTACTAAATGACTCAAATGCAATTATACTTTAGAAAAATGTCTAAATTCGATACTTTCTCTACTTTAACAAAAGTTTTGTTTTCTAAAGTAGTTTTAGAATAACATTAAGACTAATTTTTAGTCCAAATATTTGTAAAAACTTATTTATATGAAAAAGTTTAAATAAACTTTAAATTTTAATTACTATATTAACAGTTTAACAAATCACTTCAAAAAGATATAATTTTGTGGACTTAATAAGTTTTATCACAAAGTAATTCATAATATGAATTCGTAAATATCTCAAAACTGTACAATTTCTTTAAATATATTAAATATTTATGTTATGCCAATAAAAGTGTTTTTTTTTTGTTCTCACTGAATCTCCCTGTTGTTTGATTATTGTTTTGACATTATTACAAAAACAACTATATAAAAAGAGACACGAACAACAAGAAAAATTTAGACATCTTTTGAAGTATTCTTGTGTGAAAATCCTAAAAATTAGTGTAAAAAAATTAAAAAAATAGTATCTGGATACAATAAAATTATGAAATTGTTTAGGAAAATATTGCTTTAACAAGATATACGAAGAAATCGCACATTATTGCTACTCAAAGCGTATGGAAAGTAAAAATATAAAAATTTCTTATTTAGCCCCATACAAGTTAAGTTCTGAAAAGTAGTGAATAGAAAAAAGGCGCCACCAAGAGTAAAACAAGAAACTACTAAAAAATTAATTAATAATAATTTGTTTGAGGAAAAGGTTTGTTAGAGATGTTGAATTATAGAAAAACTGCTTATTAATTTTCTAAAATTAATTATAGGTATGCCCCGCTTACTTGCCGCAGAATATGTCTATTCCGGAGCAATGGATGATTGTTATAACGACTATGTAACATCACCATCTACAGTACAACAATCATCACAACAGCGACATCACTTATCAGCAGTCATACAAGCAACTCATTTACCAAGTAAATTACCTGTAGCGATGCGATCCAAATCTAATAGTCCTGAACAAAAAACTTGTGGTATCACAACCAGTAACCAACAACTGCTTTCCAAGGCAACGGAACAACAACAAATACATACCATATCATCTAGTGATGAGGATGAGCTAGTCACTGAACAGAATACTATAGAGGAAGAAATTACAAATGTGTCATCAGGTGAAACAGAAGATTTTGAAGGATTTGATGATTACACTACCCCAAACAGTAGCGGTTTAATAAATGACATCAGTCAGAATGAACACAATCTATCAAATAAGTTTTTGAAGCGCTTATCTAATACAGACTTTAATAATTATTTTGAAGATTCAGAAGGAGTTGTTGAAGCAATCGAAGTAGATGATGATGAAGAAATTTCTATCGGCAACAATGAAATTATGTTCTATCAGTCTAGAGAGGAAATAACGCCAAAAAAGTCACAAATGTATAAATGTGAGCCTCATACTCCTAGTAAGCGTAAAAAAAAGGATAAAGATCATCATTTAAATGGTAAGCGTAGTTCTCCTATGTGTAATGTTTTCATGAAGTACTATAGGGCGGGATTTTTAGTATTATTTAGCAAAAGTATGACTAGGTTTTTGTTTATTTTTCGGTAATGTTAGTAACATAAAAGTATTTGTTTCTCTAATTTATATTTTTTTTATTACAGATATGTTACCACAGCATTTAAATACGACACCCGACCAGATAGTTGAAATTAATTCGGACTCAACTACAAATTCTATGAAACAGAAGAGACAACAAATTAATAATAAATACCAAATAAATCTAAGTCAGCAACAGCCTCATAAATACAATAATAATCCAAATAAGTGTTCGACAGAATCAACAAGTGAATTTCCAGTCAGTTCACCATCAAATCCACAACAACCAAGAGGTGGAAAATATCCACCACGACCACCTTTATTGAAAAACACTTTGCCAGCCGATTCGTTTGAACGTCAACTAGCAATGATTGCCGCCTGTAATCCTCAAATGACTCTGGCAGAAAAGATACAATCATGGGACTGTGATGATGAACTGAGTGATGTTGACGATGTTAACAAATTCGATGAAGAATTTAAACGCTTAGAAAAGCAGAAAAAATTAGAACTAAAACAAAGAGAAAAAAGTACCCGTTTAAAAAACAATGAAATGAAAAATTATGATTTTCTCACATTTCGTCAAAAAATTCTAAGCAACATGAAAGAACAAAAGAATCAAAAATTTAACGCTGTTGGACAAGGAAGCACGATTGTACTTGGTAGTAAGTGTTTGGAAACTTCGGGCAGTGAATCAAGTAAAAGCGTTATACATGTGGATGAACGACCATCAACATCGGCTGTAGCACAGCAACAACTACAGCAAAGACGTTCAAAAATTCAAGGAAATGTTGAAACTGGAGAATATAAGAAACGTCTTGTAAAAGAAACCCAAAAGAGAAATCAAAACTCTACAACCCCACCTCAAACATCATCTTCAGACAATGAGAGAGATTTCTTTCACAAAGCAAAAAATCATGATAAATTATGTCCCAGCAGTTCTGAAGAAGCCATCAGCCAAGACGTACCTACACATTTACTTTCGAAAGCAAATAATCAGATTGCGCAAAATAATTCAAAAAATTTACGGAAAAAGTCCCCAAATAAGTCTCCTCTCTCACCTAAAAAAACGAACCAAAACAAAACATCTGCAAAAAACTCGTGTGCTTTACCTGAGGAGGAAATTGATTCGGTTTTTCGGCTGCACCGATTAAACCGTGAAAGAGATAAACTTCAAAGTATTTCAACTCTAAATGGAAAAGATGAGAAGCCGAACAGTATAATACAAATGCGTTTAGATTTTGCAAATGAGAATAAAACTGAACTGTTGACGGAAAAGAAGCAAGAGGTTTTTAAAACTCCCATTGTACCCCAAAAGTATTTAGCAAATCATTCTCCTATTTCGAATAATACAAGACACACTAACATTTCCCCTACAAAAAGCCAAGATTCACTAGAAACAATGAATTGTACAAAACTAAATTCCTCTGGAGCAGTTTCCGAGGATAAAAGTGAGGTCAGTTATAAGAAGGTGGACAAAAATTCTGAACACAATGATGTCGATGGAGTATATCATCAACAACATGAGTTTTGTAATTATTTAGGCTTAACTGGCATGTCGACAGCAACGGCAATGGCTAATGCAGTCGCTGAATTGGCTCAGTGTAATTTAGCACGAAGATCTATGCGTGTCTTACGCCAGCAGAGGGAGCGTAAAGATAAAACTGCTAAGGAAGAACGTGAATTGGAAACTTTAAAATTGAAAAAACAAACCGATTTCCGAAAGCGTGACAAAGAAGGTTGCGAGAATGTGACGCAGTTAGAAACTTACAGTTTAGGAACAGTAATAAAAAGTGAAGACAGGTATGGTTAATGCTTTAATAGATTCAAACAAAGTATTGATTAATTTGTAATTCGTTTTGTTTCAGCTCCTATTCTCAGACATCAGAGGAAACATTTAAAGAGACGAAAAAAGATATTAGTAATATTTTAAAGAGAAATTCGTCAATAATATCTCCACATTCTGTGACTATTATAAAGAAGGAACCTGAAATAAAAATCCTTTGTCATATATCTACAAATAAAAAGGAAGATGTCGAAAGAATTTCTAAAGAATGTGTAAAAGAAATCACACAACCAATTAGAGAAATTTTAATGAGACGCGCAAAACAAATTAATTCAAGCAAACTCTCAGAATTGAGTGAAACTAACATTGTTGATCAAGAAGATAATAAAAGCGAGCGTTGCATGAGCAGTAAATGTATTCTAACTAAGAAAGAAATAAAGACTGATTGTTTTGGAAGCGATGAATTATTATCTACGAAAGCATATTCAAGAAGAGGACAACAATCTCAAATAGCATATAAAACTGAAACAGTTGCTGATACGATGTCCACAACAAAAAGTTCAATAACTAGTGCTAGTCCATTTATAAAACAAGAAGATTCTTATAGAACCGATGATGTAAGTGTAGATAACGATAAAAACGTATTTAAGCCATCTAAAAATTTAACGTCATCAAGTCCAAATATCATTCAACAAAAAATTAAGATGGCATTAGAAGAATCTAGAAAATCCAAACCAAGTATATTTATTGTGCAATCAATAGAATGTCAGAAAGATATCTCAAGTAAATTACACCAAACAGAGAATGAAACCGGACTAGCACCTGACAAAGAACTAGATCAAGATAAAGTCCAAGCTGATGCAACACAGTCTCGAAGTGATTTAAGTAAAAATTATAAAAAGAATGAAATAAAAAATATTTATAAAAAACGTAGAGGAAGAAAGTATCCCACCTCCAAGCGACAATTGCGCAAACGTAAAATTATTGTTATAAAAACTGTAAAGCCAAAGCTAAAGTCTTACACAAACTCATCTGAATTTAAAAGAGAACTTCGTTCATCTCCTAAAATAAAACAGCCAAATACTGACAACCCTAAAGCAGATATTCAACCAGAATGTTGTGAGACAAAAAGTTATCGCACCGTGCAAACGGAAACAAATGATTTGGACATTTTTGTTAATAGTCATTATAATCAGAGAAAGACACGAATAATGGCTAAAGCATCTGCATTACTTGAAAGATCTAGACGTTTGACACTAAGAAGCCGGGGGAATTTAACAACATGTAAATCTAAAGTAATGCCGAAAGCGCAAAGATCAAATCTCCTGTTACATAGTACAAAGACACAAATTATAAAACCTGCAACCGAGCGCTTACCATCTTTTTTAGCTCCAAATGTTTATGGAGGTGAGTCTGAAAATAAAGACTTACAAATAGATAAATTGCCACAAACTATATCAGTTACAGACAATGATAATGTTGTTGTATCTTCTACAACAAATACATATGATGAAAGACCATCTAATGAAGCATTGGTCGTCACACAATCACCAATAACTTTGGGATCCATTTATAACAGTGCTTCATATGTTATCACACCCTCATCAATAGAAACCAAAGAACAATTTTCACAATGTAATCTTAGTAACAGCGTACAATATCTGAGCAGTTCATCTTCATCCAAGCAGTCTATGAGGAATCCATTAAAAATGGATTACGGTAGCGTTCTGTACATTTACCACGAATTGGACATATTGATTGTTATACAAGAACGTTTAGTTAGCTTTTGGAAATATTCCAAATTAATAAATATTTTAACACTATTTCCATCGAACAAAACTAACTATAACCCTCAAATAAATCCTGAAACATCTTCTCCCAAAGACCACAACACGGAAAATTATTGTAACAATCAAGTTCGTCAGCCTGCATCCTTATCCATATTAACGAATGCAAATTCATCTGTAGAATGGATGCAATTGGGTGAATTGCGACGTCTTAATTATGGTGAATTAGTGAATTTATTTACTATTAACTGTTAATAATAGAGTAATTTATTTTAATTTTAAGATACGGAAATTTCAATTCCTTATGCAAATCGCATTTGCCTGCACAATTCCACACCTATCTATTTAGAAATGCGTGCTCAACAACTACCTAAAAATCATCGGGATTGTAATCTGCTGTCTATGTATATAAATATTTATTATTATCACGATGAAGATATGATTGCTAAATGTAACTCAATAGAGTTGGATACAATACAAAGGTATTTCGATTCGATTTTATAAAATTTGTAAAAATAAAATGTACTTTCTATTAAAACTATTTACAGTGACGTAAAATTTGTCAACTACACCACTCTAAATCACTCTCGATATTTTATAATGACTTGGCCACAAGAAAATCCTCTTGGAAAAACACGTTCCGGCTTATGTAAATATTCTCTCACGCCACAATTGGATACGCTAGCTAGCATTAGAGAATTTAAAAATTTTCGTCATACAATCCGCTATTTACAGAGTTTGAATGGTAAGTCCAATATAAAAATCATAAATTATAACAAAATTTATAATTTTGTGTTCGTAAATACAAGCAGATTTCTGGCAAAAATTGTGAGAGTAAATAAAATTGCCATGAAAAGTTTCTCAAAAAGCTGTCGTTCGGAGTAGACTTTAAACTGTAGGTCCCGCCACTCATGTATAAAATTAACACACACAACATGAGTGGTGTGAGAAGCTAGGCCGTAATCCTGACTGAAGGGTTGTAATGGTCAATTATGTCATGTAAATACAAGTTATTGACTGAAGGGTTGTAATGGTCAATTATGTCATGTAAATACAAGTTATTTATAATTATTGTTTTTAGATTTACATAACATGAGTTCAGCGCTGCAAGAGTTTTTATGTAAAAATGCAACGTTTTAAGATTTTAAAAAATTATCGAAAAATATGTATACTATACCTACTTCAAGCATTTTAAATATCGTGTTTCATTAACCATTGCAAACTAAAAATACAAAGCAATAATACTGTGTTGTGAAACGATATCTTTCCATAGGCCTGTAATAATCTAAAAAAATATCTGACATATCTTTAAAAATAGAGATGCTACTATTTGATAACATTTTGACCGCAAACCTCTATTAAAATATGTTTAAATAATAATATGTTTATTGTATTTCAGATGATAAATTAATCGGCTTTGGTGATACTCAAGTAACTATTTGGGATCATCGCAGTGGTGATGTATTAATGAATTATGATCTCGAAATACCAATGGGTAAAAACCTTGGTTCAATGTACTTCTCAAGTCAAGATATGGAACAAAATAATATATTAATCATACATCAGTATCATGAGTCCGAAAACAATACCGCACCAGTACTAATGACCATAGCGTGTACAGTAACGCATACCCAACCTTCATATCGGGTACTACAGGAAGTAAAATTACCCTCACCAGCTTTTAATGTTGTAAAAAGTGCAGTCAATACTAGTGATCATTTGGTCATAGCTGGAGAAAATGATGATGAACTATGGATAAGTGCAACTAATCCGACATGCATTACTATTGTACCCGGTAACCAGAATATTAAGCGCTTTTATAATCAAGAAAGATCACTGCTAATTGAGCTGACTGACGAAAGTCTAAATGTCAATTCGTTGGCAAATTATCTCTTGCAATTAGCAGCTGCTAAAACATTAAATTAAATGGTTTAATAAATTATTTAGTTTGTAACTTAATATCTCGAAAAGTTTGCTTAATCTTTTTGGGGTTATTAAAGAATGTAAAAAAACTTCGTTAATTTTTTGTTGGCTTGTTATAAAAATGTTTAAAACAAAATTTTGTTAAGAGTTCGTTCTATAGTCTTACTAATTAAATTAAATTAAATGAAATTTGTTTTTTTTCTTTTGGCTTTATATTATTAGAAATGTAGTTTACTTAATTCACTCTAATTTCAGTGTATAATTTAACGTGTAATTAAAATATTAGATATAATATACTTATATAAAAAATATAAAAATGTGTGTAATAAAAAATGTATTTTTTTCTCCTTAAATATATCCCTATTTAAAATGTAAAAAGAAATTTTAGTGGTAAACTATTTTAAAATTTACATTAAAAGAAAAACATGAAATGTGTCTAAGACACCATCTTCTCAACTGTACTATTTTAAGTTCTCTTTTATATTTTCTTAATTTATTTCCTTTTTTTCCTTAAACATATTACAACTATTAAACCAACAACAAAGATCTTACAAAGTGTCATCTATTAAATGAACCAGGATGCAACGAATAATTTTATTGTTTTTTTTTTTTTTTATTTCAAATTAATTTTAATCAAATAATCTAATACTTTCTTAATATAAACAATTTAAAGAGATGTATTTTTAAATGTAATTTTCGTATATTTTTTCTTAACAAATCTCCTCATATATATGTATATACACACATATACATATGTAATAATACCTTTTGTTCTCATTTTTGTATGTATCAAATTTACTGCTAACAAAACGTATAAAATTATAATTTAACATATATGTACTCTGTAATTCTGTTGCATCATCCAATGGCATATAAAAATCGTTTACACTTTTTATTAGTTTGGGTCTCAAAAACACTATCCAAAAAATTTTAATATCCTTAGTTTTTTAAATGATATTTTTGCCATAATTTATAAAAATTTATAACTTAAAATAGTTGTTCTTATATACATATGTATAATTAAACATAAATTAATTTTCTTTGTTTTTCTAATTTTTTATTCACCCAGTTAGTTTTAATATTTAATATTGTTAATTTAGTAACTATAAAAAACATAAAACAAACTCTTGAAGTCAATAAAATTGAATGTACATACATAAATATACATTTTTGTGGTGTAATTATAAATTTTAATCTAGAATATTTTATAAAAATCCAATTTAAAATCCTTTTACAATTATTAATAATGTTAATCCGATAATCTGGTTTGCACGCGCAATAAAGTTTTAAATAATTATGTATTCAACTATTAATTTTTATTGTCAACACTAAAGGTCGAATGTTGGTATTTTTTAAAGAAATAATATTGAACATAAATTGCAAAATATATTGTATCTTTAACAATTCTTTTTTGCTTGAAGTATTTGAGAAATTTTCCGGCTTTTATATATGTATTTAAGAATTTAAGTGGTGCAACTAATTTGTTTGTGTGGTTGCATTTTCCTATCTCTTAAAGTATTGTGTGTCTGCTGCAGGTGTTTTCTTGTCAACCACGGTTTCTTCAGTCATGGTTTTCACTTTTTCATTTTGTCCATTAAATTTCTTTTAGTATGGTACGTATTATGGACGGTCTAGGACCAAAATATCCATATGCTGCTTATGACTCTAAAGCACTTGTTAGGCGACAACTATAGTTTTTGCATTCGATACGAACATAATCCTCAGAAGAGAATGGCTTCTCCATACTGATTGTAAATTTGTTAAGTTTAAATATCGTAATGAAAACTTTTTACCTTCACCGAGCTCCAAACTTCGAATACTAGATTTTTGTAGTCGAGTACTTTAACCAACTATCAAATCGGACAGAATCATTCCTTTAAAATTTTTTGTTTTCCTCCTTAAAAAAATTGAAAGTTATTTACTTGCATTTGTAACAAATTAAAAAGCAAATGGCATAAACTATTAACATATTAATTGCAATGTTGAAAGCTAAAATATTCATATTATAACATTGTTTTTTGGATTTGACGGATTAATTATTGCAGACTATTGTGAGTTTACATCAATTTACCCATTTAGAATTGTGACTCGCTACATCGCCCTTATACTCAATAAGGATATTACTTTCATGGTAGTTTTTAAATTCTATGTATTATTTTATTATAAATTTGCTTATTGTAATAATAATCCTAATTTACATATAATTTTCTAATAGTTTTCCTTTTTCTTTATTTATTATTTTCCATTTAATTAAAAAATAATAAATTTACAACTATGTATGTATATTTTAAATTTTATAGTATACACTTAAAATCAGTTAATTTAATATCAACTCTTCACTAAGTATTTAATTTCAAAAGCATAAGGCTTAACTCTAAATTTTGTTATTGAATTTATAAAAAAAATTTACAAAATAAACATAACAATTCATCAAATTCATTTACAAAATTTAGATTTACGTAAATAATTTTCAATTTGGAAAAAAAAGACGTACAATATTGCAGTTTTCTTTTATAAAATAAAAAAATGATAAATGTTTGGCTAGACATATTACTGCCTGAGTAATAAATCCGTAGTAACATACTAATAAATTTACAAGCCTTTCCACAATATAAAACTTTTAGACCTTGGAAGAAATATTTTTTATACACATTTTTTTTAATGTTTTAATATACAAAAAATATCACAATAGCGAAAAAAATTTTATATTGTATAGGCACTTTTTCAATCATAAAAGGAAATTAAAGCTTTAAATATTGTTATTTATACATATGTATCTATAAGATCACGTTATTATAGTAGAAAAACAAAACATAAGGAAATTATATATAAAATAAAAATACACTAGTTTTATAGGATTTAGTATGTAGTTAGATTTCCAAATACAATTTCTTAACAAACAAAATATTGTGTGTACAAAGTGTAAAGATATTTAAAGTAATCACTACAATTCTTTATCAGGTTTAGATTTCTTGGTTGCTGGGGTAGCGGTGGTCATTGCTTCTGTCGTAGTTTCGTTCGCCTTTGTTTCTTTCGATAATTGCCATCGTTTAAATTCAATCATTTGCATTAAACGCACTTTCAAATTTGGCTTTCTTTGCATCACAGACGATAGTTTACTAAACTCTTGTGAGTACATAAAAACTACTGGTATTTTAACATCATTATTGCCATCTCCGGACATAGCAAACATAGGTTGCGTTTCACCTGATGAACCCGGCACATTATCACAGACAATTAGCGCTAAAGCGCCAGATTTTTGTGCCAAACGTGCTTTACTCACAAATGTACATTCGCCGCGTTCAGCTACTAATATTTTTCCTCGAACTTGTTCCTCGTTCTTCAAAGTTTCTTCGCATGCCTTTAGCGGTTCTGCCGTGATAATTTCACCCTCAACAAATTCATCATCAACCAATTCAGGTGTGAAATGTGATGGTCCAGCCATTAAAGCTGTCCATTCGGTAGATTTATCATCAACGGTATAAGCAACGGCCTATGGGTAATATGTGATTGTTATGTATGTATATGAGATAAATAATTGAAAATAATGCAAAAATTTACGTCCGATAACCACTATACTTTTTTAATTTGTATATGCTCTGTGCGTACTTACGTTACTTAGCATAACTGTAAACTTTTAATAAAACATTAACATTGTCACAAAAATAATTAGAAAATTTAATATCAGACCATTCAACACAGTGCAGAGATTATTGGACGTAAAATATTACAAAGTAATAAAAAAAAATTACCTGTAATTGTGCCAATTGGTTCAATGATTGAAGTTTAGTTAATTCTAACATTTCCTGCATAAATAATAACCCCATTTCACCATCTTCTGGTGATTTAGCCTATATTACAACGAAAGTAAAATACGTATTGTTATAAGATTAAAAAAATAAAGAAAAAACACTCTTGCACTAATAAATACAAATACAAAGTCAAAAGGAAAACCAAATTATAAAAATAACTATATTATTACATACATTAAATTACAGAAGAAACTAAAAAGGGAAATGATAACTCACATTATAAAAACTATGAAACAGTCGCACCTTTCCATCGCCTAAAGAAACCATTGTGATGCCCATGTCATAAACAGCTCGTAAATGATCAGCATTACTTGCTTGAAAGTCCAATGCCCGTAAACGTTTTGTCGACGGCGAACGCGGACACGAACCGGTAATGAAGTTTCGTAGAGGCTTGCGTACTTTCTCAGGAAAAAGCTTGTTGGATGAAGGGCACGTACGCATAAAGTCCAAAACATTATGCTCTTCCGACTGGCGGAAATCTTTAAAATTAAGCAAATAATATTAAACAATAAACATGATTTAGGCGCAATTTCCACTTACTGTAAGATGAGTTTCCTAATTGGGCTAGGGAGAGAGGCAGTAAATGAGCTTCGGTTGTAAAAACGAATTCATCTATGTTTAATATTAAATCTTGTGGATCAGTGAATAGTAAATAAAGATATTTAAATGTTTCCGAAAGCACGAAAGAGTCCATACGATCTTCATGTTTACCCGTGCGGACATCATTTACTGCGGCATAACCACACGGAACTTTAGCGTATTGTTGTAAAGCTTTTAAAGCCTTTTTACCAACTTGAAGATAGTGATGATCTCCGGTAGCACGATATAAGAAATATGTGGATTCTATAAACTCTGGCCTTAAATGATGTTGGCCCCAATGTATTTGGAAGTCGACTGTAAAGGCCTCAGGTATAAACGTATGCATTTGCATAACTTGATATAACATTTCATGAGTTTGTACGGCCGGCTTCAGATCGCCAGACAAAACTTGTAATCCAGGCCAGAAGGCTAATAAAGCATCCATAAAATTACGTGATTTTGCATGGGGTCTATGCATTAGTACATCCAATAGCATAGGACCCTCACTGACATATTTCATAACTGCATTATAGTGGCGATTGAAACGTGCCAAATATTTATCATCGCCCAATAGAACATACGATTTGAAAAGATACTCATAATAGGAATCAATACCAGCACCAACGCCTGAATCGCGGCGAACCCAATCCCCAGAATGAACATTTAAAACTGTTCCCATAAGATCCGACCCCCGATGACGTAATTTCCATAAAGCATCCATGGCAGCGTGTGCTCTAGCCTCAAAGATTGGATCACCTAAATATATAACAAGAATATAGCTTATCCTGCTTACAGTCTTCTCGATATACATATATATTTTACTTTTTAATTAACTTACCTGTTAACCTGGATAATGCCGCAAACTCTAGCAGTATTGTGCCTGCACATGCAGTACATGTTTCTCTTGATTTCTTTAATTGTTCATCTTTCATGCCATAACGTAAATTCACACGTGCATGGGGTATACCGGTCGATGTGTTAAATGCAGGTAATAGACGATATCCTAAATCTCTTGCCATTTCTAAAAGCTCACCTTTATACCAGTGCATAACCTGTGCTTTCTTTTGTATGTATTCAGCCAAAATATGGGCCGACAGTAGGCCACCCATCATTCGGATATTGGTTTCAAAAACTGATACAATAATATCATTGTCAAATTGTACATCTCGTATAACGAGTTTAACTCCATGTTCGAACTCGGCAAAATCTCCCAGCACAACTAACGTATCAAGTGTATCAACTAATGTCATAGAAAAGCTGTAAATAATAGATTTTTTAAGAGATTTTAATTAATTTATGTTTTCCTCTTATCTGCTTAAGGAAATTAAATTAAAAATTAAATTACGCTTTAATATCTTAAACATAAAGTCTTATCGCGAAATATTAAATCTTTACTTACATACATACATTTGTACATATTTTATGATTTTTACCGATAAGATATTTAACTTTCTAAGATAGGCAATTCTAATTATCAAATTTGTTTAATTTTCAACTGTAATTAAAACCTTAAATTTTAATTTCTATATTTACTGTTTTCAATGTTCAATTTTTTGCGTTAAAAACATTACTTTCAATTGGAATTATTTCTGTAGATCCATTAGTATGATTTCTCAATTTCGTGGTTTCACAAGAACAACTATCACTTTCGGTGAAGAGAATCCAAAACACGTTTTAACTAATGAAAGCAATTTATTAGCAGTTACACAATCACCTATGGAGTCTTCTACCAACGCAATGGAAGGATGTAAAAATAAATTTTAACTAAATTTATTTATACGACAAAAATTATTAAAATAATACAAATCGTACGCAAATGTAAATAATATTCAATAAGACATAAATGAATTAGTATACTCACTTTCCCAAAATATCATCCATATCACCTCGAGACGGTGTAACCCCTCTATAACGTCCTTTGCAAGATAGGGGCATTAGTTCATCAGCTGGATAAGCATTATCCATATATGCATGATACGCATGATAAAACATATCACGAGCTTCTTCCCTATAAAAAATGTTAAGAGATATTAACTTAAAATAAAATCTATAGTATAATCTATAATAACATTCGTGTAAAATAAAATATAATTTTCCAATAAGAGCGATTTCAGCTGATGAAACGTGATCATGCATATTGGGCTTTATGTACTCAAAAATTAAATTTTTTTGGGTACTATCAAAACCAGACTACTATTCGCGCCTATAAATTTGTCTATATCGTATCGTTTCTATATTTTCTTTTAAGAGAAATAGTGCCAAAGCAACTAGAAAATTGCAACAGCGACAATGTCTGTACTCAAACCTACCTAGTTATGGCAAACCATCCATCTAGAGGCAAAAGGGCAAAATTTCTGTTTGCACACTCGACCTGATGAATATCAAATATTTTTGATATTTGCGTTGATAGTATAATAGTTGCCGTAGTCTAGTAGGTAGTGTATTGGCTTATTAGACGTAAGGCCACGGTTCAAACCCCAGGTCAGACATCTCCAACAAATCAAAATTTGTAAAAATATTTCTTCGGCGACTTCCTCTCACCAGATTTTTGGCAAAAACTCTTAGAGTAAATAAAATTGCTATGAAAAGTTTCTAAAAAAAATTTGTCGTTCGGAATGGACTTTAAACTGTAGGTCCCCCGCCACTCATGTATGAAATTAACGCACACAACATAAGTGGTGTGAGAAGATAGATCGTAATCCTCACTGAAGGGTTGTAATGACCAATTATGTATGTGTGTAATAGCAACACACTTTCTCTCATCAGGACGTATTTGTAGGCGAAGTTCACTAGTTTAATAGCCGCTTTACAATGGCGATATTTTCTATGGAAATAAAAAGCACTGTATTTTGTATTTCTTATAATAACTAAAACGACAGTTATACAATTTTTCAATAAGCTGCTTAATCGTAAAGCTGTTAGGTGTTCCGATGGCCTTGTTGGTTGTTACGAACTTATAACTGAATGTCAACGTCGCTTCGTTCTTATTGGAATACCCGCTTTTCTTTTTATGTAGTAACAAAAATAAATACCTTAATGCTTCTCGTTCTTTATTAGACATATTCTGTGTTGGAATGGTTTCGCAAATGACCATAGTGGCAAAAAGGGCTACAGCCATTAGTATGGAAATTGAAAACTTCAAGGGTGTCATTATGGATGCGGAAGAATTTGCGGCAAATTTTGATATGTTTCTTATGGATTGTTTGACACAATTGTTGCCTGCAGCCTTTAACGATTTAGTCATTCTAATACATACAGAGAATTTTTAAGCAATTATTACAAATTTATATTCCAAATATTAATGAACTTTTGAGTGTTGAAATTATAACTTTTTTCGGCGTGTATTTCTCGTATTATTGTATTTATTATTAATTGATAGTTGGTTGCAATGACCTTCACTTTGAACGTGTTTTATTGTTTCAAGTTAAGCTTTTTAATTGTTGTTGTTTAACGTTGCGGTTAAAATAAAAATTTCTTTTTAAATTTATTCATTTTTATTATATATTAGATTATATTAATTTTTCGATGGGTATTATTAACTGTTGTAATTGGAAATAATATGGTATTAGTTTTTAAAATGTAAAAAAAATTAACACTTGTTTTATTAAAACAAAGACAAAAAACAATAAAAGAAAGGGAAATCGCACTAATCGTACTCCAATCGTATATAAAAAATTACGTTTCTATCATTTTATAATGATAAGCAAATTTCTTAGTTTGTTTATTACTATCACACCATTAATATTTGGTACAATTTAAGTTTTCCGAAATATTTAATTTTATTATTCCTTTAGAAAGTGAAGAAGGCTCTCTGTATTTTTCACAAATGTGTCACTACTTTTGCCTGTCGTATTTTGCACTAAGCAATCTTTATAATTTTTTAGTTCAACCGAAGAATTAATTTTACTGATTCTCATTGAAGAACTAATCTATGACTTGAAAATTTATTTGATTAGCAAAATAATATAAAAAGTTTTATATTTTTATCGCATTTTAGACTTTTTTAGATGAAGTGGAGATATTTTTACTTTTCTAATGACAACTCAACTAGTTCTGCTTTAACTGTAATTGGGGGTAGACGTCAGATGATATTATTGCAATATTCAGAGTTGTATTGTAAGTAAGAAGAGTTAGAGATGTTCAAAATATGATATATAAATGTAAATGGATTTATTTTATTTTTTTAAAGAAAATAATTATTTTCCTCTCTGGTGACATTAAATACTTGATTCTTACATATCAATTCCAACAGCGGACCTAGATGTTATTTTTTATATGTTCTCTCTCTCGATTTCATTGTGCTGTGAAGGCAGACTGAGTACTGCGGCAGGTATGAATTCATATTCAACTTACTCATTTGTCAAGCTCATACGTTGTTACTTTGCTGTCAGTTAAAAAAGTAGAATTACATCGTATGACGGATTTCATGTGACTCGGCCTTTCGTCTGTTTGCGTATCAAAAGAAAATCGCTAAAATAACAATTATTTAATACATCTGGCAACATGGCTTCTATGTCATCTATTAATCTGTTCCTAGTATTATACAAAAAAATCGCTACTGGCAATCCCTCAATAAACAGCTGACATATTAAAAAGAAGATTGTAAATAAAAAATATTTTTCTGTCTTGATAACTAATTAAATCAAACTTTTTAACAATATTTATTAACCAAAGATTTAATTCTCACTATAACTCTATAAATACATGATAATCTTCTACAAATGTATTCAAATATTCTATATTCAACGAATATTTAAGTAATGATGGTGTGTAATCAGAATCGATATTTGTAAATAAAGAAATATTGCCAAAAATTAAAATTTAGGAAAGATATTGATTCTCAAATGTGGACATGTGCTACCGTGATAACGTAAAAATAACTAAGTTGTAAAATAGATTTCATTAGCGTAAAAAATACTTGAAGATGTCTATAAACAAGGAAATTGCCATGGTCAAATTGCCACAATCACGCAGTGTGTGGGCAATATGTATGGCCTCATTTCTTTTGTGCTTTATATTTTACTATTTCTATGGTGGTTATTTAACCATGGCCTTAGTGGCCTCCGTTTTATTAGGCAAGTATATTTTGTGTTTCTATGTTAAAGAATGTTGTTAAAAATTTCTACTTCTAATAGGAATTTTTTATTATGCTCAAGATGTTTTGCTCTATCATCCCGATTTGCCGGCTAATTCACGTATTTATATACCCATACCTACTATGCATAATCTACCTCATGAGACAGTTAGCATAAGAACACCGGACAAGATTACTCTTCATGCATTTTGGGTCAGTCAGCCGGAAGAACGCTCAAAAAACGTTCCTACCTTTGTATACTTTCACGGTAATGCTGGCAATATGGGTCACCGGATGCAAAATGTGTGGGGTATATTTTATCATTTGAATTGTAATATATTAATGGTGGAATACAGGGGTTACGGTCTATCAACTGGTGCACCTAGTGAAAAGGGGCTAGTAACGGATGCCCGAGCAGCAATAGATTACCTATACACACGTCACGATTTAGACCACACACAAATTGTGGTTTTTGGTCGATCTTTAGGTGGCGCTGTAGCTATTGATGTTGCTGCCGACACAGTGTATGGGCAAAAAATTATGTGTGCTATTGTGGAAAATACGTTTACCAGCATACCAGAAATGGCTGTGGAATTAGTACATCCATCAGTAAAATATATACCACATTTACTATATAAAAATAAGGTATTTTAATATTTTGCTTAATAAATATTACTTTGTTTAATTATGATATATAAATTGTTATACATTTCAGTTTCATTCGTTATCGAAAATTTCAAAATGTTCTGTGCCATTTTTATTTATATCCGGTTTAGCAGATAACTTAGTGCCACCTCGCATGATGCGAGCCTTATATTCAGGATGCGGTAGTGATCGGAAACGTATATTAGAGTTTGTTGGTGGTTCGCATAACGATACCTGGATTGTGGATGGGTAAGTTTTTATATATTTAAATATCTGTATTATTCTAGATATTGTTCTATGGCATCCTACTTGCTTATAAAAAAACATTCATAAGGCCGCTGTGAGAAAATCTAACAAAGATTAGACCAATTTGGCAATATAAAATAATGCTAAGTCTTTTACCTGATGATAGACCAACAAATTCGAGCAATTTAAAAACTATGGTTTTATAGTACTATTGCTTATAGACTTCTAGATTCTTGTTGGAAGAGTCTGAAATTTTTTAATAGTGTCTTATTGTATATAAAATGGCATACTAACGCCTAGAGTGTCCTCATTTCTTAATTCATTTTGCTTTTAAGTTATTAATAATTTCAGAATTTTTATTTTTAATTTCAAATATTTAATTCTTTCCATTGCAGCTACTACCAAAGTATAAAGACATTTCTTAATGAATGTAAAAATATTGTGCCACCTCTAGAGAAGCCACCAGAAAAGAGTAACGTTTGGAATGAAATACAAGATGTTTAATATGTTTCTTAATAATTACTGTTAAGTTTTCTATTAACTAATTTTTCTTACATTTTGTTAAGGACAACGCATTTTTAAACGAGTTTTAATTATTTATATTTTACATTTTAATATAACTATTATGTTTAAATATTTATATACATATATATATATATATATAAATCTATACATATACAGACATACCTACATGCAACTAAAGAACAAAAGCCCCCTACAGTTAAATAAAATTAGTTCTCTAACTTTAAACTTCCTATTAACTTCAATTTAATATATGCTTAATTATTTTTAACTGCCAAATTAGTTTGTTAATAATTGCAAAAAACTTGTTAAATACATACATATGTAACCGGGATCTATTGATGAAAGTTATTTAATGATCTCATGTAGAAAATATTATTTTTGTTATAAAGAGCGAGGCTGTGGGATATCAGTAAACAAAATCTATTATTAAAAAGCTTTAAAATGTAAATATTTTAATTAAAATTATATTGGTAAACGAAAAATTTTTAAAATAAAGTATTCAATTTAATGAACACCTCAAAGCAATTATTAAAGATATAATAAACTAACCAGTCGTGTTTTAATTGGCATAGTATTACTGAAGTGAACATTCATTCTTTTCACTTCAAGGTTGTGTGTTAATACTATTTAATGTATTTAATTTATTTATTTACAAATAATTATTTAAAAACAACAAACAAAATGCTTATAAACTATTCAAAATCACTATCTTTACTATCATCGTTATCAACTTCATCAGAATACTCATCGTCTGAAGTAAATTTATTCGGTTTATTAAATTTATCATTTTCTTTGCCCAAATATTGAGAGGGTTTTTCATGTTCTTCGGATACAATTTTCGCTTTAATTTCACCTTGAGAACGATGATGAAATACAAAAGATATGCATTTACTTGTTTGCCAAGCTTGAGACAAAGTGCTATCTGGCAGCCCCTTATTGTTGGAACAATGATACCATTGCGATAAATGCGAGGTGCAATCTGAGTCTTCTGGTGGTGGTTGAGTTTGTAAATTATTGACGCAACGTTTGCATTTAAGTCTAGAAATAAAGAGCAATGTTTTTACGTTTAGCTTGTGGGAAAAAATATTGAAAAACCCAAAAAATATTACTTATTGTGTGTATCTGACAAAATGTTGTCCTCATAACTGAAAAGATCTTTTAAATCCTCGCGTGTGAAATGCTTTTCTTCACTTTCATTATTATCAATAATTGTACTTGATAAGGATTTCTTATGGGTTTGACGTTGTAGTATTTTCTCCTCAATTGAACCAGTCTGTTGTAAAAATGTTATTTTTTTAATGTAAAATAATTTTTTATTCAAAGTAATATTTACCGCAACTAGACGATAGATAAAACAAGCTTTCTTCTGACCATCTCTCCATATACGCGCCATGGCTTGCTCGTCATTGGCTGGATTCCAGTCTGGATCAAACATGAACAAACGATTTGCTCCAATTAAATTTAAACCACACCCGCCGGCTTTAGAACTTAACATAAATAAAAAGCAATCAACATTAGGATCATTAAATTGATCAACAACTTTGCTGCGCTTTTTAATTGTCATTGTACCGTCTAGTCTAACAAAAGGATATTTTCTGAAATATTTGATGAAAACAATAAATCCAATATTCTTTTTTTCTTTTACAAGTAGTGACAGCGTGTACCTTTTTCTAGCCAATTGTTCAAATAAATCCAATGTTTGTGTATAATTGGAAATTAAAACAACTTTGTCATCAGTATTAGCTCTAATTGTGGCCAACATAAAATCTAATAACATAAATTTTCCACTTAATTCTGGCTTGAATTCTCTGAAACCAATAACATTTACATTAAGAACAATGGCTTTAGTTTTTTTTTTAATTTAAAACCATGCTTACTTTGTGCTGTAGTTAGCCGGTAAAATATTTAGTGAGTTTTCAAAACCTTTTTCTCGAGCTTGTATTTTATCAAAAATCAGATCCGGGTGACTGCATAATTTTTTTAAAGTAGTTATATCGGCCAAAGCCGTCAAAGTTGAAGCCTTTTCATTACAATCTTAAAAGGAAACATATGTATTTTATATATTGTATTTATGTAAACTTAAATATTCCTTTACCTTGCAAGCTTTTCCGAATTTTGTCCGATTTCAAAAAATTTCTGTACAAAGCCAACTGCATGGGTGTCATTTTTGCACAAATAACCATTTCAAATTTAACCGGCAAGTATTTTGTTAATATTTGATTTGTCCGTCTAATAATACACTGATTCACTATGGCTATGAGCTCATGCGTTTTCTCTACTGCACGTTGTCTTTCCTTTTCGCTTGAATCAGCATTTTGACCCCTCAAAATAGCATTTTCATAATTCCGTTTAAATTCCGTAGACGTGCCCAACATGTTGGGATTAACAAAGCTTACTAAACTAAAATATTCTGTTAGATCATTTTGTATAGGAGTACCTGACAATAGAACACGACGTTTTGTTTTCAAGCCCATAAGAGCTTGGTAGGTCAAGTTATCACTGTTTTTCAGACGATGACCTTCATCACATATAACCATGCCAATTTCATTGCGACATAAAATTTCAGCATAACTGCGAAAGCTTTCATAGGATATGATCAGTACAGGAGTGCCACAACGTTGGCTACTATTGTATGCGAACTGTTCAAGAGATCGCGTTGTATCTTCCTTAGAACCGCCTTCCATTGCCAAGCAATGCATACGACCCTGTAGCCACTTATGAAATTCCTTTTCCCAATTCTTTACCAGAGAGGAAGGACAGACTATAATGACTTTTGATATGGTGGGTTTGCAGTCAGGACCCTGTCTCAGCAACGTCCACGCTAAAGTAACACACTGCAGTGTTTTACCCAAACCCATTTCATCGGCCATTATGCAGCCATTAAATTGCCCTTTTTTGCCTTCCACACATTCGTACATAAATCTTACGCCTTCCCTTTGATGCGGCCGCAAAATATTACTTAATATGGGATCAACTACGACATGTACCTGTATCTTATTGGGATCCATGGACAAGCGTTCATGTTCCGTGTAGTTAGGTGGGGTATAAAGAACCAGAGCATTACAGGCGCAGGGATCATGCAGGGGCTTCCGTACGGTTGACCTTCTTAAGCCCAAACATCTATTACCGCTATTATAGTCTGGCACATAATTGGCTATGGGCACTTTAAAGGGTTTGGCCAATATTTTAGATATAGCTAGTTCATAATCACTTTGCTCCATTGATATTAAAGATGTTGAATGTGATAACTCAGGAAATCGTTGTATTTGGATACTTTCTTGTACACATGTACGTTTTCGCTTATTTTGAAAAGGTGTTGTGAAATTAAGGCTCGGTTTGAGCTTATTAGCAGGATTCTGGCTGGGCGCCAAGCTGCGTCGCTATTATAGAAAAATACAAAGATTAGTATGTTTAAAAAATTAATAATTAGAACAGAACCAACTAACCATTTTTGCTAGTTTGTTATTGTTTTGAATATACCGCTAAATAATAATATAAACAAATATATTTGACGTTTGACTGGAAACAGTCGCAGCCAAAAGTATTGCCAGATTAAAAATTAAAAAAAAAATAAATAAATGTGATGTCGTATAAATGAAATATTTTAAAAATCAAAGGTTAACATAACTTAAAAACTTTAGTATCTTTACAGGAGTATTTAATAAGGTGCCTATAGAATTAAATACGCAATAAAAGGGCTAGCAACAAACCCTTTTTATGGAAAAAGAATTTCTACTTCATGAATATATTGAATTTATTTTCCTATGATTGGTTAGATTTTAGATATAAAAGTAATCAATAAAGGTGTTTAAAGCCATAATTTAAATAAACATAAACAATGCATTTTCTACAACTTTAAATCACAAATGTAGTATTTTGGATACTGCGTTTAAATTACGTATATATAAAAACACATTTTATTAATTTTTAAGAATACTTAAACATAACTTATCAGGCAACACTATCACCTAATAGATATTTAGTAATCTGGCATCTCTATATGACATTCGTAATTATTTGTACAAAATGGCTGCATAGTAAAAGTCAAGCTGAAATAAATTCGCAAAACTAAATAAATAAGAATCACATTTAATAAATAAAAAATTGTAATTTGTAACAACAAACTTTAATTTACTGCATCGAGTGAAAATATGTGAAAGTGGAATGGAATAATTGTGCATTTTAAACTAAAAGTGGTGGATGAAACTTCATGCAAAAATTGAGTATCGTGCAAAGGAAAAAAGAATAGAAAAAGTACAATTAGAACACCATATATGAGCGTAATGTTCGAAAAACCTTTAATGCAACTCTGGTGACCCTCAAAATAATGCGTCTTAAAATATGGCAACCACATGAAGCACGGTACTCTTATTACGAAAACAAAATGGCGATTTTCGACAAATGACTTGTGAATGGAGGACGAAGACGACGTGAAAATTTTTTTGTGTGCTGAGTTGGAGAAAATTTTTTCAAAACTTTAAATATTAAAAAAAGTGTTTAAATATTAAAAAATAAAATATTTTTTTGCAAAATAAGTGAATAATTAATGTCTGCTATAAGAAAAACTTGTATCTCGATTAAAATATATCATGAGCCAGGTGAGTGTTATATCTAAAATGTGAAATTGTTTTTAATTTTTGTAATTTTGGCGGTAAAAATGTAAATATTTTGATTGTTTTTATTTATTTCAATAAAAAATAACTTATTTTATTAATTTTAACAAAAATCTTTTGTTCCCCTCATTGGGTGTGGCTGCAACTGAAGATTAAAATTGGGAGTCTCAACTGAGACTCCAATGGGTAATTTTGCTATTATTCTATATTATTAGAGGCGATGTTACAAATTTTGAAAAATTTTTACTTTATCCTTAATGTTTCACAATTTTCTCGATGGATTTGGATTCTAGATGGACCTAGGAACCCAAAAATGTAAAAATTTTGAAAATCCATGAGGGACCCATTTTAGTAAATTTAACTTAAAATTCAATATTTTGGTGTATTTTAAGTCAATTTTGTGAGAAATCGTATAAAAAAGTATGTCCTTTTTGTTAAAATGTGTAATTTTTAAAAAATTTTCAACGATTACGTAATCAATTTTTGTATGGAAAATTTTTCAAAAGTGGGCACAATTGGATTTTTTCGAGAATTTCTTAAATTTAACCGAAAATTTTGAATGATTTTCAATACGAAAATGGGATTCCTTAAATATTCCTTGTGATTTTGAAAAAAATTTATTATTAATTTGCTTTATGTTTCATTTCTTATCAATTTCTTCATTGGAATCAACATAAAAATTATCAAATCTGTCCCAGAATCGGAGAATATGCACCCATTTTGTAGGAAAATGCAATTTTTATACAAATCTTAGCAGGTACATGTACTATATTGGAACTTCCTTAAGTAATATGGACAATATAATCTTCTCAAATTGGAATTTAGTAAGTAAAACTTTTAGAATGGTTCTACCAGTCGATTTAAACGGAAATTTTCTCAGTTTTTCCTCCAAATTTCGTATAATTCTCAATAATGAATTGATTTTCAAAATGTTCCCTATGATTCAGCACAGTTATTGGTCAGAAGAACTTTCCTTTCGTTTCCTTTCATTCCTTTGGCATAATTAACAATATTTTATTATTTCTTCTTTATTAGTCCTGGAATTTCAAGTTATACCGATAAAAAAATAGGTATATTTTATTAAAATTGCATAGGATGAAACATACTGTAGTGTTTTAAGATCAGGATATAATGAAATTTAAAAGGAAGCTTTCCAATTGTGCATTAAAAGAGTTTTAGTTCAGGCGTCCAAATAATAAAACTAATTTTAATACAGTCCTTATAAAACCTATAGACATTCCTTATAAGATAATAGACCATATAAAAATTTTGCGAAGGATAAATTCGAATTTGGCAATAGATTTCAAAATTTGCTTAAATGATTATCGCTATACGGGAATTTTTACGCTTTATAATAAAAAAAGCTTGGGATCGTCTAAAATGCATACAACCTCTGGAAGTACGGATTTGACCTTATTTTAGCGAAATATCGCTTCAAATTTATAACTTCTAATCGGTAGTTTTTTTTAATTGTGATTGAAATTTATTCCTTTTATTAAAACGTAAATACTACTGAACATTTTGGAATATTTTGTAACAAAAATATTTTGTCGTACGGTTCCTCAAATTCTTAATATGTTGTGCAGTATCCCTCCAGGGCGAGGCTAAGCTTTAAACTAAATTTTATAACAACT
Source organism: Sarcophaga variegata (assembly GCA_932273835.1). Classification (NCBI taxonomy): domain Eukaryota; kingdom Metazoa; phylum Arthropoda; class Insecta; order Diptera; family Sarcophagidae; genus Sarcophaga; species Sarcophaga variegata. The sequence continues at coordinate 21,892,943 of OW026361.1, read as the reverse complement.
ACAGTTTTAAGAAAAAATTTCGAGAAATAAATAAATATCCAAGAGCTTGTGATAACTTCAAATGCAAATTTCGATTAGTATAAATATTTAATAAAAACTAATAACCAAATTATTACATATTAACGGATATTAATCTTTAATTTAATGAGAATGATTTTAAAACTGAATAACAGCAATAAATTAAAAAATTAATTGTGCAGATTTATTGCTATTTTTAAATACTGTTTTTTTATTGGAAAAATTTACACGCGGATTGTTAAAAATTTTGTTGACCTTGTTTTTTAAGCAAATATTTTTTGAAAATTTGATGAAAGTTCTGTCTATTTGGCCTTATTGTAAAAGTTCAAGTTAATTAAGTGTAGGTGAAAGTTTTTGAGTATCACTTATTATTATAAAAATCCTTTTTTATTATTATTTGGAGGCTACGAACCAGATGAAAACAGTCTTTCTCGAATGAATTACGCTACGCGGCGTTGAAAAGATACGATTTTATATTAGCATAAACTATATTTTACATTTTATTAATGAACTTCAAAAATTGTAATAGGAACTTGACGTAATTTATTTTTCGATTTCTGTTGCAGTCATTTAGATAAAAAAGAAAGTTTTCAAGGTGAAAGTTATAATAAAATTACTACGATGGTGGCATGCATATAGTAAGCTCAGTTGATATGAGTGATGCTCAATTTACAAAATTTTTATTTTATTTAGGTTAGGCTATTGGACCAATTATGATTGTCCTAAAGAAGAATAAGATAAAGTGAAAAAGGAGAATAAAGTGTTAGGAATAAGTAGAGGTGAACAAAAAATGAATAGATGCCAGAAAACAAAAAGCCAATGAGTAAACAGATAAACTACACAAAGATGGAAGAACACCTCAAGAGAATTTCAGTGTCAACTCCCCACAGAGTGTTTAAACTGAATGAGATTTTGAACCTAACCCTACCAAGGGTTATACAATTATAGGGGCGGTATTCTATATTTTTCAACTTCTACTCATCACAACATTCCCTTAAATATTTCGTTTGGAATCTATCCCCTTTTCTGTTGCTTGATAGATGCTACAGTAATCATCCAGTTCGAGATCTTTACAAAAGACAGATGGAACAGACAGAAAGATGGATATACCACTTCGCCTCTGGAATGTCGCTCCGTACCAGAGTGAACTATCCAGCATGAGAATCTGCAGAAACATCGGTCACAATATAATCGATTTTTCCATTAAGAAGTCCCTTCTCACCTCCTGGAAAGAAGATGTTTAGAATACCGGAGTATCCTGTTGCACGTTGTTCCCAGCAGCCCGATTACCTCAGGCATATGCGCCGTTCATCCCTTGATATAAAAATGCCATCTTCAAGGCGTTCAACATGCTGGGCAGTCACTAGCAAGGCTACGGTGATTGAACTGAGAGTCTTCCGTGTGTTAAGCGGATGTTATAACGACAAACCCAGGACTTGCGTAATGTAATATAAGCTAACATTTCATATGCAAAGTGAAATTTCGATATTTATTAATGGAAGTTTATTAAATAAGAATGTAACATTAAATAATTCACTTGCGTAATATTGTGAATGTGCAATACAAACAAAAAAATAGATTCTTATCCTAGTATGTTTGTGTATTAAATATTATGTGTTGTGCTCATGAAACTGTTTGACTTTTCAGGAACACAATGAATCCTTTAATAGTATAGAATCGGAGGATAACGAAGATACACGCGAAGACCATAATGGTTCAGGAAGTGGAAGTGGTAGTTCTTCAGAATCTGATTCCGATTCAGATAGTTCATCATCATCCTCAAATTCTAGTGACGGACATTCATCACCAGAACCACCCGAAAGACCAGAAAACGATGAAAACGCAAGGGATGGACACCATCTGTCGCAAATTCATCAGAGAGAGCAAGAAAGCAATTATGTTGTACAAAAACAGAATACAGAAGCTGGACTTCCACCAACAGCCATGGATGCACAGGAGGATACTAAAACCAATGGCTATTCCGATGACAATGAAAGCGGTAGTGAGAGTGGCAGCAACTCAGATTCGAATTCGTCGAATGATGAAGACGAAGAAGAAGGGGAGGAAAAAACAAAACACCCCCAGTCCGATGGCGCAGGAAGTGAAAGAGACGGAGATGGTGATTGTCGACTGCAGCCGCACAATACTACCAATAATACCACAACGACATCTGCCACCACTGATAACAATACCTCACACACCACAAATGATGAAGATGAATCAAATGACTCAAACGATGATGATGAATCCTTTAGTAATCAAGAAAAACGTCAGACAAATTCAATTGTTAAAGAGCCTGCGACAAAGACGACGGCCCAGGCGTCTGAAGCAATAAAAAATCAAAGCGATTATGATGATGATGCCTCTGAGTCGGAAGGATCTTCAAAATCATCTAATTCATCTGATCAATCAGTTTCGGAATCAAGTAGCAGCAGTAGTGTAGGTTTAAATAAAAGTCAAGATGTTTTATAGAAAAATATAAGAAATTTGAATAAATTCACAGGAAGATACGGAAGATGATTATCAGCCTAAAAGAAGTTCAGCCCGTCATACTCGTAAGCCAGCACCTGCCGAAAAAATTAAGAAACCGTTGAAGAAGAAAAAGAAAAAACAAAAGTAATTTAATTATAACAAAAGTAATCTTAAATAATGCAAATTTTAATTGACATAAAAATTTTTTAGTTGGGATTCCGAGGGAAGTGATGAAAGTGATGGCGATAGTGAAGATTCAACGCCGCCCAGACGAAAACAATCTGCCTCGAAACAGACTAAGCAACAAAAACGTATTAAAAAAACGTCTACTTCCGATGATAGCAATGATGAAAAACGGTACGTAATTATTTTGAGCATGTTTTTACAATTTTTTATATCATATACAATGAAATCAAAATTTAATTTAAAATTGATTTATTTTTACGTATTAGATTTGGCACACGTCGGGCTGCAGCGGCTGTTAGTTATAAAGAAGCTTCAGAAGACGATAAGACAGACTCAGAGGATCTTCTAGAAGTGGAATATGATGAAAGCCAAGCTGAAGCAGCAGCATTAGCTGCAGAAGAAGATGAGAAATGTGAAACAATTGAACGGATTTTGTCCAGACGTCAAGGTAAAAGAGGTTGCACAGGGAATCAAACTACTGTATATGCTATTGAAGAAAACGGCTGTGATCCCAATGAGGGTGTTGATGAAAATAATTTTGAAACCACGGAAACGCAATATTTAATCAAGTGGAAAGGCTGGTCTTATATACACAATACCTGGGAATCTGAAACCACACTCAAAGAACAAAAAGTGAAAGGCATGAAGAAACTGGACAATTTTATAAAAAAAGAACAAGAGCAAGAATATTGGATGAGACACGCCGGACCGGAGGACATTGACTACTATGAATGTCAAAAGGAATTACAAAATGATTTAATTAAATCATATAATAGTGTTGATCGCATCATATCACGTAACGAGAAGGCTGAAGGTGATAGTGAATATTTATGTAAATGGCAGTCATTACCGTATTCAGAAGCCACTTGGGAAGATGCCAATTTGGTAATGCGTAAATGGAAATATTGCATTGATCATTTCAATGAACGAGAAAATTCCAAGTGTACGCCATCGCGCCATTGTAAAGTTCTCAAATATCGTCCAAAATTTTATAAAATTAAAGAGCAACCTGATTTTCTACAGGATGGCTTAATACTAAGAGATTATCAAATGGATGGTTTGAATTGGCTTTTGCACTCGTGGTGTAAACAGAATTCTGTAATATTAGCGGATGAAATGGGTTTGGGTAAAACCATCCAAACAATTTGCTTCTTGTATACGCTTTTTAAAGTGCATAATTTATATGGTCCATTTTTGTGTGTGGTGCCACTATCAACAATGACAGCTTGGCAGCGAGAATTTGAACTCTGGGCTCCAGAGATGAATGTTGTTACGTATTTAGGTGATGTCAAATCGCGTGAAATGATACGTCAATATGAATGGACATTTGAAGGTTCTAAAAGACTGAAATTTAACTGCATTCTCACTACATATGAGATTGTATTAAAGGTAAGTGCAATTTTTCAATTAAATATTTATTTATTTGCTGGGTTTTTAATACTAATTATGAAAATTAAGTTAATTTATCTTTGTAATGCGCGATCTTAAATTTCAACAAACAAAAAGACACTCACTTAAATCATTTTATCTCCTATGTTTAGCCTCAAGCTTACATTCTTCCTATATCAAAATGTATCTAAAATTCTCATAGAATTTTTGAAGGCTCTAATCTTTACTTAATTCCGCTCGTATATCACCGTAACAAAATGTAAAAATAAATACTTAATTACTTTTTTTTTATTATTTCTTTTGTTATACACAAAAAGAGTATATAAAATTATATATACAAAAAAATGTATATACCAAATACAGCAATATTTTGTACTTACTTAGTTAATTAAATTATTTTTCAGGATAAATTTTTCCTCGGTACATTGCAATGGGCAGCATTGCTTGTCGATGAGGCTCATCGTTTAAAAAACGATGACTCTCTACTTTACAAATCGCTCAAAGAGTTTGAAACCAATCATAGATTATTAATAACGGGTACACCATTGCAAAATTCTCTCAAAGAGCTTTGGGCTTTACTGCATTTTATAATGCCCGAAAAATTCGTAACGTGGGAAGATTTTGAACTTGAACATGGTAATGCAGCCGACAAAGGTTATACAAAACTACATCAACAATTGGAACCCTACATTTTAAGACGTGTCAAAAAGGATGTGGAAAAATCTCTACCGGCCAAAGTTGAACAAATATTACGTGTTGAAATGACTTCACTGCAAAAACAATATTACAAATGGATACTCACAAAAAATTTTGATGCTTTACGCAAAGGTAAAAAGGGCTCAACGTCTACATTTTTAAATATTGTTATAGAGTTGAAGAAATGTTGTAATCATGCGGCCCTTATAAGGCCTTCTGAATTTGAACTGCTTGGAATGCAACAGGATGAAGCTTTACAAACTCTTTTAAGAGGTTCGGGTAAAATTGTATTGTTGGATAAATTGCTATGTCGACTTAAGGAGACTGGCCATAGAGTGTTGATTTTCTCTCAAATGGTACGAATGTTGGATATATTAGCAGATTATTTACAGAAGCGACATTTTTCATTCCAACGGTTAGATGGTAGCATTAAGGGAGAAATTCGAAGGCAAGCATTAGATCATTTTAATGCGGAAGGCTCTCAGGATTTTTGTTTCCTGCTCTCAACAAGAGCTGGAGGTTTAGGTATCAATTTGGCTACAGCTGATACTGTGATAATTTTTGATTCTGACTGGAATCCACAAAACGATTTGCAAGCACAAGCTCGAGCTCACCGTATAGGACAAAAGAATCAAGTAAACATATACCGCTTAGTAACAGCTCGATCGGTTGAGGAACAAATTGTGGAAAGAGCTAAACAGAAAATGGTCTTAGATCATTTGGTTATCCAGCGTATGGATACAACTGGACGTACAGTTCTAGATCGTGGTAGTTCGGGTCCTTCCAATAATACACCATTTAATAAAGATGATCTCTCAGCTATTCTGAAATTTGGTGCTGAAGAATTGTTTAAAGACGAACAGGAAAACGATGAGGATTTAGTATGTGATATAGATGAAATTCTGCGGAGGGCTGAAACGCGTAACGAAGATCCCGAAATGCCTGGTGACGATCTTCTGTCGGCATTTAAAGTAGCTAGTATAGCTGCATTTGAAGAAGAACCCGATACGTCTACCAAGGATAATGATAATCAGGCCATTGAAGAAGATACAAAAGATTGGGATGACATCATTCCGGAAGATTTTCGCAGAGTTGTGGAAAGTGAAGAAAAAGCAAAGGAAATGGAAGATTTGTATTTACCGCCCAGAAGAAAGACTGCAGCTAACAGTCAAAACGATACGCCAAACAGAAGAGGCGGGAAAAAGAACCAAGCTGACGACTCAAATGAGTCCGATTATGATATGGGTTCTGATTCGGGTAATGAAGCTGATGGAAAAACGAAATCCAAGCGTGGCAGGCCAGCTATGAAGGAAAAAATAGATGGTTTTACTGATACGGAAATAAGACGTTTTATTAAATCCTATAAAAAATTCCCCGCCCCATTAGAACGTTTAGAAGCTATTGCTTGTGATGCTGAGTTACAAGAAAAACCATTAGCTGAGCTAAAGCGCATTGGAGAAATGCTACATGATCGTTGTGTACAATTTTTGGATGAACATAAGGATGAATTAACAGGAAGTGTAGCAGCTAAGAAGCAAACAGACGCGAGTGTGCAAGATGAAACGGCTAATAAACAAAAGCGCAGTCGAGCTACATTTTCGGTAAAATTAGGAGGGGTATCGTTTAATGCGAAAACGCTCCTATCGTGCGAGGAAGAATTAAAACCTTTAAATGACGTTATACCTGCCACAGCAACTGAAAGACTTAATTGGTCTCTAAACATTAAGACTCGACCTGCTAATTTTGATGTAGAATGGGGTGATGAAGAAGATTCTAAACTTTTATGTGGAATATATCAATATGGTATTGGATCTTGGGAACAGATGAAAATGGATCCTAGTCTGAAACTGACCGAAAAAATTCTTCACAATGATGATCGTAAGCCACAAGCAAAACACTTACAGTCGAGGGCTGAATACTTACTGAAGATAATAAAGAAAAATGTAGAAACTAAAAAAGGTGCAGAACGCAAACAACGAAAACCTAGAAAACCCAGAGAGACAAAAGCATCGGTTACGGCAGCGACTCATAATGCCACACCAGAACGTAAGCCTCGCCTCGCTTCTGAAGTGGACGAAGCATCGCAGACGGGAGATAGCATCTTAACAACGGAAAAAAGATCTCGCAAAGATAGAAAAGAAAGCCAGTCGAAACCCGATGCTTCTGAAGATGCAACTTCTAATGATGTGGATGCGTCAAACGCACCAACTAAGAAGAAACAAAAAGGATCAGCTAAAGATAAAGACAACTCAGGTAAATCGTCAAGTAAATCAAAAAAATCTGGTTCAGACTCAACAAACAAACCCATGCATTTTACGGCAAACAATGAACCAAGAGCATTGGAAGTTTTGGGTGATTTAGATCCTAATATATTTAACGAATGTAAGGAAAAAATGAGGCCGGTAAAAAAAGCTCTCAAAGCTTTAGATCGCCCTGACTCCAGTTTATCTACGCAAGATCAAGTAAAACATACAAGAGATTGTCTAATATCAATAGGAAAACAAATCGATGTCTGTCTGGAAGCATATAGCAAAGAAGCGGAAAAAAAAGAATGGCGTTCAAATCTTTGGTATTTTGTTTCGAAATTTACAGGTAATTAAGATATGAGTTTATATGTAAATAAACAATAATGTAATCAGGATTTTATAATTTCATTTATCAGAATTTGATGCTAAAAAACTTTTCAAAATGTATAAAACTGCATCGAAAGATCTTAAAGAATCTAATAAAACTGCCAGTCCGGATAAAAATAACAAACCCTCACACTCGTCCCCAGTTAAGAAATCTAAAGATGCTCTAACACAAAATGGTAACGATGATAAAAATAAATCGGTTAAAAAGAAGAAAAAAGATAAAGATAAGGAGAAAGACAAAGATAAAGATAAACCGAAATCTGAAAGGTTTATGAAAATAGATCAGGGTAACAGTAAACCTCCGATGCGGACAATGACAGGAAACTCACCTATGAAACGAAAAAGGGATGAGAATGATGTTGGAAATAATTCATTAGGACAGGGAGACATAAAATCGATGTCATACAAAAGACTGAATATGGATGGTGGTCAAGGGAGGTAACTTAAACTTGTAGTTATTTAATTTACACTTTTAATTCTAATGACTAAAATCTGTTATTTCAGAAAACGTGAAGATCGCAGCAAACAGCGCCGTGAAGATTATTATGGTGGAGGCAACAGTCATGATGCCCTCAACACCAGTAGAGGTAGTGGTGGTGGTCCAGGTATAAATGATCGTCGAACATCAATAAACTCTCCATCAACGCCAAATAATCGTATGCATCCCAGCAATCCTCGTCTACCGCCTGGTACGTCATCACCGTACGTTGAAGGCGGCTCAAGTAGTAGTGATCGATGGAATCATAATCGCGATCGGTATGTTGAAAATTTAGTTTAAATTATACTTTAAATAATTCTATAAATATTTTTACTAGATATGGTAATTCTGATTACAAGCGAGAACGTTACGACAGCTATAACAATAGAACTCCTGGTGGTGGTTACCACCGTGATCATAGAGATCGTGATAGAGATAGACGAGTGGATAAAAGAAGGTAATTTATTAACAAAGGAAAATTATATATTAAAGAGTCATTTTAATAAGAAAATAAATGGTCTCCGAAAGTGAGAAAATGCTTTCTTGATTTGATAATGGATATTTCTAAAATAGAAGCTTGTGCTTGTATAATAAATAAATTTTGTTTCTAATATTACAAAATCTATGAAAATAAATTAATTAAATTCTTCTGACAATTTGCATTTTAGATATCCGCCACCTCATCCACCTCAGCATGGTTATCCGAATCATTATATGCCTCCATATTACAATATGCCACCAAATGGAGTGATACCACCTGTTATGGGCCCTCATGGCGGTTATGGTGCCGGCAGCGCTAGAGGCGTAAATACTGCCGATCCACGTTATCATGGGGATTGGTCTCGTGAATATCCTCCAGAAACCTATAGGCGCAGTGGGGGAGGTGTCAACACGGCACCTCCTGGAGTCACTGGTTCTAATGTTTCCAATGTTGAATATGATCGCCGACCGCCGCCACCTCAAACATAATGTTTACCAAAAGAAGGCTAGATCTTACAAGCAAATAATAACCAACATATTCTAAACGGGTTTTTTGTTTCCATTTTTTCTTTCAAAATATGTTTATATTTACCATCTTTAAAATATCTCTCATCTATGTGCAAATAGTACTTTTAAATACTATAATATATATTCATTGTGTAAATCATTATACATAGATACTTGTATTTACTATTATGTATAGAGTAAAAATATGTGTATGTTGTATTTAGTATATAATACTGCTATTAAGCAAATCCTATTGCTAGCCAATCATAAGAAAATTAAAATTGTAAACAATTTTTTTTACTGCATCCACATCGTTTTAAACTGAAAATCATTTCATTTAGGTTTTTTATTTAAACTTTTCTTAAGCCTATTTTAAGTTATTTTCTTATAAATAATACAACAAATATTTTAGAAATATAGAATATATATAATTTCTACAAAATGCTGTATAAAGTACATTTAAGTTAAGCTAAGGACATTTCTATAAACACAAACAACATTTATTTATACAAAATACTTATTAAATTCCAAATTGGAATTTTTAACACCTAATAAAAAGAAAAATTACAAAAAAAAGTACTTGTTTAGAACGAAATTTGTAACATTTATTAACTTTTGAAAACTATTTGTTTCTTTCATTTTATTCATTATTAATTAAACCAAAAACTGAACAAATCCTATGGACCTTTAAATAAAAATTTCTTTCACAAAAGTTTTTATTGAATTACTTTAGCGAATTAGAAGACCACATTATATTTCTCAAGTTTTACGTTCGAACTTTGATTGCATATTATTATATTTTATTTATCAATAAAAGAAAAAAATATGTATTTTCCAAAAATCAAAGTTTTCTCATTGAATCTTAGCCAATAATCATAAAATAATTTTACTCTTATTATTCATCTGTAGTCTTTAAGTCGCTCGTAATTAATAAAAAAAAATTCCTTTTTTTGTACATTATCTATCTATCCTAGTGTCTACTTTGTACAGTCATAATATCTAAGCGGAAATGTGTTTTATAATTTAGAGTTAAACTTAAAAAATACATTATAAACTTGTAATAAAAATGGTAACCACATTTTTAAAATAAAAAAAGAAAATATATATAAATATAAAACAAAGAAAACAGAAATACAAAATCAAATAAAAAATACTTTACTCGCGAAATATATAATTACAAGGATTGTTTTAATAAGGATTGTGATTGAATGGGTATTGGAGCGCATACATACAGACGTGTTCGAAATAATAAGAACATTCAAAGCGAAACAAAATTTCGTTTTAATAAAAATTTTTGAGAAAGATTTGAAAATATGGCTTTTTATTATTTTTATTGTAGACATCTTTAGCTTTTTAAAAATACTTAAAGTTATGTTTTAACTCATCTAATTTTTTTTATACTGCCAATAATGTTGAACTAAGTCGAAAATCAGGTGTTCGAAAAAAATAAGAACAAATCATATTGGTCCCACTTACATTCCTCACATGTGAAAAAAAGTCTAAAGTTTTGTTACAAATATAATTGTTGAGATGCCTTTGATCATTTTTTGTGCAGAATATTGACTTATTTTGGTGAAAAATTCTTCTAAAATGGGAAGAAGCAAGCATTGCTCTATCTACCATCAAACACGGTGGAGGATGTCTGAAGATTTGAGTGTGTAGAAGTATTTCTATTTAGACAATTAAATGCTTTAAAATGTTGAAATCAAAGTAAACAAATTCGATTAATATTAACAATTTTATATTTCTTTGTAATTATTACAAATACAAAATTCAAACATGCATTTAAATGTAAGTGTAAAAACAAAACACAAAAATTAAGAGTATTAGAAAGCATTTGTAATAACGCCTTAAAATAAATAAACCTACAAAAAATTTATTAAAATATGGCAAAATTAAGTTTAAATAAGTTATATTTAGTCACTGGTTAAATGAACAAAAAACTGAAGTGATGATAGCTTATTCCTCTTGGCCCTTCTTGGCCGACCATTGCAAATAGTTTGGCTGTGTTGCAGCTTCATATTCCTGTACCAAGCAATCTACAACATCACGTGAATCATCTAATTCGGAAAGATCATCTTTAAAAATATCCTCACGACGAAACTGATCCAAAAAGGCACCACGTTTTTTGAGTTTATCGTACTGACTTAAGGCTCGTTCGAACAGTGAACAAATACTAGTATGATTGGCAAGCATAAGGCCTGAAACGCGATGACTACTCTGCACGTAGGGTGATGAACGTGACAACGCCACCTGTATACTTGTGGGACCCCATGGTATAAACTGGGCTAGTTTACGTTCTCGTATGCGTTGCAGAGATTTGTGTACTTGTGTGGGATCCACTTCGCCCTGAATGATATTCAATATGGATATATAGCAATGATGATTTGTCTTATCTGGACCAGTGGATACCATCATATTTTTTGGTTGCAATAAACGCCGCATCACATCCAGAACAGTAGTTTTACGTACGTTGACAGTTTGCTAAAATATATGAAAAATGAATGCCATATTTCAAGCAGTTTATACATGTTATAAACACAACTGAGATTTAAAATTTTTATAATATATACATACATACATAATTGGTCATTACAACCCTTGTCAGGATTACGACCTAGTTTCTCACACCACTTATGTTGTGTGTGTTAATTTTATACATGAGTGGCGGGACCTACAGTTTAAAGTCGACTCCGAACGACAGATTTTTGAGAAACTTTTCATGGCAATTTTATTTACTCTCAGAGTTTTTGCCAGAAATCTGCTGAGAGGAAGTCGCCGAAGAAATACATTTTGTATTTTATTTTGATGTCTGGCATAGGGCTCGAACCCTGGCTTTTCGTCTAATAAGCCAACACACTACCTACTAGACCACGGCGACTTTATAATATATAGTATTGTTTATGGGCAATTTTCTTTTTTAACTGATTAAGGTAATGCATAGATTCGAATGATTTTTTTTAATCGAAATTTATAATAACACCCTATTTCCTTCTGATAAATACAAGTTTATCTAGCAGTTTCTGCTGTTTAGTAAAATATAAAGAAACATCTCGCATACTTACATCATTGTCTGTTGTTAGCGGAGTGTAGCCAGTCATTAGGAAATGTAGTTGTGGTGTTGGGATTAAGGGAGCTGTCAAGCCAATTAAGTTATTGTTCATATACGAAGGATAGCGTAATGTTGTTGTACTAACTGACATTATGGTAGACACTAATGTATTAATTTGAGAAAAACTTGGATTTTGTATATGCAAACGATCAGTGGCTATACGATTTAAAGCAGTATTATCTAAAACCACTACACAATCAGCACAGCTTGTAAGACGTCTTAATGTCAACATAGAATTATAAGGTTGTACAACAACATCACTAATTTCATCTTGATTTGGAAAGACACTATATGTCTGTATAAGTTTCTTAGGGAAACGATCCGATAAACGTTCCATAATGTAGGAGCCCATGCCAGAGCCAGTACCACCGGCTATAGAATGACAAAGAACAAATCCTTCTAAGGAATCGCTGCCATCGGCCTCGCGATCAATAATATCAAATATTTCTTCCTGCAATTTTTCACCCTGACTGTAGCCAGAAGCCCAGTTATTGCCAGCGCCGCCTCCATGTTTAGACAAATAAACATTTTCAGGATTATATAACTAAAAATAAGAAAACATCTTAGATTTCAAACATAACCTTAAAACAGTGACCCGAAAGGACATTTACGACTGCTTACTTTGGCATACGGGGAACTCATTATGGTATGAATAACTCTAGGCTCCAAATCCAAAAGCACAGCGCGTGGAATATAATGGTCATCATCTGCTTGGTAAAAGAAAACATCCTTCCGGTCTACACCATCTGTAGCAAAGTCTTCCAATACTCCACTCGGTGAAATACCATGTTCTAAGCACAAACGTTTCCAAAACTCAAAACCAACTAAGTAAAATAAAAAAAATAATTTAAACTGCTGATTCCAAGAATGCCGCACCCACAAAATAAGGCGCTCAATTCAATTTTTTGGAACTGTCTTATAAAAACTTACTTTGGTTACCGCACTGGCCTAATTGTAAAGTAATTATTTCACTAGGCATTCTGTTATTTGTATTTTCCTTTAATTTGTTATGATTATCAAATACTTATAGACAATTTCCCCAAATATTTTTCTTGCAGACGGTATAAAATTTTAAAACAAACAACAAATGTTTCAATTAATACAGTATCTCTCAATGCCAACTGTTGTTGTAAACAAAATAATTTTAATTTGCTGTTATTGCGGTTTGTTTTAATTAAATTCGCTTGAAATTTTAGTTTTGCAGAATACGATAAAATGTTATCAATGTAGAGTGAATGTAGCATTAACACATAATAAAACAGGGCGAGTCAAAATTCGATGTTGTTTGTTTATATCAACTGTAAGATGTAAATTACATTAGGCAATTTTAATTGCGCGATTTTTTGTTGGTATGCTTTTCAACTTGTTTGCAAACAATTTTCCCATAACTTTTTTTTATAAAGAGAAACACATTTTTTATAAAGGATAAGCGATAACTTGGAGATAAGTTTTATGCACTCACAGCTTTTTGCTTAAGCCTATGAATAATGAAAATGTAAAACTGTGTAAAAGAATAGAATATAGTATCATGTTTGTTATCAATCCACTATGAATACTTGTTTTTGTGAAATAGTTTGGGGTTTATGTTTATAAAAGAAAGTTTAGCGATAAGGTGCATCAGTGATTGTCCTCTCCACCACCAATAATAGTGAAGTTTTCAATTCTGTTGTTAGTGAGAAATGTCTGATAAAAATATTAAATCTTTTGTTGTTTTTGATTTGGAAACCAATGGATTACCATGTCATCAATTCAATAAATGCTCCATAACTGAAATATCCTTATATGGATTTTCGGTAAATAATGTTTACAATGTAGGCATCGATACTAAGAAAATTCTCAAAGATATCGAGGCAGGGGTGAAAGAGCTTGTTGAACGTTCTCCAGAATTGCCTCGTTGTTTACATAAATTGACCATGATGGTAAATCCATTACGAGCCATACATCCAGACGCCGAGAAAGTAACAGGTAAGGCTTAGGAATATGATTCATAAATTTATTTGTGATAATAGGATTACACTTGTGATTGCTCATGATTTTTTAATAAGGGGACTTCACGTTTTACTAATGGTCATGTAATACGGACGTCACCTTTGATGCAAGTTTTATGCAGCTCATACACGTTGCGAGTGGTTGTACAACTTTATATTGTGTATTCTTAACTGATTGATTTGTCATTTTTGTGATTGCATTGGTAAGAAGTACTCACACGTATAGGGCGAGATGAGTTTGATGATTATGGCCCTAATCACACGAGGACAATTTTTAGTTGCACAATTTTTGGTCTTTTCAAATCACTCGGGATGAATATTAGTTTCGCATGAAATGTATACGTAGACACAGCTTTGTATGTATTAGTGTTTTTGCATTCTTTTGAGTTTTGGCTGATTTTTAAAAAATGTGCATGTAGTAGTTTTGTGCTGGTATTGTGGGGTTGTAGCTGGTTGAAACTTTACGCCACCAAAAAACCATTTTTTCACCTCTCTTGCCTATAAACAATCATTTTACGCCAGCACAATTGTTCTCGTTTGATTAGAGCCAATCAAAACACTTTTGATTTTTACTACCTGCGTTGCATACATCAAATATACAATGTAGTTTGAAGGTAAAATTTTGATGTGCAAATTTGATCAGTTAAATTTGATGTGACACCATGCGCCATTATATTGAATGGCTAGTTGGTTGTCGATTGGTTGGAGATCAGAAAATTTTGTTTTTCATTCAACCGACGAAATCTACGATGCTGCAATAACAATTTATGAGTAAATTTGGTTGAAAAAGAGAAACGTGTGAAGAAGACGACCAACCGTTAATTCAACTTGTTTTACAACTAATAGTAAAGTGAAGGGACAGCAGTATAAAGCCGACGATTCCTTTTTCGAATACAAGTTTGATATTTCGAATGGAAATTAATATAGTCTCAATAATTTACTTACTTAGTTGGCCATTAACTAACCGATTAACGGATTACGGCCTGTCGCAACACATCATTCCTCTGCTTCTTGCGTGCCTACGCCAGTTGTTCACATCAATCGTTGACCAAGCTTCCTCGATTTGGTGTACCAACGCATAGTTCAATAACATTCACTCCAATTTCGTTAAGAATTATGGTGCTATCGTTGAAAAAGCTCCACAAGTAATATTTCCAAATGTTACTATGTCTCATTTCCATTTTTTTAAATTATTTTAAACCGTTTAGTTATGAATATCAATTCGAGATAAATTACGAGATTATCAGTACATTTAATTGGGTCATATAAAAATTGTCCTAAATTATTTGGTTTGCATAACTTCTAAAAGACTAACATAACTTATATTTATAGGACCTTTAAACACCAAAAGAATTACGGAATTAAATTTTAAATATTATTGTGTAGTTGTAAATTAAATGTTGTAAAAGTAATTTTGTAATATTTTTTATTCACGAAAATATTTTTTAAAAACAGGACTTTCCAATGAGATGCTTGAACACGAATCATCGTTTGATAAAAATACTGCAGAATGTTTAAATAATTTCCTTAATCGTCTGGAGCATCCCATTTGTCTGGTGGCACACAATGGAAAAACATTTGATTTTCCAATTTTACGTTATGTTTACGACAGAATCGAAATGGTAAATGTTATCTATGCATTAAAAAAATAGTAAATTAATTTATAATGCTTCATATATAATTACAGTCTTTGCCGTCCTCAGTGTACTGTGTAGATTCGTTAAATATTTTTCGTGAAATCGATGAGAAACGTGAAAAATTAAAACCAGAAGAAGTAGCTGAAATTAAAATAGAAATCCAAGAAAATTTGTCGGAATTTTCCGTTACAAGTGATCCACTGGAAGAAAATGCACGTATTAATTGGCAAGCAAATAACGAGACTACCCCCAAAGTAGTAAATAAAACAAGCAAACGCAGTGTTGATGTAGCAACGTCTGGGGACTCCAATTTTTCAACCGTATTAAAGGAGAATCAGTCGAAAAGGTTTAAAGCTTGTCGTTCTTTGTTTTCGGATGATTTCACACCAAAAAACAAATATCCTAAAAAAGGAGAATATAAATTGGGCACGATTTATCAGCGTTGTTTTGCTGAAGAACCTAAAAATTTACATCGAGCCGAATCCGATGTGGAAATTCTAACGAAACTCATCTTACATTACGGTATGGACTTTCTTGCTTGCGCCGAAGAACGTAAGGAATTATTTTCTTCTATTCCTAAATTAGGCACTAGAATCCATTGACATATGTTTTTATTTTTGTATCATTTTGTAATTGATTTGAAATTTTTGATTTTAATGCATGTGACGTCAATAATTGATTGTAAATGTTAATATTTAATTAAGTTTTTGAAACGATTTTTTTTATACGCTAATTTTATTTTGTTTTTTGTATTTGTCAAAACAGATAACTTTCATGTGAAATTTTAAAATTTTAATTGTAATGTGCAATAGCTTTAAAAAAATATAATGAATAACGTTTAACCATTGATTTGGTAAAAATCTTTTTTACGTAGAATGTTTTTAGAAATATAAATTAAGTTTTATGTTCATTTACTGAAATACTGGTGGAGGTAACGGGTTAAATACTAATTATTTAATAATGATGGTATTGCAGAGAACATATTGAAAACAAATTAAGCTTTTGTTTTAATAGAAATTATGTTTCATATAGAAAATATTAGAAATACTGAAACTTAGTATAAATGTGCTTAAAATGTAAAAATGTTTGTTAGGAATTAATTTAAAATATTTTTTATACGATTTACAATTATATATCAAGTTATTAAGTAAATAAAGAAGATTCTCTTCACATAGAAAAAACAAATAAATAACGCATTATTATCTGAATCAATCATTTAAGTGGTAAACTTTCAGAGGAACGGCCTTCTTCAAATATTGATCCCCAGCACCATTAGCAGCTATTTCAGTCTTTTTCTTCAGCATAATCTAAACTTCTTAGCACCCTACCCCTTTTCAGGACGTATTGATTGACCCTTCATTCAAATATTCAGTTTCAGAATCATATTTTTTTTTCAATTTTGTTCGAAAGCTTTTCCAATATCTCACTTTCTGCATTGCTTTCATTAATTTAGGACGAAAATAATGATTATGTTAGTTTAGGTTAGGTTTGTGGACGTTCAACACCATGTTGGTAAGTATAATTACAGTCAGATATCATTGGACCCATTAGGATAGGAAGAGATAGAGAAAAAAAATTGCAAAAGACAACCATAAGACCAACAAAAAGGTTCAGCATTATAAACGCCAAGAGAGCGTTAATCTCGGCTTTCGGCAAAGCGTTCAATACCAATACTCATGGTAGTCAAAATCTTTTCTGGGCTGGACAGATACAGAGGAGGTGTTCTATGGCCTACAACTTCTCGACATCTCAGCATATCTGTCCGAGATACCTGATAGCGACCTTAATTCGCAATGCCACTAAAGAAACTCAATTGCCAATCTCAATGGCAGATTAATGTTCTGTTGTCTCTTTTTCTTCTTCGTCCTTACAGCTTCTGCAGAAGACATGGTGAGGTATTCTAATCACAAGTTCTATAATATTAAAAAGATAAAATCTGGCCCGATTTCTGTATATAATCATATCGAGTCAGATCTATGTAGTTATTGTATAAGTGGCTCTACAGAGGATTGCAAATCTAATGTATGAATTCAATAGAATTTTGTTTTGAACTTTGTTTTTCTTTGGTAGACCCCTCTGAAAGACCTATTGTGATACTACAATTAATATTCAACTCGGAGATCAAACACTCCCAGAAGAAACCAAACCAAGTCCAAAATAAATAGTACTATTGTAGAAATCTTTATATTAGAGAGCTTGGTCAAGGGTATTAAAAAGGGAGAAGTCAAAACATCATGGCAAGAGTAGGGAACTGATAGAAAGATAGTTTTTTCTTCCTCTGACCCACAGCTCCTGTAGAAGTCATTTCGGCATGCCTACCAAAAGGACAATGACTCCTAAGAATCACTATTGTGAAGTGAGGCGCTCAACTTTTTATCCATACTTGTTTAGCAAAGGCTAGAATATTGCACGCACCTTCTTGCTGCCAGCAAGATTGAACCTCTGAAATTATTGGAAAATTTCGAAATTTAACTGAGACAATCGGAGTACCTATGCCCTGTAACATGCCGGAGATTTCGTGCTCTGTATCGGTTGTGGGCAGCTCGTCAGCAATACAATTCCCAACGGTATCCCTATGTCCCTGAACCCATATAAGTGTTAATTTTGAATGATCTGAAATTGCTTAGAGAAATCCATGGCATTAATGGATAAGGACGGATGTTGAAATTACGTTCGTTAGGGAGTTAATCACAGTCTGTTCGAGTAAATCATGGGATTTTTAAGGAAACTCCCGCCACCCGTCAAACAACAGCCATAACAATTGCCTGGAAAATATTGCAGTGGTCAGACAACCTATGAGACATTTTAATATCAGAACTCTTATAAAATATATATCACAGCTTACTCTATCGAGCCTATGCATATACATATGTATGCATTAGTTAAGTATTGTATGCTTAGCACGATTGGTATGGGTGGGTAGAATAAATTTGAAAATAATTCAGACAAACTTGTATAATATATAGAGACTACTGTGCGCCAACATAACCAGCGTAATGATGACTTTCCACAACAGCGCTAAAGTCTCTGTTAGTCTTAAGTTCTTGGCATATGATAGTGAAGACGAAAGCATTGAAAATGGAGACGGAATAATGAAAGACGGATCAAGCACGAGATTGATAAGAATGTTATATAAAGTCGCCGTAGTCTAGATAGTGTGTTAGCTTATTAGACGTGGGGCCACGGTTCAAACCCTAGGTCAGACATCTCCAACAAAACGAAATAAGAAAAACAAATACCTGACAAATATCGGACATAAACTCTGGGAGTAAACAAGATTGTCATGAAAAAGTTTCTCAAAAATCTAACATTTGGAATCGACTTTAGCCTGTAGGTCCCGCCAATCATGTATAAAATTAAGACACACAACATGAGTGGTGTGAGAAGCTATGTCGTAATCCTGACTGAAGGGTTGTAAGGACTAATTATGTATGTACATATGTATGTATGTATGTTATGTAAATACGAGAAAGACCACAAAATCTAGATTGATGGTAAATAGGAGGAGTACCTAACGTAATGAAAAATTCGGAGCTCTGAAGTTTATAAGTCAAATATTTTAAGAATCTAATCAAGAGGGAGCTACAAATATTTGATCACATGCCAAGAAGTGATTGCAGTTGTCTGAGAAGTTTTGCATAATAAAATAAAACACAAAGTGACGTATTTTTCAAAATATTTCATTTTTTTATTTTTATTTGTTTGTTTTTGTTTTTTTTCTTTTCATTTATTCAATTCATCATTCATAAATTAGTTTAGTTTATTTTTATTATACTATGAAATTATTTATACTTAAATTTTAAATTAATTTTCATTTGCAATTTATTTTGTTTTTTTATTTATTTTAATATTTTTTGTTTTGTTTTTGTTTTGTTTTTATTAATAATAATTATTATTAATTTAATATAATAATTTAATTCGTCAATGTGACGAAAGTTGTTTTAAATGTCTGTTAATAACATTTTGTATATATCGAAAACAGACTTATTTAATTTATTTATATTTATTATTAACTTATTTTTATTTTTTTGTTTAAATTTTTGTAGGGTAGTTTATTAAGTTTTATTTCTTAAGTTTCCTTATTTCTCTTTTGTTTTTATTTCTGAATTATATTACATGAGTTAAGGAGAAATAATTGAAAACATTGAAATTTTGTTTAAATGGAGTATGTTCTCGAGTACAAGGTTAGGGGGACGGGTTGAGAGTGGGAAATAATGAGTTTTTTTTTTAATTTTCTTTTATCAACTAATTCATTATTTATTAACATTTAGGTGTTTTTCTTTTCTTTTTCCTTTATATTTTTTATATTTTTGAACTACTATTAATAGGGGGATTTTTGTTTTCTTTTTGTATAATTAATTTTTGTATGCCATGCAAAATATAAAAAATAAGAAAGAAAAAAAAAAAAATAAAATATAAAACAATAAAACAATTCCTTTTTTGTGTAGTTTTAACAACTATTACTTTATATATATATTTATATTTATTATACATAATTATTTAAATTTTTTTTCTTGGTTTTTTTGTAGTAACAATTGGTTTTTAATTTCATATCTGTTTTCCTTTTTTGTTTTGCTATTTTGAAATTGTTCTTCCATTTTTTTTAATTTTTAACTAAGTTTTGTTTTGTTTTTCTTTTTTGGAATATTTTTTTACCTTTTCATAATTGTTACTTAGTGTGTGATGTGTTTTCTTATAATTTTTTTATTTCTTTTGAATTTCAAAAATTTTATCCTAATTTTTTTTGTTTAAGTAATAATTTATAAGAGAAAGCTTAATAGTTAATAGCTTTAAAATTATATGTAAATTATATCAAAAAAGAGTTTTATAGCAAATTTTGTTTGTTTGTTACAAAATTTTTTTTTGTTGTTTTTTTATAGAAGAAAAAACTGTATTTGTTTTGTATTAAAGGTTTCCTTTTAAATTCGTATATATTTTGTTAAATTTTTTAAAATAAAATATAAACAAATGTCAGTCAGGGAGTAGTGAGCATAAATAAAACCAGTTTACTTTAATTAAAAAATTATTAAAATTACAACATAATCTTTAGAAAAAAGCAGCAGTGTTCTTCAGCTCACCTTTTCGAAATTTAAAAACATTGGTTTAAGTGAACATAACCTCTAAGTTCAACAATGGAACATATTACTGGAAGCTACTGAATGTACTCAAAAGGGCTTTCTTGATGATGAAGCAAGCATCACAATCATGTGAAAACATACACGTCCATGCAACGGTGTAAAGTTGGAAGTAGTATTGAAAAAAGCGATAAATGCTCTTTAAATCATCCATGTATGGGAACGGATGGTTCACTTCGCATACTTAACTTCCATGGCAAATAAAACAATGAACTTATACGTAGAGGAATGGCAAGTGTTCCATAGGGAAGAGTATGGCACTCTGTGTTAGGCATAGATGAGGAACTTATGAACAGTCTTGTTAGGACGAAAGATATGGCTTTTTTTTGTGTTCAAAACTGTCTTCTTTAAAATTGGTAAAACACCCAATGGGAGGACAGCGAAACAGGATACATACGTACATAATTGATCAGTCAGGATTACGACCTAGCTTCTCACACCACTTATGTTGTGTGTGTGTGCTAGTGGCGGGACCAACAGTTTATTGTGGACTCCGAGTTATTGCCAGAGTTATTGCCAGAAAACTGCAATAGAATAGAAGAAATATTTTTTCATATTTCGTTTTATTCGCGTTTTATTTGAACCGTGACCGCACGTCTAATAACTCAACACACTATCTACTAGATTACAGCGACTGCAAATAGTCAATAGCACGCTGAGCTTTATATTTTGTTTTTCAGGTTTAAGATGCTTTACGCTGCACTTGAAATTATACGAAGAATTTTGTGTTTTATGTCTTTGAATCTTTTCTACGCGACCAGCACATGCATAATAGGTAATAGCCTCAGTTCATGAATATGAAGGTCCTTAAAAGCATAAAATGTAAAATAAATAAAATTAACTTTGAGGATATATTCAGGATTTTATCTGACAATCTTGTTCGCTTCGGGCAATCAATCGATTTTTAATGGAAGCTGCTCTTAAATATAAAAAATATTTCTTGCTAAAAATTGTTAAAACATAGAAAAGAATTCGTTACATTCGAAAGGTGAGTGAGCTTTTTGAGATTATTTTTTAATTTTACATTAAAAATGAAAATTATAAAATCATGTATAAATAATAAAATAAAATCACTTCAATAAAATAAAATTTTATTGGCAGTATGTATATATATATTTTTTAATAAAATAAAATTAAATAAAATTAAATAAAATTAAATAAAATTAAATAATAGCAATATAAAGAAGATTATAAAATAAATGAAGTTTAAACAACCTTTATGTTTCCTAAAATACGTGTAAAAAGTATTGGTCTAGAGTTAGAGAAAATTGTCAAAGAAATTGGCTTATATTGGGAAATATGTATGTAGTATAAAACGCCAGTAAGTAAGGTTTTATCAAAAGGTCTAACGTATATATTAAACATATACGTTTATTACTTTAAGTTTTATATATTAAAATAAAGTATGTAACTATGTAGTATTTGTTGTCTAGGCTAAAATTTAAAAACCAAAAAAAAAAAAACAGTATAATGTAATTGGCCATCTACATATAGATGATAATATTAATTTTGTTTTTTTTTGTAATTTGGCTTTAGTTTAGTTTTAGTTTAAATTTAATAAAAAAATTAAAACAATAACATCTAATACTTCTAACTACATTGTGAAAAATATGTCTTATATAGTGAAAAAAAATCTTGATTTTCTTAAGCCGTAGTATAGACTTTTTAGTTTAGTTTTTTATTATTAACTTTGTTTTTATATTCAGTTTTCGTTAAAGTAATTTGTGGTTTACGTTCTTATTTTTTATTTTTTATTTTTTATTTTTAATTTATTTTTCTTCTTTTTTGAATAATAACTACTTACTTTATAATTGTTTCTATTTTTTGTTTTGTGGTTTTACGATTTTGTGTTGCTAAAATTCGATCTTATTTATGCAAAAGAAAAAAAAATAATTTTCTTTTCCTTTTTCTTTTTTTAAATATTAAATTGTTTTTTAGTTTCATAAAATTACAAGTATGGAAGAAATATATGTATGTAAGTAGATTTTAATTATAATTTTAGAATAGTAAGTATTTTTGTATTAAATCCATGCTGCCGGTTAAAGTTTTGAATACTTTTTTCTTTTTCTTCTTGTTTTTTGTTACAATAATTAAAACAAAAAAAATTAACGGCAGTGTTTTTCTTTTTTTATTATATGTTTTCTTTTTTTATAACTTTTCTTTATGTAAGAGGTAGGCTTTTATTTATTTTCTTTTTTTTGTTTATTAAAAAATATAATTTATTTTTTTACAAAGGGATCTCTTTATTCTTAAAATATATAATAATTATTAATTATTTTTGTTTGTTTGTTTTAGTTTACAATTATACACATTAGGTGGGTTTTAATAGTTGGGAAGCTTGTTTGAATATTTAGTAAACTGTAGTTAATTTGTAAAAGAAACAATGAAATTATTAAAAAGGATTTCTACATAAAAATATAGCATAACATTATGAAATATCACATTTTTTATATATTTTTATAAAAATAATTTACTGAAAATCAATCATTCAACATTTGCTCACACATGCAAAGTAGGACAACTCTGTTGTAGATCTGAAGATAAGCATTAGAAGAATCTAAAGAATGTAAATGACTACAAATAGTTATCAATCATTCTCTCTATGAAGATCTAAATTGTTAAATTTAGTAATTTAGTAAAGGTAACGTAGTGTAGTAGTTAAACGGCTTGTCTACGACCCTAAGCAATTCGAGGTTGAATCAATTTTCATAGAATTTTAAAATCAAAAGGGCTGCGCTGGTAGTCTAGTGGATAGTGTGTTAGATGGTTCTGGGTTCGATTTCCACCAGAGACTCTGGTTTGTTGCACTACACCGAGCATATGGGCGAAATATATAATTAGACATAATTTGTAATTGTATTGTAATTAATGGATAAAATAAAAATAAAATAAAATAAAAATAAAATAAAAAAATAAATAAAATAAAATTGAAAGAATTTAAAACACAGTCCGACAATATTTCAGAAAAGTAAATAACCATACTATACTTTTCACCAGAAGTTTAGAATAGAATTATAATTTCTCTATTTCCCTGGGTTTACGAGATACGCAAATACACATATAATTGGTCTTTACTATCCTTGGTCATACATATACCTTCATTACGATCCAGCTTCATATACCATTTACGTTGCGGTTATTAATTGTTCATAAAATAAATAACTGATGCAACAAGGTTGGTTTTAATTGGTTTATAAATTACGTACTGAAAGCGTAGTCATTATTTACAAGAATACGGAAGCATATCGTATTACCTAACAATTAAAAAACGACATGAAATGTTTTAAGGATATGCTGATTTGAATACTTCGAAATCCTATCTTTTTTCAGAAATAAATGGTTTCTATTCTGGCAGTAAATTACACAATAGAGTCTCCACAAGATTCGTTGCATATAATAGTGATACATTAGGATAATTAATGACTTGTCTAATACGATTGTAATAAATAAAAAGTATCCTACATCGTATGAACTATCGTAGAAACTCCTTTGGACTATATTTTGGGGCCATTGTTTGTGCAGACAAAATCTATCTAGACTCAGTTTAAATACAGTTGGATAAGGTACAGAGACTAGTGTGTGTTCGTATAACAGTGACCATGAAAACTTGCTCTACCGTGAATCAGAGAATCACTTTTAGATTTAAGTCCTTTGAATATAATACTAGTTTATGATTATAGCAATAAGAGTCAAGTCTTATGCGAGACCTAACAAATCGAATGACTCATAGCTCCCTTCTTAAATGTCATCTGACCACTCTATAATTTTGGAAAATGCCTTGCAGGGAGATTTATTAATAAAAGTTAATGTGGCAACGTAGAGGTTATATATTCTGTAAAAAGAGGAACCATTCTGTTGTATACGGATGGGTCAAGATCAGTTATTGCGACAGGAACAAAGATCCTGCCTCCAGAATGATATATGTATTATTGATATTCTGGGGAATTATGCTGGTATCATTCTAGAAAAAGTTCATGTCATCGAAAGATGTTTAAATTCAACTTAGGCAGGCAGTACATAGGATGTGACAAAACTATCTGAAAGTTCTTCGCGACCTAACAAATCGAATGACTGACAGCTCCCTTCTTAAATGTCATCTGACCACTCTATCATTTTGGAAAATGCTTTGCAAGGAGATTTATTAATAAAAGTTAATGTGGCAACGTAGAGGTTATATATTCTGTAAAAAGAGGAACCATTCTGTTGTATACGGATGGGTCAAGATCAGTTATTGCGACAGGAACAAAGATCTTGCCTCCAGAATGATATATGTATTATTGATATTCTGGGGAATTATGCTGGTATCATTCTAGAAAAAGTCCATGTCATCGAAAGATGTTTAAATTCAACTTATGCAGGCAGTACATAGGATGTGACAAAACTATCTGAAAGTCAGGCTGTCATTCGTGCATTCCGTGTTTACGAATTTAACTAGAAAATAGTATGGAACTGCCTGGGTCAGCTTGAACAGCTAAAGAGTCAACCTCTGTTAGGTCTCAGGTTATGTGGAAGCTCGTGGTAATCAACAGACAATTGAACTGTAGAACTTTATGGGACTGCCTGGGGAAGGTACATCAGCTAAAGGTGGGTATCTGGTTATGTGAAAATTCGTTACAATAAACAGAGAGATGAACTGTAGAACATTTCTATGGAGTGGAAAGAGTTGTTTTGAAGGATATATTTAGCAAAATATATAGAGAGAGAGGCAGAGTCTGTTAACAAACCAAATGGGTTTGTGGCAGTCTAAACTTTTGTTAAGTAATTACAATAGAACAGATTTTAGTTATGACTGTTCAGAAATATTATGGGCTTACTGATTGACCTTTTGACAGACAGATAGCAGACTAGAAGAACAGAGTTGTTCAGTATAGAGATCGTGTTGAATCCAATATGTAGATTCTGTGACGATGAATATGAATAATAAGAACAATTATTTGAACCTAGGCGTCTTCATGAACCTCAGAAGGAAACAGCTACAAGCAAATATTTGTTAAAAATATGCAAAATTTAAAATTTCTTCAAACCCTTACTTGGTGTGAAATTTCGAACACTAAAATAAAATTAAAATATAAGAGGATGTTTCCCCCCACAAAATTTTTGAAGGCTCAAACTAATATTTGCCCAAATTAATTACCTCAAATATTTGCCTATTCTGACTGTTTATTTGGTTCACACAAGAACTGAAAACAATAGTATTTGAAAGATTGAATTCTTAAAGAAAGACCGCATTGGAACTAAAAGTAGGTGGACTAGCTTACATTATTTAGTAGAATAAACGGTTGTATTTTAACAGTTAGTAATTATTTAATATTTCTTTAAATTAATTCTCAGTAAATTATTTTCATTTTGTTTTTTTATATAAGGATTTTAGGATCATTGAAAAAAATAAAAATAAATGAAGGAAATATTTAACCCCAGCATGGATTTAGATAGTGTGTTGTAAGTTCATATTTGCATTTGTTTTTCCACTCTTCTTCCACTTTTTAACAAAATTTACAATAAACCTATTAATTATATATTTTGTTTTTAATTTTTTTTCGTTTTTTGTTTCCTTTTTATTTTTTTTTTATAAAAAATAATTTAATTTAAATTACTAAATATTTTTTTATAGGTATTCTTTACCTTCAACTAATTAGGTGTGTTTGTGTGTGTGTTATTTTAACAATTGATTTAAAAGAAAAAATATGTTTAAATTTGAATTGTTGCCATGCAATAATATCTGGGTAATACCAAAAAGCGAAATGTTTACATTTTCATTGTAAAGATTGTCTCATAATTTCTCACTGTCTTACTGCCTTTCATATGAGATATTGGATCAGGTCAATTAGTAACAACCAGTTTTGTATTAAAAAGTTTTGCTTTTGTATCGGTTTAGGATAAGGTATGTAAAGTGTATCCTGGGTATTTCTTATATTGTCCTTCAAAACAATGTTGCCTATACCATTAATTTTTGACATCAAAGAGTTGTTATACTTTTAAAAAGCTTAGTAATTCCTTTTTGGTACTCGAATTACTAGAAGACACTTGAGAATACAAGAAAAAATTAAATTTCAAAAAGGGACAGTAATTTAATCCTTTATTGATTTAAGTACAGAAATGCAAAATTCACGATAAAAATTGCTCTCTTGAAGATGACGTCGTTAAGTTTCAGTAAAATGAAAAACGTTAGGATTAGTTCACTTTGAAAGCAAAACTAATGGCCTCAAATGTTGTAAATCTAGCCTCAATATTTAACCGTCATATATGTTACGTTTTCGTCGCCTTTCCATACATACGCCTTCCAATACATAATTGGTCATACAACCTATCATTTAGGATTACGACCTACACACACCACTTATGTTGTGTGTGGTAATTAGATACATGAGTGGCGGGACCTACAGTTTAAAGTCGACTTCGACTTTTTTTTATTTATTCTCTGAGTTTTTGCCTGATATCATCATATCGTTTTGTTGGAGATGAACCGTCTGATAAGCCTACACATACTAGACTAGACTAGACTAGACTACGGCGACAACCAAATTTGGACTATCCCAGAATACATACTCTCTGATCGCACATACCTCCGCTTGGGAACTTATACTATGGTAAGCTATCCGAAAACAAAGTTTAGTGTGGATTTTCTATACAGGAGCCCTTAGCGTTTTATCTCCAAGTTTAAAGTCATCCGTGTAGCAGTTTCGCATTAAACGAGTATCCATCTAGTGTCCCTATTAAATGTTGGTGATAGTTTATAATCCTGACTAAAGTATTGACCAATGACCAATTAAGTAAGATACAAATCTCGCTTTGGTTAACTCATTCCCCCAGAGTCTGGGGGAATATATGCTACTAAACTCTACCGTAAAGTGCTAAATTTTTTCTGTGCCTATTTCAACATCATGTGTAAGACAGTTTTTTAAAGGAAAATGAAAAATGAAAATTTTAAATCGGTTGAAAATTTTTGATATTTCCCAGCTTATTTTGTTAAATTATTATTAATTTTTATTGTAGATTGTTGTTTTTATTTTTATATTTTTGTAGTATTAACGTTTTACTAAAACTAATACTGTTAGTTTTAAATTTAAATTAAATGTTGCACCATTAGAGAATATTTTAATTTTTTTCTTTTTTTGTTGTTGTTATTTTACTTTTAGGTTTAATGTCTATTATAATGTTTAACAATATTTCTTTTATTTTAATTTTTTTTTGGTATTTTTTTGTGTTTATTTTTAATTAAAAAATCAATATAAATATATGCTCATAAAAAATATGTTCATTTTGTTTTATTTTTTTTTTTATCATTTTGTATCATCATTTTCATACTTTTTGTTGCCGTTGCGCTCCCTTTATTTTTTTGTGTGAATTTCGTCTTTTCATTAACTTTCTTAGTATAAGATCGTAATTCTTTACGAAAATATTTAATTAAGAATAGATCTTATATTTGTCTCGTTCTACCTGCTTTTATTTTTATTTTATCTTTTATTAATTTTCATTTTGTTTTGTTGGAATATAAGAATAATATAATTAAAGTAGTTTGCCTTGTTGTATTTTTTACTGTTACTGTAAGTGAATTTTTAAAAGTATTTATTTTTATTATTTTTTTATTTTAAAAATTAAACGGTTTCATTCAGAGTTTTTTGTTTTGTTTTTGTTTTCATAATCTGTAAGTGTAGGAACAATCACTGTCTATTTTTTTTTATCATTTATCATTTGGTATTTATTATTTATTTTGTCTAAATTAATGTTTTAAAAATTATTTTTTTAATTTTAATATATTTTCATTATTTCTTTTTATTTTATTTTTTAATCAACTAAATTGATATTTTTGCTTTCCTTATCGTTTGTAATTATTGACCTAAATTTTTTACTTAAATTAATTTTTATTTTTAATAAATTACTTTCATTTTGTTTTAAACAGTTTTTTATTTTTAATTTTTATTTTTTCTAACTGATTTTTATTTTGAATTTTTAAACGGCAGTTGTAAGAATTTGTTTTAATTTTTTTATCCTTTTTTGTTTTTTGTTTAATATTTAATAAACCTTTTCATTATTTCACGTGTATTTTTTATTCCTTGTTTTTTTTTTGTTACTCCTTAAAAACTATTTAACAGTTTAAATTTAATTTATAACTAATTAGTTTTATTAATTGTTTTTGTTTTTGCTTTCCATATATGCTATGCTCCTGTCGTTATCTGCCTTTTATTACCATCATCATCAGCCATCCATTCATCCGTTTTTATTTCCTATGGTACTATAATGTATAGTAAAATTGTTTTAAATTGGTTTTTTAATCTATTTTTAATTTATTTATTTTTGTTTTGTTTTTATTTTCCTTCTTTTCTTCTTGTAATTTCTCATTAAAAGGGTCTTTGGTTTTTGTTATTAACAAAAATAAATATTTTTGAAATTATAATTAAATTGCAGTATCCTTGTTAAGTGTTGTTGCTATTGTGTAGCTTTTATTGCACAATTATATGGGGTGCTGACAGTAAAACTGTCACTGTTGCTATTATCGTAAATAGGGTAAAAACAATTAAACAAAATCTGTAAAGAAAATAAAAAATATAAATTTAATATCATAAATTTTTTTTGCAATAAAATTATAAGTTATACACGAGATATGCTGTTCCAATGAAACTGAACATCTAGTATGGCTTTCCCCTGACTAGCGTACATAAACGCAGTATACTCCCGGTAATGTGAATTTACAATAAAGAGATCTCTCCAATACAGTTTAATCATTCTAAGATTTGAAGTCGCCGTAGTTGGCTTATTAGACGTGAGTCCACGGTGAAAACCCTATAAAAGAATATTTCTTCAGCGACTTCCTCTCAGCAGATTTCTGGCAAAATTGCCATGAAAAGATTCTCAAAAAGCTGTCGTTCGAAGTCGACTTTAAGCTGTAGCTCCGCTGGTTGTAAGCTAGTTTGAGAAGCTAGGTTGTAATCCTGACTGAAGGGTTTGAATGGCCAATTATGTATGTATGTATGTACGTAAATTCTGCATAATAATTGTTTGAGTTCTCTTTCGTAGACGATAATGATATACAGAGGCTTTGCGTTAAGCATTCAATTTGCCTTATGTTGTTGTACTACTTCTGTATCAACGAATTTACATGGAGAGCTCATATAGACAGCATCTCTGGAAAGGTCAGACATGCTATAATGATATCCTTGGATGGAAATGTATATCATGATGGTCAGACTAATAGTGATCTATGTGACCATTGTCTGGGCAGGCAGAACAAATCTGAAAACTGTTTAAATGGAATGGCATAACAGGAGCAATGAGAGCCTACAGCGGCATTGGAGGTTCTGTTAGATTTAAATCCACTGCATATCATCATACCCAAAACCAAAGCTTTGGAGTCTATGGTTAGATTGATGGTAGACAAGTCTAACGTGAAATTCATTAGAGGATTTCGGGACCTAAGAAATCTTTAATTGTCCCTTGGACTGAACCAGTAGACTTTATGACTTTGGGAAGTGCTTCGCAGCTGCATATTCCCTTAAAAGAAGGACTATTGTGTGATATACGGATGGATAAAGAGCGGTTCTTGGAATAGGAGCAGAAATTCTTGTTCCCAGAACAAAATATTTCGAGTCTAAGGTGATACCCACCAGATCTTTAAAGCGAAGAGGTGTGCTAATTTGAAGTTAGATTCGAAGTGCAAAAGACAGAACATAGCAATAATACCTTGTGACGTTAAATCGAAGATAATACGGACTGTCTGTATGAGCAAGGTAGTGAGAATAAGGTTAACATCTGCTGGGTCCCAAGTCATGTTGGAATTTTCGACGATAAGAAAAAACGAACAGAAAAACTTGCAAGGAGAGGAAACTTCCAGAACGTTAATGGGGCCAGAATTCTTCTATAGAGTGAGGTGGATGTATGGTAATGGATGTTCAGCGGAAGGGAAGATAAACTGGGTTTGAGACAATCAAAACTTCTGTTGGAATACCATGAGGTTAGTAAGAGATCTTTTGAGAGGGCACTAATATTGCTTCGAGTCCAACATACATATATATTCTGTAACGATGGGAATAAATCATCATAACACATTTTTGCAACCCATAGGGCACTAATTCATCTCAGTAAGAAACTCCAAGCTGCATATCAGGTGCTAAGCAGGGAATTGTCATTGTTGACACTGAGCAGCATCGTGGCATTTGTCAGGGCATTAGTCTTTGAGAAGATTCTGTACAAAGTTTGAGGAGAGATTGTATTGTCGTAGTACTAAGGAACATTTTCACAACAACAATAATAGGTGAAACCGGTGTATCAAGTTTCCGGCTGTACAATGCAGAGACTCAGGTCCATATCTCCCAAAACATGCAAAGTCATCAGAAAAACTAACGATAGGTGCAAATATGAATTAATTACCCCTTTCAGGTTGTAGATTTTTTGGCGAAAAAGGAATTACCAGGCAAAGCTCTATAGCTAATATAATCAGAATTGCACCTGAGTCAGACCTCAAACAAACGTACGTAGATAATGTCTTCAAAAGATCAAAATGCTCTTAAAATTACAAACATGTATTACGGCCCTATGCTCCCTAGAGGAGTAAGAGGAACATATATATATATATATATATATTACAGAAAAGGTTTTCAATCGAGAAAATAACTTGACTGCAAGCAAAAAGAGTATCTTGTCCAAGTGAGTACCTTGTCTGAATTAGAGATTCGACTCGATTGGAAAACGATTGAAAATCAAATGTATTTTTGCCAAAGAAAAAGCCAGTTATACTTATTTTTTATTTGAGATTTTTTAAAGCTAATTTTTATTATGAGTGTTAAACATATTACTTACCGATCCACAACCATTGCCGCGAATTTCCAATCGCTTATTAGTTCAGCCTCATCATCAGCTTTACGCATGCGCGCTGTTATAAATTGTAATTCTTTAAGAATCAAATGTAAATCCTTATGATTACAGCCAATGGCATTATGATGCTCTTCCACCGTCGTTGGACGACCAAAACTCCTATTTTATTGTTGTTTTTAAAAAAATAAAAAAAAGGAAATAAAATAATTAAAAATATGAAGATATGGGGTTACTTTCAAAGAAAACTTTTATTTTTTGTTTAACATACGCTGATGAGCCAATGGCTGTCTGTGACCCCGATACTGTATGCCGAAAATCATCATCAATATCTAAAACATTGGCTAGTAATGACTTGGAAGAACGCTCTTTTAATTCTAATTCTTTCATGCGATTCGTTAATAAAATATGTTTTCTAGTGATTTTACGTCCCGGACGACTCATACGTAAAATCCATGGCAGCCATTGTAAAAAAACCGAACGTATCTAAAGGGAAATATGGCAGTTGAAACATTATTATGATTGAATTTAAAAATATTAAATAAAAAAAATAGAATTTTAGTTTAGAAAGAAAGGTTCACTTACCCAAGGTGGCATTTCATGTATATCTGCTGTGCGATGATGGTAATTTAATACCACCACCGTTAGGACCACAGAAGATGCAACCATAAACATAATACAATTGAAATAGGTACCTAGGGAGTTATTATTATTGTTTTTTTTTCGTTTGGTTTGTTTGTTTGTTATAAAAACACAGATTCAAAAAAAAAATGAAATAGAAAAAATAAAATTTTATTAAAGTTTTTTTGTGTAACAGTAAA
Organism: Sarcophaga variegata; assembly: GCA_932273835.1. Taxonomy (NCBI): domain Eukaryota; kingdom Metazoa; phylum Arthropoda; class Insecta; order Diptera; family Sarcophagidae; genus Sarcophaga; species Sarcophaga variegata. The sequence goes on along the minus strand of OW026361.1, from coordinate 21,860,585 downwards.
CGTTATTAACACACACACAGACACAACAAATGTACATAGACAACTTATGGAAATTTGAAAAAAAAAATTATTTAAAAATGTTGGTATGTCAGTATGTAATTTTATTATTTTAAAAAAAAAAATTTATTTTTTTTAACTGTAACTACTAAAAGGGTGTGTTCGAATAGAGTGAGTGAAAGGTGTTTTAAGTGATTTTTAAATAATTTTTAAAATAAATTTTCAATGCGTAATTTTCAATAAAACGCGGTGTTTTTAAAATTGTTTTTCTTATTGATGCTCATGCTATTTAATTTTACTCGAGCAAAATAAAATTTCATAATTAAAGAGAAAAGTATATGCTAAGAAGAAAAATAAAAAAAAATAAAAAAATTATAGATTTCACAAAGAACTTATTATTAAAATATTATTTTTCTAAGCTCTATCTGTGAAATTATTTATCATTTATTTAATGAACAAGTTGTACACATCATAAAATTATTTCATCGAAATGGGTGTTCTTTTCGCACTCTTTGCCCATTTAACGGTCGACATAGTCGTTCTGCCAAGCAAACTATATGCATCTGATAGATAAATTCTAGTCCACTGGTTCAAAAACCTACCGACCCGCACTCAATATATGCCAAAATCTGCGTTTGATTACGCATCGCTCACAATAATTCAGCCTTTCGTAGACCATAATTTCGCGAAACTTTCATTGTGACTTGGGTTTGCACCCGTACAAAAATCAAAAAATCCAGAAACTGAAGGTAAACGATCACAGAGGAGTGGAGCTGAGTGAGCTCAGTAGCAGTTGAAAAAAAAAATCGTCTACAGCGACGAGAATCATTTCGGCCATTCATGCCTCCACCTAGAGAAACCGTAGCGGACGTTAAAACAATGTTATATTCCATACATTATCGCATCAATAGGCATTTCAAATGAATAACAAGTTTCGATATTATCTCGTGCTATAAACACAATAAACGCAATGCAGCAAACGCAGCAATCTCTCAAAAATATAATACATGGGTGCATATGGAAATGATTATTTTAAAGGCAGCGCGACAACAAAGAAAGAGTTTGTTGCTTTGTATTTAGGCTAATCCCTATTTTTTTGAAAGAATTAATGCTAACAGCGAGAGGATTTGTGCTGACAATGAGAGGATTAGTGCTATCAATATAATAACAAACATGAAAATAGAGGTTTTAAAAAGGCGGAGTATGAAATATAACGCGAAATAACGCGTAAATGGCAGCATTTATAAAGAATTAATGAACTGTTTATTTTTAATTTGTCTTGCTTATGCTTTGCTGCTGCTGTCTTCGTTATAATTAAGGCGCATGCAGCGTACCTTAAGCTGTAATTGCAGAATTGCTGCGTTGCGTTTATTGTGTTTTATAGCATAACACACACTTTATTTTATTTAAATTTAAAGATTGGCAAATTGTTTAAAGAGGGACAAATAATAATTTCTTTTTAATTTCAGATATTTTTATAATTTTCTGCAACATTCAATAATAAGTTCTTTGTTTATAAAAACAAAAAAACTTGTAATAATTTAATTAGTTTTCCATTTGCATTGTAACTACACTCTACTTACTTCATGCATTATAGAATCATTACTATTCGATTAAAATATCTCGTATATTGAATGAATGATTAAATGAATAGAAATAAATTATAATAATGAGTCAAGAGTTTGAATAAATGTTAATCTTAGTTTTAAAAAGATCTATTTTTTATATTAAAAAAATCGTAAAGTTAATATTTTTATAAAGTTATGCTAAAAGCTAACAAATGAATGAACTTTAATTTATTTAGTAGTAGAATTATGAAGAAAAAAACATTATCGGAAAGTCATTTTTGATATTTGGAAAAATTTTGTAATATTTGGCAAAAACACTACGTTCTTGGGCCATTTCAATAAGTAAGGGCAAGTAGTAGTGGTTATATTAAGAGTTTAAGTATAAAAAGCTGCTGCTGTTTTTAATTATCTTTTATTTAATTAATTTATGTTTTAATATTTAATGTTTTACTTAATTAATGATTTCGTTTAAATTGTTCAATGATATGAATTTATGTTTAGAATTTATTTAGTTTTGATTACGTATTTAAATTTTTCATCTTTAATTTAATTTATTTGTTTAAAGTTCGTGTAATTGTGTTGCAATGCTGCAGTTCAGTTTAACAAAAAAAAAAATATTTTAAAAATAAAATTAAAAATATTTAGTTACCTAACAAAATTACTATAAAAATTAACAATAAAGTTCCACTTTTGAAGCTTTCTATTATATTTTTAAATTTGAAATATTTAAGCCGAAAAGTATGTTATAAAAATATTTTATATTTATTGCCTCAACATATGCTAGTTGTTTTAGAATTTTGAACACAGATAACACTGATAATTTGAATTAATTAACACCGAGTATTGGTTTGAAGATTGGCCTTGAAGACAAGGAATAATCATTATGGCGGAAATCATGATAACAGATGCTGTTATTGTTATTTACAATCCTTAACTACCATCAGACATGTTAGCGGAACATGTCACACGACAATGAGATTAAGCACGAAAAGAACAGAAAAAATTATGGAGCTGTATTAAAGCCTTTGGCATAATTGATCTGAATCGCTATATTGGCCGCAGGATACTTGAACCCACTTTCGATCCTTGTTTTATAAAGAAATTACCTTCCAAACAACATCCTTCAGGAACCCGGTTGCCTTAATGTGATTTAGGATGAAATAATGGCTGGAGAGAGAGGAAGGTAAGATAGTCTAGTAGAAAGTGTGTTGGCTTATTAGACGTGAGGCTACGGTTTAAATCCCAGTTTGGGCATCTCCAACAAAACAAAATATCTAATAATATTTCTTCAGCAGAGTTCTGGCAAAAACTCTGAGAGTAAATACCACGAACAGCTGTCTCAAAAATCTGTCATTCGGAGTTGACTTTAAAATGTAGGTCCCACCACTCATGGATAAAATTTACACACACGACATGAATTGTGTGAGAAGCTAGGTCGTAATCCTGACTAAAGGGTTGTAAATACCATAGTAGAAGAAAATAAGGTAGTTTCATTCTCTATTTATTTTTTAGAATTCACTATCTGACATGCTTAAGGATTTTGACGTTTTCGTTAAAATAATACTACCATATTAATTTTAAATTTCCCCCATTTTAAATTTTTTTAAAAATTAATGAAAATTTTTTAAATACTAGCCCAAATTACGTGTTAAACTTGTTGGACTTAACCAATATAAATTTAGATATAAAAATTGTTAAAAGGTTTTATTTTGGACGAACATTTTTTCGTCCTTAAATATACTAAATTATAAATTACATATTTTTTATAAATAATTTATTGAGAATATGTAACAAAATTATAAATATGGCAACGCTACATACAGTATTCCACGGTTAAATACCTCACTAATAAATCCAAATCTTTTCGGGTATTTATCCGGGGAAGGCATTTAAACATCCACGTTTATTTACCCCACAGGGGCAATTATACGAACACGCTTAAATACATTTTAAAGAGTAATTATCCGAATACATATACATTTCGTTTTTATAGGCAGCAATTGAATAAAAAAACCAGAATTATAATTCAACTAAAACTTTTTATTAATTAAAAATTAATGTTACAGAAGAACTAAAACAATAAAACAAAAAAAATCGATTTTTATAACAAAACAAAAACAAAATATATACATACATACATAATTCATATAACATGTAGTAAAAACTAATATGTTTTTTATAAAGGTATAGAACTTTAAGTTGGCATTACTTTTCAAGATGGCGACCGATTTAACAGCTGTCAAGTGATTTATTCTCAGTTTGGTTTGGCAATTCATCATGAATAGACTCACGCCTGAACAACGCTTGCAAATAGTGCAATTTTATTTCGAAAAAAATAATGGTTCTATGCGGAAAACGTATCGCGCACTACGTCCATTTTATCGTCGACAAAATCGTCCATCAGAGCAGTTAATTCTATTAACCATGGAACGTTTTCGCACCACGTTTACTCTTATTGATAACTCGCATCCCCAGAGACGATGTACGGTGCGTACAGAAGAAGCTATTGCTGCTGTAGAGCGTAGCATTGAGGAAAACCCGAATGAGTCCATCCGCCATCGAGTACAGGAATTGGATCTGTGTCCATCCACTTTATGGAAGATTTTGCGGAAGGATCTTGGTTTGCGTGCTTACAAAATCCAACTCGTGCAAGATTTGAAGCCAAACGATCATCAAGTAAGGCGTAGATTCGTCGAATGGGCCCAAAACGAGATTACCATTGTTCCCGATTTTCGAATTTTGTTTAGCGATGAAGCGCACTTCTGGTTGAATGGCTACGTCAACAAACAAAACTGCCGCATTTGGAGGGAAGGTAATCCTCAAGTGTATGTGGAAACACCGTTACATCCAGAAAAACTGACTGTTTGGTGCACTTTATTGCCTGGTGGAATCATTGGTCCGTACTTTTTCAAAAACGATGGTGGCCAGAACGTTACAGTCAATGGTGATCGGTATAGAGCCATGATTACTAACTTTTTCAATCCTGAATTGAATAACCATGATGTCCAGGAGATGTGGTTTCAACAAGGCGGCGCAACATGTCACACAGCTCGTGCCACAATAGATTTATTGAAAGACACGTTTGGTGACCGCCTAATTTCACGTTTTGGGCCTGTGAATTGGCCTCCAAGATTTTGTGATTTAACACCGCTAGACTACTTTCTGTGGGGCTATGTAAAGTCATTGGTCTATGCGGTAAAGCCACAAACGCTTGACCATTTGGAAGACAACATTCGCCGTATTATTGCCGATATACGGCCACAAATGTTGGAAAAAGTCATCGAAAATTGGACGTCCAGATTGGACTACATCCGCGCCAGCCGTGGCGGTCATATGCCAGAAATCATATTTAAAATGTAATGCCACAAGATTATCTTCGGATAAATAAAATTCATGTCAATCGAATAATCCATCGTTGTTTTATTGCAACTTAAAGTTCTATACCTCTATAAAAAACACCCTTTATGTATTAACTTTAAAAAATAATAAAATACTGATGGTCAATTATTTAAAATATTCAGTTATTTTAGATTACGACATATTTAACATTTCTAGTTACGGAATATCGTCGTAAAACATCAAGTGCTATTAAAGCCTCTTTAAAGTTGGATTGGCGGAGCTTTCTTCACAAAGAACTTCGTCATCTGATGAATCTCCACCGTTTTCATTTAGGAGACTCTGAAGTATTTCTGCATCTGATAGTAAGCCATAACATTGAAGGTTTTCATCGCATTTGACATATTCATTAAAGTTGTCTGGTGAAATATCAGCTTCCATAAAGTTTTCCTGAATTTCCTCTACTTTTTCTGCTGGTTCACCAGTTGTGAATCCTGCCTGATCTCGATTTTATTTTATTTAACCTTAAAATATCTATCTGTATTTATCTGTATTTAATAAATACCTTACGAAAACAATTAATAATGGTATCTTCTTTCACAAGCCACCAAGCTCTACAACACATCTAAAATTGTTATCGATTTTAAAAATTCTTGTAATTTTAATCCTTTCTCCAATAATATTATTTGCTTTCTTATAATAATTTGTCGATAATTTGATTTAAATGAATGAATGATGCCTTGGTCCAGAAGCTGTATTAATGCGGTTGTATTCGGTGGGAGAAACTGTACGTTCATGTTTTGCAAATCCACTGCGTTGTCTATGAACAACACAATTTTTCTATTTTGTTTCGACATTTCATTGTCTATTTGTTGCAGGATGGAATTCCACAAAGTATTGGTCATCCATGCATTTTGGTTTGAGTAGTAAGGATTTAAAACAACGAGGCTTCCGATATTTACCAATTGCAAAAACTTTTTTGTATGTTCCTACAAAATTGCATACAAATAGTAAAGTAACTCGCTGTTTTTCAGATTCATGACCTCTGACTCTTTCTCCTCTATAGGACAGAGTTTTGCTTGGTAAAACCTTGTAAAACAGGCCATTCCCATCAGCATTAAATATATTTTCAGGAGTATAGTTTTGAAGGAGCGATAAAACAGTACTGCCTCCTCTATAATTTCGAGCGCTTTCCTCGTCATTATCTTTACTTTCTACATGTATCTTCGTAAACTTTAAGTTTTCTCTTCTCAGCCATCTCCACAACCAACCGCTGTTTGGTTCAAAATCTGAATTCATTTTTACAGCAAACTCCTTTGCTTTGTTCATTACCATTTGGCTGGAAATAATAGCATTTTCTTGGCGCATTTGGTTAAACCATATAATAAGAGCATTTTCAACGTCTTCATGGTTGGATTTTCGGTAGCGTTTTAAATCCACATTCTTATTAGAATCTGCAATAGCACGAATTTTGGATTCATTTCTAATTATTCTATTGACCGTGGAAATGTCGCAATTAAATTGTGCAGCCAGTTGGTGTTTTGTTTAGGTACTTTGGGTAGAAAAACGATGTTAAATCAACGAATATGCCAGTGTTGGGAGAATTTTTTTGAGGTAAATACCCGAATTGGGTATTTAAGCGAAAGTTATTAAACCGTGGGATTTTGTTTTAAAGTGTATAAAAAATATACGGGGATTCACAATGCGAGGTAAATAAACTAAATTATGCGTGGGGTCTTTAACCGTGGTATACTGTATATAGTTTATGAGAAAATAAAACTTCAAAAAACCTTATTTTATAAAAAAAAAAATTTTGATTGAAACTACCTTCTATATTTCTTATACCATTTTAAATACCAATTATGTATGTATGTAATGGCTAGAGTGACAGCCACTGAGAGAATTTATTGGAGTAAGGACAGCAGATTTCTGGCAAAAACTCTGAGAGTAAATACAAATTGCCATGGAAAGTTTCTCAAACAAAATCTGTCGTTTGGGATCGACTTTAAACTGTAAGTCCCGCCACTCATGTATAAAATTAACACACACAACATTAGTGGCGTGAGAAGCTAGGTCGTAAGCCTGAATAAAGGGTTGTAAGGACAGTAAAATGGCTATTAGATGCCTAAAATCATATCTAAGATAATTTAGGGAGGAGAGAAGATTATTATCAAATCCTTACTGCTAATTTAAATAAACTTTAAATGTAAAGCTTATGAACACAATGCTAACTTCAAACGGCAATGAAAAGCTTCAAATTAATTCAAGCTATACATTTTAAGTTTTTAAGGCTTTAATTAAAAATATACTGATTTGAAAGCGTTAATACAATGTTTTTAATAAAAAGCTTAAGAAAAGGAACTTTATTTTAATTTATAAAACAATAAAATAAACAAAAGAATGAAATATTTACTAAAATTATTACTGTTTTTTTTTGTTCAATATAAACTTACAGAAAAGGTTCATCAAAGCTTTTGTGAAATTTAATTTAGTTTTCCTTAAAGCAAATTATAAGGGTCTTTGAAGGGTATTTTAAAAATTACATGCGCTTGTTAAATGTTGGTAAACAGTTTAAAGAAAACTTTCATTTTAATTTTATTTTCATTATTTAATTATCTATGTAAAGTTTTGTTTTATTTTGAATTTAATTTTTTTTTTACAGTTTATATGTATTCTTTATTGATTGTTCAATGCACTTCTAAAATAGTTTTTTGTTTTTGTTTTTTGATAAACAAAATTTTTGTTTTTGTTTCATATTTTTTTTAATTTTTTAACAGGCAACTACAAAATGTTTTGGTTATCAAAAGTTTATCTAGGTTTTTCGGTTTTTTTTTATTTTATCAAAATGGAAAGAAATAGAAGATGGTATTTAAAATAAATAATATTATTATTGTTATTTTAAAATGGTTAGTAAAGTTGTTGTTGTTCTTTGATTAAATGATTTAACTTAGAGAATTATAGTTATAAGAGTCTAGGAGCAATAAGAGCAGAACTGTTTTATAGGTTTATAGCATTAGAATTTGATGATTTGATTTGATTTTACAAAATTTTCAATATTTTTTTGTTTGTTTAAAACTTTAATAATTTTGTTTAATAATGAAGTTTGAAAACTAGTACCTAACAGTGGCACGGCCTCACTAGTTTTGGTGATAACATTACCAACCAATAGTGAAAATACGGTTTGTGATAATAAGATGGTAACACCTGTAAGAAAATTAATTGTAATATAAAATTTAAATATACAATTATTAACAATTTTAAGTTTGTTTTTAAGTTTGTTTGTTGCTGGAGACATTGCTGGGATGTTTTTTTTTCATTAAAAATAAATCGCTGGCAGCCTATTTATGGTGTTTGAAGATTTAAGTTTTCATTTTAAATTTAAAATCTAGGAATTTATTGTAAATTTGGAAATTGTTTCAAATTGTCATAAATTTTGCTTTATTTTTAATTCAATTCAATTTTGTCACTTATATTCATCTTACGAATCTTAAATATACTCCTTTTGGACATAAAAACTTAGTCAATGGAGTAAAAATTACTACACACCCATAAAAATAGCTGTAAACTTGATTATCATTGGATGGGGCAAACTACGTCATTATATGCCTGGCAACAGTCTTTCAATTATTATTTTTCGAGAGATCTATGTTCAGCGAGGAAAATCATTCGGTGCTTGCGTCAAGAACAAAAATGTGATTTAAAATTTGCAATTTGCATTTGGAAAAAGAAACTCTTTGGAGCACATTATGATTAGAAGTTATTATTGAAACATAATGGCCCTTGAAGAACTCTTACTGCCAGTTCAGAGCGCATTATTCTTATTGGAATTAATTTATTGTGACTTGACGCCGTTTGTTTAGTTTGTAGCGCTAGTCGCTGTAGTAGGTAGTGTTTTGGCTTATTAGACGTAAGGTCACGGTTCAAACCCTATGTCAGATATCTCAAAAAAATCCAAATATGAAAAAATATTCCTTCCGCGACTGCCTCTTAGCAGCTTTTCGCGCAAAAACTCTGAGACTAAATAAAATTGCCATGAAAAAGTTTTTAAAAAATCTGTCGTTATATAAAATTTACACAATATAAGTGGTGTGAGAAGCTAATTCGTAATCTTGACTGAAGGGTTGCAATGGCCAATTATGTATGTTTGTACGTATGTATGTAAATTAAGCACCATGTCTGAAGTCATTCGTCAAGTTATCGCCGAGAAGCCGTTGGAAATGTGCGAAAAATGGTCGAATAGTACATCAAAGGAATCGACTGCTACAGCTAGTCCAGAGACGATCATTTAAAGGACATTGTATATCATAGATAGTGGTAGGGTCAGAGCTTTATAATAAAATAAATATATTTTACGTGTGGATTCTTTAACTTGAGGTCACTTACTCTAGAAATATTAAAATTATTTTTTCGACGACTTCCTCTAAGAAGTAGCTAGGTTGTGATCCTGACTAAAGCGTTATAAAGACCAATTATTATTTAAGATTATATTTGGAACCGTTAGTTGCTTAAATATTAAATTTATAAAAAAATATTTTTTATAACAAAATTTATGACAATTTATAGTACGTAGACAGAGAAACCCTTCTTTTGGAATATATTTTAAATATGTATTCTTTAAAGCTTTAATGAACCATTTTCTAAATAATATAGCATTTAATAATAATAAAAATACAATACATTTGAAATACAACAAAATCTACAAATATATGTATATTAAAAATATTTAAAATATTAAAAAAACGTAGTGATAAGCAGGAAAAAGCTTGAACTTAAAGTGCATTTGATAACAGACAATAAAATTGTTTTCAAAATGAAAGCTGACATCAAAATATAACTACCAAATCTGGCAACCTTGTTAGCTAAGTGAATATGTATTGAAAATACAGCTGTGTGTGTGTGTGTGTGTGTGTGTGCATGTAGTAGACGAAAATGCAACATTGTAAATGTATGAACAAGGCAAGGTTGCATAATTTAGTAGTAAGAATTGATTTAAATTTATTTAATTTAAGTGTAAAATTTATTTAAAATTGTAATTAAATATGAACTTAAAACGATTCACAAATACATACAACAAAGACCCATTTTTTCTAACGGAACGTATTTATTTATAAATAAATGGCAAAACAAATACAATTAAGAATGATATTTCTGTAGAAACATTTTTGTAATATTTGTGAACCGATGTTTTAAAATGAAAAAAAAATTTCAATTTTCATAAATTATACAAATTCTGTTACAATCAATAGGTTCATTAAAAATAAATTCATTTTTTTCATTTAACTTTTTAAATATCATTCCAAAAAATGGGTACTCTGTGTTAGATAGAGAAATATTAAGAATAAATAAAAAAGAAAAATTAATTGAAAAATATAAAAAACAGGAAGTAAAAGCAATAATTGATAGAAAAAGTTTAGTAAAATATTAAATAAATAGAAAAAATAGAAAATATATAAAAAATTTATTTAAAATTTAGTTTTGAAAATTGCTTTGAAATGTTTTGAAAGCAAACGAGTGATCTGTATGAAGTACACGATTTTTGAAGTGAATTTGGCATGAGTTTTTCCTTAAAATTTTTTGTGAAATTATGACAGCATTTTTTGCGTAATAAAACTTAAAGCCAAAATGAAATAAAATGAATTTTGTTCAAACTTATTTGTATATTAAAAAAGCTCTTTTTTATTTGTTAATGTTTAATGTCACAAGTTATTTCCCAAATTCACTTGTATTGAAATCTGTCTCATAAGTATCTTTTGTAATTAAAAATAAATGTTGTTTGTTTTTAAAATAGGGTATAGGGGTTAAAAAGTAGGGGACGTATTAGAAGGCGATTTCATTGGTTTTTAGAGATAATCAATTTATTATCAAAACAAAACTTTTACTTCTCCAAAGCGCCATAATTGATATTTGTTTGTTGTGTGGCAGATTTTGTAATGTAATGGAGCATTATCCCGATTATGAACTAGATGGTATGTGGTGCCTATAAGACAATCGATTATGAGTTTAATGCATGAGAAGTTATCGGACAAAATAATTTCACATTTTAGAGAGATTCCAAAATTATGCCGTTTTGAAGCAATTAGACTCTCTTCTAAAGAGGTTCTGTCAAAATTCGTATCTATGCAGATATTACCATTACGTTGGAGCATTTGAAAACCAAATTTCATCAAATTATCGCAGAGACACCAACCTAAATGTGGAAAAAAACCTGACGAAACTACGTCATACAAATCAAATGTCCAAGCATTATAATGAAATAAAAGTTTCGTAGCTTGAATCCAAAAAATAGATAAGATTTCCTAAAGACCGAAAACCGAGTTCTATATTTTTCTTTAAGAAATGGCCATAATATACGGTATTTGCAAACATAACTTCTGCACGAGCTGTGAACCTTTCAGCACATGAAGTAAAGCTCACCTCTTGTTGCGAATAGGCTGAAAACAACATATTTCCGGCACTTATTAACTCTATCTTACTTATTACCTGCCACAGAGTTTCTCAAAGTAACTTTTAAACTTTGATAGTTGATAGCGGCTATTTTATTGAAGCCTCTTCTGTGAAATTCAGTCTCTGTTTCGTCAAATCACTATGGACGGATGAATGTAGCATTCAACAGCACGTGTAAATAATAACATTGTTTTATTAAAGTGAGTGTTCTTCTCGGGCAACGTATAGCGATTTTAATCGAAAATCATCTTCAACTATGAAGTCGCCATAGTCTAGTATGTAGTGTGTAGGCTTATTAGATGTAAGGCCACGATTCAAACCCCAGGTCAGACATCTCCAACAAAATGAGATTTGAATATTCCTTCGGCAACTTTCTCTCAGCAGGTTTCTGGTAAAAAACTCTGAGAGTAAATAAAATTGGCATAAAAAGTTTCTCAAAAATTTGTCGTTCGGAGTAGACTTTAAACTGTAGGTCTCGCCACTCATGTATAAAATTAACACACACAACAGTCCGTAATCCTGACTGAAGGGTTGTAAAGACCAATTATGTCTGTATATATGTGATCATCTTCAACGATGAGTCGTATTTTCGAAGAAAACCACAGTTTATTGTGGATTTTAGGTTGGCGGCGTTATCGGTATATATTGCTTTGAGAACAATATTATCAAGACCGTCACTGATAATAGCGAGAAATTTTGGTCAATCATTAGCAACTTCGTTTGACCTAAATTGTATGATTTGAATACCCACTACATGTGATTTAAAAAGAACGATACTACGTACTGTACAGTTTATGCCAAATAGGCTCTTCAGCACATGTGATTTGAGGCCATGATTATCTCACATGGAGTTGAAGTGAACTAATAACCAAGATCATAAGATTTGACCCTGTTAGACTTTTTCTTGTCGTCTTCCGCCAATGATGATATATTCTGTACATAATGGTCTTTTAAACGAATAATTAATTTCGACATTATCTGACACACACTCTGTTTTGTTTAAATTTAAAAACAAAAAAAAGACCCGAGATTCAGATTTTTTTAATGATTGGTATACTTAGGGTCTTAAGTAGAATTGTATTGTCAGTCGTGTTGGAATAGAAGCTTGGCTAGAAGATATTGCAATTTTATTTCCAATGAAATCGTTTGAAGAATAGAAATTTGATAACGATAGCATTTAAAAAAGATTAGATTTGATAAAATGAAACAAATACATAGACAAGGTAAAATTATAAGCTACGGCGATAAAAAATAATAAAATAAAATAAAATTTATTTGTAACAAAAAAGTTAAAAAAAAAAATAAAAACTAACTATAGATTTTAGTAGTAGTAGTAGTTGTAATAGTATTAGATTTAGTAGCAATATTTTATTTATTGTATTTGATACTTTTGCATTTTGCATATTGCATTTTAATTATAGTAGAAGTTACAATAGTGATACACACACACAGAGTAAAACACATTTAAAATTTATTTTGGAACAATTTTTTTGTTTTTGTTGGAAAATATTTAAGGAAAATATATTGTTTAATTTTATATAAATTTTTTTGTATTCTTTTTGAGGTTATGTAGTTACGTTTTACAAATATATATAAAAATATAGCATTAAGATGAAAAACAAGTATATAATGAATGAATACATACATATATGTATGTATATTATATACTCTTTTTCATTTGCTTTGCAAGGAGAAAAATTAAAGAAAAATTAACAACAACAAAAACAACAACAATTAATACAAATACACAACAAAAATTTGAATTCAAAACGAAAGAAAAGTTTGAGAACTTAAGAAAAAGTTTAAAAGCTTATAAAAATTATAAAACATATATAATATATTAATTAGTAATAGAATAATAATTATAAATATATTGTTTTAAGTTATATATTTATATATATAATTTGTAATTAGTATAAGTTGTAGTAATAGTAGTAGTAATAGTATTGGTATAAGAGTAGTGGTAGTAGTATTAGTTGTAGTTATAGTAGTATAAGAGTAGAGTAGAGTAGTAGTAGAGTAGTAGTAGTAGTATATAATTTATTTTTGTTTAATATATATAATATATATATAATAATATATATGCATTTATTTAAAGAAAATTTTTAAATGCAATCGCTACCTAACAAGGGGATTGCATCAGATACTTGGGGCAATGTCTCAGCTACAAGGTTGAGAAACACTGTGAGCGATAGAAGAATTGTAACTCCTGCAAAAAACAATAAATAACACAAGATATTTTTTTTCTATTTTCTGTTGTTGTTTTGTTTGTCGTATAAAAGTAAAAGAAAAGAAAAAATATTATTTTCTTTTTCTAAGTAAAAAAATTAAAAAAGATTAAAAAAACAAGTAAGAAAAGTGGTTTTTAGTAATAAAATTAAAATAGGTATTGAAGAAGGAAATAAAGTTATTATCCTAAAAAAGTTTTATTTTTATATCGTTTTGTATGTTTTTTAATTTATTTTTTCAAATAGAATTCATGTAAAATTGTTTTATATTGAGTTTGATCTGAGTTTGATTTGTTGGTTTATAATGTTTATTTCGTTTGTATTTTTTTTTATTATTTTTAATGGCTGTTAAATGCTGTTCATATTATGCTTAATATTATTATGTATGCACTTTGATATGTATGTTAAAAGATGTTTTACAAATTTGTTCATATTGTTTAATGGTTTAGTTTGTGTAGTAACTTTATAGAGAGTTATTTAGATGAAATATACAAAACAATTAGTTTCTTAGTGTGACTGAAAAAAGATTCCATGATTTAAACATATTCCTTCTTGATCATAAAATTTCTCCTCCTAGTTCATAAATAGAACAAGTTGGATTCGAAGTGTTAAGTAAATATTTAGGTTTTCTAAAACTAGTTTGAAGTCGCCCTAGTCTAGTAGGTAGTGTGTTGGCTTATTAGACATGAGCCCTTGGTTCAAACACCAGGTCAGACATTTGCAACAAAATTAAATATGAAAAGTATTTCTTCGGTGACTTCCTCTCAGCAGATTTCTGGCAAAACTCTGAGAGTAAAAATAAAATTGCAATGAAAAAGTTTCTCAAAAATCTGTCATTCGGAATCGACTTTTAACCGTAGGCCCCACCACTATATATAAAATTAACACACGCAACGTAAGTGGTGTGATAATATATTTTAAAAATTGAAATAACAATATAAACACAATATAATTAAGTGTAATAATCCTGTAACCAATTTTTATTTGATGAATATAACATCGAAAAAAACTGAAATGAAACCATGAAGTGTAAGGATTTTATAAGATATCCATTCGTATTTTCTTTCAAAATGGTATATTCTCATTACAACACTATTTGCTCTCTTCTACACTGTAATTTGACATGTTGTACGTAAACATTTATCAGGTAAACTGGGTATTTGTAAAGTAGACCAGCATTAATGCAAAGTCATAAATTTCCCTGAGTGCCTAATAGTGAAAAGAAGGCATGACTTTATAAAACACTTTTCGATCTGATAGATACGAGTATAATTTCTTAATAGTGTAGCCGTGGAAATGACAATTTGCATATATACACATGGATTCAATTTTTGACAGACTGTAGTTGATAGCCTATAGTTTTGAATGTGTTTAATGCATTAAAGTGCTATTTGTGCTATCTCATAAAATTCTTTATTTCCCAGCATACTGGAGTTATTAAACAAAATTTAGGCCATAATTAAGTTATTAACGTGACTTTAATTGTAGTCATGCTAAGCAACAACATTCAAAATGCCAAAGACCTTTAAACTGAGATACAAAGACTTTGCTTTCTATTTGGACAATATTAGACCAAATAATTTATCACACGTAGGAGAAAGAAAGATAAAAATAATAGCATAACCATAGAAAGAAGTTCATGAAAGTCGTTCGCATGAGCAAAAAAATCGTTGAACATTTAAATGTCATTGACGCCGCTAGACGTAAACGTAGATATCTTTAAAATACCTTTAAAAAATAAACAAGGAAGTATGTTCCGGGTAAATTGTAATAATAATTTCGTGCTATGTCATGATTGTAATCTCACATTAAGTCGAGCTTGGTAACACAATTTTTACTTTTGACGAATACGAGGATTATGGAAATAAATTAACCTTAAAAGTAATTGTTTTCAAAGTTGATTATTGGTTTCTGGTTTTGAAAACTAGTTTATTTGGTTAAGCATAAACCTTCTTTGTAAGGAGTTACATACCATTTGATGTATACTTTTGTATTTCATTTTATTTTGGTTGAAACAAAATAGTATTTTACCTTATATTTCTGACTCTCTGTTTAAATCAGTTTCGATTCAAAAACCTAAAACTCTATAATAAAAGTTTCAACCATAAATATTTACAAATCTCAGTGAATTACTGTTACACTCATACAGCAAAGTACTGACTGTAAGTAAGTAAGTCCAAACCGAACCAAAAAAAAAAAAAATATAAAAATTATGGGTGCCCTGGTAGTCTAGTGGGTAGTGTGCTAGACTATTAGCGTGAGGGTCGTGGGTTCGATTCCCACCAGAGACTCTGGTCTGTGACACTACACCGAGCAAATAGTCAAGTTACTTCACTCGTATATAATTAGGATATAATTTGTAATTGTATTGTAATAAATAAATAAATAAATAAAATAAAAATTATGTGTAATTTAAATTTACAACCAATTTTACTTGGTTGTATGCTTCTTTTTTTCACTAATCATTGCAGTATAGTTATATGTATGTAAGCTAGTGGCAAAGGATCACGCTAAAATGTAGTGACAATATTGCACAAAATGTTGGTCATTTCTCCACTACACACACAACGAAAAGAAAAACCAACAACTATTGTAACAACTCTTAAAAATTTTTTATTTTGTTTGGATGCCAGTGAAACAAAAGGGGGGGAAAGAAAAATCTACATATTGCGTACAGTGAGCATTGTCAACAGCAGTGTGATAACAACTGTAACGACAGTTACTCTAGAGAGATTTGCACCAACTGACAAGCCAACACAAACGACCAACTATGCCGTTGGCTAAATACATGCAACCAGTCAACAAAACAAAAACTTCGTTGGCAAATTTTCAAAAGGATATTCTGTTGGCAACACAAAAGAAAAAACAAGAAAAAAAGAAAAACGCATTGAAGAAATGTTTAGTGTTTTGTGATATTGAATGGACTATAAAAGTGGGGGAGAAAAATTAATAGATTTTAACAGCGTAATCAATATAAGACTGGGGAATACAATGCGAAAGTTTTGGAGAAAACAAAGCGAAGAGCAGACAACTGCTAAAACATACATTTCATAGGGGTATGGAGAACTGCAAAATTTATTGAAAATTTTTAAAAAGTGACTTTTAAGACAACGACTTAGGTTTTGTAATCTTTATGAGATAACCACAGATCAGAACAGTAGCTAGCTAAGTTCTTCTTGAAGTTGAGTGTTAGTTAAATCGTGGACATCAGGATTCAAACCACACTTCAACAAAAGATAAGCCAATCAATAAGAAGACAAGAAGAATTGGTTTAATTTCCAAATTATATTGCTGTTGTGTAATAGCATTCTTGATCCTATGATTCAAATTTTTAATGATTAAAGTTCCGCTCCTTGAACTAGAACTAAAGAACTAATGATTGTTATTGCATTATAATATTTCCAAATTTGCTGGTGGTTTAAATTGAATTCCTCAAGACTGCCTTTTGAAACGAAGATATTTCTGTACTCATGTACAACATGAGAGAAGCGAAGTCGTAATCCTGACTAAAGTGTTGTAATGACCAATTATGTATGTAAGTATGTATATATCGGTTGGGCCATCTATCGGTTTAAATATGATGCATCGGTTACAGTGTTGCCAGAAAATGAATTTCAAAATATGCTAAAACATGAAAAACATAATGCTAAAATGTTCTACGGAATAAAAAAAAAATGCTAAATTTTTTAAATGTAACAAAACTATTTATTGCATATATGTATATGTTTTTGTTTTATTCCGAAAATAAAACTTTTTTACATCAGTATATTACATCTGAGTTAACAATATGTTCATAAAATTATTATTTTTAATCAATTACAATTTATGTATATATTAATTCATAAAAATTTCTGAAAATCAATGGGAAATAAAAAGTTGTAAATTATTTCAAAAGATATAGTTTGAAAGATTTATTTTTTAATATTTTTTAATATTCATACATATATGAATATTACTGTATACATATTGTACATATTACATTTTATAGTTTTTGTTTTAAAAATTTAAATATTTAATTTGTTAAATAAGATTTTCATTTCAATAAATATAATATAAGAAAATTTTGTAAAAAATTATTGGAAATACATTATACTAAAATACTGTTTATAAAAAATGATTAATAGACTCTAATAATTCTGATATATCTTCATATTTATCATCATCTTTATCTTCATTTTGATATTTTTCAGATGATCTAATTTTGTTAGCAATTTCGTTTGGTATTTTGTAAGTGTAACAGCACGCATTTTCGAATTTTAATCCTTCTCGAATTTGTATTATTGAACATAACAACTCAGGTTTAATTAGATTTAGAATTTTATTTTTAATTAAGGCCATCAAACTGAAAAGCCTTTCAACTTCGGCATTAGAAAATGGTAAAACGAGTAATAACAATACAAAGATGGACAATACTTTAAATGTATTTTTTATGAAGCAAATTATGCTAAAAAGCATTTAAAAAGCATTTAGCATAATTTACAAAAAAATAAATGCATTTTCACGAAACATAATGCTAAATCTAGCACTGAAAGTGCTAAAATGGCAACACTGATCGGTTATTTCAAATCCGGCAATACTTATGTCATTCTAGTCTGTCACAAAATTCGGGATATTAACTTTACTGAACGCAATTAATCGATTTACGCTTGAGCAACGTTGGAATTTATTGGAAATTTATATACAAAACAAAGAAAATTGGTCGGAAATTACTGCAGAGAAGGATGCCCGGTATACGCAAGTTCATCGCTAAAATTCGTGAAACTAGTTTCATTGTGCATACACCCGAAAATATCGAAGCTGTGGCTGAGAGAGTGCGTGAGAGTCCATCAACATCAACTCGTCATAGTTCTCAAGAATTTTACATATTACACACGATTTTTGCAAAATTTGTGCTTACAAAGTACAAATTGATTCAAGAGTTGAAGCCGCCTGACCATCCTCCTCGTTTTCGCTTCGCTAGATGGGCCAACGAGAAACTGCATGATGATGTTGATTTTGCGAAAAAAATGATCTTTTAGGATGAATTTGATTTTCATCTTGGTGGGAACGTTAATAAGCAAAATTACCGTATTTGGTTCTCAGAAAGCCAACAAATGCCAATGCACCCATTACGAGTGACTATTTGTTGCCATTGGCCCATATTTTTTTTTAAAATGAGGACGGCGCAACCATTACGGTCAATGGAGACACCTATCGCATCATGACAACCGATTTTTTTGTACATGGTATTGATGTGCAGGATGTCTGGCTTCAAAAGGAAGGTGTAGCTTGCCACACATCTCATTCCACAGTCGATTTATTGCTTCAAACCTTTGATGGCCATTTAATTAGCCGAAATGGTGATGCCAATTGGCCGCCAAGAAGCTGCGATTTGACACCGTTGGACTAATTTCTGTAGGGCGTGCCGTTAAAAAAGTGTTATGCCGACAAACCAGAGATAATTGAGCATTTGAAGGCCAACATTCCTGATGCCATTGCCGAGATACGACCGCATACACTCGAAAAAGTGCACGAAAGTTGGTCTGATCGAATGAGGTACTGTGAGGCCGGCAGTGGCAGCCATATGAATGAAATAATATTCCATTGTTAATCGAAATAATATTACTTCACAACAAAAAAAAAAAAAAAATTTGCAAAATTTCAAACCGTTTTTGTTTTATTTCATTTTTAAAACTAAACTTTTAAATGGCCCACCCTATATAACTACAATGTTGAAAATTTAGGTCCATAGAAGTGGGTTATTTGTTTTAGAAATTTTGGACTTTTGTTTTCTGACAGAATAACATGGTTTTTCCTAAAAAACGTATGATGAATATTATTTGTTTGGTAATTAATATTACTCATACTCTCATACCTCTTCATATATTTAGTATTAAAAAATATTACTTATACGTACTGTACATCATACATGTATGAATATTCTTTTAAAGCCAACAACATATTTCTTTATTTCTGGGGCTATAGGCTGATATTTGTACCATCAATTTAAAATTTTCTTGATTACCAATTATTTTGCTTTTAAATAAATCAGTCACTCACATCAACTTAAGACCACATTTATTGGCAAAAGTTGCTTTTAATTCTTACTTATGGCCGTTGCCGTTGTTGTGGCAACCATTTGCCATGCCCATAAACTTTAACTGCACACGAATATAAAACGTGCAAAATAACACGTTCGTATTTGGTTAAAACCTGACATGTTGTTTTATTCACTCACTACAAAACTCGCCCACACACATACGCAGAACACCCACATTTTCATACCAGTGGTTGTTTGTGGTGTTGTTTTTTCTTTTTTGTTACCATTAAATATTAAAGGGAATAAATGACTGAGAGTTACACGGCACTGTGCTGTGTTACCTACCATATTACTTGTACGTATCGTGTATATATGTACATTTTCTTGCATGGTAATGCATGGTGTGGCAATAGTAAAGTGCAGATGTTTGAAATGTTTGTCCACCGGCACTGGACAATGGCCAATGACCAATGGATAGTGGACAGTGTGAAAAACTATCAAACGTCAATACGCACGTACTAGCGATTCGCGTAATTGTATGTGCGGCAGCAAACATCTGATCGTTTATGTATTAATGTACTCGAATAAGTACCTCATCTGTATGTATGTGTGTGTGTGTGTTCAAGTTTTAATGGTACTTTGTGGCCATGGTTTCTTTAAACGGAAATGACGAGTGGAAGCTGCATATGCTTGAACAGTAGAAATAGTGGTGGTAGCAGTACTATGTGCGATAACATTAAAATCAGATTCATGAAAATTCATTTCTGTTTTAATCATAGACGCATGACCAGCATCATTACAAACAACAATAGCACATATGTAAACAATGACTGATGGGGTAACCTATAAGCGAATTTCTTTCTTTCTTTTATCTGTTTTTTTTTTCTTAGCGGCAAGTAAAAATTGTTGAAAATATTTGGCGTTGATGTATAAAATGCTGCATTGAGGAGATACAATGCGATTGCAAATAAAAAAAGTTTTTGTTTGATGGATGGATTATTGAATCAAGAAGAGGAATAAAGTTGAATTGATTCAATTTTTATTTTTTCAATTTTATCTCAATTTTATTTTTTTTAGTTTGACTAGGTAATCTTGAAAAGCTATAAATAAAAACAATTTTTAATCGTAGTATAAACTCTGCAAGGAGGTGCAAGTAGAAGAGGCATATGATAAAATCGCCTGTGGCGCCAAAGGCTGGGGAAGTGAAGATAGTAAAGACCAACAACTTTTAAGAGTTTTGTCTCTGCTTTGCAAATATCGAATGATTTTTTAATCTCTCTGATAATCAGTCAGACAATCGATCACAATCAGAAGCTGCAATTTTACCTGCAATACCTTTGCAAATACATGAACACTGATTTCTTGTGTATGAGAATGAAAAAAGGTCTTTCAGACAAAATACGTATTTGACGTGAGGCTTAGTGAGCGTAGACGTAGAGGATTACCTTTTTTGCTTGAAAGACCAAATTGAAGAATTCCTATTAATGAATTCTGTCAGGCAAATTAAGGCAATTTATGTAAGTTTTTTGTGTGATCCCCTTTACATTAATATTAAATTTATGTTGTTCTTATGTTATGGACAACTCATTAAAAGAAATAGTGATTCAACACCCTGATGATCTATTTGATAGTGTGCAGAACTTCAGTTGCTAAGGCCGTGGATTCCATTCCCACCACATACTCTGGGTGTTTGGGATTGTCTGATTGTTTATATGACAATATATATGATTACTCACCAGAGAAAAAAGAATGTGAGAATTATTACAAAGTTATTCTTAAGAAAAAAAGTGCACGAAGTTATATAAACTGGTTGATCATTAAAAAAAACTGTCGCACAGCATGAATAGGAATCATCTCCTGAGCGTTGTTTTCAAGAAAAAAAAAATCGGCGACTTTCTTTCAGAGTTCTTGCAGAAATAATAAAAAAATAATAATAATATAGCCATGAAAATATTCTTAAAAATCCTTCGTTCACAGTCGACGTTAAACTGTATAACCTACCACTCATGGATAAAATTAACTCGCACAATATAGGTGGTGTGAGAAGCTTGGTCGAAATACTGACTAAAGAGTTATAATGACCAATTAAGTGTATAAGTAAGTCAAATACAAACCTTAGGTCAGACAATTCCAACAAAACTAATTTTGAACAAATATCTCTTCCCCAACTTTCTCTCAGCAGATTTCTGGCAAAAACTCTGTGAGTAAATAAAATTGCCATGAAAAGTTTTACAAAAATCTGTCGTTCAAAATCGGCTTTAAACTGTAGGTCCCGTCACTCATGTAAAAATTAATCCAGACTGAAGGGTTGTAATGACCAAAAATTTTTTTCATCAGGCTATTTTTAGTATTTAGTGCGTCGGCTTATTAGACGTAAGGCCACGGTTCAAACCCCAGATCAGACATCAAGACAATATATAAAAAATATTTCTTCGGCGACTTCCTCTCAGCAGATTTCTGGCAAAAACTCTGAGACTAAATAAAATTGTCATGAAAAGTTTCTCAAAAATCTGTCGTTCGGAGTCGACAGATATACACTCGTATATAAAATTAACGCACACAACATAAGTGGTGTGAGAAGCTAGGTCGTAATCCTGACTCAGGGGTAGTAATGACTAATTATGTATGTATGTATGTATTTCAATTTGAATCGGTAAATTAGGAGGACCTGTTCATAATTGTTGCACTTTTTGTTGCTGTGAATATAGGAAATATGATCTTATGTCTCCTCAAACTTATACCAATAAGCAAGGATTGCGGACTTGGAGAATTCTGAAATTTTCCAAAACTCATTAATAGTTAGGAAATTTGCGAGTATCGTGATTAGCTAGCTACACATTTAATTCATTTAATTTAATAATTTTGTTTTTTACAGGAATTGATAAAGATGTTTCAGTATAAAATCTCCGTTATAATAGAAAAATCCTCTGTTATAATAGATTTTTTTTAAATCGATTGCTTTTGTATATTTCCTCTCTTAAATTTAGTTGCGCGTATTTGTAAATGTTTGCTGGTTTATACGAGTTTTATCATGTAAATGGTGTAGTTGAGAGGAAGGTGGTTGCAAAGTGTTTTAATGTGTTGCCACTAAAAGTATGTTTTTAATGAACAAATTTTGATTTTGTGATTCATAGAATCTGAGATGTTCTATTTTTTTTAGATTTTTGATAAACATGACATAATAGATGACAATGATGACATCCTATTATGTGGAGTTGCAACTCTACCATCTACTGCGCGTAATTTTTTTCTTATTTTTTTTGGTTTTTTTTGAAAATGAAATTTGAAATTTGATATTCAATTTTCATGATTAAGTTTATTGATTGGATTTTAGTTTATTTTAATGATTTGGTTTTTTTTTATTTTAGTAAAAAGATTACAAGCGTTTATTTAATGGTTTTAAAAGTAGTTTTTAGAATTTTAGATTATTTTTTTTAATTAAAATGGTTTAAGAAAAAAAGTTTTGTTATTTTTTCTGTTAAAAGAAAAAGAATAGACTTTTTAAAAAGATGTTTTTATAGTAAAAAAATAGAGGTTTTAAGTGCGTTTTTTATTCAATATTTTTATTAGTTTCTTTTTTAGTTTATAAATAAAAAATAAATTGTTTAATTTAAGTTTGAGTTATTTTGTTTGTTTTAAGTTTTTTAATGATTTTTATTAGAAGTATTGTTTTATAATTCATATGGTGTTTACATTTTCTTAAATTTGCTTGAAATTTAAATTTTACTATGTAAACACCATATACAGCAGTGTTGTTAATGAGTTTTTTCGTTTATTTTTGTTCTATTTAGTAAATTGTATTTCTACTTTTAAATTTGTATTGTTTTCTTTTGATTTTTAGTGTCTTTTTCTTTTATAAATATTTCTGTGCATTTTTCTTGAAACTTGTTTTCTTATGTTCATGCTTATTGTTTGCTGGGTTATATGGTGACTAAATTTGTTGTGATTTTTTTGATTTGTTCTTGATTTAATTTGTTTTGATTTTATTTTGATTATTCGTTTGTTTATTTGTTTGTTTATTTGTTTGATTAATGTTTATGTACTTACATGACAATTTGTAATGTTAAATTTTTTTTATTAATTTTTTATGATTTTCATTTATTTTGTCTTATATTTACAGTGTATTTTGTTAATTATTTGTTACAAAATATACAAATCAATTCCATAAATTTCTTTGGAAATGGTGTTGTATTTAAATAGATTTCTTAAATAATTTATTAAAAATAATAAAATTTTTTGTTAAGCTTATAATTATGAGATCATAACCGTGGAGGAGTTCAAATTTTGACTTTTTAAAAAAAAATTCTAAAGGCTTGCATCAGATATTGCTAACTGGAAAACTAACCTCAAAAATCATATTATATGGAAAATTAGTAAATTTTTTGTTTTAAGGTTATAAGATTTGATAAAAAAAAAGTCAGACATTTTTCCCACAGTGGGATAAAGCAAAATGGAGTAAATAGCTTGAATATTCTGAGGTATGTCCATCCATTTAATGAAAGATTATCTTTTGTTTGAAGTACTTATCAACCTTCGACCGGAGACCGAAATTGAGGCTTTTTAACTCTTCAAGATACATTAACTCAGTTGCAAAGAAATGCGAATTCTAATCCTGTCATACAGCTCTGAAAAGAAAATATAAGTATTGGCCTTAAAGGTATTGGTGAGCCATTGGATTCATCACAGTAAAATTTTCAATGAGACGATATTTAATTTCTTATCGGCCAGAAGAAGAAGTTCGAGGCTTTACCGTCATATAAAAAAGTAACAATGCGCCGCAGGCCGCTGAAACAAAGGGAAGGCGCCGTAGTCTCGTAGGTAGTGTGTTGGGTTATTAGACGTGAGGCCACGTTTCAAACCTTAGGTCAGACATCTCCAACAAAACGTAGTATAAGACAATATTGGTCGACTTCTGAGAGTAAATAGAATTGCCATGAAAAATGTCTTTCAAACCTGTCGCTCAGAGTCGACTTTTAACTGTAGGTCCCGTGACTTATAAATAAAATAAACACACACAACATAAGAAGAGAGAAGTTGGTCATAATCCTGTCTAAAGGGTTGTAACGATCAATTATGTGTGTATGTATGTTACTGTGACTAGATAAAAAAGCAGCGATAAGAATTTCGACGTAAAGGTGCAAAGCTAAAGAAATCATAGAAGAAAATTGAGAAGACTGGCACAAAAGCAGTGTACACTATTCTAAGGAACTAGGTATTCATCGCCAAACAGTTAGCAATCATTGGAAGAAAGCTGGATACATAAAGTAGCTCAATGTGACACAAGAAAAATGAACAGTGAAAAACTTTATGGTAAAATATAATGAAATCGAACCATTTCTGAAGCGATTGATAACGGGATAAGGCTTAAACTGATAACAGAAAACGGAATGTTTTTTATATTGAACAAGAGCACAACTCTGTTGATGGTGTAAATTTTAATTACGTAGAGAACTGGGTAATTGTAGGGATTACACACTATTAGCCATACACCAAAATTGCCCAAATATAGTCGATAATAATGCTATAAATTGGGTTTAATTTTTCATCAATTTTGTAACTGAACTTTATCGAAAAGCATATTAAAATTTAGTATTAAAGGTTGCCGCTGTTGCGTCTCTCGAGGATCCAAAATATTTCACCTACCACCTCATTATGTACTATATGTATATCTGACAGAACTGGTGATCAAATATTAAAGAGCAAATATTGCTATGTTAAGTGAACGAACTTTATGAAAAATTCTTTTTGAATGTTGTAAAGGAACACAATTTTGAAGGACAGAGAAGTTTGAAGCAGCTTAGAGGAGCTTTATTTGCTTTTAGTTGCCGGACTGTTAGTAATGAATATGGAGAAAGATTTTTGCAGGCATAATTGTGTAATATAATGATATCAGCCGAAGTAGATAGAAAATTAATTTGTTAAGGGATTGGTAGCTCTGAAGGAATGTAAACTGAGGATCCAATAGAGGTCCTAAGCGGGATATATATAACCTGCTATTTATCTATGAGACATTGCTCAATCCATGGTATGGTAGTTAAAAGACATTTCGTATCCCTTTTCCTTTTCGTTTCTTTTCAAATTGCTTTTCTTTCTTTTCTTCACTACCTTTCTTCCTATCTATTGTTGTTTATCTTTTTTCATCTCTTTATTTAATTTTTTTGCCTTTTCTTTTCTCTTCCTCGCTGTTTTTACATCTGATTTTATATTCTGCTCTCATTTATTCATTTTCTTTTATTCTTTTCTGAATCGTTTTTCTTTTGGGTCGCCCAGAGAAGAAGTGCCACTGATAATGCCAACCTTTGTAAACCAAATCTAACTTGTATTGATAATCAAGTATAACTGCCATAAAAATCTAATTTTAAATGTATTCTTTAAGACAATTTATAATTGGAATAATCAGCAGATTGCTGGCAAAGACTCTAAGAGTAAATAAAATTGCCATGAAAAAGTTTCTTAAAGATTTGTCGTTCGGAGTCGACGTTAAATTGTAGGTCTCGCCAATCATTTATGAAATTGGCACACACAACATAAGTGGTGTGAGAAGCTAGGTTGTAACCCCGACTGAACGGTTGTAATGATGAATTATGTTATGATCTCATAATTTTCACTTTATGAATATTAAATAAAAAAATTTGTTTAAATGATAGCTTAAGAGTAATGAATAATAATTATAGTGAGTATTAGATTTTTGTATGAATATAATAAATACCTACCAACGCAGCTTACAACACTTAAGTATAATACAGAATTTCTGTATTCATTTCAAGAGTTCAATCAAAAATGACATGGTTTTGTATCGAAAAAAAATTAATTTTCTAAAAAAAATTAAAACTATTTATTGCTGAAACAAAAGTCAAGTATCATAAATAATAATGATGATTTATTTATACATATGTAAGTATGTATACTTGACTTTCACAGGGAGTCATTACGGTAATTGTAGTTTATTTTTTGAACAACAATTTGTATTGGTTATTAAATTTCAATGAGTTTTGCAAAGAATTTTTGTTTAAGTTTTCTTTTTTTTTTTGATATGATTTGGTAGCGAAATAAAGGTTTTTTTGGATGGATTTCTATTATTTTTGTTGTTTATTAAGTTTTGCTTTTTGATTTGTTTGATAAGTTTAGTAAATGGCATTCAAATTTTTTACTAAAGTTTATTTTTTTTTAAATATTGGTTTTAATCACTACTTAGTTAACTGAAGGCAAGAAAGCAGAGCTCTACTTTTATTATGATTTATTTTTGTTAATTTTTTTTTCGTTATTAAAGTTACTTAAAATGCATTTATTTGAGACTAAGAAAACGTAAAGAAATTAAAATAAAAACAAACAGAAAAAATAATTATTTTTTATATACAACCTAAAGCAATAAAACAAGCTTTAGCATAAGCCCTAGCTAAAAAGTTAGGTCTATTTTTATTCATATTTGTTTCCTATATTGTATAGCCTGTTTGAGAGGTTATGTTGTTGAGCTCAAAAAAAAACTATGATTTTTTTTTTAAATAAAAAGCAAAAATGTATGGCAGTTTTTGTAAAACAAAAAAATTATAATAAATGAAATGAAATATTTCTGATTATAATTTTTAATTTTCTTATTTTTTTTGTTTTTATAAAAACCAAATTTCGAACATAACATTGAGATAACAAACAATCAATGATTTCGAATTTTCTAATTTTGTTTTCTTGTTTTTCTTTTTTGGTTTTGTTAAGCATTAAACATATAGAGTTTGTAAAATCATATGCAAAAAAAATATAAAAAAATAAAAGAAAATTATAAAAATGCACTTAAAAAAATTATAAAAACATCTAATATTTGTTAACAAATTGTTCACTTTTCTATATCCATTGTGTGGGTTTAAGTGTATTGAGTATTAAAAAAGGAAAAAAGAAATGATAAAAAAACACATTTCATATATACTTTTTTGTGTAAGTGTACTTGAAGTGTAGTGACAAACAAAACGCACATCTATAACTGTAAGAACATTTTGTGGTTTGCTGGGTTATTTAAGAAATGAAAATATATTTTTTTATTATTATTGATTCGTTTCAATGTGGGGGGAATAAAGTCTGTAAATATTTTGCTTTTTAACACATTTAATATCAAATTATTTAGGAAGAAAATTTCTATTATTTTAAACAACAATGTTAAGCTAAGAAAATATGAAAAATCTATTATTAATCTCTCATTAGATCTATTCTGTATTTATATTATTTATTCCAAGTCTTGAGCTTTAGCAAAATTAAGAAATTCTATTGAAAAATTGAACAATCTCCTTTAAAAATACCGGGTCTGAACTTTGACAATTCTTAATGGCCAACTTGTTGAAGCTGTATCTGTCAAATTAGTTGTCATTTATTCAGTCTGACCATAGACAGCGATGTGTGTTCGCTGAATAGGGCTCTTAAGCAATGGGTTCTGACCCGAGAAACTTACTGATTGGTGTAGATTTTGTTCAGGTGGCGACATTGTCCCCTATTTCTTAGAGAACGACGTTGGCTAGACCAACACTGTTAATGGCAAGAACTATAGGTCGATGATTATCAACTTCTTTTCGCCTCAATTGGATGATCTGGACATGTGGGTTTCAACAAGACGACGCTACATACCACACAGTCTATATTATATTGGATATTCTGCAAGCGCAATTTGACATGGTCATCTCATGTAGAGGTAATGTGAATGAGTCGATATAGTAAGATTTGATCCCGTTAAACTTTTTCACCGAGGTCTTCCAAGCCTGATTTGTTCATATATTTTGAAATTCCAATTCCATTTGAAACACAAAGCTGTGTAACTTCTATTCGAAAAATTTTCCAAAAATTTGGGGGAGGTTATGATTAAAAAAATTATTTTTGTTGAACCACAAATGGGCTATCTTGTGAAGCATAGTAATTTTGAAGAGGAAAGACAGTGAATCTTAAGAAAAATTAAGGAAGTTATTCATATACTGGATATGGAAACAAAAAAAGATTGTAACGATGATCAGTCCGATACAGTAATTTTGAAAAATTATATCCACTCGAATACAAAATGTTAAATTCTTCACTTGTGTGGTATCTGCCTCTGATGTAGACATAGACTCTGGTGCAGAATGCCATCTAAATTTCCTTTCATTATCATTTGGTAGTCAATGTTGAATTTAAATAAAGGAGCAACATAATTTTGTATTGGAACAATGAATGGAATTGTGCTTCGAATTTCTGGTGGTGGTAGACATATGTATATGCACCGAAATTACTTCTTCGAACATGTTCATTAAGCACAAATTTTGGAATCAGACATAATATGCGCTATTTTGGTCCCATGATTACTGTAGTTTAGTATAGATTGCTAATCATTAGCAGTTATTGTAGTATTCAATCATGTCTAGAATACATTAAGATTTAAATGAAAGCCAATTTGTAAACTGACATTTTTTCTTGTAGAGCACGTCCTTCACCTATTTAATACAAAGGTCAAACCCAGTATATAATACAACAGTATTTAATACGTTGTAATTTACACTGGCAATGTTGTCTGTTGTTGTTTTTATAATTCACTTATTTTCGGCTTGGCAACTTCGAGAATCTTATTGTGTCTATGTAGTTTTGTAATTGTAATTTGAATTTATTTTATAAATAAGGATTTGAGTTATTTTTTTCTTGTTGTTTTGTTATTGTAATTCAATGTTATTATAATGTTTTTGTTTAGCTAATGGTTATTTGTCTCGTTTTTCTACCAGAATAAATTGTCAGTGTTTATAGTATAGCATACCTAAATAGATTTTATAGAGCTTTTGTTGATTACTTGAATTTACAGATTGTCTTGAGAACTTTGCAATAATTTCATGTATTTATACTATTCACTAGGCATTCCATTCTTATGAAATTACAAATTAAAAAAAGAGGAATTCTATGCATTATTAAATCTACACTGTTTAGAAAAAAAATAGATGTCGATGATCAAATTTGTATATTTGATTTGACTCTAAATGATACTACAATGCTAAAATGAAAAAAAATCATGGGTGTAAGGAAAAAAGCCATTTAAGCAGTTTTAATTAAAATTTGGTATCCAAATTCTGAAATAGGTTTGTTACTTCCAATTTACAAATTTTTCTTTAATTTGTTGTTTTTAAATTGCTTTTTCTTTCCTTTATTTTCTAATCATTTTCATTTCTCTAAGGCAAACCATAAATATTGTATAAATAAATAAGAAAAATTAAAAAAAAATTATAGATTTTTTTGGTTTTTTTTAAATTTCACTATTTTGTGATCTTGTGTACCTATAAGAGGAACAGCGTCCGACGTTGTCGGCATGGATTCAGCAACAAGATTTAGAAAAACTGTTAGTGAGAGTAGAATAGTAACGCCTGAAATAACAACACAAATTAAATTAAATAAATTTTATCTAAAACAAAAACGATAAAAACAAATAAAATACACACACAATTACAGTTTAATTTAATAATATTTAAATGTTAGTTTGGTTTTAAATTAAGTTTTTAGTTTTTTAGGTTTTTGCATTCCATTTCTAACTTTTAAAGAGTTTTCATTGTGGTTTTTAAATTATAATTTTTTTTTTTTAGATTTATTTATTTAAAAGTATATTTTAAAAGTCATGGTCAGCTCGGTTATCTCAAACTAAACGATATATGAAAAACACAGTTACAGAAAAAAGTCTACATACACCGCTAATTTATTCCAATAATTTCTAGGTTATATTTTTTATATTCGATTTTGTCTTTAAAGATTCTTAATTGTAACTGCCTTAAACAACGCTATAACACCCTTTTAAATTTAATAAAAATCACCTAGAAAAAAGTCTTACATCTGTATGTATACTTTGTACTTTAACTGTATATACATATTTCTTTAGGCGACTTCCTCTCAGCAGTCTTCTGGCAAAAACGCTGAGAGTGAAGTCAAGAATTGCCATGAAAAGTTTCTCAAATCTGTCGATGATAAGCGATGTTAAACTCTAGGTCCCGACACTCTTGGATAAAATTAACACGGGCATTTTGGCAGTAGTGTGAGAAGCTAGGTTGTAACCTGACTAAAGGTTAGCTATGACAAACTAAGTAAGCAAGGGTATGAACACGTTCACTAGGCGATTAGTTGAGAATTTATGTTCCTAATAGGATCAAAGGGAAAATATCGAGTGGGCCATCTATCGGTTAAAATTTAAACCATCGGTAACTTCGAATCTGGCATACTTATGTCATTCTATTCTGTCACTAAATTCAGTATATTATCTCCACAGAGCGTAATGAATCGATTTACGCTTGAGGAACGTGGGGATTGATTGGAAATTTATTTCCAAAATAAAGAAAATTGGACGGAAATTGCACGAAAATATCGTACTAAATTTGGTCACAGAGAAGAACCAACAGTGCACGGTATACGCAAGTTTATTGCGTATATTCGGATTAAGCTCGTTATCATTTTGATAGGTACGTTAATAATTAAAAGAATAATTTTACGAAATTTAAATCAGCGAACATTATTAAAGTTAGGTTCCTGGTAAAGCTTATACAAATAGAATCCGGCGAACATTTTTTTATAAAAAACCTTACTCAGTTGATATTTTATGGATCAAATTTTAATTTTAGTCTTTCGAGGGGCAAAAAAATAATTTTAATTTTCTTTAACATAAAAATTTTGTGCATAATTAGTGAATTTATTGAATTTGTTTTTATTTTTCTTGGCATGACTTTTAAAATATATTTTGTTTCACGGTATTTTATTTTATAAAATGAAAGCATAAAAACATGCATATCTTTTTTAAGGTAAAAATTGTAACTTAACACGTTTTTAAAATATTTTTTATTGTAATTTTTTGAATTTTTTTTATTTTGTTTTGTTTTTAGTTAAAATACACAATCCAGCATTTCCTCATTTCGCTACCGCTTAGTACAGCTGGTAATAAGTATTTATAATTTTTTTTTCATATTTTTTTAAAAAAATTTTCGTTGTTTTAAACCTTTTTTAATAGACCTAGACCTGTAAGGGCTTAATTACAAAAAATTTTAAAATATTGTTAAAAATCTTCTTTAATTTTCATATGAACAGCTGCAATAAAAATTTTTCCTTTGTTTTGTTTAAAAAAATTTATAAGAAAATCATGGTTATACTTGAACAGAAATTAAAATACCAATAATAATAATTTCTTTTTTGTTTTAATAATAAAATTTAAAGTAAGAAGTATAATTAAAGAAGTGAATTAATTGTCGTATATACATACCTAATGTTAGTTTTTCACCCGAATCGGGTGGTAATGTAAATCCTAATAAAGCCATCGATGATATCAGCACACATGGTACAATTAAATTAAAAAAATAATATAAAGTACGTCTTCGTATTTGTATTGTAAATGTTACATCCACATATGGTTCCGGGCAGCAGGCATATACAATGGTATTCTTCTTTCCCGGCATGGCTGCACGTACGTGAATGGATTTGCATTGCATAAGCCAATGTTATGGTGTGGCGGGTATTATAAGATTTTTTTTTTTATTTTTTTATGGCGTAAAGAGGATTTGAGTGTTGCAACAAAATTAATTAGTAAAATTATGTTTTTAAAAAATTCTCCATTTCAATATAATTTTTATTTTTTTTGGGATTTAACACAGACACACGTAAATAATGGTTAATTTCCAAACACACATACACTCAAACACAAATACAGGAATTCAGCAAAATACAATAAATTTACTTTCACACACATTAAATTGTTCTTTAAAATAAATTATATTAAATGTTTACAAATACAATAAAAAATAAAATACAATTAAGAAAAATAATAAAAAACCAGAAATACAATCCATACATCAAAAAAAAAAGTTTTTCTCAAACGCTAGCCATTCATTGTAGAAGGAATTTATAGCCAAGGCTTATTGACAAGTTATAATTCAATTGAACAATTTGTATAGTTTATACACGGTTTGTAATAAATTATTATGCCACTATAATAACGTAAACATTTTTCCGCGAATGCTCAATTATAGTTTTACAGTCCAATAATGCTTAAATATATGTACATTCTTTGTCTCATGAAATGTTATAATAATTAATAATTGAGGTTTTAATTTTATACCGATTATTAATGGTTAAATCAGGAAAAAGTATTGATCACATAAAATCTGAGATCAATACTTAAATATGTACTTTTAGGTATATAGGGCCTTTCATTAAAGTCTTTCTATTTTTATCGCATCTGAAATGTTAGTTTTTCCATGCTCTGTAGCACATTATCAAGAATTTGAACCAGGGCATGGATTATATTGGCTTTGAGAATCACTGTGGTTTATGGCATAACTGTAACTTAAGAAAACTCCACAAAAGAAAAACTATAACGGGGTCAAATCGCACGATCTTAGTGATTAGCTCATATCACTTTCATGTGATGTGCAGAATATTGTCGTAATGTGGCATGAGCTTTGTGATACGTAGCTCTGCGAATTTAGACCAAAATTAATTGATAATCAACGACTAATCATCATTAATAGTAATGGACTAGCCAACGTTGTTTTCATAGAAATATGGTTCTACACCGAGCTAAAGTATAACCAAACAGTAGACTTTTTCAGGATGCATTGGCCGTTTCGCCGTAGTCTAGTAGGTAGTGTGATGGCTTATTAGACGTAAACCCAGGGTTCGAGCCCCAGGTCAGACATCAAAACAAAAATACAAAAAGTATTTCTTCGGCGTCTTCCTCTCAGCAGATTTCTGGCATAAACTCTGAGAGTAAATAAAAATTGCCATGAAAAGTTTCTCAAAAATCTGTCGTTTCGGAGTCGACTTTAAAACAGTAGGTCCCGCCACTCATGTATAAAATTAACACACACAACATAAGTGGTGTGAGAAGCTAGGTCGTAATCCTGGCTGAAAGGTTGTAGTGAGCAATTATGTATGTATTGGTCGTTTTTGCATCGTATGTAGATTGGTATCACCCAAAATCAAACTCAATAATGCTTCATTGCTGAAGATAAAGAAGCACAGGGTACCTTGCCCTAACAGAACACTTTTTTAAACAGCACAAGTTCTTTATTTGACTGAATAAATGACAATTAATTTGGCAAATGTAGCTTCAACAAGTGTGTTGGATTTCCACTCACCAGTCTTCAGAGAGAAAATATAATTGCCATGAAAAGCTTCTCAGAAAATCTGTAGTTCAAAGTCTATTATAAACTATAGGTCAAAATTAAAACACAAAACATTAAAAGTGAGACAAGCTAGGTTGTAATCCTGACTAAAGGATTGTAATAAGTAATACAGTAGTAAATGCTTAGGCCTCAACAAGATTGATGTAAAGTTCGAAAGAACGACTTATTGTCGTTATGTGCCAGGTGTTTGTGTTTGTCATACTCTGAGTTGATTGAAGTCTTGGTAGAATGAGATACCGGCTTCAATTCTGAGAAAAAGTATGTTGAAATCAATATATGAGTATTAACTAATCTGAAAAGAGTAGATAGCGTGCATTGATTTATTACTCCAAATAAACTTGTCATTAACTTTTATTTCTTAAATACTGTTTAAGTTAAAAAGACATAGTATTCCTTCTACAATTTGTTCGAAAATATTAAAAACTAATTTTAATAATAAAATTATTTGAAATATTTATTGTTTCTTGCTTAAAACTATGTGTTGTAATTAAAAATACAATCCAAGAAAAATGTGTAGAAAATTATGACTACAAATACATGCAATAAATTAAAAAATTAAAAAATCTGATCTAATAACATGGTAAAGTGGTTCCAAGACCTCTTTATTTAATATTATTTATGCCTTAAGTTGAATCATTATATTAGTATTTCAATTTTACTGCTTTCTCCATTTCCTGGGTCTGTTAGGGGCATTTTAATGTGGTCAACATTTGGTTAAGGGTAGAACCATAGATTTTTGTTGGATTTGTGTACAGTGTACACCAATTTGGTTTCATATCTGTTTGCTTTACAACTGAACAGATTTTTAGCTTTTAAAAGTTGAGGTAGTCTAAAAAAGAAGTGTGTTGGCTTGTTGGATGAGAGCTTGTGTTTCGAAACTCAGCTCAGACGTTTCGAACAAAACGAATAAAAATATGAATAAAAAATATACCTTTCGACTTCCTCTCTGCATTTTTCTGGCAAATACTCTGAGATCAAATTAAATTGCGGTGAAAAGATTAGCAAATCTGTCGTACGAAGACGCCCGTCAAACTGTAGACCTTGTCACTCGTGGATAAAACTAACACACAGAAAACATGAGTGGTGTGAGAAGATAGATTGTAATCCTGGATAAAGGGTTGTAATAACCACTTAAGTACCAGCATGTAAGAAAGTAGACAAAGAAAGTAGATTTTAAACAAACTTATAATACTTTACAGCGAAATGAGTCGCACAAAGCGGCATGACAACTTTTAACAATAACTAGGGGCACTTGAAAGTTGTTGTATTCACAACTAAAAGTTTAGCGCTGTGAGAGGTTTTATGCGAATGTTGAGAGAATTAGCTGCCACTACAATTAACCTAATTTGTAATACATCAAGTCAGTTGTTTGACTAGGTTGATGATATCGATTCGATTGCTTAGACATCAACAATAGTAATTACGTCATTTATCACACTCCCAAAAAAAGAGAGATAGTAGAGAAATCAGTTGGTCCGATGGTAAATGGGGAAGAAACTGGATATACTTTACCCCCTAACTGAAAAGAAAATTATACTACCTATCTAATCTACTACATCTACAGCTAATCTACAATATAAAAATAACATGCAATTTATTTAGTTGTATTATACATAAACAACAACAAATTTTATAAAATACGCTTTAAAAAATTGTACACATTCCTTCATATATATACATGACCGTTAATAGATGATGCCATGATATAAAACTCAAAAAAAAAAAAACCAAAAATTGTGATTAAAAAATAAAAAATTTGGAAATTATGGTGATTATTTTTAAAATTAAAAATATTGAAATAAAATATTATTTTTTTTTAACACAAAATAATTGTTTATAGAAGATATTAATTGATCTTCCGTAATATTTATAAACAATGAAGAATTAATTGTTAAACTAACCAACTAACAGGCACATTACAACACAGATACCGCCTGCTAAGTTAGTTTAAGGGTTAAATTTTTTAGAGATTTTTTATGTTTTATTTTAAGAAACAGGCAAAGAGTTTAATCAAGAATTTTAAATATATACTGAGAAATGAAATTTTATTAGAGTTTAGCTTAAAGCATATAGAATATAATTTTTAATTATTGTCTACCCTCCACTTTAACCTGAAGTTATTAAGTTATTGAAGTCGAAACCATATTTCTAAAATTTCGGCAAGCGAAACACAATACTTTAGAGTTTCTGTGGACCTTATGAGGACGGCTATACATGATGTGAAACAAACTCTAAGCAGTTCATTTGCAAAACATCAATAAATCTGAAAGGAAATATACGTTTAGAAAAAGCATGTTGCGATAACATAGAATGGGACTGCATAATGAACTTTGAGTCTATCCGACGCAAATGATTGCATGAAGTAGTCTTCGTATTTGATTATACATATAATAAATCGAATAAAAGTGGAACACACCAGATCCCGAGACTCGAGTACCTGTGCTTAATTCTGTATCTTACTCTTACGTGAACGCGGTAGTTTTTCTTTTCTATAGAAATTCTATCGATGACTTCCACTGTTTATCGAAAATCTGTCGATGACTTGCAGTTTTTATAGAAAATCTATTGATGACTTGCACTTTCTATAGAAAATGTGTCGATAACATTCGTTTTCTATAGAAAATCTGTCGATAACATGCGTTTTCTATAGAAAATCTGTCGACAACATGCGTTTTCTATAGAAAATCTGTCGATAACTTGCATTTTCTATAGGAACTACATCCATCCTCTAATTGCAATGGGTAAATCGTATACGGTGGAATAAGTAGGGTATAGAGAGAATTGATTTATGAGGTCTTTGTGCAATCGTAATCCTAAATGATGTTTTGGATTTGAGAAGCTGTGAGAGCAACAAAGAGCAAACTCTGTAGATAATTTTAAGTGACCATTAGGCCTTAGACTACAAGACAGATTTAGCTCGGTATGGATATATGCTGAAAAAATTTGCGTTAAACATATCTGTCCAGAGACTATCTTAAAGACGTCATTGGGGTTATATAATGGAACAAACGTTTTAGCTATAGGGTGCTATCGGTAGTACAAAGGGACCATATTATCAGGGACCTAGTATCAGGAAGATCTATTAAATCAGGATGTAGTTTATGAAACATACTAAGCTTTCTTCTAAGAGCAGACAAAGCTTGGATGTAATTGCATATGGAAATAGATCTGAACTCTTTTGAAGGCCAACGTCTTCAATTATGCAGAGATTTCAAAAAAATAAAAAAGACGAGTGAATTTAATTAAGAGGATATAGATAAACTAATTTTTCAATTTCTTTTAAATAATTTGGAAACTTAAACAAATTTTAGCTTGGGGAGGTGTTTGACGAAGACCTTAACGTATGCTAAAATTACAAATTTTTTAAATATCCTTAAAGTATGCACAGTATTTAAGAAGGTGTTTTCTCTTAAAGTTAACAATTTAAG
This sequence comes from Sarcophaga variegata, assembly GCA_932273835.1. NCBI lineage: Eukaryota > Metazoa > Arthropoda > Insecta > Diptera > Sarcophagidae > Sarcophaga > Sarcophaga variegata. The sequence goes on along the minus strand of OW026361.1, from coordinate 21,823,421 downwards.
AGTATTTTATGTTAAATAAACCTGGACTCGATCGTGGTTGAATCATCCTATGTGTATCAGATGATATTAAAAGAATGCTAAAATATTTGCAGATTATGTGTGGAGGTTAAGTCTGGATCGTATTTTATATTTTTTTTAACAATTTTTATTTAGTATTTGTTTGTTTAAGTAGTTATTGTACGATTTTTAATTAAAATTTTTGCAAATTAACATATAAAACATTTAGTAAACTTAATATTTATAATTTTAAGTGAAACAAAAGAGTGTTATAGATAGGCAGTTAATTGTTGTTTTTTAAATAGACATTTAGGAAAAACACAATAGAACAGTTAAATAGACAGTTAAAAAGGTGGGAAAAGAGTGAAGAGAAAAAAGTTAATAAATTACTAACCGATTAAATACCATTCGCCATTTGTTATAAAATCGGAAAGATCCCCTCCATCTTCGGAATTCAAAACCAAATCCAACTGTGTTTGATAATGATATTTCATGTGAACAATTTTAATTTTTTTTTTGGCAATGAAAATCACAACAAGACACAGGCAAAAACATATTTTCGCAGGATGTTAGAAAAAATTATTTTTTTTGACGGTAATTAAGAATTTTAATTTTTTTTTATTTTTTTTGGAAAATTAAACCAAAATGGGAAATAAAATTGAAGAAAATATGTTTTTGTTAGTTTTAAGATTAAAATTTTTTTTTATATTTAAATATGTTTTTGTAAATAAAAATAAAATAAAATAAAAAGGAAAAATAGAAATAAAAATTAATTTAAGACTTATTTTTCAAAAATTTCGATTCAAAAAATAGGCCTTTTTCTCGATGTGTAGCTACAAAAAAAATGTGTTGGTGTTAGTGTGTTATGTGCAGGTGTTAATAATTTCATTAAGAGTCTTTACAAACGTTAAAAATTTTGTAAACCAATTACGTCAGTATAAAAAAAATTTTTTGTTTTTGGTAACAAAATTTTTAATAGTGGCCGGCTTTGTTGGTTTTTGTTCATTTTAATTCAATTTTTTATTTCGTTTGCCATCATGCAAAATAGTTGAAATGAACTTTTTTTTTTCTATTTTGGTTTAAATTTGTTTCACAAATCATTGCGAAAAAAAAATTATTTCTCACATGATTCCAATCAGGACCTCTTTAATCGTTACGTTTTAGATTTTCAGTAGTTCGGTTTTGTTTAGTTTTTATTTTTTCGTTTCGTTTTTGTTGGAATTTAATTTTGTAGGATCTCTTTTGTTTTTAGCGTGTCAGTAGTGTTTTTATTTCGGTTTTTATTTAGCATTGCATAGAGTTGTTGTTGTATTTATTTTTAAATATTAATTAAAAATATTTCAATTCCCCCATCATTTTTTTAAAACCGTTTTCTATGCAACACTAAATTTATTTGTGTTGGTTTTTGTTGTTGTTGTGTATTTTTGTATTGGTTTTTAAAAAAAATTCTGGTTTTTTTCAGTTTTTTGTTAAATTTCAATTGAAAAATAAATCTGGTTTTGCAATTCACAAAAACGCAGTGAATTGTTATTAATTTTTGTTATTTTTTGTAGAGATTTTTTCATGTCGTATTTTTTTTTTAAGGCAAAACAAAACATAAATAAAAGAGTATATAAGAGAGAAAAAAACTATATTTTTTATTATTAAGAAACAAAAAAAGAAGTGAAAAAATCAAGGTGAAACCATAAAATAGTAGAGTGAGGTTGGTTGGTTTTATAAAAGACACAGCGTTTATTTGTTGTTTAGTTTTCAGTGTTAATTCTGTTTTCATTAGAAAAATATTGTGCTGATGATGATAGTCATTTAAAATGAATGTTTCAAAACAGAAAGCCAGAGAGTAAGAAAGAGCAAAAATTTTGTTTCATAAACAATAACAGCTAAATTGTTATAATTTTCGGGACTATAAATTTCAAATAGTTGACAAGCACAAATGATAAAACCACTACATTTGTGCATTTCGACGTCTTGCTTGGCTTTGTTATTACGTTTTCTTATTACGTTTTTATATATTTTTCTCATTAAAGCCCGTATTCACTGTAAAAAAATAAAAAACGGCCATTACGTCCCAAAGAACTAAAATCGAAGGTCAAAGATATTTGAAACTCTTAATCTCAATTGCTCTGGTCTTTTACACTATACCGAGCAGATGGTCGAAGTTACTCAGCTGGTAAATAATTAAATATAATTTGTATTTGCATTGTAATTTATAAATAAAAAATAAAAAATACTCGGACAGCCAGATTGTGCTAACGAACGTAATTACGTAGTTTAAACGTCTGTCTTTTTCCATGAATGCCAAAGATTTCTCTCCGGATTCAGTCAAAGCTAGCTCTTATATGGGTTCCGGGATATCATTGGAAATTGCATTGCTGATAAGCTGACCAGAGCCAATATGGAGCTTGCAATCCACAACATATTACAGAGTATGTCGATTGCCTAAGTTTATAAGAATGTTGTTACAGAAAAGCTCAATTTATGGGCATCCATCGCAAAATAGAAATTCTTACGGACCACTGACCTCTTGGTAGGCATACCGAAAGTCTTGGCATTCGGACAAATGACTTTTGCAGAAGCAAGAGACTGTCTTTCACTATATAAAACGAAAAACATGTTCTACAGCAGAGCTGGGAATCTGTTAAATTTAAGTCCGTTGCACATGACAGTGGAGACCAAGGCTTTAAGGATTAAAGCTGTTATGATATTTATTAGAGGAATTCGGAAAATAATGCATTGAATGGCTGATAGCTCCATCCTTAACTGTTCGCTGGGCTGAACCAGTAGACTTTATAAAAAGGGTAATGCTTCGTAATGAAACTTAGTAACAAAAGTGAATTAATGTGCCAAATTCAACCTGTATAAAAGGTAAAAAGTACAGCTCTTAGCGATACTACCTGACAGTCAGGCTGTCTTTTAGACACTTAGATTATCCGAGGAATAATGGAATTATCTGGAGAAGCTAGGTAGGGTATATAGAGCTATATTCTGTTAGGTTCCAGGTTATGTGACTGCAGCAATACACAGACACTCTGATAATCGATATTAATTTAGTTCTCATCTGTCTAAAAAACAATACGATATATATGAATACCACAGACGTTTTTAAGGTCTATAATCGTCCTTGACAAAAAGAAAATCGAAGCAGATTTAGAAAATCATTTTCCCATAGAGAGTAAACTGATTTCGAAGGTGGTAATAATTCCGTATAGTTGTAGTCTAGTAGGAAGTGGGTTGGCTCATTAGACGTGAGGCTACGGTTCAAACCCCAGATCAGACATTTCCAACAAAACGAAATTGGAAAAAATATTTCTTCGGCGACTACCTCTCAGTAGATTTCTAGAAAAAACTCTGAGAATAAATAAAAAATTGCCACGAAAAAGTTTCTCAAAAATCTGTCGACCAGAGTCGCCTTTAAACTGTTTAAAATTAACACACACAACATAAGTGGTGTGAGTAGCTAGGTCGTAATCCTGACTGAAGGCTTGGTATGTGTATAACAATTCCGTGCAGTACGGTATGATTGAATGAAGGGATTTTCTTTTATATTTCATTAATTTTCCCCATAATATGCCAGCAGAATGACTTACAACACATTGTATATTTGTTTACTGATTATTGAATAAAAGAATTTAAAAAGGCTGTAAATCGTTAACTTTTTAGGGAAATTGTTTTTTAAATTTTATTACTTTTAATTTTTTATTACTTAAAATTGATCGCTTTTATTGAAATTTATTGAATACCAAAATTCAATTTGAATTTAAAACTTCAATTATTTTCCTTTTCATACTTTCTGGCTCTATCTTACTCTCTCTCTCTCTCTATCTCTCTTACTCTGTGTATCTATGCGCTCATAATGATGATTAATGGGCATGTATTTTATATTGTTTCTGTCGTATTTTGTTTTTATTTACTGTTACTGTTATTTTGTTTTCTTTTCTTTCCCTATTCTTTATGTTTTTATTTTATTTTGTTGCTTGTAGTTGTTGTTGTTAAGTAAGTAAGTGAGTGTTTTTTTCACATTTAATGTATTTCTCTTTTGTTTTTACACTCTCTTGTGCTGTACTTGAGATTTACATTTTTTTATTATTGTTTGTAGGGTTTTATGTATTGGTTAGTTGGCTGGTTTACATTACCAATACATGTTTGGAGTTTATAAAGTTCTCGTTTGTTTTGTTTTGTTTTTTATTTGTATATTTGTATATATACATACATACACACACACTTTACCTGATTTCCATCATAAGTCCAACTACCGAATTTCATTTCGCAGTGTTGGTCATCGAATGGGAACCACGTGATGTCTATCTTGCATGTGCTCTTGAAGATACCAGGGGGCACGTACAGACAACTGCCGTTATGTTTGACCACAATGTTGGTGTGATACGTGCCATCGAATCCCTCATCCGCACTAAAGTTTTATTATTTTTTGTTTTATTTATTTTTTATTAATACATATATACACATACATAGTAAATATATATCATGTAGAGGTTGTATATATCGAATCTAGATTTGTTTGTAAATAATTTATTGCACACTAGTAAATCTAAACTAAACTTAAGAGTAATTATTGTAATTGTACACATACATACATACCTACCTACATGATAAAAAGAGAGGTTCGATAATCTGTTGTTATTATATTTTGATTTTATTTTCCTTACTTTTTTGTTTGTTTTGTTTTTCTAGTTTTCAAAGGCTTAAAGGATTTTAATAATAAGTGCCTACTTTAAGGGTTATTTGAAGTGGTAAATATTTCTATTAAATACTGCTTAAGCCTTAGGGCTACGTTTGGTTTATTATTTCCTATGAAAAAGAAGGGTTAAAACTTTCTTATATTAAATAAAATACTTACAGAACAACATACTTAAGTCGTATACTTATTATTATCGTATTAAGTATTGCACTTAACATACTTAAATAATACTTAAGGTTAAGTCAATATTTAGGAAATTTTTTTTAAGATATCTTATGGCTTATAAATGATTTCAATAATGCTTTCAGTGGTGTTTCTAAATTAATTTACAAAAAAATATTTTTTTTATTTATTTTGTTATTATTTATGGTTACTGTAGATTATATGGCACATCGAGGATTTATTAAAGGCTTTCATAAGAACCACACTTTTCTGAAGTTTTCTGGTACGCTAAATTTGAATTAGGCCACAGAATTGCTCCATGCAGCCTACATTTTAGAGATATTCTAACCCTAAATGGAAAACCAACGTACGAATAGATATTACTTCGCGAATCGAAAGTTTAAAAGATGTGTTCAATTCAATTCGATAGAAGACACAAAAGGCAGTACATTCTTTCAGCCATCATTCGAGCATTCGACTTTTAGGAGGTTAAATTAAAAATATTATGAGACTGTCTGAAGAAGCTGCATCAGCTAGGTAGACAAGATTTTTGCTATGTCCAAGGTCATATGGGAATTCTTGGCACTGAGAAAGCAGATAAGCATGTGAGGAGAGGAGCTTCCACACCTTTGATCGGGTCTGAATCATTCAGTGGAGTGAGGGCGAATGTTTGGATGGGATGTTCAACGAATGGGAAGATAGATGAAGACGAATACCTTTCTCAAAACAAATGGTTTTAAGGCAATTAAAACTTTTGTTAGGAAATTAGAAAAAGAGAATATGTGAGTTAGTATGCTATTAGACTATTATGAAATAACCTGAGGTTGATAACCGGTATTTTGGGCACTGTAGACTCTGAGAAAACTTACTCCGAAAAGGGGTTGTTTACAGGTCGATGCGTAGATTCTGTAACGATTGAAATGGGTCTTCAAAACACATTCCAGCAGGATACATCTAGCTGTATACCAAGTTGTGAGAAGGGAATTAGCGTTCTGAGCTTCTGAGATACATTATAAACCTATGAATCTAAATTAGGCCTAAAGAAACTGTTAAATTTTTGCAAAATACTGTCCACAGTTTTTAATTGATATAAGGATGTTAAGGCAATATTATATTTATGCAGATGACCTTTTAACATGCTGCTCTGGCAGGAAAGTATCAGCAATTGCTAATAAGGTCCAAAAAGCCACAAAGAAATTGTAAATATTGTTATGAGAATAAAAACAAATTAAGCGCAATATAAATTAATATAAAAACAACAAAATGCATACATCGTACGGTATACAGAGTTACACAAAGAAAAATATGAGAATATAAGGGAAGAAAAGCAAAACACAAACATCGTACTGTAAAAAAACCTGAAGATACACGGAAAGAAAAACAAAACGCACTCATCGTAGGGTAAACAGAATTATAAATACAGAAACATGAGAATATACGGGAAGAAAAACAAAATGCACACATTGTACGTTAAAAAAACCTGAAGATACACGGAAAGAAAAACAAAACGCACTCGTCGTACGGTAAACAGAATTATATAAACAGAAACATGAGAATATATGGGAAGAAAAACGAAACAAAGATCATGAGCTGTGTGGCACTCAGCGTCATTTTCTTGAAACCATATATATTTGGTGTTCAGATCATGCAATCACAGTCAAAAGAAGTTGGGAATAATAGACTAATTGCGCTCTCCCTTGAAAGTGATGGATTGGTGGATATCGTTCTCAAAGAGATATGATGAACAGATGACGCCGCCAGCCCAAAATCGGCAAACAGTGGCTTTTTCGAAATGCATTAGACGCTCTTGGCTCTCATGTGAATTGATATTGCTCTAAATTTGAAAAGGGGTGTTAAAACGGACCGAAATGATAGCCTAAATATGTATATACCAGGAAGACAGGATGTTCTATTTGAATGATGGGGAAGTAACCTACCTATCTACCGAAAATCATTTAGCTTCTTTAGTATGGATAAATCTAAGCAACCAACTTTAGATTTTTTCTGGGTACAGATGTCGCAATACTTTTCAAAACGACAGTTCTCTCAATCAATGACTTTTTATGGTTTCAAAAAGTTTTTGATCAAAAATTGCCAATAACCAGCTAAGACAGAAATTACTTAAGGTGGTCATGTTTACTCCTATCCTAAGCACAACCATGACCTTTGTTTTGTTATAAGAATATTATTATGCTGGACAGAGTGTAACAGTTTGTTTTACTTTCTTGCTTTACAAAAAGTTCGTAAAAGTTTTGCAAATTTAATATATTTCTTATCATTATTATGCTCTTTTAATCGTTTTCAAATAAGTTTTTTTAGACTTTTTCCCACATACACAGGATAACATATAGAGTTTTTATTGCTTTAGTTTTTTTTTGCTTTTCGAATACCAAATTGATATAGAGAGCTACACATGCTAAAACACGCATACATAAATCATTTTTATTACATTGACCATGTTAAGTGCGCCATATTGTTTCCGCTCAGTTTATTTTTGTGGGCAATATTGTATTCAAAATGGAGAAGAAAAAAAGTATATAGAAAACGAAACAGAATCAGTATAAAAAATTACAAATTGTGTTCGTATGGTTTATTACAACTTTGGGTTTTTTGGAGCAGTTTTCTGTGGAATTATTAAAAAAATTTTTTGTGTAAGCATATTAAAATACAAAAAAAACATACCTATATTTGGGGATTATTTTTGCTTTATTGAAATATTTCTATGTTTCAATCATACTTTTTTGTTTCACTTTTGAAAAACACACACAAATTTAAAAAAATAGGCTCTAAATTAACTGTTCGGTTCGAGCGGCTGTCAATTATGGGAATATTTGGTTTGAAAAGTTGAGTTTTACACCCATTTTTCATTGAAATTCTGTCGTATTTGCATACGATAATCAATTACGATAACGATTTCCTGTATAATGTTTTTAATTTCTTGTTTTCTTATATTCAAACCGTGATTTATTCAAGTATCGCTTTGATATCATTTTGATTTTCGCTCAATTTAAGCTGTCGTTTATTTGTTTAAGGATTTATTTGTGATTTGAACACTTTAACAAGCCAATAAATATCGTGTTTTTTTGCCCTTCGCTTGTTGTTTGTAGTGATTTGTTATTCAGCCTTTTACGGCGATGATGATGATGATGACCATTAAGTTGTATTCTTTTACCACATAAAGGAAAGTTTTGTTTTCGTTGTGGTCATTAATTGTTCATAAAATAAAATGAATAACTTATGAAGGTTGTTTTTAATTGGTTTATAAATCACTTACTGAAAGCGTATGATGAATATTTATTGCAGTTAACAAATATCACTCATACGCCTACAAATATTGAGTACAGCGAAGGAGACTATTTTTGTTTAAATCAAATGTAAAGGCGTTGTAAGCAAATTTTTTTATTTTTCAAAACTCTAGATTCTGTACTAAGGAGCTCAAAAAAGTCGCCGTAGTCTTCTAGGTAGTGTGTTGGCTTATTAGACGTGAGGCCACGCTTAAAACCTCAGTCAGACATCTCCAACAAAACGGAATATGAAAAATATTTCTTCGGCGACTTCCTCCCAGCAAGTTTCTGGCAAAAACTCTGAGGGTAAAAAAAATCTGTCGTTCAGTAGGTAGAACCCGCCACTCATGTATAAAATTAACACACACACAAGAGAGAGAAGCTAGGTTGTAATCCTGGTAAAAGGGTTCTGGTGACTATAGTAGTATGTTTATGGCGTTTCTCGACCACTTACTCCATACAAAATTTGGTGCATGCCTGCTTCTTCTTGTTCCTTTATTTTGTATTGCTTTTCAAACGAATGTTTGGACGGACAGAATGAGTGTGTGCGTAACATGTAATGTGGATCTACACCTATATAGTTGTTGTGTGTTTTTTATTTTTTTTGTATATTTAATTAGAAGGATCTTTAATTTTAAATGTGATAAGAAAGAGTAGGTTGGTTGTGCGGTTGTTTTTATTTTTTGTGTGATTTAATTTGAAGGATCTGTAATTTTAAGATGATAACAAATTCTTGGCACGTATTGTTCATGATCACAGGTAGAAGAAGTAGAAGTATAAACTAATAAGAAAGGGTAGGTTGGATGTGCGGTTGTTTTTAATTTGATGAGAAAGAAATGTATAGTTGTGCCTGTGGGTTTTTTTTTTTTCACGTATAAGTATAAGTAATATCTGTTTTCACTAATTGAATTTACTGATTGATCTACAACACCCCAAAGTATAAATAGACTCGTTTTTAAGGATTTAGAATTTTTTAGTTTTACTGTTTTAAATAAATGAAATTATAGAATAAAGGGATTAATTAAAACAAATTAGTTTTTTATTTTTTGAAAATTTTATTACATATTTCTTTTTTTCAGATTTTTACAGATTCGAATTTAAAAATACGTTTATACAGATTAAATAGCTTAAGCGTTAACAAATATTTATCATAAAATGTTTGACATCGACAAATGTTGAAGGATTGTGAATAAGTATTTTCACAATAATACAAACGTATGACATATTAATAAATAAAAATGGATTACTTATTTTACTAATGTTACATATTCTTAGTTCATTTATAAGTTTCATAAATAAATCTATATGCTCTTTATCAATCTGATTACTATGTTTTATTAATAGTTCTTCCAATTCAGCTGATGTTACCATTTTTGTTCCCCTTCTTTAAAAATTTAATAGTAGGTTGTGTTAGTGCGGGACGATGTACTCTGAATTATTTCATTTTAATTTATATTTATTGAATAAAAATTTTAAACACAAGTGCCCACAATTAAATGTATTAAATTTTTGTTTTCGTTCATAATTATATTCAATAGGAAATTTTAAGTAGTTGACAATCTCAAGTGGTGGTTGTAACTTTCCAAAGCTATCAAAGTATTCCTTATAGTTGTGGTTTTTATAATATGCTACCCAATGTGTTCCCATACCATTTGAATCATCTAAATTAACAATGCCGCATTCTTGTTTGAATGGTTTTTCAGGTAAAGAATCACGCATGAAAACACCCCTAAAATGTTTCAGATGTCTTCCATATTTATTCAAATCCAAATCTGTTAATGGGCGATTGGGAAGGTTATCTAATAGTTTTTTGGAGCTGGACTATAATAGAGACCATATCCAGTTTTATATGGTTTGAGGTACAACCCTTTACCCATTGCAATTGATTCCATATATCTATTATGACGGTTAGCTTCAGCCAATTGTTCTTTTCCATTTTTGATAGCATTTACTGCTTTGACAATAGCGGATCCTCCACTTGCCAAACCACCAAGCGCTGACAATGCTGTTAGTACGGGAATAAGTGGAAGAAATCCTCCAATTTTCGGTACAGGTATAACTCTCGGTATTATAATGTCTGCTCGCTTTTTCCCTTTAAAATTTGAATGAATAGCCTTTTGAGCTATTTTAACAGCATCATTTATATCAAGGGGTTTCTGTTCTTTCAATTGTTTTAAAGTTTTTCTCACAGTAGCTGTGAATAATTTCTTATTACACTTATTCATTTTTCCTTTTCTTTTCTTATGTCTCTGCTCCTTCAAACCTAATCCAAATTTCACTTTAGTTTTCATAGCGTTTGTCACAAACAACGCGTTAGCACGTTCTTTAATATCACTATCTTTAGATTTAACTCGTTGCCAGGCTTTTTCAGCTAATATTTGATCTGCTTGATGTCTTGTGTCTATATCTTTTGATTGTGAATATGCAATATCGTGCTCTCTACAAGCTGCGTCTAATAAATTTATACCCTTATCTCCTCTTGCTAAACGTTTTTCAAGTTTTGTACCAGGTCCACAAAACTGATAACCAGGTAGATGTAATTCAACAGGTACTTTATTTATTAAGTTGTTTACAAATCCTCTTCTCATCTTACACTGGCTGGGGTTTTGTTTTGACTGTAGATTATAACAAATTTTTTCGTTACTTTTATACCTCTTCGCAAAAATAGCTGAAATCAAGACGATCTCCTATATATACAGCAATTTATATGATTTCAGTATGTTAATTTTTTGATATTGATTTTGATCTGCTTTGTATCTAATCACGATCTACTTTACATCTGATCACGATCTGCTTTGTATCTGCTCACGATCTACTTTATATCTGATAACGATCTACTTTTTTGGTTTTGTCTATTTTATTTTAATTTTTTTTATTTTTTTTTTTTTGACATTACCATGTTTTAGGTATACATGTTCTACCTCAATGTTTAAATTGTTTATTTGATCAGCTAGATCATCATGTATTTGTGTTATATGTTTTTCGATTACGATATTTTTGTTTTTATGGTTATATTTATTAAAACCTTCTCCAAATTTATTAATATAAGACATTTCTTTCACTCTTCTAATAAATTATGTTAGCTTCTTTAAGTTCTTCGATAATAGAGATTATTTCGTTTTGATGATTGTTGTGACCAGAACCTTCCGATGAAAGAAGTAAACGTAGTCTGTCAACTAGTTCATTAGGATCATCACAATGTATGTAATTTGATCTCAGATTATTTTGTAATTTTAGCATTAAACCACTGCCTTTTGTTAAAATGTTTGTTGTTGTTTCGAATAAATGTTTAATTATTCGTATATATTTGAAGGCTCGTGTTCCTTTCACTTGTTCATTAGGTTCATAGCGACGTTTATGTGCATTGGTATTAATTAAAATCTCTTTATATTTTTTCAAATCATTTTTAGAATAATGGAGAGGTTTTTTATGAAATACTAGTTCAAATAATCCAGGCGTCATTTTCAATTTCATATTCCCTATCTGCATAGTATTATCTCTATTAAATATTAATTTTTCCTTGCCATATCTCCAACTACCGTCTACATCTTGATTAAAACCATAAATTTTATCCAATTGCTTATTATTAATAAGTGTTTGTATATTTTCAAATAATGGAGAGCTTTTCGTCAGCTTTAAACATTGTTTTCTTTCCAAGTTCTTGATACATGTACTTGATACAGGTCTATTATGGTCATAGTTTTTTTCACCATCATTATCATCAGTTGAAATATTTTCATACTGAAAATCGTTATTATCACCGTTTACATCATCATAATCATCGTCATCATCAATAGTGTTGTCTATATCTTTATGCTTATCTTCAAGTTTTCCGATGATTTCATTATCACCATTTACGTCATAATAATCTTCCTCATCATCAATAGTGTTGTCTACATCCTTATGCTTATATTCAAGTTTTGGGATGTTTTCATTATCATCATTTACATCATCATGATCATCGTCATCATTAATAGTGTTGTCTATATCCTTATATTTATCTTTAAGTTTTCCAATGATTTTTTTAAGTGGTTTTGTTATTGGTTGAAAGGTATCTTCTAATAAATTAACTCTATCTATTTGATTCAGTTTAATATTTTTTAACTTTTTCTTTAGAACAGCCCTTGTCTTTACAAGATCTTCCAACACTTTATTATGGTAATTTTTAGACATTATAATAATTTTTTTATTGAATTTGATCTGGTTATGATCTGCTCGCTATCTGATTATGATCTGCTTTGTATCTGATTACGATCTGCTTTATATCTGATCACGAACTACTTGCTATCTGGTCACGATCTGATTTATACCTGATCACGATCTGCTTGATGGCTTGTGTCTATATCCATTGATTTTGAGTACGCTATATCGTGCTTTCTACAATCTACATCCAATAAATTATTCCTTTATTTCCTTTATTCTTGCTATTCGTTTTGAAGTTTTGTATCAGGTCCACAAAACTGATAAACAGGTGGATGTAATTCAACATATAATTTGTTTATTAAGTTGTCTACAAATCTTCTTCCAATCTTACACTGATTAGGTGTTTTTCTTTTGACTGTAGTTTATAACCATTTTTTTTTCATTACTTTCATACCTCTTCGCATGAAACACTACACCAGCTATACCTGCTATACCAGCTATACCAGCTATATCAGCTATACCAGCTATACTAGCAAGCTGTACAATCTATACTAGCTATACTAGCAAGCTGTACAATCTGTACTAGCTATACTAGCAAGCTGTACAATCTGTACTAGCTATACTAGCAAGCTGTACTAGCTATACTAGCAAGCTATACAATCTGTACTAGCTATACTAGCAAGCTGTACAATCTATACTAGCTATACTAGCAAGCTGTACAATCTGTACTAGCTATACTAGCAAGCTGTACAATCTGTACTAGCTATACTAGCAAGCTGTACTAGCTATACTAGCAAGCTATACAATCTGTACTAGCTATACTAGCAAGCTGTACTAGCTATACTAGCAAGCTATACAATCTGTACTAGCTATACTAGCAAGCTGTACAATCTGTACTAGCTATACTAGCAAGCTATACTAGCAAGCTGTACAATCTGTACTAGCTATACTAGCAAGCTGTAGTAGCTATGTCAGCTATACCTGCTATACCTGCTATACTAGCAAGCTGTAGTAGCTATGTCAGCTATACCAGCTATACCAGCTATACCAGCTATACCAGCTATACCAGCTATACCTGCTATATCAGCTATACCAGCTATATCAGCTATACCAGCTATACCAGCTATACCTGCTATACCAGCTATATCAGCTATACCAGGTATATCAGCTATACCTGCTATAGCTGGTATATAGCTGGTATATAGCTGGTATATAGCTGGTATATAGCTGCTATAGCTGGTATAGCTGATATAGCTGGTATAGCTGATATAGCTGGTATAGCAGGTATAGCTGGTATAGCTGGTATAGCTGATATAGCTGGTATAGCTGATATAGCAGGTATAGCTGGTACAGCTGGTATAGCTGATATAGCAGGTATAGCTGGTATAGCTGGTATAGCTGGTATAGCTGGTATAGCTGACATAGTTACTACAGCTTGCTAGTATAGCAGGTATAGCAGGTATAGCTGACATAGCTACTACAGCTTGCTAGTATAGCTAGTACAGATTGTACAGCTTGCTAGTATAGCTTGCTAGTATAGCTAGTACAGATTGTACAGCTTGCTAGTATAGCTAGTACAGATTGTATAGCTTGCTAGTATAGCTAGTACAGCTTGCTAGTATAGCTAGTACAGATTGTATAGCTTGCTAGTATAGCTAGTACAGCTTGCTAGTATAGCTAGTACAGATTGTACAGCTTGCTAGTATAGCTAGTACAGATTGTACAGCTTGCTAGTATAGCTAGTATAGATTGTACAGCTTGCTAGTATAGCTAGTACAGATTGTATAGCTTGCTAGTATAGCTAGTACAGCTTGCTAGTATAGCTAGTACAGATTGTACAGCTTGCTAGTATAGCTAGTACAGATTGTACAGCTTGCTAGTATAGCTAGTATAGATTGTACAGCTTGCTAGTATAGCTGGTATAGCTGATATAGCTGGTATAGCTGGTATAGCAGGTATAGCTGGTGTAGTGTTTCATGCGAAGAGGTATGAAAGTAATGAAAAAAAAATGGTTATAAACTACAGTCAAAAGAAAAACACCTAATCAGTGTAAGATTGGAAGAAGATTTGTAGACAACTTAATAAACAAATTATATGTTGAATTACATCCACCTGTTTATCAGTTTTGTGGACCTGACACAAAACTTCAAAACGAATAGCAAGAATAAAGGAAATAAAGGAATAATTTATTGGATGTAGATTGTAGAAAGCACGATATAGCGTACTCAAAATCAATGGATATAGACACAAGCCATCAAGCAGATCGTGATCAGGTATAAATCAGATCGTGACCAGATAGCAAGCAGTTCGTGATCAGATATAAAGCAGATCGTAATCAGATACAAAGCAGATCATAATCAGATAGCGAGCAGATCATAACCAGATCAAATTCAATAAAAAAATTATTATAATGTCTAAAAATTACCATAATAAAGTGTTGGAAGATCTTGTAAAGACAAGGGCTGTTCTAAAGAAAAAGTTAAAAAATATTAAACTGAATCAAATAGATAGAGTTAATTTATTAGAAGATACCTTTCAACCAATAACAAAACCACTTAAAAAAATCATTGGAAAACTTAAAGATAAATATAAGGATATAGACAACACTATTAATGATGACGATGATCATGATGATGTAAATGATGATAATGAAAACATCCCAAAACTTGAATATAAGCATAAGGATGTAGACAACACTATAGATGATGACGAAGATTATTATGACGTAAATGGTGATAATGAAATCATTGGAAAACTCGAAGATAAGCATACGGATACAGACAACACTATTGATGATGAGGAAGATTATTATGACGTAAATGGTGATAATGAAATCATCGGAAAACTTGAAGATAAGCATAAAGATATAGACAACACTATTGATGATGACGATGATTATGATGATGTAAACGGTGATAATAACGATTTTCAGTATGAAAATATTTCAACTGATGATAATGATGGTGAAAAAAACTATGACCATAATAGACCTGTATCAAGTACATGTATCAAGAACTTGGAAAGAAAACAATGTTTAAAGCTGACGAAAAGCTCTCCATTATTTGAAAATATACAAACACTTATTAATAATAAGCAATTGGATAAAATTTATGGTTTTAATCAAGATGTAGACGGTAGTTGGAGATATGGCAAGGAAAAATTAATATTTAATAGAGATAATACTATGCAGATAGGGAATATGAAATTGAAAATGACGCCTGGATTATTTGAACTAGTATTTCATAAAAAACCTCTCCATTATTCTAAAAATGATTTGAAAAAATATAAAGAGATTTTAATTAATACCAATGCACATAAACGTCGCTATGAACCTAATGAACAAGTGAAAGGAACACGAGCCTTCAAATATATACGAATAATTAAACATTTATTCGAAACAACAACAAACATTTTAACAAAAGGCAGTGGTTTAATGCTAAAATTACAAAATAATCTGAGATCAAATTACATACATTGTGATGATCCTAATGAACTAGTTGACAGACTACGTTTACTTCTTTCATCGGAAGGTTCTGGTCACAACAATCATCAAAACGAAATAATCTCTATTATCGAAGAACTTAAAGAAGCTAACATAATTTATTAGAAGAGTGAAAGAAATGTCTTATATTAATAAATTTGGAGAAGGTTTTAATAAATATAACCATAAAAACAAAAATATCGTAATCGAAAAACATATAACACAAATACATGATGATCTAGCTGATCAAATAAACAATTTAAACATTGAGGTAGAACATGTATACCTAAAACATGGTAATGTCAAAAAAAAAAAAAAAATAAAAAAAATTAAAATAAAATAGACAAAACCAAAAAAGTAGATCGTTATCAGATATAAAGTAGATCGTGAGCAGATACAAAGCAGATCGTGATCAGATGTAAAGTAGATCGTGATTAGATACAAAGCAGATCAAAATCAATATCAAAAAATTAACATACTGAAATCATATAAATTGCTGTATATATAGGAGATCGTCTTGATTTCAGCTATTTTTGCGAAGAGGTATAAAAGTAACGAAAAAATTTGTTATAATCTACAGTCAAAACAAAACCCCAGCCAGTGTAAGATGAGAAGAGGATTTGTAAACAACTTAATAAATAAAGTACCTGTTGAATTACATCTACCTGGTTATCAGTTTTGTGGACCTGGTACAAAACTTGAAAAACGTTTAGCAAGAGGAGATAAGGGTATAAATTTATTAGACGCAGCTTGTAGAGAGCACGATATTGCATATTCACAATCAAAAGATATAGACACAAGACATCAAGCAGATCAAATATTAGCTGAAAAAGCCTGGCAACGAGTTAAATCTAAAGATAGTGATATTAAAGAACGTGCTAACGCGTTGTTTGTGACAAACGCTATGAAAACTAAAGTGAAATTTGGATTAGGTTTGAAGGAGCAGAGACATAAGAAAAGAAAAGGAAAAATGAATAAGTGTAATAAGAAATTATTCACAGCTACTGTGAGAAAAACTTTAAAACAATTGAAAGAACAGAAACCCCTTGATATAAATGATGCTGTTAAAATAGCTCAAAAGGCTATTCATTCAAATTTTAAAGGGAAAAAGCGAGCAGACATTATAATACCGAGAGTTATACCTGTACCGAAAATTGGAGGATTTCTTCCACTTATTCCCGTACTAACAGCATTGTCAGCGCTTGGTGGTTTGGCAAGTGGAGGATCCGCTATTGTCAAAGCAGTAAATGCTATCAAAAATGGAAAAGAACAATTGGCTGAAGCTAACCGTCATAATAGATATATGGAATCAATTGCAATGGGTAAAGGGTTGTACCTCAAACCATATAAAACTGGATATGGTCTCTATTATAGTCCAGCTCCAAAAAACTATTAGATAACCTTCCCAATCGCCCATTAACAGATTTGGATTTGAATAAATATGGAAGACATCTGAAACATTTTAGGGGTGTTTTCATGCGTGATTCTTTACCTGAAAAACCATTCAAACAAGAATGCGGCATTGTTAATTTAGATGATTCAAATGGTATGGGAACACATTGGGTAGCATATTATAAAAACCACAACTATAAGGAATACTTTGATAGCTTTGGAAAGTTACAACCACCACTTGAGATTGTCAACTACTTAAAATTTCCTATTGAATATAATTATGAACGAAAACAAAAATTTAATACATTTAATTGTGGGCACTTGTGTTTAAAATTTTTATTCAATAAATATAAATTAAAATGAAATAATTCAGAGTACATCGTCCCGCACTAACACAACCTACTATTAAATTTTTAAAGAAGGGGAACAAAAATGGTAACATCAGCTGAATTGGAAGAACTATTAATAAAACATAGTAATCAGATTGATAAAGAGCATATAGATTTATTTATGAAACTTATAAATGAACTAAGAATATGTAACATTAGTAAAATAAGTAATCCATTTTTATTTATTAATATGTCATACGTTTGTATTATTGTGAAAATACTTATTCACAATCCTTCAACATTTGTCGATGTCAAACATTTTATGATAAATATTTGTTAACGCTTAAGCTATTTAATCTGTATAAACGTATTTTTAAATTCGAATCTGTAAAAATCTGAAAAAAAGAAATATGTAATAAAATTTTCAAAAAATAAAAAACTAATTTGTTTTAATTAATCCCTTTATTCTATAATTTCATTTATTTAAAACAGTAAAACTAAAAAATTCTAAATCCTTAAAAACAAGTCTATTTATACTTTGGGGTGTTGTAGATCAATCAGTAAATTCAATTAGTGAAAACAGATATTACTTATACTTATACGTGAAAAAAAAAAACCCACAGGCACTACTATACATTTCTTTCTCATCAAATTAAAAACAACCGCACATCCAACCTACCCTTTCTTATTAGTTTATACTTCTACTTCTTCTACCTGTGATCATGAACAATACGTGCCAAGAATTTGTTATCATCTTAAAATTACAGATCCTTCAAATTAAATCACACAAAAAATAAAAACAACCGCACAACCAACCTACTCTTTCTTATCACATTTAAAATTAAAGATCCTTCTAATTAAATATACAAAAAAAATAAAAAACACACAACAACTATATAGGTGTAGATCCACATTACATGTTACGCACACACTCATTCTGTCCGTCCAAACATTCGTTTGAAAAGCAATACAAAATAAAGGAACAAGAAGAAGCAGGCATGCACCAAATTTTGTATGGAGTAAGTGGTCGAGAAACGCCATAAACATACTACTGACTATTTATGTGTAACTCAAAAAATGGACACCACCAGATGGAAAAGAACACCGTAATGATGGAACAAGTTAAAAGCTCTTGTTGTTATTAAAATTGGAGTTTAAAGAAAATCTTATTTTAGACGCATATTCTGATTACTCATAAATAAGCCGTTTACTTCAAAAAGAACAGACTTTCGAACGTCGAAAAGGTTATTTTGGCCTCTTACAAAACTGGTGTCTATACTGTCCAACTATCCCGATGGTTTAATGAAGATGTGAATTCTATTCAAATTATTCAAAGTTAATAAATGCTGAACAATGTCAGAAAAGATATTCTGGGCTCCTCTTCTTCCTAGTCATTGCAGCATCGGCAGAAAAACAAACTCTGGCTGTTTAAAAATCCTTCGTCATAGATTCATAAGGATAAGACAATGGCAGCGAAAATGTTCAGTGGTCTCATATTCTTTCTGGTCATTGCCGATGCTGCGAATTTGTTGTGAGGTATTACCAGCACTCATGCATGCGCACCTAGAGGTCAGTCTAGCGTTATAACTGCTACATATATATTCTGTTCTAACCTTTGCAGAAGAGCGAAGTTAGTCAGAGGAATGTTAGTCTTAATTTGGAATTCAATTGAAGTTTTTGTTGTGCCAGCCTTTCCAAGCGAGTCGACTTTGTTATAACTTTCAATATTCCTATCTATAGGAACCTACCGTCAAATAACTCGCTATCAGCTGCAGAGATACCGGCATTCTTATGGTGTATGCACTCTCTAGGGATCTATTGGCTTCTTTATTGTCCGAAAATGTGAATGGATCTTCATTCGATATGTTCGTATACCGGATTCGTATGCGAATAGTCTACCTGAATAGTGCTATAGTAATCGGAAATTGTAACTGACAATCTATGATTCTATTCCTCAAACCATAGCTAAACCAGGATTTTACTATATTTTAGGTAGGACTAGCAATGACTTCTTCTATTCAATTTCAATATTTAAATTCTTCCAGCTAAACAGGACATTGGCCTACTGTAGTGGGTTCTAGGATTATGGGACTGCCATCCATCATTGCCTAGACAAAACGCTTTTAACGAAAATATAATAGATTTAGTGGTGGGCACTGCTATTTCCCACTAAGCGCTAGTGTTCGATCTTTCAATGGTGGCCCTTGATGTGAAACATTCTAAACTTCACCTTTCATTATGTTGAGAGAAACTGAAACATGGATGTAGTCTCGTTTAACTACCATTTGTTTTCATCGAACACCCTATATAATGGCTTTCAACAATTCTGAATTCTGATCAAATTTTTTTCATACATTTCGGTAAAAATTTCGCAAATTACTGTAAAAATTTGTACAAAAGTCCCAAACAAACAAATTAAAAAATTTCTGATCGTACTTTACTTACAAAATTTGTCCCTGAGAAAAGGATTTCAAAGTTTCTTTCTCTTTCTTTCTACTTTTAATATGAAAAACTTGCGTATTTCTAAAAAATTCAATTTCATAACAAATATTGACACACAATTTATTTAAATTTAAATCTTTCAAAATGAAATCATTTTCCAAAACTTTAACGACCAAATTCGATTTCATTTTCTTTCCCTACCTTTCAATATCTGTGTGTATGGCATAAACATTTCCCAACACGAGTTCCTTGAGATATGACATGTCATTACTATCAATTACAAAACATTTTGTATTCGTATTTGTATTTGTATTTCAACAATTCCTTTTTTATTTTTAAATTTTTCCTTTTTCTGTCTTCAACATTCGGTTGGAAAACATACGAAGCATATGTGAAGGTACGTGCATATGTATGTCTTCAACAAACAAGTGGGTGTTGTTCAACAATTTGTTGCCTGTAAGAGTTTTTCTGTCTTTTCCATTGCAAGTGCACACAGAATTTTGAAAGTTTAACATAAAAAACAGTCATTCGTCTCCTTGAGGAGCAGCGGTTGAAGAGAAAGAAAAAAAAAAAGAAAAGATTTAAAGATTTGTAGTGTAACAGTGAGTGGGTTTAACGGTTTAAGGATTACACTTTGGAATGCTTAAATAGTGAACAAATTTGATTTTTTTTATCAATTCAGACACTAAGTTAGTTACAGGTTTTTTTTTTAATATAAAGTCATTGGACATGTTTTTAATACTTAGATTGATATATGAACACATATGCGGAGTATGACCTATTGTGATACTTAAGTTATTCATTTCATTTAGAACATAATCATCCGGAACTTCTAATGAAACGACATAGTTTTTCAATGTTCATTCCCAATACATGCATAGTAGAAGACTAAGTGCTGTCTTCTTCTACATTATCACGTGCAGCATGTACACAATAGATGAAAAACAGTTTTCTCTTATTCCTCGTCCCTGCAACTCCTTCAAGGTTCATTCTGCGGGTGAATGAGATCGATTGGTTTCGTCTGAGTAGCCACAACGCAATGCCTAGTAACTAAGCTAAGCGCGCTCTTCTGGAGTGTCAGCAAACTTATATCTAACCTTGCGCTCTTAATCTAACCTTAGCCTGATTTGGAGCAATATCTTGCCATATTAGAGCTGCCCAAACGGCTTTGATGGAATCTGTTACAACATTTAGCTTTGGAGTTGGCTTACAGTTGCTCAATGGGATTACTAGTATAGAAAATCCACACGAAAATTAATTCATTAGGACACATCTGCTCTGTCCTAGAATAGCAATGTGCTTTAACCATCTCGTTCACCGACACACATAAGCTGAAAATAGCCGGATAGTTTATTATGTTAGACCCTACGGACCTAACGGGAGCTCAGTTGTCAGGAAGGATTCTAATATATATTCAGAGAGATATTATCGTCCTTAATAATATATGCTGGGATTACCTTACAACGAATTTTGCATAAGATGTAGTGATGAGAAAGAAAATGTACTTCGGGCACTTGAACACTTCATACGATGGGCACTTACAGTTTTTTGATAGAACGCAATTTTGGTAGAGCTAAGAGTTATAGTTGTGTGATAGCACAGGTACGCAACCTAGCAGTACTACAAGTCCAAGTAAGCTGCGCTCTTCGAGGCGACTGGCAATTTAACATTAGCTGACATAGACAAGAAGGACGTGCAATGGATATCGCACCATCTGTGGTAGCAGATAGTCTAGTAGGTAGTGAATTTGACTTTCTAGCCAAAAGCTTGTGTTTTTTAACTTAGTTCTACCATGTCAAAAAAACGAAGTATGAAAAAATATTTCCTTCGGCGCGTTTCTCTCAGCAGTATTCTCGCAAAGTCTCTGAGAGTAAAAAAATTGCCATGCATCTGAACTCTGTCGTTTAGAGTCGACGTATAATATATATACCCAAGTTGTGTGGCGAGAGAAGCTATGTTGTAATCCATACTAAAGAGGATTTTAAATGGCCAATTGAGTAAGTAAATAAGTGTGATAGAAAGAACTATTTCTATGTATATGACAGCAAAGGTAACGACTAAGTCGAGCGAAGTGGTGTAATAAAGTATGGAAATCCAAAGCCACTGTAGTCTATGAGGCAGTGTATTGGCTTATTCAGTTAAGACATTTCCAACAAAACATAATATGAAAAAATATTTCTTACTGCCACTCATAAGATTTCTTCCAAAAACTTTGAAAGAAAAAAAAAACTGCCATGAAAAATTTTCTCAAAAATTTGTCGTTTGAAATAAACTTTAAAACTGTATATCCCGCCAATCATGTATAAAAAATTAACACACACAATATAAGTGGTGAGAGAAGCTAGCTTGTAATCCTGACTGAAGAGTTGTAATGACCAAACTGTGTACGTACGTACATATGTAGGAATTGTGATTTGTAGATTGGATTGTGCGTTAAAGTATCTCAGAAGGAATCAAGTATCAAGTACAAGACAAGAATTTATTTTTCCTGATACCGAACTACATATGTTTTTCCAGGTAATAGGTTGTATAGGTTGTAATGAGCAATTATTTATGTATGTATGTATCTAATCTAAAGACTAAATCTGCGAAATACATGTCTAAAGAAAATTTTCCCTGAGAAAACGGCAGCTTCAATCAAGTCATCTTAGAGGGATATCAGGGATCACAGTGAGATTTATACATACGGAATTTAGTATTTGTATGCCTAACATGTCTTTCTTATCTTTATCTTTATTATCTTAGAAATACAACTTCAGTGAACAAAATGCAAAAAGTTTTTGTACCGATTTTGATTGAAATTTTTGACGAAATATAAAAAATTTCCTTAAATTTTTTTAGAAAGCAATTATTTTTTAATAAAAAAAATTGTTTTCTTATGTAAATATCCCTTAGATGACCCTTTTAATTTTAAAAAGTGGTAAAACAATTTAAACATTCCCAAAGCAAAAAATTTGTTTTTTGCCTCAGGTTATTTAGTATTACTCTTTAAATATTTATTTTCTTAACAAAAAAAATTACCAGCATCATGGAAAGCAACCTTTTTTTCTTCTTTTTTTTGGTTAAAAAAAAATATTTAAAATTTCTTATGCAAAATGGAAATTTTTTAAGCCTCTTATTACAACCCCAAAATATGTTTACAATCATTTGTGTTTGTATTTGTAATTCAAATAGAGAATTGAAAATCTTCATTAGATTGATTGGCAAAAAGTTAATAGTTGTAAAGACTTTAAATTAGACACAAAAAAATACTGAGAGTATCTTCCAATGATAACCCTCATCTTAAGGTAAATTGAACACGTAAACCAAATACTACATATGTAAACGCATACATATGCATGCACAGAAATTAAATCTTTATCTGCTGCTAATAACAACAGGCAAATGGGATAAAGTACACAATAAACTTAAAGGGAAAATTACTGTGTGTAAAATAAATACACAAAATACACCAATACAAACAAAATAAATAAACAAATACAAGTACAAATTCAAAGAGAAAGAGAGAGAGAGAGTGAGATTTAGATTTTGGCAAATAAACAACTGAATACATAAGAATTTTATGTGTTGCCTACCTATAGGGGCTGTAGGATAATAACTGCATACATACACGTGTATTAGATATCCAATATCCCAGAGTATTTGTATCTTCTTATCGATAACAATATACTCCACAGCATATCCCTTATGCATATCCGTATATGTATGTGTATTGTTTTCTTTAGAGACTTTAGCATCACATGAGTATTCTTTTTTTGTGGTTTTTGTTCTTTGTAAGCCAAAGATTTTCTTATACTTTTCGTTTGAATATCGAAATATTCGGTTGTTGAATAAATTTGCTAATGAACTTTGGGGAATTAGCAAAGGGTACCTGATTTGTTTTTCTTTTTTTTTTTCTTCTGGCTAAAACAACCATTACCTTACTCTATAAATCGGGCATATTTAATATGCCAACAATGTTTGTTTTGGCAACAAGAGGTTTTACGAAGTTTCATTGGATGGATGGTGGTTTTGTTATTACAAATCCAACAATTTTGTTATTGGTTTTGAGCACCCCTATCTGTGTGTGTGTGGCCGTAATTTAAGCCTTAAAGTGAAATTGTTATAAATTGTGTAGTTCCCTTCATCTCTGTCTCATTACATTGTTAATGAGTGACACATTAATGCTGAAATTTAAGGGTTTTAATCAAATTCAAATGCCAGAAGCCGATGTTAAAAGGTATTGAGGTAAAGTTTTTTTTTTTCGTAAATCAATTTGGATAGTTAATAAGTAAATCAAAACCAATTCTTTTCAACATTTTCCATGCATTTTACAGAAAATTTTGAAGTCATTTAATGGCTGTAATAAGCCAATGTGTGCCAATATTTGAATCGAGGCAACTTTTGATAAACTGTACTGAAGTTAAGATTTTTTTTGTGATACCGTTCGCCATCAATCGAAACAAATGGTAGTCAGAAGATCGAAGGTCTGGGACATATCATGCATGAGGTAAAACTTTCCATCTACTGCTCTATAAATAGTTTTTGATCGGCTCCGCAATACGTGGCCGCCCGTTGTCATGAAGGAAAATTACGGTTTCGTTCCTGGATGCATATTCAGGGAGTTTTTAGGCCAATGCATGCTCCAAACTAATTAGTTGTTGTCTGTACAAATCTTCAGTGGAAAACTGGCCCGGATTGACATCTCATAATGGATCACATCATCAAATACTCATCAATACCTTGGCGTAATGGCTTAATATTCTGCTTGCCCGTAAGTTTTTCCCGTTCTGCCGCGCGTCACATATGACTTCTTGAGCCTAAGGTTGTCGTAATGAATCCATTTTTTTTACCGTTAGTGATAATTCGATGCAAAAATGAATTCTTTTTAGAACTATTAAACTACATTTCTCACCGAACTTGTCATTACAACCCTTCAGTCAGGATTTCCTAGTTTCCCACACCACCTACATATATTGTGTGTGTTAACGTTAGATATATGTAGCGGGACCTACAGTTTTAACTCCACTGGTTGCTTATTCAGACCTTCTTTCGGTTAATGTTCAAAACGAATTACAGGTCCCCTATACGCATAATGGATATTCTACTTGCCCGATGATTTTGCTTGTTGCCCGCGCTTTACATATGATTTCGATGCAAAAATAATTTCTTTTTAAAGCGATCAAACAGTATTTCAGCATGCGAAATCGTTATTCAACATAATGTTTCTTCAATCTTTACGTACTCTATGATCGTTCTCCTTGAGCTTGCTATTTGATATGAAATGATCCTCAAGTGCTGTTGCGTTATCATGTATTACCATTTGCTATATCGTTTGAATCTGATAGGCAGTGATCGAGTTCCATCAGGCTATTTAGGAAACTGATCATGCGAACTTAAGTTCAGATTTCCGAATATGTTACGGTTCTTATATTACTGTGTCGTGTTGGTTGCACTCGGTGCCCCTTGTGGCGGTGTTAAAAATACAGACCATCATACATGATCATGGAATAAAGTGGAGCATTGCCCAGCCCTTGCTAAGGTGTGCAAGCTGTTTTTTTTAAGGATTAATAGAATAAAAGTTTTACAAATTAAATTTATTTCCTCAAATTTAAAAATTCTATGGCATATTTTAAGGCTTAACAAATTTAAAGCATATTCTTTGGCATGGCATTATTCGATTAGTTTAACTTTTAGCAAGTTTACATCGTAACAAAAAGCTTTAAAAAAATGATAGCATACGTTTAGGTGTAATTTGTTAAAATTAAATTAAAGCATACTTGAAATAAGTTGTTTTCTTGCCAGAAATAAGGAAAATTTATTTACCTTCAAGTTTTTCCCTTGTTTGTTGTTGTTGTGTATCATATTTATTTATTCTTACAAGAATTTATAATCCATTAAGCTAATTACCCTTAAAAAATACAAAAGAACTGGAGTTACGAATGAGTGAAACAGTATAGTAAAGGATGGCTGACCACAAACGAGAGATGAATTTTTAGAGAATATAAAAGGAAATTTCCTCTATCACGCTTCTCTCTGCTTCTGTATTTTTAAAGAGTCCGAAATATGTTTTTTATATCAAAATTTTTTTTTTGGTAAATGCATGTAGCTCAGCTACAAGAATAAAGTCATTGCCATGCTTTATTAGAATTAATGGTTTTATAGGCCAGCCAAGAATTTTACCATTAAAAACATAAAAATTCCTGCTTTGTATTACAAAAATATTGCGTGAAAAATCAAATAAAGCCTACTTTAAGGCTAAACAAAGCGTGGGGGTAAATTGTGGTTGAAAGATGTAATTTTTAATGAAGCGAAAAAAGATAAAAGAAAGAGAGAAATTGAAAAACACAGTAAATGTTGTAAATGTTGTTTAGCGGCTATAAATAAAAGCAAGTTACGAATGTTTTCTTTCGTAAAGCGTACTTTAAGGTCGATTTCTGGGTTTATCTTCTTTTATTTCACTTTACTCTTTCATTGCTATTCAATGTATTGGTTTTTATTTTTTCTGTTTTTATTTGAAAAGCAATTAATCTAAAAGCTTTCTGTTTTGCAAGTTTTTCTAAAGAAAACAAATGTTTTTTCTTCCCTTTTTCACGATTTTATGCTATTGGAAAATATTATTCTTTTGTTTCGTTTAATGATGGCGGTTTTTTCCCCAATATTTTTTTCTGCTTTCCTTTTTCAAAGATATGAAGATAATGATCATCATCATCAGATATTTTGATTGTTGGCATTTTCAAAATGTGTCCTTCCTGTTGTTCAAAATTGTTTTCATAAATGATTAGAAGAGAAGAATGACGGGTGCAAAGTTATTTTGCAGGAAAATAAAGTACAATATTGAAACGGTTATTAATTATTCGGCTTCATCTTTAAAGGATTTTGAGGTCTAGGTCAGTAAAAAGGGGATATGAGTTAATAAAACGTGGGTAAAGGATTTGAAGGAATAAGAAAAACATTTTTGTTTAGGAAGAGATATTTTAATAATTCATACACGATTCAGTTTATTATTCTCTTGGGGGATAGAAATTCAAATAACATGAAAACAATTATTTCTTATGCCTTTTACAGTTTGGATTTAATTTTAAAGGGGAAAATAGCTTTTTTTGAAGCCTAATTTTAGGAATTTGTTTTTAAATTAAACTTATATGCAGTGTTGCTTCAAAAAAATGTCATAAAATTTTGTTAAATTAGCTTTTCCTGATGGAAGTCGCTGTCACATTTTTTTAAAACATTATGGAACTTCAAATTCTGTTTTAATTTTTACGTTGAAGAAGCAAACGTGGAGAAACAAAAACACTAAATGTTGTACTCTTGTTTCAAGCCATAATAGGAGAAGTGTTTAAGAAAGCTAAACTTATAGGTTAAACCCTAGACATGACATTCAATCGTATAATATTTGCAGATGGCTTGGGTCATGAAAAGGCTGACGTTTTTGATTGACAAACTTACATTTCGTTCGATTTATTCTACATTTGTTGGCGGTTGGCAACTTCTAGAATTTTACTGTTGATTTGTTGTTGTAATTCTTATCTGTGTGTCGATAGACATGACAATCCCTCGTATAATATTTGCAGACTGCTTTAGTCATGGAAACACTGACGTTTCTGATTGATAAGCTTACATTTCATTTATTTTCGGTTGGCAACTTCTAGAATCTTACTGTTGACTTCTTATTATAATGTTTATATGTATGCTGATAGACATGAAATAGAATCGTATAACTTTTGTAGACTATTGTTTACTTCGCATGCCAGTGACATGCTCTTGTCATGGAAAGGCCTAAGTTTTTTGGTTCTTAATTGCTGTCGTTTTTCACTGAAAACTCCAAAGTAAGAATCATTGCAGAAGAAAGAAATTAATTTTTATACGAATAGTTTCCTATTGAAGTCGCCGGAGTCTAGTAGGGAGTGTTTTGGCTCATGATACGTGAGGCCTCAGGTCTGCAATCAAAACAAAATAGAAAAAATATTTCTTCGGCGACTTCCGCCATGGTTCAGACATCAAAACGAAAATATAAAAAAAAATTTCTCTCAGCAGGTTTCTGAGACAAACTGAATGATGAATTTTTCAAAAATCTATCGTTCGGAGTCGACTTTAAACTGTAGGTCTTGCCACTCATGTATAAAATTAACACACATAACATAAGTGTTATGAGAAGCTAGGTCGTTATCCTGACTGAAGGGCTGTATTGACCAATAGCTTCCTATTGGAACTGTTTGATCCTAGGGTTGGACATAACCTCTGGCCTAATTGACGACTTCGCCCTTCTAGAAGAGGCAACATCTAACCTAATCATGTTCTTGACCAAAGCAAAGGTATAGAACATTCCGTAGACAATAGTTTACGAACTGTTTCATATTCTGAATCTAAAGAATGCCAACCTTTTCAATTTTCTGTAAATTTTCGTTTGAAAAATAATTTTCGTCAAAATTGTGGCACAAAATTTATTTTTTACAGCCAAAGCGGTTCAATAGTTTCAAAAAGATCTTAAGATTTTGATTTAGAAATTCTGTTGTTATACTACATCTTTACGTAATTAATTTCTTTCTTGTGAGCCACTTTTTCTCAATTGTTTATCTTATTAATTCCATTTTTGTATTCTATTTTAAATGGCTTTCTTGTCACTTTTAACTACAACCTACACCTGAGTACATTTTAATTTTAAACAGCTCTTGTGGCTAATTATGCTCATATAAGTACATATAGTTTTTCTATTTGTGACAAACAAACTCGATTTTATTTTATTTTATTTTGTAACAATTCTTACTCAAACATATGAATAAAATTACATACACAAACACACAACCTAACCAGCAAAAGATACACAGAAATTGTTCTCTGTTTTACTACTTCTGCAACACAATTTTAAAATCCTTAATCCTGCCTTACAAGGCAACAAATCCCTCTTTGGAGAATAATAAATTCAAAAAGAAATTCAAAACGAATTAAATGTTTACAAAAAAAAGAGAGAGAAAATTCTTGAATTTCAGTAATGAAACCAGAGTTTTTCATTAAATAATATTTTGCCAAAATAAAAAGAGAACAGCAATTAAATATTTTGCATTGCAAAAATTATTAAATGCCTGGGATTTAAATGAAATTGAGATGGTTAAACAAGGTAAGCAATGTTATTGTGGAATTAAGGAGTACAGATAAGATAGGAAAAATGTGTACAGAGAAATGTTGTTTTTTTTTTAGATTGGATAGCATAACGAGAAGTTAACGCTAACCTAACCTAATCTAAATATCGTTTTTGAAAACGTTGCCAAAATTCCAATATTAATTTGTACCTACAATGCGATAAAATTGCCAAGAAGATCAATTTGAAGCTGAAAGCAAAGATTTTATATTTAAGGAATAAGAAGAATTGCACAGTATTATGCTCCTAGAGTCAAGCATAGTGTTTGGAATACAGAGAATGCGATACGAAAAAAAAACAAATAAAATCGCTATGATTAGCTATTCGATCACATTTTGAAGTCAGGCATCTTAAATGGGTTTAATTTCTCTTGAAATCAAATCGAAGACTACATACATACATACATTCATACATAATTGGTCATTACAATCCTTCAGTCAGGATGACGAGCTAGCTCACACCACTTATGTTGTGTGTGTCAATTTTCCACATGGCTGGCGGGACTTATAGTTTAAAGTCAACTCCGAACGACAGATTTTTGAGAAACTTTTTAATGGCAATTTTATTCACTCTGAGACTGACATGGAGTTTTAACTGTGACCTCACGTCTAAGTCAACACACTATCTATTACAATACGGCTACTTCCAACACACATTCTTTAGAATAATACGTCAAAAGAGTTCAAAAGATTCTGCAGGAATCAGTGAAATTGGTAATGTGACTGGTTACCAAAACGGCACGTCTGAACGCTGCATGATTTCTTCTTTGTCCCTCTAAATAAGGAAGGCTATCAGAGTGATCATCTTCGCTGTCTATCGTGCTGGTTAATTAGACGTAAGGCCAGTGTTCAAAACCACAGGTCTTACATCTCAAATGAAACAAAATATGAAGACAATATTTCTTCGGCAACTGGCTCTCACCAGATTTCTGGCATAAACTCTGAGAGTAAAATAAAATTTCCTTGAAAAGTTTCTCAAAAAAACTGTCGCTCGCAGTCCACCTTAAACTGTAGGTCCTGCCACTCATATATGAAATTAACACACACAACATAAGTGGTGTGAGAAGGTAGGTTTTAATCTTGGAATTATGTGTGTGTATGAACGTAAGCGCCATTCCGCTCCTGATCCTATAAAAAAACCTAGGGGTTCGATGACATTTTTTCAAACAATTCTTCTTAGTGTGAACTTCTTAATGTGTTCTCAGCTATTCTCTGAACGTCTGATAGATGTCTACATCACGCTAGAGCTGAACGTTCTCACCTTCTAATACCTTAGGGATTCTAGTCAGTTACATTGCAATTAACATCTCCGGATTGTCTACGTAATGCATGGCTAATCCATCGTCATTTGAATTTTCGTATCTTCAAGAGGGTTTGAATTAGAGTTGTATAGTTCACGAACGAACTAGTTCAATTGAACTATTCACACAATTGAACTAAACGAGCCGGTCATTATAATGAGTTCTTTTAGCTCCATAGTTCTTTTAGTTCTCGTTTCTTATTCGTTCATTTCATTCTTATTATTAGTAGTTCTTTTAGCTCCGTAGATCTTTTAGTTCTCGTTTCTTATTCGGTAATTTCATTCTTATTCGTTCTATTATTTCGTTTATCATTCTTATGTGTGACATTCCTATTGGAATGGTGGTTTAGAAGAGAAATACGAACAGAAATTCTCATTAAATATTTAAAAATAAATCACATGCTTTTACAGTGCTTCAAGCACATAAATGAATTAATAATAATGAAAAAACGAACGGAGTTGTTTAAAAGAACTGAACTATTGAACTAAAAGAACGAACTAGTTCATTACAGAGAGCTGAACTAGAAAGAGCGAACACTCAAAAGAGCTAACGAACCTAACTCTAGTTTGAATTTGATTACTGCTTAGTTACACAGTGATTAATATCTGCTGATGTAACTGATTAGTTACTTTGCGATTAACATCTGCGGGTTGTTAATGTATCGTGTGCCTAGAGGAATTGACTTTAATTACCGAGTCGGCATGGGACCAAAAAGTTTCTAAAATTTTCTCAAACTTGCAATGTGTTCAGTGCTTTAGCGGACACACTCCGGGTTTTTTATTCATATTGAGGAACGGATGCAGTAATAGCTCTGATGCTATAAATATGACAGAAGTTGTTCAGTCTAAGGTCAGCTTACTCTCTTGTTTGAAGGTTAAGGATAGTATCACGCCATTGTGGTTTCAGTGTCTAACGTATGCTGAGCTGGATAAGGGCTCGAGAGTTCGAATCTCAGCTTTCACAACTTAAAAAATGTTTTTCTTTTTTGCGTGAGGTGAGAAGCCAAGCCACCTGGCGTACTCAATGGTCGTGCTAGCCAATAAGTCATGTATAGAGATTTCTTAACTTCTTGTAAGCCCACTATTTCTGAAAATACTTTTCTTAAATATTAAACAAAGAGGTTAAGAAACAAAGGTGTCGTACAAAGGTGCTTAAAAATTAGGTATAAAAGAGATTAATATGAAACATATACTTTTGAAATCTTATGCTTGCACTACAGGCTAATATTTATGGATTAAAAAATTTTATACAGAAGCCAGGATATGGAAATTTTACCCCCATTTTTTATTTCTTTGTAATGTTCTTCTTAAAGACAAAGAAAAAGTACTTTTCTTTTATAGAATACTTAACTTGTTCAC
Source organism: Sarcophaga variegata (assembly GCA_932273835.1). Classification (NCBI taxonomy): domain Eukaryota; kingdom Metazoa; phylum Arthropoda; class Insecta; order Diptera; family Sarcophagidae; genus Sarcophaga; species Sarcophaga variegata. The sequence continues at coordinate 21,791,722 of OW026361.1, read as the reverse complement.
CTTTCTTTACCCTTCAATAATCCTTTACCAATTTCTTTAGTTTAAGTTTCAGTTTTAGAAGATAAAACTAAAGTTTTTAAGTGCATTTTTATCTTAAACATGTGAAAAAAAAGATGGCAACACATAAAGAAAAACGTCTCCTGTCACAGAGCAGCATATGAAAACGCAAAGCACATAAGAACTTTTTCAGGAGGGGGCGGGGCAGAAAAGTACCAAAAGTTTGTACAGGTTTTATTTTATTTTTTTATTTTTATTTTAAACATTTTAGATGACATTTAAAGTGCAGCTTATTTGAACATGAAAGAAATTTTTCAACTTTTTTCTGCACAACACAGTACTCTCTCTTAATGCCCGTTTTTTCTTCAAAGCTTATCTGTCTAAAGTACCCAGAAAAAAAAACTATTCGAGCATATGTAGACATTAAAAGTAATACTTAAAAAAGTACACAGAACAACAGTAAAATTATCAACTTTTTTTGTTATTCTCTTTTTTTTCTGTCTTGAAACTCAAACCAAACTCACGCATTTTTGCTAAATGACACGGCAAAAAAACTGCCACTTAAACTGAAGGTTACAGCAAAAAAATGGAATTGTAAGTAAAGGGGGAAAAGAGGCATTAAACACTACATAAATGTGAGTACTTTAGCCAAAAGGTATTTACAAAAGTTTATGATAAAATTGCCAACAACAACAACAACAAAACAAAAAAAATAGAAAAAGTTTATCCAAATGGTTTGCAAACAAATCTAGCCCGCTTTCAACTTAAATTCGTTGCCAGGGTGTTTTTTCGTTGGTACTTTTTTGTTTGTTGTTATTTTTGTTAATTCCTTTACTCTAATGTATATTTTAGGGTTTGTAACTGCTGCTGTTATGTTTTTGCAGCTAAACCAGTGCGTTTAAGTTCTTTAGTTTCTGGATGGCTTTCAAGTGCTGGGATTTGTTTTTAATAGTTCAGGAGTTGTTCTATATTAGGGTGCACTTTTTTTCGTATTCATTTTATGTGGCTTTTGTTGTAATTTATGCTTTAGAGTTTAGTTACAAAGGAAGAGATTACATGGATATTAGAGAGGGACAGTTTTTTTAACTCACTTACAGGGTGAATGAACTTTTGTAAATTCCTTAAACACTGGTCAAAACATATCGATGTATAAACAATAAAAATATTCCCATCTCTTATATATCTTAGTAGATGAGTTCTTAATATTATTTGATTTGAAAAACTCATCCCTTATAGTGGGAACTTCCGTATGGTGTGTTATTCACAGAATTCAAGTTAGGTTAGGCAGAGTTAGAGTGACAGCCAACTTAATTCGACACGCTTAGATGCCTATATGCAATGTGACGCCATGTGACAAAATTTCCAGGTCTCTTCATTTTCGGGACTTACATTCTATCGGGCGGCCCATCTAACGGTTTAAATTTAAACCATCGGTTATTTCGAATCTGGCTATACTTATGTTATTCTATTCTGTGTAATGACTCGATTTACCCTTGAGCAACGTAGGGATATATTGGAAATTTATGTCCAAAACAAAGGCAATTGCTCGGAAATTGTACGAAAATGTCGTCCAAAATTTGGTCACAGAGAAGGACTAGTTGTGCCAATGAGAAACTGTACGATGATGTTGGTGGCGCCAAAAAAAAGATATGTATGTTGGGATGAATCTCAATTTTATCTTGTTGGGTACGAAAATAAGCAAAATTGCCGTATTTGGAGCTCAGAGATCTTACAGAGACCAATGCACCCCTTACGAGTGGCTGTTTGGTGCGGCTTGTGGAGTGGAGGCATCATTGCCCATAATTCTTTGAAATTAGGAAGGAGCAACCATTACATACATACATAATTGGTCATTACGACCCTTCAGTCAGTATTGCCACCTAGTTTCTCACACCACTTTTGTTGTGTGTGTTAATTAATTAATCATGAGTGGTGGGACTTACAGTTTAAAGTCGACGCCGAACGACAGATTTTTGAGAAACTTTTCAACCAACCACTGGTGCAATGGTGCAACCATTACCGTCAATAAATACAACTATCGCATCATGATACCGATGTACCCGCTTTTCATGGTATTGATGTGAACGATGTTTGATTTCAACAGGATGGTGCAACTTGACATACATTTCATGCCAGAATCGATTTGAATTGAATTTCGATTGATTTTTAATTTGAGTTGAATTAGCCGAAATGGTGATGTCAATTGGCCGCAAAGACGCTACGATTTGACACCGTTGGACTATTCCTTGTGGAGTGCATTTAAAGAAAATTATTATGCTGACAAATCGGAGACAATTGAGCATTTGAAGGTCAACATTCATGATACTATTGCCGAGATACGACTCCATACACTCGAAAAAGTGCACGAAAGTTGGTCCGATCGAATGACGTACTGCGAGGCCAGCCACGGTAGCCTGATGAATGGAATAATCTTCCATTTCTAACCGGAACAGTTGTACTTCACAACAAAAAAATAAATTTGCCAAAATTTCAAACCGTTTTTCTTTATATATACTATTCTTTGTGGCCTATTCCATAAACGCCTTCGCGAGCAGATAATATTTCTTGTAAATTGTTGTATCAACTGAAAGCATTATTTTTAAATTTAATTCCCTTTTTGTTGTAATTTTTATAAATCTGTTTAAACATGACTTACACAACTAATCTTACCATTTGTAGATTGATCTTAGGTTCTCTCTATCACATAAAATTGACTATTTTTTCGGTTTTTTTTTTTTAAAACAAAAAATAAATTTTAAATTGAAATCAGCGAAATATTTTTGAATATTTTTTGCAGCTGTAGCACATTGATGTTTGAACGTATTTATGCATGTATGTTTGTAGTTGTTAGTTGTTATAGTAAATGTAATTTGATTTCTTGTATTTCTTTTTTTTTGATTAAATTTCAAACGCCGATTTGTTCTTGTTGTTGTTTTCTTTTGCAAAATTTGTTTAGAATATTTAAATTTGATCAAAATTTTTTGTAACACATACACAGCGCTAAAGCGACGGAAACAAATCACATTGGCACGTAGGCAAACAAATGTGTTTATATTTCAAATTCATTTATTGAAATAGCGAACGCTGTGTGAGGTTAGGTTTCCAATAGTTTTTGTCGAAATTTCATTATGTTTGTGAACATTTTTATGAATTTTTTTTCAAAAATAATTTTATTTTTGTATTAATACAAGCACACATACATTTATATATCAATTACTTTAACTTAATAACAATTATTGTGACAAATAAATTAATTTTTTGGCGTATGATTTCTTTAAAATAAAACCGAAAAGTTTTAATAAAATTAAAATTAAAACAACAAATAAATTAATTAATTTTTTTGTTTTGTCTAAAATACAATACATTTAAGCTTACCTATTTCGTATTTTTGTTGTATTAAGTTTTCAAATGTTGTTATTGTTTGAGGAGTATAAAAAGTTTATAGAATGGTTTTTAAGGAATAGAAAAGTGTCTTAGAATTAAAAGGCAAATAAAAATGAAGAAAAGGAAGGAAGTTCTTTTTAAAAAGAGCTTTATACTATATGGAATTTTAATTAAATTTTTATTCATATATTTTTTATTTTTATATTTTAAAGTACGTCTACTACAAAATCTCTTATAGATTTCACTTAAAAATAATATTAAGCCGACAGAAGCTGCTTAACTCTCAATCGAGCGATAATAATTTCAGTTTAAGTTTTATTTTCAAAAAATGTGGGCCTAAAGCACTTTGTTGTTAGCTTGTGAAATATTTTTAAACTTCAAATCTAATTAGCAACAAGCAGAAAGAATTCCGTGAGGCTTTTTCTACAGGCAATCTGTTGTTGGTATTAATGATTCTCTCTTTCAAATGTCTTTCATCATTCGTTTCATTCTTTCGATTATACACAGCGCCCTTTGGGAATTAAAACGAAAAGCCTAAATATGAATGATCCACACGCATCCGGGTTACAGCCAAATTCCGAATGATAAAACGTTAATAAGTCATCTGGTGCTGGGAGTGGTGTAAATATAAGGGAGTCAAACGCTCTCGAAGTTAGCTAGAAATAGCACATTTTTCAAATGTCGCTGTTCTATCGCTACCAACACGGACTTTCAAGCTTTAACAATTGATAAATGCCATTTTGTAAAAGCTATATCTGTCAAATTAGTTGTCATTTACTTAAACTATTTTGCAAAATATCAATGGACGAATTTAGTGTTTAGTCCGAATTACGACCTAGCTTCTCACACCACTTATGTTGTGTGCGATAATTTTATACATGAGTGGCAGGACCTAAAGTTCTAAATGGACACCGAACGACAGATTTTTGAGAGAAACTTTTCATGGAAATTTTTATTTATTCTCCGAGTTTTTTTTTTCTTGATCCTTTTATTGGGGATGTATGACCCGGAGTTTAAACCATGGCTCACGTCTAAGCAGCCAACACATTACTATGACTTCAACATGTGTAAATAATAATTTTTTTTTTATCAAAATGGGTGTTTTGCTCGAACAACGCACCATACTTTTCATCCGTTTTACGATCGCCATTTTTACTAACAGGAATATTCGCAATATTGTGGATAAATTCAGATCCACTGGTTCACTTCGACGAAACATCAAATCTGCCGAAAACATAGCTGATGTCCATTGTAAAATGCAAAAGAATCCGAGGCAGTCGATTTGTCACTCACAATAACTCGAGCTTTCGTAGATCATAACTTGGGGAATTTTGTGCTGTGAATTGGGTCTCTGCATCCGTACAAAAATCCAATTGACCCAAAAACATAGACTAAGTTGTGTGTTCGCTGAATGGGCTCGAGAGCAGTTGACAACTGACCCTAATTTTCACAGAAAAATCATCATCAATGATGAGGCCTATTTTTGGATGATTGGGGGTACAAATTGTTGTCGCCATAGTCTAGTAGGTAGTGTGTTGGCTTATTAGACGTAAGGCAACGGTTCAAACCTCAGGTCAGACATCAAAATGAAATATGAAAAAATATTTCCTCGGCGACTTCCTCTAATCAGATTTCTGGCAAAAACTCTGAGAGTAAATAAAACTGTCATGAAAAGTTTCTCACAAATCTGTCGTTCGGAGTCGACTTTAAACTGTATGTCCCGCCACTCATGTATAAAAAATGAACACACACAACATGAATGGTGTGAGAAGCTAAACCGTAATTCTGATTGAAGGGTTGTAATGGCCAATTATGTATGTATGTTCTGTATGGGGGTACGTGAACACACAAAATTGTCAAATTCCCTTTAATACCAATCTACATGAGATTCGAGAGCTTCCAATGCATTCCGAAAAACTCACTATTTAGTGTAGACATACGAATTTATTAACGTACGTTGTGAAGTTGCCGTAGACTAGTAGGTAGTGCGTTGGTTTACTAAAAGTGAGACAGACATTTCGAACAAAACGAAATAATGAAAAAATATTTCTTCAGCGACTTCTTTTCAGCAGATGTGTGGCAAAAACTCTGGGAGTAAATAAAAATTGTCGTAAAAAGTTTCTCAAAATGCTATCGTTGGTAATCGACTTTATTTAACTGTAGGTCCCACTCGTGTATGAAAATAATACACACAGCGTAAATGGTATGAGAAACTAGGTCGTAATCCTGATTGATTGAAATGACGAATTATGTACGAGTATGTATGTATGAGATTAGACCATTTCTTGTGGGGTTTGCCTAGGTGGCTGCTCTCAAAGTCAACACAAGACATGCCATTGGAAAATTGAACAATTCAGTTACGCTCTATCCAGAGATGCCGTGGCGGATATTTGAACGATATTATGTTCCACACATCATCGTTTTTCAAACGAATAAATTTTGAATAAATTTCGACGTCATATCATACTCACTTTGTTTTTTTTTAATTTAAAGATAGAAAGCGCTTAATAAAATACCCAATATTACTACGTCTTATACTCTTTTATTACTTCTATATTATTCGAATAAAGCTCTCCTTCCTTTTTTTATAAAGCCAAAGCAATACTTGTATATCAAAAAGTACTAAAAAATAATAAAAAGCTCGTGTTAATTCAAAAAAAAATAAATTTTAAGGAAATTATTTTTTAAAATCTTTTTATTTAGTTTTTTTTTTTAACAGAAAAATGACAGGTTGTTTTGTTATTTATGATTGTGGTTTAATCTGTTTGTTATTGAGGTGGGCTTAAATGTCAAGGGGGTTTAATTTTTATTTATTTTTTGAATTTTTTTCATTATAGTCATTCAAATTAATTAATTTATGAACTCATTTAATTGACTATAAAAATATTATTAAGAAATTTATTTTATTTCCGGCATTTAATCGTTTTATTTAATAACAAATATTTGTTTAATGTTCTGTAATGAATTTAATTTTAATTTTATTAAATTATTTTATTGTAATTTTGTTAATTAAATTAATGGACATGAGAGAATTGTATGTGTTAAATTGAGCTTGATTTTAAGGAAAATAATTTGAGGCTTTTAAGGGTTTTCATATTATTTTCTTAACATTTATTTTTTTAATTATGATTATATGATGCGGCTGTCATAAGAAGCATATAAATTTTTAGTTTCTAATTATTATTTTAATTGCTTTAATTATTTTTTATTGTTTTTCTTCAAAAAAAAAAAAATATGTTATTACACACGCTTACACATTTAAGTGAAAATGCTAAGCCAAATGCACATTTAATAACAACAGTTTGACAACAATTTTGTACAATATTTGAGTTGGTGTTTGTTGCTAATTTAACAAACATACATACATGATAATGCACACAGACATACATACATACATACATACATTTATATGATTATAATAATAATAATTTTGATTGTCATAAACAATTATTTTATTTTTTGTTTTTGTTTCGTATAATTTAATAATTTATGTTGCGGATATATGATGAACAAATCAAATATTTCCATGATTTTGTAAAGTGACATTAAAATATGGTATTAATTTATTCAACATAATAACGGTAATATTAATTTAAAACTAATCAATAATGATTGATTGATATGCTAATTGGTTACACTAAAACATTTATATGATGATCATATTCTGTTAAGAATGTATTTATAATTATTTTTTTAATTTTATTTTTTTTTTAATTTAATTATTTTAATTAACGAAATGGTATTAATGTTTTTGAATAACAATAACATCAAGATTTAATCATTTTTAATATAAGTTTTTATATACTCTTGCTGTTAATCGAATTTGAAATAAATATCTTGAAGTTTTCCTTAACATTAATACCACTTTGGATAATTGTTTTACGATTTTAAGCATATTTTTTTTATTTATTTCTTATATTTTTCTAAACTTTTTAAAACCCTTTAAGTATAAAAAGCGTCTTTCAAAAAAGTGTCTGCAAGATCTTCTTCACATTGCTTAGAATTGTAAATAAGCCCGCATCATATAGTCCCTTAGGACCTACCTGGGGCATTGTTTGGCTTAGACAGACGAAGTCTAAAAACAACTCAAATGGATTTAAGCAAGATATAAAGACAATGCAGTCGCCGTAGTCTAGAAGGTAGTGTGTTGGCTTATTGAACGTGAGACCACGGTTCAAACTCCAGGTCGGCCATCTCCAATAAAATGAAATATTTGTTCGGAGACTGCCTCTTAGCAGATTTCTGGTAAAAACTAAAAAACTCTAAAATCTGTCGTTCGGAATCGACTTTAAACTGTAGGTCCCGCCACTCATGTATAGAGATCGTAAGATATAACCTCATTAGACTCTTTCATATGGGGTTTTCTTAAGTGGTAGGTATATGCGAATAAGCCACAAACCACAGTGGTCCTCGAAGTCAACATAACCCATGTCGTCGGTCAAATTAAGACTGAGTTATGAGCCAGAGTCATGAAAAGTTTAACATTTCGGATACACTCCACCCAAAGAGGCCTTGGCGGACATATAATGATATTAATAGGTGTTTCTAGTGAATATCAAACTGCTTACACCCTTTGTTTTATTTAAAATTAAAGATAGAAAGCAAAGAAGTATAGAAGATTTAACAGTTTTTGGTGCTTTCCAGGGTGAAGTACTTTGGCGACGATTACATTCATAGGTATATTGATATCATGATGATATTATGGATTTAGCTCATTACATTGCATCGAGCGCATGTATGAGAGTGTTCCTGTGAAAACATGTTTTGCTAATTTGCCGGAGGGAATTGACGAAGAAAAGAAATCGTTGCAGTCTAGTAGGTACTGTGTTGGCTTACTAGACGTTACACCACGATTCAAACTCCAGGTCGGTCATTTCCAACAAAACGAAATATGAAAAAATATTTCTTCAGCGAATTCCCCTCAGTACATTTCTGGCAAAAATTCTGAGAGTAAATAAAATTGTCATGAAAGAGTCTCTCAAAAATTTGTCGTTCGGAGTCTACTATAAACTGTTTGTCCCGCCATTCATGTATAAAGTTAACACACACAACATAAGTGGTGTGGGAGGTGATGTGAATTGGCCATCGAGATCGCGAGATTTGACCTTATTAGTATTTTTCTAGTGGAGTTCTCTCAAGTCGCAAATTTACGCGTATAAGTCACAAACCACAATGGTTCTCAAAGTTGACATCATCCGAACCATTGCAATGGTCAAGTTCAATCATGGAAAATTTAACATTTTGAATTCACTCCACCCAGAGAAGCCTTTCCGGACACATAATGACATCAATAGGTGTTTCAAATGAATATAAAACTTTGACGATACCTCACACACACCTTGTTTAGTTGAAACTGAAATATAGAAGTAAAGATGGACGGAAGATTTAGCTGTTTTTGGTGTCAAGAGGTAAATACTTTGGTGGCGGTTATATTCGTGGAATAACTTATGAGCGCATGGACTTAGCTCATTAGATCACATCGAATGCATGTTCAGGTTCAGGTCGGAGTGGTAGCTCTGATAACACAAAGCTTACTTGAGCACGCATAGCGGCCCGTTGTGATGCCACGGGTGAACGCAGTCCCTGTACTGACCAAGTTCCACCAAAATCAGGGAAGAGGACGAAGTTAGTCAGCGCAAGGGCTGCACAATCGAATGCATGAATGATAATGCTCCTGCAAAAAGATGTTTCGCTAATTTTCTGACTTAGACGTGAGTCCATGGTTCAACCCTTGGTTCAGAGTGAATAAATATTTCTTCGGTGACTTCCTCTCAACAAAAATTCTAAGAGTAAATAAAATTGCCATGAAAAAGTTTCTCAAAAATCTGAGTTCGTAGTCGACTTTAAACTGTAAATCCCGAAATTTATGGATAAAATTTACACGCAGAACATAAGCCGTGTGCGAAGCTAGGTCGTATTTCTTACTGAAGGGTTATAATGACCAATTATGTGTGTATGTATGTAAACGATGAAGAGTAAGGTCAAAATTGGGATGGAAAAATCAGATCTAAGATGATCTTTCAAAATTTGATATGAGAAATGGAAAAAAAAGGCATACGACCTAAGCTTTGTTTTTTGAATCTAAACCAGGCTACAGATCAAATGGCTGTTACATAGTTTTTGCAGTTAATAAGCAATGTTAGTGCAACATTTCCTTATACTTAAAGGGTTATTGAGTTAAATAACTATTTATTTTATTTTTGTTTTATTTATTGTTGTTGTTTTAATATTAATGATAATGTAAAATTAATTTCAATACTTAATTAAAATGATGCTGTTTTTTATTTAATAATTTTAAGTCTAATTTAAAATTGCATAACTATTGGTGATTGAGGGATTGGATTTCATTTATGCTGCACATTATTTTTAATATTTTTCTTTTAAAAAGTTTTTTTTTTATTAATTTTTTTTCCTCAGCAATGCTTGAAACTTATTTGGTCCCTACAGAGTGTAAATAAAAAAGAATGGAATTAAAAAGAAGAATTTGTGGAAAAATTTTTTTTGAAAGACAAAGAAATTTGAATAAAATTAATAAAAACAAAAAAAATTTTTATTAAAATTTTAATAATCTTTTCAAATTCGTGATAAAGAAAGGGGCTAAATAAACACCAAGCATTGTGGGGTTTAACCAGTTATATTACACCAGCTTATTGTTTGTAATTATTTTGGAATTTTTTTTAATAGTTTTTTAAGGGTGTAGGCAAAAAAAAATTTTGGATTAAATAGAGGGGAAGAGAAGAATTTTGAAAATCAATATTTTGCTGGTTAAACTTAATAAAGGAGTTTAGGAGTTAGGGAGCAAGATTATTAGGTTTTTTGTAAGGCTTTAAGGGGATATTTTGTGAAAGAATTTTGTAAGCGGTTTTCTTTTTTCAATGGTTTTTATTGATTTCGATATTTTACAATGTAAGGCCCACATAAACGGCAAGCTGACAATGTACACTCCCACTTTTTCTTTCTTTTTTTTTGGTTTTTTTCTGGCTTGAAGCAGATGTTGTAAGATTTTCTTTGATGACCACTGCGTGTGTAAACTACTCTTATTGAAATGTTTTACTTTTTTTTAATTTTTTTTGGTGTTTCTTTTATAATTTTAAGTTTTGGTTTTTGATTTAATTTAAGGAAATTATTTGTTTTATTTTAAATAAAAATTTACAAAAAAAAATTTCGTTTTAAGCAAAATGTTGAAATGAAAAATGCTTTGAAAAGCTTTTTTTGTTTTTGGAAATGATAAAAAATGTTGTTGAATTGTGATGATTTTGTTTTTTTTTTATTAAAATTTCAAATAATGTTAGTAAAACTAATTTTATTTTAATTTTTTTTTTAATTTTAGGTTTTTTTTTTTTGAATGGTTTTAATTATACAATATAATACAAAAGGTGCTGGTTTAAAAGCTCATATACAAACTTAAAAAATTCCATAAAAACAAACCATAACTATAAAACTAAAAAGCCATTTATTTTTACAAAAAAAAAATTATTTCTTTTTTTTTTTAAATAAAAAAATTATTTTTGTTTTTTGTTTCTTACCTGTTTATTTTGTTTAATTATACTAAATACCCAGCTTTTACGTTTACAATTCTTATAAAATTTAAAATACTTATAAATGTACTGTTTGTATGCAAAATACCTATAAATTTTTTGCTTTCTATACAAAAAGAAACTTATTAAGAAATTTTAATTATTATTTTTTATAATTTATTTTGTCTTTAAAAATATAATTTATAACCCTTTTTTTATTTGTTTGAATTTAATTAAAACTTTTCCTTTAAAATTCCTCTCTTAATTTTTTTATATTTCTTTTTCCGTTTTAGTCATTCAAACTTACCTGTTGTACATCAGCACATCCGGTTTCCATAGTTTATTGGGTGTTATACGCAGATCTTTTACACCGCCATACTCTGAGTCATTCCATCTTAAATTATAGTCATTCCACTCCTGTTGTTGTTGTTGTTGTTGTTTTTCAAGCAGCATAAATTAATTTTTATTTTCCACATAAAAAATTTCAAAGAAAATTAAAGTTTTGTAGAAATAAAAAGAAGAAAAAAAATTTATTAAAAATTTTATTCTTCTCTTTTTAGTGCCAAGCTTTTATAATAACATTTCATTATACATTACAGTTCAAAAGAGAGAAATAGAGAGAGAGACTTTACTGTACTTTTTCTTTTTTGCTTGAATTTTAAGAGAACTTTTTCATTATCATTATCAATGTGGTTTTATTTTTTTTTATTAAATTTACCTGGCATAACATAAAAAATTTGTTTGGTTAACCCCTTAGCATAAAGTTTTCATTAATCAATTTTACTTAAGTATCATTTAAATGGAAAGAATGAGAAACTCTGTTAAGAATTTTAATGCAAAATGATAACGGTGGTATAACAGAACCATTAAGGCAAGGCCTGCATCGTGCACTTATACTGTTTAAAGTCATCTGTAACCATAACAGGTCTTTATCAAGTTAGTTCAAAGAAGTCATGTTGGCTCACACTCACTTCACAGCTAATCTCCCCGATTCAAAATTACAATCTACAGCATCAGACAGCCTACTGCAACTTGCATGACTATTTTCAAAGTAAATCTTACTGGTTGTTGGAATATGTCAAGCTTTGTTTAATAGACTCCCTGATTAAAAGTCCCCATCTACATTAGCAGATAACCTACTGCAGCTTGCCTGATTTTTTCAAATCAAATATTACTGGTTGTTGGAATATATTTACTCAATGGACTACCCCTTAGGGTTAAACTAATTCAGAAAGCGAAACGTAAAACGCGGAATACACATGACAGCTTAAGCGGAAATCATCGCCCACATTGCGACTTAGTCTATTCACTGTGACTTAGTGAGGTGAGTGCTATTCTATGGCTGTAAAACTGATTGAGTGTAACATCCTAAGATTTTGCGTATTTTTTGGACAAATGTCATCACTTTAGTACAATATAAAAAGCCAAATGTGAAACGCGTGATTGACATGACAGCTTAAGCGACTTAGTCTACTCACTATGCAATAGTAAGGTGAGCGCTATTCTATGGCTGTAAAGCTGATGAGTGCAACATTCCACGATTTTTCATATTTTACAACCAAATTTCATCACTGATGGACAAACACAATATAATTTCCAGTTGTAGGAAACGTTAAGTAACGCATTTGCTACTAAATCGGTCACAAGACGCTCATCCTCTCCGTGTTTCTTTATGACGCAGAGGCATGAACACTATTAAGCACTAATGCATCAGCTTTGAGAGTGTTCGGGAGTAAAATCCTACGTAAGATCTTCAGTCCAGTGCGCTATGGCGACGATTTCTGCATTCAACCCAATTGTATAAGCTGTATAAGCTCCTCAAAGACAATTGGGTTGTAAATGGATAATTAAGAAGAAGAAGAAGAAATAGAAGAGACATTTACATGGAGACGTTAAGTCGACAACGAAGCTGCCGTCATGTCCATAGGAATCGTAATCCAATAATGAAATATCAGTTTCATTCTCTTCTATGGGGTCTGTCAACGAAAATTTTTTTTGAAGCTAAATCTGTCAAAATATTTGGCATTGATTCAGTCTTGTTTGTCAAATCAAAAAGGATGACCATATACAACGATTTGTGTTCTTCGAATAGGCTTTGGAGCTGTCGGCAATTGAGCCATTTTCAGAGATATCAATTCAAAAGAGATCCAATTGCATCCAACGCATTCCGTAAAAGTCACTACTTGGTTTGGATTTTGGTCTGGAGGAATCATCGGTATATGCATATGCCTTTGAGATCTACCTGGGGTCCCAGGCCATCATTGCCATCTGTAAGACAACTATACGTCGTTAATTACTAGCTGCTTTCTGCTCTCTGTATTGGATGATCTGTACACCAACGACATGTTGTTTCAACAGAATGACAGTACGTGTCACATTGCTCATTCCACATTGGATATTCTGCACGCACGGTTTGAGGGCATGGTCATCTTACGTGACCATCAAGATCGCGCTATTTCTTTTATTACGGGTTTTTCTTAAGCTGCAGGGGTAGATGCGAATAAGTCAACATCCAAAGTAATTTCGCCTAATTTATGCCTCAGAGTTTTTTGTAAATTTATTTTCTTTTAAAATATTTTCAAAAATTTCTCTTAAAAGCTTAATGCTTCTGTTACTACAATTTATTTTAGTTTTTAATTTTCTCTCCTCTGCAGTATATAAGGAAACATTATTATAAGTAATTATTTGTTATTAAATTAAATAAATTTTGTATAATTAATGTTTTTGAGTGTTAAATGAAAATGGCGACAGTAGTTTAATTATTAAAAAGTATACAATAATTTAACTAAATTAAATTAAAAAGTCATTTATTTTAATTAAGAAAGTAAAACATTTTAAAATTAATTTTAAATATATGAGCCTTTTATTCTAAAATTAAAGCAATCTTAAAAATATTTGAATTATAAAAATGCTTTTACACAATATGATTAGGTAGTGTGTTGGCTTAGTAGAAGTGAGGCCACGGTTCAAAACAGGACATCAAACATCTCGAACCAAACGAAATATGAAAGATATTGCTTCGCCTACTTGCTCTCAGCAGATTTATGGCAAAAACGCTGAGAGTAAATGAAATTGCCATGAAAAGCTTCGCCAAGATCTGTCGTTCGGAGTCGACTTTAAACTGTAGGTTCCGCCACTCATGTATAAAATTAACACTCACAACGTATGTGGTATGAGAAGCTGATGGATTGTGATGACCAATTATATATGTATTTAATTGATTGGTAATAATTTTCGTTTAATAGTCCTTTTAACTTAAACTTGGCAGATTAATTGACATTGCCAGCCAGCCACAGCATATGAATACAACGGGTATTTACGAATATCTTTTTTCCTTAATTGAACCAGACAAACTATCTCTTTGTGGATATATGGTGTACAGCATTTGATTTAAGTCTACTTAGACTAGACCTATGAGCTGAAAATAATTCTGCAGAGCACTAAAAACGGACATCCATCCATAACTTGACTTGACTATTTTGGGTTGTTATTTGAATTTAACACTTTTTCTAGGCACCTTAATGCATGCTTCATTTCTGTTATATCATGACTAACTTTAAATATAAGCTATTACAAAGTTGATAAGTTATATACTAATGCATTACATTAGTTGATAATTTGTAACGCTTTTAGTGTAAAAGGCTCATATATTATGTAAATAATTTACATACAAAATATATTTGTAAAACTATTTTAAAACTAATTAATTTAATAACATTTTTGCAACCGCAAAAATTAAATAATTTAAAAGATATGTTTTTTTTTGTTTTCTCTAAATGTAATCTAATTAATGCATTAAAATAAACCACTAAATTTATGCCAAATTAAAAAGTTACAAAATAGATAATAAATTAAAAAAAAATAAATAAGAAAAAACAACAAAAATTAAATTTAAAACAGATTGACATTAAAAATAAAAATTAAATTAAATGCTATTAAATTGAAAAATAAAATTACAGAAACAATTTACTTCAATTGTATAGCATACACATAGGCATATAGCATGAATTTAAATATACATAAATAACTGTTACTATTTTGCAAAGGTACTGACTAGTGAAAATATGCAAGAATATTTTATTTCTATGATTAAAACAAAGCATAACTTAAGGTTTAAATTAAAAAGGATACAAAACCAATTTTTTAATAGTAAAAGTTTATAAGCATTTTCATATTAATAGGGATATTAATTGTGTGGTTAAAAAAAAAATTAAAAAAAAAATAACTCTAAAACTATGCAATATATTTAAAACACTCAATTAAAATCTTTTAGACGGGAAAGTGGTACTTGATATCTGTTCAAAAAGTATTTAGTATCGAATAAAATAAGAGCGTAAATAATATTTAGTATGAAGTTTCCCACACAATACAAATTTTTAAATTGCATAAATCAAAAAGTTCATTTGAGAGTGTGTCTGAAATAAAAAGATTAAAAAGTAAAAAAATCAATATTTACAAAAATATAAATACTTTTAGGCGGCCGTATAAATAGTGAAAATCAAAGGTAAATTTGATAAAATTTTTGAGTATTTTTAAATAAGATGTGAACAAATTATGAGCAGATAGTAAGCAATTTGGAAGTAAAAGACACAAAAGGCAATAGGTAGTGTGTTGGCACATTAGACGTGAGGCCACGGTTCAAACCCCGTGTCAGATTTCTGGCAAAAACTCTGAGAGTTAATAAGATTGCCATGAAAAGTCTGTCAAAAATCTGTCATTCGGGTCGCCACTCATGTATAAAATTAACACACACAACATGGGTGTTGTCAGAAGCTAGGTCGTAATCCTGACTAAAGGGTTGTAATGACCAATTATGTATGTGAATAAAGTTTCTTAACATTTCTTTCGAAACGTTTTATACTAAATAAAAAGAATAATTATTCAAAATGCCTGAAAGTAGGCAGCACATTTTGTTTACGATTGATTTTAAACATAAGCTTTTAAAACGTTATTATTGGTAACCTTAAATGCTCTTTTTGGGATAATTATGCTATACGCATCAAGTGAATTATTTTTACCAATAATTTCTTTAAAAACCCCTGAAGTATGCAATACTTATTTCTGAATCTATATGAATGAACATTAAAGAACGTTTCCTAAGATTTCTTTCTAAACGTTTTTTAATTCTAAAAACGTCACTCTCGTTTAAAATTAAACATTGTATTAAAATAAATGTACTAAGTTTTTAAAGTGCCTGAAAGTAGGCAGACATTTTCAAATCAATATTGATTTTAAACAGAAGTAATTAAAAAGCTTATTATTGTATATTTGAAAAATGCAAAACACCAAATAAGGATTACAAAAAAGTTATTTAAAAAAGTTCCTTGATGTATGCTATGCTATTTGATACAATATCTACCACTTGTATTATTTTTATTACGATATAAATAGTATTTATATCTATTAAACATGTTCAATATGTTGTCTTTTTTCCAATAACTATAACACACTATTAAATAAAACAACTCCTTTGGTCAATGCCTAATTGCATACTTTACTTTTCAGTGCACAGTTTCTCAACTACTTTTCAGCACTTTACTAACAGCAATAAATTATCTAAAAATAAAAACAATGAATAAAAAATATTCGATAAATTTATTATTTATTGTTTTATTGAAAGCAAACTAACGGGATTACATCGCAGTTATTTGTTCTCTTTTCTTCTTGTTTATTTCATGCAAGCCTGTTGCTATACTTTATATTGTAAAGGAAAAAATGCGTTATAAAAAATAAACGAAGAGAGATTTACTGCTGCAAGTAATAAATTATGAAAACAGAGTTCAATAAAGAGTTTTTTTTTGGATGTATAACAAGCTATAAATGGTATACGATTTTATTGGTTGAAATCCCTGTAAATGATGAATATCTCTGTTACGTACATATGTACCAACAGAGCCAATGTTGAATAATTAATAATAAATCAAATTAAATACTCCGGCACAGGTGAGAACTTAACAGTAAGAAAATCCTTAAATTTAATTCACCAAAATCCACTGAAATTCAATAACGAAAAGAGAAACGTTAAGGAGTTAATGACCCTTCATGCTGGAAAGAGAAAAATGGTTGCAAAATAAATGAAATAAATGATTAAATGATAATTAATACCCCTTAAGGTATGCAGTAAATTTTCCAAAAGTGATTAAATATGCCAAATGAATAAGTAACAGTATACGGCTCTTAAAAGTAGGCAATGAAATTTATCTGGATACAAAATTCATTATGAAGGTGAAATAGTGAATGATTTTAAAGGAATCGAAACAAAAATTGAATGTTTAAGGTTTTCGGTGAAGTAAAGAGAAATTAATTTGAAACTCTAGGCGTTATTAGAAATATGCGTTTTATTTACTAGACAACTTATATAAGAGTTGTGTGAATGCTTAAATTAGTATTAGTATGGAACTGGAAAAGCTGAAATCACAAGAAAATAAGGTTATCCCCTTTAAGAACCGAGTTCATGTAAGAATTCTCGGTAATGAGTAAGCAAATAATCTTGCGAGGACCCAAAAACTTTTCTCAATTCAAATGAGCAATCAAAACAGGAGATCTAAGTCTCGTATCAGTTTGGTAGAATCTGTATTGATAAGAATGAATAATATGAACATATTCTAGGACCTTGAGAGGTATTAATGCATCCCAGGAGAACATTCCTGGGAAATACCATATTAAGTGCCAAGTAGGAAATTGTAATTGTTGACACCGAACAGCAGCCTGAAATTTGTAAGGACAGTAGGCTTGGATGAGATATTTTAGGGATACCCTTAGTCGTAGTACAAAGGCCATACGATAGGCCTCTTAACAATAATAATAATAATACCGCACCAGAGTAGGCCGATCAACTTGGATATTCTACAAATGGTAACATTAGACCATTTTAAAACCGCTTTAAAAACAAAAAGTGTTGTCTACAACTACAAAATTTCTTCTATTCGTCCATACACAGCTTTCTGACAATAGCTACTTGGCTTACTATGGGAGAGAGCAAGACAGAGAGACAGGGCGAGAGAGTGGAATAATAAAATATTAAATAAAAACGCTACAAAATTATCATTCGCTTTCTATAACAGCTTTAAAGGTTCATGAATTTGTATATTTTATTAAAAATTTTATGGTCCATAAAATATACAAAAAACTTGTTTAATTAAGATTTTTTGTTTTATATTTTCAATTAAAAAAGTTGTTAATTTCTTTAAACATTTGCTTTAAATACGCTGAAAAGTATGTGCAAATTTTACCACAAATGTAATGAGCCTTTAAATAGGCAATAATTTTTATTTGTTTTTTGTTTTTTTTGTTTTCGGTTTTTTGTTTGTCTCCTCTTTTGTTTCTCTTTATAAACATGTTATTTACTTAACCACAAAAGTTTATACACAAAACTTTTCGTTTGCCATTTAACTTTCTTTCTTTCTCTCTCTCTCCCGGAAAAAGAGAGCAGTGGAACTGAAAATAAAACAAAAATTAAAAGAAATATAGAAAAATACTGTTTAAAACTTAAACCACTATGACCACAAATGACAACAAAGTATTTAAAAGCACCAACAACTATAAACAATTCTAAAGAGTTTTTGTGCCAGAGTAAATAAAAAGAAAAGAAAAAACTTTTGTCTCTTTCAGACACCTCACTGCTGAGGAAGATGAGATGAGAGTCTTTATTGTCAACCACTAAAAGAGAAACAATCACTCACAAACTGAAAAAAGAAACGAAACAAAAAATTAATTTTCATTTACATTTTTATTTTTCATTTTTGTGTATATGGTTGATATTATAACTCCCTAAGACTAGGCAATAGTTTTTTAAATAAAACTACCATTTACATATGCAACCAATAACTTTTTTATTTCTATTCTTTAAAACAAAAGAATATAATTTCAAAGCATTTTATGTTTTTATAAAAATGTATACTTAATATAGTTTTTAAAACTATTTTAAAGGAGTGCATACTTTTAGGTGGTTTTAATCATCCTGTATTTTATCAGGTGAATATGTGCATGTGGAATTATTTGGTAAATAGGAAAATTTTTTGCAAATTGATGATCTTTGAAAAAAGTGGTAAAAATGAAACTGTATTCCTTAAGATAGGCAATAAAAAATCCTCAATCAATTTTGCTAAGAAAAACTTAACATTCTTTTCTATTCATTTATTGTATAATACAGGTAATGAACTCTTAGGTTAGGTTAGGTTAGAGGACGTGTACTTGTCAATTAAGACAAGTACAGTACCCGGAGGTCGAATTGACCCATTGTACAACGTCCTAGTTTCTCACACCACTTATGTTGTGTGTGTTAATTTTATACATGAGTGGTGGGACCTACAGTTTAAAGTCGACTCCGAACGACAGATTTTTATTTATTGAGATACTTTTCACGGCAATTTTTATTTATTTTCAGAGTTCTTGCCAGAAATCTACTGAGAGGAAGTCGCCGAAAAAATACTTTTTGTATTTTGTCTTTGATGCCTGGCCTGGGGCTCGAACCCAGGCTTTTGCGTCTAATAAGTCAACACACTACCTACTAGACTACGGCGACTTCAATGAACTCTTAAGTCCATTGGAAAATAAGTCCATTGGAAAATAAAAACGTGCAACACATTTGATCAGTGTCGTATATAATCTATTTACAAATCCTAAAATCCACAATGCTCGCAAAAGTAGGCACTGATTTTTATACTAATAATTCTAATTGATTATTACAACCCTTTAGTCAAGATTACAACTTTTATTTTTTCCCTAGCCTCGTTGAGTGCGTTAATTTTCAGTCTTGAGAATAAGGAACAGTTGGTCTTAGGATATCTGTCCGCTTCTCCGACTATTGTACTGAGCTTCGGACCGAGGAAATATAAATAAATCCTATTACAGCCATGCTGCAATAACATCTCTTTCAGGTACATCTTTCACATCTAATCTGTTTGGCATCTCTAGCTTCACCCTTGATACACTTTTGCAGCAGTTTGGTGTCAATCTCATATACTTCAACAGCCATTTTGCTGTCCATTAGGTAAATGTATCCTAATATTGTGTTGTTGTCTGTAGGACATGTCGTCAACAGTCTTCTGACATAAACTAGAGAGTAAACTCGGTGCCTTGAAAGAGCTTCTAGAAATTCTCGTTCAGATTCAATATTAAATTGTCGGTTACGCCACTCGTGGATAAAATTAATGCACACCACAAACGTAGGATTGAACCCAGTGCGTAATCCGAACTAAAGATTAGGTTCTGGTCTAAAGAGAAACCTAACTTCAATGCCAGACAATCTGCCTTTAATTCAATAGATAAAACATACCAATCAAATATTGAAATATCAGACAATGCCAACTATACCATCGAATGCCTAGCAAATGTTGCATCAATCGACTACAAATAGCTACAGATCTAGTATTTCTGAGAGTGAGAGACAGTTGCATAAAAAAATACGACCAATTGCGGTGTAGCTGAGTTGCGGCTGGTCGTGCATTCTTAATTCTTATCGAAAGACTATTGTTCCCGGGGACTCCGAGATGTTATCTAAGCTTATCTGATACGTTCCTCGTTTTCAGTTGTCCTGTTAAGCTTACTGCCTTCTGCCCAGTGGACCTATACGCATAAAAATATATATTTTACGCATAAAAAATATATATTTTCCAAAATTCTACTTATTTTTAGACTATTATTGATTATTTTTAACGGTCGGTACCCCTTTTTAATAGACATTTTTTAATTTTTATGTTAACAGCCATGGCGTCGATTTTTTTTATCGTCAACTTAAAAAGAAATAAAAATTTTACTTTGAAATCCTCTCCATTACTGTGCCCTGGCTAATAAATCATGAATAATTTAAAATTTAGTAGAGTACAGTTTGTATATGTCGTTTTTTAATACCGACAAAAGCTGTTGAAATACTAAAGTATACTCTTAGGAGTTAATTTTTTTTAAAGCATACATTATGACATCCGGAAAAAACCCACACTATTCACAGCACTTTTTTTTTTACCAATTTTGTTTGTTTTTGTAAAACATCAAATAACATAAAAACCATGTTTTACATGCATTAATAAATTGTGTAAAAATACACACACACATACACCCGCTCACTTAATATATGGTTCCCATAAAATACCAACGGGGCGTTAGCCGTTGTAAACAAGCTTTGAAATTTCTTTTATTTTTTGTTTCGATTTTATTTCGTTAATACATTGACGGTGACCTGATTGTTTTAATATTGATGACCGATACTACTCCACTGAAATGTTAATTAAAAATTTACGTTTGGCTTATAAAAACGAAAAAAAGGAAATAAAATAAACCCTTATTGGGTTTAATACGTTTATAAGTACTTTATATGTACATTCGCCTGTTAGTGTTTTTGTTTTTTTTTTTGTTTATCCGCGAGCATTTTATCTATTCTGGTGTCATAAACATTGATGGCTGGTTGCCATCAATAACCGTAATAATTCGCCCATAAACAGCAGCAACAGCAGTTACAACAACCACTCGCAAAACAACCATCCATCAAATTATGTGTCATATGACAACTACTTTGTTGACAGCTGCTGCTGCTGTTGATGTTACTGGTCAAATTCACTCTGGACTGTCAATTAAAAAATAAAAAATAAATTGAGAAAAAAACGAGAATATTTTTTATTATTATCAAGTGAGAGTTTTTAATATTTATTAAATCCGCTTAAACTATCAAAAAGAGTATTATTTACTAATAAATTAAACCACATTACGTGATAATAATTGAGTGCATATTTTTGCTCTTGTTTTTTTTTTGGATGTGGAATCCTTTAAACTATTTGTGTTAAGGATTTATGGATAATTAACATTAAAGGCAGGGCAGGATAATTTAATGTAAATCGTAGGTATTAAAATAAAATTTGAATGTAGGTGGGTATGTTATGTCAACACGAGAGTGGCCACAAAACCAACCCAATTGATGTATAGAAGTTTGAATTATAAAATTTGTGGACATGGAAATGTAAGCCACTTCCACTGGCATTTGAAAGGTGTCGAACAAACCCCGGCTAGTTTATACTCTGAGAGAGATTCATCCATCTCCCTTGTTCTTCGTCGCTTATATAATTGGATATTACAATCGTTCAGTATTAAAAAATCTCAATGTAGGTGGTGGAGATAAATTGGAGGAGATAAACCAGCCCGTTTGATATAGAGATATCGTCAGAAGTTTGAATAATAAAATTTGTAGACGTGGTAATGTAAGCCATCTAGTACTCTTCCTTCTTCATTAGAAAATAATGACCAGTATTTGCCGGAGCAGCATTAGTCGCCGTAGTCTATTACGTAGTGTACTGGCTTATTAGAAAAGAGGTAACGGTGCAAACTCCCGGTCAGATATTTCCAGAAATATGAAAAAATATTTCTTCAGCGACTTTCTTTTAGCAGATTTCTGGCAAAAATTCTGAGAGTAAATAAAAATCTATCGTTCGGAGTTGACTTTAAACTGCAATTCCCGCCACTCATGTATAAAATTAACACTCACAACATAAGTAGTGTCAGAAGCTAGGTCGCAATGCTAACTGAAGGATTGTAATGATCAATTTTGATTGTGTATTATGCCTGAGGATTAAAGATTCTCTAAGGGAAACCAAACTGGCTCCAGAATAAACTTTACTTATGCAGCAGTTTTTATATTGAAGAGTTCAGTCAGAGTTTAGAGAGTTCTTTATGAAAGAGCCGGGCACTGACACACGAAGTGAAGGACATCTTCCTTCCAAATCACAGTTCTTTCAAAAGTAATTTGATGGATTATCAAACCTATCGGCATGTCTACCAAGTGGACGGTGGCGCGTGAGAATCACTTTTGTGCAAAGGTTGACAATGTAATTTGAAGGTAAAACTGAATTAGTTCGATTTTTCTGGTCGACGGACACTATTTCAATCTAAGTGGCAGTTAAGAACCAAAGGCGGTCATACTTCCGTTTATAGCAGTATTTGCTATTCTGGTAATCTTAGCGACGAACTGAAAAAGAAGATTTCAAGGGAAGAAAATTTAGTTGAGTCTTGGAACTTGAGAAGCATCACTTGTTTAGCTGATTATGACAGTAATCAGTATGCAATTAATGGGAGAAAGGAAGCTTAGGGTAGCGTTATACACTTAGCTCGATGCTAGAATCCATAAGACAACAAAAGTTTAGAAAATCTTCAATCATTAACCAAGAGAAAAATTCAAGACCATGTTAATAGCTGTGAATTGACATCCATATACAGATATTTAATATGTAGGGCACCTACTGGTGCATTGTATTTACCCTTGCTATTGAACACTAAATAGTTTTTTGCACTTGTCTTGTCTCATATAAAATTTTTGGAGAGCGATACATTTAAATTTGTAGTAAGTTATAGACAAATGCTGTATGTGATAAGAGAATAAAATTCCAAATAATTGAACTTTCTTTTGCTTTAAATAATAAATATTTATACTAATCTGTATGCAAATGAATTATATTAAAAAAATGCCCAAAAGTATGCAATACTAAACTTTTGTGTTGTCTTGTTAAAGTTCAAATATATCAAATTTTTTTTAACATCATAAAGTATGCTTTCCAATTAGTTTATGATTAATTTTCACCTTTGACTTTCACATGTTATATTTTGCAAACAATTTTTTATTTATTTATATATTTTGTTTTGCTGCCAAAAAGTAATCCATAAAAAATGATTTCATTGCGAACACCTAAAAGTGGGCTTAATAATAAGCCCTAAAAATTAATGTGTGAAAATAAATAACGAACGTTATAATGTAAATATAACAATCATAACAAGAGTGAGGTAAAGTAAAATAAATAAAAAATGTTGTTATTATTTGTTAAAAAGGTAGAAAAAATAAAAAACAAAACGAAACAATAATATTTATGCTACTAACACGCCTACATATTGAGGTATATGTAGCTGTGGACGGACATATGTATTTACATGCAATAAATTTTGCGTTAATAAAAAACATTTACTCCATAAAGTATGCAACAAAACATTTCATCACAATCATACATATTTTCTGTGGCCATTGTTCTCAGAGGCATTCATCCCACAACAGCATACCATAACAGGCAATGGTTAAATCTCAACACCAGCATACCATACGATTAATAAAAATTCTGTTGTTGTTTTTTTCTTCGCATATAAAGCATATGTATAAAGCATATCCAATATATGTATGTAGGTATGCGTTTTTAATTTATTTTTTTTATGATTTTTTGTTTATTTATTTGTAATAAATATTTATTAAAAAAAGAAATGTTCATGTTATTTTGCAAAAAACATAAAAAAATAAAAGAGAGAAACAATCAATAGGTATTGTTTATAGAAATCATGCACAATTTCAAGGTTTTCTTTTGTTAGAATACATTTTAAAATACGTTTTTAAGCTTTATACGTTTTATTTAATTTTAAATTTAACAAGAGTTTTATTTTTTATTTTTTTATTGAATAAAAGGTATTAAAAAATAAACAAAAGTGTTATTACAAAGAAATTTTAAATTAAAATCAAAAAAACAATTCATATGTACATTTTGTAGTTACGAAATGGGAGGAAAAAAGCAAAAAAATTAAATCAAATCTCAATAAAAATAATAACAATTGTTCTAGATTTAATTAAAAATTGTTTAATTTTTTTTAACAACACTACTCTAAAGTTTTCTACAACTGTTTCTCATCTAGTCTAATTCTATTTAACAAACGTTTAATTATTTTCGTTTTGTTTTTTTGTTAGAAAGGAAAATTCACAGGAAAATTTTTTTTCTTGCACACGACAATATTTTTTGTACAATTGGTTTTTATATCGAGGTTTTTAATTAATTTCCAATTTGTGTTTTCTATTGATAATAAAACACTAAATTTTATTTAAAGCGCCTAAAAGTATGTTACAAATATTTTTCATTTTATATAATTTAATAAATTGAATTTAATTTTTTATATTTAAAACACAGTTTGAAACTGTTAAAAAACCCAAACCTGATAATTATAAGCATTCAACATAAGAATATAAATTGAAGGCAGAAAGTCAGCTAAGCTATTAAGTGGTTTCCATACGACAGATTTGGTAAGGCTATCAATTGATAAATATCTTTCATTCGAAAAGTCATTTATTAAGTGAGTAAGTGTAGCCGCCGTAGCCTACTAGGTAGGGTGTAGGCTTAGTATAAGTGAGGTTACGATCCAAACCCCAGATTAGACATCTCCAACAAAAACGAAATATAAAAATAAATATTTCTTCGGCAGCTATCTCTCAGCAGATTTCTGCTAAAATTGTCATGAAGTTTCTTCAAAAGTCAGTCGTTCAGAGTCGACTTTAAACTGTAGGCCCAGACACTCATGTATAAAATTAACACACACAATCTATGGAGGCGTATGAGTTATATTTGTAAACTGAAATAAATATTCATCATAAGCTTTCATTAAGAGATTTATAAACCAATTAAAAATAACCTTCATCAGTTATTTATTTTATTAACAATTAAGGACCACAAAATAAGTGGTGTGAAAAGCTAGGTTGTAATGTATTTAAGGCGCGTTTCACTACCAAAGGATGACTAAAAATAGTTAAAACTTGCAACAGAAATGGTGGTTAAAACACAGCCGTTTTCGTTTTCAAACACTATGAGTGGATTATGGTCGCTCTACTGTGTAAACAATGGACTGAATTATAAAGAAATTCGAGGAGACTGGAAGTGTTACCTTCATGGGCAGGACTATTTGACGTCTCTAACTCGAATATATCGCTCCTGGTAGAGAAAATGTGGCGAGGCCATCTTACGGCTCATAATGGTCGATCATTGCCACATTCTTTTGATCTGAATTGGATGATGTGGATAACAAAAACATATGGTTTCAACAGAGTGGCGTGACGTGCCACATTGAATACTCCGCACGAGCGATTAGAGGGCTGGGTTATCCCAGGTTGTGAGACACCAATAAATTACATGATTATACTACGCAAGTACAGTTCTAATGAAAAATAAAAAATGAACTAGCACGCGAGATCGCGCGATTTGACCCATCAAAGTCAACGTAATTCAACTGTCAAATTTAGTTTGAATTAGCCATTCGTGATCTTTAATGAAAAAATATTAAAAAAAATAATTCTTTCGGTGACTTCCCCTCAGCAGTCTTCTTACAAAAACAGCCATGAAAAGTTTCGCAAAAAATGTGTCGATTGGAGTCGATTTTAAACTGTGGTCCCGCTATTCATGGGTATAATTAAAACACACAACATGTGTGGTGTGAGAAGCTACATAGGTCGTAATCCTGACTAAAGGGTTGGATCTTCTTCACACATTATTTTCTAAAGTGATCATGGACGAAGTAAGGAATATCTTGGTAGATGGTGACAGTGTCAGAGTTCACACCCAGAAAAACAATGCAGCATAAGCTGTCATTATTCCAACAGTTTTGACGCATCCATAATACAGGCTCAAAATTGCGCTTGCAAATGATCTTATGTTTCTATTTTTGTAGATGTAAATTCATTTTGCGTAGAGGACAGTAAGGCACAATTGGATTTTTTTTATTTGTTCTTAGAAAGAGCAGAAGTAGTACCAATTGAAATGGTACATAAAAGGTGTGAGGAACCTATAAAAATCATTTTAGCAAAGCAACGCAGTGAACTTCTTGCTTAAACTAACCTAATATAAGGGGTAGAAACGTGTGTTGAAAAATACCTTAAAAACGGTACGTAGAATTTGTGAAAATATGATTTAAATGCAATTGATTAAAATACTTTGGTACTTTTTAGTCTTTGGACCTTTTGTATAAAAGGTATTATTTTTAATCAAATAAAGTTTACTTTTGGGATCCTCTAAGACGATTCAATGTAATTCAACTCATAAGTTGAGTTGGTACTTTTTTGACAGGGGGACTTTTTTATTTTGGGATTATCCTAGTTAAAATTTAATAATAGATGTTAATAAATATTAAAATATGGTAATTTTAAATAAAATACTATTTCAAATACTTGAAATTTGGTACTTTTTGCATACTACTTTTAAGTACTTAATGAAATACAAAATAATGAAGAAAGGGAAAACTACAATAATAAGCATAAATTTGTAAATAATTGGAATAATTAATAAGAAGAGAATAAAATATTTAAGAAATGTTAGAAGAAAGTATATTAAAGAAACGGGCAGAGTTGTATACAAAAAACGGGCTCTACAGTAGAGTTCAAGAAAAAGGTAGAGATTTAAAAAAAGCATTTATTTTGTAAGAAAGCATTAGAATTGTAAATTATTAAAGAAGTATTAGAAAAAAATTACAGTCGTGTGCAATTAAAAATTAAAGGAGTTAAGAATACAAAAAACAAAAATATTTGTACTTGGATTAGTAATTGATTTGAACTATTTCTAATTAAAAAAATTATTATTATTATTAAAGAAAATAACAGGATTTACGGAATAACGAATCAAAATTTTTCAAAATTACTTTCTTTAATAGATTTTTTGTTTTTGTTTTTTTTGTTGCAGTAGGGAGGAAAACTTACCAACGAAAGCCAAAGATTTGTTATGAGTAGTTGATTTTTCTCGTCCTACAGTAGTTGTTTTTGTTTTGTTTTGTTTTTTTTAAGGGATTTTATTTTCAGTTTTAGAAGAATTAATTGAAAATCATAAAAGAAAATTTAAATAAATAAACAACAAAATAAAAACAAACATAATACAGCGGTAGAGTTTAATAAATGAAGCATTAAATTATATGTACAAAGTAAAGGACATTTTAAATCGAGGAAAATAAATGTAAACAGAATAACGGATTTAAAAAAGAAGAAGAGCGCAGAATTTTGTTTTTGTTTTGGTAAAAAAAAAACGAAACAGAGAACATAATAACAAATATTTTTATTTAGCAAACTGTTTATCATACGTTTTAAGTTTTAATTTTTTGTTTTTGTTTTTGTTTTGGTTTATTAATTAATTATTAATTTATATAATATTTATTTACTTTTTATTATTATTTAAGAATACATAACCACACTTATTTAAGTGCAGATGGCGACTGTACAGGCACTAAATTAAATATTTAATGAAAAAATAAAAAAATTAAAAAAAAAAATTTTTTAAAATCATTAAAAAATTTGTAGAGTAATGCTTTAGTCCTTTGAAATGAAATTAAAATATTTAGTTTATATCGCAAAAGGGGAAAATATATATATTCGGGGAAAGAAACAATCGAATTGAACAACCTTATTAAACAACTTAGTCTGAATATAGTTGCCAGAACATTTTAAATCCTTTAGAGTTAGATACCTACTAACACTGCAAAAGCTGTAATCTGTAAACAAGTATATTTGTCACATAATAGCCCGCAAATGAGAAAGTGAGTTGCACTGAAAAAATGTATTTTTCCACTATTGTCTTCCTAAACAATCTCATAGAGAGAGAGGTACTTCTACAACAAGTTAAGTAATACCTTCAAAGAGGATGTATCAGTCTGTTCCCCCTCCATCTCTAATGCATCAGTCATTTGCTTTGTTGGCATATAATTAGTATGTCAAGTGACACAATGGACGTAATGAGATTAAACGACTGATTACGACTATCTATACTAATTTGAACATATTTCCAAGTAACCTGCGAAAAGGCGGACAAGTGGCTTTTTTGGTTTTTCGTAGGTTTCTAGTGGGTTTCATTAGATTCTTCCAATGATTCCAAGATGCTAGACAGTATAATAATAAGCTATCGTCTACCCTGCCTGAACAATGCAGTATTTTCTTGAGGAAGGTCATCGCTATTTTAATAGCGGGGCATTGATTGCTCACTGATGGAATTTTCCCTGAAAGCCTCTTAGTTTATTGGATAGCAGGGTTACAATAAAAGAACATCTCTACGAATGCCGAGGATTTCAGAGAAAAATTTCGGAACATTGTATAGCAATTCTTACATGAGCCCGGGGCGTAGGGTATCGTTGGTATCGACCTAGCTATGGCCGTTATAGCGCTCAAAATTTCCGACATGTTACAGTACAAAAATGTTCCGAAAAGGAACATGGACAAGGTATTCCTTGATCGTTTTACTGGAAAACTGAACTTCATTGTTGCAGGAGGATACGTGAAATGTTGGCGTGTACGTGAAAACTTGCCATAAATAGGCAGGGGGTCTTAACTTCTCATTTTCTAACCTTGTTGATTGAACTCTGCAGTGTAAAAATGGTTGCAGTAGCAAGATATATTTTGAAATCGAATTGATTTCCTTTGGGAAATGTTTGGGTGGGATATTAATTTTAGAAGAACCTGCCGCCTAACCTAATCTTGAAAATGGAGGAGACTCCTCTACATTCATAAATTTCAGCTTGCTTAAGAGATCAAACTAGTAGACCATGGCAAGCGCTGGCTATTATTTCAAAGGGTAATGAAGCAAAATTAAGTCAATGCCTGCCTTTCGTAAAAAGGCATCTTCTTCTATGAGCGTATTTTCCTCTGAATGGCTTAGTGACACAAAGTTGCATTTAGAAACTTTCCATGTAATCTACGGGAATCAACGAGCAACTTTCTTATGAGGATTTCTGTCAAGTAATATAGCCTTATTTTTGTGAAAATGTGGCTTTCGCTACAGGAACATTGTAATGGTGTTATTGCAGCCTCAACTTTACAGCACTGATCTCGACGACAAGTGGTTTCAGCAAAGTGGTGCTACCTGCCACAACGTGCATTCTACAATAGATAGAATAGATGCAAGAACGTATTTCAGAACAAGTTATCCCAAGAAAGTATTGATGTCAGCTGGCCACCAAGATCATGCGAGATAAAGGCGTGCGAAATTTGTGAAAACTTGAATTATACAAAAAAGAAAGAGTTTGGAACCTAAATCCGTGATTAAATGTAATAACTCTGAGAAAGTGTTATGGAATATTTCAGGACAAGAGTAATGTTCTGTCATCAGAGTCGTGGCGGCAATTTGAGGAACCTAATTCCTAAAAATTCACAGTGAACTCAAGAAATATGGGCCCTTATTTCAAAATGTAAATGTGCATTCTTGCGAAGACACACTTTAGCATTAAAATATTGTGTTAACCCACTAATATCCAATTCTTAATTAAATTTTAATAAATTATAGTATAATTAAAGGATTACTTTTGTACCAACTGTTGCATACTTTAAGGAGTAACTAAACAAATTAAGAAAATAAAATAAAACTGATATTGTCTGCAAAAGTTTGAAAACTATAGGGATTAACAACGAAAAAAATTTCAATTATTAATTAATTTTACTATTGCAAACAGCGCCATCTACACATAGTATATTTAGTTTTATTTATATGTATACATATATATTATATGTGTATGTATATATATATTGTATTTATTTTATTTCTTTTTTATTTTAAAACATCAAATTACAAAATAACATTTATTTTAAGTGTTCGTTCGAGTTTTTCTTTTCTTTATTTTTCTTCCTTCAGGAATTTCATTTGCCTTAAACTGAGTCGTTATTTAATCTTCAAAAGAAATTTCTTTTTTTTGTTATGAAATTAATATGCCCAAAAACAAAAATTATAACTATGACAACTTAAGATGACTTGGCAACAACGACAACAACAACAACAACAAAATCTTAAGCGCCAAAACCAAGTTAAGGAAAGACTGGAAAGAAAAAACTTCATAGAAGAAGTTTAAGTCCTTTGCTTTGGCAAGAATATTTTTTTAACAAACATTCTGTCACACTCTATTTGTATTTTATTAAGTAAAAACGAAAACAATTCCAGAGCTACTGGTACTTTTCTTTTTCTCTTACTTTTGTTGCAATTTCTTTAAGTTTTTAGCTCTTTATGTGGTATAGGTTTTTCGGTAACGGCAAAGGCTTAACTTTTTTTTTGCCTTTTCTTCGTTTCTTATTGTGTTTTTGCCATTTTTGTCATCCTGATATTTCCATTTAATTTTTTGAAACTTAAAGCAGAAGTTGGTGAATTTGTTTGAACTTGTTTTCTCTCTCGCTCTCTCTATCTCTCTCTTTTTCGAAGTAATTTCTTTCGTAGTCTTAAAATCACATTCCCTTTGTCATTTTTGTTTGGTTTCGGTGAACATAAGAAAAGTCAGCCAGTCATTCCAGTCAGAGATAGAATGGTAGGCAGGCACAGAGCCAAAAAAATTTTTAAATCCAGAAATAGAAAAAAATAACAAAGTAAAGATTAGTAAGTAAGGGAATGTAAGAGGAAGTAATGTTTCACGTTATATGGTGGTATTTAGAACAAAAGCTATGTTTTAGGCAGATAAAAGAAATGTTGGTACTTTTTTGGGAGAATAATTGTAATTTGTGAAATTAAAGTACTTTTTTAAATTTACATTGAAAGGATATAAAGTGAAATATTAAATACGAAAGGATTTTAGAAACGTTTCTTGTTTAAGAGGAAGAAAATCCATCAAAAACCCAATTAGAGAGTGATTGGGCCATTATAGTATCTGACTTTAATCTGCACCTTCTATTTGTGATGCATTTACGCCTTTAGAATATAACTGTATGAAAGATTTAGACGTTAATCCTGCTAAATAATTGTTGACGCTTTCATAAGTTATTACATGCCTATCTCTAATAGGATTCAACTGTCTTTTTATAGGAGAGTAAAATATCGTTATTGAGGTTATTAAGGACCAAAAACAGCTGATAGAAAAGTGGAGGCTTAGACTCGCCATCACATAATGGCTCTATTGAGCCTTGGTGCAACTAACCTTGCTAACGGTTGTTGGGATGTGCCCACATACCAATTTCACGGCAGACTGATGGACAGAGTGTTCAGACAGTCAGCTGTTTTGATCACCAGTGAACCGTTGCACTCTAACTAAGGCATTGGTTGCTATAATAAACTGGCTGCCTTTTGATCTTCTTTGCAACAAAGTGCTGAATTGGCGGTGCCGAAAGTTATATGGTTTCTGATAACTTTCTGAATAGGAAATTTGATTTTATAATTCCAACTAGGAATTCTAGTCTTAGCATCATAAGATTTCAAGAATCCCTTAGATTGTTACCTATAGCTTTAAAACTCTCACTAAGGTCATGACCATTTTCGAAGATTGTTGGATGGGAGATTTTCTTTAAAAGTTTCTTGATTTGCTGCCATTAAGTTCCTTACGAATGTCGACGCCCGTCCTTGTCATTTTAGGGATATTTCAGAGTCTTCTAAAGTACATTATTGTTGTGAAGAGGTACCTTAGTACTGCGACCATGCAATCTATTATACTCCCCTAAAAAGTTTCTAGGATATCCGTATAATGTCTCCTCCAAGTCTATTGCCCTGATGATTTTCAGGACGCTGCTCGATGCCAACAATGACAATTTCCTTGTCTAGCACTTTCTATGTATTCTGGTGTGTCTTCCTGGGATGCTCTAAAGTTTTAGGAATGTGTTTCGATGTTTTCTTCTCGCACAATCTACAGATTGGGCTCGAGATAACCTACATTCTGAATAAGAGTATTCTTAGACTGTCAAAAGACCGGTTGTCAGACTCAAGTTATTCCTGAATAGTGTGATTAACGACTCAGATCTCTTTTTGTTGAAATTTCCCAATAAAAGTTTTGATTGTCTCAAACTCACTTGATTTAAGAAGAGTCTTTTCCTTTTTTATCTTCCCTTTCATTGAGTATACTTTTCTTCCCTCTCTCAATTTACAGAAAGCTTCTGGCCCAATCAGCAATGTCGGGGCACCCCTCCGTGCAAACTCGTCTGCTAGCACATTGCTGAGGATTCTCACATGTTCTAGGATCCAGCAGTGGGTAAGCTTATTTTCTTTACATGGGTGCTTCTCCAAACAGTGTTATGCTACCTTCGAGTTTACCTCATATGAGCTGAGCGCTCGAATTGTTTTTTGCATCTCCTATTCAAACTAAATTGTGCATATATTGCGATAGCATAGACTTCCGCTTAGAAGATAGCCGCGAGTTTCCCCTTGGGCACGGAATATTTTTTTTTTGGGTCCAAAAACTCCTGTTCCAAGATGCGTTTCTAATCTATCTGTATACGCCAAAATAGTCCCTTCTTTAAAAGAGTTTGCAACCTAGAAGTTGTCTCACATTTGTTACTAAGTCTAGTTGCAAAGCACTACCCAAATCATAGAGCCTATTGGTTCTGTTTGGGCAGAAGTTAAGAAGGGAGCTGTCAACTAATCAATTTTTTTGGTTTCGAAATCCCCCAATGCATTTCATTTCATGATACCCATCAACCTTGCCATAGATTCTAAAGATTTGGTATTCACTACCAAGTGCAGCGGAACTAAATATAACAGAGCCTCCAGCGTTGTTATAGGACAGATCCTCATTGGCCTTATTATGGCAACATACGCTTGTTCTGTTCCAAAATAACTCTCTAAACAGTGCCCATAAAAGTTTAAATAATGATTTGAATAAGAGAGAATTATTTCTCTTCTTTCTTTGAATTTTTTGACTATCCATTGTACTATTGTGGCTCTCACAAACCACAAAAGAAAGCATATGGGATTCGTTCCCTTGTAGAGAAATTTGAATAGAGATATGAATAGAAAGAAAAGGAGACTGTCTCTCACTTAATATGTTAATGTCCAGCTCTTGTCACTATAAAGCGGAGTTTCTTAGCCTCTCATTTCACTGAACTCTCCAAATTAAAAATTACTGCAAAAGCAAGGGCAGTGGTTTCCTATAGGGACTGTTTGATTCTCAAGTTGGACCTTTCCGGAAGGCCTACCATCTAACATAACCTAACCTAATGAATTTTGAATCTGTTATTTTTGATATTGTCAGCTGAAGGGTATTCTTGGAAACGGTACAAAAGTATTTTTTTTTCTCTGTGTTCAACACTTATTGCTTTTAATCGTTTTTTGTTTGGCACAGCTTCAAGCACTAATTTCTTTGATTTATATCACATGCTTTATCATACATACATAACTAATTTTAACTTTTCCTTTTGGCTTTTGTTTGAAAATCTTGAAAATTTTTCTAGTTTTCCTTTCATATCTACTACTAGACTACCAGACACTCTATAACCGTTTAATTTAGTTTTTACAAAATTTCATGCTGCATTTGATAGCATCTGTTGTGCTTGCTAGTGCATGCTATCGTTGTCCATAGTATGGAGAATTATTATTTGATTTTATTTTATCATTCACACATTTATTCAATCAATTGTAATCGTTTTCTAAAGGGTTTTCAAATAAATTTTTTTCTTGTTTGCCATTTAGTTCGTCTATTATTTTTGTAAATAGGCCCTGTAGTGCAATATGCTAAAAAATATTTTTAATGGTTTTATAAAATAAAATATAATGAGGTGACCAGCTACATATTTTTTTTCTATATTTTAAAATATTTATTGTTTAATTTTATAAAAATTAAATCATATTCAAAACAAATTTTTGTGCTGGCCACCCTAAGCCATCTCTCGGAGAGGAGAGCCGTAGTTTTACGATTATTATCTTTAATTATTTCACATACTTTTTGTGGGTTAGTTTAGTTTAATTTTATTCCAATAAACTCTTGATTTTCACTTCACAATTATTTCATTATTCCAAAGCACCCCCATCCTCTCTTTTTGTTTGGTTAGTTGGTTGGCTTGGCTTTGCCAGCAGGGATGGGAGTTGTGAAAATGTTTTAGTTTTTAATTGAGTTTCATTATTTTAGTTTTGCTTATTGTTCTTTCATAGTCTCTTTAGTTTTCCAAGTGTTGTTAACTTAATACCGAATGAAAAAAGACAAATTTTCTGCAATAAAAATAAAATTTTGTACAAGAAAAGACAAAAACACAAAAATTTTTCTAAATAATTTAAAGAAAATTTTTTAAGTTTTATTGTGTCTATTAAAATGAAGAAAAAAAGAATAGAAATCAATTAGTTGAAGTAGTTTTTATAATAAAAACGAAATAAAAATATATTTTTTTTAATTTTTTTAAAAGAAAAACTCATTAGAAGTTGTGGTTGCACAAAAAATACTATTTTTGTAAGAAAATCTTGTTCAATCTTGTTCTACATCAAGTAGTTGATTTTCGTTTCTTTAAAAATATAAGGAATTTCAAATAATTTCCTAAGGAAATATATAAATGTTGCCACAATGTCTACTGGGTTATATTTGCTTTATTGGAGAAAAGAAAAAAATTGAGCATATAAAGGTGGCATGGTTTAGCATTTATAATGTTGCACTATAGAATCGAATGTAGGCTGTTTCTTCTAAGTTCTTCGAATTTTAAAAAGTTAAGCGAATAGTCCTGGATGACATTGCAGAACAATATACAAAGGACCGGCATCTTGTAGAGGATTTTCCTCACATAATTGTTAATTACAACCCTTCAGTTAGGATTACAACTTAGCTTCTCACACCACCAATGTTGTGTGTGTTAATTTCATGCATGAGTGGCGAGATCTACACTGAACGACTCTCAACGACAGATTTTTGAGAAACTTTTCATGGCAATTTTATTTACTTTCAGAGTTTTTGACAGAAAAGAGATGAGAGATTTGTTAGAGATGTTTGATTTGGAATTTCAGCTGTGGCCTCAGGTCTAATAAGCCAACACACTATCTAGTAG
This sequence comes from Sarcophaga variegata, assembly GCA_932273835.1. Classification (NCBI taxonomy): domain Eukaryota; kingdom Metazoa; phylum Arthropoda; class Insecta; order Diptera; family Sarcophagidae; genus Sarcophaga; species Sarcophaga variegata. The sequence goes on along the minus strand of OW026361.1, from coordinate 21,756,370 downwards.
ACTACGGGGACTTCACCATTATTCGAAATATTGACAGTCAATAACGGCCATATTTTGAAGCTACATCTGTCAAATTGGTTGTCATTTATTCAGTAAGTTGTGCCGAATCACCACGATGCTGAAAAACCATCTCTAGAGATGGGGCTCATTTATGAAAGAATGAGTACATGAACCAATCCACATGTAATCAGAAACCATTCATTGACACCATTTGGTGTCGATTTTAGGCTGGCGGCGTCATTTGTATATATTGCTTTGAAAATAGAGATCTTTGTCAATGGCAAACACTAAAGGCAAGGTCGATGATTACCAAACTCTTTTGGCTTTGACTATTTCTTAGGGTTTTTATACAGTTGCAGGTACATGCGAATAAGCGACAGACCACAGAGAGTCTCAAAGCCAGCATATTCCAAGACATCGGTCAAAGTTATGTACCAACATCATGGAAACTTTGATATTTGATATTTATACTCCTTAAATAATGGCATCAATAGGTCTGAATATTAGGGCATCAGGGTTTAAAACCCTAGCAAGTGCAAGGAGCTGCTTATGGTAGCTGAAACTTAGCTTAGAGCACTTGGCGTAAAGCATATTTGCCGATGTCGCCATAGAGCATTATTTATAAGAATGTAAGACTGCCTTCCAAGGCTAGGTTAGATTAGTTGGCGTATCCCCTTAAAGTAAGAAGTCCCACTTACACCAGAAATTAGTCCCATGGTGATACTACAATTAATTCTATCTGGGAGTTAACGATTCCCCAAAAAAAACCATCTAGAGTCCAAAATAAATTTTGCTATTCCGGCAATCTTTATATTAGAGAGCTCGGTCAACGCTGTCAGATAATGAGAGGTCAGAAACTTTCGTCTCTTCAGAACTGGCGCTGACACATAAAGTGAAAGAAATTCTCTTTCTCCTCCTCAGACTTACAGCTCCTAGTTTCGCACACCACTTATGTTGTGTTTTTTAATTTTTACATGAGTGGTGGGACCTACAGTTTAAAGTCCACTCCGAAGGACAGATTTTTGAGAAACTTTTCATAGCAATTTTTTTATTCTCAGAATTTTTGCCAGAAATCTGCTGAGAGAAAGTCGCCGAAGAAATAATTTTTGTATTTAGTTTTAATGTCTGGCCTGGGGTTCGAACCCTGGCTTTACGTCTAATAAGCTAACACACTATCTACTAGACTACGGCGACTTCTTTCGGTATGCCTAACAAAAAGAAAATAGCCCGTAAGGATCGCTATTTTGCGATGGCTGGTCACAAGATTTAAGAACAGAAGTTGGTCATTCCTCTTCTAAAGCTCTTCTACTGGCTTCTAAAGCCGTCTAGAATCTTGTAGTTATATTATCTGGTAGTTGTGCATCCGATTTGTCAGTGCCCATTTTTAGGTAAGGAGTGTCCTAAGCTGTCCAACCAAGTCTTTCCACCTATATTCTGCTCCATAAGAGTTTGAAATCGAGGATTGATGCTCGATATTTGACCGTCTGGAAATCTCAGGATGTGATATTTTTTGGCCCTTTATGGATTTACACTCAGATTGTTTCATCCGCTGTGCTTTTACAGCCAACCTAAGTATCAACATAACTGGCATCTTAAATCCATTTGTTAGAAGTTTCGAAAGTAGTTTCTTAATGACCAGGTTTCATAGCAATATCCTTTACACGCCTACTACATTCGACACTGATTATCCTCGTTAAATCAATTTCAAACTTTTATCCAAAATGTTCGTTGATCAAAAAATTCGTTTTTTTTCACTCTTGCCATCAATTTAATCAATTTTTTCTTCCTTTTTTTTACCAACCATTGATTGATAAAGTTACCAAATTACCAACTCATCTATTATAAAACACTTGCAACTCATATCTTTTGTCTTCTTCTATTTTTTCTTTTTTTTGTTCTTTTTCTCTCATGCATTACAAGCGACAACCGTCGTCTCATTACAAACTCATTATGAAGTAGAAATTTTATTTCAAAAAAAGTTTAACTTTGTAGTTGAAAATAAACATCCCAACTCTGTCATTGCCAGGAATGTTGTCTTAGTTGTAACGGTAAATATTGTGTAGGAGGAGAGGGGGGATAGTAAAACGTCTTTGTCAGTATATAGCCTGCTAAACGTTCTGGTACAAGTGTGTCTTTGAGAAAAGTTGCATGTTTATAGGTAAAACAATTTAAGCGTGTGATAAATGATCACAAACAACACACAAGTTTCGTTCTACAAAAGTTTTGTGGAACGTAAACAAAATGGGAAAATTGGAAATTTGTTCAGGGGAATTTTTAATGGAATAAAAAGGTGAAAATAAATGAAGGTAAAGTTGGAGTCAATCAAAGGAAAATTTTAATTTTAAATACTGGATTGCCAAACATTGACTTTAACAATACATTTCTTAGTATTCTCGAACAATTCCTAGGTTAATAAACGGGAAATTTTCTAATTTGTTTAAAATAAGTCGAAATTCACGACAATGAAGGTCAAGAAGGAGTCTTATAAACGACCTTAATTGATTGTAGCCGTGGTATATAATTTACATGTTATAGTTTCACTTTACCAACTAGTCTGGCAACTTCTAGACGTTATACTGTTGATTTGTTATTGTTACTAATTTTTCTCTATCCTATGAAGGACCTAAAACATGTAACCTTTCTGTTGAGCATAAATTATCATGGAGGCCCTGTAATACTCTGGATATTTTTATCTTTTCTTCATTCTTTTAATTTAAAAAATTCTTTTCTTTTGTTCTTTTTTTATTCTGCCACAATGAAACATTTCCAGCTTAATTAAGTCATTACTTTCACAATAACTTCATTACTGTCTTCATTATTATGCGAATGAAATGAAAGTGAGAGCATGTAAGCCTCCGCCGTTAATAATGTAAGAGTATGAGTACAAATATGTCATAGAATGTGTGTGTGTGTATTTACATGTTTTTATAATCCGACAATTATCAACACACATACCTACTCAACTACACTGTAACACACACATAAAATATTCCAAAACGTTATTTGAGAAAAAGAAAAATTAAAACCAAAGCAAATGGAATGCCTTAAAACTTCTATTGCTGCTGCAAACATACATAAGTGTCTGTCAAAAGTGTTGACAAACATGTAGAAAATGTCACAACAACAGATAACAAAAAAAGCAAGGAAGAGAAAAAAATTTCGAATTTTTTTTCGCTCCTTTGGAATAACATTTGAACAACTACACAAGTTCATTTATTAGTGCATATGCGTATATACAGTGTCGATCAAAACTAAATGAACAAACTTTATTTAAAACGTCAACCTACATATGTAAGAAAAATATTTTCAAAATGTTAAATCCAATAGAGTTCTGAAATGTAGTTGTTAAGAAAGTAACGAATTTTGTTTAGAGAATATGTTTTTCCCTCGACGTTAAACCTTTTACAAAATCGTTGTGAGGTATTTCATACTTCTGGGAATAAATACCAAGATCGCATTATAACTGCTATGAGATCTACAATATGGAATTTAAATATCCATGGTGGATCAGAATTGTCTGGTCAAGTGAATTATTTTTAAAAGTTTAGTTGTGATTATTTGTTTGCCATTCTGCAGAGGAATGTTGCTCTCACCTATGCCTTCATTAAAATTTTGTTCTAAAGCAACCTTTACAACTGTTTCAGTTTTGTTTCTACTTTCTGTGTTCCAGTGCCACGTAGGTTTTCGTTAAAATTGTCTGTTGTATCAGTCTCTGAAAATAGTTGTTAATGCGGTATAACTACCAAAGGCATTTAACATGCGTCTACAGTTTTTGATGTTGTGCACACACTGTATAGGGACCTAATGACCACTTCGCTCGTAGCAAATTTGCGTACATCCTTACCCGATGTATGCTGATACTGGATTCATATGGCAACTGTCTTTTTAATCAATATTTCAGCCTGAATCGAACTACAATAACCGGTTAGTCTAAATGGCAATCTAAGAAACAAGTGTTCCCGAAAGTTTTTAGATTCGCTGTATCCTTCAGTGAATAAAAGGATGATGTTTTTTGCGATAAGCAAACCATTATTATAACTAGATAAACATATTGAGCACAAAACCAAAATCGAAAGCGCTACATCTAGGATTGTCTGCTCAATTGCGAGATCCAGGCCAACTATTTGCAATTTTTGGCATTACAATAGCTTCTGTACTTCCGTGCTCTTGTCGCGCTCAGTTTGTGTCTTACTGCTACGTTATCAGAGTCTTGTTTCAACAACATGCCTGGTGTTAGCCAGTTAAAGGTAGTAAACACTGGCTTGGATGATGTTGTTCGAAGTGAACTTGTTATCATGATAGCTACTATCCTCGTAATACGCTCAAACCTCTTGCAAATGTACTACGAGTCTACAATGTCCAATTAGGAAGACGGTTACTAGGCCCAATTCTCTTATCGTTATAATTATCTATGAAAAGTTTAAATTCTCTCTAACCTATCTGGCTTTTGCTGAAAAAACCCTCTCAAACTCTTAATCTCTTTTCACAAAAAGACCACATCACCTTTGTAGAAGCTGCCCAAGTGGAAAGTTTATCTTCCTGCCCTTTAACCCTGAATTTTCACACCGAAAATAATCTCGTATCAATTTCTTAGTATTTCGGTACATGACTGGATATTGTCAGATACTTTTGCTATGATCCGTCCTATATACTTCCTATCCAAGAAGAATTGGGCACATCTTTCGATGGCGTTAACTTAAGCATACCTTCGAATTTCTCCGTGAATTACGAGAAGTTAGGTCGTAATCCTAGCTAAATGGTTGTAATGGTCCAAAAGATGTAAAAAATGTTGGGCACTGTGCACAGTGAGATGTGTACCTTTTCAACGACATGGACGTTGTGCAGCATATTAACATCCAGCGGCTGCATTGGCTCGGCCATATCGTTCGAATGGAGAATGCTACGGCGAGACTGGTGTTCGATGAGGGGTTTTGCGGAATTCGGCGAAGAGGACAATCTTGTTTGCGTTGGAAGATCAAATCGAGGAACTGCCGTAGGCGCGCAAGAAGCAGAGGCATTAATCGGGTTGTTAATGGCCTATTAAGTAAATAAGTAAGTAGTAGGCTCTGCTGCTGTGTAATCGCAGATTGACAGTGGATTTTGCTATAAAAGGGCTCCCAGTATTTGATTTGATTATGTTACAATAATTAAATTCGGCTTCTTATTGGTATACCTTTGTTCAAAGCGAATGTATTATATATTAAATTTTGTTCGATAATTTTTGACCGACACTGTATACATTCAATGTATGTGTAACCAACATCACATGTTCGAAATCTTACATTCTCTGCTTTTGTTTTTAGGCTTTTTTTACCTAAAAAAAAAAACAGGAACTGGAAATGAAAACCTGCGTACACACAAGTATGCATTTGTTTTTAGGAAATTCTTTTAGGTTTAGCAGAGTGCTGTCCCTCTCTCTCTAGTCGCTCTTATGATTGCTGTTCCCAAACTGAGTTTTTTCCTTCATTTTTTAATTTTTTTTTTTCTGAAATTGTTTTGGTTTTGTCTTAAAAAGTAAATGATGAAAGAAAAATTTGCTGTTACAACAGAAACAACAAAACGAAAACGAAAAATACATCAGCGTTGAGGGCAGAGAAAAAAAAGCAGAAATTGTTTTTGACACAAACAAATGTTTCATTTGACGTTGACTTTTTGCGTAAATGTTGCTGATTTCTTTAGAGGAAATGAAATCCCTTTTTATGATTTTTTTTCTTTTTTTGTAAAAGTGGGAAGAAATTTCATTTTTTATGGAAATTTCTTAAAATTTTTTTCTTCTCTTTTTTTTTTGATAATTTTCCAAAAATGTTGTGTGTAAATGACACATTTGCATATATCAACGTTGATGATGTGGCTTTCATGATTATGAGAAAACATTTTTTAATATTTATTATGGTATTTAATACGTAATTTGTTTTAATAAGTACGTAGGTTGTGTGTCAAAAATAATGTAAAAGAGAAATGCTACACACGGCAGTTGTTGTAGAAAGGAATTAAAAATTTCGATAGGCAGTTATAGCTGTTTAGAGGTACTAAAGCAATGCCATCAGATGGTCTATTGTATAGTCCACAAATTATTATGATTAATCTTAAGATGCTGTTCATTGTGCATAAGGATAAGTCTCTGTCTACTTCTTGATAAACAGCCATATGTTTCCATCTGAAATGCTTTAACGTCGCACATATTCTGTATATGTATAGTGGTGATTCGTTTTCTTCATTATATAATCGAAATATTGGATTGTAAGTTTCCTTCTTTTGAGCAAATATCCTTAAACCCTTTACTGACCGGAGTCTAGTAATATTGCACACAACAGCCTACTCTGTTCAGCAGAAGCGGTTATTGATAGTACAAGCTAGTCCAATATGCAATTCAAAACTTGCAATATTTATAAATTAGAAGTTAAGAATGTCTCAAATACGATCAGCATGAAAAATGTCTTCTACTCTACCAATCCTCATTTTTTTCCACTCTGCAGAGAGGTCTAGGCCCAATCAGAGGCGTGGAAGCTCTATTCGTGTCAAATTCATCAGACCTATTCTTGTCTTGATGTTGCAAGGAGTGGCTCTTTTTGTTGCGAGGCAGATTAAGCTTGGAGAAACTCACATTATTATCGAGTCAATTTCATAGGAGCCCTACGGCAAAATTAACTACCAATCCCATTACTAACCGATATTTCGGTTGTCCACTATTTAACCTGAGAAAGGCGGATCTCTTAGATCTGATTGCCCGGTGATGCTGTAATAACTCTGACAAACTGTAGAAGTTTCATCATGCTGGTATGATTCTAATTAAACAGAAAGAAAAATTATGGTTCAATAATGGGGATTCCTTAAAATCGTTAACCATTTCTATGCTTATTGTCTCTAAGCTCACATATTTTTGGAATTTGAAACTTATTTTCATCTTTGTATTCCTCTTCATAGTCACGGAGACATAAGACCCACGTTATTTAAATAAATACTTTTATCCTAACAGTGAAAGAACACAAATCGCATCAATAGCTATGATATCAATCCAGATAGAGCTTTTAACGCATTCAATGGCACTTTAATTGATTCTAAAACCCACAGGCGTTCGGTCACGGTTTAATACCGATTATGAATCATTTCATCAGCTTTAAAGACAATGGTCGGCAATATGTAAACCTTTTGTATCTCGGCAATGGAATCACGAATGCTGCACTTCAAATGCTCAATTGTCTGTGGTTTGTGGGTATAACACTTTAATTTAAAGGCGCCTCCAGAGAATAGTCCAATGGTGTTAAATTACAGCTTCTTGGCGGACAATTGACATCACAATTTCGACTAATAAAACGGCCATCAAATGTTGGATGCAATATATCGATTGTGGCTTAAGGTGTGTGGCAAGTTCCGCCATCCTGTTGAAATCAAACATCGTTCACATCAATACCATGAAAAGTGGGTGCAAGAAAATCGGTTAGCATAGTGCAATAGGTGCCTCCATTGACCGTAATGGTTGTGCCGTCGTCATTTTCAAAAGAGTGTGGACCAATGATGCCTCCTCTCTATAAGCCGTACAAAACAGTCACCCGTAATTGTTGCACTGGCTTCTGTAAGACAACGTGTGGTTTTCCTGAGCCCCAAATACGGCAATTTTGCTTATTAACGTACCCACCAAGATGAAAATGAGTTTCATCGGAAGAGATGCTTTTTTTTTTGGCAAAATCAACATCATCGTGGAGTTTCTCGTTGGCCCAATAAATCCCAATGTTGCTCAAGCGTAAATCGATTCCTTACGTTCCGTGGAGATAATATATTGAATGTTTTGATAGAATAGAATGACACAATTATTTCCAGATGCTAAATCAACGATAGTTCAAATTTTAACCGACAGATGACCAAAAAAAAATTTAGTCAGTCTTGTGTGAAGACGCGGTGCCATTGAAGGAAGTAATCGTGGTTTGAAGATCTCCGTTATAAAGATCTGTCGAATAATTGTTTAGTGATTGTTATTCTTTACGCAAAAGAGAGCAAAGAGCAATAACAAACAAAGCAATTGTAGTTGTTAACATCAAGTTGTGAACAGTGGCACACACAATTGTGCGAACAATAAAGAATTCAATTAAAAAACTTTAGGATCCCTCACATACCAATTGATTCCAATAAGAAGATGGAAACCTACTTCATAGAATATAAACATGGCTCTTAAGAATCACTGATAAGTTGTAGTAAGCCTCACTAAGCCCAAAACTCATTGAAAATGCAATTAAAAAACTTTAGCCTCCTTTACATACCAATTGATTTAAATAAGGAGATGGAAACTGACTTCATACGATTTAAACTTGACTCTTAAGCGTCACTGATAAGTTGTAAGCCCCACTTAGCCCAAAACTCATCGAGAATTTTATAAAAATCGATGAGGCGACAGCTAACTAAGTATGCCATGACCACCAATGCAATAAAACTTCCTAACTACCATGATTTAATGTATGTTCACTGGGCTTAAATTTAGAAAACTATTCCACATAAATTCCTACAGTAGTTTTAATTTTACAAAACTCTGTCTTTAAATTACTTAAAATCGATGGTGGTGTGGTTTCATTTTCATTAACATGCTCTTGAAATTTTCATTAACAATACTCGTATGGTATAAGCCATGCCTGGCATGGTGTTTAAATATTTACTTTTAATTCATTAGCTAGGAAATGTTCAATGTCAACGGATGAGGAGACAATTTATCAATAAACGAAATATGAAATAAAAAACAAAAACAATAAAAAACATATAAAAAACATACAAACACATACTATACTGATATTGACGATGATGAAATTCGAATATGAATACGTTTTGAATAATTTATCAACGTCAGTTATCAAACGGAAATCAACGGATATGCTGTGCGTTTAAAACCTGAAACATGGAATATAATTTGCATCTCCTGTATATATGTTTTTTATGTGTACGTTGCAAGAGAATGTTGATTAAACTTTAGGCATGTGTGTGTCTGTATCAGTGATAGTATGTGCATTAACAACATACACAGGCGTACATATGTATTTAACAATATTTACACTTGCAAACTCTGGCACATAACAATGCATTTCCATGTCCATATTTGTGATCGTCATGTGTTTGTATAAATATGTGAGCACAGGATTATAAAGCACTTTGAAGCAGCACTTTCAATATGTATGCGCGTAAATGCGTGAATGGTTGTCAGTCTGTGTCTATATATGTATGTGTAAATAGACCATGAAAGTTTAAAGAGAAAATAGTTTTTAAATTTAAAATGCAATACAAGTCCTAAGTAAGGAGAGAATTTACTTCAGACAGTTTTAAGTTCCTGATGCTTTCACTGCAAGATTCAAATTTGCTGCTTCTAAACGGGGCTCAACTATGCTTATTTGCGGGTTATTCTGGACCTCTAACTCGTGTGAGAAGATTACATAATTATGAGCCTAGAGGAAAGCATTCATAACGGTTTACACACGTAAAAGGGTCGGTAGGGACAAGTTGCGGTCTGTATTGCTGAGTATTGCTTCCAACGGACAGTGGTACAGCCAATTTTAATTTACAGGTCTCACGAATGGAGTGTGAAGACCAATGACTCTGCAAACTGATAGACAAAGTATGCAGGTAGTCAGGAATCTTGATCACCATAGCACCTTGTTGAGCTTTAACTAAAGCACTATTTTCTATACTCAATTGACTCTCCTCTGTCCTCCTATTAAGGTAGACGGCTTTATAGACGGCAGTAAGACTCAATGTAGTCAAATCCTGGTCGAATCTGAACAAGACATGGACAAATCAGGGTCGATTCTATAATTTCTTCCATCTATGCTGAATACCGGAACATCGCAGTATTCTTGGTAATGAGACGGCGGATGTTTTCGCTAGACTAGGTTTACTTTCTGAAAGCGATTTGATCGTTGGTCCTGATCTTCCAATCTGCCACGTTTACGACCTTATCACTGGATGGGTCAGTGGGAAGTGCAGAGGCGTTGGGGGAATGAATCGGGATGTTATGTGTTTAGGTGTCTATGGCCTGCTATAGACAGCGATAGAACAGATTTGCTACTGGGCTTAGATAAGGCCAATCTGAGGTTGGTTAATGTCTTCATAACAGTGCAATGCGAGTTTAGATCGCTGTCAAAGATCTGGAACAGATCCCAGTCGGACAATTGCAGGGTATGTTGCGACGAGGAGGAGTTGGAAATTATCGATCATCTTCTCTGCAACTGTCCAGGCCTTAGTAGGTTGAGCTGACTTTAGCGCTCTGCAGAGATTCATAAATAGGTTGACCTGGTTGCTGGCGCTTTCTTGTATGATTTCTTGCACCTTTTTAAATCGAACATTTGATTTTAGTACTCTAACTAGGGACTTCTGATCTGAAGATCCGCAGGTTCCCAACGAGAGCTTTGAGGTTTACACTGATGGCTGAAAGGTGAGCGGCAGGGTGGGCCGCAGTACTTATGTTTAGGGTTCTGATATTAAAATTTCTTATAGGTCTTGGCAATGCTTATTCAGTGGCTGAAATTTTCCACGAAAACCTTTTGATTTACTCGGACAGCCAGTCAGCGATTAAGTCCCTAACGAAAGTGATTTCAATGATCATCCGTGTTGATGAATGCTAAGGATTTCCCAAACAAATTTCAGATCATTCAAAGGTAACTTTTATAAGGGTATCGCGTCATAGGGATTCAATAGAAATTGCATTGCTGACGAGCTGGCCAGAGCGTGTATACATACGGAGTTAGGCATTACAACCTTTCAGACAGAATTATGGCGTAGTTTCTCACACCATTTATGCCGTGTGTTTTACTTTTTTACATGAGCCGGGACCTACAAATTTTTGAGAAACTTTTCATGGCAATTTTATTTATTCTAAGAGTTTTTGCCAGAAATCTGTTGAGAGGAAGTCGCTGGAGAATTACTTTTTCATTTTTCGTTTTGTTGGATAAGTCTGACCTAGGATTTGAACCGTGATCTCACGTATGATAAGCCAACACATAAATACTACACTACGGCAACACCAGCCAGATCTGGTATGGAGCTCGCAATCTACGCAATGTTACTGCAAGACTATTCAGGCCACATATGAATATTAAGAGAACATATGAATATTAAAGAGCGATTTTTATAGGCCAAATGATTTCAACGGAAGCTGTGGGTCTGAGGAGTAGGACGCGACCGACTTTTACCTCATGTGTTAGTGCCATGCTCTTGTCATAGAGAGACAGAGGCTACCCACTAGACTACGGCGATGCCAGCCAGAGCTGGTATGGAGTTCGCTATCTCCGCAATGTTACAGCAACAGGGTACGTGCAATATTGCAATACTGCTCAGACCGTATATGGGTAGAAAGAGAAGTGACTCACTTGTGCCATCGCACAATAGCGATTCTTACGGGTCACTGTTCCTTGTGTAGGCATGCTGAAAGACTCGGCATTTCGGCAAGTGATTTCTACAGGAGCTGTGGGTCTAAGGAATAGGAAGCGACTGTCTTTACCTCATGTGTTAGGGCCCTGCTCTAGTCTTAAAGAGGCACAGGTTTTTGAGCTCACAATTTCTGATTTCTTTAAACGAGCTCTCTTGCTGCAAGAGCAAGATTTATTTTGTTCTTCACTGTTTACTATATAATGCGTATATGGTTTTATGGGAAATTTATCACAATACAGTACAAAAGAGTGCCTGTATGCAAAAGTATTGAAACATTAATTTCCAATAAAAGACTGGCATGTAAAAAGTGCATCATCAATGAAGGCGAAAAGGAAATGCTGATATAGCTAAAGGGCTGGTATTAAAAAAAACTGCCTTGACAAGAATTACAAAATTATTGTCCTTGTCATCGGGAACAGGCTCATCATTATTGAGCGATAAACTCGAAATTTTTGTGAACAACCAAAATGGTTAATATAACACACACACACATACGCGAGTACACCATATACAGATGCACTTTCATGAAAAGCCAAAGCCATCATCATTTGTCAACACACATTCAAGCAATATCTCACTGTTTCTCTCTCTCTCTCTCTATGTTTCTCTTTAACGTCTACACATTTACAGTTGTGATGAAATATACCCAAGTATTTAATAACTTTCAACTTAAAACGGTTCATGTGGTGTATAAAAGTAAAAGTATATGGCTGTGTGTGTGTGCATGTTTGTGTATGTCTCAGGTTGCATGCAACTTTGCTACAAAACTATGTCATGACACGTGGTGTATTACTTTTTTTTATCAAAAAAAAAGAAAGAAGAAAAAATAAAATTATTTATAAAAATTGTAACGTAATTCAATGTCGCATCAAAAGTGTTACGTGGCAGTGGCATTACAATAATGACAACCACCTTCCTTCCATACACTCTTCAGCAACACTGATGTGCAACGTGCCTAAATATTGTAACGACGTGAGTCATTAAAATGTCATAAACATTTTGCATATACAACATATTCTTATAAAAACATGGCAAAAACAACATAAACTCTGATGAATTTTCCTTTTTTTTTTGCTTTTTCTCTCTCTCTCTCATGGTTTCAATGGAGGTTTTTTCTATCAACAAATTCCTGTTTGTTCCTTTGCCTTGTCATGAAGAGAGCATTTAAAAAGTGTTTGTGTATGTATGTATGTATGTATGTATACATGTGTTAAAAAGTATTCGATATTAAATATTACTTTTCTTGCAGTATATCTTTGTGAAGAGAGAGAAAAGAGAACCGAAAAATTATGCTCAAGACAATCACCAAAAAATTTTTTGATAGAATTTAAATGCAATTACTTTGAAAGGTAAACGTGACCGTAATATCAAATTTTAAACACATTTTTGGGTGTATTTTTTAAACTGCAAGGCTTACAAAACGTTTAACTCATAAAAATACTCATGTTCGATTCAATTCGATTCTTACAAAATGAGTCTCAACATATTTTCAAGGACTTTAATTCATTGCAGTCATAATATTTTTAACCCTGAGAAGTCAAGCAGTTTAATACAACGGGTGTCTGGCCAAAGAGTGTAAGTTTATCATACCGAACTGGAGGCTAAATCAATTGTATTATATAAGGTTGGGTGGTGAATACTACTTAGGCCGACGTCTGGGCCCACTGTGATGCCACAATTAATATACAATCTGGGTATCAAACATTTCCTGAAGGAAACAGACTTGAACTTTGTACTGTAGCAATCCCTTATAATGGAGAGTCCGATCCGCCTCTTCAGTGCAATAGCAAGGCACTGGCTCATGATGTGAACGGTAGGTTCCACCACCTTCTTAGCTTCCACAGTAGCCTTGACGTGAAAGGTAGGTTCTACCACCTCCTTAGCTCCCACAGAAGTCATTCTATCGAATAACAAGCCTATCAGCATGGTTGAGAAGTGAAACATTTGAATACAATGGGTGTATGGCCAAAGAATGTGAATTTATCATCCCTTCTAATACGAATAGGTCGTATTAGGTTAGGTTAGATGGAGGACATTACTTGAAGGACAAAGTTCCACTTAGGCCGACGTCTGGACCCATTGTGGTTGTCAAACATTTCCTGTAGGAAACAGACTTGATTCCAGAATCACAATCTCCTTTATAATGAAGACTTCATTGCTTATCTTAAGTGCAAGAATAGGGAACTGGCCCTTTATGTAAAATATTTCATAGCTGTCGCAGAAATAATTCGATCGAACATCAAGCCTATCAGCATGGCTTCCAATAAGGCAGTGGGGAGTGAGAATTGCAATATTGCGTTTAATGGCCATGAAATTTAAGGACATCCTATAACTTCTTCTAATCCATGCAAGACCACCAGAGTCTAGAAATATTGCAAGCAACTTCCTTCCTGTAAAATAACTAGGTATTCCAAACTGAGGCAATTGGAATACTTATGACATATAAAATATTGAACGCCGTGAGTTCCGTACCAGCTCTGGTCAGTTCATTAGAATTCGGAAAATTGAGGTCGCCGTAGTGTAGTAGGTAGTGTGTTTGCTTATTAGACGTAAGGCCATGCTTCAAACTCCAGTTCAGATATTTCCAACAAAACGAAATTTAAGAAAAAATATTTCTTGGGCGAATTCTTCTCAGCAGATTTCTTGCAAAAACTCTGAGAGTGAAATAAAATTTCCATGAAACAGTTTCTCAAAATTCTGTCATTCGGAAATTATTATTATTATTATTAAAATATTATCACATTATTATTAAAAATTATCACACATAACATAAGTGATGTGAGAAACTAGGTCGTAATTCTGACTGCAAGGTTGTAATACCAATCATGTACATATGTTTGTTGTGTATCCATATATTCTGGAATCTGTATCGGAGCTGGTTCTGTTGCCGAGATATCAGTGAGATATCCTTGGCATTCATGGGCGAAGACTTTCATCGAAATGACTTTCGTTATGGGATTGAGCGCAAGATTTATCAGGGAAGAGACTTTGAACAAAAATTCCTCTCCAAATGTCTATGAAAACTTGAAAAACATTGTACTGCTCTCTGTTCAGCACTTCAGTTCTATTAATGTCCTCAGCAATGTTTTCATACCTTAAGTGTTTCTTTCTGGAACGCAATAACGTCATACAGTTTCGAAGTATGTCTTCTGATGATTGATTCTTATTACAACATAAACTATATTTTGCCGAGAGACGATCCCCGTAGTGGACAAATGTACTTTGAATCTACAGTGCTCTGTACAAAGGTTGGTTATTAACACCTCAGGTTATCCAATGAAAGTTAAGATATTCTCAAATCTATATAGTTTGAGAAGAGTTTTTGTCTTCCTCTCTCTCTATTTACTCTTTCACTTCCTACTCGTCAAAAAGGTTGTAGCCACACCAGTGGCTTATCTGCCTGTGTATTACCTCGAACTACGACATGACGAGCTACTTAGAATTTTGCTTGGAAGATACATGCAAACTTCCCCATGGGCTTGAAATATTCTACTCTGGTAACAGGAAACTCCTGGTACTGTTGCAATAACTATTCACGACCTATCCAAATACCACAGATTGGATCCTCTTTTAAAAGAATTTGTAGTCTCTATATGAGATCGCTAGTAGGTTGGGTGTTGGCTTATTAAACGTGAGGCCTCGGTTCCAACCCTAGGTCAGACATCGCTAACAAAACTAAACACCAAAAATTATTTCTCCGGCGACTTCGTTTCACTAGATTTCTGAAAAAAATTGCCATAAAAAGTTTCACAAATTTTCAATTGCAATGAATTGAGTCGACTTTAAACTGTAGGTACCGCCAATCATGTAAAAAATTAGCAGACACAGCATAAGTAGTGTGAGAAGCTAGGTCGTAATCCTGACTGAAGAGTGGTAATGACCAATTATGTATAAGCATGCCAATTTACGATCGTGTGGTATTCCCACAAAATTTTACCGCCAGTTTTTGAATTTTTTCAAGATTTTTATGGCTCTGGTCACATTATGCATCGACAAAAAAGAAGAAGAGAAAATAAACCAATACTCGTGTGTACAATTACAAATTAATGTTAACGATGATGCTAAAAACTTTCAATGACAACCATTAAAAAATTATGGGGTATTAAATGCCAAAAAATAAGGAAAAGCAGGAGAAAAAAAATTCAGTCATTTTGCCATCATACTGTGTCTGTTAATGACATGATGCACAGCTATCAACATTATTTCGTTCTCCACTGATTGTCGGTTGTTACCACAGCAACAACAGAGAGAAAGAGAAAAAGTGTACGTCTTCGATTTTTCTCAATAAAATTGACAAATTCATCTACATATGCTGGGTACATGAAAAAAGCTTGACTCATGCATGCTGGCATGCATGTTGGGTTGCTTTGGCAACCGAAAACGAAGCATGCTGGAATAAATGGAAGGAAAATTTTTTTTTTTTACAAAATATTGTAAAGCTTTATGGCATCTAAAGTCGTTTAACAAGTATCAGTTACACAGCCATACATATGCCAACAACACATCACCAGCAAGTAAGAAACAAATCATCAACATTAATGTGTATGTATTCGCTTGTATGTGTTGTTATTTTTTATTTCCGGTTTCCTGTTCTTCTCATATACAATATTTCACACATCCAAAACAAACAAATATTTGATTTAAAAAAAAAATTGTTGTTTTTGTCAATGTTTGTTTAAAAAAACGAAGTCGAAAAAATTTTTTTGTAAATGTTTGTTGTTAAATTTTTTACCTTTCAGTATTTGTTGCTGTTATTTGCTGTTGACACCTTCAACTTTATTGTACAGGTTTGTCAATATAAATTTTTCCCCCCTTTTTTAACGCTTAAATATTTATATTTTAAATGTGTGAATATATCAGAAGGGAAAGAAAGAACGAAAAAAATTTGTTTTCAAAGAAAAATTTATATTCACAACTCCCTTACAAATACGAGCCATAAATATCCATTCAATGTACCCGCGCTTTTGCTGTTTCTACGGCAACAGCTGCTAGTGATATAAACCATTTTTTTATTTTTTTTATTTTTTTTTATTTCTGATTTAAGGTTGCCAGTGAAAAATGGTTTTAATGTCTCAAATTTGATCTTTTTCGGGAAGGTGTCATATGGCATTAAGAAAAAAAAAGAAAAAAATTGTTCGTGTGTAAAACTTTATTTACATTTCGTTTATAAAGTTAGGCACTTAGTCAACAAGTTTTTAACATTTTTAAGCTTATTGATGTCGATCAAATATTTGTTTGAACATTATTTTCTTAGGCAGGACATTATCGCTTATGCTGCTAAGTATGTGTACATATGCACGTATGAGGATTTTGAATTATTATTAATGTTTCTAAAATACATATGTTTTGAAATATTGAATCCATTATCCCTTGCTTGTAATCGTTTTTAGTTAAGAAAATTATATTTATTTCAAAGTAAAATATGTTGAAAATATGGATCTTGAATCTGTCGTTCAGAGTCGACTTTAAATAGTAGGTCCTACCACTCTTGGATAAAATTAACACATAAGACATGAATGGTTCAAAAAGATAGATTGTGTAAAGGATTACTGAAATTAAACAAGAATAGTTTCTAATGGACCCTGTTTGAAGACCCAATTTTAAACTGCGGATATAAGAACATTAAAATTGATATAGATTTGCAAAGAATTCGGAACATACAACCTTAACTTTCAAAACTAATTTATG
The DNA here is from genome assembly GCA_932273835.1 of Sarcophaga variegata. Taxonomy (NCBI): domain Eukaryota; kingdom Metazoa; phylum Arthropoda; class Insecta; order Diptera; family Sarcophagidae; genus Sarcophaga; species Sarcophaga variegata. The sequence continues at coordinate 21,739,279 of OW026361.1, read as the reverse complement.
CGAATCATCTGGGCTGGCTGCGATTAAGTTCTTAATAAATTCTCTTTTAAATATCAAGATTTTTCAAGGAAATTTCGAATCACTTAAACGCAACTCTACATGGGATCTAGCATAAAATGATATCGTTGAAATTTAGAATTTTTATGTGAAGACATTTTAAAGATCGTGTTTACACGAATCATGTCCTAATGGAAACTAGCATTTACCTTAGCATAGCAAAAATATCATCAGAAATGTGGGAAAAACTCGTTGAAAGCTACCTCATAAGGATCAATTGCTGCTACCAATTTATATGCGCTTATGTAAAGGAAATTGTTTGGGCAACGGCAAGGTCTCAAGCGTTTTTACAAAATAAAAGTTTTAACGAAAATATAATATTATGCGTGCTTTTTTAACTTTATTGTTGGTCGAATAAAAGACGATTGTGAAATGAAAAATTACGTTCGAAATTATTTTGCTGCTGCTTTCTGTTGATCTATTTCCTGACACAGCTGTCTTGAACACTTAAGCAATTCATGCTGGTGTATTAAGAAGTATTACCCGTTATAACCTGTTACTAATTTTATTTAATTTTCATTTAATTTCCCTGTTTTTTCCATTTTATGAAAATCTGATTTAAAGTTTATTTTTTAAATTGAACTCAGTTGCTCTATTAAAAGTATTTTTCTTAACAATCTCGGCAACAATTTTTTAAATAAAACATCCATCTTTCGTTACCACAATTTGTATGTGACATGTTGTAATTTTGCAAGATTTAGAATTTCTTTTTTTGGGTTTTTCTTTTTCTTTTTCTTTTTTCTAATTTTTGCAACAGTAAAACTCTTGAGTTCATGTGTGTTCATTTTGAATCTGTTTTTTTTTACAAATTGCCACAAACAAATTTGAACAATTCGTTAGTATTTCAACACACATATATGCGCATACGCACATATGCACAGGCATTCACATAAATGTAAATGAAGACAAGTACAACGGTTACACATTAAAAAAAATCAAAGGTCTGTAAAGGAGAGAGAGAACAGTATAGAAAGACAGAGAATGCAGAGAGTTAAAGGCAAAAGGCTTGAGTATGGGAACATTTAAAAACAAGCAATCAACCAACTTTCCCTATGTGAATCCGTCCAACATATTAACAAGTAAACAAGCCTTTTGCTCTTAGTCTCTCTGCTTTCACTTTCTCACTCTCTTCACATGTATGTGTACTTATACATACACAAATTTCCTAAAACATTAATGATACTTAAGATTGTGAGAAATTTGTGGGTTTTTTTTCTTCTCTCCTTACTTGCTTGTGTAATAGAAATATTACAAGTGTGATGGAGTTATTCAGCATGTTTAGCAAAGTGTATGTCTAAGAGTTTATTTTCAAACACATACCATGCATGTATGCCTATACATATACATACATTTGTAAAGTTTACATCTCTACAAAAAACACACATTCAATCTCAGTTCTTTCACTTTCATTTTCAATTTTATTCATCGTTACTGTCAAGGCAAATGTTGTTGAGTGGAATTTTTAGTTTTTTTTTTTGCTGTTGAGTGTCTTTCAGGTTAAAGGTTCATGAGCATCTCACAAAATGTGACATTTCTTCACTTTATTTTTTTTTTTTGAGAAAAGTTTGATAAAGTGTTAAAAATGAATGTTTTTGAAAACATTTTAACGTATAATAAGGAACAGACCAGGGGATGACAAGATGTTTCTTTTCTGTTTTAATAAATGATTAAAAATCACGTTAAATAATGTGTGTAATATGTACCTGATGTTAATGAGTATGAGTATTAATGTTTTAAATAAGAAAATTCATTTTAATTTGAAATTAAACTAATAATGTCTAGAATAAACTCAATTACTTTAAAGGGTTATTTAAAGAATTTTTTACGTGTCGAATATTTTAAATATATTGGGTCAGGTAAAAAATAGCAACGGATTTTCGTCACAAGGCAAAATTAATTTGATTGTATTTCGTGATAAAGTTGATCATACAAAGGCTACTGAACTGTAACGAAAATTATAAAAGCAATTCTTAATCGATGGTTCTGAAAGGACTGCGGTGTGATTTAAGTGGGTAGCAGTCTCTAGCCAACTGAGGCTTTCAACTGCTTTCCGTTTCGACAAACAAAGGAGATTTTTTGGGGGCCAATTTAGGTCACTATTTCGTGAATGTTTCGTTCATCATAAGATTTAAGAGGAGAAAGTTAAGATCGAAGTAACTGTAGTCGTTTAGGCTGATTAGACGAGAGCACGTGGTTTAAACCCCATCTCAAATACCTCAACACACACGAGTTTGAAAGAGGTTTTCCTTTTTAGTTTCAAATATAAAATCCCGTGATTTTGTTGACGCTTTGAATTAATTCTACGGCTAAAACAAAATACAACATCAATAATTGCCTTTGATTGTAGCAGTTTGCCTTTGCTAGGCAGTTTCACTTTTTTTTACAGATTTCGTACATCATCTTGTCAACAACTTGCCATATATATTGGTTTGCAAGTGTTACAATGCTAGACAATTATCGGCCTAGACGTGGTATTTGACTCAGCCCTACAAGAAAAGTTCGTGGTGTCAAATCATATCAAATTCTTGTCCAAGTCATGATCAATCTTTCTACAAATCTTTCATGATGATACTTTCTGCAAACGTCTTAAGCAAAAGCAGCCAGATCGTTTGGCGTATGGCATCGGCTTATTGAATCCACAGATCGTCGAGTTATGACCCTCAATTGTTGGACAGAAAATTTGGTTATCATATGCCACAGCGCTCTGACTTGAAGGAACAATTCACCGTAGTGTAGTAGGATGTGTGTTGACTTATTAGACGCGAGCCCGTGATTCAAATCACAGCATGAACATCTCGAACAAAATAAAATACAAAGAAAATATGGTGACTTCCTTTCAGCAGCTTCAGGCAGAAGCTCTCAGAGATAATAAAATTTCCATGAGAAGCTTCTCAAAAATTTTTCTTTCGGAAACGGCTTTAAACAGTAAGTCATGCCGCTTATGTGTACAATTAACACACAACATAAGCGGTTGGAGAAGCTAGGTCGCAATCCTATCTGAAGAGTTGTAATGACGAATTAAGTGAGTAAGTAAGTAGAGAATCCTACCAGAAGAGCTACAATGATATTGGAATTGAATGATCACCGTAAGCTTTTAGGTAGTTTGTTGGCTGCTTTGACAAGGGCCCTGAGTTCAAACCTCAGTATTGACATTTTGAAATACTAAAACCAGAAATAAAAAATCAGTATTTGAAATGAAATAGTTTCTAACACCTGGAGTTCGTACTCGACTTTGAAGGCTCTGCAGCTTAAGTAAAAAATACACTCAGCTTGGGAATTGCCAAAGACTATGCCGTAATCCTAACTAAATTATTGTGAAGGCCAATAAAGTGTGGTATTATGCGAACAGCATTCGTTATTTCTTTTTCCTTCTTTCAAAGAATATTGGAATGCCATAAAGTATCTTCCCTCATCTCCTTATTATTTCTTTCCCTTGTTACACTTTTAGTAATGAAGTCTGTTTAGCTGGAGGTGATTGGCTTACTGTACCAGGCCCTAGAAAAATGTTGGAAACATATTGGGGTAGAGTGAGTAACTTTGTATGTAATTCTTTCTCTAGAGGTGGCACCACTTTACCTTCATGTGTTATGTCTTCTCTTGATTGTTAAACTCTCTCATGTAAATTTTGTTCGTATATTTACCGGTTCTGAATCGGGATTGTAAGGGTTTCTAGACAAGCACTACACCATGCTATACCATTATACCTCTATAAATAGTTTATATAATCGGATACAAAACCTGATAAAATTTGTTTTTGAGTAAAGAAAACTTCACTTCTAAAATTAAACAAAATAATTGCAGATACCTTTCACATGACCCAATAATAAAAATAAATATTTTTCACTTCAAAGGATACTTTTATTCTTCGTGTAATTATAAACATTTAATTTTCTGTGCATTACATGTGCCGGTGTTTGTACATTTACTGAAAGGTGTCATATAAAAATGAAATGTATGTTTAAAAACGCACGTAGAAGGGAAATTAAATTGTCAAAAATATATTCAAAATATTCCCGCTTTTTAAATGTAATTAGCGGCTAATTTCCTTTGTGTTAAAAATTAAAAAAATTTTGCTTTTTCAAACACTTTTGACAGGCACTCATTCACATTAAATATTTGGTAAGTGGGAAGGAGGGGGCATATTTGACAAGCAATACACATCGCTTAAGCTGAAACAAATAATAATTTTATGTACTTTAGAGCACAGAATTAAGTTGTAAATTAATGCCTGGTAATCGTTAATGAATAGCATTTTAAATATTCATGGTAGGTATAATAGGACAGTCAATAGTATTGAAGAGCCGACTAACTTGGAGGGCTCGTATAATGCCATAATGAGTTACACAAAGCTTGCAGAGGAATCCAAGTATAAGGGATTGCATATACTAAGATGGTTAAGCCATTGTCTGGCCAGACAGGACGAATTTGAAAACAGTTCAATGGGAGCTGGATAAGGTACAGAGACAGGCTTGCATATACATAGTAGGGGATCTGTAGGACTTAAGCCCGTTGGTATGGTATTGAAGGCCAGATCAGGATAATGGAAGACAAGTCCAACACCAAAATTATCAGAGGATATCATGATCTGTTAGATATAGTAACCGAAAGCTCTCTCTTTTCTGGGCAGAACCATAATACTCTCTAATTTTGTAATGGAACTCAGTAATAAAAGAGAATGTAGCAATTTAGTTCCTCTATTGAGAGAAACCCCATTCTGTGGTACAGACAGATTAAGAACATATAGTGGGACAAGAGCGGAAGCTTTCGTTTTTAGAGTAAAATTTTCGGAATCTCTTTCATTCAAAGACTTGCGGCAATTTATGTCTTCAAAAGACGTATTTAATTCAACTTTCGCAAAACGGGACATAGCAATACTATCTGATAATCAGGCCATTCTTCCCACACTTAGCATCTTTGAGGTTGACTTGAGAGTACAATGGGACTGTCTGGCAAAGTGGAATTAGCTAGGAAGGGAAATAGAGTCACTCACAGTTGGATTGCTGGGAGTAGAGATGATAGAACTGCTGATGGAGTCAGAATCTTTCTATGGAAAGAGTAAAGAAGTTTTATGAGTTCAAATTAGTAGAACATATTCTTGTAACTTGTGCGACGTGAATGCATTCCAGTAGGAAATACACAAATGTTGGTTGAATACTAGACAGGCAGTTACTCTTACTGACATCAACAGTAATTTAAATTAAAATTTGTTAGGACAACAGGATTGGAGATTACATCAAAAACATTTGTCGATAATAAATAACGTTGAAGTGCTCACATGACCCCGAATTACAAGATGGTATATGGCTGACGTGAGTATGTCTATAAGATAACGAAGCAGTGTGGTATTCATATGGGTGCCGCGATTGGCGATATTCCAGGTAGCTGTATAACTAGGCGTGTCACAATTCTCTTACTCTCCGGTAAGTTTTCTGCATTGAAAGCCAATTTAAGGACCTGAGAGCTTATAATTGACAATGCAGTTATGAATTCCGTCGACCGTATGTATGTGGTTTGGGTTTCAGACAGAATATCGTAGAAAATCTGGAAAAACATGGTCAAACTTGCCCAAACTCCAAAGTGGCATAAAAGATACGGTTGTTGGAGATATTACTGAACATTGCTACGTATTGGTCTTGGACACAAACATTTTTGTAAAGACGATGAAGAGAAGGAAATGTTCTTCACTTATTTAGTACAGTAAGACCCCGCTTAACGCGGCAGTTACGTTCCAATAAGTTCCAGCGCTAAACGAAACAGCGTTAAACGAGGCAACTAATAAATCAACTGTAACGCAGGAAAGATGCGTTTGTACTGTGATTGCAAATACAGTTGGAATCTTTATTCTGGACAGACTAACAAAAGAGCGTTGAAAAAGACACATAGTATATACCGTCGCTGTATAGTGCAGCGATTTAGGGGAATCCCAATACAATCCCAGTGCAATGTCGGAGTATTAGAAAGATTTTTAATGTTTAGACAATGAAAATTATCTGATCTGGATAGTAGAAGTCTTTACCAGGACTAGATGAAATGGATAACTGTGGTATCACAGTTGGTCTTATATGGCCTTAGTGTGACAAGAACTGCTATAAACTGGAGACTACAGGGAAAACCCGTATAGTTTATTGTCCACCGCATGCTTGGGACCGACCAAAACTTAATCGGAAGTTCAATCAAGCCTGTTAAAACTGAAGGTAGATCAAACAAATTAACCTGTTTGCAAAAGAGATCATTTTATCCTTTTACAGAAGTGATCGTCACTCAACTACTGTGTTCGATAATAATCTGAAATATTTCGACTTGTTTAGTATCCGATTTTGGTTGGCTGAAGCCTCAATCATTCCGCTTGCAATGTTGATCCTGTCTCGAAGTCGCCGTAGTCTAGAAGGTAGTGTGTTAGCTTATTAGACGTAAAGCCAGGGTTCGAGGCCCAGGCCAGACATCAAAACAAAATACAAAAAATATTTCTTCGGCGACTTACCCTCAGCAGATTTCTGGCAAAAACTCTGAAAGTAAATAAAATTGCCATGAAAAAGGTTCTCATAAAATCTGTCGTTCGGAGTCGACTTTATACTGTAGGTCCCACCACTAATGTATAAAAATGAACACACACAACATAAATGGTGTGAGAAACTAGGACGTTGTACAATGAGTCAATTCGACCTCCGGGTACTGTACTTGCCTTAATTGACAAGTACACGTTCTCTTACTCATCCTATGTCGTATAATGTATTACCTCTTCTGTACCTAAGCTAATTGTAAGCTCTTCTAAACTGCATTATCTTTGAATATAATAACTTTGAAATTCAAAAGGAACACCAACTTGTTTAAAGGCAGCATGATAATCTAATAAAAACATCCAAAATGGAATGTTTGGCAAGTGATTATTGCTTTAGCCATAAAATTCAATTTCATATTTTATTTTTTTTCTGTTTTTTTATATGCCACATCAATCTTGCAACACTTTGTTATTCTTTTATTATATTTATTGTATTTCTTTTTAATAAATTTTAATTTTTATTTCGTTTTTTATTTTCTCTTTGCATGCTGCTGTTTTGTTGGATTTGAAAATGGAATGTATGAAATTGGTTTACATTACAAGCTCCGAGAGTAAGTAAGTGTATGAGTATGGCTGCAACTCCGAATGTCCAATAGATTTGTAAAACCACTAAAATTTGTTGTAATTTTTCTTTTATTTTCTTTTTTATTATGAATCGTTTTTGGCTTCTAACCATATTATCTTGCCATCTCCATGTCAGAGTGTGTGTGTGTGTCTTTATCGTAACACGAGTTAAGGGAGTTTTAAGTTGAAGACATTGATGGCGATGATATTTGTGTTGCAATAGCAAAACTGTTGATAATAGCATTTATATTGCCACAACAATTGTGTTGACATTTTTTTTTACACTCGAATGAATGATCTAAGGGTTGTCCCCCTGGTTTCATTTCGTACTTTTTTTTCATTATTTTTGGCTTCTTTGGCGCTCCTCTATTTGTCGTTACTTACATGCATCACTAAATGGCACAACTACAGCAACTACAAAATGTTGTTGCAACAAATGTTATACAAAAGCAATACAATTGTTGTTGATGTTGAATAAATGTTTTTTTTTATTACATATTTTGTACGGTTCTCTTCAACTGTCTAAATATTTTATGTTGCCTCTACAGATAGATGATGAACGTGTATGGCTGTTGCTTGCTTATGTTGTTGGTTTTTTTCTTTTCTGTTGTTCTCTTACTTTTATGGTTGCTGTTGTTGTTGTTACAATTTTCTATTTGATGTTGTATGACATCTGTTTTGTTGTGCTAAGTGTTGTGTAAAGTTTATAATACGATTGTTATTTGCTTTGGCAACATGCCCTATCCTATCTACCACCCATTGCCAGCTCTGAGCCTGCTCTAACTGTAAGCCGTAAGGGGTATACATGGGTCGAAATGTCAAGTGATGGATTTGTAATGTTTAATATCAGACAAAAGAAAATTTCAAATAATTTCAACTGCAACAGTAATTACTACCAATTTTGTATCTGTCTAAACACAAACAATGCGTGTAAGAAAGCCAACTGGCGCGAGTCTCTCAATGAGTTTGAGCTTATCATATGAAAACTGGGACTTAGTGGATCAGGTCACTGTAGAGGAAATGGCGCAATCAGAGAACTTTCCTGTGAGTTTGCGAAACTCGAAACCTTTAGATACAGGCAGAATAGTGCAGAAAATCTGATCATATCATATGAGTACTGGGACTTAGCGATATTCTAGGTAACTGTAAAGCGTATGAAAGGCCCACCGCCGATGTCTTCCGTAAGTTCTCTACATTTAGTTAATAGTGTTTGGGTGGCTTTAGATACAGGCAGAATATGGCAGAAAATCTCATCACATCCTCTGAGTACTGGGGCTTAGTGATTTTCTAGGTAACTGTACAGTGTATAAACTGGCTAGGAGTGACATAATCATTGATATCTTCGGTGTGTTTTCTATATTCTGTCAACGGTGTTTGGATGGCTTCGGATACAGGCATAATAACGTATAAAATCTGTCGAAAGTAGAATGCTCAGGTAAAGTTTGTTCAAACTCCAAAGGACCATAGGACAAGTGTTGGTCTTGAACATATCACAAGCAACTTCTGCTAGAGCTGTATAGATGAGGAAGAAGGGGACACTATAGTTTTGCTATAGGGTACAAAGCCAGCGCTATTGGAAGAATGGAAATATATATTAACTGGTATGTGTGAACTTTAAAATAACTGGGGCAATGAGTTCTAGTCTCTTGGATTACGTTAAGACACGTAACAATGCCCAACATGAAATAAACGCCTTCTTACTACTTTTGTATAACACAGTGGGATAGGAAAGCCGAAAAATTGGCAAAAATTATTCTTGTTCAACTGAAATTAAAATTGAAAAACATCCGCAAATATAAGGAACAGTAGTAGGTAGTGTGTTGATTTATTAGACGTGAGGCCTCGATTTATATATGAAAAAATTTTTTTCTTTGGCGACTTTCTCTAAGCAGACTTTTGGCAAAAACTCTGAGAGTAAATAAAATTGCCATGAATAGTTTCTCAAAAATCTGTCATTCGGAGTTAATTTTAAACTGTAGGTACCGTCACTCATGTATAAAATTAACACACACAACGTAGGTGATGTGAGAAACTGGGTCATAGTCTCGACTGAGACCACTTATATATACGATAATGTACGAAGAAATTTCTAATCATGTCTCAATACTGCTTATCATTGATAGTAACTTCCTGATCATCATCATTCGTGAAGTTATATGGATCAGTGACTCCGCTACTTTATAAAACGCACTAAACAGTGATTCTCTGTAATAGTTTTTGAACCAAAGCCTGTGGATTATGTTCACTCCAAATGTTAAAAATCTGCTTATGTAGGTATCCTTACACCAAAAGCGGAGTTAACCGGAGAACAAAATTTGCACTCATGGTTTTGCTCATTCACCAAATAGGCAGCGCTTAAGATGGTGGGTGGCTTTTTTTTAATTCATGCATGAAATTTTGAAAATATTTAAGAATACGATGGTCGATGGCTTAACTTTAATTCATGCACGAATTGAATTTTTAAAGATTTTAAGCCAAGATTCATTCGTAAAATCTTCCATAAAGTGGAATGCAATAGGCCTAGTTATTGAGAACGGCAACGAACTGATTGAATTGGATCTTTTTCAGTGCTAGCCTATACAGCAACTAAAGCATCTTTAGAAGAGTAAACGTGATTTGAAAACGATCCATTGTGTGTTGGCTTATTACACATGAGGCCATGCTTCAAATTCCGGGTCAGACATCTCCAACAATGAAAAATATTTCTTCAGCGACTTCCTTTTAGTAGATTTCTGGCAAAAACTCTGAGATAAATTAACACTCTTAAGCTGCCCAACCTCGAAGTCATTTCATTGTTTGTAAGACTTGACTTGACTGAAATCTCGTCCCCCGAAATACAAGAGCAATACTACAGCAACTAGTTTTATTCAAAAACATATTTTACACTCTTCTCTACTTGTCTCACAAGAAAAGTTTCTGTTAAAAATACTTTTCAACTGAAAGCCTTTTTAGGGAGTGGTACGTAGACATTTAAGAAAAACTATGTTTAAAAAAATAAGCAAAAACTAAAATCTCTTTTCTTTTGTGACTTTAGGCAAAAGCGCCCTTTCAACTTTTAACTTTCACTTTTTAATGCCACCATTTTGTTAACCTTTCAACAAAGTTTTCATTACTAATGCCACTACTCTTTATGGGGGCTTAATATTACTTGCCAGGCCATTAAATAAAAAACAGAAATCTCATCTAACTTTTCGACCAATTCCAAGTACGAGTACATGACCTTCTTAGTAACACAGCCCTTACCAAGACAACTCATTAAAGTTGGTTTCAAGCACAAGAGTTTATGTCTGCCTACAAAAAAAAAGGAGAAAAATACCTCTGTAAGGAAGGGGAAACATACGAAAATTTTTTGTAATTTAATGACATGTTAAGCTGAAGATTAAAGTTGCATTTTCTCTTGAACATGGCATAAGAATATTTTAAATACTACGTAGTGTACTACGGCCATAAGTCTAAAGGTGTTGGTTGGTTGATGGTATTGAAAGTTTTTAATTTCTCAAAAAACTAACATAAAAATGGAGATGAAAATTTATATTTTCACTTGAGGGCTTTAGGTGAAAACAGGTAACATGTTTAAGCTTTGTAAGCTAGACAACATTGAGTATGATGTTGCAAAACAAGGCAATTTTTTTAAACAGTTTTGATTACTTTATGTGTCCATTTTATCGGTATTTTACTTTCCATTCTATATTATTTTAGTTTCATTACCATCAGTTTTACTTTTTTGTTGTTGTTGTAGTTGATGTTGTTGCTTATTTGCTTTACTCAAGTCATTACTTGTTATGGCTGAGTAACATGTGGCAGATGTGTCGGCTTACAAAAAATAAAATAGTGATGAAGCAATTACCGTTATAATGTACACAGTTTTATCAATGCGATAACTAACGGTGAATACACATGCACTGTGTGTTTTAATGCATGTGTTGATAGGTTAGCATTAAGGTGGCATCAATTTTTATGGTGATCTAAATGCATATCTAAGGTTTCAGTTCTCGAAGACTTGAAAAAACATATAAAAATTGTTTAAAATGTTTTACATAAATACATACACTGAGCGCCAAAAGTGTGTAAACAACACTGAAATAATTCATTTTCTTAGGATAGCGAGGAAAGTAAATGAGAATAAACGAATAAATTTACAAAAATGAAAACGTTTATTTATTACTTATAAAATGTTAAAACAAAAACAACAATTCATGATAAAGGAACTTTTTTATACTTAAGAACAAAACTGTTTTATACTTAAGAACAAAAGTGTTGACTCACTTATGGGGCTCACTGTATACATAATTGGCCATTACAACCCTTCAATCAGGATCACGACCTATCTTCTCACACTCAACACATGTTGTGTGTGTTAATTTTATACATGACTCCGAACGACTGCGAACGACAGATTTTTCAGAGACCTTTCATGGCAATTTGATTTACTCTCAGAGTATTTGCCAGAAATTTACTCAGGGGAAGTCGGCGAACAAATATTTTTTAAATTTTTCATTTTGTTGGAGATGTCTGACCTTGGATTTGAAACGTGGCCTCACGTCTAATAGACTATGGCAACTTAGACTCACCCTTACTTTCCTTATCTTTGGGGACGTCTGAGATTCTATCAATTTCCATGCCGTACTATGTTATACTAAACTAGTAAAAAAGCCATGTGTTATTTTATTTTATGAACGTAATCCAAGAGACTAGAACTCATTGCCCCAATGTTTCCAAATTATGGCTTACCAATGGGTATGTATTTTCATTCTTCCACTAGAGCTAGACATATTTAAAGTCGAATCCGAACGACAGAATTTTGAAAAACTTTTCATGGCAATTTGCTTTACTCTCGGAGTTTTTGACAGAAATCTGCTGCGAGGAAGTTGCCGAAGAAATATTTTTTCAGATATCGTTTTGGGATTTGAACCGCGGTCTACCTGCTAGACAACGGTTTGAACTGTTTCAGGTTTACTTAATTAAAGCACTGGATTTAACACAAGAATTGTCTAATTATTCTTATGCAAGTTAGGTTAAATTAGCAATTAGCCGTGAAAAAACCAACGGGTTCTATAGGGGTTAGGTTAGAGGACTTGTACTTGTCAATTAAGACACTGTACCTGGAGGTCGAAGTGACCTAATGTTTATATATATATAAAGTTTAAAAAAAAATGCAATAAAACAAAAACGTTTTGAAATGTTTCCAAATTTTTTAATTTTGTTGTCAAGTACAATTGTTCCGGTTAGAATATTATTCGATACATATGGCTGCCATGGTTGGCCTCACAGCACCTCATTCGATCGGACAAATTTTTGTGCACTTTTTCGAGTGCGTGGGGGTTGTATCACGCGAATGTTGGAATTCAAATGCTCAATTGTCTCTGGTTTGTCGACATAACACTTTTCTTTAACGGTACTCCACAGAAAATAGTCCAGCGGTGTCAAACAACATTTTCTTGGAGTCCAATTGACATCAACATTTCGTCTAATTAGCAGCCATCAAACGTTTGATGTAATAAATCGATTGTGACATGAGATGTGTAACGAGTTGCAGCATCCTGTTAAAACCAAAAATGGGTCACATTAAAACCATGAACAGCGGATACAAAAAAATCGGTTATCATGTTGCGATAAATGTCTCCATTTATTGTAAAAGTTGCGTCGTCCATATTTTCAAAGAAATATGAGCAAATGATGCCTCCGCTCTAAAAAACCGCACCAAAAAGTCGCTCGTAATAGGAGCACTTGCTTCTGTAAGACCACGTGTAGTTTTTCTGAGTCCCAAATTCGGCAATATTGCTTATTAACGTACCCACTAAGATGAAAATCAGCTTCTTTCGAAAAGATTTTTCTTGCCAAAGTTGTTGTGCAGTTTCTCAGTGTCCCAATAAATACCCACGTTGCTTAAGAGAAGTCGCCGTAGTCTAGTAGGTAGTGTGTTGGCTTATTAGACGTAAGGCCACGGTTCTAACCCCAGGTCAGATATCAACACGAAATACGAAAAAAGTATTTATTCGGCGACTTCCTCTCAACAGTTCCAGGCAAAAACTTTGAAAGTAAATAAAATTGCAATGAAAAGTTTCTCAAAAATCTGTCGTTCGCAGTTGACTTAGGCTGTAGGGCCCGCCATTCATGTATAAAATTAACATACACAATATGAGTGGTGCGAGAAAGCTAGGCCGTAATCCTGACTGAAGAGTTGTAATGGCCAATTATGTATGTTGCTCAAGCGTAAATCCATGCATTACGTTCAGTGGAGACAGTTTTGTGACAGTATAGAATGACATTAGTATTGTCAGATTCGAGAAATAACCGATGATTCAAATTTAAACCGAGCCTTTATTTTATTTACTATGGCCTTATAAACAAGTTCATGCCTATAAAAGTAGGAGCCTCCCTAATACCGAAAATCTGTGGTTTAATTGTGACATTTTTCTCTTAGTTTTACATACAGGCCACATATTTCCTGATGCCAATATATGTCATACGCTATCATAGTGTGTGTATTTTATAAAACTTATCTTATTTACTTTAGAGGAAGAAAAAAAGCAACAAAAAATATTGTATACCAACCAAATAGTGTCTCTTTTTCTAAACTTGTGGCACTTACGTAAAAATTTTTGTTTTGTTTTGCAGGTTGTTCTTTAGTGGTGGTTTTCGGTGGCATTAAGTCGTCATGTACTTAATATTGTCATCAACATCATTATTATCGTTGTTATTAACAGTATTCGTAAGGGAAAAACTAGGTAAATAGGTGGCAGAAAAATAAGAGGAAGCATAGAAAGAAGAAGCATAAAATGTTAATAACTTTTCTTTTCCAGCTAATGACAGCGCAATAAAAACGCGAGAGAGGGAGGGAAAGTTTACATAAGTGACACATTTTCTAAGTACAGCTTGACTTTGTGAGGAAAAATTACTTTCAAGGCTAAGCTTATAGGGAAAGAAATTTTTAAAATTCAATAATGAGATTCAAAATATTTTAATTACAGAAAAAAAACGATGCAGAGATTTCTTCTGAAATAAAAATAATTAACCAGCATTGCGTTGGCAATTGCAATTGGTTGTCGTGCCTGATGCCTTGTACTTGCCACATGAAATATGACTTGAGGTGGGGTTTATAAATCATGACATGCCACTGTTTTATAGCATATGTGCACATGTGTAAGTGGGCGCTGTTATAAATCCACAAACATATACACACAGCCATGTAGTATGTGCCGTTATAATTTTACAATTAATTATTACAATTAAGAACAAAAAAAAAAAAATTCAAAAAAAGTTCATATTTTTTGTGAAAAAATGCTTACTTTTCAGTCACTGCTAAAGCCAGCATTAAAGGGAAAAAGAGAGCAGCTTACACAGAAAGAGACAGAGAGAAAGAGAAAGAGAAAAAGAAAGAGAAAGAGAGAGGGAGCGAAAGAGAGGGAAAGAGTTGTCACTTGATGACATTGATTTATGTTGCCAACTGTAATTTGTATGGTTTAAAACAACACCAACAGCACTGTAAGCCAAAACATATGGAAACCTACATACACATACTACGCATACAAAAATACATTAATCCAGAGTGTAAGCAGAGCAACAACAAGAGAGCGAGTGAGAGAGAGCAACCAAACGACAGACAGGATATGAAAAATATAATTATAAACGAAAAGAATTGAAAAAAAAAACAACAGAAAGAAAACAAAAGAGAAGAGAAATTATTAATAAATGTAAACAAATACTGTTGCTTGTATTTTGCCAGTAAGCGTACGGACGTACATAAGTGTTAGTAAAATTAACAGAAATGTAAAAGGAGAGAGAGAGAGAGAGAGGTAGGGAGCGGTAAAATAGTGATTTATAAACTTTTTTTTTATATTGCATGGTTGTGAACATGATTGTGTTGCACATGTGTTGCCTTCTGCATGAAAAATAATGATCAACTGTTGGAGTGTGTGTTTAAATTGAATTTTTTTCCTGCAGCTTTTGTTGCAGTTACCAGAGAATGAGAAGAGAAATTGTTCGTACAAATTAAAAGCAGGAAGGAAGAAAGATTTCAGCAACTCTCAGGTGTCGATAGAGTGAAAATATTGGAAGATCCCACTCACGAAGATGGTGTTCGAAACACCCAGAAGTGTTTGTTTAAAATCAATTGCATTGACTGTTTGGTGCCCAAAGGCGACATGGTTCCGTTAGACGCATAATCAACAGATGCAGCAGGGATATATCGAAGGATTCCTAGGTAGTTACGTCTAGCAATGGTACTGGAAGCATCCTGAAGTATTTGTTTAAAAGCTATTGCATTGACTGTTTGGTGCCCTAACGCGACATGGTTCTGTTAGACGCATGATCAACAGATAGAGCAGGAACCCACTCTTTAGGTATTTATGTCTATAAATAAGGTTCGAAACACTCAGAAGTACTTTATTTCAAACCAATTGTATTTACTTTTTGGTGCCCCAACGCGACATGGTTTCGTTAGACGTATGATTAACAGATGAAGCAGGTATATGAGATATCAAAGTGTCCCATTCACTAGGTATTTACATCTACAGTACAAATAGGGTTCGAAGCACACGAAAATGTTTGTTTTAAACTAATTGCACTGTTTGGTGCTCTAACACGACAAGGTTCCGTTAGACGCATGATCAATAAATGGACCACACATAAATCTTATTCCTATAGCCTACATGAAGATGCTGAGGACACAGGGATACAGATAGCGGTTATGAATTTGAAAGAACCATTAACGCCAACTCAGAGCGCTATGGTCATATAAAACTGTGGTGTTATTTTGACTGCAGTTGAGTATTGTGAACTGGACGGCATGTGGATAAACGAGACGGTGTTACAAGCCACACGATACAGGCAATTTTGTTTCCTGAAAGATTGATTGCCAATTATCAACCTAGGCCATGAGATGTAATATCGTTAGGTTTCAACCAATTGCATAAGTTTGAAGCATTTTTAAACCAACATTCTCTGATATTTTTTGATGTGTTCTTGGAGCTTCTGTTTGCAAACGGAAGGGTAATCCTATTTCCTACGTAGCGTATCGATTGTCCAAAAGTCAGTGCATACGGACGAAGAATCCTTAGATGTTTCAATAGTCTTCCACTGTCACATCGAGGCCTTCAGATCCTTGAAAAAGCATAGGTGGAGATGGAAGGCCTATACCCTGACATTTACAAAGGACCAGCAGACTCAACATTTCCTATGTTTACAGAATCGCTAAAACTTCCGTTTTGATGGCATTGGAAAGATACGATTTTCTTTTGGATTTTGGGAATAAACGAGCATTTGTTAATGCGTGGTTTAGCTTCTACGATTGAAAATTAAAAACGACTCAAAAAGTTTTCAAAACTTAAGGGAATTTTAATTGGGTGAATACATTGTCCTTTGCTTTCATTTTTAATGATTACGTACATACATGACCAATTGTGTCATTACAACAATTTAGTCAGGATTACAACCTCGCTTCTCACATTAATTTATATGCTGTGTATGCTGATTTTATCCATGTGAGGCGGGAGTTTAATCTCGACTTCGGTTCTTCAGAAAGTTTTTCATGGAAATTTCTTATTTACTCTCACAGTTTTTGCTAGAAATCTGTTGGGCGGTAGTCTCTGAAGACATATTTTCGTTCACATTTCGTTTAGTTGGAGATGTCTGACCTGGGGTCACGTTCAAACATGAGTGAACGACAGATTTCTGCGAATGTTTTGTTGGCAATTCTATTTCCTCTCAGAGTTTTTGCCCGAAATCTGCTGAGAGGCAAACGCCGAAGAGTATTTGCGTTCATGCTTGAACTGTGGCCTCTCGTTTAATAAGGCAACACACTACGTGGTAAACAACTATGACCACTTCAATTTTAATTGGGGGCGATAAATGAATACATTATTCTATGCTTTCACTTTTTCAAGATTATTTCATGTAAATATTGCTCATGGCTAAACTCCGGAACTACGGTGTGCGTCAAAAGAAACTGTGCATTAAAAAATATATACGTTAATAAATTACCATTATTTTAACTTTAAAATTGTTTTATTGCTATTTATTAAAATTGAAACAAAAAAAATTACAAAAAATTTCGAAATATTGTAAAATTTTTTCGGGTACTCTCCTTAAGTGGTAAAAGTTGAATTTGGTGTAGAGTTTCTTACAGTGAATATTAACTGTATAATACAGCTCCGATTTTGGTATACTTTTTCCAGCCTTTCGATCGCTATCTTCCCATTGCTGGCAACAATGTTGTCTCCCAGGATTGGAAATTGTAGCTGGCTAGACACCGACAGATATCCCCTAGAAAAAATGGTCTGGTAGGGTCAAACCTGAAGATCTTGCCGGCCATTGTACTGCACCAAAGTAATGACGTGCTTTTTGACACTTTTCTGCTCTTGCAGTAGGCCTTACAGTACATACTTGTGGACATATCAGGTGATATGATATCTGAAGGAGCTTGACCAACAAATAAACACGAAACTGTAAAGTGAACGCATCTGCAAGCTTGTGTGGAAAACTAAGACAAAATATTTTACTCTCTGAATACCATGGTATTAACAATTCCATTTTACACTGTATAACAAAAAATGTTTTATTTTCTTTTTCAATATTTTTCAATGCTTTGAAGTGCAGAAGTGCTGTATTTCTACAGAGTATAAGCAGCGAGCGTATATATCTTGATAAAAATTGTGACAAATTGATAAAAATGTTTAATTATTAATTTATTTTTATTTTTATTTTCATTGTTATTGTTCCTTCCAACACATTTAAGCGTTTAATTGAAATTAATTTAATGATTTCGTTAAAATCTCTTTTTTTTAATTTCAATTGGAGCCACTTTACAATAAATTGAAATTAATGGGTATGTGGCCGTAGAAAACTATTAAAAAAAGTGTGGGGAAATTTAATTTATTAAACTCAGCCATTTATGGATTTTTTTAATAGTAAAACAGGCCAATTTAAACATCAAATTAAAAAGAATTAAAATTGCATGCTTTTGTTTAATACTTAAGAGAAATTTAATTGAAATTAAAATATCCTGATGAAAACAAAAGTAGGGTTGGAAATTTGAAAGTTTAAATTCAGGAATGCAATAAAACAAAAACTGAAATTTTGCCAAATTTTTTTTTTGTTGTGAAGTACAATTGTTCCGTTTATAAATGGAATATAATTTCATTCATATGGCTGTCGCGTCTGTTCTCACAGTACCTCATTCGATCGGAGCAATTTACGCGCACTTTTTCGAGTGTATGGGATCGTATCTCGTCAATGGCATAACAAATGTTGTCTTTCAAATTCTCAATTGTCTCTGGATTTTCGGCATAACACTTTTCTTTAACGGCGCCCCACAGAAAATAGTCCAATGGTGTCACATAGCAGCTTTTAAACAGCTAATTGAAATCACCATTTCGGCTAATTAAATGGCCATCAAAGGTTTGACGCAATAAATGGATTGTGGCTTGAGATGTGTGGCCGGTTTCACCATCCTGTTGAAACCAAACATGGTTCACAGTAAATCCATGAACAACGGGTACAAAAAATCGGTTAACATGGTGCGATGGGTGTCTCCATTGGCCGTACTGGTTGCACCGTCCTCATTTTCAAAGGATTATGGACTAATAATACCTCCGCTCTACAAGCCGCACCAAACAGTCACTCGTAAGGGTACATTGACTTCTAAAAGACCACGTGCGGTTTTTCTGAGCCCCAAATTTGAAAATCAAGATGAAAATGAATTTATTCCGAAAAGATGATTTTTTTTAGCAAATCTGACATCATCGTGCATTTTTTCGTTGGTCCAATCTCAATTTTGCTTAAATTTCAACGTTGCTTAAGCGTAAATCGATTCTTCACGCTCAGTGGAGATAATATACTGAATTTTGTGACAGAATAGAATGACATAATTAGTGCCAGATTCGGAATAACCGATTGTTAAAATTTAAACCTATAAAAGGAAAAATATTTCTACAGCGCCTGATTTTAAAAATCTCGACTTGACTGCCTGGCAAAAACTCTGAGAGTGAAATAAAATTGCCTTGAAGAACTTTGTCAAGAATCTGTCATTCGGAGTGGACTTTAAACTGTCGGTCCCCTGCCACTCATGTATAAAATTAATACACACAACATAGACAGTGCAAGAATCTGGGCAGTAATCCTGACTAAATGATTGCAAAGAAAAATTATATAAGTACGTACGTTGATATTTCACTTATTCATACTCCTCACGCCTTTGCTAAAGATGTACTCAGGCCTGAACACAAATTTTAATTAAATTTGATTCAAGTTAAGTATCCTTTCAACATTTCTCATTAATTAGACTCCCTTTATTTTCCACAAAATAAAAGCACAAGTAATCATAGAAAAATAATCTCAATTTGTCACACTCTTGTTTCATTTCACATAAAATATCGCCTTTCATTTTCAAGTGTTATGGCACAATGATTGATTACTGATTGCCATTAATTTTTTTTTCATTTTTTTTTTATTTCAAGCGAAATTTACCTTGACACTATCAAATAAATATTTCAGGTTGCACTTGCATCAGCTCATCCATCAATGGCACACAGTCAGGATTTGCATAATTACCAATAATAAGCCCCCAGCCATTCCATTATTAAATTCACTCACAAAACAAAACAAAACTAAACTCGTACAAGTGGGTGTATGTAGCGTAATGAGTTGCGAATTATAAATTTTGATAATTATACGTAAGTACATACATATGTATTCATAAATGTCATAAAATATAATTGCATGTACATACATATGTATGTTGAAATCTATGTTAAGGTTATATAACAGAATATAAAGTTGAGCTATTAAAATAGAAAAAAAAACGAAAATAATATTCACATGAATAAAATATTACAAAAAAATATTGCACGAATAAAATATGAGTTAAAGTTCAATTTGTTATTGGCTTCTCTCTCATTCATTTATGATAATAAAAATAACAACAAATCAAATGTTACAAATTAATTGAATTACTTTGATTTATGGTGCATAAATAATCATATTATTGTTTGTGAGCTATCTAATCATATTAGATTACATATTACAGTAATGAGCAATAATATAGCAATAACTGCAATATTATTACATATGTTTACGGAACAAATGTTAAATCATCCATTAGAAGTGAAAAACTATTTAATTAAGGGTATAAAATACAAAACTAATGTACAAATAGGTTTAAGGGCATGTATATCCATAGAGAGGAACTAGGTCGTAGTCCTAACTAAGGGGTTGTAATGATCGATTATGCATGTGTAGCCATAATTGCAAACATCAAAGTAGCTGGAGGTTATTCTGAGAGAGAGAGTGTTAGAAAGAGTGCAGTAAACAAAGCTGAGCCATAAATATCATAAAGCTTAAAATCCGCCGAGAAACCCTCTCCTAAGGTATTTAACATTCTCCTACAAATAGCGGAACAGTCGCACAAAATATACTCTGCAGTCACCTCCTTATTTCCACATACTTATATAATTATTTAATCGCTCATTACAAGTCTTTAGTTAGGATTACAACCTAGGTTCTCACACCACCCAAATTGTGTGTTAATTTTATCCATAAATCTACAAATATACAGTTTAAAGTCTACAATGAACGGAGAAACTTTTCATGACAGTTTTATTTCACTCTTAGACTTTTTTTTATCAGAAATCTGCTGAAAAAAATCACCGAAGAAATATTTTTTAATATTTCGTTTCGTTTCAACCATCGGACTAGATTACGGCGATTGCATAACCCCCCACATACCCTTCAGCAAAAGAACTAAGATCTGTCCCGGATTTCTAATGTCACAATGCCCGTTATTCTCAACAGTGAAGCGGATCTACCACCGTCTATAGATAATCAAACATTACTGGTAAGTACACGCAGATTGATTCTCATATGACCCTGCTCTATCTCCTGATGCGAAATTGATACGAGATGAGGTTAGGACTGCTAACCAAACCATCAATCGAATGAGAATCTATTTTCGTTATTATCTCAGTTCGCTCGTTCCCAGGAATCCAACAGAAACTAGCACGATCTGGGCTTTACATTCTCAAAGCACTTGTGACTTACATCACACCGATACTTTCGCCCTCTGGGCTACTGTCAGCGAAAATCATGAAGGTATTCGCGTTAGAGGAAGCAGTTTTAAAAATAGGAAATATTTCAGTTGGAAAATAACTACATTTGCCATAATAAACTACCAGTTCGTGTTCTTCTTCAGTGCCCCCATCCAGTTGCGACCCACCAGTAAAAGTGAGTGTTTCAACCCGCACTAGAAATTTTCCGATTTCGTTCTACAAGGCCCTTTCTGGAATGACTATACTAAAGCTTTAAAAAAAAGCTAAAAAAAGCCTCGAGAACCGTCTGATCGATGGTTCCGTTCACAAGTCTGTCCTCATCGGCGTAGAAAAGACATTAGAAAACCGTCTGATCGCTGGTTTGCTTTACAAGACTTTACTTATTAGCGATGAAAAGACATTCAGAATGTCGGAATGATCGGTTGTTCGATATTTCCAGCAGTCGGATTCCTTTAAACGAAACGCACAATGACTGATGAGTTACGTCGAGTCAGGTAGAGAAAAGTGTCAAGAGCAGCCTGAGGGCAGCTCGTCCTAAGCACGATAATACTCAAACAGGTAATCCACTGTACTTATTTAAGATCTCATGTTGAAAACTCTTATCGAAGAAACCCCTAAGAAGCAACACAGCTACTGTATATGTGCAGTCCTTGCGCTGACCAACTTCTTCCCCAGCATGGTGGAACTCGGTCAGTAGAGTTCCTGCGTTTATCCGTGGCGTCACAACGGGCCGTTTTGCATGTTCAAGTGTGCTTTTGGTCTTAAAGCTACCACTTCAACCTACCTACCTATCGTATACGTAAATAATAACTGGCTAGACAATTCCCGTATATTCCAATGAATTGCCTTAGGCGGGTATTCATAAGACAAGAACAAGTGGGATTCAGGCCCTGAAAATTGATTGAATTGAATTGTATTACAGGCGAACATTTTGTTCAATTGCAATCGCCATTCTATACGCGGTGCTAGGTAAATTAAATCTGAGCATCATTTGGAAAGCAATACATAGAAATAAATGTGACCAAGCGTTAAGCGCTGAATGTGAAAATCAATGCCTGCCGAGGTTTAATCTCAATATTGATTTTCTCTGTTAAAAGTTCCGATTATAATAGTAAGGGAATTGCATGGTTTTGTAGAATGTTTAGCTATCCCTCCAGTCGTGTTATCCCTGGAATGTAGTCGATGATCGCCGTAGTCTAGTAGTTAGTATGTTGGTTTATTAGATGCAATTCCGCTGTTCAAACATCAACAAAAATTCAGCTCAGACATCAACGAAACGAAATAAAAAATATATCTACGGCGACTTCCTCTCAGTAGATTTTCTTTACTCTGAGAGTTATGAAATGTTTCTCAGAAATCTGTCATTCGGAGTCGACTTTAAACTGTAGGTACCGCCATTCATGGATAAAATAAACACGCACAACATGAGTGGTATGGGAAGCTAGGTCGTAATCAAAATTAACCGGTTGATCAATAAGAGTATTGTCGTATAAGTTGGTTCAATGTAATCTGTTGAAAATAGAACGAATGAAATTAAAAATATTTCTGATATCCTGCATCCATTACCACATCAAAGAGACTCTGTAAGACCTTATTTTAACCGAGATCGAATCAAGATATCTTTTTCAAATGTTTCTGAAAAATTCTATAAAAGTTGTATCCCTAATGTACATATGTATCTATGCTTATACACACACATGCATACATATAAATACTTATAGTTTACATTTATTTATTTATTCATAATGATGATACTTTAACACAAATTATAGGTACAAGCATATGCATGAATGTAAGGCAATGTAAGGCAATGCAATTAATTAATAAAATTTTGTCATTCGAAGCATTGATGCTTTGCATCCCCCAGTTAAATTGTGAAAATGCTAAAAATATCATTTCGAAAATGAAAATATTTGAACTCAAATTGTTCCTTAAGGTCACAATATTGTCAAGGTATGAGATGATTTGATATTTCATTATAAATTGCAAGCAAATGATTTATGGTGCACAGGTGATTAATTTTGCCATCACAAATTGTTGAGTGTGATAAGTTTGCTGTGATGTATAGGAAGGAAGAGTGGCATACAACTAGTGTAGGAAATACAATAAATATGAAGGACTTGGTATTGTGTGTGTGTGTTGTAAACGTTTAAAACGTTTTAATTGAAATATTTCAAAATTTTTTCTTTTTTAATTTCTATTCTTAAAGCATCAAAACCATTCATAGATTGGCCCCCGGTGTGCTTTTGCCATACCTGGGAAGCCAGTATCATTTCTGTACTATTTTTACTTTTCTTGATTCGAGGCTATCACAGGACAAATTAATGTCCGCACCAGTCTCCGTCATCAAGTAATTAGTGTGTTGGCTTATTATATACGAGGCTGTAGTTCAAATCGCAGCTTAGGCATAACGAACAAAACCAGATGTGAAAAATATTTCTTCGAAGTCTTTTACTCAGCAGTCTTATGGCAAACACTCTGAGACTGTAATAAAATTGATATGAAAGGCTCCTGAAAAATTTGTCGTTCAAAGTCGATATTAAACTGTAGGCCTCGCTACTCATAAAATATTCACTCACAACATGGTTGGTATAAGAATTTAGGTTGTAATCCTGACTAAAAGAAAATGTCGGAATGAAATGGCTTCAAATAGGTAGAAAATGTTATGTAAGGATCCTAGTTTATCAAACAGAAATTGAACAGGAAACAAAGCTTAAAGGCCATCATTAGGCCGGAATCGGAATTTTCACTTGGAATTGGTCGAAAATAATTTTTTTTCGAAGTAAAATATCTCAGCGTTTACATTGAGTAATACAATAGGCCATATGGCCACCGAGAGAACTTGCCTCTGAACGGCAAGCTACCCGCTAACCTAACGGTCTCAGCGGTATTTTAGGGCCTTGCTGGCACCAATCTATCTTTACGGTTCTCAGGATTGATGGATTGTGTGCAAACAAAAATGATGCAGTCGACTGATAAACAAAATAGTCAGATAAATAGCTGCCCTGATCACAAGTCAACTTTGTTCCAAGCATTATTTGCTTTAAGGTTTAAGGCAGCTAAATATTGACTTAATCTAGACTATGGCCATGCGCCAATCCTGCAGAGGCGTAGACACATCCTGGTCGTTTATATGGTTCCTCAGAAGTTCCTGAATACAACATTTGACTTTTGAATTCCAATTTGAGACTTCTGGTCAGAAGATTTGAAGGTACCCAGTGGGATGTTTGAGATTTATACCAATGACGCCAAGATGCTAAACAGATTGGACTGTTGTATCATATTAAGGACCATTATTACAACTTGCCCTTAAACTTGGGTTTAGTCAAAGGTACCTTTAGCTAAAGTGAACTGTTATTTTCGTTATTAAAACTTACATATAAAATTTTTCAAAAATATGGCAGTGCCGGAGCAATGTCGATAAAACTGCTTAATTATACAAGTTTTTTTTTAACGCAGTGGCAGCCGCGTGATTCGTTTTTTTTGTTGTATATGCTCATTTTGTTTAAATTTGAAGTTGCCATATGAAAATAATATTGTATAATATGGCAAGTTCAAACATAAAGTGACCTTTAAATGTTGAAGGTAGGATGATCCTCCCTTTAGCTTAACGACCACTTCTATCTTATTGGGTACTCATAATAACGAAAAACAATTTATCTGCCCGACAAAATCCTCCCTTTAGTTAACGGCAAGTTGTAATAATGGCCCTAAAAGTTTTGATATAAAATTTCGTTAAAGCCGCCTGACCATTGCAGTGTTTTCCACTTGGTTGGTTGATGGTTTTGTCTGCTTAATTTGTTAATTTGAAGCCGTAGTGTAGTACGAAGTGTATTGGCTTATTAGACGTGGGAGCATGGTTCAACCCCCGGCCCACATTTCTCGAGCATAACGATTGAAGAGTTATGACCAATTATGTAAGTATACAACTAGTAAGTTGATATTGCCACATACATACATAATCACATAATTGGTCATTACAACTTTTCAGTCAGGATTACGACCTAGCTTCTCACACCACTTATGTTGTGTGTGTTAATTTTATACATGAGTGGCGGGACCTACAGTTTAAAATCGATTCCGAACGACAAATTTTTGAGAAACTTTTCCTGCCAATTTTATTTACTCTCAGAGTTTTCGGCAGAAATATGCTGAGAGGAAGTCGCCGAAGAATTTTTTTTCCATATTTTCGTTTTGATGTCTGACCAGATGTTTGAACCGTGGCCTTACGTCTTATATGCCAACACACTACCTACTAGGCAACGACGGATTCTATTGCTACACATTGAGAAAATTGCAAACATTAATTGCCTGTGCAATCATAGAATGGAATTCGTAGAAGTTAAGATATCATATATCAGATGTTGTGCATGGATTAAGAATACGAAGGGAAACCATTCAGATTTAGAGAATTCATTAGCACATAGAATCGATATGTTGAAATTGACTACTTCATCAATTTGTTTGCCTAAGTAATTAAACAAATAAGTTGGAAAAAGCACTCAAATTGTTTAAATATCTTGCATTTGTTTGAATAAATCTTTTTTTCCACGAACACTTATGTTGTTGTTATTTTGTAATTTTTAAAGTTTTATTTTTTTATATTTTAAATATGTAATTATTTAATATAAATATTTAATACTTAATTAATTAATTAATAGTAATAATAATAATATAAATAACAATAATAATAATAATAACATTAGTGTTTAATACATACATAAATATAATCATGCAATTGACTTTTTGAGTTTTTATTTATTTATTATTTTTTTTTATTTAAATACGTGTGTATTATTAATAGATTTTTATTAAAATTTATTTTTATTTTAATTGTTAATTATTAAGTTTTAATTTTAATTTAATTTTAATTGTTTTATTATTAGTTATTAATTAAATCACATCATGACATGTACCCAGCAATTAAATAGAAAAAGTGAAATCATAAAAATGTTAGAACACAATATACAACAAAAAAAAAAAAAACATTTATTATTTATTATTATTTATTTTCATTGATTATTATAATATAAGACATGTTTAGTTTTAGTTTAAACAAATACAAGTACTTTATATTGTTGTTTTTTGCGACATTTATTTAAAACTTAAATAAAAGAAAATATTAATAAACTATTGCTCCAAATAAATATCATACATAATACTTGGAAAACTAAAAATTAAAAAAGGAAAAATTATTTATTTATTGATAAGACGGTTAATATATGAGGACCGTAGGACACCTAATGCCTAAGCAGAAAAATGAATTCGAATTTATGTGATGTAATAAATTTGTACTCAAGATCTTAAAAAAACAATTTTGACGGAAGGAAAACGCATCACACTCTGTTTTAATTTTTGATCACTACTGCACACGACCGATTCGTATTAAAACTAATAGGCCTTGTCTTCCCCTTCACTGTTAAATGTTGTTCTAAATTGTGTATTATAAGTGTCTTATCCATGCCAAAAGAAATAATATCAGGATTGAATATAAGGCTGTAAGCCTTGAGTCACTTAAGACTTTGTTTCTTTGCTTTCAGATATTGTAATATGGATTCTGGAACGTAGGGATATAATGTGAGCTTGCTAGCTTGTCATCGGAAAAAACTTGTTCGAAATAGGCTCATAATAAACAATGCTTTCAAATTGGTTGTGCAGGTATCACGGATTTAATGCTCTTTTACTAACTCAGCTGTATGCTTACAATATTTGGCGAATCCATTCCGGTTGTCTACAATGCTGTAAGGCGATTGATATATTCATATCTCTACAAACACCCAAACTGCCATATATAACTGACCTGTAACGAATACATTGAAGTGGCCGTAACCCAGTAGGTTATGTATTGGCTTACTAGACAAGAACCCGTGGCCGCAGCCCAGTAGGTAGTGTATTGGCTTACTAGACAAGAACCCGTGGTTCAAACCCTAGCTCAGACATATTGACGAAATATGAAGAAATGTTGCTTTCGGTAATGTTTTTTGTGCAGTGAGAAATTAAAATCGCAATGAAAAGTTTCTCAAAAATCTATTGTTCGGTGTGGCCAGCCACCCATGGATAAAATTAAAACACACATACAACCAAGGGTGGTGTGAAAAGCTAGGTCAAAATCCTGACTTTCCTTGTAATGCACCATTCCTTTTGGAATATTAGCTACAAGTAGCTTAAACAGCTCATTTTGTAAATAGTACCGTTAGAAACAATATCCACAGTTTCTTAGTGTATGGAACCGCCTAGAGAAACTGAATCGGCTAGGTAGTCAAGTTAAGGTTACCCTCTTTTCTAGGTCATGTGAGCATTCTCGACAATGAGCAAGAAGATGAACATATGATGTAAAGGGAGCTTTCACGCCGTTGATAAAGTCACAATGTTTCTGTGAAGTGGTGGAAATGTATGCTCAACGTTAGGGAAAATATAGGGTCACTTCTCAAACCAATTGGGAAATTATAATGAGAGGAAGATGTAGCCAGAATCCTTCTTCGAAATGGTGGAAAAGTATGCCCAACGGCAGTTGAAATAAAGAGAGGAAGAATTTTAAACCAATTGGGAAATTATAATGCAAGGAGATCTGAGTCATGCATTAGACTATCAAGAAATAAAACGAGATTGGTAACCTTTTGACAGAGCACCGTACACCCGAAGTACACTTGTTCAGAATAAGGATTGTGTTCAGATCAACATGTAGATTCTGTGAAGATGAGAATGAATCTTTAAAAGACATTTAGGAGACTTGAGAGGCATTATTGGATGCATACCGGCATGCAATGTACTGGAATTGTTGACATCAAGCAGCATCCTGAAATTTCTCAGGGCATTAGGCTTGGCGGAGCCATTATAGGAATATCTTATAAAGTATGAAAGTAGATCGTATGTTCATAATACTAGTGCACTTATTTACCACAATAATAATAAGGCCAGCATCACATCCAGTTGCGATTATAAAGGAAATTATGGGAAGGACATACTTTGTAAAATCCCAATAATGACGTAGCGAATCTGTTCATGGAGTGGTATCTGCAGGGCAGCCGAAAGCAGACACAAAAACACAAAAATAATGACTGTGAGACTTATTTAAGTGTTGATTTTGGAAATGACTTGGACGCAATGGGAAGTAATATGTTGTGGCCATATGATGCCTAAGTATCGTTAACGAAATAAGTGATCTTTTTGAATAATATTTTTGCTCAAACAAGCAGGCACGATGATTTTAAACCTTAAATGCGCACTTTTTGAACAAAAAAGTTTTTTTTTTTGCTTTTTAGGATTGAAATTTAAAAATTTATTATCTTCTGCTACAATCGATACCAATTTTTTTCAAATTACGTAAATGATGGGAAATATAATATGTGTTACACGAGAGCTAGTTATGCTAACTCTATCTCCAGCTCAGACATCTCGGAGAAAACGAAATATGGAAGAATATTTCTTAGCAGTGTTCTGCAAAAACTATCACATTACGTTTATGAAATTGAGGCGGCCATAAACTATAGGGTCCCACCATTCATAGATAAAACTAACACGCACATTATGGATTGAGTAAGAAGCTAGTTTCTTATCCCAGTTAAAGGGTTGTACAGGATTATTAAAAAAGTAAATGATCAAAAATAAAATCATATCTAAAGTGTTCTTAAAAAAAAGAACAGCAACTATAAATAGAAATAAATTATTAACTAAATATTTAAATTGTTGTTTTAAGTAATACGACATTAATTCATACAATTTCTAAACACACACACACAGAAATTTAGACAGACACACACCAATACACTCATATAAATATTTTAAATAATTTAATTTGTAGTTAAAAAGTTAATTTTATTGAACTTAAAAAGAAAACTTATATATGCTGTTAAGTAGTTTATGAATACTATGCTGTTATTAAACCTTTATTAAGAGCTTAATACATTTTTTCTTTAGCGTGAAAAAAGCTTGAACTTGTAATTTTTATAGCATTTGGAATGTTGTTGTTGTATTTATAGCAAAGCTTTAAATTGGAAAATATAGATTTCGAGTGAAAGTTATTTTTTTTTTGTTTAACGTTTAAAAAGTAATTAATTTTTTTTAATAAAAATTTAAAATTTTTTTTTGATGTTTAAAAAATATTTTATCGTGTTGCAACATGTTAAATATACACTTGGGAAGGCAAAAAAGATGAATGAATTTCATGAAACAACAAATAAATGTTTGCCTATATAAATTTGCATAGAACATGTACAGAAAATGTTTTATTTTTTTTGTTTTTATTTTTAATAATTTTTTTTAATTGTTTTTAGTTGTGTTGTGGTGGTATTTGTTTTATTTATTGAAGGGCAAAAGAGATTTTTTATTTTTTTAATTTTTTTACATTGAAATGCACCATTCCTTGTGGTTTCTCGCTGTTTTTATTGATGTTTTTATGGATGTTTTTAGTGTTTTTTATTGTTAATTTTTTTATTTAATTTCATATTTAATATCTATTGTTTGTTGTTTGTTTTCTAGTTATTATTTAATATTCAATTTTTTTAGTATGTTTTTTTTGTAAATGTTCAATGTTCCTACACTTTAAATACAAACAATAACAATAAAATTGTTTATTGAACATGTGTTGATCTAAATCATTGAAATAAAAATTAAATGAAATTTAAATAAAATGTATGCCTTTATGTTTTCAATATTATTTATATTTAATAATAATAATAATACGCATTTAAAATAAGCAAAAAACAAAAATAATATTTTGCATTTGATATGCCAACCATTATATTGTGCTTTATTTGTTGAAAGGTTCATGGCTAATTTAATAGAAATTCAATGGAAATGAAATTTCCATACAAGAAAAAACAAAATTTCGTAAATATTTATTACAAAACTATTGCATATATGAAATTTATTTCAAATGCCATAAAAATGCTTGAAATTTTAATTTTTCATTTCATATGCATTTTGAAATGCAACATAGAAATTATTTTCATCGCATACGCAAACAGAATCATGACAGTTTTCCATAAATTCTGTTTTTTAATGACACAATGCGAATTAGTGAAATGGAGCAAATAAAAAATTGTTATGAAAACGTTTCTCAAACAAATCTATCGATCGTTGTCGACTTTAGGTCTCGCCACTCATGTATAAAAATAACACACCCAACATAAGTAGTGTGAGGAGCTAAGTAGTAACCCTCTGACTGAAGGATTGTAATGACCGTGTATGTATGTATGTATGTATGTATGTATGTATGTATGTAGGTATGTATGTATGTATGTATGTATGTATGTATGTATGTATGTATATATATATGTATATATGTATGTATGTATGTATGTATGTATGTATGCATGTACATACAGCTTTTGAAATTCCCTTTTTGCCATCATGTATGTATGTATACATGAGCGCACAGTCAAAGAAAAAAGTCTAAATACACCACTGTATTTTTTTTTTTTCAAATTCGCTTCTTCTTCAAACATTCTAAACTTTAAACGCCTTTAACAACGCTATAACATCGTTTTCACTTTGGAAAAAACCAGCGGGTGTACGTAGAGGTTTTACTTTGACTGTATGTAATATCCAACTTTTGAAGAACCCTTTTCACCGTCTGTTTAAGACCACCATGAGAAGAACGTTAACTATAGTAATGGAAATGCCTATAATTGACAATGCGTTCATCGATTCCACCATTGCCGGATAGATGGCATCGAATGCGGGCAGAATGTGGCGGATAATTTAACCAAAACTGGATAGAAGGCGCTCGAAATGTCTGATTAAACTTCCAAGAAGTATGTTCAGTACGGTTGTAGGAGTTATTATGGGGCATTGGCTTATGGGAATGCATGCGAGTTGCATTGGTCTTGGACACCTATCAAAAGATTTCTGCAGAAGTTGTAGAGATGAGGGAGATGAGGAGATTATTGCTCATCTATTAGGTACATGTGCAGCACTATGTCAGAGGCGAAGTTTGAATCACAACTTCTCCAACACAACACTCCAGCTCAGACATTTCGAACAAAACGACGATAATAAATAAAAGTGTGGATAAAATTTAACATTTACAACATGATTCTTGCAAGAAGCTAAGTTGTAATCATGAATAAAGAGTTGTAGTGACTAATTAATTAAGTATCATTAAAACCACGCAAAGTATTTAAAACCGAATACGTCCAGCAATTACAATTTCTCCGAAGCTGTGCTCACCTGCTTTTTTGCATATAATTTTCATTCTCAGACTCTTTAACTTGCTATCCTTTTCAAGAATTCAAATGTATATGATTTAGGTTCGCTTAGACTTTATTCGTTTGCCTTTTAAAAGAAATTGTTTAAATCATAAAACCGTTTGTCAGTTATTTTTAATGGCTTTTCAATAAACCACTTATACGTTATTTATAACATTTAAATCTACTTCTTATTCTCTCCTATATACACCTACCACAAAAAAACCCAAAAGAAAAACAATTTTTTTCATGATGATATTGGCCAAACTAAACAAAAATATTTTTCTGGTTTTTATTTTTTTTTCATCGTCGTCGCTTTTTGTTTATCAATTTATGTCAGTTTTTTTATTACTTATTTTCACTTTTTTTGTTTTTGTATAAATTTTCATTTTCATTTTCATTCTCGCTTTTTTGTTTGTTTATGTTCAAATCTTCTTTTCCATTCCACGTGTTTTTTTTTTGTTATATGCTCGCCTGAATAGGTAAGCATCGTAAATCTTATTTTGGCATACCACCGTTTTTTTACGGTCATCGGACTATTTGTAACGTTTTTGGCAATATAAACCAAAATATAAATCAACAACAACAACAACAACATGATGTTATTGTAATAAAATATAGCCACCATTAAAAAAGGCTTAAAAACACAAAACTGTTCGGCGTATATTTTAATATTTTACGGCGGCACAAATCTGACAGGTTTCAATAAACCGATTTAATATACAGAGCCAGGAGAGAGAGAGAGAGAGAGAGAGTGAAATATTGTTTATAAACCTTTCGTTGAAATAAAGATGTATCGTATTTGCATTTTAGGTGAGTGGATTTTATAATTGGAACACTCAGATATTGTATGTCACATCATATAAACGGGGAAGTAGAGTTTGAAATTTTTAGTAAGAAACAGGATTAATTTTTTTTCATAAGAAAAAGAAGAAAATTGGATAATTGGACCTAAATAATATACATATGTATGCTTGAAAGGGCAATGCCAATGATAATTATATGCAAACAGAGCAGCAGAATAAAGCATCGGAGAAATTGTAATTGCAAGACGTATTTTATTTTAAATACTTTGTATCCTACAAATGGGTGTAGTATAAGCGAAACTCTTTAGTCAGGTTTACAACCTAGCTTCTCATACAATTTATGTAGCGTGTGTTAATTTTATCCATAAGTGAAGGCACCTACAATTAAATGTCGACTCCGAACGACAGACTTCTGACGGCAATTTTTTTTCACTTTCAGAGCTTTTGCCTGAAATCCGCTGAACGAAGACGTCTTATATTTGGTTGTTTGGTTTGCCTGTTTCCAGGACCTCACGTCTAATAAGCCAACACACTACGACTACGGCGACGGTCGTTGGATTAAAGTCATTATTCAATCGTTGTAGAGCCACTACATTAGATGTCGGATCTATGTATGTCTTGAGGCATCTGTTGTTGAATGCCAAGTACAATGTTATATGAAAACTTCAGCTGTAGTTAAAAATACTGGTTTTACGGATAATAAAGCCAATGTGATAGGTACGCATGCTGTAGAAGAAGCTAAAATTATAATTAATTTGAGTATTCAGATTGTGAAAGCATTGTTGGTCTCCAATGGCCTCATAGTAGATGAACATAAAACTGAAGCGGTTTTAATTACTTGCGTAAGCGATACGTAAATATTCATGTTGGTGTCTGTAACATTATGATTAAGGATCCTATAAAGTGCCTAGGGTCAGGGATTTATAATCGAGTGCCCTTTAAACAGCATATAGAATATATAAGGGAGAAGGGAAATAAAACATGTTAAGCGATTGCTGAAATAATGCCAACCACGTACTGTACGCTACAACCATATGGGCAGATTGTCTAAAGTACAAGTCTTGCTGTAGTGGAAAAGGGACTGTATATAGAATTACAGACTTGAGAGTATGCTGTGGTAGCATTTGTAATCTCAGGCATGATACTCATTGACATATTGAAGTAAGAGATGGAATGATTGAAAGAGGGTAGATAAGATAGTGAAGTACATCGAAAAGGGAATGGATGTACAACCTGATGTGAAAAAGTCTATCGATCTCAGCTTTTGTGTGGAAATGGAATTTGTAGGTAGTACTTACATCGTTTCCGAGTTTGTAATTTATCATTCTGTCCGTAATTATGAGTATGGCATACCGGATATCCGATATGTATTCTTAGTGTGTCGAAAATATTGCAATCTCATAATTGTTCTTGAGAGGGAAATTGGAGTTGAGAGTAATACTCTCTAATGTTGAGTAAGATAGGATTTCTATGAACATATGTGAGTTGGTTCGTATGAAATGTTTAGGGATGCATAATGTTCAGTGCAACGATGTTAGTAATATTACACTGCGTTAATGAAACGATTGTTGCTTATGATTATAATTTTATTGTGGACTTACATCATATTTTTTTAAAATAAATCTTCGGTATAGTAAAAGGCAAAATATTTTTAACAATTGAAGTCTTCGTGGTCTAGTTGGTTGTATGTTAGCTTATTAGACATAATGCCTCGGTTCAAACCCCATCTTTAACAAAACAAAATTAGAAAAAATATTTTTTCGGTAACTTCTTTTCAACAGGTTTCTGAAGGTAAATAAAATTGCCACGAAAAGTTCCACAAAAATCTGTAGTTCGGAATCGACTTTAAACTGTAGATCTCGACACTCACGTATAAAATTAACACACGCGGCATAAGTGGTGTGATGTGAATTTGGTTTATTAACGAATAATGGGTAGACATTATGTTGTAGTTAAAGTAAACTTAACTCGAATCCGAAAGGATTTGGAATTATGAAAAAAAAATTCAATCTTACTTCACAAATCATTGCAGTGTATAGTGACAGTATTACCTAAGATTACGGTTCAGTGAGCCGAGTTCTTAACCACTATACACTATACAACAACCAATAACGTTGCGAAGGCAATCTAATCATTCCAGAACTTACCATCGTAGATCATTCACTTGCTTAGCTTAAAACAAGGAGTCTGATTGGAAGCAGAGGTGAAGCGGCCGAAGGAGAATAATAATAAAATAAATAAATAAATTTGTTTATAGTTTAAGGTGCTTTATAGGCATACATTTCATTTCAATCAGCACAATATTACTGTTTTCAAAAAAAAAAAAAAGAAAAAAAAATAAAAAAAAATAAAAAGAAAAACAATTTTAATGTAGTTTGACTGTTTATTTAATGTTTTTTATTTATTTTTTATTTTATAAGTAATTTTTTATTAATTTTATTTGCTATTTTGTTGTTTTTTTTATTTGTTGAATAAATATTTCTTTGTGAGACACACAGATTTGATTTTATTATAACTAAATAACACACACATTTATAAACTAAAACACACATTTTCTTTAAAAGAATAGTAAGAGTAATTAATTCAAAAATATTGTTTATAAAACATAAAAATCAACATAAAAATCTGTAAACAAAAAAGAAATCTTTGAAGTCGCTTTTTCATTATGTTGTTGATAAAAAAATATAAAACCAAAAAAGTTTTCAAACTCAAGTGTTTTTGTATTCATTAAAAAGTGAGATATTTTAATAAAATTTTAAAGAAAGTAAAATATCTCATGATTTTTTTTTTATTATTTTCAAATTGATTGAAAACAATTTTACGGGTACATGTCACTTACCAAATTTAACCACGCATTTGTGGTCAGAATCTGATTCTTTTCATCCTATAATGAAAATATTTTTCGATTTTTAATTATCTTTTCGTACTTAGTTAGTTTTATTCAAAAAGAAATATACCAGAAGTATTTATTATTTTATATAAAAACGCGTTCGATTTATTTTTCAGTTTTTTTTTTGTTATAAAAGAATTATTTTTTAGACTTATTAAATACAAAAGAAATTAAGAAAATATTTCATAAAAAGGGAATGGAATTTGTTTAACTTACCACATCGATTATCTGCTGTAACGTCAGACCAAATTTAACTTCCAAAGGTTCTGATTCATTAGCCACTGGTCGCTCTAAGGTATTATAGGTGGATAAAAGGTGGTTAAGTAAACGTTTTTCGTGTGGTCCTTGGCAGCTTTCTAGAAATGAAAAATTATGATAATGGCGTAATTTTAATTAAAACAAAATCTCGATTGTAGTATTAAATGATAAATAAACTAAAAAGATGTTTAAAATGTTTGCTTAAGGCTTTATTTATCACACACGTAATGATCATTGAGAACAATTCTGTGTCCTTTTGCTACTTAGGTGTAGAATTTTGTAGCCCCCTTAACATTAGACAAATTTATTGATTCGAAGCTGACAAAATCTTATTCCAAAGCTAGATTCATACTTACATACATACATACACATTTGTCATTACAACCTTTCAGTCATGATTACGACATAGGATCTCACTCCACTTATGTTGTGATCTAGAGTTTACAGTCGTCTCCAAAGGACAGATTTTTTGAGAAACTTTTCATGGCAATTTCATTTACTCTCAGAGTTTATGCCTGGAATCTGTTGAGAAGATGTCGCCGAATAAATATTTCGTTATGATGAACATGCCTGACCTGGGATTTGAACCTAACCTCACGCCTAATAAGCCAACATACTGCCTACCAGACTACATCGACTTCAAGCTAGATTCCCCTGACCTAAATTGGATAGAAACCGCGTCCACCAACAATTTAATTAAACTTAATCTAGGGGACCTTTCTGTTGAATTATCTTTCGTAATGCCTCATACCGTAACGGACAGCCAGGTGCAGATACCAAGCTTTAGACAAATGATTTCTGCAGTGGTTGCTGATGGACTGAAGAGGAAGAAGTGGACAATGGATTATCCTTTCTCGATAGTATAGTTGACCTATTTTTTCTTGATGTCAGATGGATTCCTATTTTTAGTTGCCTGCTAGAGTTCCATTCGATTATAACGCCGGTTATGCATGGCAGCTAAGTTTGCTCGATTCATTTGTTATAGCAACGAGTCCCTTCTTTGCTATGATATTTACACTATCCTTTCCTAAAATTTTGCACGTAATTTTATGAAGACAATTTTAGTAGAAGTCGCCGTAGACTCGCAGGTTGTTTGTTTGTGTATTAGACGTGAGGTCACGGTTTAAATTTCAAGTCAGATATTTCTAGCAAAACGAAATATGAAAAAATATTTCTTCGTGACTTCCTCTCAGAAAAAAAAATCTTGGCCTATCAGCTGAATATCATACTGCATGTTTTGAAATATACGGCGAAATCTGACAGAAGGCTTAAATCAAGTACCAAGTACACGTGTCTCTATACCACGAGGACCCTTGAAGTGATATTTAAAGTTTATAACTTAATCGAGGGAAGAACATGAAGTTGTTGTGATATAACATTATTAACCAATTCCTATGGTTTACAAAACCGTGTTTTAATTCTAACGTGTGTTATTCTTCGCTAGTGAATACATTCATTCATGCTTTGCGCATTTATTTCGGGTGGGCCATATATCGGTTTAAATCTGTATCATCGGTTATTTTGAATCTGACAATACTTCTCTGTCACGTGGTATTGCAGAAGCCAATGCACCCATTACGAATGACTGTTTTGTGCGGCTTGTGGAGCGGAGGCATCCTTGGCCCATATTTCTTTGGAAATCCATTATGGTCAATGGAGACACCTATCGCACCATGATAACCGATTTTTTTTGTAGTCGCTCTTCATGGTATTGATGTGAACGATGTTTGGTTTCAACAGGATAGTACAATTGGCCACACATCTTATGCCACAATTGATTTATTGCATCAAACGTTTGATGGCTGCTTAATTAACTGAAATTGTGATGTCAATTGGATGCCAAAAAGCTGCTATTTGAAGAAGAAGATGTTGTGACTTGACTATCCTCTTTGTGGCGCCTTCAAAGAAAAGTGTTATGCCGACAAACCAGAGGCAATTGAGCATTTGGTGGCCATCATTCGTGATACCATTGCCGACATATGATCCCATAAACCCGAAAAAGTGCACGAAAATTGATCCGATTGAAGGATGTACTGTGAGGCCAGCCGCGGCTGTCATATGAATGAAATAATTTTCCATTTCTAACTGGAAAAATTCTACTTCCCAACAAAAAAAAAAAAAAGAAATAAATTTGGCACAATTTAGAAAAAGTTTTTGTTTTTTTGCATCTTTATACTTAAACTTTCAAATGGCCCACCCTTTATATATTCGTTTCATTCCTATATTTTCTTTTTCTTTTATTTCTTTTCTTTTATTTGTATATATTTTGTTTTATTTTCATAATTTTTTAATGTTCGGTTTTTTATTTTGTTTTATATTCTTCACTCTCTCATATTCAATATTTACCATAATGCACCAGCTTCGTTTAATAATCATTCACAAGGTGACGTATACTTAATATTTATTTCATATTATTTTAATACTTATACGCTTCAGTGCTTTGAAGATATACAGCAAAAATAATGATAAATCTACAGAACTCTTTAGCCCAAAAAGAGGCAAATAATCCTTCTATTAAGACAACAAACTTTTAAGCCTTAAATGACTATTTACATTGAAATGTCCTTCGGGTCCTTTGTTAAGGCGAAAAACTATGTTTCAAAAAGGGAAAGTGCGAGAAAATTTTGCTAATTTTAAACAAATAACACTTTAAAATCCATTTTATGTTTGACACTAAATCATTTGTTAAGGACGTTTTCAAATATTTAGTTTTCTAGAAAACGGAACAATTCTGTTCAAGAAAATAGCAGTCATTTATGTATTGTTGTGGGAAAAGAGTGAACAAGTTAATTTCATTTGCTGTAAGAAAAAAACTGTTGGCTTTTTCAATTTTAAACTTGAAACAGCTAATTCAAGTAACTTTATTATGAAAGAAATCTGTAGGCAAAGTTATATTCATTTCAAGGGTACCCTTGCTAGTAACGTTGTGCAACCACTAGGGAGTCCCTTCTTTGTTGTTTTTTATTGCACTGTTAGCTTTTGTAAGAAGTGATGTTAAAATTCCTGCTCTTGAAATGTGTTGACATAACAAGGACAGTGAAAACCTGTCCTACAGCGGCATTCGAAACTCTGTCGAATTTAAGTCCGCTGCTTATGGTAGTGAAGTCCCAAGTTTTAAAAATTAGGGTTAGGTTCAGGGAAGACAAATCTAATATGAAATATATTAGGGGACTTCGGGACCTAAGGAATCAATTGGTTAACAGCTGCCTTCTTAAATATCTCCTGGACAGAATTGGAAGATGTACTCTATTGAATTTCGATAGGGGGTACTTAATCGAAGATGGTATGCGACTGTCTGAAGAAGTTTAGTTAGCTAGGTAATCAAAATAAGGTTATCTTCTGCTGAATTCTGGGATATGTAGGAATTCTTGGAAATAAGCAAGCCAATGAGCTTACGAGAAGGCGAGTTTCTACGCCGTTGATGGGACAAAAACCTTCTGTGGGCTGAAGGCTGATGTTTGGAAAGGTATGCTCAACGAAATCGAAGAAAAAGTGAGGAAATTACAATAAGAGGAGGTCTGAGTTATTCATCAGACTATCCAGGATGGCAACTGGTCTACTGAAAGGGTACTGTACACTCGCTCTCATATTTATTCAAAATGAAGGTTGTTTCAAACCAAGCATATAGATTATCTGCCGTTGAAAATAACGCATTCATGGAACTTTTGGTCCATTAATGAATCACAGAAAGAAATATCAGGGTGCATAACAGGACCTAGACAAAGAATGCTCATTGTTAACAGCAAACAGCATACTGAGGCTTGTCAGGGCAATAGACTTAGAACAGACATTATAGAGATCCTTTATAAAGCTGTATATAAGTACAATAGAACGTATGGTCGTAGTATTAAGGCACCTCTACCCGGCACGAATAATAATCACTTTATCAATTGCGGTAAAAAGCTGATTCACCGCAATTTGCTGCAGAGTTTTTATCATTGTACATTGTGCTGAGTGAGTTGGAAGATCTGTGATGACATCTCTTATAGAATTTCGCTTGTAGAAGGGGTTTAATTTACCTAAAGACTTTTGTGATTTCCTGCAGTTGGTTGGAAAGAAAGAAAATGTTGCCTTGGTTCTGATGTGTGGGTAATTATTCCAAATTCAAGACATTGTTTTACACCCGTTTGACAGATTTTCGATGATTTTCTCTTTTACTTGAGAGGTCAACTATGGAAGCTATATGCTCTCACATAGAGTCTAATTTACACTGCAGCTGCTTAGTTATTAAACAGTTTAGATTTTCTTTTTCAAAAAATATTTAACACTTTCCATATTAGTGCTATCTCACTTAGCTTGACTGTAAATATTTCAACATTTCATTTTTATTCTTTCAAATACTCTACACAAAAAAATAAAAAGAGAATAACAAAAGCAAACAGTCAACCAATTGAAAAATAGAATTCCAACAATCAAATATTGTAATACACTTAAAACACTATACTCTCTCACACGCACACACAAGCGTTTACATTCACATGTATTTAAACATGCACTCATAATCACTATGAATGTTGTCAAGGGTGTTACGATTCTAAACTCTTTTGTGTACAAATTAATGTGGATGTATGTGTTTACATTGTATTTGTCTGGTGTATTTGCGAAAAACTATGTTCAAAAATTGTTTCATTTTGTATTTGTGTGCAATTACCGTTAAAAACTGTTTTGTGAAATCATTATTTTTAACTGTCAATTGTTTGTTTATTATTATTGTTGAAATACATACGCCCTCATACGCTGTGTAAACTCGACTACACAAAGCGTTAAAACATCGACAACAACAACAACAACAACAACAACTAGTTGAAATACAAGTGATAATAACAACAAGTATTGCATGGAATAGAAAAAAAAGAAGAAGAAGAACACATACAGAAAAATTTAGTAGAGACATTCATAGAGACAAAGAGAGAGTGAGAGAGAGTGTGTGTGAGAGAGAGAAAGTGTGAATTATAAAACATTTGCTTTACAATTGCAAAAAAACAGCAAATGTTTGTTATTTTTCTATGTGTATGTGTGTGGGTGTGTTGTTATTATGAAAGTATAGTTATGAGATTTTTACAGCCATTGCTGTAGTCCTTAAATGTACTGTTGTTGTCATTGTTGTTATAATTTTTGTTTGTCTAACATTAGGCTAATGAGTCACTCCATATACAGAGAGAAAGAGTGCTTGGCTTGAGTATATACCAAAGCACAGTTAGACAAATAGTTTTTATTTGTTTTTGTTGCTTCTTCTTGATTTGTTTTCAACTAATGATTATTGTCATTGTTGTTGTTGTTATTATTGCTGATGCTGATGCTGTAAAACACAGTAATTATGGCAGAATTTGTTTATGATGTTTTTATGAGAGTGCGTGAGTAATTGTAATCTGTAGGGAACGGGGGATTAAGGAATGGATGTTTGAGTTTTAATGAGTTTATAAACTGTCAAAAAAATTTTTCGTTTCATGATTAATTATTTTGAATACTGATAAGAGAATTGCCAATAAATGTCTAAATTAGAAAGGAAATCGAGTAGAAGAACATTAAAGTGTTTATAAGAGGATGGGATTATGCTCTGTTATGAATACAAAAGTAATTATAAATTAATGCAATAGGCCTCTAAGCAAGAAATTGTATTTATAGGCACTAAGAGTTAATAGGGAAATTATTTTTGTGGATGTACTTACTTACTTATTTAATTGGTCATTACAACCTAGCTTTTCACACCACCCAATGTGTACGTAGCGTAG
The DNA here is from genome assembly GCA_932273835.1 of Sarcophaga variegata. NCBI lineage: Eukaryota > Metazoa > Arthropoda > Insecta > Diptera > Sarcophagidae > Sarcophaga > Sarcophaga variegata. The sequence goes on along the minus strand of OW026361.1, from coordinate 21,698,184 downwards.
AAGCCTGATTAGAATTATTCTAACTTGAGCTGCAGTAGTGTGGTGAACATCAATGGAGAGGAATTAAAATATTAGAATAATTCGATGGGTTCAACGAATGTGATGTTTGAGGGTAAGTGGTGCGATGCGATCAGCATCCACAAAGGCATTGGATGCAATATTTCTCATCCAAATGATAGAGATACAGATTCGATATGAGGCAGCAATTACGGAGTATCATCTTCAGGCTTTTGGGGGGATTGATCAAAGAGAGTCACAAATCACAATCGGATACTGGACGTCCGGTTATCAGGACGCCCAATGTGCCCCAATAATAACCAATTACATCCCTCTAATACTAGATGGATTTTATTAGTCAAATGAATCCATGAAATTAGGACAGGACTTGGCTTCTATATAGAAGAATCAGAAACAAAATTTTGCTTCTGGCTACCGGACATTCATATTGTTACGAAAATGATAAAATGGTGCTTTGCTTTTACATTGTTTAACATTAAAATTACAAACAAAATCATTAAAAACAATGGACTTGTTTACATGATAAACAAGTAAACAAAAATATACCAACAACACCACCATAAAAAGGATAAAGGAGTAAAAAAGTGCAAGAATAAATGTAAACAAAAATACACAAACAATAATAATGAAACAACGATGTTTACATTTACAGAGACCTCGAGAAGGCACAGCCACGAACGTTCGGTTTCAAGTCATTCATCAGACTATTTACGTTGCCATATAAAAGGCAAGGCAAAGCAGGCAGCGGAGTGAGTAATGTTCAGTCAGTCTTGTGTGAAGACGCTTTGCGGTTGAAGATCTCCGTTATAAAGATCTGTCAAACAATTGTTATTGTTTACGCAAAGGGTGTAAGCGAAGAAAAACAAACAAAGCAATTGTTGTTGTTACATCAAGTTGTGAATCTCAGACCGAATGAAAATTATTGCCATTGGTAACCGAATGGAAAAACTATGTATGTTTTAATCGATTGAAATCAATAGCTAGCTGTGCTTATGTTTTACAATAAATTATCCTTTGCTTTAAACAAAGGCACTCGTAACTAAAGCGTATGTTGTAACTTTCATTTTCACATGAAAAAATTTTCCTTTTCTTTGAACAATTAATGGAGCAAATGGCTTGTCATGTGCAGTGATTAAAACTCATTAAAAATTAAAAAAAAAATGATTTAAATCTGCAAACAAAATGAATTTATGAATTTACATATTAATAATGAATAAATAATAACAGCAACAATAACAATATATTTTCCAATATATATGATAAATAAGGACAAGGTTACAAGCATATATGTACGTATGCCAGTTGCAATTGAATGGTTTGTTGCGTATCACAATTACAATGATCGAATAAAAATGAAAGAAGGTTTGAAATAAAATATTACAACAAAAACAACAACAACAACTATTGAATAATGGTTCAAACGTAAAACATCATTCGTATGGTCTTTGTGAAAAAATATTTCAGAATTTTGTTGTGAATTTTATAGAAACATAAGGTAATGTAAACAAAAAGTAACAGATTCGGTTGAAACGAATTTAAAAGACTCCGTATTACTATGAAACTTTGATAAGCATTTCAATTGACTATTGTAGGGTTAGGCTTCAATAATAAATATTTTATTTTTTTGTTTGTTTGTTTATTTATGAAAACTGAGCATATTGACATGTGCCATACGGAACATATGCCAGTTTCTTTGTAATATCATGACTATGCTGTTTTTCAGTACGATCTCCTCTGCAATTTGCAACTAGCAACTGCAAAGTTGTTCTATAAATTTTAAAAGTAACATTAAATAGGATTCAACTTACGGAACTTCTATATATTTTTGTACAATCATTACGGTTTGGTTTTGTGGATCGTATTACAAGCTTCTCTTATTTAAAAGTTCTTAATTTCTCTACACTAATGACGTGATGATATAACATTGTTAGCCAATAATTTTGCAGCCCACAACAATTAGTCCATAGCGTTACACAGCTAGGTCAACAATACAACTAAAACTGAACATAAGCTAAATGTATGATTGAAGGCATACTCACGACAGTACATGACCTGATAATTAGCAATGCTGAGTGATAGAAGAAGCAGATTTACATACCCTAATTGCTGCAAATTAGACGTTACATCTGCATTTTAGAAACGTGGTAAATTTGGAAAATACTTTGTATTGGTAGTAAAACTTGTCTATGCATCGCTTCATATCAACCTTATACCATATACTCGTACATCATTAGAAGGAGCAATTCCTGACCCGCCAAAATCATTCAACATTATTTGGTTTAATTGTTCACACTGCATATGCCGGTAGCTTTGTGGCGCCACTTTTTTTACGAAGAAAACTGCAAGCCTGAGTCTTCATTTTTGTGGAATTATACGTTCGAAGTCTCTTTAGTCTAGTAAGTTGTGTGTTGCCATAGAAGATGCGAGGGCACAGTTTAAGCCCCAGGTCAGACATCTCCAACAAAATTAAATCCAAAAAAATATTTCTTCAGCGCCTTCCTCTCTGCAGATTTCTGACAAAAATTCTGAGAATAAATAAAAACTGACATGAAAAGTTTCTCAAAAAAATCTGTCGTTCGAAGTCGACTTTAAACTATAGGTTCCGCCACTGATGTATAAAATTAACACACACAACATAACTGGTGTGAGAAACTAGGTCGTATTCCTAGCTGAAGGGATGTAATTACTAGTTCTGTATGTATTCAGTCAGCACGCTCTATCGAAAACTAAGTATATTAAGTGGTTTGTGTAATTCTAAGAAAGCTGATAATGACTTCAAAGATACAGGACGTCTGGAACAGGCAAAAAAACTTTGAAGACCATAAATTAGAACCATTATTCAGATGTCAGATGCAAGAAGAACTTGAACAATGATTAGGCGTGATTCCAGCAGCCATTTTAAAGCGTTTAAAAGAGCGAGATTCATTCAAATTTAAGGAAATTGGATGCCATATGAACGAAAGCCTAACTTGTATGTTCGAAATGGTGTTTGATCGTGTTAAAAGGACTACATTTATGCATCCAGTTATCACTGGCACCGAAAACTAATTTCACTACAACAACCCCAAGCTCATGAAATCACTTGCGAAACGCTGCCAATGAAAAAAACCAACGTTCTATCCATTGTGCCGGGGTAATACTGTGTACTTGGTGGGATTAGAAAAGTGTGGTATATTTTAAGCCACTATAATTAACCCCAACTATCCCTGGAGATCTGTACAAACAACAATTAATTCGTTTGAAGCTGACATTAATCGAAAATCGCCTTGAATATGCACCCAGATCCGAGGACGTAATTTTTCATCATGACAACGCTCGGCCACGTATTGCAGCACCGGTAAAAAACTCTTTGGAAAAACAGTGGATGAGAAGTCTTACCTCACGCGCGACATAGTCCAGAACTTGCCTCTTCAGTCCAGCAATTATTTCGATTGATGCAGAACTTTCTCCCTGAAATATGCATTACTTTAGAGCAGGATATCCAAAATTGGTTTCAATACTCAAAAGAGGTTAAGTTAGGTTGAAATGTTAGCTCTGATTACCAAAGCACATTGTTAAGCACACGTATACCGGCCCGTTGTGACTTTACAGGTAAGCGCAAATCCCTATACTGATCGAATTCCACCAATCGCATCGAAAAAGTTGGTCAGCGAAGGGGTTACACTCTCAAAAGAGGAGTAATTCATGTTTTTTCCCATATTTTTCTGTATTCCTCTCTAAAAATTCCATTTTTGATCTCCAAACTTTTCCTATACTGTAGCATATCGTATGTAAAATCAATGCCAACAATGTATTACCTCTGGTGGGATTACGTTTGATGTTGTACGATATCCATATTAAAATCTACGTTCTACTATATACACACAATAACACATTTCATCATACATACATACACGCATAGTTGTTAAACATCATCAACATCAATTTGAAAAACAGACTCAAAAATTTTATGAAAAGTGAATGTGACTTTGAATTGCAGTTTTATTTACCAATGTTTATGGCAAAAATATTAGGCAACACTATTAACACACACACACACGTACTTGCGTATCCATATGGCGTAGTCGCACTTTCACTCTTTAAAATATAAGAGCAGCAACTGAATTAGAAAACTACAAGCAGTGGCAGTTGTAGTAGTAGTAGTGATGGCGGAGATGTTGGTGTTGGTGGCTGCAGTAGTAAAATTAAATGTCAATCTAATACCGTTTGGCTTTGCAAATATGTGTGGTAAGTGTATATGTATGTGTATGTGTATGTGTACCTCAAACATAATTCAGTAATGCAGGTGTAGGTGTGCATTTTCCAGTATATTTTGTACATGTATGCACATGCATACATATGTATGTGTGTTTAGATTATAGTTGGCGTGTTTATATGCCAGTTGTTTTCGAAGTGAGTGAAAACTGGGTCAAAACAATATCAACAAAATAACTTACAACACAGAGGGATTTATGCCCAAACTCCCGCATACATGCATACATACATACATACAAACATTCATATGCATTTACATACATAACCACGCACTCATGCATACTTTTTCAGATGTAAATGTTAGGGCGACTTTCAAAGTTGTTTAGCAAGCTTGACGACTGCTTGGAATTGAATTTTTTGAATTTTTTGATATTGGAACGACAGAAACCATAATTTATTTATTTATTTATTACAATACAATTAAAAATTATATCCTAATTATATAGGAGCGAAGTAACTTGACTACGTGCTCGGTGTAGTGTCACAGACTAGAGTTTCTGGTGGGAATCAAACCCACGACCCTCACGCTAATAGTCTGGCACACTACCCACTAGACTACCAAGGCACCCGAAAAACCATAATTTATTTTCGATTTGTTTTAGAGATCATTGTGATTTAGAATACAATCAAAACATAGTGCTACGAAAATAAAAAATCAAGACACTGGTGTTTTGCTTTTACATCGCTTAACATTATAATTATAAACAAAAGCTACAAAAACAAAACAATGCAGTAAACAAACCTGTTTACAAATTATTGTTTTTAAGACGTTACAATATATATACTGTAATATTAATTTGATTGACACATTTCAAGCTAAAGTATAGAAAAACGGAACCGGGAGCAACTTTTTCCCATTTCCATTTAATCACATAATATTGCAAACTAAAGATCTGGTTAACTAACATTCGCCCTGATATATGCTTTGATTATAGCTTATATCTTAGCGTATGAGTAATATTGAATTCAATTTAATTCTATATGAATCAAAATCACTTATACGTACCGTGATTTTTTGTATGTAAACAAAAAGCAATAATGAGTGATGTTTACATTTATAGAGATTTCGGGAAGGGGAAGTCACGAACATTTGCCTTCAAGAACATTCATCAGGCTGTTTATCCTGCCATATAAAAGGCAAGTTGAAGGAAGCGAGTGAGTTACTGAAGTTCAGTCCGTCTTGTGTGAAGACGCGTTGCGTTTGAAGAGAGTAATCGTGGTTTGAAGATCTCCATTACAAAGATCTGTCGAACAATTGTCTAGTAATTGTTATAGAGGAATAACAAACAAAGCAATTGTTGTTGTTTACATAAAGTTGTGCACACTGGCCCACAGAATTATGCGAATAAAAAAGAATTTTAATTCAAACTAAACACAAATTTATTTTTACTTTATTTGCATTCTACGAGCTCATATTTTAAACGTATTTTAGAAGGTAAAAACGTAACAATATTAAAACATTGCTTTAGTTTGTGAGTGAGTCACGTATATGAGATTGATGCGATTTATCTAGAGTTCGGACTTTAAAAAATGGCAAATCTGTTCTAATTGCATCAAAAATTTGTCTTACGTAGAGCCACACCCTCTAATTACTGCAAAAAGTTTCCCTTTGCCCTTCAACTAAAGCAAAGGGCTAAGTTGATGGCTGTAAAACTTAATGCAGTTAATGTCTGGCCTAACCTTAATTATGGTCCTGCTACTGTTGACACATCCCGGTATGATTCCTTATGTGAATAGAACTCTAGATACTGGAATTCCAACTGGGGACTTCTTGTATAACGATTCAAAGGTTCGCAGTGGAACGCTTGAGGTTTATATTGATGGCTTAGAGATGCATGACAGGTTGGAGTGCGGATTGTATTTATTGGGGGTTCTGATATAACTTTCTTGTGATATAACTTTCTAGTGGGCTCACTGACTACAGTACGATTTGCCAAGCAGATGTCTAGGCTATTTAGAAGGTGGCACAATGCTTGTTGAGTGGCAGAATTTTTCCTGAAAATCTCTTGATGTTCTCCAGCAGCCAGGATTCGATTAAGTCCCTAAATAATGTAGTTTCACCGTTCGTTCTAGTCTTTGAATTCCGAGTATATCTCAAGGAAATTTCAGATCTTTCAAAGGTAAATCTTATATGGGTTCCGCGACATAGGGATATCGTTGGAAATTAAATTCCTGATGAGCTGGCTAGAGCCGATAGGGAGCTTGGAATGTCCGACATCTTACAAGGTATAGATATTTTGATTGTATGCATACATACATACATCATTGGTCACCCTTTGGTACTACGACCTAGTTTCTTACACCACTTATGTTGTGTGTGTTAATTTTAGATATGAGCGGCGGGACCTACAGTTTAAAGTCGACCCCGGACGACAGAATTTTTAAGAAATTCCTCATGGCAATTTATTTACTCTCAGTGTTTTTGCCCGAAATCTTCTGAAAGGAAGTCGCCAAAGAAGTATTTTCGTTTATATTTCCTTTAGTTGGAGATGTCTAACCTGGGGTTTGAACAGAGGCCTTACATCTAATAAGCCGGCACACTACCTACTAGATTGCGACGACTTCATAATTGCCGAGGTTATCTCAGAGAAACTTCGTATCATTCAAACGTGAATATTATATGGCTCTCTTGAATAGAGATATCGTTGGAATTTGAATTGCTGATAAGCTGGCCAGAGCCGGTATGGAGCTTAAAATGTCCGACAAGTTACAAGACACACTCTACATTCCTTAGTTAAATTGCAGATTAGCAGCTCATTTTATAGGAGGGTACTTGCAATATTGCTACCCTCTGCTGGACACGTATGTCTCAGAAGAGAACGGTTTGACTTCTATCCCTAAATCGCATGACCATCCATCACATGATAGCGATTCTCACATGTCACTGTCCTCTAGGTAGGCATGCCGAAAAACTAAGCATTCACGCATATGATTTCTGCAGAAGCTAGGGTTCTGAGGAGGAGGTAGAGACTGTGTCAGTGCCGTGTTCTTGTCACAAAAGAAGGTTTTTAACCTCTCACTTTTTAAGCTTCTTGACTGAACTCTCTTTTATAAGGGTCGCTGCAATAGCAAGGATTTATTTTGGTTTGCTCTGGAGAATGTTTGATTCCCGGATTGAATATTGATTGTGGTATTACAATGGCCCTAAATAGTCGCCTAAATAGGACCTCCTCTTTCAAGGGCTTCCGCCATCTTACCTAAACTAACCTATTCAATCTAGTTGGGGGCATTTATGGATTAATTAGAACGTCTAACTGCGATCTGGAGTCTGCTGAATAAACAGCAGTTGCTAGCAATAGAAATAGATTCCTGTGTAGAACCTTTTTCAATGAACTGGTAGATCTAGGATATAACTTGCTTGTAGGGACCTTTAGAATTTCAAAAGCTTTCAGCGTGATTCAGACAGAAGGAGTATTCCAAGTAGAATATTCGGCCTATTAGTTCTTAATTGTATAAAACCCATGTGATTTATTTGACTCAGAACTGGACAACGTGGCAAGGGGCCTCCTTAATTTCAATTCACACACACACACTGGATGAAATACACCATTAATAGGCTCGAATATTCGTCACACTTATTGAGTAACAAATTCAAATTATGTTCGTTTCAAATGCATATAAGAGAGAGTGTGTTCGCACACGCAACACAAACATGTTTACAATATGACTTCAAACAAATTCCGGCAATTTTCTTTTGTGTGTGTATGCGTCTACATTTTGGTGGGGTTTGATTGTGTTTGATGGTTGTTTGTTTTGTGCGTTTGTGTTTGCATGTAAATGGCTTTTAATGCCTTCTGTGGTGTTTTTTTAAATGTTGGCAACAGCTACCAAAAACAGAATGAACAATTCGTTGGCATTAAATCATTTCATTAGCGCTTTGTGTTACGACTCAAACAACACTCACCACTCACTCACACACTCTCATTTTTATTTTACAATTTCTTGTTGTTGTTGTTTTACTGTCCTTTTGTATACTGTTGGTATTGTTGTTGTTGCATGATTTTTACCTTGAATTGAATTTGAATCCCGTGTTATTTGTTTAACTATTTAACGGGTCAAGTTTGAGTGTGTATGTAACACACTACCCTACTATATCAAGGTGTTTGTAAGTACATACTTTTTTTTACAACTGCAAGTGTGTTCGTGTGTGTGTGTTCGCTTAAATTTGATTGGTATTGTTTTTTCTGTGTTTGTATGGGTGCGTGTTTGAATGCATTTATGCTTCAATAATTTATAAAGCAAATCTCCAAACATAACCCTGAACATTTGAAATAAAAATCTCTGCAAAAAAGGTTAAAATTGTAAAAAAGAAGGACAACAACAAAAAGCGAAAAAAATATGTTGAAAATAATTTAAAATACACTAGAAAAATAGTAAAAAAGAATTAAAATAAAAGCTTATAAATTAAAAATTCAATTTCTATAGGATAAAGGGATTTAAGGACAATATTTGGAAAAAGAAAATGTTTTATACACATCGAGGGAGAGAGCAGGAAATAATATAAATATTCCACCACCATTTGGAATTTTAGATACAAATTTATATCAGAACGTACTTGATTCGAAATCGAATGTGGTAATGATTTCAGCATAAAAAATTAAAACCATTATGGATTAAGTTAAGCAGCTAGAAGAAGAATAGAAATCCTTCACTTGAGTCATAATAATAGAAGAATAATCGACTTCAATATTTGTAGCCGCCGTAGTCTAGTGGGTAGTGTGCTGGGTCATTAGACGTAAGGCCACGGTTTAAACCCCAGGTCAAACATCTCCAACAAAACGAAATATGAAAAAAATTTCTTCACAGACTTCCTTCCAGCAGATTTCTGGCAAAAAATCTGTTGTTTTAAGCTATAGGTCTCCGCTACTCATGTATAAAATTAACACACACAGCATAAGTGATATGAGAAGCTAGGTCGTAAAACCTGACTGAATGGTTGTAGTGACCAATTGTGTATGTATATATGTAATCTGATTATTATATAAAATACCATAAAGCTTGATACAGCCATCATTGCTTCAACTTCAGGGATTCCTTTCTATATTGGCTATAATAATATTGCGATCAAGTTTCCTAAGCATATGCCAATTCTATCAGAAAGTTCTTCACCGGTTTTCTGCTTGTCTGGACAACCGAAGCCATTGGTTATGTTGGCTTTGAGGTTTGGCTAAGGTTTGTGGCTTTTTCACATATACTTGCATCTTAAGAAAGCCTCACAAGAAAAACTCTCAACGGGGTTAAAGCCCATGATTTCGGTTAGATAACCACGCCCTGAAATTGTTTGTGCAGAATATCCAATGTTTCGTTTGTGCCCAGATCATCTAATTCTGACAAAACGAACCTAGACCACCGAACTTTAGTTCTGGCTCTTAACAATTATGGCCAGGCCAACGTCGTTCTGAAAGAAATATAAATCGATGGCACCGTTAAATTAAAATCCACACCAAACAGTGAAACAGGATGTATTAGACACTTTCGAATATAATGTGGATTATTATCGTCTCAAATTCGACAATTTTATTGGTTCTCGCAATCATTTATACAGAAATGTACCTTATCGCGGGAGTCCTCTTTCAACACATGGCTTTACATAAAAACTGCAATGAAAATTTTCTCAACAAAATGTGTCGTTCGGAGACGGCTTTAAAATTAACACACACCGTAAGTGGTGTGAGAAGCTAGGTTGCAATCCTGATTTAAGGCTTGTAAAGACCAGTTATGTACGAGTATGTATGTATGGCACAGTACCCTGTGCCTGCATTAGACTGTGATTCGCCTAAATGATGCCTTCAGCATAGTTAAGGTCTTTTGCTTATTTACTAAGGCTTCAGAAACTCTACTTGATATGACCGAAATATCCTGTTTTACGGCTGTTAACAACACGTAAAAAAATAGTGATGACTGAATAAATCTCTGCCTTATGCCTGCTTTAATATCAATTTAATTCTACTTGCTTCAGGTAGGATAATACAACTAGATTCGGTAACCATCCACACTTTATTCAAGTCAGGATAATCAGCATCATATTATTACTGATCTTATGTGCACCTCTGGTTTTCCACATATTGAGCTTGGAAATATAGTGCAGGTGCGGTAATCTTAGGACGCTAAAGTATTATTGCCTAAGTATGGAGTGTAAAATTTGTTCGGGTAGTTGAAAAACAAGCAATATTGATCTCCTAACCATTGTGGAATTTTGAAGTTCTTTTGAAATTCCTAGTAGCGCGCCTCAAGCTAGTTTTTGTCCATGATTTTATAGTTTCAGTGGCACGCTTTATGTCATGTGTTGAGTTTATGAGAATGTGATTACCGTTTTTACTTAGTAATTTAAATGCAAATCATCTTCTTTGCACAGATTTGTGATTATGAGTGTATCAATACTAAACATAGATCGAGTAAGTCGCCGTCAAGGAAGCGCCGTAGTCTGGTAGGTAGTGTGTTGGCTTATTAGACGTGAGATCTGAGTTCAAACTTCAGGTCAGAATCTCGAACAAAATGAAATACGACTTCCTCCCAGCAGATTTGTGGTAAAAACTCTGAGGGTAAATAAAATTGCCATGATAAAGTTTCTCAAAAGAATCTGTCGTTCAAACTGTAGGTCCCGCCACGCATGTATAAAAAATGAACACACACAGCATAAGTGGTATGAGAAGCTAGGTTATAACTCTAACTGAAGGGTTATAAGTATATAAGTATACCAATGTCGTTTTATTCTAAAATTCCTTTTAACACGTTGAATGCCGCGGCAATTTTCAGAAAACTGGCCGAGCAAGCCAACATTGACCTTTTGTTCTTTTTCCAGAAGCCATCTATCGATACTAGCACTAACATAATACGATTTTATTCGTAGCTACACAAAAATGGCAGGTTTAGTGAATACGTGATAACTCGTAGTTGGCACTCTAGAAGGTAACACAATCTACGAGTTGTCGGCAGTCAACGTGTTAAAAATGTGTCAATTCTACAGAAAGTTATTTCAAAAACTATCCATAATGTTATAAAAAATGCTTTAATGCTTGCTACACTTCAACAAATTATTTCGATGACAAATTTTGTAAGATCTTGTGTAGTTTTAACATTAAACAAATTTGCCATAAACTGTAACGTTCAGACGGCATCTCTTTTTCAATTATTTTAACACGGTTAATATGCCTCCCAAGGCCTCAATTTGTGCATATATTTACCCGAACACTAATATAATTTATAAAATTCAGGTTTTTTATGCCACTTATGAAAAGTAAACACATTTTTAGTTGATACACCCGAAGGACTTCATTATCGTTGATGGTTGACATAGAAGAAAAAAAAATATTTAAATTTTTCGGCTAATCAAACTTAAACAAAAGAAAAGAGTGACAAATTCACTACAAACAACATTTTCTGTCGCTGTTGCACTCTCTCTCTCTCTCACTCTGTCTCTCCCTGTCTCTCTCTGGAATATGTAGAGTGTATTTAAAATATATTTAAAGCCTAGATTTCAACAAAAATTTGATGTACAGATCCTTCATTCGCACATACTAATACCCATCCATTGTTAGGCATATGCAATATGCAATATGTGAATATTTACTTTACATGTATTATAAATGTGTGTGTATGTCAGTGTGATATGTGGTCAATTGTCACGTTATTTAATATATGCTGCCCAATAAATGTTGCATAAGATCACATTGTTTGATGATTTTGACAATGATAGGGGCCAGTGGTTATAAGGGCGTTTTGGCAAACCATTTGTAATGAAATGAGCTGAAATGTGCCATGGAACTCATTAATTTCTGTTCTTTTTTTCATCTATTTTTGTGGCCGATTTGTTGGCAGTAATACTAGTACATAGAGAACGAAATAGAAAGAGACAGAGGAAGAGATAATATGAGATAGAGAGAAGAGGGAAAAACCAACAGAAATGGAAATTTATATTTTATAATCCTTCATTTCTATGTGGAATATTATGATGACAGTCGAACAAACACACACACATGCACACATACACACATATACATAAATTTTGTATTTTGACACATTTTATCATACACATTTAAACATTAATTATGCATTCTCATTTCGTATTTAAACACTCACGTATACACACTTATACACTTAAAATTTATACTTATTCAACACACATACATCTATAGAGAATGAGAGAAAGTTGATATAAAATGCAAAATCTCATATAACACACGTTAAACTTGGTAATAAACCAGTAAATCTTTTAATTCGTTTTTATGAGGGAGATTTTTTTATTTTTCAAATGAGCCGAATTTAAAAATTCCTTTCTAGTTGGGTATTGAAATCTCTTCAATTTATTTATTTGTGAACCATGATGAATTTTTTGCGCCTCTTTTGGAACTTAAAACTGATTACTTGTGTTCGTAGTCAAGCACTTTAAATACTACACCACGAAACCCGAGTAGTTTTTCAAGCCAACACCATGAAGAGCGGGTACAAAAAAGTCGTTTATCATGGTAAGATAGGTGTCTCCATTGACCATAATGGTTGCGCCGCCCTCATTTTTTAAAAAATATTGGCCAATGATGCCTCCACTCTACAAGCCGCACCAAACAATCAACCGTAATGGGTGCATTGGACAAATGCGGCAATTTTGCTTATTAATGTACCCACCAAGATGAAAATAAACTTCATCTGAAAAGATGATTTTTTTTGGAAAAATCAACATGATGGGGCAGTTTCTCGTTGGTCTAATAAATTCCAGCGTTGCTCAAGTGTAAATCGATTCATTACGTTCAGTGGATGTGCTATACTTAATTTTGCGACAGAATAGAATGACATAAGTATCGCCAGATTCGAAGTAACCGATTTATTCAAATTTAAACCGATAGATGGTCCACCGTATATATTTCTAAGAAAGCTGATAAAAACCGTCTGAAATGTTTGTAACTAGAGACTTACCAATATAGACTGTCTAGTTAGAAGACGTTTATATGTTATACGTTTTGATATTGCCATGGTACGATTAAAACTACTGATTATGCGATTCTCTTGATTTTTATAATAACCAACCATCTCAACACCTATTTCTTCTCTTTAGGGATTTTAAAACTGCCAGTTTCGCACGGCTGTCATTTTCGAATGTGGAAAGTTTTACGAACAAACAACGCTGGAAATTGGTTTAAACTTACAACAAATGCAGTGAATCAAATGTGGCGACCTCTCGACATGACATATGGCATGATTATTGCCACCACAATTTGTCAATTCTGCAAGGAATTGTAAAAATTATAAAGAAATCTAGAGAGACTGAAAACTTATTTGATCAGATCCATGTACCATCGCAAGCGACGCACTTCTGAAAATATCGTTTCTATAACAGAATGTATGGTGAATCATTCGAATTTTTCATTTCAATTGTGTTCTCTGAAATTGAGCCTGTATAATGGCCCATTATGGAATATTTTCAATTTGAATTTGTATCTCCATTCAGGTAAAGTCCATCTTACCCAACAATTAAGGCTAACGGATCATTCACAATGTCGTAGATATGCTGTTTTAAGTTTTAAAGTAACAGCCTTTCTTCAACACTGAAGTTCATTTCTGACTCCGTGGCTATGCCAGCAAGCAAAATAGTCGTATATGAGTCTCGGAGTAGTCAGAAAAATTTATGAAAAGCACTTGCTCTCTCTGGATTATAGTTTAGTGTTCTTATGATCATTGTTGCAGAATTTTTAAGCAACTGTCCTGATAGAAACTTTGCCATTAATTCAGAGCTTTATGACCATGTGATAACCGATTTTGTAGACAATGGCACAAACCACACAGCACCACCTGCTTGATCTTTATTGAGTGAGATATATATTTATTGAATATGTCTGAGTTTTCTTCTAATAGCGGCACCAATAGCAAAGTATTTTCTTGTGTTCTCGCTATACAAAATATTCGATTTCCCTTATGTAGTCTCTGAATAGTATGCCTTTAAGTTGATTTCGACTTCTTAGTGTTCTAGTCTCTCATACTACCCATTGTACACTTAATGTGGACTGCCAAGGACAAATTTTATAAGATTTTTAATAATTGTCGTTTTATATACATATAGTGTTTGGCAGAATATTGCTCATAAACGGCACAATAGTGAAATATTTTATGGTTTACCTTGCTTCTTATATTAGGCAATTTAAAATTATTTGCTTATCCTAACTCTAGTTTGTAAATTCGTTTCTCTGATTAACAAATTACCTCATCTTTCCCTATCTAAAGTAAATGAGATTATTTCGAATATTTCAAATTTATTTCCTTAAACATATAAATCATATCTAAAGGTTTGCTGGTTTCTATTAAAAACGAAAAAAATCACACACACATACATACAGTCCATCTCATATTTATCACTTTTTGGCCTCAAAATCAGAGAAACTCAACACTGACCATTATTACTGTGACTACAACATTTAGAGAGTTGAGCCAACTCCCATATGATTTAATATGAGTAAATGTGTTTGTGTTTGTCTGTTTGTGTGTGATTTCCTGAACACTCATGTATGTATTGAAGTGCTCTGTTCATGATTTTTCATTAATTTATTCATACAAAATGGTTGCAATGCGTTACAATCAGAGTATAAGGGTGTGGTTGAGTGAAAATGGCAGCAAAAGTCATGTAAACTTTGCTTAAATTTTTTATAAGAATATTTCAACAGCAAAAAACAAAATAAAACAGAATAGAAGAAGGTTTAGTTTGCTAGAAAATATTTTTATAATTAAACTTAAACTGGTTGGCCTTAAGGGCAAAGAAATTGGGGGCAGTTAAGGTTGTGAAACTGAAAAAAATTAAAGTTTTAGCAAAAGTTTTAAGTTTTCTTTCCAAATAGTTGAAAACAAATTTGAGAGTTTAAATTTGTTTCAAATTATGCACGACAATACAATACATTTGTTTATAACTTTTTAATACAATCTTTCCTGAAATAATTTGATTGAAAATTTTCTAATAAAGGACACAAAAATACTTTAATTTCCTTTAAATATTCTGTCCAGAAAGCTTCTTACTTCTCCATAGAAAATACAATCAACAAGGGCTATTTTAATAAGGTCTTGTAAAAGATTGGAACTCAATCAGCATCAGAATTACACCCTATAGAGCAACGGAATGTAAATGTATTCCACAGAGGATATTGTTACGAAAATGAAAAATCCAGATACTGGTGTTTTGCTTTTACATCGCTTAACATTAAAATTATAAACAAAAGTTACAAAAACAAAACAATGCAGTAAACAAACTTGTTTACAAATTATCGCACTACTTAAAATAACAACAAACACCAGCATTAAAAAAATGGTAAACAAGTAAACAAAAATCCACAAGGAACACTACAAGAATAAATGTAAACAAAATACACAAACAACAACAACGAACGATGTTTATAAAGATATTATAAAGATTTATAAAGATTTCGAGAAGGCGAAGTCACGAACATTCGCCTTCAAGAACATTCATCAGACTGTTTATCCTGCCATATAAAAGGCAAGGCACAGCAGGCGAGTGAGTTAGTGAAGTTCAGTCAGTCTTGTGTGAAGACGCGCTGCCGTTGAAGAGAGTAATCGTGCTTTTTATTGTCGGTCGGTTTTTAATTATCTAGAATTGTTATTGTTTATGCGAAGGGTATAAACAGAGGAATAACAAAGAAAAGCAATTGTTGTTGTTTACATAAAGTTGTGAACAGTGACACATAGAATTGTGCGAATAATGAAGAATTTTAATTACAACTAAACACAAATTTATTTTTATTTTATTTGCAATTTACAAGCTCCATTTTAAACGTTTTTAAAAGGCAAAAACGTAACAATATTATATCCAAGTAGATGGAACACATATAATCCTAGAACCGGCTACAGTGGTTCAAAACATGTCAATTATTAAAAATCCTCCTGCGTGAGAAATATGTATGTTTTCTCGCCTATGACGTCCATTTTATGGTGGTGTAGACACTTCAATAACAAAAAAGTTGCTGAATTCGGTTTCAAGAGCCAATGCATCTTGAAGTATGAACAGTTTTGTGCGGCTTGTGGGATGGCGGTGTGATTGTAGAGTACTTATTCTAGAACGATGAGAGGGACAACAGCACAGTAAATAGTTCATGTAGTTGCAACGCTGTTACATGTCACGAGACACGTGATGTTGTGATTCAATTGAGAGGCGAGCTTGGTGAGTAATTAATCTTATCTTTTGGAGCGGTGTATTAGACATCAAGATCATATGAGCTTACTAAAGTCTTTTGCGTGTGGATACGTAAGGCGCTCTTGTATAGCCACAATTCCAGCGCTGGAAGACAACATTACAGCTGCCAATGGTAAGTTACCACGACTAGTCTTGGTTTATTTGCCAGCTCCTCTGTTTTACTAAGAAAATGAAAAATTTTGTGCCAACAAAGTATTTATCAAGGAGTCTACACCGACCGTAATGGAATTGCTTGAGCAGACCTGACACCATTATGTTATATCATCATGAAATCTTTCGGCTGCATAATACACGTCCAATTACAGTAATTTGGTTTGATCAATGGAGAATGCTTTAAATGGAATACACTTTACTTCAGTACACAGAAACTGTAATTGGTTTGATTCGTGTAGTTTTTTTTTATTTGCTATACGAAATGCCTTCATTTTACGACTTAGGTTCTCAAACCACTTATGTTGTGTGTGTTAATTTTATCCATAAGTGGAGGGACCTACAGTTTAAAGTCGACTCCGAACGACAGATTTCTTTTGGTAATTTTTATTTACTCTCAGATTTTGCCAGAAATCTCAGCAGAAGAAATATTTTTTCATATTTCATTTTGTTGGAGATGTCTGATCTGGGGTTTGAACCGAGGCCTTACGTCTAATAAGCCAACACACTACCTAGCATACCGTGCGACAACTTCACACGGTATATATTCCATGGAAATGTTGAAAACCTAAATAAAAATGGAAAATAAACAAGAAAATCTTTATGTTTAGAAACCCTTAATGTTCAATTTTTCCATTTCCTCTTCCACAATGCCGTTCAAGTAATAACGATTTGAGTTCTTGAAATATTTGAAATTTAATTAAATGTTACCCGCATACATCAAGCGTAACTAATCGCACAAAATTGCCAAAAATTTAAATTGAAATACAAACAATACAATTCCACACAAATGCATACAAAGCATTTCTAATACACTCTCATGTATACACACGCGTATGCTTATAAACACTTGGCACAAAATAGAAGAAACAAACATAAACGCTGAATGAAAAAAGAGTGTAAAATCTCATTATTAAGCAATTGCCTTTAATGCAAACACTCATACACTCAATCTACATACAGTTTCTTTTACTCAATGCCTCTCTAGCTCTATCTCTCTGTATTACTTACATATACAACTACACTTGCTAACAAAGGCATCAGTACACCAGCAATCATTTGAAGCGAATTGCTTCTTTTCAAGCAATAAAGAGCAATACCTTGTGATAGGAATGAATGAAAGTGTGTGTAACTGTATTGTACTGTTATTCTTAAAATACACCTTTTGTAAGCTCATATTCTACAATAAATGCAAATGTATGAGTGTGTGCGTGTGGGTGTCTTCAGTATGGCATGGTTTTTAAGTGTGTATTTATTAAGCACCCACACACACTGAGCTGTAATTCTCTGTGTATACATGTAATAATATTGAAGTGGTAATGCATGCATGAGACACTGACTGAGACTCACAATACATTTGTATGTACTTGGGGACATACATACATACATAGAGTTGTACTTATGCTGTACAAATTTCCCCTCAGATCTTAAGTAACGTTTGTTCTCTCGATTAATGTTGGCGGTTACTTCTTATCAGACACTTTATTATCTACAGACTTCTATCTATTAAGAACAAACGTCATTCAGCAGTATGTACTTGAAGGATCAATGATTGATCAGTTTTTTTGTGTTTGTTTGATTGACAAGAAAAAAAAGCGGAAGAAAATAAAATAAAATCTAAGAATGGGAGACTGACAGAAGCAACTATTGTTTTCGTTTTTACCATTTTCTCCATTAAAAGGAGGTGATGTATAGGGTGGATCATCTATCGGTTAAAATTTAAACCATCGGTTATTTCGCATCTGGCAATACCTTTGTCATTCTATTTTCTCATAAAATTCAATGTATTATCTCCAATGAACGTAAAGAATCAATTTACACTTAAGCAACGTTGGAATTTTTTGGGCCAACGAGAAACTGTACAATGACTGAAAAAAAACACCTTTTCGGATGAAGCTGATTTTCATCTTGTTGGGTGCGTTAATAAGCAAAATTGCCGTATTTGGGGCTCAGAAAACCCACACGTGGTATTACAGAAGCCAATGCACCCATTGCGAGACTGTTTGGTACGCCTTGAGGAGCGGAGACATCATTAGTCCATATTTCTTTGAGAATGAAGATGTCGGAAGCATTACGTTTAGTGGAGACCCTTATCTCACCATGATAACTGATTTTTTTGTACCCGCTCTTCATGGTATTGATGTGAACGATGTTTGGTGTCAACAGGATACTGCAACATGCCACTTGCCACATGCCACAATCGATTTATTGAATCAAACGTTTGATGGCCGTTTAATTAGCCGACATGGTGATGTCAATTGGCCGTCATGAAGCTGCGATTTGATACCGTTGGACTATTTTCTGTGGAGCGTCCTTAAAGAAAAGTGTTATGCCGACAAACCAGAGACAATTGAGAGTTTTATTGTCAACATTCGTGAAATTCGAAAAATCGAATGAGGTACTGTACTGGCTAGCCGCGGAAGCCATACGTATGAAATAATATTCCATTTCTAACCGGAACAATTGTACTTCACTACTTCATACCGTATATGGTGTGTATGTTAATTTTTTCCTTAATGGCGGGACCTACAGTTTAAAGTCGAAACAGACTGCTTAACTCTTCTGTGTATCGCTGCTTAATTTTGCTTCAGTTTTCTATAATTTTCTAGAATTAAATTAATTTGTTAAAAAAAAATAGAAAAAAGTAGTTCGATTAAGGCCAACTCGTTTGTTATTTGTTTTAACTTTCCATTTCTAATTGAAACTTTTCTTAATTTCTTCGTCTTCCGCTTACAGAGCGCACCCTTATTTAGAATTTATTTCTTTGAACTTGTATTTGGTTTTCTCTCTTTACTTTTTTTTTATCGGCATTTAAATATTTATTTTCCATTTTAATCATCATCAATACTTATTTCATTTTAACTAGAGAAAGAAAAGTACAACAAAAAAATGATAAAAGGAGAGAGGGTAGAGAGAGAGATACAGAGAGAGAGATACAATAACTCAATAAAATTAAATATTTGCTGTTGCTGTATTCAATTATTTCTTCTTTATTGCCAAACTTTGTAAACCAAATGGGTTATTATACTTAAAGAAAAAAGATGTAGAAAGAGAAAGCAAGAAAGAGAGGCAAATACAATATTTAACAATTTAAACACATTGAGTATACTAGCATGCCTGCGTGCTTAGAGGACTATAAGTATGTGTGAGAAAGTGTTTCTTTAAGTATTCAATTGTTTTCTGAGTGTGTTTGCCTGCGTTGTAGCTGTGTCTGTACACATCTTGCTTCTTTGTTTGTAGTTGTTTTCTCTCTCTCTCTCTCCCTTTTATTTTCAATTTTATTTTCTATACTTGGCAGATAACTTTTTAATTTTATTTAATTAACGTAAATGTTAAAACATAATTAAAGAAACTCCTTTTTAAAATACAAAATATCCGCCGTCTTTCTCTTTCTCTCTCTCTCTCTCTTTCTCTCTCTCTTTCTCTCTCTTTCTCTCTCTCTCTCTCTTATACGCACGTACAGTCTACCACAAAAGATTAATGTACGCTGAACTCTAAGGATACTTTGCTGCAGACAATCTCACAATGAAAAACAAAAGAGAGAGCGAGAGACAGAGAGAGGGAGTACATCTAGACAAAGTTACAATATCAGCAATTTGAAAAACTGTTGCAAAACTTTTCGTTTATACGTTCAAATTCACAAAGGGTTTGGGAATAACCGGAATGAAAATAAACAGGGTAAACGAAAACCGAGTGTTAAAACAGAATGTCAGACGGATTTGCTTATGAAAGACTGGTTATAGAAATTGTTTTAAAATTTAAACAAAGAAATAATAATTCATACATACATAATTGGTCATTACATTCCTACATTCAGGATTACGACCTAGCTTCTCACACCACTTATGTGTAATTTCATTAAAAAGTGGCGGTACCTACAGTTTAAAATCGAATCCATACGACAGATTTTTTTGAAAGACTTTCCATGGCAATATTTTTATTTTCTCCCAGAGTTTTTGCCAGCAATCTGCTGAGGGGAAGTCGCCTAAATAAATATATTTTCTTCATATCTCGTTTAATTCGAGATGTTTGAGCCGGGAGTTGAAGCACCGGCCTTATAAGTCAACACACTACCTATTAGATTTCACGATTTTCATTCCTGCTTTAATCTGAAGATCTGATGCTAATGATTTTCTAATCAGAGCTTATCAGTTAACAGCGGTTTAGCGGGAGCATCGCTTTAAATGATATTATGTACAACAGGTTATGATTTCGGCGCAGCTGCCACTGCCTTTTATCCTAGCCTATGCATGCAAAAGAGATCTATAAATATTCCTTGATAGATCGGTCAGAATTGTGGTGCATCAATGCACCTTGACTTGTCTTTTTGAGGCCCTTAATATGCTGATGAACCAAAGGACATGTTTATCCTTGCGATAGCGACTTATAGTACAGAGGACTAGTAGTATAGAGGTTCAGAGTATTTGCTCATGGTTAGATTCCTAGGTTACTTTTGGATGAATTACGAATTCCTTGTAATTTATACACTCGATCTCAATATCAATAGTTGATTTTGATAGTCACTTCTCGGTAAGAAACCTTTCATGGGCTGTCGATTTCGAATGACAAACTTCATGAGAAGCTTTTCATGGCAATTTTATTAACTCTCGGAGTTTCTACCAAAAGACTGCTGAGAGAATGTCGCAAAAAAAAAATATTTTTCGTATGTCGCTTTGTTGAGATGTTTGAGATGTTTAGATTGGGGTTTGAACCACGCCCTCACGTTTAATAAGTCAACACACTATCTACTGAAATACAGAATTCAAGCATTATGATTCGTGCGAACTGTGTGGTGGATCTAGTCCATTCTCTGTCGAAAACATTGCGTTCGTCTACTGCATTCCCTCTAAGTAGACGCCACTCAGACGAATATGTGCGCTACAACTAACTCCTCTTCATTCCTATCTTCTTATAGTAATTAAGTGCGGTTGTTCTTCTGCGTGAACAGCTTTGTGTGATCTTCTGTGTCCTCGGATCTTGAACGACTACCTTTCGGATGGAAAGAAAGTGCTGCAGAATAACGAACACGCCTTGTTTGGATTCCTGGGCATCCTAATGTCTATCGGAACGATCGGGCGCTTGGCTCCTACGCCAAAGTTTCGTCTCCGTTAGTGTCTATTAAAAAGCGATCATCGAATAATTTTTCTTAAAGGCACAGGTATAAAGGGCAAGCGTCTTCTGTAGGACTACTAGGTCGCTCAAAAACCATAATTAAAGAGGTGTAACTAGATGCAAGCGTTGGCACGACGCTTACTAATGAGTGATAATGTCGGTCGGTTGGTAAAACCGTATGATGATCATTGTCGTTACTATGGTGTTGCAGAGAAGTGGAGTTGGCAATATGTAATGGGTATTTGATGCGGGGATCTGCGGAAGTCGGCGAAGAGGACGACCTTGTATCCGTTGGAAGGACCAAATCAAGGAAGCCCTGTCATCGATTGGTGTGACCAACTTCCGTTGGCGTCTGGAAGGATGTGTTGCGGCAGGCCGAAATCCGTTAATCGGGTTGTTATGGCCAATTAAGTAAGTAAGTAAGAATATCCCCGAATGTTATCCTCAAATACCTCAATTTGGCGACTTGACATATTTCACACAGTGTTTCTCACTCTACTTGACGCTGTATACGTGAATAAAAGTTTAAGAAAAACCACTTCAATTTTGCCCCACCCTATTAAAACAACTTGTTACATACATAAATTGCATTTTGTTGTTGTTGCTATTGCTGTTATTTTCTTTAGCCAACTTGGCGTAAAACTGAAATACATTTCAGTGCAATGGTTTCAATAACACAATGAAAGTCTTCTCTACTAAACTAAATATCCAGTAACCACAAAATTTATGTTTTCAGGGTTGGGATCATTAATTGAATTTGATTAGTTTGTTTAATTTTATAGCAAATGAAACAAGGCAACTAGTTAAAGTCAATGTTTTATAACTGTTTTCTTAAAAACAAGAAGTTACGACCTCTTTTTATGACTTCTTTCAAATAAAATAATAAACAATTTAATAGAGGGCGAGTGAAAGCTAATCAGTTGAAAAATATTTTGAAAGAAAAACTATAAAAAGCGAGCATTTTTCTTATTTTCTTAAATTATAATATAGGGAATATAGCGTGTGTATGCCCAAATATTCGGAGAAATACTTTTCGGTACTGTGTAGCCTGATATTTTCAACGATAATACGATTAATTCAGCCTTAAAACATTTTCTATGTCGTTGCCTATTAAAGGACTCACGATAAGAAACTTTTTAAAACGAGTTTTGTTAGCATAGTAAAGTGTGGGCATGCCAGAATTCTGAGGATTATTCAATTGCTTATAAGGAGGGCCTTGAGTTTGGGTTATAAGAACTATATATGGTAAAGGTATGTGATTTCGAGAAGCTATCATTGGTGGTAATTTAAAATAAAGTGCAATGGCGTATTGTAAGTACGAGTAGTACTGGATGTCCGTGCTATCCCTAAAAGTGTGTAGAAATGTGCGGAAGTCTACTTTGGGAATGGTGCGAAGCTGTCCTTTAGGTCATCTAAGATATACAGAAGATTTCTGGAAAAAATTACGGAAGTAAAATAAAATTGCCAAGAAAAGTTTCTCAAAAAGCTGTTGTTCGGAGGCCACATTAAGCTGTTGGTTCTGCCACTCATGAATAGAATTAATGCCTGAAGGGTTATAATGACTAGTTATGTATGTATGATAAACACAGTACCTTTTAGGCAAATATGACCGTGATTACTAAGGCAGCATAGCTGGTTTGCGGGCGAATTATACTAAACAATGTACCACATTGCCTGCCTTCAAAGCATTGACGGGACATTATGCCAGTTTAAGGCTGATTTCAGTCTGCAGGGAAGCTCAGGTCCAGTACCTGATTCAGTGCCGGGTTTCAGAATATTTTGACATGGAAGGCAATAAGATTTCAGAAGAGCTGTTAAGAGATAGAGCAACGCAATGTACACATCTGGTATACAAACCATTTAGGCCTCCCTATGGTATAGATTCTAGCGTTCTTCAATGCAATAAGTGCTTCATTTGATTAGAAAGTCTATTACGATCTTAAACAAATTTTTAACAAGGTTTTGAAAACAAGGCTTCTTCACTAAGGCCCTGCTAACGGAACATAGGAGTCCGTTAGTGCTTTGGGATTTGTGAAAATGTTAACGTGTTCTTCGTCTCTGCACTAGCGTGTAGAGACGTTTCTTCACAAACCTTGTGGAGTTTTGGGTCTGATGCCATAGTCTAGTGAATAGTAAGTTGTCTTATTAGGCATGAGCTTGTAATATCCAAAAAAAAAAAATTCTTCGACGACTTATTCATAGCAGCTTTCTGAGAGTAAATAAAATTGCCTTGAAAAATCTCTCAAAAATCCTTCGTTCGCAGTCGACTTTAAACTGTAAAATTAGCGCACACATAAAATTAACACACATATAATGGGTTGTGTAGGAAGCTAGGTCGTAATCATGGCTAAACAGTTGTAGTAACAGGTGTTGAACCTGATTGGGGAATCTATTATGAGCATAATAATTTTTTTCAACTTGGCTTTTCGCTCTTAGCAAAAGATCAGATTGCGGGACATAGACGTTCCTTCTATTTTCCATGTTTGGTGAAAATGTTCTTTGTTTCTGTCCTGCCTTCTAAAGGCATCTTATACTTGTGGGTTTTTGATCAGGAGACTTTTATCTCTGACATTAGTTGATAATACGTCTCTGTATTATTTCTTCTTTTTTATGTTCTCTTTTGTAAATATGTACTAAATATTCTTCAGTCGCAGAAAGAAATACGATCACTTTTTTTTAGCAAGTTCTAGAACCATATTTCCAGAATTTCAAAACTGCAGTACTCAAGTATTAGAAGACCATTTCAATGCATCACAACATCTTTAATTTGTCCTCTGCAAAGCATTAAAATATTATAATTAGTTTACATAATGCAAATAATACTGGGTACATCTTTAATATTTTTATGAACTCTAATCTCATGCCTAATAAAACTGATACAAGCCCATTAAATTTAGTTCGCAAAGAAATTAAAAGCATTTCTAATGAGCAGCATAAAAACCAACCACAATTATATTTAAATTTATGAACTTTATTGTTGTTTTTTATCACTCCGTATTTCATTTTAAATGTTTTATTGTCTTGGATTGCTCTACAATTGCCAGCACTCTCTAAACGCTTGTAAAGCATAGTTTTGCACCCTGGCGATAAAAGAAACGTTCGGCAACAAGCCTGGCAAAATTCCACCACTACTGCTGCATGTGTTTTTAATCACATTATTTGAATTGCTTGAGTAAAAAACAAGAAAAAAATTCTTTTAAATGGTTTTTATAGCCTACATTAAGGCCAAAAGTTTTGTAGTAAGTGGTCTACCAAAAACTTCTATGAATTCATATGCTGGACTGGGAATGTGTGACAAATTGCTGAAGGAAGGCTGTATCAATAGAAAAAAAGAAGAGAAAAAACTAATGCATGTATGAAGGGAATTTATGTAGACACTCTCTTATGGTTACATGTATTAAAAGTAACGAAAGGAAATATTAACATACACTTAGGGAAACTATTTTGCACACAAATATGCGGAGATTTATGATACGATATATGGAAAGTATAGAGTGGCCAGATGTTTTTAAGGATCAAATCAAAATATTAATAAAAGAGAAAAGAGAAACAAACAGGTTCTAGAATAAGCTTCAGCCTGATGGATGAATACAGTATATTCCAAGGCGTTGTTTTTACAATTTTGACAGTTGTGAACTAGATAAGGTGTTATCGTATATGCGAGTACGACATTTTGTTCCTTATCGATAGCCAAATTGGCCTAAAGGCTTTGAAAGATGTTTACCAGACCTTCAGCCTGCTAAATAGATGTCACATGAATGCTCTAAGTACTCTTGCCTGGGTTCCCACGTCTAATAAGCCAACACCCTACCTAGTAGGCTATGGAGACTTCAAGTTTTGTGAAGTATAGTTCGAAATATTCCACTAGCCTGGTCACCTGCTCTTTAAAAATTTAAAAAATTGTGTGCCTTTAAAAAGAAATTGTGGTAAAACACTTATAAAAACCCTGAAAGTAGGCAATAAATTAAAAGACACAAGCCTGATAATATAAATCATTAAATTAATTTAATATGAATGGCAAGACCTAAACTAGACACCTAGGCCTCGTTTAACAACAACAAAAAAGATATAGTTTTTTATGTCTGCCTCATATAATTCTCACAGCAGCCGTATTGTGTGTGTAAATTTTATACACGAGCGATAAAACTTACTTTGAACGCCAGTTTTGGGAAGAAATTTAATGACAATTAGTTTCTCTCACAGGTTTTGCCAGAGCTAGGTATTTTTCTTATTTTAATTTTTTTAAATGGTCAAACTGAGTTGATAAAAAGATTGCATATTTCTAGGCATAAGTGTAATGTATTAAAACTTGTAAATTTATTTTATTTTTTTCAAACAAACTTTCTTTTATTTTTTAAAAAAAATGTTACATCCTCCTTCTCCTCATCTTGTTTTTTTTTAAATGAGTACATAAACTATGGACTTTAATAAAAAATTCATAAAAATTATAATAAATTCTAAAGTTAAAGATAATATTGGTAACATGTGTTACATATAAATATATGTAGCATATGTAAAGGGTGAGATTACATGTGTGCCTAAAAGTAGGCTTGTAAATTTTCATGTAATTTAAACAATATAAAGTAGACTAATAAACTTGTATAATTTAGTTGTTTTAAAATTTAATATGCACTACGTGCATGAGATATTTACAAGAGAAAATTTTAATTAATTCTTGCATGAACACAAAAGTGGTCAGCATACAATTTTAATTGGAAATATAAAATGGATTTGAAGCAAAGGAAAAAACTGTAGAGTTACAGCACTGCTAAGTATGATTATAATCCATGCAAGATTGTTTAAGGTAAAGAGCGATATCCAACTGCAAAGTAAAGGTTCTACTAAGTATTTCAGAAAAAGGTCTGACACGACATAATGATAAGCACACCAAAAAATGGTGTGGATGTAAATCAGGAATTCTGCACTGGATGTATTCAGGAAGCTCTGTTCGATTTAAGTCCATTACAAATGGTAGTGAAGACAAAACACTCCGTTGAATGGTGGACGATACGTGTAACAAGAGATCTATTAGACGATTTCGTGGCCTGATTAATGCACGGGCTGATAGATTCCTCTTTTAGTCTTGCCTGGTCAGAACTTGTAGACTCTATGATTTTGGAAAATACTCTACTATCTTGTGGGTTAAAAATGGATCTTGCCACAGAAGTGAAATATTCCAAGCCCATGGGAGTATCTCCCCAGCTGATGTCCTTGTCATCGAAATATATGCTCTATTCAACTTGCATTGGAGATCAAAAGGACGGGACTTAGTAATACTATCATTCGAGCCACCGGCTATTGCGAGTGGCGCAGATTTAGTTGTGTAAGAAAAAGTTGGGTTACACTATACTGGATCCCTGAACACATGAGAATTCGTTGTAGGCAGATGTATTTGCCAGGAGGCGAGCTTCCACGCCGATGATTAGGCCAGAACTTTTCTATGGAGTGGGATAAATGTTTGGAGAGGTAATAGAATAAGAGATAAAGAAAGGCAGAGACTCTTCTGAAACCAAATCAAAATTTCTGTTGTGATATTACTATAGGGGGAGTTCTGAGTCATGCATCAGATTATCCAGGAATTACCTTAGTTTAGTAACTGGTCGTATGACTTGCACCTGTAGATTTAAAATACACTTGTTCCGTATGGGGATCGTAGATTTTGTGGTGATGAGAATGAATCATCGGAAAACTCTTTTGAAACATAAGCAACATTAAAGCATGTCAGGATAAAACACTTGAGTACATATAAGATACTGCTCAAGTACTCATCCTTGTTGATTTCTGCAGTTTGTAAGGATAATAGGTTTGGAGAAGACATTTTAGGGATACCCTATATATATACAAAGTTTTTACGCATTATCACCAAAAATTGGTTGATATTAACCAACAAAGTACCCTTCTGACCTTTTTGTAATCCAGATATTATCGTGTTCATAAACTGCGTTTTACATGTTGATTTAAAAAATTTTTCTTCATGTCATTTGCTTTGGTGGCGACATCTGATGGATTGCTTAAATGGGATTGAGGCCCCTTCTTTAATGCTATCATAATCTTGTGGACTTTTGATCTTTGTAGATCGCTCAGAAAATACTGACTAGACATATTGACTAGAATATGTTTATTCCTTTCGGATGGATACGTACGTATGTTGGTTGGAGTGGTAGCTTTGATTTTTTGATATTTGAGCTCACAAAGCTGCGCATTGTGACGCAACATTTAAGAGCAGTCCCTGTGCTGACCAAATTACATCAATTTCATCATATGTATCTTTAAAAACTGAGAAGGCAGACAGTAGTCTGGATTTCTGACAATATACTCTCAGTATAGGAGCGATTTGAAGTCGCCGTAGTCCAGTAGCAACAGATTTCTGGCAAAAACACTTTGAGTAAAATAAAAAATTGCTATGAAAAGCTTCTCAAAAAATCTGATGTTCGGAATCAAATTTAAAGTGTAGGTTCTGCCACTCATGTATAAAATTAACACACGCAACATAAGTGGTGTGAGAAGCTATGTCGTAACCCTGACTGAAGGGTTGTAATGAGAAATTATGTTATGTATGTAATCCTAGATTTAAGACCAATTAAGTACTAAGCGGTTTTTCTTTCTAAATGTTCAAATATGTTCTGTTTGAGCGGTATTCCAACAGATACTTTTACTTATTTACTTGCTTAAAATATTTTTTTTCAAACAGTTTTTAAAAATCCTTTTATTAAATAGAAAAAAAAAACCATCGTAATCATAGATTATGGTATGAGTAAAAATTATGCCGCTAATAAAACTAATTTGTTTACGTTTGTAAAATCTGCTTTAATTTTGTATAGAAATTCCAAACATGTTCTCTCTTACCGTAATTCTGTAATGATTTTATTTGCAGTCATGAACATTTGCCAAACCCCATCCACTCAAACAACCCTTTTTTCTTAAACAGTTTTAGGAAAACAAATCGTCAAACTAGCATTGTCTGTATATCAGGTTGTATCTCCTTTATGAAATGGTCAATATTTTATGCTTGTAAAAGTAAATTTTTATTACGATTAGAACATAAAATGTAAATTTTATTTGCAATACTTCTGTACACTCAATGTTGTCTAATGTTCTACCAAAAAAAGAGTAGCAGAGAGAGAGAGAGAGAGAGAGAGACACAGAGAGAGAGAGAGAGAGAGAGAGAGTGAGAAAGTAGCTTTCCACAAAAAACCTTAAGAATTTGCAAATAAAGTTAGTGGAGGTAGTGTAAGTGAAAAAAGAAAAAAATGAAGAAAACAACAACAACAACAACAACATAAAATGTAAATAGTGACAGATAAAATACAACAAAAAATAATCCTTTTTTCATCTGTTTTTCTCTCCAGCCTCTGTACTAAACTCTTGTTAGTCACGTTTTCTGTATGTGAGTGAAGGTTTCTTCCTTTTTTTGTTGTACTTTCTGAGGTTTTCTTCGAGTCCTTAAGGACTTAAGGTAGAGCAACCAGAAGTTGCCAAGTTGCCTTAATAAAAATGTTACGCAAATGGCATTTCCTATTGCCGTTGTCTGTCGTTTGCAATTTTCGTTATTGTATTTTATTCCGTTATTTGTCGTGGTTGTTGTTATTGTTATTGTCTTCTTTCTCTATTAATTTTTTTCTTCTAAACAAAATTAGCTTCAAGTTATTTACTGTTGATTTGGAAGAGTCAAAGCAAAAACAAATAATTGGCTTGGGGTAGGTATAGACGTTTAGTTTATTTACTTTCAGAGTTTTTGCAAGAAATCTGTTGGGAGGAAGTCGCCGAAGAAATATTTTTCATTTTTTGATGTGTTCAAGATGTCTGACCTGGGGTTTGAACTGCCGGCTCTCATCGAATAAGCCTACACACTACTTAGTAGACTTCGGCGATTCGCACATAATTACTGACACTAATGATTACCAAAAACCCAAGTAATGGCAAATTTTTTGTGCGCACTCCTTACATAACATGCATACATAATTGGTTATTACAATCCTTTAGTCAGGATTACAACCTAGCTCTCATATCCCTGATGTTGTGTGCGTTAATTTTATACATGAGTGGCGGGACTTGCAGTTTCAAGTCGACTTCGAACGACAGATTTTTGAGAAACTTTTGATGTCTGGCCTGGCACTCGAACCCTGGCTTTACGTATAATAAGCCAACACGCTACCTACTAGACTATGGCGACTACAAAGCAAAAACCTAAGTAATGGCAATTATTTTCGTGGCCAAATTTTTCTCTGCGCACTCCTTACGTAACATATGTACATGCATAATTGGTCATTACAACCCTTTAGTTAGGATTACGATCTAGCTTCTCACACCCCTGATGTTGTGTGTGTTAATTTTATACATGAGTGGCGGGACTTGCAGTTTCAAGTCCACTCCGAACGACAGATTTTTTTGAGAAACTTTTCATGGCAATATTATTTACTCAGAGTTTTTGCCAGAAATCTGCTGAGAGGAAGTCGCCGATAGAAATATTTTTTCTTATTTTCGTTTTGATGTCTGTCTCACGTCTAATAAGCCAACACACTACCTACTAGACCATGACGACCCCTTAGTTTAAAATATTATCCCCCAATCTGCCTCTTCTACGACCTCATCACTAGTTGGATCAGGGGGAAAGAGCAGATGCGTTGAGGGGGTGGATCGAGATGCTATGTGTCCATGTGTCTATGGCCTGCTATAGACAGTGATAGAACAGATTTGCTACTGGGCTCGCATAAGGCCAGTCAGAGGTTAATTATTGTCTTCATTGCAAATCACTGCGGGATCTGAAACAGATGCCAGCCGGACTATTGCAGGGTATGTTGCAATGAGGAGAAGTTGCAAACTATTGAACACCTCCTCTGCAGCTGTCCAGTCCTTAGTAGGTTGAGCTTGAGGATCCTGTGTAAGGGAAGTTTGGACTTTTTGTCGAGAGCCGATATTAGGGCTCTTTATAGAATCATAAATATGTTGAGCTGTTTGAGAAGTCCCCGGGCATCAGGGTAATAGTAGCGCCCACTTGTGTGTTCGTGGTCCATCATTTTTCCTTTATCTCTTATATCCTCGCTTTCCATCCTCTTCTCCTTTTTTTTCCAATTTCCCTATTTCCTTCACTATCCTCTCTTTTTTTGCTCTAGGACTCCTTGTCGAGAGCCGATAATAGGGCTCTTTATAGAATCATAAATAGGTTGAGCTGCTTGAAAAGTCCTAGGTCATCAAAGTTGTAGTAGTGCCCACTTGTGTGTTTGTGGTCTATAATTTTTCCTCCATCTATTATGTCTTCCCTTTCTGTCCTCTTCTCCTGTTCCAACTTCCCTATCTGTTTACTATCCTTTCTCTCTCTCTGCTCTAGGACTCTTTGTCGATAGAAGACATTAGGACTCTACATAGATTCACAAAATAGGTTGAGCTGGTTGAGAAGTGCTAGGGCATTAAGGTTGTAGTCACGCCCGCTTGTGATTGCGGTCCATCCTTTATCCACCGACTGTTATATTCTTCCTTTCCTAACTCTTCTACTTTTCCAATTTTCCTATTTTCTTCACTATCCTCTCTTTCTCTCTCCTCTAGGATGTATTTACAATGGATCGTTTTGACTTCTGTGTCAAACCTAACCTAACATATTGTTACGAAAATGAAGACAGTGTAGTATTGTTTAACATTAAAAACGATGAACAAAAGCTACACTAACACATATGTATATCGAACTTGTTATAAGTAAACCAACAACAACATCAGTATGAGAAAAGAAGATAGAGAACTAAACGAAAGCAACAACAAACAACGTAAGCAAACTATACAAACAACAGTACAGTCGCAATAGAATTCTCACGCATTTTATCTGTTTGTCGATGAATTTTTCCGCTTGCCAGTGTGCCACTACTTCAGTTTCTTCATACATCATATCCTTTCAAGACGAAAGCCAGTCTGCGAGTATTTCCGCTTAATTTATTAATTTTATTCAAATATTTTCTTGTTGTTATTGCCAGCATTGCTCTGTTATTTTATAATATTTCTTCTCCGTTTTTTTTGTTATTTCTACTGTTATTTGTTATTTTTTCCAAAAAACTAATTTGAATTTCAATTGTCGTTAAGCGCAGTTCGATGGTTAATATTAACCCCCCCTTAAAATAAAATGTCCACGGCAGGGATTTTGCAAAAATGCCAAACTAAGACCAGAACAAAGAACAAGAAAAAAATCAAATCTGCATTGCAAAATAACGTTCGTCTTCAATGAATAATTCGAGTGTTTTTTTTGCGGTTAAAAAAAGCAATGAAAATATGCAAATAAATGCTTTCATTTGTGGTAAAAATTTCTTAAGAAAATGAAAGAAAGAAAATTTATTTTTTCTTTTATTCTCTATGAAGTGAGCTTATTGGTCTGCCAATCGAAGTAAAATTTTGACATTGACTGTTAAAATCTTATAAAATGCCATCAGTTTTATTGACAATTAAACGATTTCATAAATATGTTAGTGAAGGTATAAACAAATTTGTTCTTTTGTTATATTTAACAATAAATTAATTTATTTTTAAAATTCTTAATTTGAAGCTGTTTTTGGAAGGCAAGCATTTTTAAGCGAATATTTTTATTCCCTTGAGTTGTTTTCTTCACAGGTAGAGAGTGGCTTTCACTTGCTTTAAGTTCTGTAAAATGTAAGTAAAGATCATTTGTTTTTCTCTGTAATTTGCGAACCGCATTACCTATTTCATCACTACCAATGAAACATTGACCAGTAAAACTAACTTTAAACTAAGATTCCGGGACTAGACTGTGGATGACATTACAAGGATACTTGGCTTAAGTGAGAGTGAGTGCCTGATATTTTATACAAAGACCAATTGGCGTTAACTGATTTTTATTTCAAGCAGCTTTAAAAAACTTGTTACGAATAGCGTTTTCCTGTTGGAGCATTTTATTTTCTTCGCGACATAATAAAAGCTTTCTGTAGTTTATTAAAAGGATAACGATCCGTCACAACTCTTTTAAAAAGAAACTCGCTACAATCAATCATAGTCAGAAACATAAATGGGTGTTAGAAATAAAGCTTAAAACTGGCCTTAAAAACGAGGACTCTTGCTTTCATAAGATTATCGTGTCTATGTTTTCTGAGATCCCAAAAACTACCTTCAAACCTATAAAATTTGTGGTTAATTTACATATACACCTAACTAGTCATTACAACGCTTCAGTCAGCTCCTCACTCCACTGATGTTGTGTGTGTTAATATTTTACATGAGTGGCGGGACCTACAGTTTAAAGTCGATTCTGAACGACAGATTTTTTCGAGAACCTTTTTTATTTACTTTCAGAGTTTTTAACAAAAATCTGCAGCGAGGAAGTTGCCGAAGAAATATTTGTTCATATTTCGTTTTGTTGAACATGTCTCACGTCAACACTCTACCTACTAGATTATGGCGACTACACTCTTTCATGAAAAGAGTAATGGCCTATCATCAGGAATGTAGCAGCCGTTTGATAGATGTCTTCTCTATATTACAATAGAGAAATATCACAACCATTTCAAAAAAGACTTGAGTTTATTTTAAAATCATTAAATTTCTAATTAAATTGCTGACAGCATTAATCCATTCAAAATAATCGTTAATAGAATGACTAATAAATTTTAATGAACAAACGTTAAGTCATGTACAATATCACTCGAAAAAGCCAGGTAATCAAAGTCACATATACACATAATATGATATGTTTTGTACAAATATTTGACTGCTCGCAAAGAGACCTCCTTTATTAGAGCTTACACTGCATATTTTAACTTAACGAATCGAGTATCCCATTCATGAGAAACGTTTTGGGAAAACTTATTGGCAGCTTTGCAGATGAAGTGCATTGTGGGTGAACTGTACGGAACTCACAATCTCTGACACTTAACAGAGCATCCGAGACATTTAACAGAGCATCCTAAGTATTCTCCACTCGTTTTGCAGGAAAGTTCAACTTCATTGGCATTAAGACGTCTAATATGGCTAGACTATGTTTTAACTTGTATAGATTCACTTCAGTCCCTAAATTATATGGTCATCCATAACAAAGCTGCAGTTCTCACTGACCACGTTCTTATTCTACGGCATGCCGGTAGACTTGACATTCCATTTAATGACTTCTGCAGAAGTTATGTATCTGAGGAGGAGAAGGAGATTATCTTTCAACGCATGTGTTAGTAGTTGAAGATAAAATTTAATATTTGAGAATTATTGCATAATCAATACTAAACTTAATTTAAATATTTTACAATAAACAAATAAATTCTAATTACTTCAATAGTTTTCAGAAAAAATTTTAAATTTATTATACGAGAATATATTCCTCTCCTACTTTGTGCTTATTTGAACAGTTTCTTGAGTACATAACCCCCCCCCCCCATTTATTTATTCATATTCAATGTAAATAAAACAAAAACAGAAAAAACAACAAATAAAATTTATTAAATTAAAAGAAATTATTCTACACTCTTGCTCTTGATTTATTTACTATACAAACTCTGACACACTAACACACACTTGCATATATATCACCACGCTAACGGATAATAAGGAGTGTATACATGTATGTATCTATGTGCGTGTGTGTATAGAGAAATGAAGAGATAAAGAAGAGAAAGAACAAAAGGACAACAATAACAAGTACTTTGTTTAGCTTTTATTAGGCATGAATGGATACTTGAAAAGCACATTAAAAGCAACACTTTGTGGGTAACAAGAGGCTTTTTATGCACCCTACACTGTCATAGGTGGCACGAAGATATGGAATGTATATGAGCAGATATTAAAAAACTTTTAAAGCTGTTTTTCTTTCTTTTTCACACTACCTACTAGACTAGGGCAATCATTATGTTATAGGGCATTAACTAATCGGATTTAACCAACTCCAAATATCTTGCTTGTTAACACTTGCAAATTGTGAGACAGAAGCATAATGAGACAGAGTGGATAAGAAAGTGTTAAAAAGAGAGTATAAGTAGACACTCACATATATATATACACACATACATATATATGTATGTATACATCGCAATTGTATTTAAAATCACACAACTACCATGACACTTAAGCAAATAAATAAGTGTAGCATACAAACAGGGGGAAAGAAAAAATAAAATAAAGTGTAGCATATAAACAGGGGAGGAGAAAAGTAAAATAACTTATATGATGCGATTTATTTATAATGAAAATCAAATACGAGGAGTGGGAAAATAAAATTATGAAATTAATTTTACAATATGTGTACAATAAAACACATTCAGTCGTAAATACATAGGCAAATATTTCAATATTTACTTAAAAAGAGAGAGAGAGAGAGAATTTCATTAATAAAATTAAAAACAAATAATATTTCATTGCATTTCATCTATTGTGGTAATTAGAATACAACCCTCGCATTTAAATAATAATAGTGTTAGATGTAGTAAACATAATATTGTATATGATATTAAAACTGAAGTATTTCTATGTATGTTGCATTTTTATGTTGTCTTAGACAGACAAAATAAATAAGAATTTGAATATCGTATGTATGTACGTATATACAGGGATAGCCTTATAGGGGTTGCATATGACAACTGTAGTTGATATTAAAAAGAAAACGTATGAAGTAAAGTAGGGCAACTTATAAAGGTTATGGAATACATACGAGAAGAATTTGATGTCGTTAATATTGAATACACGCGAACGATGAATCTTGCTCTTGCTGACCTGGTGCATTACCAAATGATGATGACCAACGTTGAATAAGTGAAGAAACTTTTTATGGCAAGTCGTCGGATAACCACTAGAAAAATTGCAGAAGATTCCAGTGGCTCAAATTTAATTTCAAACTCTAGAGGCTAAACTTTCGAAGGCACCTCTTGGAGTTTGAGTACCAACCTTCCGCTTTTAAATATTGTTGTTCAAGCCATGAGAAGATATTTAATTTCTAGATGGAATTTATGGTGGTGCTAAACCGCCTACATATTGACTGTATCCACAGAAATATAGTCTGCTAACTTTCTTCTCATAACTGTAATAATCCAATTTTACAGCAATATAGAGGTCCAGACGAGATTGGCAGTCGATATGAATAAAAAAATTAAACTCAAGTATTGGTATCAAGAGAAAATGAAATTCAGATCCTTGTAAATAACCTATTCAGTTTTAGGATCAACATCAAGCATATAATATTTTATTACATGCTTGGAAACATTAATAAGAAGACCCTGAAGAAGAGCTTGCTTCAATATTAACCTAATCGGTCACCTACATCTAATATACTCTTATAACGCTAACACAGGCCAGAGGCTTTAAATCATAAAATATTTCTCCAAACGGTATCTGTTAGTCTTGTTAGGAGCCCATTACACGTCTTCTACACTGACTACATCAGTTGTTGGCAGTGGATAAAATTACTGGTAATGGTCCGCAGTCTTCTTTCCAAAAAAGAATATTCAAGCGTAGTTGCCAGAAAAAGTTTTTGCTGAAAAGCAAATCCACGTACAAGTAGTGCACCAAAGGAATGAATTCTCCCCAAGGACCCAAGGACATTCGATTTCGAATGAATATGAAATTCTATTCAGGAAAGAGAAGTACAATACAGGGTAGGTAAGGTTAGATAGTGGATCCTTCTTGAAGAACCTACTTACGATAGTGTTTAGTTGCATTTGCATACCGCAATTAATATCCAAACCTGGGGATCGAACATTACTTAATGAAAACGAATCGAAACGAATCCAATATACATTTTTCTATTGCGCTCTATTTTACCGGAGAGTTCAGTCAACGATGAAAAAAATGAGAAGTAAAAAGCCTTCATCATGGCAAAACCCGCTACTAACACATAAGGTGAATGATAGGCATTTCCTTCTCCTCATATCCATAAGTTTTGTAGAAGCCATTCTATGTAATGTCAAGTCTATCGTGAGATCCGCAGTTTTGCAATGCATGCCCATGTAATTTAGGGAGTTGAAGTGAATCCATACAAGTACAACATAGTCCAGCAGTATTGCACGTACCTTGCTAATGACAATGAAGTTGAACTTGCCTGTAAAACGAGTGGAGAATACCTAGGCTATTGAAATTCTGATGTCCTGTTAAATGTCAGAGATTGTGAGTTCCGTAACTGTCTTGAACAGTTAACATACAGGAATCCATATAAGAATTTCTTTTGAATATTTTGAAATTTACTTGAAAAATTTTCGGCCTTCATGGACGAATATGGATTTCGAAGAGACGTTCATATGAGACTTACTCACAGTATGGCTGAGTAAGTAAATGAAAAGATTTTCAGAGAAAATTCTGCGACACATGAAGCATTGTGTCGCATTCAAAATAACCATGAACCCCACCTGGAAAACGCTGTAGTAGTTAGGCATTCTATACGAAATTTTGTAACAAAACTCTGTACAACATTTTGGAACCATCGATATATGTATGCCTCAAGCATCTCAAGTGCTATGTATGATGTAAAAAAATGGAATTTATAGCATAAGTCCTTTTATTTTTCTGCAGTATACTTGAGTTCTAGTGGTGATAGGTCAGTGAAACACTAGCAAAATTTTTACGGAGATTTAATGAATCCGAAAGAGATTCCGAATTATCGGCTCATGTATGAAGGGAGATAAATATCCTTGGCCGAACATCTTTTTAAACGGCTAGAAGCTTGTAGAAATTTTTAGTCTTCTGCATAAAAATTGAATAAAAGTTGCCTTAATTTGAAAGAAATTCAGACTGAATGAGAAGACTCACTGTTTTGACGAAATTTTACTTTGTCCAGGTCCAAGGAGTAGCTTGTAAGTGGGAGTTTGCATGTAGGATTAGCCAATCTCACGTGGATTAAGGCTTAAGGCCTGATTCGGCTGTATTGGTTACCCAGATTTGTAACTTATTGTTACGACACTCTCTATTGCTTTCAAAAATAATGGATTGCTTACGTCCAGAACTGAATTTTTTTCCCAGTGACGGACTTAGTGTCTATTCATCATATTTATGCGAAGAGCAATTCTTTGCTAGTAAAAAAAAGCCTTTGATTATACGAAATAATTCCCCATTTTGCTACACCACGTCAAAGAAAAAGCAAAAAAGAAAAATTAAGTTCAAAAAATGCTACAGGAAATTTACAGTCAAAGAAAAAAGTTTACATACACCGCTGTATGTAGAATTTTTTCCTGGCGATTTTTTTCAAATTAAAAAAGACAAAATCGAATATAAAAAGATAACCTAGAAATTAATACAAAAAAAACAAAAAAATTTGTCGACATACAATGGTGTACGCAGACTTTTTTCTTTGACTGTACTTACAAAGAGGGTCATAATCATTACTAGAATCACTACAAGTGTATGTATAATACAATATATTATGTTAGAATTCTATTTATTTACGTACATGTAACATATATGTGTACATGTGTATATGTTTACATATGATCGCTTATATATTCTTTCATATAATTGTACTTGTGTTGGTATTCAAGCGTAGCAAATTGTTTACATGTCATATAAATTTAAGCATTTTGAACTTGACATTCCATGCTATTATTATTACAGAAACCATAAGAAGTAACATAAAATGAAAAAAAAAAAACTGAAAGAAAGAAGTCTGAGAAACAGTTCAAGATACACACCACCAGTTCTGGCTGAGAGGAAGCCTTGTAAAGGCTATAAAAAATTGTATGTGCGTCATTATCATTAACGCATTTACAGATTTAATTAACAGCAAATTTTCATTGCAAATACTTAAATAAGTTTGTGGCTAGGTTTTCTTTTATTGCAATGTCTCACTAAGTCATTAGGCATCTCTGCAAGGTATAGCAAAGGATAATAGGCTACCCATTTTCACATTTAAAGGCTTTCAAATTAAAAATTTTAATTTATTTTTCATATTGTTTATTTACATTTTTAATCAATTCAAAATTTTATTGTATATCTTAAGGCATTTAAATAAAAATCTAGACTATTGCATATTTATAGGCTGATAAAAACAAATATTAAATATTTACCCCATTTCAGTTGGCTCTTTTATGTCTTCATTCACACAAATCTTAAACAATATGAGGAGCAGGAAAAAAAAGAAAGGACGACTACGTTTATATAGAGCAGATGAAAAACTTCTGTATTTTATTCATGAAGATTAAGGCAATAGCCATAAAAATCATACTAAATTCCAACGTCGTCATAAACAGCGTCAACATTCGTTTTACCTTTTTGCTGCCGCTCTCCACATAATTTTAGTTAAACCCAACAAAGACCATTAAAACCTGTGACAATATGATCGTAAAAACAAAGGCTTCGTGTTTTATTAAGGCCCTTAAATTAAGGCGGTTATAACGATGAAATCATAAAAATAAGTGAAGCACATTGGCAAACT
The DNA here is from genome assembly GCA_932273835.1 of Sarcophaga variegata. Classification (NCBI taxonomy): domain Eukaryota; kingdom Metazoa; phylum Arthropoda; class Insecta; order Diptera; family Sarcophagidae; genus Sarcophaga; species Sarcophaga variegata. Next base: position 21,659,137 of record OW026361.1, on the reverse strand, counting down.
GCAGAAACTTATTGAAACTATAAGGAACAGAAACAAGGAAGGAAGGAACAAGCAACAGGACATATATTTTATAGAACTTCTCTAGAATTTACTGTGATGAGAAGCCTAGCGAAAGCTGACTCATAGTGGATGAAAACTATTAAATTTTTCAATGCCAATATGTGTGGTAAGAGCATTAAATTTAAACTTTTAATCACCTTATATACGATAGTTTACAGAGAGCATTTGCAAATTCACCTCAGTTGATTCGTTAACAAACAAAATTGCTGCATTTGTGCAAATTAGAATCCACGAGTGATTGTTGCAAGGCCGATACAATCACAAAGCGTGGCTGTGACTGCAGTTTACGGGCTGGCGACGTAATAGAGCAATACGTACGTACGTAATTGGTCATTACAATCCTTCAGACAGGATTATAATGTGCTTCTCACATCACGTATAGGACATACATGTGTTAATTTTATACATGTGTGGAGGGACCTACACATTATTGAGAAGATTTTCACGGCAATTTTATTTTACTCATGTTGCCGAAGAAATAAATTTTCACATTTCACATTTAACCTGGAGTTTGAGAAGAGGCCTCATGTCTAATAAGCCAACACACTACCTACTAGACTACGGCGACTTCATCGGGCCGTAGTGCTTGATCGGCCATGCAGTTACCTTGAATGGTTTTCACTTTCGCGAGATGATAACGAACTTCTTGTGGCCAGAAATTGAGTATATGGACCTGAGCGATATGTGGTTCTAACAAAATGATGCCACTTGCTACATAGTCAACGAAATCATAGCTTTTCTACACCAGAAATTCAATGGCTGTATTATTTCTCGTCATGGCGATGTGATTTGACAACGTTGAATTTCTAAATGAAGAGATCATTCCTAAAGGATGAGATTATTTGGCATATTAGCGACATTGAAGTTCAATTATGTCTCAGAGTCAAAGAAAATAGGGACCAACGGATGAAGTTATGCCACCAAATCCGTGGCGTGTATTTAGACAATATTTTGCTTCACACATAATTGTCATGGATTCTTCTATCATAATAAAAATAGCGGGAGGGCCATCTATCGGCTTAAATTTGTCTACTTGTTCTATTCTCTCACAAAATACATTCTAAACGTAATGAATCGATTTACACTTGAACATTTTGGTGGGTACGTTAATAAGCAAAACTGCCATATTTAGGGCACACAAAAACCCACGCGGGGTCTCACAGAAGCCAATGCTCCCGTTACAAGTGACTGTTTAGTGAGCCTTGTGGAGCGGAGGCATCATTGGCCCATATTTCTTTGAAAATGGGGACGGCACTATCATAACACCTATCCCGTTATGATAACCGTTTTTTTTGATGATGTGAACGATGTTTGTTATCAACAGGATGGTGCAACTTGCCTCACATCTCATGGCACAATCGATTTATTGGGTCAAACGTTTGATGGCCGTTTAATTAGCCAAAATTGTGATGACAATTGGCCGCCAAGGAGCGATTTGACAACGTTGGACTATTTTCTGTGGGTCACCGTTAAAGAAAAGTGTTTTGCCGACAAATTAGAGACAATTCAACATTTGAAGACCAACATTCGTGATGTCATTGCTGAGAAAAGTCTCCATGCACTCGAAAAAGCTCACGAAAATTGCTCGGATCGAATAAGGGGTATTGTGAGGCCAGCTGAGGCAGCCATATGAATGAAATAATATTCCATTTCTAATCCGAATAATTTGGCAGAATTTCAAACCTTTTTTGTTAAATATAAACTTATAAATTACCCACTCTATATTAAGAAAACAGTCTGAAACCTTTTTATTTTATTTACACTTAGCATTGTTGGTTTTGGTTAGGTCACCTCATTTACTATCAATTCTGAAGGCATAGTCAACACTTTTATGATTATTTAAATTTTTACTTATTTTTGTATACCTATAAACATAATGGGCCATAATCATAGTCATCAAAAGAGTATACTTTAAGTATCATTTATTAAAATGTCTACTTTTCAGCTACTATAGACGATAAAAAGCTTACTTTTTCCGCTAAAGTCACTTTTATACTTAAAACAAGCTGAAGTTGTTTTTAACAAAGTTAACATCACTTTAACTCTATCAGCTGTTTGTTATTTATCAAAAGTTTCAAAATCAAAACAAATCAAAAACAAAAGTTGTATGAATTGTGTTAAATTTTTTATAAATATTTTATTATATATTATATTATTATTATATTATATATTTTATTTTATTATATTTTTATAAATTGTGTTCACTGGTGCTCCAGTTTGGCTCTCGCTCCCTTTTCTTTTGATCCTGTTGACAATTTATAAATCAATGTTACATAAGTATGTAAAACTCCATAAATGTAAGAACATTAGATATGTATGTATATGTACATACCTTTTCTAAATTTTCCATTGAGATAATAGTTTATATTCCCCGGATTAATTTTATGCAATTCGTTTTTTTTTCAAAATAACAATTTATATTTTGTTAATTTTTTGGCGCTTTTATTACATCAGCTGTGCACAGATGCCACTTATACAGTATTTATACAAGTTTGTATGCAAAATTTCAAACATCATACTAATCACCCACTTAAAGCTGATTCAACTTAAAGCTATTATTAATTTTCACTATAGTTAAGAAACAGTTAGTAACAGGTTTAAATATTAAAGTTGTTTTTAAAAATAACCGACTTTAGTGTTTGACTATGATTATGGGCCAATGATTATAAAATAGTTTGTATAATTTACCTCCCAAAACAGTCATCCATTGGACTTCAGTGCTAAATGTATGTACATACCTGCAAAGAAAGCAAAGAAAATGCAATGAAAAGTTTTACAATTTTATTATTATGAATTTATTAGTAAAACAATAACAATAATAGTAAAAACAAACTGAATTTAATTTACAATTAAAACTGTTTCTAATTTTCTGCTTAATAACAATTGCAACAGCAACAACAACAACAACAATAAAATTTAAGAAATGGTCATAAATTTTCTTACAAACAAATATTGAAATTGTTTATTAAAAACGATATTTTGCTTGCAAATGTTTTAATTAAGTCGAGATGCACACACACACATACTAATGCATATTTTAAATTATAAAATACACAGAAATACTCACGCATACGCACACATACTTTTACAAACGTAGAGAATACATTGAAATGCTCACTCTCTCTGTTATTAAAACAATAAATTTTTCGAAAAACTAACAAAACTTAGTTGGCTGATGTCGTATAGCGTATACGCACGGTGCTTTAAAATTACGATGACAAGGAGAGAGCGAGAGAGACAGGCAGAGAGAGTTAAATAATATGCAAAATAAATTTATGTGTGAGTAAGTCTTCCCATTTGAATACAGTTGCTTTTATATGCCATGTATAAATTTCCACTAATAAACACGTGTACATCGTTGTGTTTATGAAAGAGAGAGAGTGGGTGAGAGTGGCAGAGAATGTGTACTTGTATTTGTATTGAATATTTTGGCTTCATTTCACCTGGCATTTATAATTGAGTTTTAATTATTGCAACAATTTCTCTTGAATTTGTTATGCTTCTTGTGTTTTTATTTTCGTTTTTCGTTTTATTGTTATTTATGCCTCCAAACAAATGCATCGCGCATAGCATGCATTGCATGCCCTCATGATTTTCGAAAATTAATGATAATTTTGCAAATATTTTATGCCACGAATTGTACTCGAAATAGCTTAAGTTGGAGGTAGAAATGTAAGAGTATTTTTTGTTGGAAATATTTTCGCGTTTAAGCACTCCATTTGTTAGCAGCATAAATAATTTCTGTTGCTGCACTTATTGTATAAAATGTTACAAAATTTGTAAATTTATTGTTGCTGCTAGTTTGGAAACTAAAATGTATTTAAGTTTACTATTCTTAAAACCATTATTACAATTTCCGTTAAAGTTGGGTTTAGTTAAAGGTAACTTTAGCTAAAGTGAACTTTAAAGTCGAAGTTGAAAACTAAAATAATTTTAAATTTAGCGCCATTATTACAACTTCCCGTTAAAGTTGGTTTTAGTTAACGGTAACTTTAGCTAAAGTGAACTTTAAAGTCACCTTTAGCTTCTTTTCGTTATTACAACCGAACGATAAAATAAAGTTAACTTTGCCATAAATATGGCAATGTCTGAGCAATGTCGATAACACTCTCAAGATTTTTAAACGGAGTAACAACGACGGGCTTCGTTTTTTTGTTGTGTATACTCATTTTATTTATATTTAAAGTTGCCATACTGAAAATAACATGTAATATGGTAAGTTCAAACATAAACCTAACTTTAAAAGTTACCGGTAGGATGATCCCCCATTTAGCTTAACGCTCACTTCTACCATATTGTCCACTTATAATAATAATAAAAAAAATATCTGTCCGATAAAAACATTCCTTTCGTTAACGGCAAGTAGTAATAATGGCCCTTAAACTTTTAAATTAACAGTACTTTAATTAGGTATCGTATTTGTTTGTTTATGTGAATAAATTATCACAACTTAGAGTACCACCTTTTACGGGGCACTGCGAGATTAGATCGCTAAAAAGGATCTGGAACAGATCCCAGCCGGACTATTGTAGGGTATGTTGCCATGAGGAGGATTTGGAGACCATCGAACATCTTCTCTGTAACTGTCCAGCCCTTAGTAGGTTGAGGTTGAAGACCCTTGACTGGGGCTTCTTTGAGAGTTCTGTGTCGACAGCCGACATAAAGGCTCTCCATAGACACATTATTAGTTTGAGCTGGTTGAGAAGTACTAGGGTTTCAATTGTGTAGTCGCGCTCTATTGTGTGTTTCGCTAGTCTGTGTAATTACTCTGCTTCCTCATTCTCTCTTTCCTATTTCCTCACCTTTTTTCCCTATCTATTATTCTCTCCCCTTTAGGACGTTGTACAATGGGTCAAATGGACCTCCGGGTACGGTACTTGTCTCAATTGGCAAGTACATGTCCTGTAACTTACTTACTTACTTAATTGGCCATAACAACCCGTTTAACGGATTTCGGCATGCCGCAACACATTAGGCGCCTCTGCTTCTTGCGCGCCTACGTCAGTTGGTCACACCAATCGATGACAGGGCTTCCTCGATTTGGTCCTTCCAACGGATACAAGATCGTCCTCTTCGCCGACTTCCGCAGATTTCCGCATCAAATACCCGTCTCGCCGGAGCATCCTCCTCCATACGAACGACATGGCGGAGTCAGCGCAAGCGCTGGATATTATATTGAGAAGCTCATATAGCTCACTGTTGGATCGGATACGGAAATCATCGCCAACTCGTACTTGACCGAAGATCTTACGTAGGACTTTTCACTCGAACACTCTCAAGGCCGCTGCAGCGGTTCTTAATAGGGTCTATGCCTCTGCGCCATAAAGAAGCACGGGTAGGATGAGTGTCTTGTAGAGTGTTAGGTTAGGTTAGGTTAGAGGACGTGAACCTGTCAGTCAAGACAAGCACAGTACCCGGAGGTCGGATTGACCCACTGTACAACGTCCTGAAGGAGGGAAGGATAGTATAGGGGATAGAATAAAAGGAGGGTGTATGGGAAAGGGGGGAGTGTGTAGAGTGTTAGTTTTGTCGTACGAGAGAGGTCTATGCTACTCAATTGCCTATTGAGACCATATTAGCACCTGTTGGCAAGAGTGATCCTGCGCTTGATCTCCATTTTAGGTGGTAACGGTGCAGCCAAGATAAATAAATTCCTTGACCGTTTCAAAAGTATAGTTATCGGCCGTAACCTGAGAATCAATCCGCCGCACGTCTCTGCTTGTCGATAACATATACTTTGTTTTGCCCTGATTCGCTGCCATACTCATCTTAGTAGACTCCCGTTCAATAGCACTAAAGACAGCAGTGACATCTCGCTTGGTACGCCCTATGATGTCAATGTCGTCAGCGTACGCAAGCAACTGGACACTTTTTGGGAAAATAATGCCATTGCGTTGCACTCCTGCCTTTCGCAGAACACTCTCCATGACGAAGTTGAAGAGGTCGCATGATAAGGGGTCGCCTTGTCTGAAACCTCGCACGGTACCAAAAGGTTCGGAGAGGTCCATTCCTACCTTGACGGAGCTGCAGGAATTGCTCAAAGTCATTCAGTATAGCCTTATCAGCTTCGCAGGTATACCGAGCTCAGACATTGCGGCAAAAACACGATCCCTTATGGGGCTATAGAAGGCAGCCTTATAGTCGACAAAAGGATGGTGTGTGTCGATTTGTTGTTCGTGGGTCTTTTCCAGGGTTTGGCGTAGTGTGAAAATCTGGTCGATGGTGGACTTGCCAGGCCTGAAGCCGCACTGATAAGGTCCAATCAGTATTTTGACGAGTGGCTTCAGTCGTACACACAATACGTTTGTAAGAACCTCTAAGCTGATCCTAAACCTAGAGTACCACCTTGAGTATGGGATTCAAGATTTAATTTAAAAACAGTTCCGATATGTGAATTTTAAATAGTTCAAGTTACTCTTGTGGTAAATCAAAAAATTCTGCATTCAAATGTACCCAAATGAATTTCTCGTGTAGAAAAGCCATTACTTCGTTGGCTGTGAGGCAAGGCTCAGTGCTCATCACGTCTACGGCGGCATAACCTTATCCGATGATCCATATTTTTGGTAACTCTGGGCCATAATTGAGCTTCAATATCATTAATATGCCAAATGATCTCATCCTTTAGCTCTTGAATTTTCCCTGGCTTATTGACAAACACTTTTTCTCTACAAAAATCGCCAGAGCTATGAGGTAAGATCACCCTGCCATTGAATTCTCGTTTAGAAAAACCATTCCTTCGTAGGCTGTGTAGCACCATTTTGTTGGAACTACATATCACCCAGCTTCATATCCTCAATTTCTGGCCATAAGACATACATTTCTTTAATATTTCAATTGAAAAACATCTGACAAATGAGTTTTAAATCTTACAGAACCAAAAGTTACTCTTGTTGAATAAAAAAAATTACAACAAAGATGTTCAAGCCTCTTTAATTATCATCTCCAAACAAAACAGGATATGCTAATGAAATTGGAATTTTTTTTCACATTGCCAAGGGATCTCTCTGTATTCCTTTAAAGTCCAACTGAAAACCAGTTAACAAAGTCCCTTCCATGAAAATAGCTTTAAAACAATAAAAAACAAGATTTGCTATGAGCGTACATGGAACAATAAAGAAAAGGAAAAAAGGAAACTACTACCCAACATTAAACGTGTGTAGAATATTTGTGACCAATACACTTACACACTATTTTAAACGAAGCAAATTAAATTGTTTTGGGTCTGCTCCCCATGCACCATAGTTAGAGACACACACAACATAAAAATCACTTCGCATTCATACAACAACTAAGGCAATGAGAATGACAGCAAAGGAACCGAAAAAAAAATTTTTTCTTAGGTCACAGAAAAATTCAAATATACTGGCAGTAATACACTGTGGAGGATTTGCTTTGTAATAGAAGCGTATTCCAGTGGGAGCATTCTGCATTGATGGAGACAAATGGTAGCTAGAAGGGCTAAAGCCTGGACTATACGTTTCGTAATGTAAAACTTCCCGTTCACTGTTTTCGAAATAGTTTTTCATTGGCGTCGCAATATATGCTCTTGTCCGGTTGCATATTCAGTATACACGTTTTAAACGAACTGTTTTGTGTTTAAGCTTTCCATGCTGTTGTGACCCGTTTTTAGCAGCTTATAATGGATCACATTCTTCCGATCCAAGTAAATGTACAACATTACCTTGGCACCACCTAGTTTGGTGGAATTCGATCAGTAGAGCGACTGCGCTTACCTATGGCATCAAAACGGGCCGCTATGCATGCTCAAGTGAGCTTTTGTAATCAAAGCTACCACTTCGACCTAACCTAACCGAACCTTGGCATAATGAATATACAACTTTGTCGTAGATTTTCCTCATTGGTGGCAACACATATGTTTACAGTGGTTCACATATGATTTCTTGCACTTGGTGTTGTCGTAATGAATCTAATTTTCATCGCCACTGATAATTCAATGCAAACACATGATTAAACAGCATTTTAGGAACGCAAAATTGTCTTTCAATGTCTCTCGGCTTTAGTCCATGTGGCTTCCAATTTCCTTACTTTTGAATGAATCCTGCTGCCTTTAAATGCTTTGAAATGGCTGCTAAACTCACGCCTTGTCGGACTTTTCTTGTGTCTGACTGATATATTAAGCGATCCGATATAACAATTTATGGTTTTCACACTTTTTTGTCTGTCCCGAACACATTTTTTGCATTACTTCGTAAGGAATTTCTGACTGAAAGCATTTTATACCGGGTCAGAACTGTTCATCATCGCAATGTACGCTCCGCTGAAAATATCACTTCTGTTAGAGAAAGTGTGGGGAATAATTAAAATTTGTCTCTTCCTTAGAACTCGTACAAATTCGGTACCCTTTACGGCTCATAGTGGTGAATATTGCATTTCAATTTGCATTTCTAGGATTAGGATTCGTTGACCATTCACAACGCAACAGGTTTTAAATTTTTTGAACAAATTTTTCTTCAGCGAAGAAGGTCTTTCCCACTCGGTAGCGGTTGCATATGAAGCTTAAAGAATACAGAAATGATTGCATCCTATATTGGATTTTCAACAATAATCATTGAACATAACCTTAGACTAGTAGGTAGTGTCTAGGCTTATTGGTTCAAACCCTAGTTCAGACATCTGGCAGAAAACCAAACATGAAAAGATATTCTTTCGGCGAACTTCTCTCAAAAATTTTTTCAGAGTAAAAACAGTTGATAGTCGATGTAGTCTAGTAGGTAGTGTGTTGGCTTATTAGACATTAGGCCACGGTTCAAGCCCCAGGTCAGACATCTCGAACAAAAACGAAATATAAGAAAATTGTTCTTCGTTGACTTGCTTTCAGCAGAGTTCGGACAAAAAGTCTGAGAGTGAATAAAATTGCAATGAAAAGTTTCTCAAAAATCTGTTGTTCAGAATCGGCGTTAAACTGTAGGTACCGCCACTTATGGATAAAATTAGTGTGTGAAACTAAGTGGTGCGACTGACTTGAAGGGTTGTAATGTATTGTTACGAAAATGAAAAATCTAGATACTGGTGTTTTGCTTTTACATCATTTAACATTAAAGTTATAAACAAAAACTACAGAAAACAAAATAATGCAGTAAACAAATCTGTCTACGAATTATCATACTAATTAATATAACAACAAACACCAGCATAAAACAAATGATAAACAAGTAAACAAAAATCCACAAACAACACCACAAAACTATACGTAAACACAATACACAAACAATAATAATGAATGTAAACAACTATGTTTACACTTATAGAGATTTCGAGAAGACCAAGTCACGAACATTCGCCTTCAAGAACATTCATTAAACTGCTTACGCTGCCACATAAAAGGCAAGGAAAAACAGGCGAGTGAGTGAGTGAAGTTCAATAAGCCTTGTGTGAAGACGAGGTGCATATGCAGATAGTAATCGTGGTTTGAAGATCTCCTTTATAAAGATCTGTCGTATAATTGCTTAGTGATTGTTATTGTTTATGCGAAGAGTATAAGCAGAAGAATAACAAAGAAAAGCAATTGTTGTTGTTTACATCAAGTTGTGAACAGTGACACACAGAATTGTGCGAATAAAAAAGAATTTTAATTAAAACGAAACACAAATTTATTTTTATTTTACGAGCTCATATTTTAAACGTTTTTAAAAGGTAAAAACGTAACAGTATGTATGAGTATATAAAGGCGTTTAATAGTTGGTAATGACCTTTGCTCTACAAATGTTATCAGCATTATCACTGTCCTAGTACCGGCATTAACACGGCACACTGCTCCAAAAATGTTTGAGCTTTGATGGTCGGCTATTTTGTAAAGCAAAGGCTTAACTAAGGTTGACTTGCATTGTAAAGAATTTCATGTGACCCATTTAAACCATTGGACGTATAACGTAATCAATATTTGATTTGAGATTCTAAACAATTTTCATTGATCGCAATAAAATTTAAGAATCACACCAAAAAAGAAAAAAAAAAAGGAAGAGGACAAGAACTGAAAATTCTTTCAATTACATTTAAATTTCTCGTACCAATTTTAAAGCCATTTATTTCATTACAACATACGATTTGAACAATAAAAAACACTTTCGGCATTGCATACCTTCACATACGTACATTGACTGAAACTGGAAGCAGAAAAAAATCTTCTCAAAACGCTTTTACATTTATTTGACCTTTTTGCCAGTGCTCATGGCCTTTCAAAATATTTTTCATGGCCTCTTTGTAGTCAGTCAGGGGGAAAAAAGCATGTCAAACACAAAAGTAGATACAACGTACAGTAGCACCAACCAACCAACCAAGCAACCAATAAAATCCAAGAATTTCGAACATGTTTTGTGGAGAGAGATTCAAATGGAAAATGAAATAGAAATTGTATCGCACTGATGGCACTCTTACGTATATGGATCAACGTGTTGTATATTGACTTGGCTTGCTTTCATAGTGAGTGAGTGATTGATGCCATACAATGGGGACCAATTTAGTTGCCTTTTTTCATTTTTCTCTCTTTTAGCTTGGCTTTCAAATCCAATTTAAAATAAAAAAAATTTCGTTTTTTCCTCTTTTTTTTGACCACAAAATTTTATTGCAACTCAATTTGTTTGGCATCATTTTAATGCAATTTAAAGCATTTTTCTAACAACAATTGCTCGAAAATTGAGAAAATAAAAGTGTATGTATGAATAATGTATACCTACATACCTATATACTACAGAGCATGCAAACGATAAGAGGGGCTTGGTGTGTGGGTCAATGTTAGAAAAGGAAAATTTTTTTGTGGTTAAAAGTCAATAATTTCAATACAATTTGAATTGAGCACAGATGCCATTTAAACATTAAGTGAGTGAAAGTGTTTTAAGGACTAAATACGCAGAGGTCGGTCAATTAAGCTCGTTTCATATGAGAACATTAAAAACAGAAAACAAAAGATAGGCTACAATATGAAATTTTATTAGAAAGAGAGATACCTTTCAAATTGGTGTAGAAAAATTTAAATTAAACGAAAGACTTCCAACAACGTTTTCTGTTAAATGGATTCCAACTCAATGCAATCATCAGTAGGAAAAATGCACCAAATATATTGTTACGTTTTTACCTTTTAAAAACGTTTACAATATGAAAAAATTTGTGTTTTTTATTCGCACAATTCTACGTGCCACTGTTTACAACTTGATGTAAACAACAACAATTGCCTTTTTTGTTATTCTCCTGTTTATATAAACAATAACAATCACTAAACAATTATTCGACACATCTTTGTAACGGAGGTTATCAAACCATGATTGCTCTGTTCAAACGCACCACGTCTTCACACAGACTGACTGAATTTCAATAACTCACTCGCCTGCTTTGCCTTTCCTCTTGTATGGCAGGGTAAAGAGTTTGATGCATTTTCTTGAAGGCGAATGTTCGTGGCTTCAACAGTTTTTGACAACTTTTCCTTGCATTTCGGGCAATAACTTAACAAACCAAAGAGTACTCTCCTCTCTTTGAAGTGGCTCCATATAAACAAAGTCTTATGAAGGCAAACTGCATGATCTTAACAGCCAATTTACATCGTAAAGGCGTAAAATTTCTCTTTCTGTAAATAACACAAAATCGGTCGCATTGTGTGGCACGTACGTCGGAGTTTATAATCGTCACGTGCGTCACTCGATTAAAGCACAGCCAAAGCATTTTGAATTGATGCTAGTAGTTCTTCTAGGATTTTACTTATTTACATACATACATAATTGGTCATTGCAATCCTTTAATCAGGATAACGACTTAGCTTCTCACACCACTTATGTTGTGTTTGTTGATTTTGAAATATATGAGCGGCGAAATCAACAGTTTAAAGTCGACTCCGAACGATAGAAATCTGCTGAGAGTTAGTCGCCGAAGAAATATTTTTCATCTTTCTTTGGCCTCATGTCTAATAACCCAACACACTACTAACTAGACTACGGCGATTTCACCATGTTATCTACTGTCGGTGTTTTAAACGCTATCCCGTAACTTAAATGAAAAAAAAACAACTATGTTACACTCTGAGCGACGTCTTGGATTTTCTCTAACCAACATGCTATCGATCGATGCTACAGCCTTGCTCAACGAAAGAAAGCAAATGAGTTTAAGGCAATCAAAACTTTTGTTGCTAAATTACAATAAAAGAAGATGTGAGTCACGCTTCAGAATATTCAGGAATAACCAGAGGTTGGTAATCGCATGGCTTTGTTGACTTAGAATACATTTAATCAGAATGCGGGTTGTTTCGAGCACAACATATAGATTCTGTGAGTGAATCAATGGATCACATTATTGGAAACTATGAGGCTTAGGGCATCACAATTGGAAATATCTGGATCCATATTAAAATAAGAGAATGTCATCGTTTACCTAGAGAAGCATTTTAAAGATTATCAGGGCAATAGATTTGAAGGAGACATTATGGGTACGATCTATAAAGTTGAAGGAGAGTGCAATAGATCGTAAGGTTGCAATACTACCTAAACAGCAGCTATCTAAACTCCTTTAACAATTTCAATAAATAGAGATTAATATGTGCATTTCAATCATAATTATCAACAAACATTTGAAAATTTAGAAAAAAATAATTTAAAATTAATTTCATTTCAATTGGCCGACATATTATGTTTAATTTTTAAAAGCCAATTAAACATTCCCATCTATGATTGCTGTTTTGCACTTGAAATAATAAAATGTAAACAAAATCGAAAAATGAAAGAAAACGAAGAAAAAAATGCAACAAATTCCATACAAATAAAAAACCAACAACAATTATAATAAATGAAAAGCTTAAATTGCATTCACACTTGCTTTAACACATACATACATACATACATACATACATCAATTCAATTCATTATTTGCTTAACAATTTTTTGTTCAACTCCCTTTGCTTTTACTACAGTCACAGACGTTCGTTTGTGTGCAGTAGATTTTTTTCATAAAAAGTAGAAAATTTGGAGGTTATTCGTTCGAACGCAATTTTATTGGAATTTAAAATAAAAAAAAAATAAGAAAAAAATATTGAAAACTCTTAAAATCCTTGATAAAATCCTTATAAAGGGTGGACCATTTAAAAGTTTAAATTTAAAGTGCTAACTAAGACAAAAACGGTTTGAAATTTTTCCAAATTTATTTCTTATTTGTTGTGAAGTACAATTGTCCAGTTAGAAATGGAATATTATTTCATTCATATGACTGCCTCAGCTGGCCTCACAGTACCTCATTCGATCGGACCAATTTTCTTGCACTTTTTCGCATAGAGTCGTATATCGGAAATTTCATCACGAATGTTGGCCTTCATATTCTCAATTGTTTCTGGTTTGTCGGCATAATACTTTTCGTTAACGGTGCCCCAAAAGTGTGAAATCGCATCTTTTTGGCAGCCAATTGACATCACAATTTCGGCTAATAAAATGGCTTGAGATATGTAGCAAGTTGTACCATTCTGTTGAAACCAAACACCGTTCACATCAATACCATTGATTGAGCGGGTACAAAAAAATCGGTTAACATGGTGCGATAGGCGTCTCCATTGACCTTAATGTTTGCGCCGTCCTCATTTCCATAGAAATATGGGCCAATGATGCCTCCGCTCCACAAGTCGCAACAAACGGTCACTCTTAATGGGTGCACTGGCTTCTGTAAGACCATAATTAACGTACCTACCAAGATGAATATGAGCTTCATCCGAAAAGTTAATCTTTTTTTTTGGCAAGATCGACAACATGGTGTAGTTTCTCGTTGGCCCAATAAAGCGCAACGTTGCTCAAGCGTAAGTCGATTCATTGCGTCCTGTGGAGATAATTTAATAAATTTTGTGACAGTATGAATGACATAAGTATTGCCAGATTCGCAATAACCGATGGTTCAAATTTAAACTGATAGATGTCTCGATTAATATCAATACCCATCCAAAATACGTCGATTTTTTACTGCCTTCCCTTTTCATGAACTGTAACTGTAAGGAGTCCCCATAAGTTTTCGATATGATTGCACTCACTGCTGCCTATTTGCCATGTAACTAATTTAACATTTTTGGAAGCAAACCATTTCTTACTCTCATGCAGAACACATACTACTCCATTTTATTTGTCAAAAATATAGTTATCTTAAGCATTTTCGATAAGTGCTTTGGTATTGCCACCATACGATCTATTGCACTGCCCTCCAACTTTAAAGGGCATCCATATAATGTCTGCTTCAAGCCTTTTGTCCTAACAAACTTCAAAATGCTGCTCGTGGCAAACGATAGCATTTCCCTGCCTAGCTCTTAATATGCATGCAGGTGTTTCCTTCTGGGATGTATTAATGCCACACAGATTCTAAGAATGTATTCCGCTGATTCATTCTCATCGCCATATGTTGGTCTCGAAACAGCCATTATTCTGAATAAATGTACTCTAAGTCAACAGTGCTGTGTGATTATCAACCTCTGGATATTGCTGAATAGTCTGCTGCACGACTCATATCTTGTCTTTTACGATGTTCAGATATGCACCTTTATTGCGTAAATCGAAATAAATGCCATTATTCAGCTCAATATTTCATATAAAGTTTCAATTAATTATTGCGCAATAAATACGCAAATTGTTATAAGTGTGTTTAGTGAACATATTACAATTAACCGAACACTTTCTGTTGATATTTGACAACTCAAACGTCAACAACGACAAACAAAAAAAAAGAACAACAAAACAAAATAAACACAATGTTGTTGAAACAACCAGCTGTTCTGTTTATCAGCTGTGAAATGAATATTGAACAAGCATCTGAACAGCGTATATTATTATGCCTGAACACTTAAAATATTGTACTCAATTAACCGAATATTGTATAAACTAAACAGGGTCTTCTTTCATCGCAAATTATGCCAAGGCTTTATCATCGATCGATGATATGTGGGCTTGGGCAAATCCAAGACGTCTCTTTCTGTGTATTTTTGTTATTCATGGCTTAGACCTCATTTACGGAGTAGGATTTAAAACACAGGCAATACATCATGTGGTGAAGTCGCCGTAGTCTAGTAGCTAGCGTGTTAGGTTTTTTAGACGTGAGGCCCCAGTTCAGACATCTTCAACAATATGAACAAATATTTCTTCGAAGACTTCCTCTCAGCTGATTTCTGGAAAAAAATTCTGAGCGTAAATAAAACTTTCATAAAAAGTTTCTCTAAAAATCTATTGTTCGGATTTGATTTCAAACTGTATGTACCGCCATTCATGTATAAAATTAACACACATACAACATAGGTGGTGTGAGAAGCTTCGTTGTAATCTTGACTAAAGGGTTGTAATGGCTAATTAAGTAAGTAAGCATGGTTCACTTAACATTGCGTCTAATCAGTATTTTTTAATGAGTGTTTTCCACACAATAATTTTAAGAAAACAAATTTTGAGTAAACAGTTAAGTGTGGTTAAACGATTGTCTATGACTGTATTTCTCTTTCCCTTTGTTTGGATTTCTGTCTCGCTTTCAACAGCAACTTAGTCTCTATTTGTATGCATTGGGCATTACAAATGTGTTTTTTTTTTATTAATAATGCTTACGATTTAATGTGTATGTGTATTTGTGTTTGTAAGAGCATAAAATATTTAAACAGCAGAGCGAGAGATAGAGGCTGCTAGAGAAGGAGTAGGAAGCGATTAGCAAACAAATTGTTGATATAATAAGAAGATATTTTACAACAAATTCTATACAATTTGCAATGATATACTATGTATGGTATGTTAGAGGCCTATGACTACTTACTCATATACAATAAGAGTATGGGTATGTGTTAGTTTGTGTAAGTCATACAATTTTTATGCATGTTGCCATTCATTCATTGAATCATGATTTCTCTCTGTTTTTTGTTTCGTTTCTTTGTATTCATTTGTTCAGGCATTCATTCATGTTTGCTGGAATTTCTATGCCTCACTCTCTATACAACGTTTTCGCTTTCTCTCTCTCCCTTTGTATGTTAATTTCTCTCTCTTTTATATGGCTGTGTTTTGTTTATTTGATGACTTGATGTTTAACGCTTTATAATGCAACAAGTTGAGCAAACATAGTTTCACAAAATTTATTTTGTGTACACGAGAGTATTTGCTTGTATTAATATGTACGTGTATTGTATATGAATGCAAGTGTGTGTGTTTGTAGGCAATTTTGCATTTTAATTCATTTTGTGCACGGCTTAAGTTATTAATGCATCAAAAGGCATAAAATAGAGTTATTTTTGCTGTTTTTTCTCTCTTTTTTATGTGTTTTTGTTTGTTTTACGAATTGTAAAAGGGCCGGAGAATATTTAATTGTTTAATGATGTGCATAAATTATTAGCAAACAATAAAGGCATTTTAATAATACCAAAAACAAAAAGGGATCATATTTAAGTGTACGGGGGGCAATTTCAAATGAATGCCAAGCATAAACAAATTTTTTGGGAAGAATGGAGAGACAAAAACAGAATTTCTTTATTGTTCTTCAATGTTTAACACTACCACACGCTCAAAACTACATTCAAATGCTAGGCGTTATACATATATAACATAATTGGTCATTGCAACCTCTCAATCAGGGTTATGACCTAGCTGCTCGCCCCACATATGTTGCTGGTGTCAGTTTTATACAAGAGTGGCGGGTCCTACAGTTTAAAGACGACTCCGAAACTTTTCATGGCAATATTATTTTTACTATCAGAGTTTTTGGCACAAATCGCCGAAGAAATATTTTTTCAAATTTCGTTTTGTTGGAAATGCCTGATCTGGTGTTTGAACCGTAGCCTCACGTCTACTATGTCAAAACACTGTCTACTAGACTACGGTGTTACAAGTTCTCTTCCATTTGATAAACAGGACAAAAAGGAATACTTTGTCAATCTAAGCAAAAGTAGTTTGTGCTGGAAACTAAACGAAGTCCACTGTTGTTAACACCTAGTTTAGGAATATTTTTATCTGATACCTGAAATCATTAACAAGAGGATAACGATTACCTATCATTCGCTTCTTCCAAATCTTCAGACGAATATGTATTGACTGAACACATCTTAAGTATCACTATCAAGCAGAACCATCTATCGAACCATCGAACTTTCTTCGTTGTTTGATGCATTTGTTGATTTCATATTCGTAAGTTACGTTCCTCTTGATAGCAAATCCACCTCTCCTAATGGAAATAGTGGTTGAAGTCGCAAATAAAGGGAGGGCTATTTAAAAGTTTAAATTTAAAAATGTAATAAAACAAAGACGGTTTAAAGTTTCCCACAATTTATTATTCTGTTATGAAGTCAAGTTTTTCCGGTTAGAAATGGAATATTATTTCATTCATTAGGCTGCCACGGCTGGCCTCACAGTACCTCATTCGATCGGAACCAATTTTCGTACACTCTTCGAGTATATGGGGGAAGTATTTCTGCAATGGCATCACGAATAATGGCCTTCAAATGCTCAATTGTCTCTGGCTTGTCGACCGAACACTTTTTTTTTGAAAATAAGCTTCACCGGATAAGATAACTTTTTTTTTGGCAAAATCGGCATCATCGTGCAGTTTTTCGTTGGCCAAAATTTCCAATAAATCTCAAGGTTTTCAAGCGTAAATCGATTCATTACGTTCAGTGGAATTTTGTTGCCAGATTCAAAATAACCGATCGTTCAAATTTAAACCAATAGATGGCCCAGCCGATAAAAGTGAAGACTAATGATCAAACAACTGTAGCTCGTTCTAAAGAACCTACAGATATTCATACATAACTGGTCATAACAACCCTTCAGTCAGGAATGCGACCTTGTTTCTCACATCACTTATGTTGTGTGTGTTGATTTTATACATGAGTGGCGGGACCTACAGTTTAAAGCCGACTCCGAACGACAGGTTTTAGAGAAACTTTTCATGGCAATTTTTATTCTCTCTGAGTTTTAGCCAGAAATCTGCTGAGAGAAAGTCCCCGAAGAAATACTTTTTGCATTTTGTTGTGATGTCTGGCTTGGGGTTTGAGCCCTGGCTTTACGTCTAATAAGCCAACACACTACCTACTAGTCCACGGCGACTTCTTATTATATTTTCCAAGAGTACGGCGTTCTAAAGGTATTCTCAACATAAAGGAAGTTAAAGAAAAAAAACAGACTCTACTTAAACCAAATGATTTTCAGAGAATCAAAAATGTTGTTGGGAAATTACAATAAGAGGAGATCTAAGTCATACACCAGACTATCCAGTAATAACTTAAGGTTACTAATCGGTCTTTGGTATTGCACTGTAGACTCAGATTACATTTATTCGGAGTGCAGGTTGCTTCAAGCCCAATGCATTGTTTCTGTGTTAATGAGACTGAACCATGGAAACACATTCTGGAAACCGGCGAAACATTAATGCATCTCAAAAGGAAAATATACATGCTAGATAGGAAATTGTCATTGCGGACACCAAGCAGCATCCCAAAGTTTGGCTTGGAGTTGACATTATAGGGACACCAATAAGTTGGAAGCTGAGTATAATAGATTGCATGGTCGCATTGCTAAAGCATCACTTCAATACAATAATGAAGAATCTACACAGTTGTAATGCATTAGAATGGCAACAAATTGTTTAGCCTTATGCACCCATTACGAGTGACTGTTTGGTGCGGCTTGTGGAGTTGAGGCATCATTGGCACTTATTGCATTATGATAACGGATTTTTTTACCCGCTTTTCATGGTATTGATGTGAACGATGTTTGGTTTCAAGAGGATAGTGCAACTTGCCACACATCTCATGGCACAATGGTCAAACGTTTGATAGCCGTTTAATTAGACGTAATGGTGATGTCAATTGGTTGCCAATAAGCTGCGATTTCACACCCTTTGACTATTTTCTGTGGAACGCCGTTAAAGAAAAGTGTTATGTCGATAAACCAGAAACAATGGAGCGTTTGAAGGTCAACATTCGTGATGTCATTACCGAGATACGACCCCATGCTCACGAAAAAGTGTACGAAAATTGGTGCGATCGAATACTAGGAGGCCAGCTGCGGCAGCCATATGTGTTATTGTATTTTTAAATTTAAACTTTTGAATGGTCCACCCTATACGTTCTGCCAGTCGTGGATAAAATTAACACACACAACATGAGTAGTGTGCCAAGCTTCATTGTAATCCTGACTGTGATTTTTTCTTTCCAACTTCTAATATTGTAAACCCCAGTTGGCTTACATGCTTTCTTATGTTTGGTTGTATAAGTTATCCTATCACCGCATACAAATGGCAGAAGTTTAGCTGTGTTAGAAATACTATTTAGCAACCAGTTGCTGTATTTAAAAAAGCAAAATTTATAAGGGTAAAAAATATGTAAAGCCTTTAAGGCTTTTTAGCGACAGCAGAAAGGAAAAAAAGAAGTTTTTTTTTTGCAAAAAAAATTTCACCCGCTCTACCCACTCAAAAGCAATTTTAAATGCATTTTTCTTTTCTATAAAAGGGGTGTCCATGTCAGCAACTAAAAAAGCGATAAAAAATAAATAAAACAGAATAAAATTTTAAAGATTTCTTGCAAGCACTGCCGTTGGTTGTGGCAAGAAACCAAAAGAAATGCCTGCGCAAAAGCACGTCGTATGAATGTGCAACAGTTTGGCTTGGCTGACTGGTTGGCTGCAATAAGGCAATATGCTGCTGCCTCGTATTCATACAAATATTTGTGGTCGTTTAAATATTTAAATGTTTGCTTTAAGCCATTATCAGCATCATCATCGGTATTCGTTCGTATACTCAACTCGTATGTGTGGTATGAATTGCATGTGGCCGTTAAGTGTTTATAGTATCGTATACACAACGTACGGTACATTTTAATACAATTTTGAGTGTTAAAGTGTTTCTTAGTTGTTGACAATGACAGCCACAGCCATTGAAAAGAAAAGCAACATGTGGCAGGAATATTAAAAAGCCAACAACATTTTATAGATTTTTAGATTTGAAATTGAAATTATTTTCTTTCACATTTTCAATAGGATTTTCATTAATTAAACGTTTCTTAAGGCAAAAATATATACCCCAAGGTTTAATAGTTCTTTTGTAAATGCTGCTCCAGTTACAATTTTATTCAATTTCGCTTGTGTCCCTTAATTTAATACAATCCCTATTGGTCATTGCCAAACATACATACAATATTTTCTAAACACCATAATTGCAATGCTTCAACATTTCCAAGCCCACAATTGTATTACTCAATGAACAATTTGTGTGCATCTTTCGAAAATCCCCATTTGATTGTCATCAAATCCTTCTCTATGCCACATAGTGTTGTTGTTGTTGTCGTTTAGATATTCGATAATTTAATTAGTGTTGGCCACATTTGCTTAAAATTTGCTCTTCAGTTACATGCCATCTTAAGTGCTTACACATCTCTATTTACATTCTACACACATTTAAATATACACGAGGATGTGTCTCCAGACTAAATGAAGACACTTTAAACTGTTTAAGTGTGTGTGAGTGTAAGTGTTCATGTGTCAAAAGAAATTAAAGTCAACAAAACGATATTCATTCGTATGCATCAGAGACAATAACGAATGAATCGAATTTATAATATGATTGGTAGAAATGCGAGGGGTGTTACCTAAGCAAAGAAATAATATATTGAAAACACTTTTTGTTCGTAAAAAACCCGAATTAAATTTTGATTTGCTTCTAAAGAAAATAGAAGTTAAAGTTATTCTCCAAGGAAACGTAAGAACATTGCGAACAGAACGTTGCGTATTGTACTGCATATCAATAGATATGTATGTCTATGTCAACTATGTCCAAGAGTGTGGAATGACCATAGTAACCTTTACACTCATTATCGCTTTATCAACATCTGGTTTAGGTAATATGTCTGATGGTAGCCTTAGATGTAGTTCTGAAGTCGACGTAGTCTAGTAGGTAGTGTGTTGGCTTCCTAGATGGGAGGTCATGGTTCAAACCCTAGATCAGACATCTCCAACAAAATAAAATATGAAAAAATATTTCTTCGGCTACTGCCCTGAAACAGATTTCTTCGGCTTCTGCCTCTCAGCAGTTTTCTGGCAAAAACTCTGAGAGTAAATAAAATTGCCAAGAAAAAGTTTCTCAAAAAATCTGTCGTTCGGAGTCAACATTAAACTGTAGTTTCCGCCACTCATGTATAAAAATTAACGTACACAAAATAAGTGGTGCCAGAAGCTAGGTTGTAATCCTGACTAAGGGGTTATATGTAAGTATGTAGTGACAGTGCAGGTGAAACACGTACACTTCCTACAAAAGCTTATTCTGAACATGTGTCCTACGATTTTAATGTACAAAAGATGATTTGTAGGCTCAGAACTGATATTGGGTTAGACCTGGTTCAACCAAGAATTTAACGATAATGTATTGGAAACATTTTGGAGCGCTTTGGAAAGCTCGTTACGAGCCACTCAAACACTTGTTTCAATATGTTCTCAATCAGTATCATTAATTCAAAAGCATGGAGACATTTAGAAACGAAAAGTGAATGCATTACGATGACACTACTAATAAGAAATCCTATACGAAGATCCTGGTTCACAACCATACTAAGAATATTTTTACGGCGACTTCCTCTTTGCATTCTTTTGGGTAACAATTCTGAAAGCAAATACGTTTGCCATGAAAAGTTTCTCAAAAATCTGTTGTTCGTCGTCGATTTTAAATTGTAGGTCCCGCCACTCATAAATAACATTAACACACACAACATGGTTGGTGTAAGAATATAGGTTGTAATCCTGACTAAAGTGTTGTAATAATCAATTATATAATGTATGTGTGCAATTAAAGTGCAGCTGAAGCACATACACAATCAAAAGCATGGATACATGTAGAGACGAAAACTGGATGTTTACGACGACACAACAAATAAGAAATCATGTACGAACATTGTGGTTCAAAACCTAACTGAGAATATTTTTACGGCGACTTCCTCTTAGCAGAGTCTTTTGGGTAAAAACTGAAGGCAAATGCGAAAAGTTTCTCAAAAATATGTTGTTCGCAGTCGATTTTAAATTGTAGGTCACGCCACTCATGGATGAAATTACCACAAACAAATTGGGTAGTGTCCGAAGCTAGGTTGTAATCCTGACCGATGTGTTGTAATTACCAATTAAGTTAAGTAAGTAAGAATTTAAAAATCTACAGCCGATCATGTCCGTTTATAACGAGTGATTTTCTAAACCATTGGATTTCGGTAGAAACCAGCAATTGAATGAAATGTTTTATTTGAAGCAACAATAGCTAGAACCAGCTTGATTTAGTCAGCATGAAAATGTACAGTGTCTTGCTGCAGGCATCTCCGACCTTTGTTAGTTTATAACAGCCATCTTGTTGAGTCTACATCTGTCATATTTGTTACGATTTATTCAGCCTGTTTTGCTAAAACACCAAAGACAGCCATATATAACGACGTGTATTTGTTGTATGGGCTCTAGAGCAGTTGGCAACTGAGTCAAATTTTCATAGGAAATCATTTTCAGCAATGAAGAACATTTCTAGATGAATACATACATACATAATTGGTCATTACAACCCTTCAGTCAGGATTGCGACCTAGTTTCTCACACCACTTATGTTGTGCGTGTTAATTTTATGCATGAGTAATAGGAGCTACAGTTTAAAGTCGACTCCGAACGACAGATTTCCGAGAATTTTCATGGCAATTTTATTTACTCTCAGAGTTTTTGCCAGAAATCTGCTGAGAGGAAGTCGCCGAAGAAATACTTTTTGTATTTTTGTTTTGGTGTCTGGCCTGGGACTCAAACCCTGGCTTTGCGTCTAATAAGCCAACACACTACCTACTAGACTACGGCGACTTCAGATGAATCGGTTTGTGAAAAAACAAAATTGTCAAATTTGAGGCGATACAAATGCTTATGATATGCTAGAGGATTCAAAATGTTTCTCAAATAAGTCTCTATTTGGTGATTTTCTATTTTGGTAGATTTTCGGTTGGCAGGCACTTCGGTTACATATTCCTTTGATAACGACGTTGGCCAGGCCATCATGGCGGCGAGTATTACGGGTCCATGATTATCAAACTTCTTTTGATCTGAATTGTATTATCTGTACACGAGCGTTTTTTTTAACAGGATGAAACTACCAACCCCACAGCTCACATGTCGCATTGAATATTTCGCAAAAGCGATTTGTGCCACGGTCTCATGTCTCACGTAGATGTGATGTTAACTGTCACTCGAGATCGTGCGATTTGTGCTGTTGATTTTTTCCGGTAGAGTTTTCTTAAATCGTAGGTGTATGGGAGTAGCAGTCCTCAAAACCGCGACGATTCGTAGATTTTCGGTTGGCAGGCTCATCGGTTATATATTCCTTTGAGAACGACGTTGGCCAGGCCATCCTCGCCAATGGCAGGCATTATGGGTCCATGGTTATCATGATCATGGTTCTTTTGATCAAAAGCGACTTGTACCACGGTATCATGTGACGTTAACTGACACTCGAGATGTTATGCCTTTTAATTTTTCCTGTATAATTCGCTTAAAGCGCAGGTGTATGGGAGTAGCAGTTCTCAAAACCGTGACAGTTAGGTTTTCAGTTGGCAGTATCATCGGTTACATATTCCTTGTAAGCGGCAATTATTGTACACCAGAGTGTGTATGATCTGTACACCAGCTATATTTGGTTTCAAGAGGAGTACACTACCAGCCATACAGCTCACATGGCACATTGGATATTCTGCAAGACCAATTTGTGCCACGATTTGACGTGTTGCACCATTACAAGAATGCAGTTTAAATGTCTAAGAATAGTGCTGGAAAGGTCATGCAAAAATCGTTTAGAACTATAATTTGACATTCCCCCCTAGTAGATGCATTTGAATTTAATTGAAAAGCTGTTTTTTTTTGTTTTAAAGCTGTTTTCAATGGAGTTGCCAATGTACTCCAGTTTCCACTTTAATTTTTCCTTTGTTTTCTGTATAGAAAACAATTTTTAGAAATAATTTCAGCCAGTTAAGGGAGTTAAAATTGCTGTGTTATTGTTTTTTTTTTAACACGTAACTCGATGGATAATGATGTTGGCTATTACAAGCAATTGTACATGAGAAAAGAAAACATATTTATTAGTATGTAACACTATACTACACAGGCATACACAATTTTTTATTTGTATGTACATGTCTTCTATAGAGCAGTAGTAGGTTTTGTTTTATTGAGTATAAAAGTGGTGGTGAAATTACATGTTTTGTGGCTTTTTAGTTTTCCAGCAACTTGAAGGCACGTCAGCAATGTTATAATTGTAGCAACTTTTAGCATATCATTGTGTATGTGCATGAGTGTATGTGTTACTGCCACTGAGAGAGTGAGATTTCATGTTCAATATGCAGGATAAATGCATGTTTTTTTTTGTTTTTGTCATTCATTCATATGCAGTAGCAGTAGCAGTGGCAGTAGTAGTATGTTTATGTAAATGGATATGCATTTGATTGTTTGTATATGTATGTATGTTAACTGCCACATGCTGTTTGTTGCCTGTTGAAATATATGGTTGATCTCTGTGGCTTTATAAGGTTGGTTTTGGTTTTCATGTTGTTGTCGTTATTATTGCTGTTTTGTTGGCCCCATCATGTTGATAATAACGATGATAATAATAATGTTGCTGGCAGTTGTGTATGCCTCTTACAAAAATACACTCACAGCACTCGTGCTTATTCTCGTACTCATACTCATACATGCTTATTGCTAACGACCACAGCCAAACAAGCCTGTCTGCTTGCCTGCCTACTGCATATCAATGCAACAATTATTCTGGAAAAAAACAAAAATTTTGCCACATTTTCCCCCCGCTTGGTTTTTACAATTGTTGCATGTGGTCTAGGCTATATTTTTTGCTTTTTATTTGCTATTGCTTTTGTTGTTGTTGTTGTAATTTATGCCTATATTTGTATGAAATTGTGTATGGATTTCAATACTCTAAGTACACAGAGTAAAGTAGGAATTCACTGCTTAACTACAAATGCTTCATACAACACGAAATGGTGTTTTGCTGTTTGGTGTCGGTGTGCGGCTTGTAGTTTAGCTGTACAGGAGATTTGAATTGGGTGTCAAAAAACAAATTTTTTTTCAAGCATGTAAACAGTGATTGACAAAAGTTGTTAAACCCTAAAGAAAGTTTCGGGCGAAAGAAATAAAAGAAAATTTTAAAAGAAACTTTTTTTTGGACAAATGCATAAAAGTTTTGTTTGTCTTCAATTTATACGAAAAGTTTTGCTTACATATAAAACTTGATGTTTTTAACCTCTGGGGGTAAGCATGTACAAAGTTAGCAAGTCTTGGATTACAGTTCTTTTCTTTATGCAAGTAAAACTATTACAATTTTTTTCGGAAATATTTTGAAATTATTTCTGAAAAGTTTTGAGTATTCTCTTTTGTATCGACAGAACTTCAGAAGAAAATGCTGTTTAAACAGTATGGCTTATAATAAAATCAGCTGTCTGGTATTTTATTGTTTACATTGCTTCACAAGCCACATACATACGTACATAATTGGCCATTACAAACCTTCAGACGGGATTACAGCCTAGCTTCTCACACTACCCATGGTTTATGTGTTAATTTTATACATGAGTGGCAGGACCTACAGCTTAAAGTCAACTCCAAACGATAGATTTTTGAGAAACTTTTTCATTGCAATGTTATTTACCCTCAGAGTTAATTGCAGAAATCCCCAGAAGAAATATTCAAATTTGGTTTTGTTTGAGATATCTGGCCTAGTATTTGAACCGTGGCGTTACATTTAATAAGCCAACACATTAGCTACTAGACTACGGCGGCTTTTGTATGAAAAATTAAAAAAGGGGAGGCCTAACCTAAATTGGTAAGCATTTCTGTGATTGGGCACTGGAAATTCACTTATTCCAAGTGGGGCACACAATATGTACGTACTTTAACGATGAAAATGGATCTTCAAAGCACATTCTTGGTACTTGTGGGGCATTAATATATCTTAGAAGGAAACATTTCGGTCTATAGCAAGTGCTTGGCAGGAAATTGTTGTTCTTGACATCGAACAGTATTCTGAAGTTTCTATGGACGATAGGCTTGAAGGAGACATTCTAATATTTTAAATCAATAACACACGTTTGTCACTCATAAACATCATAACGTATACCACCACAACAATATCCTTTTTGATATTAAAAAATAAGACTATATTAATAATGCCGGAGCAATGATATTAAATTGATATTAAAAAATAAGACAATATTAACAATGCCGGAGCAATGAACTAGCAAGCTTTTGTCCAACCAAACCAACATTTTTAGGGCAAAGAAAAAAAATTAATCGCATCGTTGTAGTTTTTAACGAATTATGATTCCATCAGCATACTTTTTCAAAACAGTGTACGTAACAGAACGGAATAGAGAAACGTATACAAAGACCGTTTAAGTAAACCATCTCTCATCACTACTGTTTAAGAATGTCTTTGATGATCGAACGGCAAAAAGTGTAAAAAAGAGAAGCAAAATCACTTGAATTGACTTGATCGACTCTTGATGACCTCGATGCCAGATGACTACTGCTTTTACGATGAATGTCAGAGTAAGATAAGGCTCTCATAACCACTATTTGTGGTTGTCTAGGATGATCGAATAGCAAAAAGTCCAAAAAAGGGAAGAAAAGTTACTTGAATTAACTTGACCGACTCTTGCAGACCTCGGTGGCAGATGACTACTAACTTTACAATGAATATCAGCTTGATCTCATCACCACTATTTGTCGACATGACTTCCCTTATGACATCTCTCTTATATCTCATAAACATGAGGGCGCACACTCATGATAATCAATAAGCAACATCCACAAATTTGACAATAAAAAGTGGCTTACAATCCAGAAGGCTAACGCCTTCGGAATCATCATGAAAAGCTTTTAATTCCTCAGATGCATGACGTTTGGGTAGAGCACAAGAGAGAGGAGTATTTGCTCGTCTATGCAAAGTATTAAAGTCACCTGAAATCTTGATGTATGTAAACTACTGGCAGAAAATTTGTAAAAGCAATATTGCTTCCTTCCTTCATTGCCCAATACAACGCTTTAGTCAGGATTACGACTTAGCTTCTCACACCACTTATGTTGTGCGTGTTAATTTTATACATGAGTAGAGGGGGACCTACAGTTTAAAGTTGCCTCCGAGCGACAGGTTTTTGAGAAGCTTTTCATGGCAATTTTATTTACTCTCAGAGTTCTTAACAAAAATCTGCTAAAAAGAAGTCGCCGTAAGAAATATTTTTCATACTTCGCTTTCTTGTCTGATCACTGAAATCATTATTTGGTTTAAGACATTGAAGTTTTGCTGCACACTGTCGTATAACATTTAGCCACAAGTAAGTTTCAAAGGATTATCAACGAAAACCGGTTTTTTAATTGGAGTATTTGTAGTGACACTTTGCTAAAAGAAAAAAAAAACTGCCAACAAATTCGAGATTAATTCTTTTATTGGATAGGAAGTATACTTGTCTACATTGTTTTGTACTGACAGTGTGATTATAAACTGATAATTATATTAAGAATTTAAAAGTTTAAATACACACGTATCTGAAAGGCTAGCAATACTAATAATAGACAAATACAATAATACAAAAAAACCCGAGAAATTAATACAATTTTATATAACAATACAATAAAATTGTATTAATTTATCGGGTGGGAAAATATATAGCGGAGTACGTATAGAATATAAACAAATAAATAATGTTTCAAAAATTAGTATTAATGACCTCCATGATAAGGAACTTGTTTTTATTGTATTAACTTATTTTATTTTATTAAGTACAATACAATTACATATTATATTCTAATTATATACGAGCGGAGTAACTTGACCATATGCTCGGTCAGAGACCAGAGTCTCTGGTGGGAATCGAACCCAAGACCCTCACGCTAATAGTCTAGCACACTACCCACTAGACTACCTGGGCACCCGGAACTTTTTTTATTGTTTAAACCGCTTTAAACTTGCACCATAGGTTGGAGATTTATTTCTAAAACAAAGACAATTGGTCGGAAATTGCACAAAAAACTGATTTTCCTCTTGGTGGGTACGTTAAAAAGCAAAATCACCGTATTTGGCGCTCAGAAAACACACATGTGATCTTACATTTGTCAATGCATCCATTACAAGTGACTGTTTGGTGCGGCTTGTGGGGTGATTGGCCCATGTTTCTTTGAAAATGAGGACGTCACAACCATTACGGTCAATGGAGACACCTATCGCACCATGATAACCGATTTTTTTGAATCCGCTCTTCATGATATTGATGTGAACGATCTTTGGTTTCAAAAGGATGATGCAACTTGCCACACATCTCATGCCACAATCGATTTATTGCGTCAAACATTTGATATCCTTTTAATTAACCACCAAGAAGCTGCAATTTGACACCGCTGAACGATTTTAAGTAGGGCGCCGTTAAAGAAAACTGTTATGCCGACAAACCGGAGGCAATAGAGCATTTCAAGGCCAGCATTCGTGATACTATTGCCGAAATACGACCCCATACAATCGAAAAAGTGCACCAAAATTGGTCCGATCGAATGCGGTACCATGAGGCCTGCTGAGGAAGCCATACGAATGAAATAATTTTCCACTTCTAAGCGGAACAATTGTACTTCACAACAAATAAATAAATTTGGCAAAATTTTAAACTGTTTTTTTATTGTATTTTTAAATTTAAACTTTTAAATGGCCCACCCTTTACATTCAAATTTGCTGTCCCTTACCTACACTTTCTTTCATATTTTATTGTCTTTAAGTTAGATTTATGCATGTAAACCCTTTTGTCTCTTTGGATTTTTGTAAATCTGTTCTTAAATATTATTTATATTTTATTGTATTCGTATAATTTATGACAATATGTTTAAATTTAAAACATTTTAACATATTTTATTAAATTCAAATTTATAAAAAATCACACACACTTACATACAAATTGTGGAAAACAATTTATTTCATAAGAGATAAAGTAAAATAAAGAAAAATTTTCCTTTTGCTTTCGTTCTTCTATTTAAAATAGGATCTCCTACAATAATAAATATATATTCCAATACAAGTACAAACATATATACTTATACACATACATACGCAAAATAAATGAATACAAACAAAGAAAAAATGAATGAATTTTTAAAACAGCAGGGTTTTGGCACATGGCAATAATTTATGATTTATGAATAGAAGACGACCATTTAACTTTTAACTTAAAGAGCAAAACAATTACAAGCAGAAATAAATTATTTTCCTTTCTTACAAAAATTTTTCTTTCTTATTTTTATGCCAAAAAAGAGAAATAACTTACATTCCAAATGATTATTAATACGTTATGATGCCTATGAGTGACAAATGTGTTATTGATTTAAAATGTTACAATGTCTTCTTGAAGCGTATTACCCCGGCAAACTTAAGGACGCTGCTCGATGTCAATAACTACAATTTCCTGCTAAGCACCTGCTATGGTTCGAAATGTTTCCTTCTGTGATGTATTAATGCCCCACAGGTACCAAGAATGTATTTTGGAGATCCATTTTTTATCGTTACAGTATCTACATGTTGTGTGCCCCACTTGGAATAAATGTGCCCCGAGTTTACAGTGCCCTGCCACAAGAGTAGATACCGATCTTAGGTTGTTTCTGGATTGTCTAATGCATGCCTTCTCTTTTTTTAATTTCTCATATAAAAGTTTTGATTGTTTTCATTTTGCACTTGGTTTAAGATCATCATCTTTCCTTTCATTGAGCATACCTTTTCCAAAATACACCATCACTCCACAAAAAGTTGCTGGCCCCATCAAATGTATGGAAGTTCCCCTCCTCGTAAGCTCGTCTGTTTGCTTATTGACCAGAATTCCTATACATAGGGTAAGCCACACAGAGGGTAAGTTTATTTTCCCTACTTAGCCGATTCAGTTTTCGCAGACAATCACATACTACCGTCGATTTAACCTCATAGGAGCCCAGTGCTCTCATGTTGGCCTAACTGGCAGATAGGCGAAGGCATAGGCTTTCGCATGAATGATAACCGCGAGTTTCCCTATAAGCTCGGAACATTTTATATTGGAACAAAAAACCTCCTGTTTCCAGATTAAGGTCCGTTCTTGACCCAACTTATTTTGACGTTACAAACCTTCAGTCATAATTACGATCTACTTATGTTGTGTGCGTTAATTTTATACATGAATGGTGGGACCTACAGTTTGAAGTCTACTCCAAACGACAGACAGATTTTTGAGGAACTTTTCATGACAGTTCTATTTATCCTCAGAGTTTTTGGCAAAAAACTGCTAAGAGTGGAATCCATTACGGTCAATGGATACACCTATCGCACTATGATAACCGATTTTTTGGGACCTGCTCTTCATAGTACTGCTGTGAACGATGTTTGATTTCAACATCTCATGCCGGGATGATTTATTGCATGAAACGTTTCAGGGCCGTTTAATTAGCTGAAATTTGATGTCAATTGACCGCCAAAAACTGCGATTTGACATCGATAAACTATTTTCTGTGGGGCGTCGTTAAAGAAAAGTGTTATGTCGTCAAACCAGAGACATCTGAGAGTTGTAAAGCCAATATTCGTCGCGCCATTGTCGAGATACAATCCCATACACTAGAAAAAGTGCACGTAAATTGGTTCGATTGAATAAGGTACTCTGAGGCCTCATTTCACTTCTAACCGGCACAATTGCACATCATTTCTTATTACATTTTTAAATTTAAACCTTGAAAGGGTCGAGCCTTTGTAACACCTTTAGAAATTTAACAAATATGGAGAAAATAAAGACTATCATTAGGAGTGTCTATGACCTAGGAGTGTTATCTTTTGAAAATTATCGGAAGTAGTATAACCATTTTAGTGCGTTATAACTTTAAATAAATTTGCTTAGATTTTTAGTTTGATTTTCTATGGACATTAAAGTGGAATCAAAACTTTGTTAAGCGAATGCTTTAATAAGGACTGCATACATAATTTGTCATTACAACCCTTTAGTCAGGATTACGACATAGCTTCTCACACCACTTATGTTGTGTGAGTTAATTTCATACATGAGTGGCGGGACCCACAGTCGATTACGAACTACAAAAGTCAGAAAAACTTTTCATGGCAATTTTATTTACTCTCAGAGTTTTTGCCAGAAATCTTCTGAGAGCAAGTCGCCGAAGAAATATTTTTGCAAATTTCGTTTTGATGTCTGACCTGGGGTTTGCACTGTGGCATTACGTCTAATAAGCTAACACACTACCTACTAGACTACGGCGGCTACAATAACATAAGGACTGCATAGCTAAATGAATCAAACATTAAAAAAGGTGATCCAAATTGTTTGGAATACTTAACCTTTAAAGGTTGGAACAGAAAAGTTTGAAAAATTTTATACAAAATATTTTTGAATTGAATAAGTTTGAAATAAGAAATTGTTCTTATCGAATTGCAGTATTTCATAAGACTGTAATGTATTTATAAAGACGATAATTATCCTGAATAGCTGGAATTAATTTTTTTTGCCTAAATTTGATGGTTTTTTATCAAAAAATTTACTTTAAATTCTCAAATCTGCCCAAATATCCTCCAAATTTAAAAATGTACTTTAAAATATTTAACAAAGCTACTAAAAGTATGCACCTTAAAAGATGTTCACCATCCCAAGAGTGTAGACTTCACATTGAACTTTATTACAAAGTATCCTCCCCCCAGAGTATGCAATATTTTTTATATTATGTGTGCACTCCACTCTACTCTGGTATTGGTTATGAAAAGAACAAAATTTTTGTAATTTTTTTGCATTTTTTTTGAACACAAAAGAAAACTGACAATATAATTCAGTTATTATTGCTTTAATAGCTTAACAAATGCTGTGGAAAATCATGGCACAAATAAAATTCCTTAACAGAAAATGAACACAAATAATAAAGAGCAGAGTATTATATTTATATATTAAACGTGTTTCCTTTTCTTTTCTTTCGTTGTTTTCTTTTTCTTTTTTTTATAAATTATGGCATTTTCTTAGCTTAAGTTGTTGTTGTTATTTTTTTTTATTTTATTTAAATTTCACAATCTTGGAATCGGAAACAGATAAGGCTGTTCAAGACGATGCAAAACAAGTGCAGCTCTTAAGCATACTAAGGCGCCAAAGTGCACTCAAATATAAGCAAAAAAGAGAAAAACAACAAAAAAGAAAAGGGAAACTCACATACAAATAAAGGAAAAACTTGTCTATACACACAGACAATTGGAAGGAAAGGTAAATAGGAAGAGAATATAGAAAATAAATTCAAATACAATGAATGCTTAAAACATGTAATATTTATACCATTATACTAAAGTATGTTACAATAATTTGGTAATTTTGGTTTTAATAATCAAAACTTATTTAATTTAAATAAATCTATTAGCTTGCTTAAAGACATTGATCGCCCATCTCCATTGTTTACAGTTTGTAATGAAATTCCCTTATCATCCACTCTCTTTCATGTCATTATATGCTTGTGCTTGAATAAACTGTGGCAACTTTAAGAACAAGACCAAGAAAAAATATACAGAAAAATTAATTGAATTGTTTTTCTTATTTTTTTAACATTCTCTTGCTCTCATAACAGTTGCCAGTAACCAGACACTTTTTTCCAGAAATTTTTTTCAACAAAAACTCTGAGAAAAAACACGAAAAAAGTGGAAACAATTTGCTCAACACAAAGAACTATAGCTACAGCAGTCATAATTGAAATGATGCACTTGGTGCATGCAACACTTAAATTGAAATAAACAAACAAACAAGCAACAACAACAAGAAAAAGTTCAATGTTCAAACAAAAACATGTTCAAGTGATTTTTTAAGGCACCTCTGAAGCATAGGGGAAAGAAGCAAAAATTACGAAAAAAAAACTACTTGGTATGGGCGGTTAACAGTGAGGGCCTTTTTAGGAAAATTAACGTAAAAACAAAATCTTCCCTTAAGCTGCAAAAGGGAGGTTTATGGTGGCCTTAGTTAAGTTGTAGTCGTCGTAGTCTAGTAGGTAGTGTGTTGGCTTATTAGACGTAAAGCCAGTGTTCGAGTCCCAGGCCAGACATCAAAATAAAATTCAAAAAGTATTTTTTCGGATTTCTTAAAAATCTGTCGTTCGGAGTCGACTTTAAACTAAAGGTCCCGCCACTCATGTATAAAATTAACACACACAACATAAGTGGTCTGAGAAATTAGGTCGTAATCCTGATTGAAGGGTTGTAATAACCAATTATGTATGTAGTTAAGTTGTATAAGGCATCAAAAGTTAGGTTAGTTTAAGTTAGGTGACGAACTATATTTGAAGATTCCATTTAGGTTGGCATAGGAACCGTTTTCGATACCCAAATTTATATATGCAAGCCCGGGGGTCAAACACAGGGACTGCAGAATACAGAAGCAATCTATACAGTAGCAATATTTTATTGGAGAATTCAGTCTAGGATAGCAGAAAGCGAGAGGTTTGGTATATATAGACACATTGTGATACAAAAATTTATAACCAAACCCGACGGTCACATATAGAGACCATTGGGTAATCATTGCCATACTAAAATTCATATCTAAACCTGGGACTTAAACATAGCGACTCCAGAATACAGAAGCAATCTATGCAGCAGCAATATTTTTTATTTTGAAGTGAGGTTTATGGTGGCCGTAGTTATGCTGTGTAAAACACGATAGGTTAGATCAACTTAAGTCAAGTAACGAACCATATTTGAAGAACAAGTTTCCATTTAGGTTGGCGTATAGAACCATTGCCATACCAAAATTCATATTCAAACTCGGGGTTTAAACGTAGCAACTTCAGAATACAGAAGCAAGCTATACTGTAGCAATATTTTATTGGCGAATTCGGTCTAGGATGGCAGAAAGTGAGAGAATTGGTTTGTATATGGTATTCCGATACCAAAATTTATATCCAAACCAGGGGCAAACATTAGCAAGTCCAGAAGACAGAAGCAATCTATACTGCAGCAATGGTTTTTTGGAGAATTCTGTCTTGAATGGCAAGAAGTATGAGATTCCTTATGACAAGAGCAGAGCACTAAGTTATTAAGTCAAACGTAGCTTCTTTATCCTCCTCGGACCCACAGCCCATGCGGAAGTCATGCAAAGAAATACTAAGTTTCTCAGCATGCCTTTCAATAATGCACTGGCCCGTGAGAATTGCAATTGAACGATGGCTGGCAATGTAATTTAATTATACAAGCCAACCACCCGTCATCTAAACCCAGGGATTAAATAAAGCGTTTCCAGAATAAATCAGGTATAAAATGACATCCTTGTTGACTGAACTCAAGCTAAAAGATAATTTCCTTCTCCTCCTCAGTTGCTACAGAAGTCTTTGAAGAAATGCCATATGCACTGCATGCAATAATGCAATGGCTTGAGAGAATCGTAATTATTCAATGGAAATCTATGCGATTTAAGTACAAAAGACAAACAGATCACTTCTTATCTATACAGACTCAGTAGAGCACTTTGCATTCTGTTGTTAAAGAATTTGAAACTCTTTGTAAAATAAACAGAAAATACATAAACTTACTGAGCTAATCACAGCACCTATGTACTGCAACATATTGGAGATTGTAAGCTCCGTACTGCGTCTGGCCAGTCAATCAGCATTACAAAGATACATATATTCGAAGATATCCTTACTCCCTGGAATCCATGAAAAATTTACCTTTAAATGATCTGCAATTTTTCGAAATCGAACTGAAATCGTTAGGGATTTAATTTTAACCTGGATGCTCCAGTAAATTAAAGGATTTTCATGAAAAATCTCATGTCGTAAAATTTCATTGAATTGTCTTCACAATGGCCAATACATTCGCTTGAAAAACACCACAGCGCATTTAAATATTCTTATTATCATGTACAGATGCCAAGATCGTGTGACTATATAGTGGACTCGAGGCGATCCCTATTCTAAATATGTACTCGTTGAGTATATACATACATACATACACACATAATTTGATCATTCAATCCTTCAGTCAGGATAACAATCTAGCTTCTCACACCACTGATGTTGTGTGTCATAATTTTATGCATGAGTGGCGGGATGTCCACAGTTTAAAGTCGAGTCCGAACTACAGATTCTTGAAAAACTTTTTTATGGAAATCTCTTTTACTCTCAGAGTTTTTGCTAGAAATCTGTTGAAAAGAAGTAGCCAAAGGAATATTTTTCATATCGCACTTTTTTGGAGATGTTTCACCTGGTATTTGAAGCGTGGTCTTATGTCTAATAAGCCAATGCATTACCCTCTAGAATCGGCGACTTTGAGCTTATAGTACCAGTTTAGTACTGCTTACTAAGCTCAGGTTGCTATTGGATATTCTAATACATGACTCCAATCTTTTATCATTGCAAATACCCAAGAAAAGTTCAGATTATCTGTAACACATAAGAGATTACACCACTCTTCATTTTCCTCTTCAACGAGTATACAACGAGTATTTTAAACATATCTTCCCTGTGCTGGTTATCGAGAACTGATAACCTGTACTTGTCAGCTGGTTTCAGGACATATTTTCAAATGATATCAAAACGCGTGAAAAAGTTTCTCAAAAATTTATCGTTCGGAGTCGACTTTAAACTGTAGGCACCTCGACATTCATGTATAGCACACAACACAAATGGTGTGAGAAGCTAGGTTGTAATCCTGGCTGAAGGGTTGTAATTACCAATTATGTTATGTATGTATCACAACGTATTGTTAAGTGTGCTTAAGAGAGTCTTATTTTTTATTCTCTATCCTATCTCAATAATTTTTCTATGGGGCATTACCCATAAACAGTTACAATATCTCATGGTCGGTTTATCTACTTGCCGTCTATAAACGTTTTTTGTACTTTGAATAATTAAGGCCTTCCGACTGAGTTCCCTTGCTTAGTTTTCCCACCTAAAAAATAGCATAGGTTTGCTGCAAGAAAAAGTAATTTCTGCACGTTTTAAACAAACAAAATTAAACCACATGGAATGAAATAAAAACCAGCCACTCAAGTAACTTCTACTGCTGCCGCAGTAGTAAAACTAACACTCAGACGGCCTTTGTGGTTAATTTTTATTAAA
Source organism: Sarcophaga variegata (assembly GCA_932273835.1). Lineage (NCBI taxonomy): Eukaryota > Metazoa > Arthropoda > Insecta > Diptera > Sarcophagidae > Sarcophaga > Sarcophaga variegata. Next base: position 21,623,009 of record OW026361.1, on the reverse strand, counting down.
CCAGACACCAGTAATTCGTGAGCTGCAATACGTACGTAAGCAAGTAGAAAATAAATGTTAGGAGTTCAGTTAAAAGGTGAGGTTCTTTAAAAATAATAATTAAAAAATTGCTTTTCATTACCTAAGCTGCCTTTCATGACTTATGCTAGGCTGTAATAACGCAAACAGTAACTCACAGTTCTTATAATTAAAATATGCTTTGATGGGTAATGCCTTTGAACTGGTCGCTAAAGAAAAATTGTTATTCATTTAAGCCTTTAAAGTCTAAGGGTTAAGGTTTACTTTAAAATTTATCACAGATTTTTAATGATCATGTTCTACAAATAATGTCGCATGAGATTTTTTTAATTGATTTAGGGTAAAAACAAAACTAATACTCTAGAAGAGCTCATCCTCCAGATGCTTCTTTATGGCACAGAAACATGGAAACTACTAAGTACTGATTTAGCAGCTTTGAGAGTATTCGAGAGAAAAGTCCTACGTAAGATCTTCGGAACAGTGCGAGTTGGTGATGATTTCTGCTTTCGCTCCAACAATGTTGTCAACGACGTGGACATTGTAGCGTATTAGCATCCAGGGGCTGCGCTGTCACAGCCATATTGTTGGATGAGCATGCTTCTGCGAGGCGGATATTTGATGAGGGGATTTGCTGAAATCGGAGAAGAGGGCGACCTTGTTTGCGTTGGAAGCTGAGGAAGCCCTGTCAGCAATTGGTGTGACTAACTGGCAAAGGCGCGCACGAAGCAGAGCCGCCTGGAAGGATATGCTAACGCAGGCCGAAGTCCGATAATCGGGTTATTAACAGCCAATTAAGTAAGTAAATTTGGCATATAGGATGCGATAGTCGCTGTAGTTCATAGTAGGTAATGTGTTGACCTAGTAGACGCAAAGCCTGTGTTTCAAACGCCGGTTCAGATATCTCTAACAAAACGGAATGCGAAAAAATATTTCTTAGGCGACATTCTCTCAGATAATTCTTTTTCTTTTTGGCAAAAAGCTTGCGATCAAATAAAATTGCCATGAAAACTTTCTCAAAAACTTGGTGTTCAGAGTCGACTTTAAGCTGCAGGTCGGGCTACTTATGGGTAAAATAAACCCACATAACATGCGTGGTAGAAGAATCTAGGTTGTGAGCCTGACTATAGGGATATAATGGTCAATTGCGTGAGTCAGACGCGATAATTTGCTTCTCTTTGAAGTCGCCGGCGTCTAGTAGGTAGTGTGTTGGCTTATTAGACATGAGGCCTCGGTTCAAACCCCATGTCAGACATACCCAACAAAACGGATTATAAACAAATATTTCTTTGGCGATCGCCCGTCAACAAAAATTCTGAGAGTAAATAAAATTTCCGTGAAAAATTTTCTCAAAAATCTGTTGTTCGGAGTCGACTTTAAACTGGACGTCCCGCCACTCATGTATGTGATTAACACACCCAACATGAGCGGTAAGAGAGATTAAGTTGTAATCTAGTAATAGTCAATTGAGTAAGTAAGTAAGACGCTGTACTTCGCTTCTCTATATGAAGTCTACTAACTTCTAAGGAACATCTCAATAATTCATTGCAGACAATTCGAGAATGTAACGAGCACTATAAATGAAAAAATATTTCTTCGACGACTGCCTCTTTCTTAGTCATGGAAACTTTCTCCGAGTCGACTTTAGGTGCCTTCTCTGATGTATAAAATTATTTCACACAACATTGATGGTAGGGGAAACTAGGTTGTACGCCTGATTAAAGGGTTGTAATGTCAACGCCTTTATAATACAGAGTGTAACGAATGCTTTCTCGAGATCTATACATTTTGATTAGAAGTGTGAACTCCTAATAATAATCCTTCAAAATTACTCTCAGACTGTTAAAGTAATCTTCACACGATTTTTGTGACCGAAGCCCAGTTTGTTCTGTCCTCACACAGGTTAAAAGTTTGTTCGGTAGTGAAATGTAATGGCGGAAAAGAATGAAAGAAATATAGGAAATATACACTAAAAATTTTAAGGTTATGTATGGCAATTTGGTTGTTTCAAATATAATTGGCAACACTGGGCGAGGAATCACTCTCAAATTGAGAATTTAAATGTCAATAAATAACAAAAAAAAATTCCCAAAAAAATACTCCAACATTGCCTGCCTGTCGTATTATAACAAAAAAAATTTTCAATTAAAATCTGAAAATTCTATTTAAAGCTTAAAAACTTTACTCTATTAAATGAAGGAAAAAATCACCGACATTTTTTTACAATCATTACAGCACTGCTGATGCTGTCAAATTTAATTGTTGAGAAACAAAAAATTTTGTAAGTTTTTCTTCCATTTAAATTGGGAAAAAAAGGGAAAACTTTTAACACATTTCAGGATTAAATGCTATGTATGTATTTGAGTGAAAAAGTGTGTATATTTCAAGAGTTAAATAACAATTAAATGTTTATTTAACTCCATACAGAAAGCAGCATACAGTGCAGAGAGTTAATTTTAAGTTCATTTATAATGATAAACTTTTTTTTTATGCACAAGAGAGAGACATTTTTGGTTGGAAATTTTCGATTTTTTTTCCTTTCCTTTCGTTTCGTTTCATTTCATTTTGTTTCATTTTTTGTTTTGTAACTTTAAATGGCCGCATTTACAATTTTTTATTTTCATTAGTCGTCTCTGCATAGCCTCTTGCCCTTTTTATTGCCATACAGCTGTATGGCTTGACTTGAAATTGAATAATTCCTCGTTGGTTGGCATTTCGTTTTCATTTTTAATCTTTTCCGTTTTCCGTATTTCGTTGTTAATTTTGCAATTTTCAGTCAGTCTGTCGTGTACGTTCGCTTGCATTATTATTGTCGTTGTATTGCTTTGCGTTTCGTATTTATTTTAATTACTTTTAATTTGTGGACACACACATACACAACCATTTTTATTTTTCAAGGGAATTGGCGAAAAAATAAAACCGGTAACAGTTTTTAAATTTTACTTAAATGTGTGGTCAATTATGATTATCGCTGTTAAAATGTTTCCCGTTTTAATTGTTGGTTGTCCAGAATATGTTGTATTTGAATGAAGAAGAGTTCGGACTTGTTGTCAATTTATTTTTATACAGCAGATCCTAAAGCCGGTCTATATGGAGGGGTCTACATAAGTTACTATATGGTTGTGGGATCTTTATGACCAGCTTGAGAATTAAGGTACGCGAATCTTTTTTAGGAATACTATGAATATATTCCACAAGCTCTCTGATTATTGTTCTCCAGACTGAGAAATTATAAAGCTGGCCTTGGGATCTAAATACGGATAAAATAGTTAGTGACGTCAATAGTCAGGCCGCGGCCGGCCGCCTTAAATTCATTGACGGAGCATTATGTCAGTTAAAGGTTGAGAAGTTATATGACCGGATTTTGGTATGTTAATATGGGTAGAATAGTTAGTGACATCAATAGTCAGGCCGGTTTATATTCTTTAACGGGGCATTATGTTAGTTCAAGGCTTAGAAGTTATAGAGATAATCATGATATCTGAATGCGGATAAAATAGTTATTGGCTCCAATGGTCAGACCGCCTTAAGTTCATTGACAGGGCATTATGTAAGCACAAGGTTGGTTCCAGCCTACAAAAAGCTTCTAATATGGCACTTGCACAGGTATTAAGTAGTTCTGTGCTGAATTCCTAAACTTTGGGACGTTTGGAGCTATAGGAGTTAAAATAAGATGGCAAGAGAAGGCGAGAAAAAATGCTTGGTGCGGTTTATTAGGTCTGCTTAACAAGAACGTCATTAGGGTAGCTCTCTGGACAGAACCAGTGTACTTTACGATTTTGGAAAGTGCTTTGCAACGAGACTTAGCAACAATAATGAATAGAGTAAAGGGGACTATTTTGTGGTGTACAGATGGGTTAAGAAGCGATCTGGAACAGATGTTTGGTCCTAAAATGAAATATTCCTATCCCTTGGAAAAACTCGCGGTTATCTTAAAGGCGGAAATCTATTCATTCAAAATTTATGTTCAAATCAACTTGGATAGGAAGTACAAAAGACAGGACATAGCAATACTATCTATTAGTCAGGTTGCCATTCTAGCACTTGATTCTTACAGGGTTGGATCGGATGCAGTATGGAACTCTCAGGGTAAGCTGAGTTGGTTACGCAGGAAAAATAAAGTTGTCCGTATGCAGGGTCCCAGATCATATGGGATTTCTTGACAATAAGTGTGCAGATGGAACCACAACTCTTCTGTGGAATAGAAGCGGATGTTTGGTCAATGAAAGAGAAGATAAAGAGAGTTAAAGACTTTTCTCAAACTAAGCGGATTTGAGGCAATTACAGCTTTTGTTAGGAAATTATAATAAGAGGAGATCTGTGTTAGGCATCAGACTATGTAGGAATAATTTGAGATTGGTAACCGGTCTTTTGATAGGATACTATAGGCTCGAGCTAAGCCGAACTTTCTTTGACGGTGATAACGAATCATCAGAACAGAAACCAGGAATTTGTGAATTTTTAATGCCTTCCAAAAAGAAACAGTTGGCTGTACATTAGATGCTAGCCAGGGAATTGGCATTGTTCACACGGAGCAGTATGTTGTAATTTGTCGGCGGATTAAGCTTGGAGGCGACATTATAGGAATATCCTAGAATGTTTGTGGGAGATCATATGGTGGCAGTACTAACTAATAGACCTCGTTTGGGATACTTTTTTTTGGGGCTCTGATCGATTGATAGATGAAGCCTACAGTACACAGTTTATTGCGGGGTGTATGATAATGCATACTTGCTTGATTATTACCCCCCAGACTCTACCGTTCTAGAACGAAATACGTTGTAAACGTGCCTAGAAAATCTGAGAATTTTTTCTTTGAGCATGAAGAGCGGTTTGAGGGACATTAGGCTACATTTTTTCTGCAGAGCTTGTAGAAAGACAGAGGAGCAGGGTTTACGTCTATAGTTTTTAAAGATATAATTTAGTTTGCTGGGTGGGTGACTGTCTTTGTATTTTTAACGTAGGGAGTTTCATCCCGAAGGCTAATTAGCTGATGAAATTAATAACCCTTCAGTCAGGATAAACAACCAGCTTCTCACACCATTTATGTTGTGCATGTTAATTTTACATATGAGTGCCGGGATCTACGATTTAAAGTCGACTCCAAATGACAGTTTTTTTGAGAAACTTTTCATTGTAAATTTCGTTTACTCTCATAGTTTATGCCCGAAATCTGCTGAGAGCAATATTTTTTCATATTTCGTTTTGTTGGAGATGACTGACCTGGGGTTTGAGTTGCCTCACCTCTAATAAGCTAACAAACTACCTTCTAGACTACGGCGACTTCTTCGAGGTACATAAGCGTAATTTTTTTTCAGAGATTTTTTCTTCTCTCTTCTCGTTATTTTCCGTTCCCTTTTGGTTTAACGTGCAATAATGGAGGTAACCACAGTGGGCCTTTCTGTGCTCTGGTTACTGCATTTCTTAAGATCTTTGTTGGTATGAATTTATTTTCATTGCCTATCATTTGTGCGATAAATTTCCTCTTATATGTTCTCCTCTCCGTTTATGTTAATCATTGCAAACGACACTGCTGTCAGCTAGCTAATCCACAAGTCCTTATCCATTTGACTCATTTCATTTATTGTCTATCATTTCAGTTTGGTTTTCATTTCATATTTTATGCAGTTGTTTCTCTTTTTTTTTCTTGTGACTTATTTTTATTATCCTTTCCCTGTAATAACGCCTTGCAGTAATATTTCCGCCTTAATGGCTCATATTTTCACTACGAATCTCTATAATTTTCTTGTTATTCTGTGTGTGTGTGTCAGTTCGGATATCATATTTCGTTTTTCCTGCTGCAACTGGTTTTTTTTTTGTTGTCATTTGTTGGCATTGCCAACATTTATTATTTCTTAAAAGGCTGTAATTGTGACAGTCGCATTTGCAACAAAAAAAAAAAAGATTTTTTTTAAATTTATGCAGGCGTTAAAAGGAAAAAAATGAAGGAAAAGAGAGAGAGAGAGAAGAGAAAGGGAGTAGAAATCCATAAAAAAGGCTTCAACATATTCAATAAAAACTGGGTGTCAAGATTAATGACTTCTTCTTCTGTTTTTTTCTGTTATTCTTACACTTTTAAAGCCATTATGAGTTCAAAAATTCCGAAAATATATTTTTATTACTCCGAAGTGTTAAATAAATAAAAGCGCAGCAGTTGAAAGAATATTTTCTGTTATGAGCTGTTAATGAGATTTATAATCGCTTTCAAACAATCGACAAATAAAGGAAATTAACAGGGTATTAAGGAAAGGACTGTTCTTACCACAGAATTCATTGTCTCTGTTTTATTCTTTTTTAATTCTGGTCAACATACCTGTAAAGAGAAAGGAAAAGAAAATCTATTAAGTTTAAATACAGGAAATAAAAGGTAGAAGTAAATGTTTTTAAAGCGATTTCAATAGCTTGTATTTCAAACATATATTTTTTCCTGGCGCATAAAAATTTTTTGTAAAAATTAAAAAAAAATTTTAATTTAAAATCACGCTGCTTGGCTTATTAGATGAGAGTCAATAGTTCAAACCCCAGTTCTGAAATGCAAAATATGAAATATGAAAAAATACTTCTTTCGGCGACTTTCTCGCATAAGTCTTCTGACAAAAGCTCTGAGACTGAATAAAATTTACATGTAAAGTTTCTCAAAAATTTGCTCGATCGGAGTCGGCACTAAACAGTAGGTCTATTCGCTAACGAATAACATTAACACACACAACATAATTGGTGTGAGAAGCTAGTTGTAGTTCTGACTAAAGGGTATTAAGTATTACACAACAGCGTTTTCAGTTTTGAGTGCAAGATACTATGGTTTGGATTTGGATATTAAAACTACTCCATGGAAGGACTGTATCCGATTTCAGCCAGCGAGCTTGTGGAGCGAAAGCATCAATGGCCCATAATCTTTTGAAAATGAGGACAGCACAACCATTACGGTCTATGGAGACACCTGTCGCACCATGATAACCGATTTTTTTGTACCCGATCTTCAACTGTTACGCTATTACCTTTTAAAAAAGTTTAAAATATGAGCTCTTAGATTGCAAATAAAATAAAAATAAATTTGTGTTTAGTTTTAATTAAAATTCTTTATTATTCGCACAATTCTGTGTGCCACCGTTCACAACTTTCTGTAAACAACAACAATCGCGTTGCTGTTATACCTCTGTTTACACCCTTTGCATAAACAATAACAATTACTAGACAATTATTCGACAGATCTTTGTAACGCATATCTTCAAACCACGATTACTCTCTTCAAAAGCACCGCAAGACTGACTGAACTTCACCAACTTAAACAGGATGGTAGAACTTGCCAAACATCTTATGTCACAATCGATTAATTGCATCAAACGGTTGATGACCGTTTAATTGAACGAAGTGGTGATGTCAATTGGCTGCCAAGAAACTGCGAATTGACACCGTTGGACTATTTTATGTGGGACGTCGTTAAAGAAAAGTGTTATGCCGACAAACCAGAGACAATTGCGGATTTGAAGGCCAACGTTCGTGATGCGATTGTCGATATACGACCCAATACACTCGAACATACATACATACATACATAATTGGCCATTAAAACCCTTCAGTCAGGATTACGGCCTAGCTTCTCACACCACTCATGTTGTGATCGTTAATTTTATACCTGAGTGTCACAGATTTTTGAGAAACTTTTTCATGGCAGGTTTATTTACTCTCAGATTTTTTTTCATATTTTGTTTTGTGTCTGAACAGGGATACGAACCCGGGCGTTACGTCTAATAAGCCAACACACTACCTACTAGACTACGGCGACTTCATACACTGGAACAAGTGCACGAAAATTGATCCTATTGAATGAGACACTGTGAGGCCAGCTGCGACAGCCGTATGAGTAAAATAATATTAAATTCCGAAGCGGAACAATTGTACTTCACAACAAAAAAATAAATTTGGCAGAATTATAAACCGTTTTTGTGTTATTGCATTTTTAAATTTAAACTTTTAAGTGGCGCACCCCATATCATGTGTACGATATCAATGATTTTTTGGTAATGGGCGTAAGGAGTCGAAGTGACTTCATCAGAAGATCTGAATGTTTGATACTCTCAGTTTACTCTCTGATAGTTTTTGTCAGAAATCTGCTGAGGAAAAGTCGGCGAGGAAATATTTGTTCATATTTCGTTTAGTTGGAGATGTCTGACCTACGGTTTGAGTCGTGGCCTTACGTCTAATAAGCCAACACATTACCTACTCGGCTAAGTCGACTTCAACACAACTACTTTTAACTTTAGACATTTTATCGCCTACTTATCTGTTTTGCGTAATTTTAATCATATTCGAGAGTCTCCCTCATGACTTAATTTCGTAACAATTTCATTTTTTTTGTTTTAGAAAATTAATTTTCATTTTCTCTTATATTCTTCTACATCTCTGTCCCATTAACGATCTAATTTTGGATATCAAGTGGCAATTATTCAATTTTCTTTCATTCTATTTTATTTGCCAATCGCCAAAAAAATTTCAATTGTATCATCAGCTGTTACAGGTAATTTATTGTAATTGAATTCATTATTCAAATATTTGGCACCTTTTGTGCATTGAAGCACTGGCACAGATTAAATGATTGCAATTGAAAATCGGTTATAATTAAATCTCGTTTTTATTTTTCTAAAAGTGTCATTTGCCAATAAAACAAAAAACGAGAGGCTTTGAAAGGCATTTGATACACGTATTTAACAGAAATTCAATATTCATTTGAAAAACAAAACGAAAAAAAGAGGCCAAATAAATGACTCTCAAAGGTCACATAGAAGTGATTACGGGCCGATAATAAATATTCTGCAACAGCAGCACAATGTTGATTTAATTTATTTTATTTTCCACTCGACATACTAAATCATAGAAAATTAATTTGCAAAAAATCCTGCTTTTTTTCGTTTTCGTTTTTGCCTGTGATTAGATTTATTATTTTGCAGCAGCACATGCAATAAAATTGTAATACCGACTGTCATGAGACTCTAGGGAAAAATTAGCAACAAATTTTTTTTGAATAAATCTTTAAAATGATTAGAGAAATAAAATAAAACAAAAATTTTAAATGAATTTATAAACATGTTTTGCTTTGTAGGTGATTATTACAGAGGACAGACGTTGAGAATATGGTTGGTATTTGGGGCATATTACAACATTCTCTAAAGAATTGTAAGCCTAATACAGGTTCTATTAGGACATATACTCTTTTCCGAATAGGAGTTTTCTGTAGAAAATACTGAAGACTTTTGTACCCTTTACAGTTGAGTGTGAGTAGCCCTGTGAATTCGAGACTTTTGTCCCCTTTACTGCAGACTGCGAGTAGCGTGAGTGTGAGTAGCACTGTGCATCATGAAGTGTATGAGGGACTGAAAATAGGAGTTTCATTAAAGATTTACTGAAGACCTTTTAGTGTAGACTGTGAGTAACCATGCATTGTGCATCATGAAATGAGTCCAAGGTACTAAAAGTAGCAGTTTTCTGTGGGCTATGCTTAACAATTTTGTACCTTCTACTGTTGATTGTGAGTAAGTATTGCACATCATGAAATGTATAAGTGACTGAAATTAAAATCAGAAGTAAGATGTTGCGTCAGTTTTGTTATACACATAAGAAAAGCTTACAATTTTGAACAAACGATTTTCTAAAGGACAAAAATGCTTTCAAGCCACTTTCGGATGCAATGTTCTGAAAAAAAAAACCTTTTCAGATGCTAGCTTTCTGTAGCAATTGAAACATATTGTTGAGATACTGGTGTTTTGCTTTTATATCGCTTAACATTAAAATGGTAAAAAGTAAACAAAAGTGCAACAACAAACACCAGCATAAAAAATGGTAAACAAGTAAACCAAAATACAACAACAAACACTACAAGAATAAATGTAAACAAAATACACAAACAACGATAACGAAACAACGGTATTTACATTCATAGAAATTTTGAGAAGGCGATGCCACAAACATTCGCCTTCAAGAACATTTATCAGACTCTTTACCATGCCATATAAAAGACAAGGCAAAGCAGGCGAGTCAGTTAGTGAAGTGCAGTCAGTCAGTCTTGTGTGAAGACGCGCATATTTTAAATGTTTTTAAAAGGTAAGAACGTAACAATATGATAGAAGGGCGGGGCTATATTCCTAGTTTCCAAACTAGGAAAGAAGTTGGTCAGCACAAGGGCTGCACATTGAACGACAGAGTGGGTTGGGAAAAATTTCCAACCAGTTTTCGATAAATGCAACCTAATATACCTTGCAAATATGCATTAAGGCATTGTCATGATGAAGCATTATGGCTTCAATTCATTATGATTTCAATGTGAAACCATTTTGAGTATTCATCAGCCAAAATCTTTGTATTCAAGAAGGTTGTGTAGTGTAGAAATAGAAAGTAGATGTAGAAATGATGAAATTAAGAAGCTTCAGTAGCTCTAAAAATAATCTATTTAGGAAGCCCTTTGTCCTCTGCACTTCCAGTAAGGAAGACCTTAACAATGAACACTAAATCTAGGTTACGTAGTGTTATCTCTAGAGGTTGAGACAGAGAAGTAATAAATCACTAAAGTTCTTTGCCACCGGTCATTGTCTTCCATAACAAAAAATCTCTATTCCCGTACCGCACAAAACGCCTATGCGTTCATTGACAAGGCAACATTGTAGACACACCAGACAGATATGGCTTGATATGGATACATGTAGAATTTGCAGCAAACGTATCAAGATTCCGTCCGAGAGATCTTATAGCAGTATTAAGGTGACACTGACCTCTGGGTGTACATTCCCTGAAACTGGGCATGAGGTTCATAATGACTTCAGCAGAAATTGTAACGACGAGGAACAAAAGGAGAGCACAGAACATTTGCTTTGTAATTGTCCGGCTCTTAGAAGAATAGAAAGAAAGACAAAACATGTCTAGAAAAAGGCGATTGGATAAAAAAGTATAAAAAATCACGCGTAATGGTTGAGAGATGCCAACCAATAACTGTAATTATATGACTGAATAAACAAGATCGGTGTAGCAATGGGACATTGTAGAATTCAAGTTAGCCGTGACAGTTTAGGTGGCTCCCAGTTGAACCTGGCTATAGTCTTTAGACGAAACTTTTGGGGGTTACTTCGGCAACGGACTAGCCAGTAAACTTATACCCAAGGGCTCAACAGTAACAACTTATGTAGATCAACAGGCCGAGAGCTCTGAGAGGACATATTTTCAAGTCACATTTAGTTTGGGAATATAAAAGGTTGCTAAGCGATTTTATGTATGATTATTGAATTGGATTATGCTGGATACCTGATCATTGTGACGTTACTGGCAACCAGGGTGCAGGTAATTTCACAAGATTCTTTCTTTCTTCTTTTTACTTTTTGGTAATATTTTGAATTTCCCTACCACTCGTGCATGGAGGTATACATACATAAATCTTACTGCAGGATCGCAAGGGCCTTATGGCTAAATCTCAATCCCATCGGTACAAGCTAAGCATAAGCATGACTAGGAACCAGTTGCGTGTTATAATAGGAGTCTGATCGGGGTAAGGCTCTGAGAACTTTGAGGGGACATATTTACATTTAGTTTAGGAATATAATAGGTTGCTAAGTAAAGGCACAAACCTTGTGTGAGTGATAGTCTCACCTTTGGTGAATAAGTTATAATCATTATTCATAAAAGGGCAGTAAAAAGTTAAGAAAATATTTAAATTTTGTTTGTGTTTGAGGACATTTGTCTCATTATAAATTTCTTATTTAAACAACTGTCGTAAAAAGTATCGTTTAGAAAATAATTTTTCATTTTATGGGAAAACAAAACATTTCTAATAACCGTAATATTATGGCCAATTATAAATTTTCTAACTGATGTAATTAAAAATATCCCTGATAACTTTATAATAAATTTCCCAACAAGTATTTGCTAAGCACTTTGAATTTTTTTTCTTGTAATAAAACATTAAATAAAAGACATAAAAATGGCACTTAAATGTGTCTGATATCTTGGCTTTTTTATAGGAATATTAAGATAACTAAAGCAGCAGCAAAATAAAAAATAAAAGAAATATAAAATAGACTTTGGCCAGACGCAAATGCAAATTAAAAAAGAAAATGATTTCTTTACACAAAAATATGAGAGAAAACAAAAATCTAAAATAAAAATAAGTATGTAATGGGAAAAAAAGCACATACACATACTTATTTGAAATATGACAGCTACACACACACAGTTATACAGTGAGCGTTAAAAGAAACAGTACATTAAAAAAATATACTCTTACGAAAATGGAATAATCTAGATGCTGGTGTTTTGCTTTTACATCGTTTAAGATTAAAATTATAATTATAAACAACAGCTACAAAAACAAAACAATGCAGTAACCAAACCTGTTTACAAATTATCGTACTGCTTAATATAACAACAAACACCAGCATAAAAAAGGTAAACAAGTAAACAAAAATCCACAAATAACACTACAAGAATAAATGTAAACAAACTACACAAACAACAATACGGAATGTAAACAGAGATGTTTACATTTATAGAGTTTTCGAGAAGGCGAAGTCGCGAACATTCGCCTTCAAGAACATTCATCAGACGGTTTAACCTGTCATGTAAAAGGCAAGGCAAAGCAGGCGATCGAGTTAGTGAAGTTCAGTCAGTTTTGTGTGAAAACGCGGTGTGTTTGAAGAGAGTAATCGTGGTTTGTAGATCTCCGTTACAAAGATCTGTCGAATAATTGAAAAGGGTATAAACAGGCGAATAACAAAGAAAAGCAATTGTTGTTGTTTACATCAAGTTGTGAACAGTGGCACACAAAATTGAGCGAATAATAAAGAATTTTAATTAAAACTTAACACAAATATATTCTTATTTTATTTGCAATCTACGAGCTCATTTGCTAAACATTTTTAAAAGGTAAAAACGTTGCAATACATTAATAAATTACCGTTATTTTTTATTTGCCAGTTTTTAAAATTCAAACAAAAAAAATTACAAAAAATTTCGAAATATTGCCAAATTTTTTGGGCAATCTCCTTAAGTGGTAAAACTAGAGTTTGGTGATTTTTAGAATTTTATCTTTAGTGTTCAGTTTCTTTTGACCCTCACTGTATATACTTGGCTCTGCAAACGGCATTAAATTTAAATGAACAAATGAAGAGATATTAAATGTAATTCGCATGCATGTATGTGGACATACGAGTATGTGTCTCAGTGTGGAGAAATCTTTATAGAAAAACCACAGCGTAACAGTAAAAACGAAAGAGGGAGAGAGAAATATTAAAACCATAAACATACATATTTAGGGAACAAATTAGAATGCACTTTAAACTGATTTCTCTTGCTCTCTCTACTTTAAAGGGGAAAGAAAATTAACAAAAAATCGTTGCTTTGTGGGGCCATACATTGTAGACAAACTCAATGAATGGAAAAATGGTTCAATTCAAGGATATAAAAGAAGAAAAGAAACCGGCAAGTGCAAGAGAGCGATAGGGGGAGGGGGAGAGAGAGAGAACAAAAAAGGTAAACTAATACAACACAAATACATTTAAAACAAATTTGAAACAATATGCAAATGCTTACACACCCATAAATGTGCATGAAAGACTTACACATGTAAAGTATTGTTCACATAAAATCTTTCTATACTCTGGAAACATTTGAGACAATTCTTATCGTCATGCTGTGATTGAGGAATAAATAAAAGAGGTGACACCTAAAAGAGTCTTTAAACTAAAGAGCAGTTGGATCCAGTGAGTTCTTGCAGAGCAGACCAATCAATCACGCTGAAATAACTAAGCTGGCGTCATTTCGACTGCTAGAAGGACGCATTATATGGCCACATAATTTGATTTCTGTTATACACCAAGTATAGTTCTTACCGAATTGGTTGTTACTGCCCTCGGTATTATTACCTAGCTTCTCACAACAACCTGTGTGTTTATTAATTTTATCCATGAGTGCCGGAACCTACTTTTAACGAATGAATTCTGAACAACAAATTTTTGAGAGGCCTTGCATGGCAATTTTATTTATTCCCAGAGTTTTGCCAGAAGAGTACTGAGACAAAAGAAGTCGCCGATGAAATATTTTTTCACGTTTCGTTTTCGTCGAAATATATGAGCTAGGGGTAGAACTTTGACCTCGTGTCTGTTAACCCAACACACTACCTGGTTGATTAGGAGTACGATTGAAGTCGCCGTAGTCTAGTAGGTAGTGTACACGCTTGTTAGACGTGAGCCCACGGTTCAAAACCCAGGTCAGACAATTCCATCAAAACGAAATATGATCAATATTTCGGCGGCGACCACTTTACAGCAGATTCAAGGCCAAAACTCTGAGAGTAAATAAAATTGCTATGAAAAGGTTTCCAAAAACTCTATCGTCCAGAGCCAATTTTAAACTATAGGTACCGCCGCTCATGTATAAAATTAACACACACCCAATATGAATGGTGTGAGAAGGTATGTCGTATTCTAGACTAAAAGGTTCTAATGATCAATTATGTATATATGTTTGGTCGAGGTGTGGTCGCATTTATTAAGCCAACTAGAAGTCGCCGTAATCTAGTAAGTAGTGTGTTGGCTTATTAGACGTAAAGCCAGCGCTTGAGCCCCAGGCCAGACATCAAGACAAAATACAAAAAGTATTTCTTCGGCGACTTCTTCTCAGCAAATTTCTAGTAAAAACTCTGAGAGTAAATAAAATTGCCATGAAAAAGTTTCTCAAAAATCTGTCGTTCTGAGTCGACTTTAAACTGTAGGTCCCACCATTAATGTATAAAAAAATTAACACACACAACATAAGTGGTGTGAGAAACTAGGACGTTGTACAATGGGTCAATTCGACCTCCGGGTACTGTACTTGTCTTAATTGACAAGTACACGTCCTCTAACCTAACATAACCTATTAAGCCAACTACTATCACTACCTGATAAACTACGGCGACTTCATGTCGAGGCTGGGCTATCCTCCCTGGTGGGCTCAAAATAAAGACGGACACATGAGTGTCTTTATCCATGAAACTAATATCTGAGAAATGTATAGTCGTTCCAGCGGAATGTAGTACTTTGCATGCGAAACTTTGAGGAGTTATTATATTACTTATACCCAAGAGCTCAACAGTAACAACTTATGTAGACAATCAGGTCGCTCTGTTAGCTTTGAGAGATCATATTTTCAAGACACATTTAGTTTGGGACTACAAAAGGTTGCTAAGCGACCTTACGTCTGATAATCGAATTGGATTACGCTGGATACCCGATCATTGTGACATAACTGACAACCAGGTTGCAGATGATTTCACAAGATTTACATCAGCTTTGGAAGTAATGACCGCAGAGGAGTAAGTGAAACCTCAAGGAGTTTCCTTCTTTTGAATTTTTTGGGAAAAGTTCCAATTCCATTACTATGCATGGCGATGTACATACATAGATTGGACTGTAAGATCCGCTTGGGCCTTAGGACTAAATCTTAATCCTACAGGTACAAACTAGTCGTAAGCATAACTGGGAGCCAGCTGAATGCTATAATAGGAGTCTGTTGGGGTAGGACACTCGTGTTTTTTCTTTTTTTCGCAGAGGACCGATGGGTCTCCAAATGAATTGTTTCATAGTTTTTTATATTAAACGGATTTTGAATGAACAATGTTGCATATGCACGCATATATGTATGTATTCATATTCATACATTTTTACACTTGACACATGTGATATTACCCTTGGGCCATGAATAGTTGTACAGACTTCTCTTGTTTCTTCTGCAAGTCCGTTATATATATTCCAACTGCATGTATGTATGCAAAGAAATTGTATGTATATGAGTATGCATGTATACAAAGGTGTATATGTATAGTGCAACACGGATTTACTGTTGTTCTTGCCAGTTCCTTTTCCTTTTGTAAACATGATGAGATGATGTGCATGTATTTGTGTGTTATGTTGGTTGTAAGTGTCTTTCTCTCTTTCAGTGCCTAGTCCTAGTGTTCTTTTTTTATTCGATTTTTTCCATTTTTTCTGTATGAGCTTCACATGAATGAATATTTTTTGTTGGTTTTTTCTTAAATTTATATAAAATGGCAGAAAAAAAAAATAAAAAAAAATTAAAAATAAAACCAACCAGACACTCGTTGTTTAGTGAAGTGTACAATGAAATAAAAAAGTCATAAAAATAAAACAACAACACTGCAATAGACAACCAATCCATGCAAGGAAACTTGTTTAAAATGTTGGAGCAAAATGAGATTGAAAAATAAAAATAAAACAAAAAAAATTGAAGAGTATAAGAATTTTCAAAATTTGATCCATCACACCACTTTGGACGTGAGAGTGATGAGAATTGATTTTGGTATTCTTAAAGGAATTATTCAAACGAAATATAAAAAAATATTTCTTGGGTGACTTGCTTTCAGCAGTCTTCAAGCAAAAAATTCTGGGAGTTCTTAAAATACACACGAAAAAGATTATCAAAATCTGCCGTTCAAAACCGTTTTTAAAACTGTAGGTTACGCCTCCCATGTATGAAATTGTCACACACAACATTGGTGATGGAAGAAAGAAGTTTGTAATCCTGTGTTCGTGATAAGTTTTTATTTACAATATCTCATCAGAAAGCGGTTTCTCATCATGCAAGACTGAAATCTCTCTCCGCTCTTATTTATTTTCTTCCATTGGAATTTGACTAGATAACTACACCATGCCGCTACTTACCTAACAAATAATTTCCATGCAAAAGGTCTGGCCTGAGAAGAGTCTTCGTCTCTCTTTATATTATAGTCCACCAGATCTACCAGTTTCTCAACTAATCGACTATCTTTGCTGTTTCTGCGTACTTATCTGCAGACAAGGACAGTTCTGTAAAATATCATTCACCAGTCCTTTTGCTTCTTTACATAATCTACAGAAGACCGAGATATTCTTGTTACGCGTATTGATCCTATGGTGGTCGAAAGTGGCTATGTCTTATAGTGGTTTTCAATTCAGTCTTAAGGTTAGTAATGACTTGCTTAAGATAAGTTAGTTCCTGCAAGTAGGCTTAGTGCTTTGCCCATAAGAGTGAGTAAATCGAGAATTTCTGCAACAATTTAAAAGAAGATGCTTATGGTGAATTACTTTTTCTTGCTGTTACTTTCAAAGCTAAATCTAATCTTACCATTTTACCTGTAACTTCGTTGCCAGTGACGTTATAATGATCAGGTACCTTTTCAAACTCCCAAAATAAATGTTATGTTAAACTTGGCTCCTGTGTCTGTCTTCATTTTGGCCTGTCCGTGAAGGTAGTTCAGTCATCTAAAAGTTTATTCGATCTCTACATACACACCATTGGCCATTACAACCCTTTAGTCAGGATTACGACCTAGCTTCCCACACCACTGATGTTTTGTGTGTTAATTTCAAATATGAGTGAAACTTTTCTTTGCAATTTCATTTATTCTCAGAGTTCTTACCAGAACCGAAAAAATATTTTTTCACGTTTTGTTTTGCTGGAGATGTCTGACCGGGGGTTTGGACCTTTGGTCTCACGTCTAATAACCTAACACACTAATTACTAGACTGCGGCGACTTCCTTAGACTTAACAACCCCTAAAATCATTGTCTGCAGAACGTCACTTAAAGATTATACTTTTCCTTCACATTTGGAAGCATCAAGCAGTTTATTAGAATCTGTCATGAGATCTTTGCCATATATTATTACACTCGCTCCGTCATTCTAATAGTCGAGATGACAGTATCGAATGTTCTGCCATACAGAAATACACGAGTTCTATCTCGAAAGAGGCTCCAAGCTGATGCCTTCTTTCCAAATTACTCAATCGACTGCATCGAGAGCCAAATGAGGTACATTTCAATTGGCACTTGTGATAAAAAAAACTATGAACTGATCTAACAGATGAACTAAATGACACCAAAAGGTATGGCGATAACTGGTCATTGGCTAATAGTAACTTCAATAGTAGAAACGGAGTACATACATACGTAATTAGTCATTACAACACTTCAGTCGGGATTACGACATAGCTTCTCACACCACCTACATATGTTGCGTGTGTTAATTTTATACATGAGTGGTGAAACCTACAGTTTAAAGAGAAAATTTTCATTTCAATTTTATTTACTAGTAGAGGACGTCTAATTGCAAATTGATCTTGCAAAGATTCTCAGGGTTTTATAAGTGTCATCACAGTCATAATTTGCCATTACTTATATATGAATATAAATTTTCTGAGCTCCCTGGTAGTCTAGTGGGTAGTGTGCTAGACTATTAGCGTGAGGGTCGTGGGTTCGATTTCCACCAGAGACTCTGATCTGTGACACTACACCGAGCATATGATAAAAGCTACTCAGCTCGTATATAATTAGAATATAATTTGTAATTGTATTGTAATTAATAAATAAATAAATACATTTTCTGAATATACTTGGACTTCAAACCGCAAGAGACTATTTGCTTCACAGCATTTATAAAAACACATACAATATGTCACATACATATGTATCTACACATGTGATATATGTTGTATGTATATCTGTGTATATAAGAAATTATCCTCATAATTATTTTCTAAATGATGTAATAAAACATGATTTTTTATATCTTACCGAGCTTGTGCTTGTGTGTGTATGTGACTGAAATCCATAACAAATTGTAGAAAGCGTCTGAAAGTCTTCAAATTTATGTGGAGACTAAAATAATGATTTATTTTATACTCTCTTAACACAGTCGAAACAATTCTCTTTAGTGTGAAAATAAATTTAAAACGAAAATTATTGAAAGAAATTCAATATGATTGAAATGACAGAAATAGAGAGAGAAGATAAATACTATCACGTCTACGCTACATGTATATACAACTTATGACATACACTCACATAAACATTTACTATCACATTAAAAAAAAAAAAAAAACAAGAAAACAAAACAAGAAACGGAAACTAAAGGATATCCAGTGCAATATTTATAAAAAACACAACATAAACCATTATAGAGAGAGAAAGAGAGAGAGAGAGAGAGTTATTTATTATTAAATACACCGTGTCTGTGCATAAAAACATGTATTCGTTTATTTCTACGTGTTAGCAGTGTCTGCGTGTATTTGCGCCCGTGTATGCGTTCTTTATACGTGTTGGTGTCTGCTGCTGTTTTAAAGAAAAAAGAAAGGAAAAAAATTGACAGACTGTATTTGCCTGACATGACATGACATGTCTGTCATTTGTTGTTTTTTTTTTCTGTTGCAGCTTGATTTGTTGTTTAATGTCGTTGCTGTCTTACCGTTGCTGTTGCCGTTGTCACTGCTGCTGTTGTTTGCAATTGTAATGATGCTGAATGATGATGAAAATGACAACATTTACTTACTAGATTTTACTATCTGTCATTAATGCTGTTATTTTTGTTGTTATTGTAGTTGATTTGTTACAGTTTCGATTTAAAATATTGGAAAAGGTAATGCTTTTATGCTACTTGGTCATAATCTGGCTGCAGCAGCTAGGTACAGGTCTTGTTAAGTGGAAAGGTCAACATATAGGGTCTTAGGATATTAAGCTGTTTATGTGGCAACGCATAGCTGCCTATTGCTTACAGAAATAAGAATTATTTCAGTAACCAGTTTTTTGTTTTTAATTTAACACAGAAATGTGCCAATGAAGTCGCCGTAGTCTGGTAGCTAGTGTGTTGGCTTATTAAACGTGAGGCCACGGTTCAAAACCCAGGTCAGACATCTCCTACAATACGAAATGTGAAAAAACTTCTTCGGCGACTTACTCTCAGCAGACTTCTGGCAAAAACTCTGGAGGCAAATAAAATTGCAATTAAAAGTTTCTCAAAAAAATCCGTCGTTCGAAGTCGATTTTAAACTTTTGGCCCCACCACACACGTAAAAAAAGACCAATTGTGAATTTATGTATGTATGTGCCAACGAAACGCTTCTATTAGACACATATTGGCTACTCCATTGAAATCGGAAGTAGAACGTGAACAAATCCTAAGTAAAGGCCAAATATTCTGATGTTAAAACTTCATGTAGACTTCTGAACGATCATTTCAAAACTTTAATTGCAGAAATAAAGACTGCAAGCACGTAAGGCGGTTTATACTTTCGTATTGAAACAGGTACAACTAAGGTAAAAGGGCAGAACCACACTTGAGAGGTTGATAACTTGAAAAAAATAATACAAGACAGAAATATTGTTAGAAAGACTCCTCTTTTTATTGTAAATCTCGCGGCTTTTAACTATTTTGTCCAATAAATATTCTCGAATGATATCAATGTTTGCCTGCATATTGGTTTCCAATAATCCAAGACTTGCTTGTTAGTCAACGTAAACCCACCGCTTAACATAGCCCAATAAAAAGTAACCCAGAGACGTTAAATAGTACGCACAAAAGTGCAAGTAAACAGTAGAATTTTTGGAAAGAAGGAAAGAGCAAGTAGGGTTTCAAGGTAACAGATAATTTAGTGACCACATCAACAGTCTTAGAATGAGTTTACAGCAATGGAATGAATATTACTCGATACTATGCATCATATTCATGTATTTTGAGAAGGCTTTCGACGCGATAGACCATAAAGTCGTATGGTCTGCATTGAGAAGTAAAGGAGTGCCACAAAAAATATTCAGTTTAATCAGTGAGCGAGATGACATAGCCAGCGCAGGATTAAGCCGGCCCTTTAATACGCTTACAGGACTCAAAAAAGGCGGCATATTATCACCCGTATTATTCCTCTCTACGCTGGGCATAATAATTGACAATATAACGACTATTAAAAGAGCTATAAACTAGAGAATCAATGAAAACCTCGAAAATCTCGACTATGTGGATGACATTGTTAGATTCACATCCAAAAAAGATTTCATGCATAACAAAATCATTGAACTCATCTCAACCGCCGCATTCGCTCACGCATTAGAACAACTAAGTCCTGTGTTGTAGCTGCTACAAAACTTCCACTCTTGAACATCAAAAGTACTGCCAACGTAGACAAACGTAGAACGTAGAACAAATTTTCTAACTGGGCACCAACATAACATCACGTGGAGGTGCATTAGCAGTTCTGAAAAGTCGAATGGTTATTCGAAGTGAAGGAATGAAGGACTAGAAGCCTCTTTCATTTCCTATAGAATGTCTGGAATTCGAACGAATGAACTCTATACAAAGCCATACATGTGAATTCAGCTTTGCCTGTATTGTTCGGAGACATTGCTTGTCACTGCGGATAAGAGATGGCGTCTACACATCTTTGTTTGTTAATACGGTGACTACGAACCATCGGATTAATCACTCTAACGTTCACATCAGAACGTGATTTAATCCCCTAATACGACGCCAAAAGCTGACATGATTGCGTCACAACCTTAGAAAACCTAGACTTGCATTGGAACATTTGACTGAAACCCATTAGACACTTGGCAACGCGGGAGACCTAAAACTACATGGAAGTAGATAGTCCAGATTGAAACGAACATATCTTGCAAGGAATTAAGGTCATTAGCAAATAATAGAGAACGATGGGGTTTCTATGTCCCTGATGGAATCTGGCATCGTATATTTGATGTCCTCCTTCAGCACAATGCATTTCCAGCAGCAATGCGTAGTCAATGTTACTCTTGCAACCAAGACGATCGTCAGTCACCATCTTTTGTTGCACCAGATTTCAGCTCATATACAGCAAATAAATACTTCCGCAAAATAATGAGGAAGAGGATAACAAAAATGAAATCAATGTCTCATATGTCCTCTTCGTTAGGAATTCAATTGAGTTTGTTTTATTTGTCACACTTTTTCAAATCTTTCCTTATTATTCTAGCCACTACTGTCGTTATAAATTTAAAAATTTCAGTATTTAAGGCATAAATGTAAGGCAAACTTTAATGATGATGTTGTAAACACTGATGCTAGTAATGACACAATGACACAGACACGTTCGCATACACATGCACGCACGCACAACAAGTGATGACTATTTATCACACGGTACATACATATGCATACTCATGTCGTTACTGTACTGTGCAGTATTGTATTGTAAATATCCTGTCGTCTCTGGTATTGTATTGTATTTCTATGTATGTATGAATGTATATTTGTATATATGTATGTATGTATGTATGTATTATAATATTATGTTTAGTCATATAATTGTATGAAAATGAATATTTTCTGTTAAAAGGGCGTTTACCGGACATGTTGTTCTTTTGTCATTTCTGTTCGTGTTTATATGTTTGTAAACATTATTACTAACTATGTACGTGTATGCGGGTGTATATGTATGTGTGATATATTAAGAGAATGCATGATGCCATCAATGCAATGAATGAAATTGTTCATGTACAATATATTTAAATGATGTTTTTGTCAACATGATGCCATAATTTTAAGGATATTTTTTTTTGGGGAAATTTATAGATATTTATGGAAATTGCATTTTAAATTATTTCAAATAACTAACAACTATTTTAAGTTTATATTTTTGAATGCAATATGATTGCGTTAAATTTGAAAAGATTTGAAATATTTCAAAAAGTAATGAAAGACGGCTTTCATTGTAAAACGATTTTTGCGTCCAAAACTCTTGCAGTAATCACAGGTTTGTGTAGAATTTACGTAAAGAAATGCTATATTAATTAGATTTACTCTAAGAAGATGGTCACACATAGTTCTTCATTGAAAATAATTTACCGGAAGTAAAAAATGGAATGGTACTGGAGTAAATACTGTTTTTTATAACAAATGACGGAGTTAATAACAGTGGAAATGTTAATAACACAGGAAATGTTGCACTTACAATATATGACGTTAAGGAATAATTTAAATCTTCAATTCTACCAGTTTTGCGACCATTATCGCTCTTGTTTAAATTTTTAAATGCAATAAAACAACAACGGTTTGAAATTTTGCAAAATTTTTTTGTTTGTTTTTGTTGTGAAGTACAATTGTTCTGGTTAGAAATGGAATATTATTGCAATCAAATGGCTGCCGCCCCTGGCCTGAGTATCTCATTCGATAGGACCAATTTGTGTGCACTTTTTCGAGTGTTTGGGGTCGTATCTCGGCAATAGCATCACGGATCTTGACCTTCAAGTGCTCAATTGTCTCTGGTTTGTCGGCATAGCACTTATCTTTAACGGCGCCCCACAGCAAATAGTCCAACCGTGTCAGATAACAGGTTCTTGCAGCCGATTGCTATCAACATTTTGGCTAATTAAACGGCCACCAAACGTTTGACGCAATAAATCGGTTGTGGCATGAGATGTGTGGCAAGTTGCGCCATCCTGTTGAAAATAAACATCATTCACATCAATGCCATGAAGAGCGAGTAAAAAATTGGTTATCGTGGTGCGATAAGTAATGGTAGCGCAGTCTTCATTAAAAAAAAAGCCACACCAAACAGGATGCATTGGCTTCTGTAAGACCACATGTGGGTTTCCTGAGCCCAGCCAAGTTGAAAATGAACTTTATCCTAAAAGATTTTTTTGACAAAAACGGCATCATCGTGTAGTTTTTCGCGAATCGAAAACAAAGCAGATGATGAAATTTTCGCAAAATTAGACTTAAAGACTTTCATGATCATTGTGGTTACTGAGGCTATTGGAGTGAAATCGGTGACCAGCTCACATCATCACTGGAGATGACCAGGCAGTTAAATCGCTCAAGCACGCTATCCAATGTGCCATGAGTAGTGCGACACGTAGCCTCGTCCTGTTGAAACCACACGTTGTTGGTGATTAGGTCATCCAATTAAGGCCAAAAAAGTTGATAATCATCGCTTTATAGCGCTCGACGTTAATAGTGATTGTCTGGCCAAATTTGTTCTCAAGGAAATATGCAAGGAGTTTTATATGGGTTAGCATCGTTGACAATTTTGTTTTTTCGGATAATCATTCATCTTGAAATAGGTATCTTCGCTAATTTAATCGCTTTTTAATGAAAATTAAACAGAAAACTCACGACGTTGTCTATGAAACTTATCAATCCATCCATGGCGATTTTGCAAAGCAGATTGAATAAATAGCAGTTAATTTCCAACTGATGTCTGCTGATTGGCCGCCTCAGTCTAAAAAACAAAAACGATTTTTCCGCCTTCCTCTCAGGCAGACCTCTGACTAAAATCCTCACAGTAAATAGAATTGCCATGAAAAAGTTTCTCAAAATAATCTGTCGTTCGGAGTCTACTTTAAACTGTACGTCCCCGGCCACTCATGTATAAAATTAACACACACAACATAAGTGGTGTGAGAAGTTAGGGCATAATTCTGACTGAAGGGTTGTAATGACCAATTATGTATGTATGTATGTATTGGACACTTTTGGATGTCAAATGGCTTGGTGTCGTTGACAATTCATTCATTTCGAAATATGCCTCATCGCTGAAGCTGAATTTTTAATGAAAATTAAACAGAGAACATACGCCATAGTCTACGGTCCTTAACTATCTATTTATGTTTAATTTGACACATGTATGTAGCTTCAACAATATGGCCGTTATCCATTGTCAATGTTCGGAATTTCTGTTCAGAAGACCCTGTATTTAATGTTTTGGGAAGTGTCTCCGAAATTTATTTCTACATATAAGCTTTGATTCCTGAATATGATAAGAACCAGTCAGAGTTATTTACCGTTATTGCAGCGAACATGAGACACCAATAGTAACTGTGAATTGCAGATAATTTAATACATTTTGTTCGTGTACTTGTTTGCGTACTTAGACACAAATTATTTTTCAAAAGATTTTACAGCAGACGTGGGAACAGACCGTAATTGCGTAATTGATCAATAAGTTCTCTTTTGTAAAATACAATACTGACTGCATATTTACATTAGAAAACAGTACTTTGAACAAACGAATACAAACAGGCATTTTCTATTTAACAACAATGGGGGACCCCACAACGAATGATTAATATTTAATAGGTTAGTAACACGTACGTATACGTATGTACGTACGTACTTGTTGAAGTAAATAAATGCAATTAAATGTGACAAAATATCTTATTAAACATTTCAAATATTTATTTTAAATTAAAATTACTTAGAGAAACTCGAGAATATTGACAAAATAAATTACATTTGTAAATAGGCTTGAGGATATGCTACTTCAAAATGATATGCTCTTTAGGTAATTTGCTAAGATGTAAGACACACCCAAAATGGATGTGAGCATGGACATGGACATGGATGTGGAACATAATGTTGCTTAATTTATTTAAATTATAAGGCTTCCAGGCAGTGAATATATATACATATGTATGCAATACTAATACATTTTGTGTATTTAAATTTATTAACGTTTGGTTTTATTTCAATGGCCTATAAATTATTATTTTTGGTTTCAAGTATATTAAGTACGAGTTAATGTTTGTATTAGTTTGCATGTATTTGTGTGTTAACATGTGTTAATATTTAATTACAATGGAAGATAGAGGGAGAGTTTTATTTTAAATAAAATTTTGAATTCAAAGAAAATAATGACCATTTAATGTCCACATACATAAACATGTAATTAATGAGCTCTAACCACACACACACACACACCTACACACATTATCATATTGAGTATGTCCAAAATAACAATTTCATGTAAAATTTATTACACAATTTATTGTGAATGATTTTTATGGCCACCAGAGTATATTCAAATCAAATATTTAATAAGATTGACGATGTGTGCGTGTGTTAAACCACATGATAATTTTGTGATTTGAAATTTGTACACAGAGTGATAGGAAGAGACAGGAAAATTAATTGCCGTTCATTTAAATAAGAACTTCTCTTATAAAGACAACAGTAGAATAGATTTATTAAGGTGCGTACGTTTATATTGCCAGTTTAAAATTTAAAAATCGTCTGAAAATTAATATTTGTTCACAATAAATGTGACACATTTCCTTGTAATTGCTTAGGAAATAAATCTTTTAAATGAAATTAACGTGAAGCAAATATATTTCAGGCAAAAAAAAAACTGTCGTTGGCAAGAACAATATAAGAAGGTTTTTGCTTTACATCACTATAACGAAAAATAATAATAATTTGGCTCAAAGAACACTTGTTTAATATGGGCATAGTGTTGAACCCAATATAAAGCCTCTATAAAGGCTTTTAACCGGTGAGGCATTAAGGCGTCCCAGATGAAAACATTTGGATGCGTATCAAGTGCTGGGCGGGGAATTATTTAGTCTGTTGTTACGTGTCAATCTTACCCGATACAAGAATTCATACATAAATACATACATAGATAGGAACCTAGCTTCTCACACCACTGATATTGTATGCGTTAATTTTATACACGATTAGCTTGACCTACAATTTAATGTCGACTCCGAATGACATATTTTTGAGAAACTTTTCATGGCAAATTTTTTATTTACTCTCAGAGTTTTTGCCAGAAATCTGCTGAGAGGAAGTCGTCGAAGAAATATTTTATCATATTTCGTTTAGTTGGAGATGCCTGACCTGGGGTCTGAACCTAGGCCTCACGTCTAATAAGCCAACACACTACCTACTAGACCACGGCGACACTCATGTAAATACATACATACATACATATGTAATTGGTTATTACAAGCCTTCACTCAGGATTATGACTTAGCTTCTGACACCACTTACGTTGTGTGTGTTAATTTTATACATGAGTGGCTTGACCTACAATTTAAAGTCGACTCCGAACGACAGATTTTTTGAGAAACTTTTCATGGCAAATTGTATTTACTCTCAGAGTTGCCAGAAATCTGATGAGAGGCAGTAGCTGAAGAAATATTTTTTTTATTTTTTTTTGTTTTGTTGCAAATGTCTGATCTGTGATTTAAACTCATATGCCAACACATTATCTACTAGACTACTACGACTTCTGGCACTGGACGGGACATAGCAATGCTAACTGAAGAGCGGTAGTATTGCTCGAGCACTCAGCTCTTATGGTTTAGTCGAAATTAGAATCAAAACCTGAAACAGCTGAGCTAAGCAGGTCATGTGGAGATTCATGGCAAAAAAGAAGCAGATTACCGTACGAGAAGAGTAGATTCCATGCACTTTATGAATTTCTCTGTGCTATTGGATGAAGGTTTTAAAGCTTACATGAGGCGTTAAGAAAACTGCAGAATTTCATAGACATTCTTCTGAAGCGGTATTGGTTTCGCATTCGAAACTTTCGTTGTTTAATTGCAATGTGAAGTGATCTGAATTACAATTTATACAATCGACAAATAGCCTGGGGATATAATCGGTACTTTATTCCACTTATGTTGACAATAAGAATTGATTTTGGGTCCCATATGATATCGTAATAAGGAGAACGAATTACCGGAATATATATTTGTGCGGCATTAATGCACCCCAGACGTAGCAACTGAGTATTTATCATAAAATGCCACCAGCATTCTCAAGAGCAACAGGACTGAAGGATATATTTAAAAAAAAATTTATACATACATACATACATAATAGGTCATTACAACCCTTCAGGCAGGATTACGACCTAGTTTCATTTCAAAAAATTTTGTTTATGGTTAGGGCAGAACAGTAAGCTTAGCCTATTGTAATTGTTATACTCATTCCTTTTTCAAATTTTTATGGTAGGTTCACATGGTCGATGTTATACTACTATAGCTCAGGACCTTTTCTATGAATCTGTAGAATGTAAAATCAACACCCTATGTTTACAAAAAGGAACTTTAAAATGTTATCCTTAAAGATAAGCCCCACACGTTTAAGTCCCCCCTGTTACCAAAAATTTTTGGGTCGTGTATTAGTGAGTAAGAGAGAGAAAATAAATTGAGAGAATTTATTTATTTACAGTCAAAGAAAAGTGTTAGTAGTATAAGCTATTTTGATTTACATTTCATCAATGTTTTTTAGATATTTGGTGGGAGCTACTTTTGGTTCTTAAATTTACTCATCTACTAATAACAAACCTTTTAATTTTTCCAAAAAAAAAAACTGTTCCCTTTCCTTATTATTTAAATGTTTTAAAATGTCCTTTAAAAACATATAAGTCATTGGATTTTAATAAAAAAAACATTTTTTTAAATAAAACATTTTTTCAGTGTAAACCCGAAAAAAATGTAACATCCGCTAACATGTGCATTTGCCGCAGTCTAATCGACGACTAAATTCTCTCATACTATGAAATTGTAACCATATTTCAAGCTATCCATGGTACGTATACGTAATATTTTGTAAGAATTAAATAGCACTCATACGTATGGTATAACCACTTGGAGTTTTATAGGCAATTTTAATATCAATAACATTTGCAAATAAACAATTAAATTTAAAGTAATTAATGTTTCATAATTTAAGTTCCCCGGCAGGTGTTATAACCACACTTGTGCCTGAAATGCAAAATTGAAATTTTTTCTAGAACTCAACAGTTTTAAACGAAAAAAGGGCGCATAAATAAAGTAAAAATTTCTATTTTCTCTCTCATATGGTTTTAACATCCATTTGTATATTTTTATGGCTGCTCATAAATTGCATTAAACCACAGTTTCCATTTCCGTCTATTTATGTTCCTGTTTTTTATTTTTTTTTTTATTTTCGTTTTAATTTTCTATTTATTTTCGTATACAATTCTATTTAAAATAACCAACCATCTGATGAAATTTAAATAAAACAACAGCCATAAACATATCCGACATATGGTTGAGGGGAAGGGAAGGAGAACAACTCTACAAAATTATATATTTTCTTTTCAATGTAAATTATTAGTGTCACTAGAAATAAATTTAGTTGTTGTCTGCACTACAAAAATTACAGCATGACTTCAAAATCCCAACCATATTTACCATGTAAAGTACACTCTCATGCATGTATATGTATAGCGTTCCCTTCAACTGTGTGTTAATAATTAATCCCAGTACAGAATGCAACACAAATTAAAACAAAATATGCTTAAAAAAATAGGAGGAGGAGGAAATAGAAAAAAATTGTTTTAAATTAGATTTAATTAAATAAAAACATGCTACATCTGGATGGAAATGATAAGTTTTTTTTTTCATAATTTACTATAAAAATATATGCTCGTGTTTTGTTTTTCCTCATTTGTTGCTGCATATGTGAGTGTAAGCACTTAAACAAAAAGCTTTTGAAGTAGGGAATATTAATGTTGTTTTTTCATAAACAAAACATTTAATTTTAAAGGCTTTGACTTAAAAAATGTTAGAAAGGATTAAATAAAACTGTTATAATAGGCTGGGCTTACTGTTCTGCCCTCAACCTATAAAAATCTCTTGAAATGCATCCTAAATTTCTATTGCAGTGAAAACTTCAGAATGCTGTTCGTATATTAGTACGGGTAACGCCCTGCCAATTTTATGATGGTGTTACCTTCTAGGATGTATTAACGCCAGAAAAATACATATATGTTCCGGTAATGCGTTCTCCTTATTAGGGTGTCATATTGGACCCAAAATCAATCCTTATTGCCAATATAAGCGCAATAAAGTACCGATTATATCCCAAGGCTATTTGCCGATTTTCTAAATTATAATTCAAATCACTTCACATAGTAATTGAACAACAAAAGTTTCGATTGGGAAACCAAATTGTCTTCAGAGGAATGTCTATCTTTTTCTGCATTTTTCCTAATGCCTCATGTAAGCTTCAAAACCTTCACCCAACACCACAGAGAAATTCATAAATGGCATTGAATCTACCCTTCTTGCAGACTATTTTCTGTCATGAATCTCGACATTTCCTGCTTAGCTAAGCTGTTTCAGGTTTCCATTCTAATTTTGAGTCGATCATCAGAACTGAGTGCTTAAATGGTAGGCTGAACGTCAGTTAGTATTGCTATGTCCCGTTCAATGTAATTTCACTTCAAACTGAATTTGGCATATCATTCCATGGCGTAAACTTTCGCTTGACAGACACTTGCTCTGAATATGTCGTTCTGTCCTGGTACTTCTGTTCCACTATTTGCCTTTGACGTATTCATCCAGTCGCCGCAGTCTAGTAGGTAGTTTGTGGCTTATTAGACGTACGGCCACGGTTCAAACCCCGAGTCAGACATCTCCGACAAAACGAAATATGAGAAAATATTTCTTCGGTGACTTCTTCTCAACAGATTTTTAACAAAAATACTCAGCGTAAAAGAGTAAAATTGCTTTGAAAAGTTTCTCAAAAATCTATCGTTCAGAGTCGACAATACAGCATAAGTGGAGATAGAAGTAAGGTTGTAATCCTGACTGAAGAGTTATAATGACCAATTTTGTATGTATAAAAGTCGCCGTAGTCTAGCAGGTAGTGTGTTGGCTTATTAGACGTAAAGCCCGGGTTCGTATCCCAGGTCAGACATCAAAACGAAATATGAAAAAAATACTTCTTCGACGACTTCCTCTCAGCAGATTTCTGGCAAAAACTCTGAGAGTAAATAAACCTGTCATGAAAAAGTTTCTCAAAAATATGTCGTTTGGAGTCGACGTTAAACTGTAAGTTCCGCCACTCATGTATAAAATTAACGCACACAACATGAGTGGTGGGAGAAGCTAGGCCGTAATCCTGATTGAAGGGTTGTAATGCCCTATTATGTAAGTATGTATGTATGTAGTGTACTTTCACATCAAGCTGAATTGAACTTATCTTTCGATGGCGTAAAAACTTGCCCTGAATACTTCACTCAGGCATGGAACTTATGATCTACTATTTGTCTTTGACGTAATATGTTCCTCATCTTAAAAGTTAGTCCACTCTTCCTTACTTAATTGTTCATTACGAAGCTTTAGTTAGGATTACAACCTAGATTCTCCTACCACCTATGTTGAGTGCGTTAATTTTGTACAGGACCTACCGTTTAAAGTCGCCTACGTATGACAAATTTTTGAGAAACTTTTCATGAAAATTTTATTTACAATACCTTGGCCATGATCCCTTGTAGTCATTACGATTACAGTTAAACATTAAGCAGCAAACAAACAGAAGATTATTGTCTGCCTTTAGGCGTCTTTTTCTATTATTTTTACACGTGCACTTAAACACGTTTATGAATATTTTATTGATTATTTTGTCTATACCTTGTTGGTGTTGATAGTTTCTCTAACACTCTACAGCAGAAAAAGCAGAAGCTACTTAACGATGTAAGTGCAAATTTAGTTCAAATTATGTCGTCAAAATCAAGTTTGAAGTATTCCGATTCGAGCATGTGCTTTCCTTCAGTCAGGATTACAACCTAGCTTCTTACACCTCCAATGTTGTGTGTTTTAATTTTATACATGAGTAGAGGGACCTACAGTTCAATGTCAACTCTGAACGACAGATTTAAGAAACTTCATAGTAAATTTAGACGTGGGAAAAAATATTTTTTATATTCCGTTTCGATGTTTGGAAATCACCACACCTTCCGATAGCCAAGCGTCTATCAGAGCATTGGATTCTAATGTAATGAACTCCAGGACGGTGTACGACTGTCGCAGATGTTTTAACGAGGTGGCGAGTCTATATGGTGTTTGTATCACATGCGTACCGGGACATAAGTAAGAATATTCCCGGTGACTGCGAGCGGATGAATTGGCCAGAAGGGGCACGACCGTCGGGGTCAGTCTGGGTACCTGCAAGCTTATAATTAACAATGCAGTCGTGGAACTTGTCAACAGTAGATGGGCAGTTTCGGATACGGGCAGAACGGCGCAGAAAATCTGGCCAAGGCTGGACAAGAGGCGAGCGGCAGCTCTGCTTAAACTCCAAAGAAGTAGGCTCAGCACTGTTATCGGTGGTACTACGGGGCATTGCATTATAGGGACGCATGCGGGGAGTATACATAGGTCTTGGACATCTTGCAAATGATTTATGCAGAAGCTGTGAAGATGATGAGGAGGATGAGACTGTTCTTCAACAACTGTGTACATGCCTGGCACTTGATCGGAGGAGAAAGAGGCATCCGGGTGCCTACGACATGGAGGATCTGAATGAACTGTCATGCATGGCTGTCTGAGTCGCTTCATCGGAAGCTCCGAGTGGCTACTGGACTAGGGGATAATGTGAAACTGTGACATCACAAAGGACCCTGTGTGTGGCCTGAGTGTGTTTGCTCATGACTTTATCGAGGGGACAGCCACTCCTACCGACCTACCTACTACCTGTCTGAGCTGGGGTTTGAACAACGGGCACTCGCCTATTAAGCCACATACTACCCACTAGACTATGGCAATTTTAAAATACCCTACTTAATGGCACACGATTCTAGGACACCTAAAGTTTAACGTCGACTTAGAACGCCTGACTTCTGGTAAATGATTATAGAGTAGCTAATTGGCACGAAATCAGGTATCCTAAAGTAGTGTGCCTTAAAGTAGGGTACTATAAAATCGACTAAACCCTATTATAGCATACAAAGTGGTTTCATTTTCTCTTTGCTTTGGCAATTCATGTCTTGTCTAATAATGAAACATAAACCTCTTAATCTTAAGCTCAAGGGTAAGAGGAGGTTAAATAGCAAAAGAATTTTGCACGACAGCAAAAAAGGAAATCTATAGAATATATTGAAAGAGCAGAAAAACAAACACCTTGAATGCTAACACATGTTGCATGCAACATTAATAAAAAAGAAACAGAAGAGGAGGTAAACAGCTTGACAACAACGATGCATATAAACGCAGATTACCTTAAGCATAAATTACACGATGCACGTTATCTAATGCTACACATAATATGTGCAACGTGGATAAGGATATCACGTTGAATGTGTGTATGTGTGTGTGTGTTTCTTTTTCCTAAATACATACACTTATGCAATCATAAGTGTATGCTTAAAATGTGAGAAGCAGTCTACAGTCAAAGGGGGGTGTAAAATGAGTCCGTATGTATAATGCAATTCGTGCAAAATTTACCAGCACATTATTAGAGAGAGAGCGCCTTTGGCTGGCTGCCACTCTTCCTTTTTTTGGTATGCTTGTGGCAAATAAGGCACGTAGTTGCAAGCCAAGATGAAACAGACTCACGTTTTCCTTTTGAATTTTCATGTTTTTTCAAGCACATTTTCGTTACTCTTAATCTCAACATATTTGCCCCGGTTTCCTTAGATTTCGTTTTGCGGGGACGGTTGGTTTTTATGCTTTTTTCTTCTTTTAAGGGGGTCTACAAAATTATTTTCAATGCAAATGTTAAACTAACAAGGTTAATATAACAGCACAAGCAGAACAAAACAGAACTTAAAAAAACAAAGGAATAAGGAAACAAGGAAGCAAGGAAATAAATCCATATTTTAAGTGTGTAACAGTTTTTCTTTCTTTTTTTTTTATTAATTTTCTCATAAAAATACATAAAAAACAGGAAAATTTAAAAGTTTTATTTGCTTTTTTGTAGGAAGTAGAGAAGAAAAGAATATTTTGAGAAAAGAAAACTTAGCTTTCGAGATTTTATAGCTTCAGAACGTACGGAGACGGAGATTATTTGCATACTTTTAGGGGTTCAGAGTCATAGTATAAGGAATTTAATAGAATTTCGAATTTGTTTAACGAGAGAAGAGAAATTTAAATGAATTGAAATGTTAACTGTTGCTATCTGGTTTGTATCTCCCAGAAGGGAGATACACGTATAACGTGTATAAGTGAGTTATTGATTGGTTCAGGGCATTTAAAACTTTTTAGATATTTTAGGTGGCTCGCAGGGAATTGTCTTGCAAAACTTCGTAATTTTAATCAGAAAAAAGGGACATTATTTTCGAACTTTACACCAGGCATGACAAACTTTTTTTAAGGTATAAACAGCACGACATTGTATGGCAGCTAATATTGGAATCAGTCAACTGACAGTCCCGCCGTAGAGCAACAACTAAGAGTTGTCCAAAAAGCTAAATTAGTGTGTTATACTATCTATGCAGAGAAACATTCTGGTTGAGGATGCCCAAACATTTCAATGGATAATGGGTTTTAGGAAAACCAAACCAAATAAAAGGGTTCTATATTGGTCTACAACTCTGAAGGCAAAGTTAAAGAAACAATCTACATGAAATAAGTCTGCAGTAGACCATGTATCCAGCTCTGGGATGACATACCACGAGGTTCTGCTTCTGCTACAGAAGGCAACGGCAATATAGAAGAAGAAAACTATTTAACTAGCAATGACTGATGCAACAGCATCAGGGCACTAAATCTTATTGCTAATCAGTTGCAGAATTGTCTCCAACAACAACACCAGCAATAAAAACTACTGCTGATGTAGACGAACAAGTCGTCGTAGTCAAGTATGTAATATGTTGGATTTTTAGACGAAAGACCATGATTCAATCCCTAGCTCAGGCATCTGAAACAAAACAAAATATGAAAAATTATTTCTATCCACTATCGCCTCTCCGCAGTGTTCTGGAAAAAGCTCTGAGAATAAATAAAACCACCATGAAACGGTTTTCAAAAAACTGTAGGTCGCTCCGCTCATGGAAAAATTAATACACCTAACATGGATGGTGTGAGGAACTAGGATGTATTTATGACTTAAAGGTTGTAATGACCAATTGAGTAAATACAGGGAAATACTTTGCAATAACTCAGTTTAAAGTCTACTCCGAAAGACAGATTTTTGAGAAACCCAAGTGTTTTTACCAGAAATCTGCTGAGAGAAAGTCGCCGAAGAAATATATTTTCTTATTCTCGTTTTGTTGAAGATGTGTGGGGTTTGAACAGTGGCCTCACGTCTCATAAGCTAACACAATACCTACTAGACTACAGCGACTTCGATCAATTCCACTAGTTTTGCATATTCA
Source organism: Sarcophaga variegata (assembly GCA_932273835.1). Taxonomy (NCBI): domain Eukaryota; kingdom Metazoa; phylum Arthropoda; class Insecta; order Diptera; family Sarcophagidae; genus Sarcophaga; species Sarcophaga variegata. Next base: position 21,588,325 of record OW026361.1, on the reverse strand, counting down.
GGTGCGTGGCACCGCTATTGATCTGAACAAGGAATCTGATGTCAAAATTACTACAAAGAGGAAATGGGTGGTAAACCACATCCATGGATTCATAATCCACATCCGTGTATATTCTCAGGACTTTCTAATATTGATTTCTGTAGGTAAGCGAGTATTATCTATTAACGCATTGGATTTGGTTTCAAGCTTTGCCTACAAAACCGGACAGATCTGCCCCGACATGAATACTTGCGGAATCTATCTAGATTCTATCTAAGAAATCTCATAGCAATGATAATTGGGCACAGGTTTCTGGCGTAAACTCCCAGGAGACTGGCGTAACGAGTTTTGCAGAAGCTGCAACGGCGTGCAAGAATAGGAAACCACAAAACATTTCCTTTGTCATTGTTCAGTGCTTGGAAACCTAAGAAGTAGAATTCTTGGACATCCAGAATTTAATGACTAAACATGTCTAACCATAATGAAGTCGCCGTGGTCTAGTAGGTAGTGTGTTGGCTTATTAGACGTAAAGCCCGGATTCGTATCCCCGGTCAGACATCAAAACGAAATATGAAAAAAAATATTTCTTCGGCGACTTCCTCTCGGCAGATTTCTGGTACAAACTCTGAGAGTAAATAAAAATTGCCATGAAAAGTTTCTCAAAAATCTGTCTTTCGGAGTCGACTTTAAACTATAGGGCCTGCCACTCACGTATACAATTAATACACACAACATAAGTGGTGAGAGAGACCTTGTCGTAATACTGACTGAAGGGTTGTAATGACCAATTATGTATGTGTATATATGACTAGATCTGTATTGGTGAAACAGTTGGAAACAATGGATAAATCTATGTTTCTTAGCAGAACTTTAAATCATTTAGAATAAGAATATCATAAGAAACCGAACGAACCTTTCTTAAGAGTTTGCAAATTCAAAACGTATTTATTTCTTTGCCTTGTTGTGAAATGCAAGCAATAACTCCGTCATAATAATTCCATAATATTTATAACTTTTGTAGAGTAGTTTCATTTCCTTCATGCCCCCTTCGCAGCTTCCAACAGCTTTCCCAATAATTTTTATCGAGTAGCTTAGTTTGTTATGAAAATTAAAATGCTGCGCTACTCCTAGTGCCGTATTGTGAAGTTTCAATTGGTTGCACCCCTGCTCTTAAACTGTGGCATTGTTACAAAAATTATTATTATTCCTTTACTACTTTTTCTCTCCCTCTCTTTCTCTTCGTCTTTTTCATTTTTTTTATATAAATTTTCCCCATTTGCTGGCTGCCATGACTCCGGCAGCATGCATAATTTCCAAAGTATTGTTGTGTTGCAAAATTGAAAAGTTTTAACATTGAAAAGTGTTGCTTTAAAAGTGGTTTACAAAGTTATGCTGCAATTTTCCATTAATCGGAAATGGAAAATAATGAATATGTTTAAAGCTTTGGAAAAAAAAATACCAAACGCTGGTATAAATGAATAAAAAAAAATAACTTTTCATTGGAATTTTCTCTACCACCTGCTGTATTTTTTTACAACACTTAGTTCATAAATTCTCTTCTTTTTTTTTTTTAACATTAAAACCGAGGGTTAAATCAGGTATTTTTTGATATTTTTATTATGCTGCAGTACATATTTTTTAATTTTAATTCAATAAATGGATTAATAAAGCTAGCAAGGGTGCCAAAACTGAAGCAAAGTGTTGTATTAAACAAATCCATTCAAAGATTTCATTCATTCATTGTTAGTAACATAGGCGCTTTAACAATAAGTTATGATTAGCATTTTTGAATCTCGAAAGTATTATGGCTAGACATGGTTCATCTCTACATTCTGAGTGTCCAAGAATTCTATGTCTTAGGTTTCCAAGCACTGGACAATGACAGAGAAGACATTTTGTTGTCTTCTCTTCTTGCTTGTCGTTGCAGAAATCGTTATTGGGTATTCCTAGTCTCCTGGTGTGAACACCGAGTGGCCAGTGTCCCGTTATCATTGCTTTGGGGTTCCTTAGATGGAATGATGCTCTGCAGAAGCCTTGAGAGTATTCGAAACAAAAGTCCTACGTAAGATCTTCGGTCCAGTGCAAGATGGCGATGATTTCCGCATCCGATCCAACAGTGAGCTGTATGAGCTCCTCAACGACATAGACGTTGTGCAGCGTATTAACATCCAGCGACTGCGCTGGTTCGGCCATGTCGTTAGAATCGGGTATTTGATGCGGGTATTTGAAGTCGGGACGATCTTGTTTGCGTTGGGAGGACCAAATCGAGGAAGCACTATCATCGATTGCATCGAAGTAGAGACGATTGGAAGAATGTGTTAAGGCAGGCCGAAATCCGTTAATCGGGTTGTTAATGGCCAATTAAGTAAATAAGTAAGTGGTATGCGAAACTAGATCGTAATCCTCTCTGAAGGTTTGAAATTACCAAATATATGTATATGTATGGTAATCAACTTAATATAGAAGAATTTTAAATCAATTCTGATGCCAGTTGGAATGTTTCTATTATCACAGCAAAATATACTTAACACATTCCCAACGGAAGACGCCTAAAGTCGTCATTTAAGATTTTTCCTTTGGGTGCGGATGACGCTTTATGTAGTAATTTAAGTTTTCGTTTAACTACCGTCCCTGTACTAACCACGTTCCACCAAAATCAGGGAAAACGAAGAAGTTGGCCAGCGCAAGGGCTGCGCCAATCATCTTTTACAATACTTAACAATTTAGTTAACAAAAATCGGGGAGTACCGAATGTTCTAAGAAATATAAAATTGCGACATGGAGAGACACGTTACAAGCGAAGAGATTATGATATAAGTGATCTCTACTATTCATAATACTGACATGATATATTCTAATAAAATCGACCGAAATAGACAACTTTTCATCAAGAAACCGCACTCCATCATTGATTACAATCAATACATGAATGGTGTCGATCTTGCTCATCAATATCTTGCCACATCTTCAGAAAAACTCTCTAGTGGACTAAAAAGGTCTTTTTCTACCTCATTCATTGCGCCATATTTAATTCATTCCGTATTTATCAAATACTGAATTAGCAATCAAAAATTAGATTTCACGATTTCATGCGGTTTCATGCGGTTTAGCGGAATGTTGGATAGAAAGCCCAGATATATCACCAATGGGCCCTTAACTTCACGAACGCCCCGTTTTGACTCAACAAAAAGGTTATCAGGAAATATTTTGAGCAACGGTAAGACTGTAAAAAAAGATGTCGTGTATGTTATTCGCACAAAATACGTCAAGGTACGTCATATAGTATGCTGTAAAGTTCCCTTACATATTGAAAACTGTTTTCTAGCATACCATACAAAAAAAGAATATTGATTTACAATGAAATGAAATTTGAAAATTATTTAAAAATATTGGTATAATTATAATAAATAACAAAACTATTTAGAAGTATAATTTCAAACCCTCAAACAAGTCCTATGCTCCCTTCTTTAAAATTTAATACTGAAATATTAATTACATAAAAAGCTATGGCAATTTTTCTAAACCTATGCGCGATTGTAACAATTGACATAAACGGCGTCGTACCCACAGTAAGCCATCAACGCCCCGTCGTGAATGTGTTAAATTTGTATGCCATATTTTATTTAACCCTGGATGGTTAGTCTTTATCATATAACTCTTCTATATTTGATCAAATTTCGTTCATTTTATCCACAACGTTAGTTGATAGCGAAAGCTTGCAGTGAGTACACAAAAATAATTTTTTAGTTTTTAATTGTTCGTCGATTCAAAGAAGAGTAACCTTAATGTACAAAAATGAAGAGTAACCTTCCAGGGTTAAAGAGTGAATCTCTACGTAGACTTAAATGTGAAATCCCACGTTCAGCATACCTAAGTTTCAGTTCCAGTTGTAATTGAAGCTCCTATGCATACTGTTAAGTGTTCTAGGAATTGTCTACTTTAGAGTTAAAAGAAATACGAATTTCGAGTGTAAATTAATTCATCCGAAAATATTCCTGGAAAATTTTATTTGAAAAAAGAAAAACAATAACATTTTTTTAAAAATTTACAGAAAACACATGTTGAGGCTAAAAAAAATTAATTAAAACAACTCCACAAACCAGAAGACATTGAAAAAAAAGAAAAACATACACCAACTCCAACATTATATAGAAATTATATCTCATGATTGCTGTGTATATGCTCCCATCATTGGTTTTTTCCATGCACATACATACATACATACATACATCCATACATACTTATGTATGTATATGCATTAGTAGAGATTTATTTATCTACCTTATGTTTCTCGTGTAGTTATTACAGTATACGTATGTGTGTGAAAAGAAAAACTGGATACAAAGTTGCATGAAAATGTGTCAAGGTTGCTTCGTGGATACATAACATCAGGAGAATAAGCAAAAACAGAACGGAACTGAATTTAATACAACAAGCTGAGCCAACACAAAACGAATAAATAGAATCAAATTCATATACAATATACATTTACATACACACAATGTATACACATACACATATACTGTATATAAATATACAAGTATAATATAAGAAGAGCTTGTAATACTATAAAAACAATAAAAATTTAAACATCCTGCAAGTGCAGAAGTGCAAAAAAGAAAAGAGAGGGCAATCAAAGGAATAAGTGGAGAAGAGTTATAGGCGATCTATTTTGAATATGACAAGTCGGCGCAGTCTAGTAGGTAGTGTATCGGCTTATTAGACGTACGGCCACGGCTCAAATCCCAGGTCAGACATCAAAACGAAAATATTTCTTCGGCGACTACCTCTCAGCAGATTTCTGGCAAAAACTCTGAGAGTAAATAAAAAAAAATCTGTCGTTCGGAGTCGACTTTAAACTTTAGGTTCCGCCACTCATGTATGAAGTTAAAGCACCAAACATAAGTGGTGTGAGAAGCTAGGTCGTAATCCTGACTGAAGGGTTGTAATGACCAATTATGTATGTATGAGTGGGATACCCTATATCATAAGGCAAGTACGTAATTACGAATAATTTTCTAAGGATCATAAGCCCAGTGTAGAGTGTTAGAGGTTTCATAGGAAACCGAACACAAAACTCTCTCACTGGCAGACAATCCAACAGAATATCGGAATATACACTTTACGATGAAGTTTATCACACAAGAAGTTACCGGTATGCATTTTGAGCTGGCAGCGTCATAGGTCCATATTTGTTAAAGAACAACGCTGGCTTGACCATCGTTTTAATGGCAAGCCCTATAGTTCGCTAAATAACTCCTTTTTTTTCCATGAATTGAATAATCTTGATACCAACGATGTTTACGACAGCGGTCCACAAAGTCAACATAGCCAATGCCATCGCTTAAATTCAGTCTGGTTAATGTGCCACCAGAGTTATGGAGCACTGGACATTTCGAATGCACACCAATGAGAAAAGTCTTAATAGACATTGTATTACACACCCAAACAGTCCTGATATTCATATATGTACATACATGCACACAAGATTGGTCACTGCAACCCTTCAGTTAGGGTTACGACCTAGTTTCTCACACCACATATTTTGTGTGTGTTAATTTTATCCATAAGTGGCGGGACCTACAGTTTAAAGTCGATCCCGCAGGACAGATTTTTGAGAAACTTTTCATGGCAATTTTTTTTTTACTTTTAGATTTTTTGTCAGAAATCTGCTTAGGCAGCCGCCAAAAAAATATTTTTCCTCCCCTAGATTCACGGCTTGTATATCCTCAAATAATATCATACATGTACTTACAAATACAATGGTTTTCTATTGTACGAGTGTATGTGTATGTGTATCATCGTCTACGAGCTACCAACCATGGTATTTGCCATACATAGTAGCAGTGTTTGTGTACTTCACAAAAGATTTACAAAATTTAAATGAAATATTAAAAAAAAAACGCTCAAATAAAATCACTTTTTTTGCTTGTTTTCTCTGACGTCTACTACACTGCACTGAGTTTAAGGGTAAGTGGCCTACTTGATGGATTTGTAAGGAGAAAAAGACGCATAAAATGCAAATTAAAAATAAAAAGAAGAAGAAGAGAGAGAAGATGAAGGAAATTTATTTACTTGTTGGCTCTAAAGCGCTTGTAAATAAGCCTAGACGAGCAGCAAAGAAAAATTCTTTGACATGCAAATTTTCTTTGCTCAAGTTGGGTTAAAGAATTTTTCTTTTTAATTTGTCAGTGCCAAGGAAAAACTGAAAATTAAGGTGAGATTAAAAACAGAATGTTGTCTTATGGAAACATAAATACGAAAAATTAAACGGAATGGTGTTAGTATCAGAAAAGTGCTTAGAAATTTGAACAAAAATAAGGACTAGAAAGTAATAGTAGGCGATTAAAGGAATTTCATAAAATTTGATACTCCATAATAATGGGCTGGCAACGCAGATACCGGATAGACCCTTCAATGATAAAAGTCTACATCTCTCAGAAAATATCATTCAGGTTTTCGCTGAAGGACCCAGATCGCGTAACCAGGTCGGCTGTGTGATTATTGCAGTCCTTTACAGGCTGAAATAAAGGCTATTAAATCTACCGTCATGAATTTCATCATTGAAATTTGAACAAAAATAAGGACCTGAAAGTAATAGTAGGCGATTGAAGGAATTTCATAAAATTTGGTCCTCCATGATAATACCGGATAAATCGTTCAATAATAAAAGTTTACACCTAATAGGAAACTTCATTCAGGTTTTCGATGAAGCATCCAGATAGCGTTAATGCTTACCGTTGACACTGATGGCCGGGTCAATGTCTCTCTAAAAAAAATATGAACCAATGATGCCGTTATACCAAAATACACACCAAACAGTAACTTTTTCGGGATACATTGAACGCTCTTGAACCTCATGTGGATGAGTATTGTTCTGAATTCGTAAATTTTGTTTTCTCACGTGGCCATTCATCCCCTCATTAGACTTCTGGCGAAATCTCTGAGAGTAAATACAAAAATTGCCACAAAAAGTTACTCACAAAACTGTCGTTCGAAGTCGACTTTAAATTTTTTAGGACGCGCCACTCATGTATAAAATTAACAAACATAACATAAGTGGTGTGCGAAGTTAGGTTGTAAATCTGACTGATTGTTGTGTTTTTAGATTTTAAAAATGTTTAAAGTATGAGCTAGTAGATTGGAAATAAAATAAAAATAAAATTGTGTTTAGTTTTAATTAAATTCTTTATTGTTCGTACAATTCTATGCGTCACTGCTCACAACTTGATGCAAACGACAACAATTGCTTTGTTATTCCTTTGTTTACACTCTTTACATAAACAATAACAATTACTACTCAATTGTTCGACAGATCTTTGTAACGGAGATTTACAAACCACGATTATTATCTTCAAACACACCGCGTCTTCACACAAGACTGACTGAACTTTTACTTTACCAATCGTAGTCACCAATTATGTATGTATGTATGAATATTTTCTCAAATTTCTTTTTTTATTTGAAAGTACAATCCTTCCGGTTAATAATGGAAAATCATTTCATTCAAATGGCTGCCTCGGCTGGCCATGCTGCAGCCTACACAATTGTTCCAATTTTTAAGCACATTATCGATTGTGTGCAGCTGTATTTCACCTTTAATTGTCCTTTAAAACGTCAATTGTCTCCAGCTTGTCGGCGTAACACTTATCTTTCACGGCACCCCACAAATAATAGTCCAACGGTGTCAAATCGCAGCTCCGATGTGGCCAAACTTCATCAGCTCTGCGGCTGATAATGCGATCTTCAAAAACAGGGCGCAAAACATCGATTGTAGCTTCGGCTGTGCTACACGTAGCGCCGTCCTGTTGAAACCAAATGTTGCCAATATCCTCCTCTTCAATTTTTATGAACAAAAATCCGTTCAACATGGCCCGATAACGATCGCCATTGACTGTAACGGCCACTCCTTGCTCATTTTCGAAGAAAAATTGCCCAATTATGCCTCTGGACCAAAATCCGCACCAAACAGTCACTCGTTTTGGGTGCGTCGGCTTTTCAATGTATGCGTGCGGGTTTTCTGTACCCCAAATGCGACAACTTTGCTTGGTTACATACCCGCCAAGATCAAAATGACCTTCATCTGAAAAGATGATTTTTTTTGCCAAAATCGGCATCTTCTGTAAGTCGAACGCATATCCAATTAGTGAAGCGAAAACGCATTGGATGGTCAATTGGCTTTAACTCCTGAACCAATTGGACTTTGTATGGCGTCATACCAAGGTCTTTATGCAAAATTCGTCTCAATGATGTCTTCGAAATGTTCAATTGTTGAGAACGACGGTGAATTGATGTTGATGGTGCTTCACGCTCACTTTCTGCCACAGCAGCAATATTCTCGGGTGTACGCACTGTTTTTGGCTTTTCACGCTTTGGTTTATCGATGAGGATGAAAGTTTATTTCACTTTTTTCACAAGATAACGAACATACGGAACTTACGGTGCTTCTCTTCTTCCAAAAAAACTAATTATCTGTCAAATCAGACATGAGCTTAAAAAAACGTTAGATTGCGGACCCGATACATATGTATGTATCCATTAGAAGATTTAGTTGATTGGAAATAATTTTTTATTATTGATATGTTGAACTTTTATTCTCATAAAAAAAAAACGATTAAAAATGTTTTGGTGGTCATATAGTCGATCTTCAGTATTCAGGAAATTAATATCCTTGAGAATTCAGTCGAATCAAAATTCATAGAAAATTGATTTAAAACTGTGGGGTAATACTTTGAAATCGTTATCTTCCATAAGGTTACATTTAATTAACCTCTATCCGCCCCTTTTTACAAAAAACTGTTTTTTTCCCTTACCCCTTGAGTTCAATTATTATGAAAAAAAGTTCGTTCCCCCTCTTAATAAAACTTATTTAACACAAATTAAAATAAATTTCATGTTCATGTTTTTTTTTTGGCAAAAATTATTTGGCATTCGCAACAGCTGATGCTTATATGTATTATATTATATTATTATATTATATGTACTCAGGACAGAAGAACATGACATTAATGGTTGAAAACATAATCATTTTATTGCCATCGATAACAATGAGGGGTCCTGTGCTATGCTACCCTTTAAAGAATAAAATACTGCTTATAAAAGAGCGAGAGAGAGAGAGAGAGAGAGGGAGGAGGAATTGTATTAAGAAATTAAAAATAACAAAAGTATGCAGCATCCTTTAATTATTCTTTAACAAACGGAAGCAAAATGTAAAAAATAACAGAAAGAACACACAATAAAAATTGAAAGTGAAAACAAAAAAACAAACAACAGAAGGAAGTAAAAGGAAAGGCAACACATACATCCACACACACACACACAATTAACATTGTAAATAAATGAACGAATGAATGAATGAATGAGTGAATGAATGAATGGAAGTATAAATAAGGGAATGAATAAATAAAATATTTGCTGGCACAACTGTAACTGAAAGTAAAAGTAAGAGAATGAGAAAATCCATGTACAACAATGAAAACAACGGAAATAGCAAATTAAGCAAAGAAAAGGTTACAAAACAGAAGAACACAAAAAATGGCAATAATGATGAATATTAAACACAGTAAAGAGGTATGAAGCAAGAAAAACAACAGCCATACGAAAAACAGCAGATTAAAGTGGGCTAGAAAAGATCTGCTACGCCAGTTATGATTGTATTCAGGCGTGAATAATTTCTAAATTAAGCATTTCAGCTAAATTTATTTTGAATTCTTTTTATGTCTTGAAATACTATTTGAATTTGGTTATCTTTAGCAATAAATTATACGCCCACGTCTAAGTAAAATACTCCTTCCACGGCTTGCATTCATAAATAGAATATGAATTGTACGTCTATTTTAAACTCATTATCCCACATGCTTGCTAAAGAGCTGTAAATATTTTGGGTTTCTATGGCTTTTGCTTGTGTTTATGCCTGTAGTTTACTTTATTTCAAGACTACAGCCTAGCGCCTCTCACCAATATGTGTTGCTTTAATACGGAACTAGTGGGATCTACAGTTTAAAGTCGATTCGGATTTCATAGGGTTTTCAATTTTATTTACCCCCACACATACATACATAAATGGTCATTACAATCCTTCAGTCTAACAGATCTAACTTCTAACAACACTTTCGTTGCTTGTGTTCATTTTATACATTTGGGGTGGGACCTACAGTTTAAAGTCAATTGCGAACAACAGATTTTTGAGAAACTTTTCATGGCAATTTTATTTTACTCTCCGAGTTTTTGCCAGAAATCTGCTGAGACGCAGTTGCCGAAGAAATATTTTTCCGTATTTCGTCTTAATTGGAGATGTCTGACCTGGGGTTTGATGCGTGGCCTCACGTCTAATAAGCCAATGCACTACCTACTAGACTACGGCGACTATGCTTTTACCCCCACAACTATTGCCAAACAAATGTTAAGGCTGAAAGCCAAAAGAAATATTTTCTTGTGTATTTATTTTGTTCGAGTTCTCAGAGTTGAGATTAAAACGCATGAGCTCTGCTTTAGAGTGTTAACACTCTACCCACTAGACTACGGCGATTTTGCTTTTGTTTATAATACCTAAAAAATAGTGCAGCGGTAGATATAGAATATCTACTTGACTCTCTATTCGATTCCATGTATGGAATCTTATCACTTGCAGTAACACAATGAAATTTTTATTGCTGACCATTTAATGTCCACACCAGAAGAACAACATATTGAACGATTTGTGCAATTAGTACATGAACCCACTCTTATATTGTGTGTTGAAGGCCACCAAACTTTATAAAGTATATTGCAAAGGTTCTTCTCGAGACTTTGGTTTATTAAGCCTTCCCTATCCTTATCAAGGATTTCATCCCGTTTTACTACTGACAACGAATTGTACCATTTTTGTATATGAAAAGGCATGTTTTACGGAGCTGAGCCATTTTTAGTTTGCCATTTAATGTCCTTAAATGGTGCAGCCTCTATGTTGACCAACTCCTTCGGTTAGTTTAGTGGGATTCAATAAGAACATGGCTGCATTTACCTATGGCGTCACAATGGGCCGCTATATGTGCTCAAGTAAGTTTTGGTGGACAAAACTACCACTTCAATTTACCTACGTCCTTTAAATGTTTAGGTTTCAGCTCCTCTAGAGCTTTACAGCTAAACACAACACGTTGTTACGATTCCTTCTCTTGCTCATCCTACCACTGCCATAATATGGGTAACGTATATGTTCTGGCATATGCCCAATTGTATGGCAACCAAAGCGCTAGAAAGCTAATCAATTTTCTCCCAAGGAACAAGAGAGCCCTCGTCCTTTCCATTGACAGAAATGGCTAGAGGATGCCGGACGTCCTGTAATGAATACCCATCTCTTAAAGTCGGTAGTGCTTCAAAAGCGGGATGCTGCATACCCAGGGAGCATCCCGGTTGTCTTCAGCAATATTATTTTCCTGCATAAAGGTTTACTTGTTCCCATTTCAGTTGGACATGATGCAGTTGAGAAGAGTTTTGTGTCTTATTATGACTACTAAAGTTTCCAGAATCAATTTTTGAAAACTTTTTGGTGCCGTAGGACTTCTCTTGTGTGGTTCGGAGGTGTATGCGAATAAGCCTTAAGTCACAGGCATTCTCATAGTTTCGAGAATCAATTTTTAAATACATCTTTAGGCCGTATTAACAAATCTTCACTTAAAAAAGCAGAGCAACCTCAGAGGGTAAGATCACGTCTTCAAATGACATCGTCCCGAGACACTGATTTCGCAAACTTCTCTGAAAGGTATACTAATTCGACAGGACCTACCAAACTTCAGAAGAAATTGTACTTCATTTTTTTGCTCCAGCGAAAATGGATCAGTATCCCCCTTAATGTGGTATATTGTCTTTGATGAATGTGTCAGTAGATTTGACTGCCTGGCTTACTACGCCGACTTTGCAGTGACGTATTGACATAGGCATCCAAGGGTGCTTGACCCGCCTTTATCACTAGACCAACTTAAAGAGTGAAACACATAGATTCGTTAATAACAAGACAGCATAGCTGCTGCTTTTACTTTAAGATTGAATTCTGCGTGAACTCGTCGCCTTGCCCTGAATTTTGTTTTGTTTCTTTCTGCTAATCTAGCTCGTAAACATATGCTGTAGCAATTAACTTTTTGTTTGAAATTGTTTTTGTTTTTAATTTCCATGTACTGTTGTTACATTCTTTCCCTCACGTGTAGGGCAATAAAATATGATTATTGTGCTCGGTAACATATGTATTCATTCGGTAGCATATGTTTTTTATAAAAGACGGTACCACATGTAAAATGAAATAAAAATGTTGGTGTAAGCAAATATACTTAAATTGTTAGTAAAACAAATAATTTATTTACAATAGTAATGGTTTAATTGAAGAACCTTTTAAGGCTCCTTCCTAACTTTAAATTTAACTAAAATTTTATTCGTTTGAATGACTTATAAATGCCATTATGTGTGGAATACAACATCGTTTAAATTTGCGACATGGCTTCTCTGTGAGGAACACATGTTAAGTGTCCCATTTTCCATGACTCTGGTGTATAAGTTAGGTTATGTTGGAAGTACAATAACCAGAGGTGAAAAGAAACCCATTGTAAGTTTGTCGTAGAAAAGAGAGAGGATAGTGAAGGAGATCGGGAAATTGTAAGAGGTAGTAAAGGGAGGACATTAGAGATGGAGGAAAAAAGATGGCCCACAAGCATGCAAGAGAGCGCGATTACCACCTTGATACCCTAGCACTTCTCAACCAGTTCAACCTATTTATGAATCTATGGAGAGTCCTAATGTTAACTCTGGATAGAGAGTAAACAAACATTCGAAGAAGCTCTTGTCTAGGCTCCTCAGCCTCAACCTTCTAAGGGCTGTAAAGTTGCAGAGGAGATGCTTTGAAAACCGTTGTGGTTTGTTGGTTATTTGCATACACCTTCATCTTAAGAAAACCCTACAAAAAGAGTGTGAAGGAGTTAAATCGCTTTTGAAGTATATTTAATGTGGTATGAACTGTGTGGCATCTAAAGCTGTTTAAACACATATCGTTATTGTTAGGATCATGCAATTCAGGCCAAGAGAAATTGATAATCAACTACCCACAGTGTCCTCAATTGCAGTGATAGCCTGGCCAAAGTCATTCTCTAAGAAATATCACTGGAATATCTTCGGACCAAAATACATCCCAAACAGTGACGTTTACGGTATTTATTCGATGCTCCCGCATTTCAAGTGGTCTACATACATACATAATTGGTCATTACAATTCTTTAGTCGGGATTACAGCCTTGCTTCCCACATCACTTATGTTACGTGTTCTAATTTTATACATGAGTGTCGGTACCTACAGTTTAAAGTCGATTTTGAACGACAGATTTTTGAAAAACTTTTTCATGGCAATTTTATTTGCTCTCAAAGTTTTTGTCAGAAATCTGCTGAGAGGAAGTCGCCTGAGAAATATTTGTTTATATTTCATTTTGTTGGAGACGTCTGACCAATGTCTAATAAGTCAAGTACCCTTTTATTATGAAAGTTCATAAAAATTAGGGACAGTTGCTGTAGGGCTAACACACGTCGGTGGTAGTCCGTATTAATTTGACAAAACAAAGTGTATAAATTACAACTGATTTGACAGCCTTAGCTTCAAAAGAATGATCGGTAATGATTCAAAAAAAAAAAAAAAAAACTGTTGTAATCGAGGTACCATAGATTTTTCTTTGCTAAGCTTTAAATATGTTGAGGCTATTTTCTGGGGTATACAGACATGATAATTCCTTAATCAGAATACATTCTTTGTAAGGCTATACACGATAGGCAGTCGCGGCTATGCTAGAAATCAGTTTCTGCTTTATAGCACCATCGCCTCTCGTTAAAACTTCATTAATTTCGAAATTTTGATAATCCAATGACTCTTACGCTTTATTATACTTGAAGAATTTATAAAAAAATAGTAATATTGAACGCCACTATTTAAACTACACAACCATAACACTCTTACGCTTTGGAGGACAACAAAACATTCTCCAACAACAATAGAAAATATAAACATATCCTTTTTGTAAACATTTAAAACAGTGACAAAGCATTTGTTCGCTAACATCCTTTTGTTATTTTTTTTCATAATTCCGAGAAATAAATTAAAAAACACTCGGTGTTTATTTTTCCTTTCTTCTCTTTTAATTTTTCTTTTCTCTCTTTTTCCCTTTTCTTTTTTCAATATTTAGTTTTTTTTCTTTTGTTTTCTAAGTCAAACATTTGTACGCAATCTGTCATTTCTGACGTTTAAATTTTTCACTTTGCCACCCCCGACACATGTTACATGCCACTTGTCTGCCATAAATGTTGTATTTGCTGATGCTGCAACTACAAGTGCATTTGCAAAGAAAAAAAAGCAAAACAAAAGTCTGCTTTAAAAACTAGATAAAATAAAATGGAATTCTTTAAAAAGAAAACAGTGAGACACTGAGATACTGAGAAATCGAATGTTATCGTTATCATTTTACACTTTAGCTTCTAAGCGAAAGGTTTAATGCTGTATTGCTTATGCAAATAATCTATGGTTGGTATGGTTAGAGTAAGGAAAACGTAGCAAGAGAGGAAAACTCATACTTCTTTTAAAGATTAATTGAACAGTAAATGAAGTTGGTGCCGATGATTGTAATATTTGGTATGGATTTCATAAATTTATATGAAATCTAATAAACAGCAACAGAAACAGTTTTCATAGTATTAGCCGCTGTCTGTTCAAAATCTTATTGATATTAGGAGCCGTTGCTGAGCGACTGAACAGTGACATGAAGCAAATACTGTTTACACAAGTATTCTAAAAGATTTAACCGTAGATCGAGCCTTAAAAAAACTTCATAATTCTAGCTTATGTATCACTTTTGATACATACTTGTAGTACATGGAATTGTCACGATTATTGATAGATTTTGTTAAAAAATTTTAATATTTTAATTCATTTTTATTAAAACTATATTATATTATTGCATTTTATTATCACTTTTATGAAATTTACGCCAAAATTTTTGACATGATGTACATTGGCATGGTTTTTTACATAAAAATCAAACACTTCATGTCAGCTTGGTTTTATTTCTTTCTAAACGGTAATAATTTGACGTCTAGCACCCTGCTTTGTGACGATTTATAAGTTTCTAATTGCTTAGATAGAACAAATTATTGTCACTCGCATCAGTAACACTCTCAGTTGAGGGCTGGCTAAACCCTGATGGTACAAACCATTCTTGTGATTCGTTAGAAATATTTGTTGTCAACGTCATGTAAGGTAAAAAAGTTTTCCGTTGTAATACAACATCGGTTATGTCAATATCAATTTTCACTCTTTGATTCCTCTCTGGTTTCCCGGATACGGGTTTCCCCAAATACTGCTGTAACTAGTTGCTACGCACGTAGCATGTACTTGAATTTAAAACTGCCAATTCGACTTCGGTGTACCACGAAATTTATAACGACCATCAAATTCAATTATTTACTAATCTACAGCGACAAAATTAAATATGAGTTGAAAAGGTAATAAAACAAAACAAAAGAAAAGGAAGGAAAACATAGATCAATACCAAGCATTACTCCGTAAATCTCTTTATGAAGCTGGATTTATATAAATATCCTTAAATTAATTTCCCTAACAATAACTGTAAGTATTCCATCATTATGTATCAAATTTCAATTAAAATAGCTGGAGGTAATTTTCATTTTCCACAATAAAACTAAAAAGTTTTTGAATTCTGTTGCTAAAAAACTTTAACTTGAAATGAAAATATACCAAAAAAGAACATAAAAACATAAGCATCATTATTTAAATATATTTTCTTTAATTTTCTTACCTTTGATGCGAACAAAAAATTAAATTTTTAAAAATCTTAAAAAAGGATATATGGGCTGCTCTGAAAGTATGTTAGCTAATCCCAAACTATTTATACAATATTATTTCCAACATAAAACTACAAGCTGTGTGATAAAAGTTTTATGAAAATGGTTAAAATTTTCTAACAAAAAATTAAGATAAATATATTTTTTTTTTATGAAAAAATCCTTTTCATTTGAATTTCAAAAAAGGCTTTAAACATGATTATTAAAGGCTGGAAGACTTTCAGCTCATTTATCGAAAAGGTGTAATAGGTGTAAATATATCATTAACAAAGCGAATGATTATCATCTCATACGTAAGTAGTTGATTGAAATATTATCATTTGTAATAAAACATGGACGAAACACATTTTTCTAATGTTTGTCTGTCACGTGAGATAAATATGAGAAGAGCAGTAAGAAAGACAGGAAACAGCTGCTAGCAATTTGCGTGAAAATTGGTAATATTTTCTCTTCCCAAGCTACTAAAGGCAGTTTCTTCTGTTACAAGTAGTACCATCTTTGGCGATAACCATCCTGTTATCATGTTTGTTGCTGCCAATACTTTCTTCAGTTCATAATACGAGCTTCTATTTTCTTCCTCTTTAAAGTCTTTAGCAGCAGGAATATTACATATATAATTAACATATAATCGGTCATTACAACCTTTCGTTATAAAATGGAAACGTCTGACCTGAGGTTTGAACCTTGATCTGACGTCTAATAACGTAACACGCTACATACTACGACTACTTCAATCAATATCAAGAACAGAAAATTCAACCTTTTCACTTTAAATTCTTTCTCAAAAACCATAAATATTGTATTATTACGATAAAACTTCACAAAATCTTTGAAAGCTTAAAAAAATTACATACACGACACCAAGTTGTATGTATCAAAAATGATACATAAGCTAGAATTTTGAAGTTTTTGAATTTTGTAATTTTGTTTTTGCAAAATTTTGTGGCGTGTTATTGACATCCTTTCTTTCGCCTTTTACTGTCCGCTTTTGTTCATAGGAATTAATTTGTATGTAATTGACTGTGTGTATTGCTTTGTTCATGTTCGTTTTTAATGGTTATTTAGTTGATGTTGTTGTCAAATAGTTGCTGTTTATTTTTGTCCTTTTTATTGTTTGATATTTTTTGTTATTTCGATTGCTGTTGCTATTGTTGTTGTTAATTTATTTTCTCTTTGAATGCTGTCAATTACATTTTCATTTTCATTTTCCTTTCCTTTGTTTTTCCTTTTTTCATACGCATTTTTGTTTGTTGTTGTTGCTGTTGTAGTTTTCGTTGTCTATTTCCGGTTTTTTTTTGTTTATTATTGTTATTGAAATGTATTGAAATGGCACTAAGTTGTCTGTTGTTGTTGTTGTTGTTGTGTATTATTGCATGAATAACTGTCACTCTCTTTCACTTGTTCGTTCTTTTTTTCTTTCTTTTTGTATTTTATTGTAGTTTTAATATCCCTTTTTCTAGGGGAATTTTGTTATTAAAAAAACAACAACAACAACACTGAGTGAGTATTTCAATAGAAATTTTTGTTTTTCTTTCGCTCTTAATTTCATGCTTGAATGTCTAATAATATGCTTCATAAATTATTTGGGCACAAAGCAAATATTACATGTAATAACATAAAACTAACAGCTGAAAAAGGTTTTCTACTCTTCTCTTCTCTTTTATTTTCTTTTACATTTTTATTTATTCTTTTAAGTGAAAAAATAATCGTACAAAATAAATATGAAATGAAAGAAAAAAAGAAATTAAAATTTGTAAGAATTTCATCTTTGTATTGTATTGTACGCTGTACTGTTATTGCTAAATAATGTGAGTGGAAAGAAAAAAAGGCAAAAGGAGTAATAAATTTCAAGAAACTTCCTTTTTCTTTTGAATTCAATTTAAAATTTCTCATCTCATTTTTTTCACTTCTTTTAAGCCTAAGATTTTACTTGTTTTGTGTGAAATAAATTCACAATGGACCTTGAACCAATTTTCATTCTGAAGTTGAAACCACATAAATTATCGTAAGGCAACGCTACTAAATTACATGCACCTGCTTTGTATGCAAATTCCAAAGCCTCTATTACATTCTGACAATATATATGTACCTATGTATGCCCGTGTAAAACAACAAAAGAAACATTCTTTGCCATGCAACTTAATTTGTTCCTCTTCATTTTTTCCACTTTTTCACAATGATGCTGTAGGGGACAGTGGGACCAAAGCCCATCAAATACTAAGTGAGTTTAGATTTGGTTATTTATGATGAAGTCATAGTAGCTACTGAGGCGACGGCTCATACCCCAGGACAGACATTTCCAACAAAAAATATTTCTTCGATGGCTTCCTCTCAGCAGAAAGCACGGCAAAAAACCTGAGATTAAATAAAATTGCCATGAAAAGTTTCTTAAAAATCTGTATAAACTGTAGGTCCCCACTACTCATGTATAAAATTAACACACAAACGTAAGTGGCGTGAGAAGCTAGGTTGTAATCCTGACTGAAGGGTTGTAATGACCACTTATGGTTGTATGCCTGTATTTAAGATGTAAGAAAATATCTTAGAATAGCAAAAGTTATACACTCTGAATGGATCTCACGCCTTAAGGTCGGATTTTCAATGGGTGTTTGGTCGATTGACTTAAGATTCTTAATTTCAGAGAATGTTGAGATGACGTGATATAATGTTTAGGGTCCAGAACTATAAATGTGAATAATCCAGTGTCATCACTATTTTCGAAATTTGAAAAACAGGAAGATCTCTGGCTCCCGAATCTCTGCAAACGATAATATCATCATAAAAAGGACATTTAGTGGCACCTCATGAAAAACTGTTGATCTTATTGGGCAAAGTTCCTCACCAGTACATCCAATGCGGTTTAGATTGGGTTAGATTAGCATACGAACGTAGATGATAAAGAATCTTCCTTTGAGACACCAGAATTATGACAAACAGAAGAAAGGATAAGTGATAGTATTCAGAAACAAAAGAGTTTTAGAAAAAAAATGTGAAGAAGACTCAACCAAATAATGCAGTAGAAAGATCTTTCGAGATCAAACACAGCAGCAGATTAAAAGAGCATGTCGTTAAGGTATCTACGATCGAGCTTTATGAATCTACTCATCGCAGAGCACAAGATAAGTTCAACAGTTTCAATCTCTAACATGTTACGCCGCAGTCTAGTGGGTCGTGTGTTGGCTTATATTTCAATCGATGACTTTCTAGCAGCAAATTAAATAAAATTGCCATGAAAAGTTTCTAAAATCCGTTGTTCGGAATCAACATTAAGTAGGTTAAAGTGCCTCTCATGGATAAAATTAGGTTGGAATCCCGGCTAAAGGGTTGTAAGTAATTAAACAAGTAGGTAAAGTAATACGTTACGCATACCCCGCAGAAAACATGGGTACAAGTGGTCTTAGTTGTTAAAGCACAATCAGAAAATAAAAAGTTTTCTGCCTGGTTATAGGATGTATTTCTGTTTCAAGAAGTACTAAAATGCCTTATCCGTCTTAACATATTTATATATATTACGACTTAGCCCCTCAGTCCACACAAATTATTTCTCTATCACCTGATACCATTGATACCTTGGATCGATCAAACTGAAGAAGTATCCCATTTGAGTTCTTTCAAACTACTCTACTATATCAACCCATTTCATTGTCTGCTCTTTCGCCAGTTAATCTGTGATCTTTTTATTCCTAAGGAACCAGCTTTATACGAAATGTGTCTAAGAACACTCTAAGAATCTTCCTAGAGAATGAAATCAACCTTTAGACGACTTAATAATTTTCAGGGTAGCAGAACTGATTCCACTATTTTCTAAACATAAAATTTATTTATCAATGTGCTTTGGTTAGCTTAAAAAGCATAGCATACTAGGGTCCTTTAAGGAGGAAGAGAGAAATACCAACAAAAATGCAACCATAGACACAAAAATATACTTCCGAATGAATAGATATTGCAAACACGTCGAAATAAAATATGTTTACCTCTAAAGCTTCTTATGAAATATTAAAATAATCTCCTCAAGGTTCTTTTCTATGATCACTTTCAACAAATAATTTCGTTTAAACCCTTTAACTATTTATGACGAGTATAATCGTCAGAGGGAAATGAAAATTTTTCGCCTAATGGCGAGTATACACGTCTTGAAGAAAAAAGTGCAACACGTACGTATTATTCATCAGTGAATCTACTGGATTTTTTCCCTACGATAACCGAGGCTAATAGAAGATATAAGCTCAAGCCAACCTGTATTTTAAGCTCACAACCCCACTGTATCATAAGTATTGCAAACATAAAAGGCGGCTTTGTACACCATTGTTAAGCATATGAAGTTGTGGCGTTCGTATTTCGCATTTCTTTATTGTTGCAACAATAATAATAAGGCAACAACAACAACAACCAGCAGAAAACAAGAGTAACAACATTGAAAATTATGCACAAACAGGACAATGGCAATGAAACGCCATTATCAACGTACTATACTGTTTTCTAAAATAACCCTGGCATTCAAATTCAAAAAATTTTTAAACTCTTATTTACAAACATGCATACACATGTATGCACTCTCTTTTTCCCTCTCTGTACCAAACAAAAAAAAAAACTAATAAACACTCTTTACATGTGTGTACATAAAGTAGAAATGTTTTAATTGTGTTCGTGCATGTATGTTTTTTCCCTTGATTACTATACAGAGAGAGAGAGAGATAGAAAATGTTTTAAAATATTTTTACAACACAATACAATAATTAAGGCATACATACGATAACAGTTGTTATACTCTTACGAAAAAATAAATAAAAAGCCGAAATAACGCGAATGTAGTACACAAGTTGATACATGAGCATGCACGAGACATAGAGAGAGGGAGAAAGTGAGAGTTAAACGGTTATTATTTTTGATTGTTGTTGTTTACAGAGTCAAATAAGGGTTTCACTAATTTTCATGTACTCTTCTACTCTGCCACTCTCCTGTACATTTCTCTTTCTGTTATTATTTGTCTATAAACCTTGTTTGTGCACCAACACACACACACACCAACACAATGTAAAGGCATTTTCGTTTAGAACAAACACTTGAATAGTCTTAATTGTGTTTCTCTTTATTTAATCGTTTAATTTTCGCTTTTTGTGTAGGAGTCAAAGAGAAAATACAACATAATATCGCTTGAGAGTGTATAATTTAAGAATTTTAAAGCTTTAAAGGCGTAGAAGCTTGTATTTCGTATGTAACGTTGTTTTGTTATGATTGTCCCTACAAAGGTTTTATGAAAATGCGCTAATAAAGCCAACACATGTGTGGACAATTGGGGACAAAATTTTATTTGATTGAGTATATTTTTATATCGTTGTGCCTTACTTACGTACAATATTGTTAAGTTCTTACCTTTTAAAAACGTTTAAAATATGAGCTCGTAGATTGCAAATAAAATAAAATTTAATTTGTGTTTAGTTTTAATTAAGATTCTTTATTATTCGCACAATTCTATGTAACAATGTTCACAACTTGATGTAAATAACAACAATTGCTTTTCTTTGTTATTCCTCTGTATTCACCCTTTGCATAAATAATAACAATTACTAAGCAATTGTTCGACTGAGCTTTGTAACGGAGATCTTCAAACACACCGCGTCTTCACACAAGACTGACTAAACTTTTACTAACTCCGTTGCCTGCTTTGCCTTGCCTTTTAGATGGCAACGTAAACAGCCTGATGAATGTGCTTGAAGGCGAATGTTCATGACTTCGCCTTCTCAAAATCTCTATAAATGCAAACATCGTTGTTTACATTCATTATTGTTGTTTGTGTATTTTGTTTCCATTTATTCTTGTAATATTTTTTGTGGATTTTTGTTTATGCTGGTTTTTGTTGTTATATTAAGCAGTACGATAACCTGTAAACAGATTTGTTTATTGCATTGTTTTTTTTTGTAGGTTTTGTTTATAATTTTAATGTCAAGCGATGTAAAAGCAAAACACCACTATCTAGATTTTTAATTTTTGTAACAATATGATTTAAAATCATAGATATGTAAATCTTATCATTTTTTTTATAAGTATCTGTTGTCTAATAGGCAAATCCCAGGTCAGACTTCTCCAACAAAATGAAATCGGCCGACTTCGCTGTATGTATGTGTGTATGTACATATGTATATAATTGATGTCCTGTTTACATAACTGCCACAATTAAAAGGAAATTCGAAGAGACTGTATGCATTACAGATGTAGTCATCGCAATATCGCTTCTTTATGTGCAAAGTGTGACTGATAATCTCAATTTGTCAATTCTACGGTGTTCTCAGCAATTACAGCCCAATTACAGTGTATGTGGCATTTGGGTTTGCATCACTGTCCTAACAAAGACCAAATCGCACAATAATTAAACCCCCTAAGCATTCACAACTCTGTAGTGTTCATCGTGGCTGAGAAACAGCTTTTAAATGCCGATTTTACGAACAAAGTTTTATTCAGTGATGAAGTATATTTCGTATTCGATAGTTATGTATGTGTACAAACAATACGCGACTTGGAAAGTCTAGAAGTGATTACTAATAGTGAATGAATAGTTAGATGCAGCCCAGGTTAGACATTTTTTTTGGCGATTTTCTCTGAGCAGGAGCAAAAACTCTGAATTTAACACGTGCATCGCCATGTCAGTCATATGTGTCTGACGCTAAGTAGTTCTACATGATCCATGTCAGTCATATGTGTCTGACGTCCGCGATTTGGTAAGTCACAGAAAGTTTTAATATGGGGCCATGTCAGTCATATATATGTGTGACATAAAAAATAGTGTTTTTCCGGGAATTTTGGCAAAAAAAATTTTTTGTGATACATTAAGTGTCCTTGATACATTTTTAAATAAATTATCTAATAAAGTGAAAATATTTCTGATATTATCGTGGCGATGAACGTGTAGCAATTGTATTTAAATTGCCACAAAAAGTTCTACAAAAATCCGTTGTTCGGTGTCCACTTTAAACTGTAGGTCTCCCGCCACTCATGTATAAAATCAACACACACAACATAAATGGTCTGAGAAACTAGGCCGTAATCCTAACGGAAGGGCTTTAATGACCAATTATGTATATTTGTATGTATGTAGGTGTACACTATGGTGCATAGGGTAGTATTTTTTCGTATTTTGACCCTGCAAGAACCGTGGCTGTGGGACTATAATACATACTTATGTAATTGGTCATTACAACACTTCAGCCAGGATTACAACCTAGTTTCTCACACCACTTATGTTGTGTGTGTTAATTTTAAACATGAGTGATGAGGCCTACAGTATGCCTATAATAAGCATTTCTCTTGGCTTACAATTAAGGGCTATGGTTTCAACAACACGGTGCAACGTGTCCTGTAATACGAACGATTTTGGCTTTTTTGCATGACAAGTTTCAACAAAGGATAGTAACACGTTGTAGCGATGAATATTGGCCCCTAAAATCATGCACTTAGACTTTCTTCTGTGTGACTACATCAGAGACCATATTTATGTTCCAGTCCTCCTTTTGAAAATTCATACCCGAGACACTGCCAGAATATGCGATCCGCCAGGAGCATTGGATTTCATGCATAACGCCAAGCTCCACGGCTGAGCGTTATCGTTATGTGGCATTATTGCCGTAGGATATGTAAATTTGTAAGGCCCTATTAAAATCTCATAAAAACATTATTTGTGGTCATATTTTTATGTTTTCCTTTTTATGTTTAATTCATCATTTATTTTTAATATCAAATCCTTAGAAAAATAAATTTTTTTTCAAATTTAAAAACTTAAACGATTGAAATCCTCAGAACGAGAGAAAGAGAGTGATAGAGCAGAAGAAGAAGAGGAGAACAAGTGATTTCGCATACCAATGGAAAAGTATTGTTTATCCTTAAATTTATTTCATTTGCAGCGGCTTAATGTCTGGCTATACATGTCCTTGGGCAAGTTAATACAATGATCCATGCTCTGCTGGCATGTCGTTGTTGTTGTTGTACGAAGGGAAAGATAAGGGATAACAAAAACAACAACAACACAACAAAAGAAAAATAAAACCATGGTTTGTAGGTGGACATCATGTTGGCTTATTTATGTGTGTGTTACAACTTTTATTACAACAACTACACTTGTACAACAGTTTTATTGCAAACGAAAATGTGTATGTTTGTATGCATGTATCGTGTGTGTGTGTGTGAGTGTGTTAGGTATTACACAATATTGAAGTGTTATCGATAAAACTCAAGTATGCGTTAAATTAATTTTTTTTTCGTTTAGCTTAGTAAAGTCAAGTTCGAGAAAAGGGGGGAGACAAAAAAATGCTGCTTAAAAATCCATATCAAATAACAACAATTTTCGGAATTTTTTCCTTCAAACAGCAAAATTCTTTTCCTAGCACAATATGTTGGAAGAATTTGTTTGTTGTTCTTTAAGTATGAGTATGAGTTTGAGTTTGAGTAAGTTATTGCCCACATTGCCTGTTTAGTTTTACCTGCACTCTGTGCTAACGAATGATGTCTTTTCTCATAAAACTTTTCCAATTTGATAAGACTTAGGTTAGGTTTTTAGCGTTTTATAAGCTTTATTCTTACTTAAGTTTTTATTTATTTTCTTACGTTTCTTTTCCTTCCTTGAAGTTTAACTATAAATTCAAACTAAAACTATACGTTGTCCATTCTTTTTGTTCCCCTTTTTTCTTGAGGGGGATAAGTATAGTGTGGAACAAAACTTAATTTAATCTTTTACGTGTCAATTACAAACACTTACAATTTTAAAATTTTTTTTTCATTTCTTTTTTGTTTCTATTTTTCATTTTTGAATTTTTCCTTTTCCTTTTTTGCCATGTTGGATGTGGCAAAATTCTGTGCAGAAATAAAAACCAAGAGATTCTTTTCTATGAGCGACTATTTCCACAGAAGGAAAATAGTAAAGAAATCTAAGATAAACCACTTTAAAACGCATGTCAGGTAATGCATAAAAGACGTGATCCTTAGCATTGAAAGTGTAAGACTTTAAGTGCAACAAACACATGCACACACTGAAATTCAAAACCGAAACCATAACACACTCAAAAAAAATTAGAATGAAAATGTCAGAATACTAATGCTTTTTATAAAGGTTTTATCAGCTGACAGTTATAGCTCTAGTAAGTTTGATTTTCTGTTTTATAATAAAGCGACTCATGTTAGCAAATTGAGTGCATCATTTCCATGTGTTCTTTGCAGTGGCTGGATAAATTTTTGATTAAAAGTCTGATGAATAGCAAGTTACAGTCATTGGCTAGCGGTATTGTAGCATGGTTGGTCATTACAACCCTCTAGTCAAAATTACATTTTAGCTTCTCACACCACTTATGTTGTGTGTGTTAATTTTATACATGAGTGGTGAGATTTAAAGACGATTCCGGACGACAAATATTTGAGAAACTTTTCATGGCAATTTTATTTCGCCCCCAAAGTTTTTGCCAGAAATCTGCTGAGAAGAAGTCGCCTAAGAAATATTTTTTCAAATTTCGTTTTGATATCTGACCTGGGGTTTGAACCGTGGGCTTATGTCTAATAAGTACTTACTAGACTACGGCGACTTCTAATGGACAGTCATTAGTGAGCGGTATTATAAAATGATGTTTAATTTACCACCACTGGGTATCACAATGGGCCATATAGGCCATCGAGTGAACTTATCTGTGAACGGCAAGCTACCCGATAATCTAAACTAAATTAACATATAGGAATTGTACTATCTTCACCGATCACCAAATGAGAAATTGGAAAATAGGATTCAGGTATTCATTAGGGATTGATCTGTAATGGAGAAGCCAATAATATGTTTAATGGAACTTGGACAATGCAATTCTTTTCAGTGCATTAAAAATAACGCCTCAAATCGACTAATATGGAACCATGATTCAGTATAAAAACAAATCACAAGTATCCCTGAACGTAAAAAGTTACATTTACACTTACAGAATCCTAAAGATTATGCCAAACAAGTTAGATAGGTATGTAGGTCAGTTTAAGGAAATAAAACCAACCAGGGTTAAGGTCTTTATTTAAGCTGTGTGTTAATTTGGGAATCTTTAGTATTTTTAGTATTTTCCGATTGAAAATTTATTTTATAAGACATGCTGATATTATTATAAGACATGCTGATATTACTTTTACTACTCAAACACCTAATTTAGAAGACTTCATTAGTATTAAACCAAATCTCCCCGCATGCCTATACTATATAGTACGCAATGATCCGTGAAAAGAGGTTTTCCAAATGAACAGAACGATTAGAGAGTAGACCAGTGACAAGTGTTGAATGTTTTCTAGAAAGTAATCCGGATAGAAGCCAATTGAGCATTAAAAAGTGTTTTCGTAGAGGGTAGTGCGCAATGCTTTCGTAAGCTGTATCAAAACAGATCTTCTAACTATATTATGGAGTTTCACACAATGCGAGCGTATCGTACAATCCGAATTTGTCGATGGGAATACGTCAAGTATAATACAATGTATTAGACAAGTTACACCTGAAATATAATTTACATAGCAATTATAGCCAGTTGAACATTCATTACGCAAATATGCTAATTTGTTGCAAGAGCAACAAGATTTCAATAAAGTGAGCGAATGGAGCAACCCATTCTCAGGCATTCCTTTAACAGAAATATTACTTCCTACATAATGGCAAGATCCCAAGCCGCTAATGAAATAAAAGTTTCAACAAAATCATAATTTTAACTTCATTTCATTTAACTTTACTTTTGGAACCGAAAATGGATAACTCTTTATTACATACATACATACATAATTGGTCACTACAATTCTTCAATCAGGATTACGACATAGCTTCTCACACCATTTATATTGTGTGTGTTAATTTTATACGCGAGTGGTGGGATCTACAGTTCAAAGTCGACTTTGAACGACAGATTTTTTGAGAAACTTTTCATAGCAATTTTTTTTACCCTCAGAGTGTTTGTCAGAAACAGCTGAGGGGATGTCGCCGAGGAAATATTTTTTTGTAATTTCGTTTTGTTCTAGATGTTTGGTAAGAGGCTTCACGTCTGATAAGACAACACCCTACCTACTAGCCTACAGCGACTTCAACGGTATTATAACATGATTTAGGGATTGATTTAGAGAATATAGCACGGTTTTAGAATCAGAAGTACGTGTGATCAGACAATTATGAACTGGACGAGTGATAATTTGGCGAGCTTAATATATAGAAACCACTGTAGCATAGAATGAAATAAAAAGGCAGACGAACTGGCACGGAAGGGATCGAAAATGTCTAAAGAAAAGACAATAGTGCGGATCTATGGGCCGTTATAAGAATACTTTTCCAAATTGGAAAAAGTAACATGGAATTCAACAAACGGTTGGTGGGTCATGGTTGCCGAATTTCAAAAATACTGTCTCAAGTCGCCCTAGTCTGTTAGGAAGTATGTTGGATTATTAGACGTAATGCCACGATTCAAATTCCAGGTCAGACATATCCAGCAAAACGAAATATTTCTTCGACGAGTTCCTCTCAGCAGATTTCTGGCAAAAACTCTGGGAGTAATGAAATTGCAATGAAAAGTTCTTAATAAATCTGGCGTTCGGAGTCGACTTTAAACTGTAAGTTCTGCCATTCATGTATAATATTAACGCACACAACATAAGTGTTGTTAGAAGTTAGGTCGTAATCCTGACTAAAGGATTGTAATGGCTAATTATGTATGTATGTATGATAGCTGTCATTCATATTCGGTATGGTAACTTCTAGAATCACATTGTTGACTTGTTATTGTTATCTCCAACAGTGCACAGCAGGAATACTAAATAACTACGCATTACCTACTAGACTACGGCAACTTCAATTTTTTATTACCAAATTTCTTTAAGTGTAATTGAATCCTCCACCGAAAAAAAAATACTTTCAGACCAACTACCATATGTACGACTCCCAAACAAGTAAAGTAACAAAAATTACACGAAAACTACGAATAAAAATGATACTTAAAGCAAAAGTACAATCTAAAATACGGCAAAGGTAAGAAAAAATTGAAATAAAATTTGTAAGAAAAAAATAATGAAAAGAAAAAGTAGAAAAAAATAAGTAGAAAAGGACACCCACCTACAATAATTTTGCAAGACGCTGGAAAATAATAAGAACTATAGCAACAACAGCAACAACAATAACTTTATACCAATGACCTTAACCCAATTACATAAAAAAAGTAAAACGAAATGAAACGAATTGAAAAGGTAAAGAAAGAATAGAAAAATCTGCTCTCTCTCTCAGTAATAATTGTTAAGTAACACAAGATGCCATTTATTCTACAGGCAAGTTAGTCAAGTCAGTCAGTCAGTCCGTTTTCCCCTTAAGGTAGTCTGGGCCACTTAAACAAGAGAAAGGAAAATATATTTTACAACAACAACAATAGCAACAGCATGGTACCCATACAAATAATTATTTTCAAAATAGAGAATAAGAAGTTAAACGTACAAGCCAACCTACTACAATGTTGCAAACAGTAGAATAAGGCAACGAAATAGAGGCGTGTAGAGTGGCAATTTAAGGAATTTGCCACTAGAGGCTGTTACCTCGTCCTTTCTAATTTCAACACCTTTTTTGGTGTACACCCTCCTAATTGTTTGAATTATAACCTGAAAGTGGAAGGTACATATAATACGAATACTCTACAAGACGCTCATCCTCCCCGTGCTTCATTATGGCGCAGAGGCATGACACCTATTTAGCACTGATGCAGCAGCCTTGAGAGTATTCGAGAGAAAAGTCCTACGTAAGATCTTCGGTCCAGTGCCAATTGGCGATGATTTCCGCATCCGATCCAACAGTGAGCTGTATGAGCTGCTCAACGACATAGACGTAGTGCAGCATATTAATATCAAGCGGCTGCTCTGGCTCGGCCATGTCGTTCGAATGGAGAAGGACGTTTCGCCGAGACGGGTATTTAATGCGGGGATCTGCGAAAGTTGACAAGACAAAGTGGAGCGCAAGAAGTAGAGGTGCCTGGAAGGATGTGTTACTACAGGCCGAAATCGCTAATCGGGTTGTTAATGGCCAATTAAGTAAGTAAGTTAAAGTATTTTGTTTAGGATTTTTAACGCATAATGTGTTTGGAAATCATTCGAAAACCATTTCGAATATGTGTACTTAAGATGTTGCATAGATCTGTATCTGAATCTTATGTTGTAAAATCAAAAAAAGGAAACCAATTCAAATTGAAAAACAAAACTATACTGACAGCAAACCAGCTTAAATGATGTGGTGACTACTGCGACGTACATAATTTTGTACAATGGGTCAATCCGACCTCCGGCTACTATACTTGTCTTGACTGACAGGTACACGTCCTCTAACCAACTGCGAATATTATTATGGGCGAGCTGTTATACATTGAAGTCATCGTAGTCTAGTAGTAGGTAGGAACAACTTTTTTTATGAATTATCAACACGAGCATGGTGACTGTAGTCTAGATTTGAGTGTTGACATGCTAAAGTAGCGCTCATGAGCTTAAACCACAGCTCTGGGGGCTCGAACAAAATGCCCGAAAATATTTCTTTCGCTGATCTGCCCTCAACATTTCTTTGGCAACAGTAGTGGAGGTAAATGTATAGTCGCCGTAGTCTAGTAGACGTGAAGCCACAGTTCAAATCCCATGTCAGACATCTGCAACAAAACAAAATATGAAAAATTTTTCTTAGGCAACGTCCTCTCAACAGATTTCTGGTAAATACTCTGACAATAAATAAAATTGCCATGAAGAGCTTCTAAAATCTGTTGTTTGGAGTTTGTATAGAAATTAACACACACAACATAAGTGGTGTGAAAAGCTAGGTCTAGTTTAGTAAGTGTTATACGTTGAGCTGTTGCACACAGTAATAGAGAGTGACTCATCAAAAGATTCGTTTTTCAGCATCTATCTTGTGACACCTTGAGATAACCGCTATGAAGAAAATTTGTATGGCGTTGTTTCGCCCACCGTTTCGGATTTCCTTGAGGCATAATTGCAAAATTCTCAATTGGTATCAAGATATTGAAGTTGCGGGAATAGAAAGCCTTCTAGCAAAGATTAGAGTGCAGAATCTATCCTTTGGAACAATGCTGTCTCATTTCTTACTAATGAAAAGAAGACTGGCCCAGCTATGCCGACATAATGTCGAACTGGTACGGCATCAAAGTTATTATGGCATCCGTGGAGGTCGTTAGGTTACCATAGATCGAAATGGTAGCTTTGATCACCAAAGCATACTTGAGCACGTATAGTGACCCATTGTGATGCCACAGGTAAGCACTATGCTGACCGAATTTCATCGAACTCTACGAAGAAGTTGATCACCGTAAGGTCTGTCGAGCGTTGGAGTGTTTCTTATGTTGGGAAACACAACGCCTTGGCTGTCGGACCTAGTACATGTAGAGTCAGTTAGAAAGATGGAACATTGTCACCATTTGCCGAATGTCTAGAGTCTTATGTCCTTTTATATCAATAGAAAGAATGTATGCCCTTTTGTTCTTGTTGTTGTGAGGGAGTCAATTAAGCTTCTTAGCGGTATAATCTTAATGTGGTTGCTAATTGGGATAGCTTGATAGCTCGTTTGGCAAGAGTGAGCATGTCAACAAATAAAAGCTGCAAAAACTGTTAAGAAGGTTTTTCAGGAAGTCTCAAAGATCACGCAAGCTCGCTGAATGCTGCAAAAGAGTCAGTCATTTGCCTGGATCACAAAAAAAGGCGGGGGAACTAGATAAGAAAACAACCACGAAGGTAACTATGACAGGACAGGGAATTGCCGAAGGAAGTGCACTTTGTACGAAATAGTACAAAAGTTCACATCGTACTAATGTTAACAATCATAAGGTGAAGTATTAGAGCAAAGTTTTCACGTGGAGGCAGTTAACTATTCAGGTCCTTATGACAACATTTATTCTGTCTAATTGGAAAATAATGGGCAAGGGACAGCTTCCTAAATTCAGTGGAGGAGAAACCCACACCAGTACCAGTATCTCAAACATATTATTGATGCCAAGGGTTCATAGTGTTGTTAAGGTACGGCATTGTTACATTTGAAAGATAGCCAAATTGGAAGGACTGTATGGCTATTATTGTCCACAAGGAATTACTGAAGCGACTGGCACATTCCTTTGGTAGCCTTTGAGTTTGTTCACAAAAGCCTCACTACTTTCCCTAGAGCCTTGCGAAACACGATACCATTATTGAAAGAACCCATGGGAATTGCAGAGAAAATAAAACGAGCGAGCGTATACCCACAACCTGTTCCAGAGTTAGTTCATAGTACTCCACCGGATCGAAATTGGCATTTGACTTTAGCAAGTTTTTGGAAGATATTGCACAATGGCCTGCATACGAAGAGCGTGGCTTCTACTAGGAATTGGTGGAGAGGAAGAAGAATGAAATTGATCATGGCGAGGAAAGTCCAAATGAATTCCGATGGTTCTAAGATATCTATGACTCATTTCTTTTAAATTTTTAGGATTTTGAATTAATTTTCTACTTTACATAGATCCTTGCATTCAGCACAAGCAACAGGCTTGTTAAGGAATTTTTTATATTTTCCCTTAAAGCCTTTAAATATCTTGAATGCACGAGTATTTAAATTTCTGTGGCTCCCTCTCCACTTATTTCCCTTCTACACAGTGTGCTGTGCAATATTCTTTAACTGCCACAATTCATTCATGAGATTGTCTTTCAATCTTTTTTTTTTTTGTTTTTTGTGTTCCTAATCACCTTCTAATAATAATAATAATGACAGCCATGGGGGTAAATGAAATTCATTACAGCCGAAAACACTCTTGCGGCCATCCTGGTAAATGACTAACAAAAGGATCCAAAGGATCTAAAGGCAATGGCAACAGTAACCAAATTGCCAGCAAACAATGTTCACGATTGTGAAGTGAAACAAAATCAGAAAAAATTCTAAAAAAAAGAACAAAACAATAGAAAATGAAAAAAAAGAGAAAGAAAAAGGAACCACTGAACAAAATAAAACAATAAACCAGAGATGGAATGGAGTGGAGGATGGGGTTGTGTTTCCATTTTATTTCACTTTTTTTTTCCACGTATTCTGTATAGATTCTGACAATGATTTTAATTGCTTCCAGCATTCAATGAAAAATTTAACGAAGCATAGCATTTTGTTGACATTTTACCAGCGCTATGAGTACCAAAGTATGGCAAAAAAATTATAGACAGGAAAAGTTCTTCACAAAAAAAAACCAATTTTATAGCGCCTCTGTTTAAAGGCACTGAGAGTAGAATTTTTTCTTTTTTTTCTGTTTCCCTTTTAGAAATTCTTACACGTTTTAATGGCTGTTGTTAGGCCGCCAAAAACAGAAACAAAAAAACTGAACACATCCTTACCCAAAATAAAATATAAAAAAATTGCCTTTTTGCGAGGCTGTTCTAGTACGTTTTATTAGTTCAACATTTTGTTTTTAATTACTGGAAATTAAACGCAAAATTAAGAAAATGTTTTCAGCTGGGACACTTTCTCCTAAAGTAGGGAGGCCATTACATAGCCGGGCGTACGTTGTTAAGAGTGGCTTAAATGTTTGAAAAATGTCTTACAATAAAACCGTTTCGTTTAGCTGAGGCACATGTGCTATTAAAATGAGTAGACAGTCACGTTTCAGGTTTGAAGAGAAAATTAAATAAAAATCTTATTGACTTGATTACATTTGAACCTTCTACTGGTTATCACATACAACAGATGCTGTTTCAAACAAGGACATGAAATTTTCTTTTGCAAGGCATGCCAATAAGAAGTTTATAAAAAAAAGTATTTGTCTGTTTTATTGGTGTACAAGAAAACTCTAAAATAAGGAGTGTATACAAAAAAATTTGGGCATACAGTTTACTTTTTATAATATTTTATATATATATATATTTATATATATATATATATTTTATAGTCGGAATTACAACCTAGCTTCTCACACCATTTATGTTGTGTGTCTTAATTTTATCCATAACTGGCGGGATCTACGGTTTTAAAGTTGACTGCGAACGACAGATTTTTGTGAAACTTTTCATGGAGCTTTCAGCGATTCTCAGAGTTTTAGCTCGAAATCTGCCGGGAGGAAGTCGCCGAAGAAATATTTCCCCATATTTCGTTTTTTTGGAGATGTCTGACCTGGCCTGTTTGAACCGTGATCTCACATCTACTAAGCCAGCATGATGCCATCATCAATACAGTTTTATGGAAAATGTATACCAGGTCTTTTATTAAAAGCTTCATATCTTGAAATATAAATAAAAGAGTGTGTACGAGATATCATTGAAATTTTTCATTCGTTTGAAAGACCTATTAATGCCATTAGGCGTGGAATATAATTTGGTTCTAATGTGCATCATGTTTTTTCTCAGTGGAGCATAAATCATACTGAATTTGATCAATGGCATTAGTTGTACCGGTTTTAAGCACCGCTGTCGCATACATCTGTGGCTAAAGAAAACCCCATAAGAAAAAATTTAACGGTGGCCAGTTCACATCACCACCGCATAAGATGACCATGCGATTAAATTGCTCGTAGATTATATCCAATGTGCTAAGGCTTCTATAGCATGTAACAGCAAGGTGTCATGTGCCACACGGCATGCGAAAGCAAGAACCTTTTTAGAAGAATATTTGATGAGCAACTAATCTCAGTTTTTGAAACAGTTAAAGCAATTCGATTCCATTAGACTATTTTTGTGGGGATTCGATAAGGCTTTCGAGTACAGGATCAAATCGGGCACAATTTCGGCAATTTGCACAAACAACTTTAGTAATGTCACCACTGATAAGAAATTGACCAATAAGCATCAAAGTTATAGATATACGAGGTCGTAGAGCTCTCAGTTTTCTACAGAACAGGAATATTAATTAGTCATTAAAAATCCCCTTTCACCTTGTCTGTTCACAATTGGATAATATCGTGCGCGAAGTCTATTCAGAGAGTAGTAGAATTACATAGAGTTTCGCCCGCGAACTAACTGATGTCTGAGGAGGAAACGGTAGAGGATATATGCGCCCTTATAAGAATACTTTTTCAAATTGGAAAAAGCAGCATGTGGGCATTGTGGTGAACGAGTCACTATGAGAACTAGCCAGTTTCATCCGGAGATCGAGGTGGCTCTAACTCACCACTAAGGGATCATGACAAGGGGGATTATCTTACCGTGGGTAGCACAATGGGCCAAATAGGCCATCCAGTGAAATTGGCTGTGAATGGCAAACTACCCGCTAAAATCACCTAACCGAAACTATGGTAATTTGAATTGTTAACAATACAAATGTAATAAAATGAGTGTAAATTGCTGGGGAGTTTTGTTAAAACAAATTTAGTTTTAAAGAGAAACAACAAACAATACAAGGAAAACAAATGACTCAATAATGATTTGAATTTGTTTTCTTTTATAACTGGAGTGAATTGTCTGTCTGTCTGCCCTACTTCACATGTTTATTTTCTGTAGAACTTTGGCTCCATTTCATTCATTTGTTTTATTGTGCATTGTTGCGAAGCCATTAACCTTTTTTTGTTATTCGTTTTAGGCCCAATTTCCAGACACATGTCTCACTTGACCAGCCATTATATTTTGTAAATTTGCCAAAAGCAACATTTACAAAATTGTTTATCAAAATGTTTACATTATGTTTTGATGTCGTTGTAGCAATTACCTTAAACAAAAAAATTACATACAATTACACACAAACAAATACCAACAGTTAAATTTGGTTTTTTTTTTGATACTTTTGTAGGCAATTTACATTCAGAAAAATAAATTCTTTCTAAAGAGAAAAAAAAAAACAGAAACTAAATTTATGGAAAAACCACAAAAACCAAAAATTTATACAAATTTTACAAAAAAAAAAAAAAATCTCAATAAAATTTATAGAAAATCTACAGAGTAACAGACCATAAAAGAGACCAAAGAAATTTAAATAAATTTTTAGTAAATTTTCATTTCACATAATTATTCAAAGTAAGCGATGCAAATGTCGAATACACCTTAAGCGCCTTAAGGCATAGAAATAGAGAAGACAAAATCTTAGACATACTTGATCCGTTTTCGATGCTGATTTTACAACGCAAGCACAGAATAGCTTCTATTGTGATAATAGTCTACTCCTCCCAAAGAACATCATCCAAATATTCTCTGACGGTGGGTGCACTCTAGAACACTCTATAAAGTTTGAATCTTCGATTATCTTCATACCAATTGTTTATCGTAGTTGTAGTACTATAAGCAGTCGCCATAATCTAGTGGGTAGTGTGTTGGCTTATTGGACAGGGGTCTGTTGGTCAAACCTCCTGACATATCGAACGAAACGAAATATTTCTTTAAGTTACTTCCCCACATCTGTCTTCTGAAAAAAAATGTTCATGTAAAGTTTCTCAAAAAAATATCGTTAGAACGCGACTTTAAACTCTAAGAGCTATTACTCGTATATAAAATTAACACGCACTACATGGGTGGTGTGTCTAGCTAGGTTGTAAACCTGACTACAGAGTTGAAATGATCAATTAAGTAAGTAGTTAACTACAAATACAGTGACAGGATTTACTGCGTAGGGATATAATATATTTACTAACAGCAACGCGGTCCTTTACTATACACCTAAAAGTTTGTCTAAGTTTATCAACTGTTCCTGAAGGAGATACCGAATCATTCAGTAACAGTATACCAGACGCTCTTGCAAATTCCGGTACAGCAGTTTATTCTAACGAATTCATAAGTAGAAATCTACGTTTTTCGGTATACAGGCAAACAAGAAATTTATACAGGATTTACTCATTTGAAAAGCTGTACAGAGGAGTAACATGTTAGGTGTGGCATAATCATTGAACTCTCTAAAGAATTCTCGACTTTGGGAAGAGGGTTTCCCAAGAAAGAAAGACCTGAAAGTTTAAATTTGACAATACATTTATGTATTCCAAAGGAGTGGCTTTAGAAACATACACATTGGCGTAGAAAATTTGTTCCAAACTGGACAGAGGACCACACCACTGGACAAAGAACCACACCTAATATAGTACATACATAACATAATTGGTCATTATATCCCTTCAGTCAGGATTACGACCCTACTTCTCACACCACTTATGTTGTGTGCGTTAATTTTATACATTCGTGGCGTGATCTACAGTTAAAAGTCGACCCCGAACGACAGATGTTTGAGAAACTTTTTCATGGCAATTAGTTTTACTTCCAGAGTTCTTGCCAGAAATCTGCTGAGAGGAAGTCGCCGAGGAAATATTTTGTATTTCGCTTGATGTCTTACCTGCTGTTTGAACTGTGGCTTCACGTCTAATAAGCCAACACTTGACCTACTAGACTATAGCGACTTCACGCATTTGCATTATGGCCATGCATACTAGACGCTTTGGCCTTTTCAGAACCTGCGGAGTTGAGTAAGAAAAAGAGGCTGTTTCTCATCTACTTGTAATATGCCCTGTCAGAGAAAAGAAAAGTGCTTTAGTGCCTACAATATAGATGATCTGGAGGTATTGTCAGTATTCACAATGGCAGTATGAGTCGACTTATCGAAAACTGAGGTATAATATTGAGCTCAATATGGCCCAAAGAAGATTTATGGATAGCCACCTTTACCTACCTTCCTCTTTTGCAAATGAATACGAAAAAATGAACTCTTTTGTGGCACTGAAGTTAAATTTCAAACAAAACAAAAGACGTTGTGAAACGTCATCTCGTATTCTTCACACACGGGTTGATGGATTAAAGATCTATAAACTCGATCGCAAGAGCTTTAATAATCTACTCTGTAAATCGATTTCTGTGCCTATAATAAAGACGTGATTTTCGAACAATATTTCTTACACAGAATGAATTTTAGTAATCAAATTCAATTATTTGCAAGCGATGTTCGT
This sequence comes from Sarcophaga variegata, assembly GCA_932273835.1. Taxonomy (NCBI): domain Eukaryota; kingdom Metazoa; phylum Arthropoda; class Insecta; order Diptera; family Sarcophagidae; genus Sarcophaga; species Sarcophaga variegata. Next base: position 21,551,612 of record OW026361.1, on the reverse strand, counting down.
TTGTTGGCATTCATGATAAAATGACAAACTTTACTGAGCAATGCCACACATCTTTCCTACATTCTGAAAAAGGCTATAATTGTTGGTTGATTAATACATGTTTTCTGTTGACTACTTATTTGGTCTGAAACAAGACTGTAATCAGTATTCTACTAACAATATTTATTCGAATTAGGGTCCTGGTTGTTTTCTGTTTCTAATGCTGAAAAGGTTTTTGAAACAACGAAGAATTTTATATACATATAGGCATTGAATTATCCTTTTCATAACACCTAAAACCCTTTCATTTTCCTTAAAATAATTTCGAAAGAAATCAGTGGTCGGTTGTTTTGCAAGGATTAAATAAAAGTTCTCATAAATCTATTAAAAACTAAAATACATATTTTGACTAACATATGTACGTGTACAAACGTAAGAAATTTTTTTCATATTATAACTCTTTTTCTATTTTCTTTTCGATAGTTTTGACAGGCAATCGATAACTGTCATCTGTACAAAATAAATTTCATAATTCAATCAATTATTTTTGGTATTTTTTATATTGATATACTGCATCACCTGACGCCCAAGGTGGTATATTAGGTTTGAAATAATATTTGTAACAGCTAAGCAATGTATAGACATATATAGTCATACCCTTCTAAGGAGAAAATGAGTCCAATGCATATTTTGATAACATTTGATTTCTTTATTAAATTCAGCGTTTATTATTATTGCCGCACAGAGGCGCTAAAGCTATTTGACGAAACTGTTCTCAAGCTATATAAGGTTTCCCTGTAATGTCTGCCTAAACTTTGTTGCTTTGACGCAGCTAAGCTGTGTTGTCTCAGAATGCATGATGCGTGGCAGTAAAAATAACTCCCCCTACTAAATACTTTATAAGCACTTAGGTGATTCTAAATTGTATTGACGCAACACACGTACTAAGTATGTGTTTTGGTCATGTGTTCTCCTCATCATCTACATATTGGACATCTAAATCTGAAGAAATGTTCCTTGAATTTATAATGCCCAATAAGTTAGTAATATTGGTTACCAACATCAAACTATTCTTCTATAGAGACGTAAGTCGTCGGTGTTAATATTAGAAAGTGAGAAGCTGTTGATATTCTCGGTATTACAATTCAATATGAACCAACATATTGTTACGAAAATAAAGCAAATCTAGATACTGCTGTTTTGCTTTTACATCGTTTAACATTAAAATTATAAAACGAAAACAAAACAATGAACTTGTTCATAAATTAACGCACTGCTTAATATACCAACAAACACCAGCAAAAAAATTGTAAACAAATAAACAAAAATACAACAACAAACACCAGCATAAAAAATGGTAAACAATTAAACAAAAATGCAACAACAAACACTACAAGAATAAATGTAAACAAAATACACAAACAATAATCAAACAACTATGTTTGCATTTATAGAGACCTCGAGAAGGCGAAGCCACTAATATCCCTCTTCAAGAACATTCATCACACTGTTTACTCTGCCACATAAAAGGCAAGACAAAGCTGGCGAGAGAGTCAGTAAAAGTTCGGTCAGTTTTGTGTGAAGACGCGGTTCGTTTGAAGAGAGTAATGGTGGTTTGAAGATCTCCGTTACAAAGCTCAGTCGAACAATTGTCTAGTAATTGTTATTGTTTATGCAAAGGTGTAAACAGAGAAATAACAAAGAAAAGCAATTGTTGGTTCAAGTGTCGAAAGAAGCATTCAAGTACCTCGATTCCGTGATACCGTGCAAGAAATATTTCACTTCATTTGATCTCCTTACTATTCTGTTTCAAAGCCTATTTTGAGGTTCCACGACCGCGTAAAGAAGAGAACGAAAATGCTTATTATAAACGGTAGGCTATCTAATACTGTTGGTTCATTAAAACATTAATGTGGCTTATGCTTCGCTGTTCTGCCGCTACTTCAACGAAGAAATGTAAGGGGTTATTGCCGAAATTCGTATATGTTCACGTAAAAGACGTCTATCATGTGGACCACATTTGCTTATAATCAATCGGTCAATGGATCGCACAATTCGTTCTTTATGCGCATCTCTATCTGCAGAAGTCTTTCCTGTCTCTCTTTCCTCCCCTCCCAGCAACATATTTTCCTAATTCCAACACAATGCAGTGAATTTTGATCTGAAAAAACTTCAAATTCTTTTTCGCATTCCACAAAATGGTGTTCCTTCATTAGGCTGGCAGCTTCTCTATAGGCAGGTTAATTTGCTTGTTGCCTGCATGACCTTAAATGTAGCAAACGGTGCAGCTATTTCCCTATTCCATTTCTTACTGATCACAAGTTGACCTCATGAGAACTGAGAGTTCGGATAATGGCCAGATTTTAAGTTAGTATTGCTTTGTTTCGTTCCTTCAAGCTTCTTTCCAAGTTCAATCGAGCACAGTTTTTTATATTACGAACTTTCGCTTGTTGTTTCCTCAGCTTCAGTAGCCTGTTGGAACCGAAATAGTGCAAAAGATTGGTATGCGATTCAAGGAAGAAAGTCCTCTTCAGTGATCTTTTTAACGGCTCAGCAAAGTCTGTAAATTGAACACGTGGCCTCATGCTGCCAAAGATGTTAAGCCTCCCAGTAGAACGACCGAATTATATAAGTGAGTGGCTGCACCTACAGTTTAAACTCGACTCCGAACTATAGATTTTTGAGAAACTTTTCATGGCAATTTTATTTCACACTCAGAGTTTTTGCCAGAAATCTGCTGAAATGAAGTTGCCGAAGAAATATTTTCTTCATATTTGCTTTCGTTGGAGATGTCTGACCCAGAGTCGGAACCGTGGCCCCATAAGCCAACACACTACTTACTAGACTATAGCGACTTCTTATAACAAAATCCTTGAATAATTGAAAATATACTCTGTCATGTATGAACGCCGCAAGTATATAGGCTAAGAACCTCCGCATAATTAGACATGCAAGCTTTAGTTGGTAGTCGCCGTAGTCCAGTAGGTAGTGTTTTGGCTTATTAGACGTAAGGCCACGGTTCAAAACCCAGGTCAGACATCAGAACCAAAATATGAAAAAATATTTCTTCGGCGACTTTCTCTCAGCAGATTTCGTGCAAGAACTATGAGAGTAAATAAAAATTACCATGAAAAGTTTCTCAAAAAATCTGTGGTTCGCAGTCGACTTTAAATTGTAGGTACTTCCACTCATGTATAAAAATTAATACAAACTACATAAGTGGTGTGAAAAGCTGGGTCGTAATCCTGACTGAAGGGTTGTAATGACCAGTTATGTATGTAGCTTTAGTTGGATACGATAATACGGCGATAATTATAACGGATCCTGTGGCTAAATTGTATATGTTTATGGCTTTCCAGTAGTGTAGCATGAGCCTAGTCCAGGTTGAGCGAGAAATTGATTGCCTTGAGAAAGGCAAATAAGGTGGTTAAATAAAGTGGAGCAGAGTGCAAAACTTTTTACACATTTTGCTTTTTTCATCATAAAGCAGACAGGACTTGTCAGCTACTGTGGCTTACAACCAGCCATAGCATGCCCCTGAATCATGAAGATTATTGGCAAATATTGAGTAAAATTTACCAAAAAAAAGGAAAATTAAGTGGCGATATTTTTAGATTGATGTTAATCATGTTGTTATTGCTTTTGATGCCACATACTATCTTTGTATAAAAATATTGCACAGTGTGGCTTTATTTGACGTCCGTTGGCATGGAATGCAGGTGGCGATAGCCAAGCTCTACCACAGCTATTTTGCTGTAATAAATATTGATATTTCACTGTGTTGCTTTAACAACATTATCCCTACTTTAGAGGGCAATAACACCTTTAAAACCAGGACCATCAAATGTAACTTTGATGTAGTAAGGTTGCACGTGTGGGAGTTGCTGTTGCAAGATTTTCGTTTTTTTTCTTTTTCTAAAGGCATTGAAGTATTTGTGGTTTTTAAAATAAAGCGAGTATGTATGAGTGAAATAGTGAAAGGGGTATCCATTTAATAGCCTCAAACATGTATGTCAACACTCTCTCACATGGTTATTTATAACTGTATCGACTAGGCGAAAACTTAAGTGAGTTACGGTGCTGAGAAAGTATGAGTGTGAAGACAAATTTTTTAGTAACGAATCATAAATCATGTTGGGTTTTTTTTATTTGTTTCTCTTTATTTTTCGAATATTGTTGTATGTGTATGTGTATAGGTATGTGTATAGGTATGTGTATGAGTTTCATTGTATTCTAAAGATTTTTACGGAATTGAAAGGAATGATGTTTCTGTAAAATATGTGGGATGAGAGGAAGTCTTTCAAGTAGTATGCTCAAGGGTATAATTTTATAAATGACCAAAGAACTTACTTTTCTTTTATATTTTCTTCTGTTGTAGGGGGTATTCCTTTTATTTTTTTTACATTTTAAACATATTTTGTATTTTCTTTATTGGCAAGATATTCAAGTGTTTCGTTTTTTTGGTTTTTTTTTTTGGCAACAACTCTACTTATTGAAATTCATTGTCTCGTTTTGTGAAGTATAATGAAATTTAAGTGGTAAAAAAGAAAATAAATGATTGTAAAATTCTCTTTTTTCTAAACGGAATTTTATTAACCCATCTATTTTTATTGTATTTTAAAGTAAATTTGGATTTTGAAATAAGCTAGGCAGCTAGGCATAGTATGGGTATGGAAACAGCAATTTATTTTGCGAAATCATTTCTGGCGGAATGACTGGCTGAGTTTCATGAAGATTAGTTAAGTATGATTAGTGTTTTAAGACTCAAATTTTAAAAGGTAAGACATACAACTGTAAATACACATCAGAGGTCAGCAATGAGTATTCAAAACGATGAGTAGATTAGAATCATACTTATAATTTCTGATCCTTATACGCATTCATACTTATTTTAATGTCATACTCATACTCAAACTTTGAAATACTCATGGTACTCGCACTTAACAATACTCATGATGTTATTGATTTCGACTCTCCACGACTCATCGTATACACGAATCACAAAATAAGTATGATTCGCGTACGAACACTACAATACCCACATGAAGGTTGTGTGTTTGGTTCTCCTTGCTGTGTGTGTCTTTTTTGTTTATGTGTCTTTCTTCTTTCTTTGTAAATGCAACAACAACTAAGACTACAAATTTTGATGAATGATTCCAATCACTCGAACCATTTATGAGTATTACAAGTATTTTTCTAAATTTATGAATCTGAATGTGTAGGCGTATGAATCAAACATAGTTCGAATGTTATGAGTTTGATGTCAACGTTGTACTCATACTCATTGCAACTTGTACTTATAAATCAATGTTGTAGTGAGTACGAATGAATCAGAGTAGTTGGATTTCAATACTGTTGAATCACTCATACTCGAAATTTCATGAGTACTTAAGAGTAGCGAAAAAGTGATTCATTGCTGATCTCTGATACACATACATACATAACTGGTCATTATAACCCTTCGGTCAAGACAACGACCTAGTTTCCCACACCACTTATATTGTGTATGCTAATACTATACATGAGTGGTGGGGCCTACAGTTTAAAGTCGACACCGAACCTGTCGTTCGGACGTACAATTCGGTTATACAGTTGTCCTCCATTTAATGGGTATTATAACGCTTTAAACAGGATTATTAACTAACTTCTCACAACATCCATGTTTTGTGTTTTTAATTTATCCATGAGTAGCGAGACCTGCAGTTTAATGTCGTTTCCGAAAAACAAATTTTTGAGAAATTTTTCGTTGCAATTTTATTTAGTTTCAGAGTCTTTTGCCAGACAACTGCTGAGAGGAAGTCGTCGTGAAACATATTATTTCAAAATTCATTTTGTTTGAGATATCTCCACTGGGGTTTGAACCATGGGCTCTCATCTAATAAGCCAACATACTACTTACTGGACTACAGCGACTTCATAACATAAATCCAGGAAATCTGCACCTTATATTGCTACGAAGAATAATATCAACAACAAACATCATTAGAGTCGCCGTAGTCTAGTAGATAGTGTGTTGGCTTATTAGACGTAAAGCCAGGGTTCGAGCCCCAGGCCAGACATCAAGACAAAATATAAAAACTATTTCTTCAGCGACTTCCTCTCAGCTGATTTTTGGCAATAACTCTGTTAATAGTTAATAGAATTACCATGAAAAGTTTCTCAAAAATCTGTCGTTCGGAGTCGACTTTAAACTATCTATAAAATTAACACACAACATAAGTGGTGTGAAAAACTAGAACGTTCTATAATGGATCAATTCGACCTCCGGGTACTGGACTTGTCTTAATTGACAAGTACACGTCCTCTAACTTAACCTAACCTAACATCATCTTCGGTGTTCTTTTTACGAGTTTGTGGACTTAAAGTCAAAAAATTTTTGGACTATAATATGAAACATAATTTTATGGCATTCAGTTTATAGACATGGTCCTTTGGAGCAGTTAGATTTTTTATACTTTTTCCAATAAATCTGTCCGTATGAACGCAATGATTGCTTAAGTACTGACTTTCCATGCCTCAAGAGTTACTGGTTGTTCACAATATTGACGCTAGATCACGCTAAACGTTAAAAGCTTCAGAAAATAAAAATAGGGAGTACGGGAAGAAGGTTGGACTGATGAATGTAGTTAGGTTTTGATCAGACAAATTGCTGATTATATAGTTGTGCCTTATAATGAATAAAAATTATTACTTTTGGAAGTAATGAGGGCTTCAGAGCCAAGTGCAGTACAGTTTTGTGTGATCATATATCGATTATATACGTAGCCTGACATTATTATAATGAAACTCATTTTTATATTGTCACTGTATTTGCAAATATGAAAGACTAGGTGTGTATGAACCCTGTACCTTCATTAGATCGCAATGTTAAAACCGAACTTAACAGCGCTCTGAGTAAGTTGCTTGTTTCTTTCTTAACGACTATATGATTTAAGATGGAAGTATTCAAACTGCCAAGACGAAGACCGTACTGATCGATCAAATACGTTAAAAATGGTTAAGAGATTGCACAAAAATTCCACAAATAATGACTGAAAATTTTCAGATTGCTATGTGTTTGATTGTAAAGATTGTAAAGAAGTGTCAACAGTTTGTTTGCAGATGTTCTACCACAAAAAAAAAATTGTACGTCGATTTATATTAAAATTTCTTCCGTTTCTCCTTTCTTATGTTGGAATTCTTATTTTTCAGATGTGTTTGATGTCGGTACTCATTTATTTGAATTTATATGGAGTAAAGCAATCCGTCAATCCTTAATTGGCTCAATTAGTTTCGGGAATGTAAAATGTTAATAGAAGGTGATGATAGTGAGCAAGGCGTTGTGACTATCTTAATCAACATGTCATAGTTTTATAACATTTCTCTTCCTTCAAACTTTTGTGATGGATGTCCATTTTTTTTGCTTGTAGTGAGTCAACAATTACTCCAAACGTATTCTCAACATGTATGGTACACAAATTCCTGGATTTTGCAAAAATTTTGAATTTATTACAGAAAAGGTTTCCAATATATTTATAAGTTTATCTTGAATTTTATGACAATTTCTTTAAAGCAATTTGGCTATCCTAGGCGAACATTGTCATGTGTGTTAAAAATCACCAGTTTTTCTGCGTAAATTACATACAAGACAAGCTTTGCTTACTAAACTAGTGAGCTTTAGCACAGTCTTTGAAATTCAACAATCCAGGAATAAAAATCTAATGATTTGCTCGCACAAGCTTACATATTTTTATAGCAAAGCCAAACCTTATTAACTACGTTTAATTACTTAAATAGAATAAATGCTAGGCGTTCTAGACAGAAGATCAGGATGTATCCGCTGGGACTCTTAAAGTCTACACCGAAGGCTCAAAAATAAATGGCAGTTTGGGCTGTGGTGTATTTACTAAAGATTCTAATTGTATGTCGCCTTAGTTTAGTACGCAGTGTGTTAGCTTATTAGGCTTGAGGCTTCGATTCAAACCCAGGCCTGTCAGCAGATTTCTGGCAAAAACTCTGAGACGTAAATAAAATTGCCATGAACAGTTGCTCAAAACTCTGTCGTTCAGAGTCGACTTTAAACTGTAGGTCGCACCAATCATGTTTAACATTAACACACACAACATAACTGATGTAACAACCTAGGTCGTAACACTGAGCGAAGGGTTTTAATGACCAATTATGTATGTATGTATGTCTGATGTTAAACTGTCTTATAGGCTGGCTGAAAACTGCAGAATTTTCTAGCCAGAGGTCATGGCAATTTTAGAAGCGCTGCAATGTGTTATGAGTGGCATGATTTTCCTTAAAATTCTTTTGATTTATTCGAACAGCTAGGCGGCTACTAAATCCCAAATGAACGTAGTTTCAACGTCCGTCTTTGTCCTTTGCATTTTTTGGGGAAATTTCGAAACATTGAAAAGTCATTTTTATATGAATTCCGAAACATTGGGATATCGTCGGAAATTGGATTGCATGATGACTTGTCCAAAGCCGAAGCGGAGCTCGCAATCTTTGACATGTTACAGGGCATAGGTATTGTGATTACCTCAAATAATTTGGATATTTTCCACTTGTTTTACGAGGAAACTGATTTTCGTTGGCGGCAGGAGTATACGTGCAATATTACGAGACTTTGCTGGACACGTATGGACGTGAAGAGAACCGCCTCACTTCTGTCGCATGGCCACCCATCGCACAATGGCGATTCTTATGGGGAGTCATGTCGACAGACTCTACATTACAACAAATGACTTCTGCAGATGATATGGGTCTGAGAAGGAGGAGGAGAGTGCCAGTGTCTACGTTTAATTTCGTAGCAAAATATTTCCTTGATTTTACTATTCAATTTAAATCTTAATTCTTCTGATAGTAAAGAAATCAACGAATAAACTTCTGTTGTAGTTTGCCTACACTGCGTATGATTGATGCCAAATCAACACCAAACTAAATCAACAAGAGTGTAACACACTTTTATGGTGTGTGTGTGTGTGCTTTTCTAAGAGCCTATCTAAGTGTTCTTTTCTTCACTAAAAGAGTAGGTGTGTGTGTTTGTATGTTTGTTTATAACATGCTTGTATTTATGTTTGTAAACAAATATACACACTCTCTCTTTTCTATTTTTTTTCTCTCTTTCGTTTATGTCCTGCAGGGACACTTGAAACATGCTGTTACCGTTGATTTTTCTCTATTTTTCTTGTATACATTGCTGTTGTATGTATTTTAAGTGCGTTAGCATATATGCGTGAGTGTATTTATTCATGTGTTTTTGTGTTAGTAGTTCCCAGAAGAAAAAGAAAATATTCTTGTTGTTACTACAACATGACAAAGTAATTTTATGTGTTCTTTTGTAATGCAAATAAACATTCTAAGTGAAGAGAGAGAAGAGAAATAAGCGAGAGAGAGGTAGAAGGGCGTACATAAACTATTTAATGTTTAAAAATACTCAAATAGTGTTGTAGTGTGTACTTTGTGCATATGCCAGTGTAAATCAGCATGTCTTATGTGTCATATTTATAGAGTGTTAGAATTATTTGTTGTGCATACAGTTTTATACTTCAAGACTACGGTTTATAGGACATCATTTTGCGTATTTATTCTTCTTTAAATTATTTGCTCAAATGTAGTTGGGGAGTCGTAACTGTTGCCTTAGCAGCTCAGTGTGCTAAATCGGTATTTTTATGAGAATTATAGAAAAGAAAAGATAGTACAAATACTGAATTAATTTTAAAATTCCTTACAAATCATGAGACCCGTTTCAAAAAGAAATAAATGGTCACTATAGATCACAGACATTGCACTGCTCACGAGGTTATAAATAAAATATTAAAGATGAAAAGTATAGATCCTATGATATTCAGATGGAGGGCAGAGATCCTATTAAGATGATCTGCAGAAACCTTACTTACTTCCTTAATTGGTCATTACAATCTTTCAGTCCGGGGTACGACCTAGTTTATAACACCACCCATGTTCCTTGTGTTAAATTTATCCATGAATGGCGGAACCTACTGTTTCGAGTCAGCAACAGCAGATTTTTGAAAAACTTATCATGGCAATTTTATTTATTCACAGGGGTTTTGCCATACATCTGCTGATCGGTAGTTCCGTAGAAATATGTATTCATAATTCGTGTTCGAGATATATGGACCATAGCCTCACGTCTAATAAGCTAGTGCACTACTCACTAGACTGCGAGTAATGCAATTTGAGGTAATCAAAATTTTTGTTAGAAACATCAGACTATTAAGGAATACCCAGAGATTAGTAAGCGGCCGTTTGGCAGGTTACTGTACACTCAAAGTACATATTTGCAGAATGGGAATCGTTTCGAATTCGGTATGTGGATTCTCTGCTGATAAAAATTAATCCCCAGATTACAAACTCGGAAACTGTGAGCCATGAATACATATGAGGAGGAAATATTTGTTTCTATATCAGTTGCCTGGATGGGAATGGAGGGAGCAACATGCTGAAGTTTTTAAGAGTAATAGGCATGGAGAAGGCAATATAGGGGTACTATATACAAGTTGAAACTAGGTCGTAATCCTGACTGAAGGGTTGTAATGACCAATTATGTATGTTATGTATGCATATGTATATAAGTTGAGGGCAAATTTTTGCATCACTTATTTTACTTTTATTTGTCTGAATATAGTTTTCTATGTTAACCATGTGCTTAGAAGACTGATGGAACTCTCCAAAAGTCTTGAGTATCAGTATAGCAGACTTGTCTTTGAAATTATAGGTAACGATTCGTATTACCAGTGTAGGAATATTCCTCCATTACTGCTGTATTTTTCAAATAAGTTGATCAAGTTTTGTTTCTTTACTTTTCCGAAGACATAATCTTGATAAATCTAAACAAAAAAGAAAAAAAAATGGAAGAAAAACAATATTTTCTTAGATGTATGAATGACTACAATTGAACGCACATGTTTCCTTAACTAAAGATCTCATATAAATTCAGAGATTATTTGTTCATATGCGATGTGTGTGTATGTATGTTTGTATAATTTTCTATATGTATTGCCAAATACCATTTGAATATAAATAAACAGACTACCAACGACTTAAACAATAAAAATAATTACAATATATTTCATATGCTTAAGGAACTTTGTAAATAAAATTAATTTATAAGCAAAACTGGTAATGAGTGGGGCCTATTGAAAGGCCTCGTAGATTTTCTTGAAGTCTTTCTCGAACTTTCTTTCTTAACTTCTAATCCTATCTTTTCTTTTGTAGATAACAGCAGTATTTGTCATTCATATTCTTTGAATTGCAGGCTGAGCAATTTCGAGATGGAATGACTCACTCATATAATACATATGGTCAATTTCCGATAGGAGTCGGATGGATAGGGTCGATTTTAATGCATGAAGGACCCACTTTTGTTTATTGACACATAAGATAAGCAATAATGTTGCATCATCTATATCTAGGAGTCATCTATGATTAGGGACTCAGAACCTCTCGATGTTCTGGGCATAAAATTCAGCGTGATGTTCCCTGGAACCACCACATTTTTCAAGTGTCGAAAGTAGCATTCAAGTGCCTTGGTTTCTTAAAACGGTGGAAGCAATAATCCATTACTCTATATGATCTTCTTACTATTTACACCACTTATATCCGACCGAGAATTTAATACAACTCTCATGTATAAGCCTGTGCCTCGAAGTCTATTTTGAGGTTTCTTGACAGCATTCAGCCGATGGCGAAGGTGCTCATTAATGACGGTAGGGAAGGCAACTCTATGGATTTATGGGAGCATAATTGCAATGTGGCTTGCGTTTCACTATTCTATCGCTACAACAACAGATTTTGCTCGAGCGAAATAAAGGGACTTGTTCCCGAGAATTATGTATTCCTACGGAAAAAGCGTCTCTCTCGCCGAGTACATGCGTTTGTGGTCGATTGACCAGTGAATCGCAGGCTGCATTACGTACAAAATTCATTATTTAGACGGACTATTAGCATGAACTCGAAGTCGCTATAGTTTAGTAGGTAGTGTGTTGGCTTATTAGATGTGACGCCACGGTTCAAACCCCAGGTTAAGCAACGCCAACAAAACGAAATATGAACAAATATTTCTTCGGCGGCTTCCTCTCAGCAGATTACTGGCAAAAAATCTCAGAGTCAATAAAATTACCATGAAAAGTTTCTCAAAAATCTGTCGTTCGGAGTCAACTTTAAGCTGTAAGTCCCGCAACTCATGGAGGTAGGTATTAATTCTGATTGGAGGGTTGTAATGACCAATTATGTATGTATGTATTCGTATGAACTCTCTTCATGTAGGGATCCTTCCTGTCACTTATAATATAAAGATATTCAAACCTAGTCTTCACAATCACTACTCCCTCTTTCCTCGTTTCCCTACCATATTTTACTAGTTTCAACACAACAAATTGCAGTGGTGTGGGCCATCCCCAGAGTGTTAGTTGAATAAAAAAAGTAGAAGAGGTAAACACGAGAATCTAAAAGTTTTAAAAATAAAAGGAAAATATTGAAGAAAATAAAAATTTATATTTATTACTTGAGGTTTCATTACCCATTTAGAAGGTGGTATCTCTTTTCCCAGAAACATTTATTTTCAAAATCAAGCTCAGAAGCCTCATTATTCCTGTGCGTGGCCTTGCCATTATATTCATATTTAATACGTAGAAATATGTGTACGTAGTTATGTGCATATGTGAGTATATTTTATCCAACAACTGAATTCATAGAAAATATTTTCCAAGAACGAAAACAACGAAAAACTATTCCGTCTCAGAAAAACTTTCATATTTTTTACATGTAAAAACGTTTATTATAAATAAAAGCAAGAGGAAAAGTTTGAAATTAATTTTGAAACTCTTTTGCAATAATGAGCAGTAAGAAGAAATTGTTATGGAATATAAAAATTGTACAACAATAATAACAAATTAGTAGGAACCCATACCTAACAACCATGGAGAAATTTAATTGCCATGAAAAGTTTTTCAAATCTTTGATTCGTAGTCGATATTAAAATGTTTTTAATATTCATCAATCGAGACTTAGAAAACGTCAATGTATTTTGTGATAAATCGTTTGGACAGACTATTTCGCTTACTGTCTTCAAACCGTTTCTCAATACTCTGATGTACAACTCAAATCATTTCTCATTGTTTCCCCAACCAAAGTATAGATTGTCTTCCTCCCGTTTAACTTGAGAAGAGTGTCCGCCTATATTCGCCTTTTCTTTCGCAAAGTATTTTCTATTAAAACACTTTTGCTACTCCACAGAAAAATGAAGGCCTCTTCAGCGGCGTAGAAACTACCTTCTTCGCAATCTAATCTTCCTGTTCATTGCCACAAATTCCCATCTGAGTTATGATCCTGCTCTTCCTTACTAATTAAGCTTTCCATTCTAATCCAGAGTTAACCTGCTAAGCCACGTCCTCTGTAATTTTTTCAAGTTCAAGTTTATTGAGCACATCTTTCGATGACATACATATATGTCGCTACTTAAAACCAAATCAGTCATAAACTTTTAGGCCGGCTTTCACTATGATTGCAAAGAGGAACTGCCTTTTTTATATAAGCGCTGATTAAGATTGTCCAGACATGTCAGTTGTCAGTTTGCGTGCAGCATGAGTTCATGTGGCATTACAACGGTTTGCTATGTGTGTTCAACTGAACTCTGTTTTGGAAAAAACTGCCACTCCCGCTTATTATACGGTCACTCCTGAATAAATAAAACATGGTGAGAGAAGCATGTTTGTAAGCCTGACAAAAGCGGTGTAATGACCTATTAATGAAGTAAGTACATAATGTAGTCGCCATGGGCTAATAGGTAGTGTGGTAGCTTTTTAGTAGTGCGGCCGCTGTTCAAACCCAAGATAAGACATTTCGAAAAACGAAATGTGAAGAAATATTTTTTTTTTTGTGATTTTCTCCCGGTAGTGTCCTGCAAAAACTCTGAGAGTAAATAAAACTGCCATGAAAGTTTCTCAAAAATCTGTCGTTCGATGTCGACTTTAAACTGTGGGTCCCGCTACTCACGTATAAAGCTAACACACACAAAATAAGTGGTGCGAGAAGCTGGGTCGCTAGGTCTTGACTAAAGGGTTGTTACGAAAATAGAAATGATTTAAATTGCAAATAAAAACTACAAAAACAAAAACAATGAACTTGCTTACATGATAAACAAGTAAAGAAAAATGTTCTAGCAAAAAATTGTTATAAAAAATTGATAAACAAGGAAACAAAAATGCTACAACAACACTGCAAGAACAAGATTAAACAAAGTACACAAACAACAATAATGTAAACAACGATGTTTACATTTATAGAGAGTTTGTGAAGGCGAAGTTAAGAACGTTCGGCTTCAAGAACATTCATCAGACTGTTTACATTGCCATATAAAAGGCAAGGAAAAGCAGGCGACGGAGTTAGTGAAGTTCAGTCAGTCTTGTGTGAAGACGCGTTGCATGTGAAGAGCATAATTGTGGTTTAAAGATCTCCGTTACAAAGATCTGTCAAACAATTGACTAGTAATTGTTATTGTTTATGCAAAGGGTGTAAACAGAGGAACAACAAACAAAGTAAATTGTTGTTGTTTACATCAAGTTGTGAACACTGGCACACAGAATTGTGCGAACAATAAAGAAGTTAATAAAAATTGAACATAAATTTATTTTTATTTTTAAAAGCCAAAAACGTAACAATATGTTTGTATGTATGTAAGATTGATTTACCGTCTTACTCTCGTTGTGCCTTACTTTCTTGCGTACAACATGGTTAGAAAGCACGGTTTGTTTTACAGGAAGAAACGATTTTATGGAGGCTAGGTAGCTAGATCGATCTTCTATCGATATGCTGTCAAACCGTATGCTAAGTGGACACATATTCACAGGATTTTAAGTTAGTAAACAGACTTGGATTAGAGAAAAAAAATTTTCCAAATATTTTTCTCATTTTGAAACAATTTTTTTGGTGTCTTTTCTTTTAAATTTTTTTTCAAACCTTATTGGAATTAAAATGCCCTTAACCCCGTGGGTTAGCTAAGGGGTTAATGGGAAAGGTTCAGTATATTCATTGCAATAAAAGTTCTGTTTTTTTATTTCAAATATTGTTGTTAAACTATTTAGCGTTTTGTTTTATTTATTATTGTAGTTGTTGTTTATGTTGTTGTTTCTATTGTTGTTTTCATCATCATCGTACACAAGTGTTAATGAATTGAAAAGTAGTGCCAGCACTGAGTAAATATTGCTTGTATGTTGGCCTGTGTTGGTCGCTGTAATAGGCAACAGCATCAACTACAGCTGTAGTTATAATCGTGGTAGTAGTTGTAGTTGTAGTCAAAATTATTATAGTTGTTGTAGTTAAAAGTTGTTAACAAAAAAAACTGTGTATAAAAGTTCAAGGACTTGTTAACATTTATAAAGCAATTAAAATTTAAATGAGCATTTGGAGTATTTACATGAACACATACAGTCTGTACCTACCACACTACACTACACCACACTAGACGCTTAAATATTTTTGCAAATATTTCAAGCTTCAATAATAGAAAGGCAAGCAGCAAAAACAGAAACTAAAAAAAGGAAGTAAAAGAAAATGAGAGAGAAAGTTTAGCAAAGGTTATGCTGACATTGTCCTTTGCTGTAGGTCTACAATACAATTTTGCAGCGTGTCCAGCCCACTGTTACAGAATTCACTTTGGCTTATTTCCTATAGCAGTTCATAGAATATTTTGTTCATTTCATTCATTTGTTTTATTTTATTTTATTTTTCTCTTGTTTTTTTTTTTGTTTCTTTTTTAATAACCTTGTACTCTATGTCCCTCGTTGCCCCTATCATTATATTTTTGTTTTGTACAACTTTTTTTGCTTTGTTTCCTTCATTTAGTCATTGAGTTTTAACTTCTGCTACTCCTACTACTACTACGACTACTACTTCTGCTTCTGTTTCTGCCTCATGGTACAGCCGAAGGTCTTGTTAACAATTAATGAAAGTTTTTTCATTCATTTTGTTTTTTTTTGTATGTAGCAACTGTGTGTGACTGTGTTTTTTTTTGTTCTTTCTCTGGTACTTGCAACTTAATTGTTACATGTTCTGTGTAGTCAAATATATTCTCATGTACGAGAGTACAAGTATTTAAAATATTCATGTTCTGCAATTTATAATATTTATTACATTTTGTACTTCATTTGTAGTCATTAATTAGTCTAAAGCCAAGCTACAAACACCCGCACACAACTGAGGAGGGTTAAAGGGGTTTAAATAACTTATAAATACAGAGACTGTTGGGTTTTTGGGAAATTTTTCAGTAATTTTTATGCCTTAAATTATAAAACAAATTGTAGGGACATGTAACTCGCTCTATTCGAAACCTAGTAGTTTTGCTAAGGCCGTTCTTAACCTTGACAGTTGATAACGAAGCCAAATTAGTTGTCGTTTATTCAGTGTTTTCTACCCCATCACCATGGCACTCTTATACATAATTGATTATTACAATTCTTCAGGACCTAGCAACCTAGCTTTTCAAACCACTTATGTTGTGTGTGTTTTAATTTTATACATGAGTGGCGAGACCTATAGTTTAAAGTCGACTACGAATGACAGATTTTTAAGAATCTTTTTCATGGCAATTTTTATTTACTTTCAGAGTTTTTGAAAGAAATATTTCCGAAGAAATATTTTTTATTATTTACGTTTTGATGTCTCATCTGGGGTTTGCACTGAGGCCTCACGTCTAATAACCCAAAGATGAGTTCAAATCACAAAATTCACATAATTCTTTCATCAAATTGGGTGCTCTTTTCGGGCAACATACCGTAAGATTCTTTAATTTTTCGATCACCATAACCACCCTACCACTAGGCGAGTACACTGGCTTAGTAAACAATACGTTACCAATAATACGTTGACGAAACATAAATATACTGAAAATATCGCTGATGTCTGTGAGAGTGTGCAGGAGAGTTCGAGTCATTCGATTTTACGTAGCTCACAAGACATTATTGATATATTAGAATTGATCATTAAAAGGCTTCAGTCTGGATTACGACCTACAATCTTCTGTACATGTGTGGTGGGAGGTATAGTTTAAAGTCGACTTCGAACGACAGATTTGTGACAAACTTTTCATGGCAATTTTATTTACCTTCAGAGTTTTTGCCTGAAATCTGCTGGGAGGTAGACGCCGAGGAAATATTTTTCCTCTTTGCGTTTTGTTGCAGATGTTTGATCTGTGGTTCGAACGGTGGCCTCACATCTAATAAGTCAACATAGTACCTAATAGGCAAAGGCGACTTCAATTTTAGCCCTGAAAAGCTAACATTTCTCAGCAATTCTACTGTAAACTCTTTTTACCGGTGATCATAATCTCATTTCACCTGGACGCTCATTTCCTCTTAGAGGCATTTGCTGTTTGAATGTTTTTTAAGTAGATCAGTGACCTTCCTTCAATTTATAGGTCTTTTGGCACCTCTATTGTACACTCCTTTCTCGTCAGCAAAAGAAGCGAAAGAAAGATATAAAAGTATGGAAAAATCAAATCATGATAAATTTTTTCCATTTCCATTTCACCAAATTAAAATTTAAAGAAATGCCGTATCGTAGCAAATATCTTGCCGTATGAGTAATATTGAATTCAGTTTAATTCTGTATGAATCAAAAATCACTCATACGTACCGTGATTTCTTTTTTTCTTAACATTCACATAAATTTCATAAACCTTAATAAACTCTAACGATGTTTAACCTTCAAATATTTTTTATGAAATAAATAATAAACTAATAAGGAGGAAAATATAGAGTTATTATTACAATTGAATTTATTAGTGAGTGTGTAGATACGTACCTACAATTTATTTTTAACTTTAACTTGCGTTTCTACGTAACATTTCAAGGCTATTTGAAACAACATAACGAAGGCAATCGTTGAACAGCCAAATCATTAGATCTTCAACATCAAACACCTTTTAAATCCAGACAAAAGTTGATGAAGTCAAGTAAATAGAAAAAAAAACATGAAAATTTAAGCCAAAAAACAAGATTTTCCTTTACAATGTTAGTGAAGTAAGAAAATACCTCTTCATTGCAAGTGTATTTTCGTGCACAATTTCTTGGAAAAAAATAGTTATGCTTTCAACGTAAGATTTGCTTTTCTTTTTTTGCTTTCCAGCAAATCCCTCTCTAATGTTATGTTGAAAGGTTTCAGTTTCGTTTAATTTTTGGTGCTTTTTTTCGTAACATTTTTTCGTTACAATAAAAAGAGGAAACCGGAATTTCCACTGCTCGAAAAGTAACTGCTTTACATGTGAATTTTTCCTTTTTTTCTTTCTTTTTTGATAAACTTTAAAAATATTCCTTTGTTGTAGTAGCTGTTGTTGCTGTTGCTACTATCGTTTAATAAAGATCCTTTTTGTAAGGCTTAGAGATAAGGAAAGAAAAATGTTTCATTTTCTATAAAAGAAAAGCAATAATAACTAGAAGAAAATTTGCTATGTTTTTTTAAACATAAAAAGCAAAAAAAAAAAATAGAAACAAGATTTTCGCTCAGCCAAATTGTTCTGGTATGAGTTCCAGTTATGCAAACTTTATTACAAACCCTTTCTTTATATACCCGTTAAATTAGTTTAGGCTATACATACATGTATATCTCTCAATGTATATCTCAATCACTATCAAAAACCCCATTAGATCCACAAGCACAGAGTCCTATAGATAGTGATACTGACACTACAATTCGTCTATCATACAATTTCTGAATAGGCGCATAGTCAGTTTCACCGACCTCTCTACTATCATTAATTCCAGAACAGATGCTGATCTTGCAAGTGCATCTGCAACTTCCTTGTTAGTAACGTCACAATGACCAGCTGCCAAACGCAATAAAATTCGATAACCAGACGTAAGATAAGAAACTAGGTTTATAAATAAACGACTTTCACTGTTTTCTTCGGCAATTTTATCTCAGCAGATTTCTAGCAAAAACTCTCAGAGGAAATAAAATTGCCATGAAAATTTTGTCAGAAATCTGTCATTCGAAGTCGACTTTAAACTGTACGTCCCACCACACATGTACAGAAGCTAGACTGAAGGGTTGTAACGATCAATTATATTATCTCAGTAATGTCTTGTGAGCTACACACAATGCACTGCCTCAGACTCTACTGCACACTCTCACAGACATTAGATATATTTTCGGCAGAATTACGTTTCGTCAATGTATTGTTGGTAATGGACTGTTCACTACGCCAGTGGACTCTTTTCACGTTAGGGTGATTATGGTGATCGAAAAATGAAAGAAGCCAACGGTACGTTGCCCGAACAGAGCACCCATTTTGATGAAAGAATTTTGTTATTTACACTCATCTTTGACTTATTAGACCTGAGGCCACAGTCAGACACCAAAACGAAAATATAAGAAAAATTTTCTTCGCAAATATTTCTGACAAAACTCTGAAAGTAAATAAAAACTGCCAAGAAAAGTTTCTCAAAAATCTGTCATTCGGAGCCGACTTTAAACTTTAGGCACAACCTTTCATAGCTGAATTTAACACACACAACATGGGGGGTCGTAATCATGGCTGAAAGGTTATAATGACCAATTATGTATGTATGTATTTGAAGTCGCCGTAGTCTAGTAGGTAGTGTGTCGGCTTCAAATCACAGGTCAGACATCAAAATTAAAATATTAAAAAATATTTTTTCGGCGACTACCTCTCAGCAGATTTCTGGCAAAAACTCTGAGATTAAATAAAATTGCCATGAAAAGTTTCTCGAAAAATCTGTCGTTCGTAGTCGATTTCAAACTGTACACACAACAGGGGTAGTGTGAGTATCTAGGACGTTATCCTGACTGAAGGGTTGTAATGACCAATTATGTATGTATGTACCAGGTGATATAAGGTGCAAACTTTTAGTTTACCGATCCTTATCCTTCCTTTCCAAGAGAGTTAAATATTTGGGGGCCATTTTTAATCCCAAGTTCTCATGGAAGGATAACCATCGACAATAGCTCTGTACACCGGCAAAGGGCCGTAGGCAAGATCTCAGACCAAACATAACATACTGGCTCCATTGGCACCAATTCCACAGTCAACTGATAGACAGAGTATGCTGAACTGTACTAGTTCTGTACCAATCAAATCAATACATTATTTGCTATACTTAACTGGCTCCCCTCCCACCTCCTATTAAGACAGAGGGCTGAGTTGATGGCAGTAAGACTGAATGTACTCAAATCCTGGCCCAATCTAGACTATGGACATGCTGCTATTCTGGGAAGACGTAGACAAACAAGAGTCAATTATATGATTTTTTGAGTAGAACATTTGATTTTAGAATTCCGATAAACGCAGGTTCCCAATGGAATCCTTAAAGTTTACACTGATTGCTCAAAAAACGAGTGGCAAGGAGGGCTGTATTATATTTATTAAGGGTTGTGATATTAGAGTTTCTTAAAGGCTGGCTGATCACTGCAGAGGTTTCCCAGCAGAACTCATGACAATTTTGAAAGCTTCGCAATAATTGTTGAGTGGCAGGATTTTATCTAAAAATCTCTTGATTTACTCGCATAGCCAGGCAGTCAGACTGCGATTAGGTCTGTCACTAATGTAGTTTCAACGTGCGTCCTTGTCCATGAATGTCATGGATTTCTCAGGGAAATTTCAGATCATATAAGTTCCGGGACATAGGGATATCATTGGAAATTTCATTGCTGATGAGTTGGCTGGGGCAGGTACGGAGCAGGCAATCTCCAACAGGTTACAGGGTTAATTTCAATATTGCCTACTCGTTTTACGGGAAGGCTCAGTCTCGTTGGCACCAGGAAGATACGTGCAATATTGCCAGATTCTACTGAACATGTGTGGACAAGAAGAGGAACGATTCACTTCTGTACTTAAATCATATGGCCGTCCATTGCACAATAGCGATTCTTACAGCCAATATAATGACTCGGAGAAGGTTAGTGCCTAGGATCCTGAGTTCTTTTAGTTTCTCTTCACCAGATGTATGGAAGCCTAATTGAGAATCATAATACAAATTCCTGTGTCTACACCCTGTGCCATAAATTTTTAGTTAATTTCTACGATAAAAGTTTAATTTTAAATTTCCAAAAATTTGAAATTCGTTTTGCCATTTTCTCTTATTATCGAAAGAGAAACAATCTCTTGTAGTTTCTTGTTATCTTAAGTTATATCGTTTAAGTTTTTTGTTTATCGCTGATTATGTACGTTTCATCAGTTTTTGTATCCTATTTCCGGTTTCCGTTTTGCCTTGGGACATTTGTTTGCCAAATAATATTTAAAACAATATTGAAAACGTTTTCGATAAAAGCAAGTTAAACAAGCATAATTCATCATTATCTCTATCCTATCTACGCCAAAAAAGAAATAACTTTAACAACAAAACTATAACAAAAAAAAAACATCGAATAACATGATGATAAGCTTCCGGTGGAATTCTTACAATATGTCCGTTTGAACCCTTTTTTGAACAAACAAAAAAAGAGAAAACAGAATAAGAAGAAATGGGTTACCAGGCGTAAAGAAATGAAAATAAATTTAAATTTAAGGGAACACTGGAAAGCCTTTAAACTAAGCATCTCCTTTTCTTAGAATATTTTTTCTAAAATTTTTTTTCCATTTTCAGTTTAAAACAGAAAAAAAGTAAAAATGTTGGCCAACAAAAAAATCCTTGTCATTTGAAATTCCAAACATTTAAACACAAGCTATGGCACACGGTGTGTGATTGTATGAAATGAAAATGAAAAGCCACTGAAAAACAAAAAATAGTTGAAACGTTAAAAAAAATTTCCGCGCCTTAAACGATTTTGTATTGTTAAGGATTTAGCAGCAGTTGTCGTTATAGTTGTTTAGTGTTTTGGCTTAATGTTTTGTTTTTTTTCTATAGTTTTGTATTTTGTGAATACCAGTTAGTTTATGGAAAAAAACTTTATTTTTTTTTACTGTTGATTTCTGTTGAAATAGTGAAACTATTATTATGATTATCGTTTATACGAGTGCTTAGATTTTGGTATTTGAAAATATAAAAGAAGGTTTTAAATAACAGATGCATTAGCTATAGTGATCTAGCCTTGTTAATGTAAAATAAACTTGTTTTCATTACCTTATGAATGACCAACTATGTTGTAGTGAAAAACAATGTCCAACACAATTATTTGGCAGAACAAAATCAAACAATGCCTTATCCCGTAAAGGTGGCAGTAAATACAGGCTGATGAGCTCGAGCCATTAAACAGTTTCCTAAGCATTTCAACGTAAGTAAGCTTTCTAAGCCGAGTAACATTCCATTAGTTATTCACATCAGTGCCCCAAAAAACAAGATTAAACAGGATGTCAAATAAGAACGAAAAAAAATTACAATAACAAAGTTCTGGAACTTGACAGTCTGAAAATAGCTGAAACTTAAATGAAGTATAAAAGTAAACAAGTCAGTTAAAGAACTTAAATCAGGATTCAATCCTAGTTAGCGTAATCTTCGAACGATAGTCTTAAACAACTCCTCATGGAAATATTATTTACTCTCAGAGTTTTTGTCAGAAAACTGCTTAGACGAAATCGACGAAATAAATTTTTTTTTTGATATTTCTAAGCTAGGAGATGCTACCTACTAGACTACCTACTTAATTGGTCATTACAACCCTTTAGTCGGAATTACAACGTAGCTTCTCCACCCAACTATCTCATGTGTGTTAATTTTATACATGGGTGATGGGATCTACAGTTTAATGTCGACTTCGAGTGACTTGAAAATTTTATTTATTCTCAGAGTTTTTGCCAGACGACTGCCGAAGAAATATATTTTTTCCATATTTCGTTTTGTTCGAGATGATGTTAAACCACGAGCTCTTCTCTAAGAAGCCAACACTAGATTACGATGACTTCAACAATGCCAGTGCACGCCTTGCTGTATGGAGTCTTTCATTAAGAACCTCATATTTTGAAATTTAAAAAAAAAACAAAGTATACATGAGATATCATCGAAATTTTGTATTCGTTTGAAAGACCTATTTACGCCATTTTGTGTGGAATATAAAATTGTCCAAATGTCTATCACGGCTTCCAAATTTTTATACCTCTGGTGCATAAAATAGGTTGAATTTAGTTAAAGGCACAAGTTATATTAACTTTGTAGACCGCTATGCTTTATGGTTGATTCTTATGCACCTCCGTCTTATGCTAACGCAACAAGAAAAAACTTAATGGGATTAAATTCTATCAAATCTATCGTTCCCCGTATCGTATTTTCCTCTACTTATTTTTAGAGAACATGCTCTGAGCGATGTTTATTGTCGAAGAAATTAAAACAAGAAACTTTCTTATATATTGCCTCCAAAATCAAGAGATTAGCTTTTACATCGCTTAACATTAACATTATAAACAAAAGCTACAAAAACAAAGCAATGCAGTTTACAAATTATAGTACTGCTTAATACAACAACAAACACCAGCATACAAAAAGTAAATAAGTAAACAAAGATACAACAACAACACTAAAAGAATACATGAAAACAACGACATTTATAGAGATTTCGAGAAGGCGAAGTCATGAACATTCGTTTACGTTGCCATATAAAAGATACGGCAAAGCAGGCGATTGAGTTAGTGAAGTTCAGTCAGTCTTGTCTGAAGACGCGGTGTGTTTGTAGAGAATAATCGTGGTTTGAAGATCTCCGTTACAAAGATCTGTCGAACAATTGACTAGTAATTGTTACTGTTTATGCGAAAGAGTGCAGAGAGGAAAAACATAGAAAAGCAATTGTTGTTGTCTACATAAGGTTGTGAACAGTGGCACACAGAATTGTGCAGATAATAAACAATTTTAATTAAAATTGAACACAAATTTATTTTTATTTTATTTGCAATCTACGAGCTCATAATTTAAACGTTTTTAAAAGGTAAAAACGTAACAATTTCCTTTCAAAAAGTTCTTTATTTGGAAATTGTTCCATTTGAATAATAAAGTTCCATTGTTCGAAAACCACACACTAATTATCTACATAATTAATAGTAAACTCTCTAAAGGACTCTTTAGGATACTTAAAATTAAAAATATTTTATTTTAAAATTAAACTGTCGTATAGAGTATTTTAAGCAGTCGCTCTTGACCGTCTGTAACTTTTTACCTTCTCTTCCACTTATTTATGTGTTTATTAAACAACAACTAAAATAATAACAACTTTTCTCATCCCTTTCATCATATTTGCGTTGATTTCTGACATCTGTCTCCGTTTATATTCAATTTAGAAACACGCATAAAAATACAACAAAAAAACAATGTAAATAAAATATAGACAGACATTGAAACAAAATATATATTCACACAAATACGAACAACAACACACATAGAAGGACAAATATAATACAAAGCCACAAATACAAATATTGGTTGTATAAATTAAAAATGCGTAATTCACCACGGATGCCATTTCTGTAAGACATTCTTGTTATTATTGTCATATAGTGGTAATAAAGTACTAAACGTTTGATTGTAGTGCCCTTAAACCATATGGAGTTTTTCAAAAATATGTCCGTCGAGCCTCAGTCACTACGGATCTGTAAGGATAACACCCCACCAAGTTTCCGAGAAGCTCGCAGGTGTCTCCTTCTGAAATGAATTAAGTGTCTGATCCCAAAAACTATTTATTGGGGCTGAAGTGATACATATTCTGTAATCAATCAATCGAGTCTTTCATCAGGATCATCAGCAGTTAATAACGGCTATCACATTAGCAATCATTTATGTACTCTGTTTTGCCAAATCATTTTGGACAACCACAGGCAACGAATAGTATTTTCTCAAGAGTCTCTGCAGCACTTAGCAAACGACACCAATTGTCGTCGAAAAATCTGGATGTTTACAAACAAAATTGTTGAATTTGACACGATACCAATCCATATGAGCTCATGCATCCCGAAAAAGTCAATGTTTTGTGTGCATTTTCTTTAAAAGTGCCATTGCTCAGGCCATTATTGTCAACGACGAGACTTAAAGGTCAATGAATACCAACTTCTTTTGATCGGGATCGTATGATCTGAGCACCAAAGATATGTATTTTTAAGAGGACAGTGCTACGTCCGACATAGTTCTCGCCACATTGAACATTGTGTACGTATGTAAACTGGCCAACGAGATCATGGTTCAGTGCCAACCAAATTTATGTCAGGTTATGTCAGAGGACGTGTACTTGTCAATTAAGACAAGTACAGTAAACGGAGGTCGAATTGACCCATTGTACAACGTCCTAGTTTCTCACACCACTTATGTTGTGTGTGTTAATTTTTATACATGAGTGGTGGGACCTACAGTTTAAAGTCGACTCCGAACGACAGATTTTTTTTATTTTTTTGAGAAACTTTTTCATGACAATTTTATTTACTCTCAGAGTTTTTGCCAGAAATCTGCTAATAGGAAGTCGCCGAAGAAATACTTTTAGGATTTTGTCTAGATGTCTGGCCTGGAGCTCGAACCCTGGCTTTACGTCTAATAAGCCAACACACTACCTTTTAGACTACGGCGACTTCAACCTAATTTTGTTTGTTTACTTTTTCCTCTCAACTGTAAATAGTACTGTTAAGGTTTTCTTATTCTCATTATCACGCACTGACATACAATCGTATGCAGATTTCAATGATGGCACAAAGGATCTTTTCTCAAATTTGTCACGTATAATTAGAACTACTTATCCTCATATCTGCATAGGCATGTAGTCAATTATATCCTCGAAAACCCCCTACAATGCCTGCATCGATTTCAGCTAACAGATGAATTCGAAACACCAGAACACATAAGTTTTGAGTGCTTCATACGACAACATCGTGCATTAGATGAAGTTTTTATCTGAAGACGAATTATTGAAAACCTAATTCCCAAGATGTGATTTCCAGTGATAAATGGCATGTAGGCCACTCGAGTTTTGGTTAGACTTAGCACAATTGAATGAGAATACAGGGCACTGCAGCAACCAAAGCTACACCACTATTGACCGCTAGCAATGCATATGTTTCAGAAACGAAGAAAATCAACAGAACTGTAACGAACATGATGTTTGAGCATAGCGCCTTGGTCGTCCTTCTAACGTAATTTAATACATAGTCGTTTCCGGGTGGAACACATACATACAGAATTGAGCATTACAGCCCTTTAGACAGGATTACAACCAAGTTTCTCACACCACTTATGTTGTGTGTGTTATTTTCATTTTCATTTAGTGGCGGGACCGACAGTTTTAAGTCGACTCTGCACGACAGGTTTTTGAGAGACTTTTCATGGCAATTTTTATTTAATGTCAGAGTTTTTGCCAGAAATCTACTGAGAGGCAGTCGCCGAGTAAGCAATTTTCATATTTCATTTTGTTGGAGATGTCTGACCTAGGGTTTGAACTGTGGCCTCATGTCTAATCAGCCAACAAACTACCTACTAGACTACGGCGGTGATTCCGAATGCAACACACAGTTGGGCAATTGAAGGCGTCTATTATGGTTGCCATAGTCGCCGTTGTATACGCGTTGTCTTATTCGACGTACAGGTCACACATCTCCAATAAAACGAAGTAAAAAAATATTTCTTCGGCGACTGCCTCTCAGCAGATTTCTGGCAAAACCCCTGAGGGTAAATAAAGTTTCTCTATCGTGAAATTAACACACCCAACATAAGTGGTTTGAGAAGCTATGTCGTAAGCCTGACTGAAGTGTTGTAATGATCAGTTATGCATGAATTGTGGTTGCATTCAACTAAGTCATGCTATTTATGGTTTCCTTTGAGATTCCTGGGCAATCGCTCTGCCATATGTTGCAAGATCAGTTGGAAAATATTTCCAAGATAGTGTTTGGCCAGCTTGCTGGCTAGGTATTCTTACTAAAATATGTTTTTCTTGTGGTACAGGATAACCAAAAATGATTTGTTTTTGATATGAAAAAAAATCCCGCATTTTTAAAACGCTGTACGCCCCATAATGCAGACATGAATGGTGGTACTAAGTCTAGAACCTAAAACAAACTTTTTTTTGTTTTATTCTCCCTTGTTCTGTTCTCTTGTATTGTAAACTGTCGCTCTTTTATTTGTATGTCATTATTATAGGCTTTTGTATGTGTGTGTGTGTGTATGTCTGTGTATAAGTATGAGTGTGTCGCCCCTTTTCTTATTGTACTGTGTGGCTAAATTTAAGCTGTTGTTATGAATTCTATTTAAAGATCCTTTACAGCCTCGGCGTATGCTTTATTTTGTTTATGTTTGTATGTATAAATAAATGATTTGTATGTGTATACGTATGTATATATGATTTGTATGTGGTTGTTGACCTTTTAGGTCTTTTTCTGATTAAGTTTCTTATATTTTTTATGTATTTTTTTAAAGGTTTTTTTTGGTTGCTCAGATTTTATTCTTTTATTCTGTTTTAAAAGGTTTTCTGCGCGACAAAAAATGTCGTATGAAAATAAAAAGAAAACAAATTTTTTGTTTGTAGAGGGTATAGTGTAATAAAATATTTGTTTGTATTTATTTTTTATTTTACGCTTTTGTCATCTAGTTGTTGCTGTTTTTTTGTTTTAGTTTTTAGAATTTCTGTTTTATAACACAACGTTTGTCTACTCATTTGTGTCACTTTAAGGACAGTTACAGTTTCAAATGAATTTTTTTCCATGAGACTCTTTTTGTTTCTCTACGTATTTTAACTGCAAAAGCAAACTTGTCATCTACCTACATACATACATACCTACATTTTGTTTATTTTATATAATTTTTTTTATAATTTTCTGTTCATAAATTTTTCATTTATGATGGGGTTAAATGGCTGTGATTCTTCCTTTTCATTTTGTTTACTTTTGAGGCGCTTTTTTCCACTTTTTTGTTTTCCATATAACGTTGGCGGCGTCGGTGGCAAAGGAAATGTTGGCATAACCGAGAGAACCCATTTCAAAAAAATGTTGACGGAAAGTAACACTCACCTAAAAAGAAAACAGAAAAAAAAAGAAAAGAAAGATAAGAAACATTATTATTTATAAAGTTTTCTCTTTCACTTTTTTTTTAAATAAAAATGAAAATTTTTTTTCTAAAAGAAATGTTGCATAAACCGCGAAAGCAAGAGAAGGGGTTGGTGGTAAAAACTTGAAAACCACTGAAGTGTTGATTTCAATTTCAAATTTTAAAAATTTTAATACAAGAGCTTAATGTTTCAGAATGATTTCTTTAAACAATTTTAATTAAGGAGACTTAAGCAACTAATCTTTTGTTATTGATACATAAAATATTAAACTGAACTCCAACAGCCGAATTAAAACATAATTAAAATGCTCAGTTTAAAAAGCTTTTAAGGATTATATTTTTAATTTATGTTCCTCCGCCTGCTTTAGGAAAAATTGAAATAAAATAACACAAAGAAATCATGAACAAAAGTACTTCGTTTCTCTATAAGTAAACTCAGTACCAGGTTATTATTCAATGCCAAGAGATAGTCAAGGATGGCTTCTTTAGTGAGACAGAAACTGCTGGCCTTGCATAGTGTAGGAACTGGGAAAATCTATGAAAATAGACATTAGACTTCCAGCTGGCTTATACATACATAATTCGACATTACAACACTTCAGTTTGGATTACGGCCTAGCCTCTCTCACTACTTATATTCTGTGTGTTAATTTCATACATGAATGACGGTGCCTGAACTACTGATTGTTGAGAAACTTTTCATGGACATCTGATGAGAGGAAGTTACGGAAGAAATATTTTTTTTATATTTCGTTTCGTTGGAGATGTCCGAACTAAGGCTGGAACCGTGGCCACACGCCTAATAAGTCAACGCACTACCTACTAGACTATAACGACTTCAGGTGGCTTATACCATAAAGATTAACTCTTGCTACTTGCAAGACGAAGGCTACATTCCTAATGAAAAGACAAAGTTTGGGTTATCCGATACTAGCTGCGTGGGAAATGGATGATTCAAACACCACTTCAGACATCCCGAACAAAACAAAATAAAATTGCCGAGGAAATATTCTCAAGTCTTTTGTTTGTTTGAAGTCGACCTTAAACTGTAGGGTTGTGTGAGAAGCTATATTGTAATCCTTAAGACTTGTAAAGACCAATTAAGTATGTCAGATTGCTTTCAATTCAATTTGATTCATATCGAATGAAAAACACCGACTAATCCTCAATTCAGTATTCTCAAGTGTGACAAATGCTTTGAAGCATAAGCCTTTGTACATACGTAGACTGGTAAGTACAAATAGCTGTATACAAGATAAGCATGCTTAAGCCAATTGTAGGCTATTGTGATACCATAGTTATCCATATGGGTCATAATACCTAATGGGACTCCTAATGAAGCCTTTGTTGACCTTCGACAGATTAGTTAGATTATCTGTATCTGTGTGAAGTCCAGTTGTTTACTTCTCCTAAGAAACAGCACTGTTACAACACAATAGATGAAATGAAGTTCTCTCCCATTCCTCGTCTCTACAACTACTGCAGTAGTCATTGCCCATGTGACTAAGACCAATGCGGCTCAGAAGTATACCGAAGAGCCCTTGGCCAGTAATAAATTTAGCAATAATGCAGAGCGCACGTTTTGTTCCAGCTTCAACAGAATTTCCGTACTCCCCAGAATAAAAAATGGCTTTAATCCAAGGTTTCAATGAGATTTATCGACTTTGCATTTTCCCGAAATACCATTGTATTCCGGTAACCATTTGATGTCAATATGGGTAGTCGCCGTGGTCTAGTGTGTGTAATGTAATCTGTTAGCTTATTAGACATGAGGCCACGGTTCTAATCCCAGATCAGACATCTTCAGAAAAACGAAATATGAAAAAATATTTCTTTGGTGATTTTCCCTCAGTAGTCGTTTGGCAAGAACTCTGAAAGTAAATAAAACTGGCATGAAAAGTTTCTCAAAAATCAGTCGTTCGGAGTCGACTTTAAACTGTAGGTCCCTCCACTCATATATAAAATTAACACTCGCAGTATAAGGGGTGTGAGAAGCTGGGCCGGAATCCTGACTGAACAATAACCAAATATTTTAGATTCTCTTTGTCTCAATGCTGTGTACGAAATTTCAAATTCTTTAAAAAATTCTTTTTTTATCTTAAATTTCTTCCCCTTTAACCATAAAGATCCATAAATTTCAATTTGTCACAACCCCAGGAATAAATTGTGGTAAAAATAATAAAAACAAAATAGAAATAGATATTCTACTCATGTATCAATATTAAATTCAAAGACAACATGAACGTTTACTTTTTCGTTTTTTTTTAATTTGCTGATAAATATTCTCCTTTTTTATTTTTGTTCTTTACATGTATTTTGTGATAAACTACAATGCAAAAATACATTCATCTTGTCTTGGAAATTGTAGTCCTTGTTCGAAAACTTTCCAGTGAGTACTTACACAGACGCATCTTTGAAACAGGGTTCTGCTTTATACGAATTATTATTAAATACACCTCAAATTGAAGAGATTTATTTATTCTATCTTAATGTATTATCTACATGACATGTGAAACGTTATATTGAATGGAAAATTATATGAGAATTTAAACGATTAAACAGATTAGCTCAAATGCATGCACATACATATATACATACATAATTTGGCCACTACAACCCTTCAGCCAGGAGTACTACCTAGCTTCTCACACTACATATATTTTGTATAAAATTTAACCCTTCAGTTAGGAGTACTACCTGGCTTCTCACACCACATACATATGCATATTTTATGTGTATAATTTTTATACATAGGGTGGGTAATGTATCGTTTTAAATTTGAACCATCGCTTATTTCGCTATACTCATTAGCAACACTTATGTCATTCTATTCTGTCACAAAATTCAGTATATTATCTCCACTGAACATAATGAATCGAGTTACACTTGAGCAACGAGAATCTTATTGACCCAAAGAGAAACTGCACGGTGAACGTGATTTTGCCAAAAAAAATCCTCTTTTCGGATGAAGCTCGTTGTCATCTTGTTGGGTACGTGAATAAACAAAATTGCCGTATTTGGGCCTCAGAAACCCCACGCGTGGTATTACAGAAGCCAATGCACCTAATACGAATGACTATTTGGTGCAGCTTGTGAAGCTCAGGCATCATTGGCCCATATTTTATATATTATTTTTATATATTACGGTCAATGAAGACACCTATTACACCATGGTAACCGATTTTGTGTACCCGCTCTTCAAGCTACTGATGTGAGCGATGTTTGCTTTCAACAGGATAATGTAATTTGCCACACATCCCATGCCACAATCGATTTGTTGCGTCAAACGTTTAATGGCCATTTAATTAGCCGAAGTGGTTGCCAAGAATCTGCGATTTGACATTGTTGGACTATCTGGTGTGGGGCTCCGTTAAAGAAAAGTTTTATGCCTGCAAACCAGAGACAACTGAGTGTTTGAATACCAACATTCGTGATGCGATTGCCAAGATACAACCCCATACTCGAAAAAGTTAACGAAAATTGGTTCAATCAAATATGGTACAGTGAGGCCAGCCGCAGCAGCCATAGGAATGAAAGTATATTCCACTTCTAAACGGAACAATTGTACTTCACAATAAAAAATAAATTTGGCAAAATGTCAAACCGTTTTCGTTTTATTGCATTTTATCTTAGTGGCGGTACCTACAGTTAAAAGTCTACTTCGAACGACAGATTTTTGAGAAACTTTTTCATGGCAGTCTTTTATTTACTCTCAGGGTTATTGCGAGAAATCTGCTGAGAGAAAGTGGCCGAAGAAATATGTTTTTCTATTTCGATCTGTTGGAAAATTCTAACCTGGAGTTTGTAACGTGTCCTCCTACCTGTAAACCAACACACTAAATACTAAACTACGGCGACTTGAAATGCTCAAGTGGTTCATGTAGTAAACACCACACAGACGGACTAGTATACTCCCCACTTGGCAAAGAGATAAAGGAATAATTTCAATTTATACGGTGTTCATATACGCATCTCTATTGCATACATACATACATAATTGACCATTGCAAACCTTCCGTCGAGATTACGGCCTAGCTTCTCACACCACTCATGTTGTGTGCGTTAATTTTATACGTAAGTGGCGGGACCTACTGTATAACGTCCACTCCGAACGACAGATTATTGAGAAACTTTTTTATTGCAGGTTTATTTACTCTCAGAGTTTTTGCCAGAAATCTGCTGAGAGGAACTCGCCGAAGAAATATCTTTTTTTTCTATTTCGTTTTGATGTTTGACCTATGATACGAACCCGAGTTTTATGTCTAATAAGCCAACACACTACCTACTAGACTACGGCGACTTGTACCTTTATTGCGTAAATCGCAATGAACGCCATTATTGAGCTCAATATTTCATATAAAGTTTCAATTAATTATTCGCAATAAATACGCAAATTGTTATAATATTGAGTAAAACTTAAAATGCAGCATTGTTCATAAGGATGTTCAGTGCGCATATTACAATTAAACAAACAAAAAAAAAAACAACAAAACAAAAAACCAAATAAAAACAATGTTGTTGAAACAACCAGCTGTTTTGTTTACCAGCTGTTAAATGAATATTGAATAAGCAGCTGAATTGCGTATATTATTATGCCTGAACACTTAAAATATTGTACTCAATAAACCGAATATTGACTCAATAAAAGTGCATATCTTAATATAGTATTAAGCAACGCTTTTTTAAAAAAATATTTCCTTTAACATGGTTATGTCTAGTTTTATTCGCCAGATACTCATATAGAAAGCACCTTCTTAACTCACAGGCTTTTCAATTTTACTAATGCCTCGTTAGATGCCTGGTACGATGTTAGAAAGTTATTAATATTTTTTAATAATTTAATACATGAAAATACGTCTTTAAAATGTGTTGTATTGAGAAATAAATACAAATAAAAAAATATTTTATTAATTTGGCTTTATAATCCCATTTGTTTTTGCATCTGTTTTTATACGTTTTTTTCTTGATGCAATTTTCTTCGGTAATTTATCAACGAATTTATGATTCATCATAAAAATGTAACAGATTCCGTTTTATGTGAATCTTATTTATTGTTTTTTTTAGCATTTTTTATTAAAAAATATAATAAAAACGATATTGGCAAGTAGTAAAAGCGTGAAATGCTATAAAAATGG
The DNA here is from genome assembly GCA_932273835.1 of Sarcophaga variegata. Lineage (NCBI taxonomy): Eukaryota > Metazoa > Arthropoda > Insecta > Diptera > Sarcophagidae > Sarcophaga > Sarcophaga variegata. The sequence goes on along the minus strand of OW026361.1, from coordinate 21,518,536 downwards.
AAAATAATTCACCTGATGCAGTACAACCCAACAAAAAAAATACCGTATGGGATGGATATACTCATAAACAAAACAACAAAACATAAACAACAACTACAACAACATATGGAAAGAGAAAAACACCATCTGTATGGGAATGAAATGCAACAGCAAGGATAATACAAATAAAAACTGCAAAAAGAAATCTAAAATTCATACTCATGATCCAAACTACACTACAAACACCCATAAGCGCGCACACACCATCGCATTTACAGGATATTGTTGTATTGTGTCGCTCAGAAACATTTCAAATGTTTAACATGCATGCTCTCTTCCTTTTCTCTGCATGGATATGGAAGGATATGAATTTGTAGTAGAATGCACTTCTCTAACCATTTTCATCAACTTCCTATACTAACCGTACTAATACTAATACAGCTGCATACATACACAATGCATACATACATACACATATGTATGTTATGTGTGTTTGTGTGGCTATGATGAATGTCCATTTCAATGAAAACATCCAATGCATATTTAATGGTTAAAATCTACTTTACCGGTTCCTAAAGTGTAACCAGTTATTCACTCATTCGTTCGATCACTCAGTCATTCAGTCATTTGTTCATGCAAACCTGCAATTGCTGCGTTGCATTAGAGAAAATATGTTTATGATTTAGTGGTCTCAACATTAACACAAGTCATCCACATGGTTGTATACCATGTATTCTTTATTAGAACCGTTACTTATAACGGTTCATATTTTATAATAAATCTTTCAAATTGTTGTTGTTGTTGTTATTGTTATGATGCTTAATTTGAAATTGTTGAGGAAATTTATACAAAATTATGCTGCAAATTGAGAGCCTGTTTTAAATAAACCGCCAAAGCAAGGTATTACTCGGAACAAGTAATGGAAATTAAATCAGAATTTGTTCATATTTTTGTGAGAAGGCCTATTTAGTGATTCAAAAGATTCAAAGATTGTGATTTGCAAGGGATGTGGGCGCGATAAAACCCCTTTTTGTTCAACCTATTCACACAATAAAGCGTTACTTACGGCGTATCTTCTCAGACTATGGGGGAAAGGATCAACCAGAGCTACAAATCCAATCACACATACATACATACATACACAAATGGTCATTACAACCCTTCAGTCAGGATTACGACCTCGTTTGTCACACCACTTATGTAGAGTGAGAAGTTGCCGTAGTCTAGTAGGTAGTGTGTTGGCTTATTAGACGTAAAGCCTGGGTTCGAGCCCCAGGCCAGACATCAAGACAAAATACAAAAAGTATTTCTTCCGCGACTTCCTCTCAGCAGATTTCTGGCAATAACTCTGAGAGTAAATAAAATTGACATGAAAAAGTTTCTCAAAAATCTGCCGTTCGAAGTCGACTTTAAGCTTTAGATCCCGCCACTCATGTATAAAATTACCACACACAACATAAGTGGTGTGAGAAACTAGGATGTTGTACACTGGGTCAATTCGACCTCCGGGTCTTAATTGACAAGCACACATCCTCTAACCTAACCTAACCTAACCTATGTAGAGTGAGGTAATTTTATACATGAGTGGCAAGAACTACAGTTTAAAGTCGATTCCGAACGACAAATTTTTGCGAAACTTTTCATAGCAATTTTTTTTACCTTCAGAGTTTTTGTCAGGAATCTGCTGAGAGGAAGTTGGCGAAGAAATATTTTTTCATATTTTCGTTTTGTTGTCCGACCTGGGGTTTGAACCCTGGCTTGACATCTAATAAGCCAACACAGTACCAGCTAAACTACAGAGACCTTGGCATACAGGTTGCTGTATAAAGTAGTACTTACGGCGTAACGTATCAAACGATGGGGAATAGATTAACTAGAGCCACAAATTGTTTCACTGGAGTATAATTTATCTCACGACGAAATATTTCCAGTCAATGGAGATACTCGCGGACATCTTGCAAGCATAAGTCTATGCCATAACAGTCTAAGTCTATGATATAACAGAAGCCAGAACATACCAATAATATCTGACACTCAGGCTGCCATTCGAGCACTTGACTCTTATTAGGCTAAATCGAAAATAGAATGAGACGGTCTCAGAAAGCTGAATCAGCTAAAATGGCAAAATAAAGTTACCCTTTGCTGGATCCCAGATTATATGGAAATTCGCGGCAAATTAGCCAGCAGATCCCCACTCCGTTGATGGAGCCAGAACCTTTCTGTGGAGTGGTGGCGAATGTTTGCAAAGATATCCTCAACTAAAGGGAAGAAAAAGAAAGGCAAACACTTAAACCAAGTAGTTTTTGTTGGGAATCTACAATAAGAGATCATGCATCAGATTATTCAAGAATAACCTGATTTTGATAACCAATATTCTGTAGACTCAGGACATATATATTCAGAATAGGGGGTTTCTCTGACAATAAGAATGAATAATAAGAACACATTGGGGGCATTATTGCATCTTAGAGGAAACCCTTTGAGGGCATATCAAGTGCTAGGCAGGGAATTCTGTAGTTTGTTTCGGCAGTAGGCTAGGAAGAGATATTATAAAGACGCCCTATAAAGTTGGAGGGGAATATGGTTGCAGTACTAAGGCACTTCTTTATGACAATAATAATAAAAGGGGTATAAAGAGGAAGATGAAGTCGATATAGTCTAGTAGATAGTATGTTGGCTAATAAGACGTGAGTTCACGGTTCAAACCCCAGGCGATTTCCCCTCAGCAGATTTTTGGCAAAAATTCTGAGAGTAAATAAAATTGCTATGAAAAGTATTTGTCGTTCGGAGTCGACATAAACTGTACTTCTTTCCAATCATGTATACAATTAACACAATATAAGAGGTATGAGAAGCTAGGTCGCAATCCTGACTGAAGGATTGTAATCACAAATTATGTACATATGTATGTATGTAACAATGGTGTCCCAACATGGTCTTAGTTAAGATTTAAGTGAGCTTAAGGCGGCTGCCAATAGGACTTAATTTAATCGAAAAAAATCTATGTATATGTTCCTTCTAATAATTCTTTTAAGAAAACTTTTCATATTAGAAATTAATTCGATTGTTTTCCTTGCCATTCATTATAGTTTTGCTACCAAAACAAAAAAGAAAAAGAAGTTAAATTAAGTTTATCATTACAAATATAATTGTGGTTCTTCTTCTAAAACTATTGAAGCCCCATTGTGCACACTAAACTATAAACGGAAAAGTTAAAAAATTTGATTAGAAACCTTTGTTTAGAAAGAGATAAAAGAGCTTAAAAATGTTTTCATTTGTTTTTGGGTTTCTCTCAAATACATTTATTGTGGCGAAAACTGAAAACTATAGGAAGTTTTGTTTTTAGCCGTAAGAATAATAACAAAACAACAATAAAAAAAAATTTTATAATAAAATTGAGAATAGAAAACGAAAACGAAAAACTTAACAAAAGAAAAAACAAGGAAAACGGAATAATAAAACCGTGTGTGGTTTTAACAAATAAAAAGTGCTGCTGCCGTAATTCAGGCAGCAACAGCCACAATAATAACATTTACGATATGGCATCAGCAACAATAACAACTATAAAAAAATATTAAAACTTTTTAACACACACTGTATTAAGAACAATGCAACAGGGCTATAAACCGCACACACACATGTACACACTTTTGATTATATTGTACAGAGAGAGAGGCCTCTACACACCAAATACGAAGACGAGTAGAATACATACATAAATTCAAGCTTAAAAATATTGTTGCATGTATAACACCAACATGTATAATGTGTGTGTGTATTTGAGCAAGTGTTGGAAAGTGTATGGATGTGTAAAAACTATAAAACAAGGCTGCCAACAAAATCTCATATGTAAGTACACATATGCACACATACAATATGCACACATACAATATGCACACATACAAAAAGTGTTAATGCAATAAAAGTGTTGTTACTTACTCGCTCTCTCTCTCTCTCTCAATCTCTCGCTCAGTCACTTTATCACTCCCATATATTATCTAGAGTTTAAAATTCATTTATCTCTGTGAGTGTATGTGTGTGAGAGTTTCTGTTGTTGTTGGCTGTTTTGCATTTTCATTGCATTCGTCGTTTTGCAATGAATTTTGATGTGTGCCATCAAATTTATATGTGTGTTACCGCGTGAGCCTTGCCCCTCTTCTTTTACCGTTTTTACTATCGCATAATAATGTTATCGAAATGAAAGTGAAGGTGAAAAGCTGTCATCCAATCCCCTTGCAGGGGTCTTCTTTATTTCATATGGCTTAACTTAGCCTCAGGTATTTAAACTTTAAAGTTCGCCTTGATAATAAAATAAAAACATAAGAAATGTTTTAAGCACCGTTAATGCCATAAAAGATGATGGCCGTAAAAAATAGATTTTTTGGCTAAATACACAGGCAAAGTTTGGATTTAAAGTTTTATAGTTTAACCCGTGACATTAACTCTGTATTACTAGATCATATGGGCGTAGCCATTCTCTATTTTTGTTTTGAAATAGTTTCGAAGAAAGCAATGAAATTTCAGAATTTACGAGACATTCTTAGCATTGTTATGCAAATATTTTGATGAAGAGAAGTATTAAACAGAGACAAGAAAACAAAATTATTTTATATTCGACACTAACTTTAAAGGCCATTAAGGGATTGTAACAATTTTACGAAAGCAACCGCCAGAATTCAAGCAAAAGGTATCACATATGGGAAAGGCAGTGTGGCGTATAGAAGGCACGATGATGAACAGCATGATATCAAATGGTAGACTTAGTTTTAGACTACAGGCCCAAAACAAAGAAATATCAGTGGAAACAACACTATATGAGGCCATGCACTAAATAGAGAGGTCCGGTATACAGTGAGCGTCAAAAGAATGTGTACACTAACAAAAAATATACTATAATAATTTACCGTTATTTTTATTTTAAAATTCTTTCATTCCCAGTTTTTAAAATTGAAACAAATAAAAATTAAAGAAAACTTAGAAATATTGTCAAATTTTTTCGGGCACTCTCCTTAAGTGGTAAAAGTTGAGTGTAATGATTATTGGAATTTTATCCATACAGTACAGTTTCTTTTGAAGCTCACTGTATATTGATATTGAAGCAGCTTTCAATCGTAAGACCAGTTTTAGTTTAACCAGCCACTAACAAACTGGATCGGTCTTAGGCCAAGGAAAATTCCATGGCAATTCACACGTAACTGATAAGGAATGTTCAGCTAAGTACACTACAAAAACACATGTTGTCACCTTTTCTGGCGGTAACCACAATAAATAGATTCCTAGAGGTATTAACTGCTGAAAAATTTATTCTAGTTTGTTATGCAGACGACGTCTTAATATTTTTGAGAGAAAAGAATCTGAAGTGATTGAAAAGTAGAAAAGAGAAAAAATGCACTGAACATAGCATTCAACTTAGCACATCCAAAGGGACTGAAAGGAATGGAGATCTGTTTGTTTAATCAGTTTATTTGACAAGAAATTCAAGATATCCAGCCATAATGAAGATACGGAAACAATAAGTGTAGAAAAAAGCTATTGCAACACGTAGAGGGCATATGTTCAAAGGTTCTTGTACCATGGTCTCACACTACATACCTACTACATACGTAGAAAGCATAGATTGTAACATTACTAGTAGCTGTTTGGTGTGGCTTGTGAAGCGGAGGCATCATTGGCTCATATTTCTTTAAAAATGAGGACAGCCCAACCAATATGGTCAATGGAGACATCTATCGCACCATGATAACCGATTTTTTGGACCCGCTTTTCATTGTACGATGTTTAGTTTCGACAAGATAGTGCAACTTGAAACACATCTCCCACTGTTTGACTGTTTTCTTTGAGAAGCCGTTAAGAAAAGTGTTATGCCGATAAACCAGACACAATTGAGCATTTGAAGAATAACATTCGTGTCACCATTGCCAAGATACGAGCCCATACACTCGAAAAATTGCACGAAAACTGATTCAAGCGAATGAGGTACTGTGAGGCCAGCCGCGGCAGCCACATGAATGAAATTATATTCCATTTCTAACCGGAACAACAAAATAATAAATTTGGCAACATTTCAAACCGTTTTTGTTTGATTGCATTTTTAAATTTGAACTTTTAAATTGACCACTCTTTCAAATATTGAATCGAAGATAATACACTGGTTTTACGGGAGTGTAGTTACACCATTTGTGTTGGACATCGTTGGATAGAAAGTGCAACAACTGAATACTATAAATGGCGTTAAGGATGTTCTACCTAATAATAAGCGCCGCAATGAAGACGTCTTCAACTGTGGCATTGGAAATGACTGCATCTGTAAAGCAAATTGACATGAATTGGCCAGTTGTAGCACAACCATTTAAGTCTCCGGGGAATTCTCGACTTTGGGAGTAGGTGACTTCGGCTACGGACAGAACGGCAAAGAAAATCTAACCAAAACTTGATAGAGGCCACACGATAAGTTTAGTTAAACTGCGAAACGCCACGCTCAGCTTGGTTGTCTGTGTCATTATACAGCATTGCAGTATGGAAACCCATGCAAGACGCATTGGTCTTGAACACCATGCAAACGATTTCTGCAGAAGCTATTGGAATGAGGAAGAATAGAAGATAGATCTTCATCTATTGTCTACAGCTTCTGCAGAAATGGTTTTCATTGCGTTCAAGACCAACGGCTTCTGCAGAAATCAGAAGAAGAAGAGGAGACAGTTCTTTGCTAGTGTCGGGATCATTCTGCATCACTACAGTATGAAACCCATGCAAGAGGCATTGATCTTCGACACCATACAATCGATTTCTGCAGAAGCTATTGGCATGAGGAAGAAGAGAAAACAGATGTTCACCTAATGCCAACAGCTTCTGCAGAAATGGTTTGCATTGCGTCCAAGACTAACAGCTTCTGCAGAAATCAAAGAAAGAAGAGGAGACAGTTCTTTACTTAATGGGTAAATGTCCAGCTAAATGTCGAAGTAGAAAAAGGCACCTTGAAACCTACTATATAGATGATCTGGAGAAATAGGCAGACACTGAAATTGGAAGTCGAAGATGATTCATCAAAAGTTAAAATTAGTTTCGGAATTAGAAGACGACAAAAAATAGCGGTTTAAGAACGAGTCCTATGTGGCCTAAGTGTGGCCATCCAACTTCCTTGTCACAAAGCTACCAACCTACGTAGCTTGTTATCTCTTCATTTATAGCCACTTAATAGACCAACATGATGGTTTATATGTAAAACATAATTCAAGAGATAATATGTGTGGATGATGAGGTCCCCTCATTTCAATCTACTCTGCTAAATCGGATTTAAACATTTTCAATAAAAATTTTAATTTTTTTAAATGCAGAATCTTTAAAACGATAAATTTCCTTTCAATCTTTTAGCTTAAAGCCATGATGCAAAAGGCTTTTCATATAAAATCAACCTGTTTACTGCTGTTGTTGTTGTTGTTGGTGTAACTGCTTTTGTAACTGCTTTTGTAACTGTTGACAATGACTACAAACGCTCATACATAAACATGAGAGGAAATAAATGAATGCATTTAGGCGGAATGCTTACATTTGTATTGGTGTGTTGTGTGTGTGTGTGTCTTTGTGTGCTATTTGGTGTATGACTGTGACTTTGACCCATTGAGTGTAAGTTAATTGTAATTGTAATCTAACGAAGAACAAAAAAAAATTTAAATAAAGTAAAAGAGTTAAGAGAGGGAGAGAGGGAGAGAGAGACAACAACATTAAAATATAAAACAGTTAAGTTAACCTGTAAGCAAACTGGTAACATTATCCAAATAGCTGTGTTTTTGTAAATAAATACGTGTATGTATGCATGTGTGCGTGTGTTTGTGACAGAACAAAGGAAGAGAGAAAGTGCTTTAGGGAGAGATTTAAAATAAAATGATTTTTTATTACTTTACTAAGCACACATACACAGACACACACCGACAAATACATGCTCAAATGCTTGTATACATTTCCCCTGACCATGATTGCACACACACATACACACATATTAATTGTGCATGTATTTAAAAGTATACATATGCAAATGTTGTTGTAACTGTCACAATAACATCAAAAAAGAAAAACAAAAACAATGCTCATGAATTTCTTATGGAGATAATGCAGTATTTGCTGGTGTATGTGTGTTCACACAAGTTTGAGAATTTTTAACTTTAACCTTTTGTTGTTGCTGTTATTGTTGTTGTTGTTTTGTTATTGTAATATTTTATTGTTGTTTAATTTTATATGGTTCGACATTATTCAGGTTTCCTTGACATGTTTTCAATGTGTATGGGTATGTCAAAAGTTATTATTGTTTATTTTGTAGAATGTTTTTAGGCGCTTTTAGTTGCGTTCTTTGGCTTACATTCTTCAAATGGTAGATTACAAAGCGAGAAATGAGATGTAGAGCCGGGTTTATATTTTTACTACAATATCACAGAAGTGTTACTCAGTAGGAACCAAACTTCTCCATGGGTTAAGAGTAAAAACTGTGGACGCTAAAGCATACAGGTCAATAGCCTTGCGCCTAACTACAAGTGGAAGTCTACGCAATATAGAAAACAGTGAAATCAGTATCCAGATAGGGACATTTGGGAATAAGAATTAAAATACCACCATTTGATCTATCTCCTCTCAAGGCACGTAGCAAATATGGTTTTGAATTTGGAGCATTACTGGAGTGCTAGAACACGCTCAATAATCAGTCTACTCAGAAACAAATTATCTTGTTAAGTGTGCCAGGACATAAGCGACAAAAAAACCTGAAGAGATCTTAACTACACACATTACATCTTTCGTCTTTAATAGAATTCTCCAGTTCCAGACAAAACCCGTTGATGTAAACCGAATATATGCCGTGATGGTCAGTCAAATGGTGACCTATCTAGTCATATTCTGAAAAGTAGAATAAATTTAAAAACAACTCAAATGAAGTTGGAACAGAGACTGGAGTGTATTGGTGTGACAGGGGGTTCCGCTGCTGCTGGGTTTAAGAACAGAGTTTTGGAAATTGTGGACAGGATAATGGGAAACGAATTCATTACTAGATTCATTAAGAAACTTCTTGCCCAAATTATTTAAATGGCTGACAACTTCCTCCTTAACTGCCTCCTGGACAGAACCTGTAGATTTTGAGAAAGCTTTTCAGAAAACTGAGTGCAGTGAACTGGAGGCTACACACTCGTTTAAAATAAGGATTATTTTGTGGTATACGGATGTGTTCAATTGCCGGAATCTTACAAAAGAAATTCCACTTCATTTAAGAGAAACATAATATAAAGGACGGGTTAAGGGAATGCGATCTGACAGATCACCAGTAGATTATTAGGTTGTTATTAGGTTGACACGAAAATAATGCAAGAAGGCTGTCTGCGGGAGCTGAAACAACTGCATAAGGAAAACTGGGTTATTCTCCGCTGCGTTCCTGTTCATGCGAGAATTTGCAACAATAAGCAAGCAAATGAGTTTGCTAAAAGTGGAGCTTTCACGAAGCTGATGGCATCAAAATATTTCTTTGGAGTAAGAAAACATGTTTGATAGGCTATCCTCAGCGAAAGGGAATATAAAGATATATAATATTTTCTAGAACGAAATGGTTTTGTGGCAATCAAAACTTTTGTTGGAAAATTCTAGGCGAAGCATTGAGTCATGAATCAGACAGTCCAGGAATAACTTGAGGTAAGTAATCAGCCGTAGTATAGTAGGTAGTGTGTTGGCTTATTAGATGTGAGGCCACGGTTCAAACTTCAGGTCAGTCACCTCCTATTACACGCTCTCTACGTGTGTTCATATCTCCAGATGTTGAAATATCCCAGACTTCTCGAAATATGAAAAAATATTTCTTTCGGCATCTTCGTCTTTAGAAGTCTTCTGGTAAAAACTCTGAGAATAAATAAAATTGCCATGTAAAGTTTCTCAAAAATAACACACTCACCATGGGTGGTGTGAGAAGCTAGGTCGTAATACTGACTGTAATGGCCAATAAGGTAACCGGCTCTTAGACGTGGCACTGTAGACTCAATGTACATTTGTTCACAATATGGTTCGTTTCATACCCAATCTCTTGATTCTGTGTGAATGAAAATTAATCATCAGAATACATCCTTAGAACTTGTGAGGCGTACATTTTGTCCAGAAAGAAACACTTGGCTGCATAACAGATTCTGGGCAGAGAATTGTAATTGTTGGGACCTGAAGTTTGTCAGGGCAATATTATTACGTTTTTACCTTCTAAAACATCGTCGTTTTCAAACATCGTTGTTTACATTTATTCTTGTAGTGTTGTTGGTGCATTTTTGTTTACTTGTTTACCATTATTTTATGCTGGTGTTTGCTGTTATATTAAGCAGTACAATAATTTGTAAACAGGTTTGTTTACTGCATTGTATCTTGATTTTTCATTTTCGTAACAATATGATGACAGGTAATTAGAATGGTACCCTATATAGATTGCAGACAGTACAATAAATCGTACAGTACTATAGCAACTCTATGATTAAAACAAATTAGTGAAGGAATCAGTAATAAGCAGTCACTTACTGTTTTTTATTTCGCTCAAATTTTCGACTTCTGAGCTCCATTGTAGATGTGATGGGTAGCGTACTTATAAAACTTCTTTAAGACTGTATTGTTGTCTTCAGAGTTTGTTTTCCTTGTTACATACTTATGCAATTTCTTATTTTATCTTTTATAATAATATATTATGATAAATATTTTCAATAAAACGTTTAAGTAAATTTCTTTGGCAATAAATATGAACTCAGAGAATTTTATTTTTATTGATATTCAGTTGTAATAGTCCTTTAGCAAAACCTCTGCCACAAAATAAAACAAAAACTAAGAGAAGAATAACCATCAAATAGAATGAACAAATAATTTCAAAAAAACTATTTTTTTTTTGGTTTTTTTGCTTCAAAACAAATCTGAAAACCAAACTCTGTTGTGTACTCAGTAAGACACACACAAAAACACAGAAAAATACAGATTTTTTGTTGCATTCATGCATAAAATTGTAACAAATATTATGTGAATGTATGTGAATTTAGTTTTCTTTTGAAACTTATGTTCCAGGGATGGAAACTAACAAAAACTAAATGCATTTGCAATGTATAATAAATTTACATACTGGTTTAGACAAACAGCCATCATGGACGAGCAACGGAGCAGAGCATTTGCAATAAGGCATGCATCATAGAAAGTATAAATACAAAGGGCAACAACAACAACAACAACAATATGGACAATATGAACATGAAATATGAAGAGTAAATAACAAAGACGGATATAAGTTATCAGGGATATATGTAGTCTCTACACTTATGCAAATACAAGTTTAAGCAACAAAATAAAGTCCTATGTAAAGAAGCTCAGCTCACAGAGAGTCTGTATGAGTAGGTTTGTGTCTGTGTTTAATCTTTATTAAGACCAAATAAAGTAAGTAAAGACATCAGTTACCAATAATTTGAATAACTATTAAACGTTCTAAACAATCTCGTTTCAAACAATATCTCCATCGACAGTTGACCATCTACCAATACCAATACAATCAGGTGGCTTTTTGTCTAAAACCAAGTCGTTGTATTTGCACATGTCTTCTACAGTCTTTAGTTTATCTCTCTAACATTTACATTTTTCGTCAAACCATAGCCATTACCCTAGCCGTAGCCATCGTCCTAGCCATAGTCATTTATAAGCCCCCATAAAACAGTAGAAATAAAAAGAAAAACAATAAAATTCTTGCCATTGTTACCTTAAGGATATAAAACAATGACCAAAGCAACCCGTATTTGTGGTTTAAAATAGAAAATGTATTGATTACCACAGCCTTCATCAAAGGAAGTTCAGAAAAACTATAAAAAAAAGGATACGAAGAAGAAGAAAAACGAAATATTTCACACAAACTATCCATTGGCAAAGATTTATTTTTAATGGCTTTTGTTCGATACGGAGAGAGAGAGAGAGAAAATATACAAACTTTTTATTTGATTATAAAAATGTTGGTATACTTTGCTTTATTATTAAAAATATTGGGTAAGGGCAAAAGTCTAAAACTATTTGCATGATGAATCTTATTATTATTGTCATGTAGTAATGTGACGTAGTCTAGAAGTCACCAAAGTAGTGTGTTGGCTTATTAGACGTGAGGCCACGGTTCAAAACCCACGTCAAGTAGATAAATAGGTAGGTTGGAGTGGTAGCTTTGATACCAAAAGCTCACTTGAGCACGCACAGCGGCCCGTTGTGACGTCGCAGGTACTGACCAAGTACTATCAAAGCAGGGAAGAAGGAGAAGTTGGTCAGAGCAAGGGCTGCACATTAAAAGCACGTTTACCCTAAGCTGGAAAACTAGCCCGAAAGTTTGATAAATTAAGCTATATCCTTGACATCAATGGATGATACCTCCGTCGAGCTGATTTATCTGCACCTCGCAAGAGATGGACATTGACAAAAAAAATGAATAACAGTCTCCTCTTCCTCAGCGGATCTGTACTCACGGCAGAAGTCGTTAGATGGGAGCTGAATTCTTTCCGCGTATATTCCCACAACACAATGACCTGTAAGCACGGCCACTATGATTGAGATGACGTTATGACCAAGTCCGAGTAACAGGTTGGTAAGCCTTCTATCCAGCGAAAGCCAAGTGAGTCTAGCGTTGGAGCAGGACTCCTCATTAACCCAGGATAGGTTGGCGTTCCAAGATCAGGCATTTCCAACCAACCGACGACTTAGCAGATTTTTGGCAAAAACTTTGAGGGTAAATAAAATTGCCTTGAAAAATTTCTAAAAAAATCTGTCATTCGGAGGAGACATTAAGCCGTAGCTGCCGCCACTTATGTATAAAATGAACACACGCAACATGGGTGGTGTGGGAAGCTAGGTCGTAATCCTATGTGAAGGGTTGTAATGACCAATTAAGTTTAGGAATTAACCGCCGTAGTCTAGTAGGTAGTGTGTTGGCTTATTAGACGTGAAGCCAGGGTTCGAGCCCCAGGCCAGACATCCAAACGAAAATACAAATAAATATTTCTTCTGCGAGTAAAAAAGTTGGCATGAAAAAGTTTCTCAAAAATCTGTCCTTCGGAGTCGAGTTTAAACTGTAGGTCCCGCCACTCATGTATAAAATTTAACACACACAACATAAGTGGTGTGAGAAGCTAGGTCGTAATCCTGACTGAAGGATTGTAATGACCAATTATGTATGTATGTATGTATGTAATTAACCATATACTCAGGTCAATAATTTATTACAAGACCAATTAAGTAAATAAGTAAGTTCCTTAGTCTACAGTAACCCGTCCAAACTACTAACCTCACGTTACTCTTGGATAGTCTGATGAAATACACAAATCTCCTCCTTTTCTCAATGCAGAACAAAAGGTTATCTTGTCTTAAGCCGATTTAGTTTGAGAGTTAGTGTCCATCTATCTCTATATTCACTTTGTCTTTCCAAAACTCTCCTACCACTCCACATAAAGTTTCTGGCTCCATCAGTGACGTGTAACTCCCGCTCCTTATGCTCATCTGTTGGAGAACTAAAACTCTCCCTAAATTCTCTTTAGGTATACGGATCTTGTAATCATATAAAGCTGTAGAATTATACGAAAGACTGAAAAGCATGCTCCAAACTCATCTTCTTTCTGAACTGCATGAACTGTGTTATTAAGTAACTTGACTATGTCCTTAATCCAATATCTTAAACAAAATAAAACATCAAACTAACAAATACCACACATACATTAAACATTAAACAACAACAACAACAAAAACAATTATTTTTCTATATTAAAAGTGTTTGTAAAATTCTAGAACACAGACAAAATCAAACAAACAATTCAAATAAAATACTTTGAATGCTTATACACCGACAATAAACAGAGAGAGAGAGAGAGAGCGAGAGAGAGAGAAAGAGAAATTAAAAGCAAAGAACTGGCATTACATTTGAATTTTCCACATACGAAAAATAAGTTTATTTGCCTTTGTGGCCAAGTGTGTGAGAAAAAAAAACGAAAACGAATACATACACAACCAATACCCACACAATAGCTGTGCTCTCATATACATGCTCAAAGAAATACTGCCACAATTTCATTTACAAACTCGTTTACACACACACAGATACACAAACATGTACGCAAACAAACACAAACTGAAACACTTACTTGTAAAGCTTAAATTTAAGTATTGAATGCAAAATGTAAACAATAAACAGTAGTATCTCACACAAGCATAGACCAACTGTATAAACTTTACTTGCACTTACTCTCTGTTAAACACACATACATACGCTGTTTTTCACTCTTGCCTCAAGAGAGAGAAAGAGAGATGAGTGATGTATGCAAATACTCTAATATTGGCAACAAAAACAACAACAACTACAACAAATATTCTATTTTATCATTGCGATTGTTGCTTAAGGGATTTACGGTTTCAAAGAAAAAAAACTTATTGTTGCTTGTGTATGCGTGTATTAGACAACATAGGAATACAGAATATAAATCAGGGATAGACAATTGAATGTGTTGAAACTATTTTAATTCATGGGCATTAAAAAAATTCTTTGAATGTTTTACGTTTACCTGACGCAGTATTTTTTGAAATTAAGCAAAAAATGGAAAAAATGGATACTTGCGAGGCAATCACATGCTGTATATTGTAGTTTACATTGACTGAAAAATTCTTTCGCTTCAACAAGACTAAAGGAATCCAAAAAATAATTCTACGTATTGTTGTAAAAGAAAAAACCCGAATTTCCATGTTTAACAACAGTGAGTCATATACGTGAGATGATAACATATACGGGTTTAAATCTGAACCATCGTTTATTCGTTTTAATCTGGCAATACCTATGTCATTCTATTCTGTCTCACAATTCAGTATATTATATCCACTGAACGTAATAAATCGATTTACGCTTGAGCAACATTTGGATTTACTGGGCCAACGAGAAACTGCATGATGATGTCGATTTTGACAAAAAAAAAAACATGTTTTCGGATGAATCTCATTTTCATCTTGATGTGTACTTTAATAAGAAAATTGCCATATTTGGAGATCAGAAAGCCCATACGTAGTATTACAGAAACCAATGCACCCATTTCGCACTATTTGGTGCGGCTTACAGAGTGGAGGCATCATTAGTCCATATTTCTTTGCAAATAAGGACGGCTTAACCATAACGGTCATTGGAGACACCCGTCTTACCATGATAAAAGACTTTTTTGTATCCGCTCATCATGGTGTTAATGTGAACGTCGTTTGGTTTCAATAGGATGACGCAACTTGTCACACATCTCGAGTCACAATCAATTTATTGCATCAAACATTTGATGGCTGTTTAATTAGCCGAAATAATTCTGTCAATTGACAGCCAAGAAGCTGCGATTTGACACCGTTAGATTATTTTTTTGCCGTTAAAGAAAAGTGTTATGCCGACAGGCATTTGAAGGCCAATATTCGTAATGCGATTGTCGAGATATAACCCCATACACTCTAAAAAGTGCACGAAAATTGACCCAATTGAATGAGGTACTGTGAGGTCAGCTACCGAAGCCATATAAATGAAATAATATTCCGTTTCTAACTAGAATAATTGTACTTCACAACAAAAAAAATAAATTTGGCAAAATTTCATATGCATTGCAGTTTTAAATATCTCACCCTATACATACATTACAAGTCGCCGTAGTGTAGTAGGTAGTGTGTTGGTTTATTTGACGTAAAGCCATTGTTCGAGCCCAGGCCAGACATCAAAACAAAATACAAAGAGTATTTCCTTGGCGACTTCCTCTCAGCAGATTTCTGGCAAAAACTCTGAGAGTAAATAAAATTGCCATGAAAAGTTTCTCAAACATACATATGTCGTTCGGAGTCGACTTTAAACTGTAGGTCCCACCACTCATGTATAAAATTAACACACACAACATAAGTGGTGTGAGAAACTAGGTCGCAATCCTGACTGTATAATGTATGTATACATACACAATTGGTCATTACAATCCTTCAGCCAAGATTACGAAGTAGTTTCTTATGTTGTGTGTCTTAATTTCATACATTAATGGCGAAACCTACAGTTTAAAGTCGACCGCGAGTGACAGATTTTTGAGAAACTTTTCATGGCAATTTTTATTTTTTTCAAAAACTCTGCTGAGAGTAAGTCGCCGGAGAAATATGTCTTCATATTTCATTTTGTTAGAGATGTCTGACCTAGTGTTTGAACCAAATTTTAACTACTTGACTACGGCGACACCGTGTTGTGTTTCTAAATGAAATTGATTGATGGAATTATCAGACACTGTAAACTCATTGATAAATCAACCCATCCACTCACCACACACACCAATTTAAACCCGTCTGAGTAGAGTTACTTGCTTTTGATGTTCTGATGTATTCAGACGATGCACCGATCCACAATATATGCAAATAATTTTTCGCAGCTCGCCTCCTGCGCAAGAATACTATGTTGCGAATTCAAAGAAACAATATTGAGGAAAACTTGTGTGTTTTAGTATGAAAAAATAATTTTAGAAGATAATAAAATTAGGTTTTAAAACGAAAACTGTTTAACCGAATTTGTTTGTGCACACTCCTTATGTGGACATTAAAAAGCATAAGGTTTAAGAAAATATTACAATTTAATATGAAAAAATCAATCAATCAAAACCAAAATTTACCACTTCCCATCTCTGTTTAATAGTTTGCATGTATGCTCTGTGCTTGCACACAATCATACGATACTGAAATGATTTTTATTTTATTGAGATACACTTACTTTTGTTGCATACTTTGTAGCATTAAATTTGTTTATACTTCTTTAACTCTCTGCCTCTCTCTTTCTCACTCTCTCTCTCTCCTTCTCTATCTCTTTTAAATCTAGTATCTGTTTATTATTGCGAACGCTAAAAGATATTGTTGTTGTTGTTATTGTTGTAAATATTTCTTTTTTGTTGGTAAAGTTTCTTTATCAAATTCTATTTTCAATTTTTTCTGTTTTTATTTGTGATTTAAACTACAGTTCCTTTGTAGTCCATGTTGTTTATTTGCTGAACAGCAAATGTTTACTACGACAACACTAAACAGCCCAAATATTTTCCTTTCAAATATGTGGGCGTTTGATTGTATTGGTAAACATCTGTTCAAAACATTCTTTTTTTTCTTTTAAGTATTGAGACTTAAAACTGCAAAGCAGAAAGATAGCTAAAGCCTTGCAAAACGTGTTAGAAATTGCGTTAACAATACATCAACTGGTCCACTATATGTGAAGTTAAGAGGAGAAATCAGGACATTTAATGAAACTACGTTAACATCATTCCTAAAGTAGCACATGTTGCCTCCATCAAGCTCTGATGCCAAATTCTTTACAAAAATTTTAAATATCCTGAAGACTGAAGGACTGACAGGATGAAAAAGGCCTTTACTGGTTGCCATGCGGGCAATAAACTGTTGAGGCTGCAGTTTAAAGAATATTGAGTGGATCTACACAACAACGATCAGGCGTATATATGCATGGTTTTATATGCATCTCTTAATAAAAATGACCAATCTTAACTTATACGATGGGCTGTGAAATTTTTTCTCAGGGAAGTTAATATTAATCAGCACATGTGGCCGACTGGATTCCGGTAAAATTAGGAACTATCGAGAATATTATTTACACGATACCGCTTTATCACTCTTTAAGGATGTTCGGAACGTTTCTCAATTGTCTCTGGTTTGTCGGCATAACAATTTTCTTTAATGATGCCCCATAGAAAATAGTCCAACGAAGTCAAATCATAGCTTCTTGGCGGCCAATTAATTTCAACATTTTGACTGATTAAGTACTGATGCAGCAGCCTTGAGAGCATTCGAGAGAAAAGTACTGCGTAAGATCTTACGTCCAGTACGAGTTGGCGATGCTTTCCGCATCCGATCCAACAGTGAGCTGTATGAGCTCCTCAACGACATAGATGTTGTGCAGCGTATTAATATCCAGCGGCTGCGCTGGCTCGGTCATGTCGTTCGAATGGAGGAGGATGCTCCGGTGAGACGGGTATTTGATGCGGGGATCTGCGGAAGTCGGCGAAGAGGATGACCTTGTATACGTTGGAAGGACCAAATCGAGGAAGCCCTGTCATCGATTAGTGTGACCAACTGTCATCGATTAGTGTGACCAACTGGCGTAGGCGCTCAAGAAGCAGAGGCGCCTGGAAGAATGTGTTGCGGCAGGCCGAAATCCGTTAAGCGGGTTGTTACGGCCAATTAAGTAACTAAGTAAGTAAGATTTTGGCTGATTAAACGGCTATCAAACGCAATAAATCAATTGTGGCATGTGATGTGTGGCATGTTGCAGTATCCTGTTGAAACCAAACATTGTTCACATCAACACCATGAAGAGCGGATACAAAAAAGTCGTTGGTGAGACAGATGTCTTCATTAAATGTAATGGTTAAGCCGTCGTCATTTTCAAAGAAATATGAGCCAATGATGCCTTTGCTCCACAATTCACTGCTATTGGTTGCATTGGCTTCTGTAAGACCACGTGTGGGTTTTTGAACCCACAAATACGACAATTATGCTTATGAACGTACCCGCCAAGATGAAAATGAGCTTTCATTTCTTCGACATCTTCGGGCAGTTTCTCGTTTGCCCAATACATCGCAACGTTGCTCAATCGTTAAACGATTCATTATGTTCAGGTAATATACAGAATTTTGTGATAGAATGGAATGACATAAGTATTGCCAGATTCAAAATAACCGATGGTTCAAATTTAAATCGATAGATGGTCCACCCATTGTATGTTTAACGACTTCTATATGTTCTTTAAAAATTTTGAATTTTTTTGTTTCTATTTGACTTCTTTTTTTGAAATAATTTTCATATAGAAACTGATTTTCGATATTGGGGGTAAATATTCTCATTTTGTAAATAACAAATGAAAGCTACTACAGAACAATTATTGGCCAAAAGTAAAAACTAATTTTGCTTTTCAAATATGCAGTTTATTAAAAGCAAATATTACCACACCATACGATAAAAGCTCTTCTGGCCGATTGAAAATACGAAAAAAAAACAGAAATTTATTTCAGAAATAAATTTCAAACAGCAGCCATAAATGAAATAAAATCAACAAAACAAAATGAAGCCACAAAAACTGTGATAAATAACGGTAACGCACACAGGTTAACATATTAAAAAACAATACCTTTATACTAAATAACTTGTTTTTATAGTCTTTGATAATGAGTTTCAAACACTCATACACTGCCATTCCTCCCTGAAAAGTAGGCAATAAAATATGTAAACAAAACGTTTACATTTGGCGTGGCGTATGAATGTGTGAGTGAGTAAGTTTTAGAACCAAATTTGAAACAATTTCGATTTACTGACACACACACACATATAAATATGCAAACATTTAAAATTACAATTACTTGTACCTGCTCTCCGTTTCTCTTGCTTACTCTTTGGCTCTCTTTGCACATTATAAAGCTATTTACAATTATAAAGTCGAAATTAAATTTTGTTGAGTGTTTTAATGAATTGAAAAAGAGAATGAGTAAGAGAGAGAAAGAGGGAGAGTGGTGAAATGTTTTTATTATCACTGTTATTGCTATTGTTATTGTTTATATTTGTTTATCGTTTTTCAAATTATTTTCAAACATTTCAAATGATTATAAATTTAAGTCGTTTTTTAATTGCATAACAAGCAATTTCGTTGGCATTTTACTGGGTTTTTTTTTTTGCTTTAAAGCACTTAAAAAAGTTGTTTTGCTTTTATGCTTTTTAACAATTAATATACAACAGAAAATAATACAAGAAATAATACAAGCAATAAAAATAAGGGGTTATTATTCGTAAATAAGAAATTAAAAACTCATATCAAAATTTAAAAGAATAAAAAACTTTTTTTTCTAGATTTTATGTACTGTCGTCATCAATAAATTCCGCTTCCTATGTGACTTTCTTCGATGACTTGTATTTCAACAAAGTTTTGCTATGATTTTATTGCCGTAATTCAAATATTATTTACAATTATAAGATAAAACCTTAAAAGAAAAAACATTAAAAAAGTTAGAATAGCTTGCTTATCAGTTATTGTTTGTTGCCATTGAAAAATGGCCAATAAAGTACAACTCAGTGGAAGTATGGTCAAATGAATTGAAAATAATTTTATGCAAGAGATTTAAAAAAATGCGCTATCTTTACATACGAGTATGTATTATTGCCAGTACTCCTATATGGAGTATAAAGTCATATCGTATAGCATAATTCCATGCTCATAAAATTTTTGATCTTTGCTGGCAAAAAACTGATCGATATGGTTTTTGATCTACTCATTTGAGAAGGTTTTACCGTCTAAAAAATTTTAGAGTGACCGGAACAAATAATAATCCGATGTTGCCAGGTCTGGCGAATGTGGTGGGTGTAGCATTGTGTCCCATTCAAGCTGTAAAAACTTTTGGCGAGCGACCAAACTTATTTGAGGTCTCGCGTTGTTTCTGGTCTTTTCTCTTGAAGTGCAACATTCAGTTTGTCCAGCTGATAACAGTACACTTCCGAATTAATCGTTGTGTTATCCGGTAAAAACTCAAAAAAACGATTCCCTTAAAATCCCATCAAACACACAGCATCACCTTTTTTTGGTGAATATCGGCTTGGGAAATGGTTTGAGTCGGTTCATCCTTTTTGCTCCATGACCTCTTGCGTTTGACGCATTTTGTGCTTCAAAAACCGGTCATTTTCGTGATGTTTGAGAAGCGAATCGCAGACGTCAATGCGGAGGTACAGATTTCTCTCTGTGAGAACATGGGGAACCCACACATCGATCTTCGAGAATAATTCCAGATCTTTCAAGTGGTCATAAACTGTTGAATTTAATAAATTTAACCTCAATCTGATCTCACGTGTTGTTATTCGCCGGTTCGCATCAGCAAATGCCTTTATCGCGTCTTTACCAGCTTCAACCTGCCTTCTCGAACGTGGTGCATCTTCGACATTAAAATTGCCGGATCGAAGTTTAGCGAACCAGTTCTGGCACTGGCGTACTGTCAACATACCTTCTCCAAACACATCGGTCAAATTCTTTCTGGCTTGAACAGCATTTTTACCCTTTCTGTAGTAAAACAGTAAGATATGTCGAAAACGCTGTTTATCGCTCTCCATATTTTAAGGGGCACCAACCAAAAACTACTGCGTAGAATTAATTGTAATTTTTCACATACAAGCCTTACTATATAAGCTCTCAAAGCATATAAAAATTATATAGCTTAAGTGTGAAGTTGGATGCAAAAGAATAAAATTAAATACTCTGTCGGAACACACGAAATTACTTTCCGAACAAGCCAATATTTGCAAATAAGTAACAGACAGTGAAGTCGCCGTGGTCTAGTAGGTAGTGTGTTGGCTTATTAGACGAAAAGCCAGGGTTCGAGCCTCAGGCCAGACATCAAAATAAAATACAAAAAGTATTTCTTCGGCGACTTCCTCTCAGCAGAAACTCTGGGAGTAAATAAAAATTGCCATGAAAAGTTTCTCAAAAATCTGTCGTTCGGAGTCGACTTTAAACTGTAGGTCCCGCCACTCATGTATAAAATTAACACACACAACATAAGTGGTGTGAGAAACTAGGTCGTAATCCTGACTGAAGGGTTGTAATGACCAATTGTGTATGTAGCAGACCTCTTGCTCTTGTCTGGTAATATTACATGGTGTTCTTGGTAGATATGTTAGTTCCTACTTGTTGGTCCTTAACCACCATTTCTATATATTATTTATTATCAGTATGGTAACTTCTAGAATCATGTTATTATTTGGTTATTGTTTTGTTATTGTTTTCTACTTTATTTGTCGTTGTTCTTGTGTAATAAACATGCGATGACTTTTGTTTTTCATCGCAAAACTAAACTGAAATCGAGTTGAATGATTACTTTTCTACAAACTAACCATGAAATCGTTACAATATACCATAGACGTAGAATGATTAAAAAGTCGTGATTTAAGTGGTAATTTAAAAATAGTCTTTTTCGAGCCTTGCGTTATAATTATGGCCATCATATTTGCCAACCAAGTAGGCAAAATTAAAGAGAAAAGAACTAGGAACGTTTTGGATGTTGTCAGGTCTGTATATTATCACAGTTGTCGTAGCGTAGTAGGTAGTGCGTTGCAATGCCGTGATTTAAACTCCAGCTCAGATATCAACAAAAATATTACTTCGACGACTTCCTCTCAGCAGTCTTCTGGATAAACTCTGACAGTAAAATAAAATTGTCATAAAAAGTTTCTCACAAATCTGTCACTCAAGTCGGCATTAAATAGTAGGTCCCGCCACTCATACATAAAATTTACACGCACAATATGAGTGGTATGAGAAGCTAGGCCCTAATCCTGACTAAAGGGTTGTTATGACCAATTAACTAAGTAAGTAAGTATTTTATTGCTATGTACACCCTGCATAAATATCGGTTCAATTAGAGAAAGTGCATAAAATTTTAAATTCCATTCTATCTTAGCAATAGTGCCTATATTACGACTCATTATGAAGTTTTTTTCATTTGACTTATTAACAATTTAATCGACTGATTGAATGCTAATTACGCCAATTGTTACGTTTTTGCTCGTAGATTGCAAATAAAATTAAAAATAAATTTATGTTCAGCTTTAATTAATTTCTGTATTGTTCCCACAATTCAGTGTGCCACTGTTCACAACTTGATGTATACAACAACAATTGATTTTCTTTGTTATTCCTGTTTGCACTCTTTTGCGTAAACAATAACAACTACTAGTTAATTTGTTTGATAGATATTTATAACGGAGATCTTCAAACCACATTTACTTTCTTCAAACACCGCGTCTTCACACAAGACTGTCTGAATTCTTACTGACTCCAAATTACAAGATCGGCATGAGAGAGCATCAGCATTTCCATGTATTATGCCTTTTCGGTGTTCAATGCTGAAGTCATAAGTCTAGAGGCGCTGAATCTAACGTGCTAACTGTTCTTCAGGGTTCTTGAACAGCAACAGCCATTTCAGTGCGGAATGATCAGTCCTTAGCAGAATTTCAATGCTTATTTTTCGAATGAAATGTTTTTCAGTGATGAGATTAAATTTTTGCTCCAGAGGTCATATCAACAGCAAACTTGTAGCGCATGTAGCACATACGACTAAAGAGTGATTCTTGAAATCCAATACATTCAGAAAAATTGATTTTTTGTGCCGAAAGTTAGCCCGAAATACGAGTTGCCATTAATTTAGAGCCTTATGGACGTTCGATAACCGACTTTCTTAGGAATGCAATTAATATTATACACTGGAGGTCATTTGATTTCAACAATACGATGGCACGAGCAAGTATTTCCTTCCTATAAAACGAGTGGAGAGTACCAGCAACTGCGACATTTAATGTCAGAACCCTTAATATTTATTCTATACAGCATCTTAGACTTATCGATATAAGCTTTTTGGGCCCTAATGAGAACCTCTGGATCTTCAGACAAGAAGTCTATAGTTGGAATACTAAATTGCAGTTATAAGAACCGAAAGCAGCATGTCCACAAGACAGGTTATGCCATAACTTAACTGCAGTAAGCTTTACTGTTATCAGCTCAGCTCTCTGCTACAGGAGAAGGCCAGAGTGGAGCTAATTGTTTAGCAAATAATGCTTTAGTTGGTGTGGAAAAGGGTGTACTAGTGATTAGGACAGCTGAGTTCGTGGGTAATCTTGCGATCAGAGAGCAGTGACATGAGTGTATGCCTACCATCACCAAATGTGAGGACGTAAAGGAAGTATGATTCATACACAGCCGGTTAGATCCAGTAATGGTGGTTCTAAAACACCAAATCTTACTTACGGCCCTTCTGAAGGTACAAAAGCGCTAAGATCGCCGTCTTTATAGTCTTTTTTATGTTATTTCTATATGACAGTTTAGGATGCATGCGTACGATTTATTTTTTAAAGACTTTTGCACATTGTTACGCAGTTGCTGCTCCACAGAACAAAATTAAAACGAAAAAATTTAACATTTTTTTAGGATTTTTGGATAAGAAGGCTCTAAGAAGGAATGTCTTCTACAAACTACTTGCAATCACATCAAATTCACTAGTGTCTGACTTGTCAATAACTTCCTGTTCCTTTTGTCTAAGCCAGGACATACAAAATGTGAGCTCATACACATACACTTAAATAACTACACAGTAGGGAACTATGCACTATACACTCTTATACAAGTTAATATGAGAAAGTGAATATTTTTATGTAGGAAAACATATGTTAAATACACCATTTCTCTGTAGTTTGGAGTTTGATAATTTAAGGAATTTCTATGAAATTACTTGCAATTTCAACGCAGCATAAGTATCTTGATAGGGAGAGAGAGAGACGTATGAGATGTATGAACAGTTAGTTGGTTGTTGGCATGGCTACATTCGGGGAATTTTTTACCTTTTGCCTTACATTACACTTTTCTTTTCACACTCTCTCTCTCTCTCTCTCTCTCCTCTATGCGTATATAGTTTTACTGCAATTGATTTCTGTTCTTCATTGTTTCTTTTCCTTTTTCTTTCCCTCAGTTGCTTGTATTTTACGCCTGATAAACTATGAATTTTTCTCTGTTTTTGGTTCATTTTTTTTTTGCATTTTCTTGTTGAATTGCAACTTAAATTCCAGTGTAACAATTGTTATCTGTAATGCTGTTGTTGTTGTTGTTGTTGTAGTAAATGTGGTATAAAAGTGGTTGAAAATATTTCTGCCTGGATTTTCTCAAATCAGTAGTAGTTGAAAGCATTCATTTCATACGTTTCGTTTCATTTCAGCTTTTTTTTTCTTTTGCACTTCAATTCAACAATTTGACAATGAGTACAAATGAAGATGCTTATCAGCTACTAACAGGGAGAGAGAGAGAGCGAGCCAGCAACAGAATAGTTTGTAGACAGAAATTTAAATTCTTAATGGATTTTTCATGTGTTTTCCTTCTTATAATTCCTTCGATTCTTTGCGTGGTTGGCATATGGATTTAAATTCTCTTTAAAGGCTTAACAACAACAAAAATATTTTACAAGAATAGATTCGGAAATAGTAGACAGAGATTTTCCACTTGAACAGTTTTTATCAAATATCTGCCGAAACAATGCATTCAACTTATTAAAGTTTTAAGTTCTATTTTCTATCGAACGATTTAAAAGGCTTTAAAAAGCATTTCAACAGTTGTATGCTTCTATAATGAGACTGCAAACTGCAAACGAAATAATTTTGTTGATGCAAGTGATTTTGTGTTGTTTCATTCACATGCATTTTAAACTTGCCTCTCAGTTGGTCCCTATCAGGGAACAAAATTTGTTGCGTCACCGGTATACAATACATAGCCAAACATTTAGGAAAAATCTTCTCCGGATGGCAGAAAAATTTTATGCAAACAACAGAAAAGTTTGGTAAATAATTACAAACAAAATCCATTCAATTTTTTGGGATTTATTAAAACATGGATAAGCCAAACGCTCTTAACAGAACGGTTAAAATGAAGTGGTGAATTTTAAGGCTCAACTCACAAAATTAGTCACTGACTTCTTCGCCGTAGAGCTTTGGACATTAAAATCGGGAGAAAGGTACTCAAGTCCAACATAAAATTCGTCAAGAGAATGCCTAATAACTCCTTCCTTAGCCATCCCCCTAAACACTATTAGTCTCTTCTTGAGGCTGAGTAGCGAAAGCTTTGAAGTAACTTTTAAAAGAGAAACCATTCTTTTGGTATACGGCTTGGTAGAGAGTTCAGAGTTCATGTTAAACTGTAGGTGCCTCCACTCATGTATAAATGAACATTTAACATAGGTTGTGTAAGAAAATAGGTTGTAAACTTGGAAAAAGTATTAGAATGCACAATCAAGTAAATAAGGAGTTGTCGCCATTGTTTAGTAGGCGGTGTGTTGGGTTATTAGACGTGAAGCCACGGTTTAAACCACAGGTCGGACATCTCCACGATAACGAAAATGAAAAAAAAATTTTTTCGGCGTCTGCCTCTCAGCAGATTTCTGGGAAAAATTCTGAAAGTAAAATTAAATTACCATGAAAAGTTCGCAATTCGGAATCGATTTTAAACTCTATGTCCCGCCATTCATGCATAAAATTAACACACACAATATAAGTGGTGTGATGAGCTAGGTCGTAATCCTGACTGAAGGGATGTTGCGGCCAATTATATACATACATATGTAAGGAGTTGAATTAAAGCTTCTTACAGTCAAGCGTAACAAAGTCAGTTATAAAGTCACATAGATGTAACAGCGAATAATTGAAAATATAGCCAACAGTGATATGAATTCCATTCTCAGAGCAGTCGGTTTAATACATGAAATCCCACAATGTCTTTGAAAAGTGGCTTGCATAGTATCCAGAATTATCACCATATATTGGGTGTTGTTTTTTTCCCTCCTGCAGGAGCTTTACTGATATCAACAGCTATAGTTTCATATTTCATATAAAACCGTGTTGATCTTTGTGTTTGATAAGGACTGACAAAGCAATTCCTAATGAACTGTCCAGTCTAGATAAGGAGCTCACAATCTCTTCCATTTTATAGAGCATCGGCATTCCGATTGCCTTAGTTAGACTAGGTAGCCTCCGATTGTCTTATAGGGCATTAGAAAGCCCGTCAGCATCAGGAAAATACATGCAATATTGCTAGACTATGCCTGACTTAAAAGGGGCCTGATTCACTTGTGGCTGACCTTAAATCTTACGGCCATCCATCGCACAATAGACTTTCAAATCGACTCTGTGGAATAAGTTTTTAAGCTGAGACTATTTCGGTGTCAGTGCTCTGACCCTCACCATAAAGATGCGACGATTCTGAACCGCCTCTGTGTCGTTTTCTAAGGATAGATAAGCCTGGCGTATCATTTAATGCCAGAGTAACTTTTCAAAATTCTGGAAATTTACTTACAATTTTCCCTACAGAGCACTATAGGAAATTTAACCCCTTTTATTGGCCAAAATTAATTATTGCCAAACGGCTGGACCGATTTCAATAATTTTTTGGTATTTGATTTTAGGAAGTCTCTTAAGGGAGAGGAAACAAAATTAGTAAATAAAAAATAAAATAAAATAATAATCAGTTGTAATAAGTTCCCGGACCCAATCCGAATCTAGATTAGTATATCTTATATGGTTTCATTAACCGTTTTTAATTTTTTTCGAGTGTACACTAAGTTTTAAAAAGGCTAGTGCTTCATCAGCGGATAGGTTGGTTGGTGGTGGTCTTGAAATAAGTTTTCGTACTTTAGCTGCTCTTGTCGGAGTACTGACAGTCTCTTTAAAACCATTGCTAAATCTAATTTGTTACATTTACAAGCAGCCGTAGTAGCAGCATGTACTAGGTGTTCAACTTCATTATTTGGATATTTAGAGATTTCCGCAGCAACTCGTCTTTTTGCTCTCTCAGATTTTTGGCTAAATATTAATTGCGGTCGTCCAGGCTTTGAATAAATGGGGGCAGGGTTTTTTTCACCTATTTTTAATAAGTAATTGCCTTTAAGCCAACCAGCTTGCTGTGCTTTAAAAACTTTAAAACTCCTACCGCTTATACTCCATTTCCTAATCATATTTGAGCAAAATATTCGAGACTGCTCCTTTAAATATTGCTCTATATTTTCGGAACAACCATTTTCGTTCATATATGACAAGAAGTGGGCATATACAGCTGATCTTTCATTAACTTCGAAATGTTTCTCTTGCCATACATTAAGTAACTCACAGTTTGTCACACTATATTGACCTGAAAAAATGAATTTTTTGAAAAAGTTTGCAAATATCCGCAGCTGAAATATGCTAAATTCGGTAGATAACTGATTGCTTAAAAGATCTCTTATAGTGGTGTAACTATCACTTGTTATCATTTTTTTGTAAGTCCAAGTAAAATTCCAATTCATATTTATTTTATTTTTTTTTAAGGTGACCTTAATTTTTCCAATTTAATTGGTCTAACAGAGGAGTTCACCAATATTACACTATATATTAATAAAGTACTCGCCTTCGACATTATTTTCCATTTTTTTAATTTTTAAAAGCTATATATTTTTATTAAGAAAACTTTTGTTAGAAATTGCCACAAAATTCACTACATTTAATCATTATTTCATAACTTATTTATAAAAACAACATAAAACAACTAATAAAGTGGCAGTTAGGCAATATAAATGCAAAATTCAGAAATATTTGCCTATTTTGTTATATTTTTATTTATAATAAAGCAAAAAAAAATTCTTTTTCAAAAATTTGAATTTTGAATTTTGGCCAAAAAAGGATTAAAATTTCCTATAGTGCATACGTATAAACTACATCAATAAACCGTATTTGGAGCTCAGAAAACCCACACGAGGTCTTACAGAAGCCAATGCCCCCATTACGAGTGACTGTTTGGTGCGGCTTGTGAAGCGGAGGCACCATTGGCCCAACAATTACAGTCAGTGGAAGCACCTTTCGCATTATGATAACCGATTTTTTGTACCCACTCTTCATGGCATTGATGTGAGCGATGTTTGATTTCAACGGGCTGGTACAACTTGACACACATCTCATGACACGATTGATTTATTGTGTCAAACGATTGATGGCCATTTAATTAGTCGAAATGGTGATGAGAATTGGCCGCCAACAAGTTGCGATTTGACACCGTGTGATTATTTTCTGTGGGGCGCCGTTAAGGGAAAGTGTTATGCCTACAAACCAGAGGCAATTGAGCATTTGAAGGCCAACATTGGTGATGCCATTGCCGATATACGACCCCATACACTCGAGGAAGTGTACGAAAATTGGTCCAATGAAATGAGATACTGCGAGGCCAGCCGCGGCAGCCATATGAATGAAATAATATTCCATTTCTAACCGGAACAATTGTACTTTACAACAAAAAAAATAAAGTTTGCAACCGTTTTTGTTTTGTTGCATTTTTAAATTCAAAACTTTTAAATGGCCCACCCTATATTAAGCCATTGTTTTATGCCGCAAGCCAGTACTTATTGAAGTATTGAAACTCAATTTTCAAACTCCATTGACGTCATAGCACCTTTATTTTTGTAGGCTTTTTTATTTACAAAAACCTTCATTGGTTTGCTTTCTTAAATTTTTGTCTCTTTAATATGTGTTTAGAATTACCTCATCGGACTTAGGTATGATATAAACATTCTTTTTCGTCTCCCTGTCTTTTTCCAATGCTCTGTCAATCACAATTGAAGATTTATTGCACATCTCAGGACCCCAATTGACTTGATCATTATTTTTAATGCTTTTTCTAGAACAATTTCATCAAATTGTCAGTTCATTCGTTCATTTTGGTTCTATGTCTTGTTCTCGGGTTTTTTTTTGTTTTTTTTTTTTTGTTGGTTGTTGAAATAGAGGAGAATATTCGTTATAGATTTTCTATACGATGGCAAATGACATGAGTTGTGTCATTTGCAAACATTTCCCCATCAACGCTTGTAAATCTTCGAATATTGCGAGACTGCGAGTGATTTTTCCCGGATTTTTTTTATTTTTTGGTCGACGATGAGAAAACAAGAAAACGAAAATGAAAACAAATACGAGCAACTGAAATTTATCACACACGCTATTATTGGCCATTTTAAAAAGATAGAAAATAAAACCAAACAAACATACATAAATACATATATACATACATACGTACATCTCCATACAGAGAAGGGAATAAGCAAACGAAATATTGAAACCTAAACAAACACACGTATAGCATACTTGTATATGTATGTATGTATGTACATAAGTTCATGCACACACACTCACACTGATATAAGCATTTTTGCCTTAATAAACAAAATAAACTGTGAAATTGTGTGGGAAAGAGAGAGAAAGAGTAACAGAGTGAGAGCGACAAAGAATAAACACATGCAGAGTATAAGAATATAAACGTGACGAAACATACGGGTACGAGACAAAAGAAAAACACAGAAAAAATACAAAAAAATAACGGAAACAGCAGAAGAAGAAAAAATATAACGGAAATTATCAACAACTGTGAAGACACAAATATTTTTGTTGACATACGCCATTCATACTCTTGTACCCTCACTCACTC
Organism: Sarcophaga variegata; assembly: GCA_932273835.1. Taxonomy (NCBI): domain Eukaryota; kingdom Metazoa; phylum Arthropoda; class Insecta; order Diptera; family Sarcophagidae; genus Sarcophaga; species Sarcophaga variegata. Next base: position 21,488,505 of record OW026361.1, on the reverse strand, counting down.
AGGTCCACACAGCCATACATGCTCTTTCATTTTTTATTTTTTTTTTTTTAAGGGAAAAGTGTAATCGTATGCGTGTATGTATGTTTTCCTTGCTTTATAGGCTTTTGGAAGATGGCTTTTATGTTTAACGATTCATTATAGTATCGTTGTTGCTTTTCATTAAACACTTGAGCAGTTTATTAAAGTTTAGAGTTCAACTATTAATTTTATTGCTTCATTTTGTTATTGTAATTGTGTGTATTTAGATTGCTTTCAAAGTGTTTTTGGCAATGGCTGCCAGTAGCTAAAATCTTTCATCAGAAATATCATTTATTCAGTGAAAGTTGAGCAACCTAAGAACACGAAACTTGCCACAAAATGGTGATTCAAACATTATCACGTTTCGAGCATTACGTGATGATAATGGTCGTCATAGTCAACCCACTGAACATGGTATGGACAAGATTATGAAGGAAATGTGTAAGAGATTGGAAACATTATGGATGTAATATATACTGAGCTCGGAGACATAAATACATAATTACAACTCATCAGTCTATTTTACGACCTAGCTTCCCACTTCACTTATGTTGTGTGTGTTAATTGTTATACATGAGTGACGGAACTTACAGTTTATAGTCGACTGCGAAAGACAGATTTTTTTGAGAAACTTTTCATGACAATTTTATTTACTGCCAGAGTTTTTGATGGAACTCTGCTGGGGTTTCAACCCTGGCCTCACGTCTACTAAACCAACACACTACCTGATGGATTAGGGACTCGGAGAATCTACTTATAATTGGTAAATGAAAAGCAATTGCGATTAGAAAATATGACTGTTTGTTGTCTATTATGATCTGGAGGTGTCATTGTACTGTAGTTTTTCAAAAATGACTCTGTATGAACTGTTACCGTCAACTCAGAGTGCTATGGCCGTATGAATATCGAGAAACGATGTTTGCTGGTCTGCTATCGATAAATCAGCTTCAACAAAGTGATAATGCAAGCTACACAACACGTCTAATTTTGGCTTTATTGCCTCAGAAGTTTCTGGAAGAATTGGCTCTCAAAATTAAGCAAATCGACGATGTTAGAATGGAGCAACTGACCAAAACTTTCGTTGAAAAAATCATCTCCGCGTAAACATATCTGGATGAATAGGTAGGTGAACAAACAAAAATGCGGAATTTGGAACGATAGGAAACCAGATGAGAGCCAAGAGCATCAAATACATCCTTATATAGTAACTGTTTGGTGTGGATTTTAAGCTGATAGCGTTATAGGTCCAAATGTCTTTGAGAACAATTTTAACCACGACATCACTGTCAACAGCAGCACTATATGTCGACGATTACCAACTTCTTGTGACTTAAATTAAAACATCTGGACACAGACGATTTGCAGGACAGCGCTACATCATCCAATGCTCATGTCACATTGGATATACTGCACAAGCAATTTAAGGGTATAGTCTTTTCACATTCAGATGAAAAGAACTGGCTACCAAAATTGAGCGTTTTGATCCTGTTAGACTTTTTCTTGTAAGGTTTCTTTAAGTCACAGATAAATGTAAATAAGCCACCAGCCATAGCGGTCTTCAAAGACAATATAACCCATACCATCGCAAAATTCAGTGTGATTTGGACATTTAAGTTGTTTTCCATCCAGAGAAGTCGTGGCAAATATTTAAACGATATTTTGTCCACACATAATTGTATCCATAGGTCTTTCAAACCAATAAAACATTTCAGTTATACATATCCTATACTCACTTTTTTTCTTAAAGATATGAAACGCTTATATAAAGACACTGTACAAAGACATTTTTTTTTCTGCCTTAATATCTTCACAAATTGTGTGGTTTGGGAAGATATTTCTGGTTCGTTTTTGAGTTCATCCCGTCCACAGTTTTGAATGGCTAAATGTCAGGAGCATGTCTCTATGAAAGCTTTTAAATACTTTAAGTTGGCCCTCCTTATTTTTTGTAGTAGCAATCTTTCCACTATAGGAGCTATTGTGACCTCTTTAATAAAATCTTACACTCACCTGCGTCTATTCTGTCGAGAGCTAGGTTCTCCTGTTGCCGTCCTCTAGTAGGTGGTGTGCTTATTAGAAAAGAGCTCGCGGTTTAAGTCCCAACTCAGGCATCTCGAACTAAACGAAATATGGAAAAATATTTTTTTTCGGCGACTTTCTTTCAGTAGATTTCTGACAAAAACTCTGAGCGTAAATAAAATTGCCATGAAAAGTTTCTCAAAAATCTGTCTTCGAAGTTGATTTTAAATTGTAGGTTCCGCCTCTTGTGAAAAAAAATTAACACATACAATATGAATGGTGTTGAGAATTTAGGTTATAATCGTGACTAAAGCGTTGTAATGACCAATTAAGTTAGCTATGCATCACTTATCTACCTGTCTGACTATTTTATACCTCAAGATCAGTTTGACTCAGAAAGTGAATTATCGCGGAGATCTGTCTTTGCCTGTTAAATAAAAAACACTGCCAGTGAAAGTCTATCGAACTAAAAGAAAAATATTGTTACGAAAATGAAAACTCTAGATGCTGGTGTTTTACTTTTATATCGCTTAACATTAAAATTATAAACAAAAGCTACGAAAACAAAACAATGCAGTAAATAAACCTCTTTACAAATTATCGTACTGCTAAATATAACAACAAACATCAGCATAAAAAATGGTAAACAAGTAAACCAAAATCTACAAACAACACTACAAGAATAAATGTAAACAAAATACACAAGCCACAATACGGAAAGTAAACAACGATGTTTACATTTATAGAGTTTTCGAGAAGGCGAAGTCACGAACATTCGCCTTCAAGAACATTCATCAGACAGTTTACCCTGCTATATAAAAGCCAAGGCAAACCAGGCGACGGAGTTAGTGAAGTTCAGTCAGTCCTATGTGAAGACGTGGTGCGTTTGAAGGGAGTAGTCGTGGTTTAAAGAACTCCGTTACAAAGATCTGTCGTATAATTTCTTAATAATTGTTATTGTTTATGCAAAGGTTATAAACAGAGGAATAACAAAGAAAAGCAATTGTTGTTGTTTACATAAAGTTGTGAACAGTGGCACACAGAATTATGCAAATAATAAAGAATTTTAATTAAATCTAAACACAATTTTTTTTTATTTTATTTGCAATCTACGAGCTCATATTTTAAACGTTTTTAAAAGGTAAAAACATAACAATATGTTGATAAATAAAAAAGAAAGTGTTTTAAAAATGTACTGTATAGTCTTTATTAAGTCTGCTAATTTTGAAACTGCCCTCGTATTAATTTTTTTTTGCCTAAAGCTTAGTGAATTAATTCTTTTTCAAAAATGTAATTTTTGTTAATGAAAATTCTGTTTTTTTCTTTTTTGTTTCATTAATACCATTTATCTGTATATAGTTCATTATAAAATTCTTAATTAACCTGTAAGAGTATTTATTCCACTACATTGAAGACTAAAATTTCAAACTCATTTTTATTAATTCGTATACTTTCAAAGCAAAAAAAAAGATACTTAAATACTCTCATTTACTCAATAAAATACTCATTTAAATCCTGTATACCACATTGTGTCTTTTGTTGGCATAGTTTAACTCTCATTCAGTCGCTCCCTTTTACTATCTCCCGCTCTCTGCTTTTTTTTATTTTTTCAAGTAATAAGTGCTCATATTAAGTTACTGTTGAACCACAACAACAATAAACATGTAAACATTGAGGCTGTTAGCCTATGTTGTGCAGAATTTCTGGAATTTTTGTTTATTATCTGAAGGCGAACGGCGCATGCTCTATTATTATCTAAAATGCTCTCTCTCTCTACCGCTCTTTGTTGGTTTCTGGCTGTTATAACTGTATAAACAATAAATGAATGTATTGTAGGTACATGCTAACAGGTCGCGTTTTTCTGTATTTATTTTTTGTGTTTGTATTCTTAGTTTTTTTTCTGTGTTTTTAGTCATTTTGATTTTGTGTGTATGTAAGTGTATGTATGAGTGTCACTAGCATAATGGCAACTTTTAAAAGTACAAGCGTACTGAATAACTCCTCACACACATACACGCATACAACAAAACTTGTTTAAACAGACAAAATAAAAGAAAACCGTCTTGTACATACACTCAGCCGTACACACAAGCACACTCACACAATCACAGACATTAAATTGGAGATGTTAAGCTATTAAACATAACGTGTGGCTATATATGGGGTAGAAAACCAATATGAAACTGAAAGGCCTACTAACTTATATATTAACTGTGTATAACACTTTTCATTTACTTACACCCATACATACATATACATGCTCTCTCTCTCTCCCACAAACACCCTTACATACATATAAAATCAACATTCTTAGTGTGTATCTCTGGTTTTCCTTGCATTATATTGGGAATCTGTATGTTATTTTGTCTCGTTTTTTTTGTCCCATTCTGTTTTGCTATTTTGTTTATTACTTTTTGTGTTTTATTTTCGTTAAATCAAAGGGAGAGCAACCGCACAACAACAATAACAAAAAATAACACTTGAACATGTTAATGTCGTTGGCTGTTGATAAAAATGTCAGTCATTGGGTCATTATGTTTCATTTCATTTGCAATTTTTTTTTCGTTCTTTTTTGCTTTCCTTTCATTTCATTCTGTAAGCTTTTGTTCACGTTTCAAGATGTGTTATGGTTGCTGCTACTACTGCCACCGCTGTTATTATGTCTTTTATAATTTTCAAGGTGTAAACAAGTGTTAATACACAATACATATGCGTCTCTAAGGCTTTGTATATGTATGTATGTATGCATGTGTATAATCATGAGATTTTGTTAGCATTTCATTTACATTTCTTAAGGCATAAACACATTGAATTTATTTGCAAATTGAAAAGTAAATAAATTCTGTCAGACTTTTGTACTTCTTTTTGTCTCATTTTTTCTTTTTCCTTTTTTTACTTCAATTTGAATTGCCTTTAATGAAAAAGTTTAGACACACAGACATGTTAAAACAGAGATATAAACAATACCTACATACATATTAATTTAATTAAAATAAACATCTAATGAAAATGTAAAGAAACAGAAATTTATTTCACTCTCAGGCTGCTTTACTTTATACAAAGAAAGTAAGTGGTTCAATGGTGTTAAGCCAGAGGCGGTGTTTAAAGCCATGAGACAACTCAATATTGAACCTGTAAATACCATCCGTACCGCCTGTGGTGGTGGTTAACGTCCAGATATTTGAGAGCATAATCGTTAACCAACCAAAAACACTTTTTCCAGTGTATGGGATCATATCTCGGCAATGGCATCACGACTATTGGCTTTCGTTTGTTCAATTATCTCTGGTTGTTTACACAACAACCGTTGTCTAGTAGGTAGTGTATTGGCTTATTAGACGTAAAGCCAGGGTTCGATCCCCAGGCCAGATATCAAACAAAATATGAAAAAATATTTCTTCGGCGACTTCCTCTCAGCAGATTTTTGGCAAAAACTCCGAGAGTAAATAAAATTGTCATGAAAAGTTTCTCAAAAATTTGTCGTTCGGAGTCAACTTTAAACCGTAGGTCCCGCCACTCATGTATAAAATTAACACACACAACATAAGTGGTGTGAGAAACTAGCTCTTAATCCTGACTGTAGGGTTGCAATAACCAATTATGTATGTATGTATGTATATGTTGGAACAACTCTTTTCTTTAACGATGCCCCACAGAAAATCGACCAACGGTGGCAAATCGCAGTTTCTTAGCGGACATCTTTCACAACAATACCATGAAAAGCGGGTACAAGAAAATCGGTTATAATGGTAAGATAGGTGTCTCCATTGTCTGTGATGGTTGCGCCGTCCTCACTTGCAAAAAAATATGGGCCAATGATGCCTCCACTCCACAAACCGCACCAAACAGTCACTCGTAATGGATGCATTGGATTCAGTAAGACCACGTATGGGCTTTCTGAACTCCAAATACGGCAATTTTGCTTATTAACGTACTCACCAAGATGAAACTGAATTTTATCCGAAAACATGATTGTTTTTGGCAAAATCAACATCATCGTACCGTTTCTCGTTGACCCATCTAGCGAAGCGAAAACGAAGCGGATGATCATGTGACTTCAACTCTCGAACGATGACGGGTTGATGTTGATGGATTGCCTCTCATGCAAGCTCTCAGCCACAGCTTCGATATTTTCGGGTGTAGGCATTGCACGAGCACGCTCACGTCTTGGCGCATTAACAATAAAACAATTTTCAACAATTATAGCAATAAACTTGTGTATAACTGGGCACTATCGGTCCTCCTCTGTGACTAAATTCTGTACGACATTTTTGTGCAATTTCCGAGCAATTGTCTTTGTTTTAAAAATAAATTTCCAATAAATCCCAACGTAGTTTAAGCGTAAATCGATTCATTACGTTCAGTGGAGATAATACACTGAATTTTGTGACAGAATAGAATGACATAAGTATTGCCAGATTAGAAATAACCGCTGGTTCCAATTTAAACCGAAAGATTGCCCACCCGATATGCATACATTCCGGCAATAAACTAAGGAATTGAGCAAAGGTTGTTCTTTTTCCCTTTTTAATGTATGATGCTCTTACTTCCCTTGATAAAATACAATGCTTTAGCGCATAGACATGTGAGAACACTTAAGGCCCTGTTATCCAAAAGTCCATGTACATTCATTTTTAGAATACGAAATGCACCGAAAGCGATTACCGAACTGTAGTGTAATTTCGTTAAGCATTTACATTGCTCTTTATATGCTAAAAATAAACGTACATTCCGTATACGTTTGGCTAACCAGGGCTTTAGAAAAACATTTTCAACAGAAATTTATGTTCTTTACTTGAATAGGAACAACATGAAGATGAACACGCTAACAAAAGAGATTACTTAATAACAACAATAATAATAACAATAAGAAGAACTTATTTTAAATTATAAAAGTCAAGTCAAAAGCCAAAACATCTCTTAAGAAACTCAATTAAGTTATTACACTTAGACTCCGTTGGGATGATGGTCCTTCTCTCCCCAACCAAGCAATCTATCCGCCTATTCTTTAAGATTAATTTCTAAGAAAATCATTGTCAAAAAATACACAAAACAAAGTGTCTGCGTTTCTTTACAAAATACAGGCAGACAGACCAACATGAATATGAACACCTGCTAACGCATGCCTTGGCACGCGATGGCACAACTGGTTTTATATCTCCGTTACTTTAATTAATGGGCAGGTAAACAGGCTTTAATAAAATGTAGTTTTTTGTTTAAATGTGTTTGTAATAAAATGATTTCTATATAATTACCCTAAGCATTATTTATTGTCCTCTTTCAAACCAAATGGCAGACTATGAATCAAAAAATTGCCTACTACTTGGCAGAAAGGTTTCAACGTTAAGTTAATGAAGACCGGCAAATCAAAAAATTGTTACTCAATGTCGTTTATAAGGTACTGGTACGCACAATGCAAAGAAAATTTAAAAACAAATAAGAGGAAAACCATCGACATGAACAGGTACGATACGTTGCTAGCTAAATAGAAGCTGCTTAGATCAGACCAATGCTCCATGCACAATAACAGAACTGTGCATGAACTCTATACGCCTTGCCTAACGTTCTTCCAATTTTTATTCCCTTAAAAAAGAGGTTTCGTCGCCGTCCATCTTAAAAAGTATTTTTTTTTGTTAAACGATCATATCGGTCTACTTAACTCCCTGTCCGCAGTAACTCTCCTTCAGAACTGAAAGTAAGAAAATTTCCCAAAATTTTTTTCCTTCTTTTCTTTTTCACGTGGTAATCTCTTATCTGTATCCACTAACATAGGAGACCAGGCTTCATAGGAGACCAGGCTTCACAAGAGACCAGATGTTTAGTTTCGGGGCTTTAAAGCCAAAACTTATTGACTTGGGACTCTACTAAATTGCTTAACATAACTGGTCCTTACAATGCTTCAGTCAGGATTATGACTTAGCCTTTCATAGCACCCACGTCGTAAGAGTTAATTTTATCCATGAGTGGCGGGACCTACAGTTTATAGCTGTCTCCGAAAGGCAGATTTTTTGAGAAACTAGGCAATTTCATGTCCTCTCAAAGTTTTGCCAAGATCTCAGCAGATATATATATCGCCGACGATATATTTTTTCATATTTCGTTTTGTTCAAGATGTCTGAGCTGGGGTTTGCACCACGGGCTCACGTCAAGTAAGTCAACACACTACTTAGTAGACTACGGCGACTGCTTGGGCCTCTATTATGAAATATAATATACTAGGGAGTACTTCGACTGCAATTACAGGGAGAAGAGTGCAATTGATGGCCTTGCTAATGCCATTGCTATAGGATCAGTGGCTAAGACGATAACAAAAATAGTGGACTAGTTGCTATAATTGGAATATGACTTAGTAAAGCTAGAATGACACATAAATCAGAAGCAGCCTAGAAGTAAAATTGTAGTGAAATTCATTTAAGTTTTGGGGACACTTAAATAAAATCGAAGAGGACCATTTTTGAGTGTATTCAACTACGTTAGTTTGATGTTCAACGATCACGTGAAATTCACCAGTGGAAAGGCATTCCTGGTTCAAAGATCTCCGGTGGGGACAATGCCAAATATAGATGAATCAAAGTCTTTGAAGACGATAATAATGTCGAGGAAAATCTGCCAAATCTATGTGGGGGAAGCCCCGTATAGGGTCCAAATAGTGTAGAACATCTAATCTAGATTACACAAAGGCACGAAAATTCTGCTCAAACTCCAAAAAAGTATACTCAGCATAGTTGTGTTCTGGCTTATAAATGAGACACATTGGTCATATGATCAGTGATTTTTTTTAGAAGCAGGTAGAAGAAACAGTGACTCACCCACCTTCCTTGTACCCAATAACAAGCTCGGCGGTGTGTCGAAAAAGCAACTCTTATTATGCCGTGGGTCTACTGATCGGTCAAGGATGGATATTGGGAGCCTAAGTGGCGTCATCAGAAGCTACTAATTGCTCAACGATTAGAAGAAATGAGTGACTGTGGTATTTTAATCTGACATACGGGGACTAAGTATGTTCATTCGTTCAGAATGATGATTATTTGCAAAAAATGATCTCATCTACGTACCTACCTATATGGAATGATGTTTAAAGTTCCAAATTTTAAAATAGCTTAAAAGTATAGGCTAAGTAATTGGGCATACACCAGAGGAAAACATCGTGTAGAAATGGAAGTATATTAAGTATATGGCTCTAGGGAGTAATCGTCAAGGTTCGGGGAGTATTGGGTAATCAAAAAACTTCTGAATGCTTACGATACTGCAGGACATTAAAATCATACAAGATTATATTTATTTTTCTTTTTTTTTTGTAGTTTCATAGCCGCTGTAGTCTAGTAGATAGTTTGTCGGCTTATTAGACGTGAGACCACGGTTCAAACCCCAGCACAGAAATCTCAACAAAACTAAATTCGAAAAATATTTCTTCGGCAACTCTGCAGATTTCTGACAAAAACTCTGAAAATAAATAAAAATTGCCGTGAAAACTTTTTTGAAAATATGTCGTTCGATGTCGACTTTAAGTTGTAGATCCCGCCACTCATGTATAAAATTAATACACACGACATAAGTGGCTTGAAAAGCTATGTTGTAATCTTCACTAAAAGGCTGTTATGATTGTATATACATATGTACGATTGAAAATGGAGTATAGATTCTGCCACCGTTGTGTAGGTAGCTCCCTTTAGAGGCCAAATAGTACAGCAAATCTGGCCAAATCTGCAGGAGTTACAGGGACAAGGTAGTAAAGGAAACCGTGCTTCAAATATTGCATGAAAGCCCAGCAGTATGTTGTAAAAACAAGAAGCTTCTGGGCACTTATTATGCCGGTAGACATTAGAAGTCTAAGTGGCTTCACCAAAGATCCGAAGAGTTCCATGGCTAGGAGAAATCAATAACTGTGGTGTTACAGTTATTGGGCAATACAAGAAGAATTGAAATAATGGCTCTAAAATGCAATCCGCAAGGCTGAAGGAGAATTGGTTAATCAGAAAACTTCTAAAAGCTTACGATACTCCAGGACAGTGAAATTTTATAATAAAGTCGGGAAAACAAGAGAACTTCTGTTTATTTTTCTATTCCATACCTGAAGTTGGCTTTTTTAGCCTTCCTTTGATGTTCGTTGTTGACGTTACTTACTCTGCGTGTCAGAGATTCTCTAGTCAGAGTATTTGGACGAGAGATTAGCTATCTCACCTATTTCAAGATCATCTATATCCTGGACTAGATATTCCTCTTTATTCACGCCAAATTCCATCGCTTTCCTTAGAGTACAACAGACTTAAACTGAATATGTCTGCGCTTCCGTTAAATTAAATTGCCTTGTTGTTGTTGTTATTTTCATACTGATTACAACGTTTGACCCATATTGTAACATTTAAACTCTCTTTTAACATCACAAAAAACGAACGAAAGAAAGAAAGGAAAAAATGCGAACAGACAGATATTCTGAAGGATAACAAGAAAACCATGTTGAGGCTGTCACTGGATGACATTGTGCTACTCAAAGAAGACAATGTCATGCCTAATGAAGTGCTGGCAATGGTGGTGGTTGTTAAGAATAAATAAATTACGAAATGGCAACAACAACAGCACTAACACAACAAAAATAAGTTCTACTAGAGGAGGTTTATTTAAGGGCGAGAGGTTGTTTTTGCAAACCAGAAAAAGACAAAAATTCCACATCAAAGTGAAAATTATAGCGAAAAAATAAAAACGAAAAATAATTTAATTTTGTACCAAAAATAAGCGAAAAATAAAAGAAGGTAAGGGGAGAGGCGTTGTGTTTAAGATTAAATTTTGCAGAAAACAAAACTTTTGAAACAAGCAAGCTTATGCGAAAATATATACGACATGTAACGAAAATAAACAAGCAAAATATCTCCCCCCCTCTCCCTCAACAAACAAAAAAAAATGGAAAAAAAATTACAATTTTACCCCTGAGAATATGCTACAGTTTGCTTAACAGAATATAACAGACATACACATACATTCTCTTAAAATTGAAAGCCATAGAGAATATGGATACAAAAAATAGAGAAAAGAGTAGAAGAGTAGCAGGTATATTCACAATTTCTTAAGTTTCTTTTTTTAACTATTCATTCTGCTTCATAAAACTCTAAATGCCTTAAAATATGTTGCGTAAAAAAGTTTATTTTTAACGACATTTAATTTACTTTTTTATAATTTTTCCTATTTTTAAAACTAGAAGTGCGTTAAAAACTTCCGTGCTCTCTTTAGAATCTTTAAATCCAGGTGTTGTTTTGCCCTAAAAAGTATGCTTGTCTATGTGTAGCGCGTTTTAAATATTGCCTACTTATAGGCTTTATAGTGACTTACTTATATTTGCATACTTTTTTGTGTTTTTTGTTGTTTTTGTTTTTTCTTTTCACTTCAATTTTCTTCAAGTAGTCATCTTGGGTAACATTATCATAATGTTTCTTGTTATTGTTGTTCTCTTTATTATCCTATACATTCTGTACTTCAATGGTTTTTTTGTGGATGTTTTTGTGAAAGTTTTTGTTTTCCTCTTTTGTCTTTCTGTTCGCGAAATTCGTTTTTATTGAACGCATTTTAAAATTCATTCTCTATTGGTTTAATTTTTAACGCTTTGAAATATTTATACAACTATTTGACTCAACTACCCTAAGAGTTTTCAGTATCCAAAGTTTTAAATTTGTTATGACTTCCACTCATCCTTAACTCCTAGATGTTTCTCATTATGATGCTATTAGTTCCAAACTATCATATCAACCAAGAATTTATCAATTCGTTGCGATTAAAACACTTTCGAAGGAATTAAAATGCTCCACATCATAATCCCATGGACCCCAAAAATGTTCTATGTTTAGAGTTCAAAAGCATAGATAAAGGTGACCTGTAGAATGCAACCAATACCGAGCTAACATAGTACCCGATCTGTGTAGTTTAGACGACTTGGCTTTTCACAAAGATAACCACCGTATGTTTGTAGGCTCGATGCAAGTGAAGCTCCAAGTATATTTACATGGATTTGGAAATCTCTCAACAAATATGATTGAGTTACAACTGCTTATCTGGCTATTATGTAATAACATTCCCTAGCTTAGGCATCACGAATTTGTGTTTCGTTCGTGTTTATACCGCAAATAGAAAGGCCAGATCGTCAAAACAAAATACAAAAAGTATTTCTTCGGCTACTTCCTCTCAGCAGATTTCTGGCAAAAACTATGAGAGTAAAAAAAAATGCCATGAAAAGTTTCTCAAAAATCTGTCGTTCGGAGTCGACTTTAAACTGCAGGTCCCGCCACTCATGTATAAAATTAACTCACACAGCATAAGTGGTGTGAGCAATTAGATCGTAATTCTGACTGAAGGTTTGTAGCGACCAATTATATATGTACTTATGTAATCAAAAGCTTCTATAAGTTTTCTTACGTCATACTATCATCTTAAAAAAGGTTGAATATTTTTCAGTCTCTTCTATTACTTACTTAAGTGGTCATTAAAACATTTAGCAAGTTTCCCCACCATTACAGCTGGTTTCTAGACAACAACTGATGGCAGCATCATTATCCTAGCACCTGCTGGAACAACAATAAATTAACGAAATAGAAACAAGGCAGAATAACAACCGATTGGAATTCATGGCAACAACAGCAGGAGAGGTCAGCAATGAGTATTCAAAACGATGAATAGACTCGAATCATACTTATAATTTATGATACTTATACGCATTCATACTTATTTTAATGTCATACTCATACTACTCATATTCAAAGTTTGAAATATTCATGGTACTCATACTTAACAATATGCATGATGTTATTGAGTTCGACTCTCCATGACTCATCGTATACACGAATCACAAAATAAGTATGATTCGCGTACGAACACTACAATACTCACAAGAAGGTTGTGTGTTTGCTCTGCTTGTTGGCTTTGTCTTTTTTGTTTATGTGTCGTTCTTCTTTCTTTGTAAATGCAACAACAACTAAGACTGTAAATTTTAACGAATGATTCGAATCACTCGAATCATTTATAAGTATTATAAGTATTTTTCTAAAAGTATGAATCTGAATGAGTAGTCGTATGAATCAAACATATTTCGAATGTTATGAGTTTGATGTCAACGTTGTACTCATACTCATTGTAACCTGTACTTATAAATCAATGTTGTACTGAGTACGAATGAATCAGAGTAGTTGGATTTCAATACTGTTGACTCACTCATACTCAAAATTTCATGAGTACTTATGAGTAGAGAAAAAGCGATTCAATGCTGATCTCTGAACAGCAGCCAACCGGATAAGATTGAAAATGCTTTTATACTCCTAAAAGGGTAATGGGAATAATATTTAGCATTACAACCTAATTTCTTAAGTCACTCATGTTGTTTTAATTTTACTCATGAGTGGCGCAACCTCAACACCGTCGGCTCCGAACCAAAAATTTAAAAAATTTTACATGTCAATTTTATTTATTCCCAAAATTTTTTGGCAGAAAACAGCCGAGAGGAAGCCGTTTAGTTTCATTGTTCGAGTTGCCTGGATTACGGTTTGCCCCACGGCCTCACGCTTAATAAAGGCCGGCTACTGGATACATTCATATGTACATAACTGCTTTTCATTTCGTTGGAGGAATCTGACCTGGAGATTTAAAAGTGGCCTTACTTCTCGACTCTACTACAGTACGGCGACTTACAAAGACGGGTTCCTAATCTCAGATTATTCCTGTATAGTCTGGAGTCATTAGACTTGATGCACTTATCGAATCTCCTTGTATTGTAATAATCAAACTGCCTCTAAATCATTTGATTTAAAACGGGTTAATGCCTCTTCATATCTCTCCCTTCGCTTATTATGCCTTTCCAAACAGCTCTCTCTCTCTCTCTCTCTTTCTCTCACGTCGCATTAAACAGAAAGATTCTGGCTCAGTCAGAGGTGTAAAGGCTGCTCACAAACTCTTTTGCCTGCTTATTGCTACGCCGCTTATGATTGCAGGTGACATAATTTTAATGTTGCGACTAGGAGTCGATAAACAACAATGGGTCTCTAACGTATTAAAAATCGTCTCTTGTTACCCGACTATATTCGAAAATTTTCAGTAGGAAGCGAGTGCTTAGTCAGCCGCCAAATGAGTACGAAATAGAAATCATTTGCAAAAGAATACATAGGATATGAGGTTAAAGAAAGAGATGACCATTCAAAAAATCAGAAAAGAACTTCGCGGTACCTCTGAATCTGCAATCACTTAGAAAGCTCAACAGAAAACTTGGCAAATGATAGTGGCAAAACCTGCTACAACAATTACGGTCATTACAACCCTTTAGTCAGGATTACAACCTAGCTTCTATCACCACTTATGTTGTGTGTGTTAATTTTATACATGAGTGGCGGTGGACCTATAATTTAAAGTCGATTCCTAACGACAGATTTTTTGAGAAACTTCTCATGACAATTTTATTTCACTCTCAGAGTTTTTGCCAGAAATCTGCTGGGAGGAAGGCGCAGTAAATAAATATTTTTTCTTATTTCGTTTCTGTTCAAGATACCTGAACTGGAGTTTGAACCATGGCCTCAGGTCTAATAAGCCAACAAACTAACTACTAGACTACGGCGACGTCATAACTTTATTAACATGTTTTTAATTTCATTCACAAAACACCTGCATGACCCATTGTGCAATCTAAAGTAATGCTTGTACTATTTTTCATAACTTACTTAACAACAGTGGTCATAAACATGCCGAGTTCTTTGCGTTAACGATTAAATTTAATCTTCAAATAAATTAAACTCGACATTATTTCATAATATTACGAAAAAAAAATATAGAACACCAAAGGCATTATAAACAAATAAATTTAGTTTAACGTCTTAATATCAGGACAATAAAAAAAAGAAAAAAATATTTTTCCTTTTTTATTTTCTTTTTTTAATTTTCAAAATTAATTTCAAATGAAAATTAAAAAAACTAAACTTTTATGAACTGTTTTTAGGAGAAAGAAGAAGAAGAAAACATTAAAGCATAAAAACGAAAGCCTCACACATACAAATCCAAAAAGATTATTAACGAAGGATTGCCAACAAAAAAAATTAAGAAAACAGAAGGAAAGTGTATGGAGAAGACAAACGAATTAAATATTTCACATTACAATAACAACAAATACTAAGAAGGAGAAGAAGAAGAAGAAGCAAAAATATGGCAAAAGAAGCTTTCGATTTGTGGCTTCGTAATCAGATAAAAAAAAAAGTATTGGAGGAGTTTTTATTTAAAAACCTTAATGCGAACGAGTGAGTTTATTAAGCAACAAACCTTTGGTGGTTAATGAAATGAAATGAAAGAATTTTTCTAACCACTAAACACGTACACACACACAAAGTGATAACAGCATAGGATGAGTTTTACTGTGTGAATCAAATTATGGTATTCAACGTATTCGCATTTAAATATTTTGGCCATAAAATTAAGAGAAAAAAACGTCATGAAAATAAAAATATTGTAACATTTGTATACATTAAGACTAAACCGGGAATTATCAGGTTTAATTTAATATTTTTTATTAAAAGAAAGACAGAAAGAAATGAAAATTATTATGGTTATGGATTTGGCACATCATTTTCACAATTTTTAATATGCCTTAGCAGCTTAAGGTTGATTATTATATACATAAAAATATATATATTATATACATAAAAATTATTATTATTATTATTATTATATATATAAAAAATTTTCCTTAATATGGTGTTCAGGTATGCACCTTTATTGCGTAAATCGCAATAAACGCCATTATTGTACTCAATATTTCATATAAAATTTCAATTAATTATTGCGCAATAAATATGTAAATTGTTATATTGTATAATTGAGTAAAACTTAAAATGGAGCACTGTCATAAGTATGTCCAGTGCGCATATTACAATTATCCGAAAACCTTCTGATGATGTTCGAAAAAAAACTAACTAAAAACAATGTTGTTGAAACAACCAGCTGTTTTGTTTACCAGCTGTCAAACGAATGTTGAATAAGCATCTGAACTGCGTATATTATTATGCCTGAACACTTAAAATATTGCACTCAATAAACCGAATATTGACTCAATAAAAGTGCATATCTGAATTACATTATTATAGTTATTGATATTATTATAGTTTCCCAACAAAACTTTTGTTTGCCTCAAACAGCGCTCTGACATGTAGTTTTTTCGCCCGTAAGGCCAGTTGCATACATTCTTTTTAAATTATTTTGCTTCGTATTCCTACACAAAACTATCGTTAAAGCTGTTGAAAAAACCCTCAACTACCTTTTACGCAAATCAATCAAAAAAGCCACTCGAAAAACTTACTTTAAGGCGTAAAAACAAACAGAAATTGTAGCATGTTTTTCGACAACACAAAGCAGAAAACATTTTTAAACATTTTTTAATACACAAACGAATTTTTTGTTTCGTTTAAAAGCCAATACCTACGTTTTGCTAGAAAAAATTTGACAGAAATTAAGGAGGGAGAGGTTTGGGCAGAACTATGGAACATTTCTGTGCACAAAGTGCAAGTAATATAAAGCACTTGTTTTATATTGGAAGGCAGACAATTTAAAATGCGAACAAAATAAACAGCAACAGAGTACCAGTGACTGCTTGGTTGGGCTTCTTGGGTACATTAGTAGATCAGCAAACAAGCTTACAGGACAGAATTTTGGATTTAATTTGGAATGAAATGGAATTTAATTAAACTTGGCTTCCAACGATAGCTTAGCATTTTCATGAACTTGACATAGGATTTTAAAATTTTTTTTTAAAAAATCGCTTAAAATGTTTATTTGCCAGAGCAAATCCCTTCAAGATGTGAATAATTTAACTGGAATACCTTGAAATATTTGTTTATGTATGTAAGTATGTGTAGAAGCATTTAAATTTTGTTTTTTATTAAATTTATTTGGATTTTAAATTAAATTTTAAAATAGAATTTGAAATTAATTTTTATTATCCTGAGAATTTATTACACGTTGAGACAGACTCCTGTATGCCGTAAGAGTTAAGAAAAGCAGGGGTTTTGTTAACTACGCGAAACGAAACGAAACAAAATGAAAAAAACAGAGAAGAATAATATTCAATTCAATTTACATTTTCTAATGATATTTTTCATCTTCCATTTTGTTATTCGTTTTTTTTTTAACTTTTCCTTCTTGAGTGTATTTTTTTCAGCCTTGTCTTCTTGTTCATTTTCCTTTTTGAAATAGAAATCAGAGTTCTTAAGCTCCATTTCTTCTCTTTATCCATTCGTTTTTCTTCTTTTCTGCCTGGTTTTACGCCTGGTGTCATTTGTCTACCGTTTTTTTTTCTTTCAATGTACCATTAGAAGGAGAAAAAGATAAATGGGACCAACATATAGACAACATGACCTATGTTTCACGAACCATTTCTTAATAATTTGTACCAATTACTGTAGTGCTAGTTGAACTGAAATAAGGCTATAAAGGCAGAAAAACGGCCATTAGTTACGTGGAGAACGTGTACTTTCCATCATAGAGTGAGCAAAAACATCGAATGACCCTGGAGGAGATAGCGAGACATTCAGTGACAACCACACATGGTTACTGAACACAGGGCTATTTAAAATAACGACAAAGGAAACACGCTTGCTATAGCTGGCTCAATGGTAAACTCAATTGAATTCATACCTAAGATTGGTTTTCTTCAACAGAGGAGAAAGCAAGTGCTCTCACACATACAACACTCACTGGCAAAAGTAAGTTGGGATAACGAAATCACTTCCAGAGAGGCCAGACAGATCTGGTCCGCTATGATCGCCATGCAGAACAAATTCGGTCTTAGAAATCTCACTTGTGCGTGCATAAAACGTCTTCTGCAGAAGATGCAACATCAAGAAAACAGGAAGAGAACTCCGAAAATATTCATAGTCCGGCGCTTGTGAGCCCAATTTAAAGAATTCTGGAACACCCAGAAAGTGTCTAGGCAAAGGTGATTTGAATAGTAGAGACGCAAACCATGAGTTTTAATTAAATGACGGAATAGAAAATATTGGTATTGTATTGAAACTCTTTAACACCCAAGTAACATAATAATTTGCTCGTGATACTATGGTCTGCCTGACTGCGCTTGATATGTATGTCAATCAGGAGAGAATCGTGCTGCTGGAAGCAGCCTAGGACACTCCAGAATTCTGAACGTTGTCTTTCCTGAGGGGAGGTACGGACCTTTGGAAAAACCTGAAAAAGCCTGAGGCTATGTTCCTGCCTGGCTTCAGTATACTCATACCGGATAGGCCCCTCTGGAATGGTGAGGTACTTCAGGGGCGGAGAGGTATACCCATCTTCACAGATGAAGATAGGGGGAGGCACAAGGTTTTCTGTAACGATCTCGGTATTGAACTTCCCTTTAGGTTAAAGGATCACTGCAGCGTGTTTCAGGCGGAGATTTTTGCAAATTTGA
This sequence comes from Sarcophaga variegata, assembly GCA_932273835.1. Lineage (NCBI taxonomy): Eukaryota > Metazoa > Arthropoda > Insecta > Diptera > Sarcophagidae > Sarcophaga > Sarcophaga variegata. Next base: position 21,470,054 of record OW026361.1, on the reverse strand, counting down.
AGGCTATTGAGGCCAAGGCTAGTAGGACCACGTCGGTCTGGTATAAATCACGGCTTGTTTGTGATTGCAAAGAGTCTTTAACGACCTTTGGACCAAAATTTGCCACTTCTGCGGTCTCGTCACTAGATAGTTCAGGGGGAAAGAGCAGAGGCGTTGGGGGAATGGATCGGGATGTTATGTGTCTAGGTGTCTATGGCCTACTATAGACAGTGATAAAACAGGATAGGTCAGGGGGAAAGAACAGAGGCGTTGGGGAATTGGTTCGGGATGTTATGTGTCTAGGTGTCTATGGCCTGCTATAGACAGTGATGAAACAAGTTTGGGTTTTCTGCTTGGCTTAGATAACGGCAGTCTGAGGTAAGTTATTGGTTTTATACCAGATACTGCGAGATTAGATCCCAGTCAGACCATTGCACGGCGAGGAGGAGTTGTTGATTCACGAACAATTGTATTTTTTGTTCATCTTCAGGCTCTATTGCATCCAAAAGGCCTTGCAATGGACGTAGAAGGCATAAAATTATATTTCAAATGGCCTCATGGACCTTCTTTGAGAATTTTATTTCCACTGAATTATAATTCGCAACGAGGTCAAAAGAAAGATGTTGCCAGAGAAGTCAAGGTTCTTGTGATCCCCTATACTGTTATCGAGAATTTTTTGAAGAATTGTATGCCCAAAAATCAATTTTTTTCTTTTTCAATTTCAGAAAATGTAGTTGGCAACGTTCAATTTTCTTTTTAGTCTGTTTCAACAGCAGCTTTAAAGGTATCATCGTAGTCGTAGTCGTTGTTGTTTTCATCACACATACATACGTACATTTTTTAGATATGCAAAATAAAAATGCAAATAAATTCTCTGAGAGATAAATACGGCAAAAGAAATGTAAATTCTTACCCTCTGTATGTGTGTGTGTAACAAAACATTTTTTATTACAATTTTGCAAGTCCTTAAAGTCCTATTAAAGATGCTGGGGAAAAAGTCTACAACAGTATTAGCCTTTTTTTTTTGGTGTATTGGTTGGCAACACAAAAAAATCCTGACATTAACAACAACAATAAAAAATGCAGGAATATAATTGCAAGAATTATCAACGAGCCCAGTAATTAACACAAACTTGTTATGGTCTATTTATCATTTAACAAAAACAACAAAAACAATAATAAACGAAATGCCATTCAACACTAACAGCTAACAGTCTGCACGTTGTATAACAAAAAACCTTCTAGCATTTTAGCCTTCCGTATTGTTTTTTTACATAATAAAGCCTGTTTAACGGGGTTGTCCTGGAAAACACTCCCAACATTCAACATTAAAACCGTTTTCGGTGTTATAACAACTCTTGCTTTCGCTTTCATAACTCTTTTGTGTAAGAGATTGTGAGATTACGATGACTGTGTAGAGGTATTTATGAAACTTAAATACAGGGTGTGCACTGTAAAATATAATCGTTTTATGTAATTCGCTAAAGATTTCAAAGGAGAACGCATATTTACTGATTTATGTTATCATTGAAGTTCGTTAATTTAAATATGAAAACAAATGAATTCGAGTTGTTACGAGGATTATGAGATTAAAACGAAACCCGTTCTGTTCTCTTAGGAATACTATGTTCAAATTCTATTGTGCACTGAGTTGTTGAAGTCTGGAGTTAAGGAGCTTGTATGACTAACAAAAAGGTGTGCCTATCGGTAGGACAGGTAGGTAGGACAGTCTCCTCTGTCCTATGATGTGCTCATAAGCCGGTGGATTCTAATTTAACATTTCAAACTGTATTTACACTCTGTATCTGTTTCCTCCTAAGCGTCTGCGATTGCATTTATTTGTATGTCTGGAAAAGTAACTGAAATTTAATCATAACTTCCGATTTTAACTGGTGACATTTCGTACTTTTCTTTTTACCTCTTCTTTTATACCCTACACGCCTTTGTCACAACTTAAAGGCAGTTCGTCAAGAGTTAGTTAAGATTATGAAGTTCATTTAGATGAGCTTACCTCTATATACCTTGTGTTAAATCATCTTTAACACGTTGACTGCCGACTACGCGATAATTCGTAGATTACATTCCCTTCTAGGGATCCAACTACGAGTTATCTCGTACTCACTAAACCTGCAATTTTTGTGTATCTATGAATAAAATCGTATGATATCAGTGCTAGCATCGATAAATGGCTTCTGGAAAAAGAACAAAAAGTCAATGTTGGCTTGCGTGGCCAGTCTTCTGAAAATTGCCGCGACAGTCAACATATTAAATAAATAACATCAGTTTATAGGTCCACTAATAATTTTAGTTTTAATTAAAATTCTTTATTAATCGCACAATTCTGCCACTGTTCACAACTTAATGTAGCAACAACAATTGCTTTGTTTGTTATTCCTCTGTTTACGCCCTTTGCATAAACTATAACAATTACTAGACAATTGTGTTACAGATCTTTGTAAGGGAGATCTTCAAACAACGATTACTCTCTTCAAACACACCGCATCTTCACACAAGACTAACTTAGGTCCACTAATAATTTCAATAGATTTATTTCCACAGAAATTCTACTCCTTCATCTTTACCAATCTCTAATCTGATCGAATCTACAAACAATCTACCGTTGTGTCCCTATAGATCGCTTCTAGTTTTATACCATGTTGTAGGCTAGATAGTAGTAGTGCCGTAGTCTAGTAGGTAGAGCGTTGGCTTATTAGATGTAAAGCCAGGGTTCGAGCCCCAGGCCAGACATCAAAACAAAATACAAAAAGTATTTCTTCGGCGAGTAAATAAAATTGCCATGAAAAGTTTCTCAAAAATCTGTCGTTCGGAGTCAACTTTAAACTGTAGGTCCCACCACTCATGTATAAAATTAACACACACAACATAAGTGATGTGAGAAGCTAGGTTGTAATCCTAATTGAAGGGTTGTAATGACCAATTATGTATGTATGTATGTGTAGGCTAGATATGAATAAGCAATTAATACATTCTAGAAAACGAACAAGAAAAATAAACAATAAAAAACAACAAATAATATATTAGAATTACAATAACAAATCAACAGAGAAAACGACACACATAACGATTCTAGAAGTTGTCAGCTAGAAAATAACTGAAGTATCTACAGAGATGCTGTATGCATTATGAAGTGTGATCTTAGTAAGAGGTTAAAGAAAGATGAATGACCTACAAAAAAGTACAGGATAGGATTGGAAGTTGAAGTGAAAACATCCGTTAAAGAAAGATTATAATTTAAACAATTGATTGACTAATCCTACTCAAGTCAGTTGTAGCATTCACACAATTAGACCATCAAATCGCGAGAACTCTGGAAAACAATTGGCTCTCGGAAAATAATGAGGCTTTAAAGAGACCTCTCTGAGAAATGGCGAGTGGGGTGCTTATTCATTTCGGCCTTCAACCACAGCCTCAAACATGTGCGAGTAAATTTCATTGCCTACGTGACATACATATATAGAGACACACATCTTAACTATGGTGCGATTCTTGTGAACGAAGTAATAATTTTCTATAAAATAATCCAATCCAATTTAAAGAAATTCGCTTGCTCTCCTGAAATCTCATTTTTCCAAATACTATTGAAAAAATCAAACGTAGAAAAGTAAGGAGTATCACAATTATAAAGGCGGACTGATCTCATTGGACCCCAAGAAGCAGACATCATCTGCCAGTTGAGGCCTGGCTAATTAGAACCCATAATGGAATATTGCTTATAGCACTTGGCCGCAAAATTCTCTAGATTCATCTCAGGTATCATACATAACATACATACATAATTGGTCATTACAAACCTTCAGTCAGGATTACGACCTAGCTTCCAACACCACTTATGTTGTGTGCGTTAATTTTATACATGAGTGGCGGGACCTACAGCGTAAAGTCGACTCTGAACGTCAAATTTTTGAGTAACTTTTCATGGCAATTTTATTTCGCTCCCAAAGTTTTTGCCAGAAATCTGCTGATTGGAAGTCGCCGAAGAAATATTTTTTCAAATTTCGTTTTGATGTCTGACCTGTGGTTTGATACGTGGCCTTACGTCTAATAAGCCAACACACTACCTAAAATTTAAAAATATCTGAAAGACTATAAACTGTATTTCATAATTCGCATCTATACAAGGAAATTGACTGAACATAGCTGTTAAAAATGTACAGTTTGATGAATTGCGAGGTGTAACGCCAGTTCCACAATAGTTGCTCTTAAGCTTATTGGGCTCTGGAGATACGGTTATCAATGTATTTGCTTAAGCCACTGCTATTTCTGCACTCAATTAAGTCTCTTTTTTTGGAATCAATTTTTTTCAATTAGCTTCTCTTTCAGTTCAGTGTTAACGCAAGCTGTGATTCAGAATAGGTCTATAATCTTACATCCGGTTAGTCTGGTGCCTGTTTGAAACATCCTGGCGATTTTTTTTATCGTGTCCTGTCTTTGAGGCTCATGACTGCACTTTCAACTTGAAAAAAAGTGGAGTTTTCGGTATGTCCGTCGTCTTTATCCATCCTCCGATTCCATACAGATTTGGAATTTGAGATTAGCACAAAAGGACAGATGCCCAACGATTAGAACCTCAGTGTACTCTGTCCTGTCTTGAAAAAGGGAGATCCGACGATATGCGCCAACTACAGGGGGTATAAGCCTTCTCCCTAACGCACATAAGGTTCTTACATGCGTATTGTGTAAACGACTGAAACCACTAGTCAAAACACGGACTGGACTTTATCAGTGCGGCCTCAGACCTGGCAAGTCCACCATCGACCAAATCTTCACACTACGCCAAATCCTGGAAAAGGCCCACGAAAAACAAGTCGGCACACACTATCTTTTTGTCGACTATAAGGCAGCCTTCGATAGCCCCATAAGGGATCGTGTTTTTGCCGCAATGTCTGAGCTCGGTACACCTGCGAAGCTAATAAGGCTATGCAGAATGCCGTTGAACAATTCCTGCAGCTCCGTCAAGATAGGATTGCACCTCCCCGAACCTTTTGATACCGTGTTAGGTTTCAGACAAGGTGATCCCTTATCATGCGACCTCTTCAACTTCGTCATGGAGAGTGTTCTGCATCGCAATGGCAATATTTTTCAAAAAAGTGTCCAGTTGCTTGCGTACGTTGACGACATTGACGTCATAGAGTGTACCCAGCGAGATGTTACTGTTGCCATCAGTGCTATTGAACGGGAGTCTACTACGATGGTTGTGGCAGTAAATGAGGGCAAAACAAATTATATGTTATCGACAAGTAGAGACATGCGGCGTATTGATTCTCAGGTTACGGCTGATAACTATACTTTTAATACATTCAAGGAATTAATTTATCTTAGCTACGCCGTTCCCACCAAAAATGATGTCAGTCTGGAGATTCAGCATAGCATCACCCTTGCTACTATGCTACTATGGTCTCAATAGGCAATTGAGTAGCAGAGACCTCTCTCGTAAGACAAAACTAATGCTCTAGAAGACGTTCATCCTCCCCATGCTTCTTTATGGCGCAGAGGCAGGGACCGTATTAACCAGTGATGCAACACCCTTGAGAGTATTCGAGAGAAAAGTCCTACGCAAGATCTTCGGTCCAGTGGGAGTTGGCGATGATTTCCGCATTCCATTCAACAGTGAGCTGTATGAGCTCCTCAACGACATAGACGTTGTGCAGCATATTAATATCCAGCTGTAGTGCTGGCTCGGCCATGTCGTTCGAATGGAGGAGGATGCTCCAGCGAGACGGGTATTTTATCTGCGGAAGTCGGCGAAGAGGACGGACGACCTTGTATCCGTTGGAAGGACCAAATCGAGAAAGCCTTATCATCGATTGGTGCGACCAACTGGCGTAGGCGCGCAAGAAGCAGAAGCGCCTGTAAGGATGTGTTGCGGCAGACCGAAATCCGTTAATCGGGTTGTTAATGGCCAATTAAGTAAGTAAGTACGTAAGTAAAAGGATGATGTGAGATATTAGGTTGTAATCCTGACTTAACAGTTGTAATAAACCATTAAGTAAGCAAGTAATATAGGGTATTATACTGTCACGCTGTGTCAACTGTAATATTTTTTCCATTTGTTAGTTTTTTTTTTTTTGCTTAAGTTTGTCTTTCGCCTGACATGCCACATACAATGTTAACAGCTGTAGCAAGAACAAGTTGCCAGCATTACAGTTGTGAGGTGAATTCACCTCTTGTTGCTGGAAGGTTGACAAGTAGACAGATTCTCTAAATTTCTTTTTTAATTTCTTTCCATACATTTTGCAACAGCAGCAATGAAAAAGAAAAGAAGCCAACAAGAGGAAAAATGGCAGAATGTTGCTGGTGGTTGGCCTTTTTTTGTTTGAAATATTCTATTTCAGATTATTTCTGTTCCCTCATCATTTTCTACTATCTGTTGTAAATTTAAAGTTTCTGAAGAGTTTGTTGGTATTAGTTTTTCTTACAGATTTTTTCTTAGTTTTTCCTGAAGGTTTTCTGTGTGTGTTTTTTTTATAGAAAAATTGTTTTCCAAAATACAAGTGTACTGTAGATAATTGCTCACTTTGAGGTTTCAAATTGTTGTTGAGAGATATTTCAAGAAATAAAAGTTTTTTCTCTTTTAATTTTTCAAAAAAATTTTTGTTTCAATGTGTATGAGTTTCTTAGTAAAAGTTAAGTTTTTTTGAAAAATTGGAAAAAAAAACTTTGTTTTTATTTGCAATAATAGGGGTTGTATTACCATAAAATGAAAGGAAATATTTGTAAAGAAAGTTGTTGTATGTAAAGTAAGAGGGAAAAACTGCAGCAAATAAATCAAAAATTAAGACTTTCGAAACCACAAAGAAAAAATTATTCAAAACTTTTATCAAACTTTAGCAACAAAATTTCAAGAGAAAGGGTCAAGGTTGTTAACATAAAAACAATTTAATTTGATTTCCTTCGTTCCTTTCGTGTTAAAAATCATTGACTCTTTCTAACATTAAGCAAAAGGAAAAAAACTCACTCGCTTTACTTTTCATTTCATTTGCCATTCAGCGCTTTTAAACAATAATTCCTTCAAACCTTTTTGTCATGTTTTTTTCTTTGCTTCGTTTTGCTTTGCTTTCATCTCCATGGATGATCCATTTTAACCTCCATTTCCAATTATGAGTTTTTCCCTATTTTTTCTCTCTATAAGTTCTGGGTGCTGTAGTCCGTGTTGTTGGCCATAATCTAAAACAATTTTCTAAATTACTTTCGTTTATGACAAGGTCGTTTTGAACAAAATTTTTCTATTTTTTGCTTGTTGTTTTTTTTATTAAAAACTTTGTAGTCAAAATGAAATGACATCATTATGTTTATCAAACCAGGCACTGTCATTAAGGAGACAGTAAAAGTGGGGAAAAAATCAAAAAATTAAAAAATAAAAAATAAAGAAAGTGTTGTCAATTGTAAAAAAAAAAAAAAATTGTTTAAACTTTTCTGGTTTTTTTCTATACTTTCACTGAGTAGCTTGTTTGACTTACAATGGCCTCTGGCATAATAAAACTTTTAAATATTTTTGTATATTTTTTTTTTAAATTATTTCTAATAAAACTTTTGTAAATTGTCTATTAAAAGCATTAACAAGAGGCACCATCAGTAAGTAAAAAAGAGCAAGTAACAGTTGGCCAATATCGACTTTAGGATACATAACATAACATAACACTTTCCTTGAACTGCGCCCTTCTGAAAATAGCCCGACCAATTGACATCACCATTTTGGCTAATTAAACGGCCATCAAATGTTCGAAGCAATAAATCGATTGTGGCATGAGATATGTGTCAAGTTGCACCATTCTGTTGAAACCAAACATCGTTCACATTAATACCCTGAAGAGCGGGTACAAAAAAATCGGTTATCATGGTAAGATAGGTGTTTTCATTGACCGCAATGGTTAAGCCGTTGTCATTTTCAAAGAAATATGAGCCAATGATGTCTCCGCTCCACAAGCCGCTCCACTCGTAATGGGTGCATTGCTTCTGTAAGACCACGTATGGGCTTTCTTATCTCCAAATACGGCAATTTTCTTACTAAAGTATCCATCAAGATGAAAGTGAGCTTCATCCGATCCATCCGTTTTTTTTTTTTTGGCAAAATCGACATAATCATGACCCAATAAATCCTAACGTTTATCAAGCGTAAATCGATTCATTACGTTCAGTGAAGATAATATACTGAATTGTGAGAAAGAATAGAATGACATACGTATTTCCAGATTCGAAATAAACGATGGTCCTCCCTTTCAAAAAATATGAGCTAAAGGAGCCTCCGCTACAAAAGCCGCACCAAACAGTCACTCGTAATGGGTGCTTTGGCTTCTGTAAGACCACGTGTGGGTTTTCTGAGCCCCAAACACGGCAATTTTGCTTATTAACGTACCCACCAAGATGAAAATGAACTTCATCTGAAAGGATGATTTTTTGGCCCATCTATCGAAGCGAAAACGAAGCGGTTTCAACTCTTGAACCAATTGAACTTTGTAAGGCGTTATACCGCGATATTTTCGAAAAATTCAACGTATACTGGTGCGTGAAATGTTCAGTTCTTCAAAACAATGACGACTTAAAGCCTCACGTACACTCGCAGCCACAGCTTCGATAGTTTCGGGTGTACGCACTGTGCGGGCACGCTCACGTCATTAGGCGCATTAACAATGAAAGCAGTTTCACGAACTTTAGCAATAAACTAGCGTACACTAGGCTCTATTGGTCCTCATCTGAGACCAAATTTTGTTCAACATTTTAGTGCGATTTCCATTCAATTATCTTTGTTTTGGAAATAAATTTCCAATAAATCCCAACGTTGCTCAAGCGTAAATAGATTCATTACATTCAATGGAGGTAATCTACAGAATTTTGTGACAGAATTGAATGACATAAGTATTGTCAGATTCGAAATAACTGTTGGTAAAAATTTAAACCGATAGATTGCCCACGCGATAGTATTCCATCAGACTAGGCTAACCGGAACAGCAAGAACTGAAGGCGCTAACTATTGTTCCATTCCCAGGACCATATTATCCTCTATAAAATATCATTTAATGAAAGCTGTATACACGAAGAACATTTCAATTTGTTATCTAGAATTAGAACCTGGCTGATCACAGCCTTAATTTTATCCATTATCAGTGAGTGCTACAGTTTAATGTTGTGACTCTCAAAGGTAATTTTGTATTTTTTAATGGCAATTTTTTCACTTTCACAAAAGTGATTGGAACTCATCAAAGTCGCCGTAGTCTAGTAGGTAGTGTGTTGGCTTATTAGACGTAAAAGCCATGGATCAAACACCAGGCCAGACGTCAAAACAAAATACAAAAAGTATTTCTTCGGTGACTTCCTCTCAGCAGATTTCTGGCAAAAATTCTGAGAGTAAATAAAATTGCCATGAAAAAGTTTCTGAAAAATCTGTCGTTCGGAGTCGACTTTAAACTGTAGGTCCCGCCACTCACGTATAAAATTAACACACACAACATAAGTGGTGTGAGAAACTAGGTCGTAATCCTGACTGAAGGGTTGTAATGACCAATTATGTATGTATGTATGTATGATTGGAACTCGTGAGCTCTTTCGTAAGAAACCAAAATACTGGACTGTGACGACCACAGTACATATTTGTATACACTTTATGTTTATGTTTATAATACATACACATATACTCACTTAGCACCACACTAATAAACCAGAAGGCTAGACTGCGAGGACCACAGTATATAAACGTATATGCAAATTACGATGGTTTCTTAATATATATGTACTCACTTTTTCACCACACTGTAATTGTCCCTTAATAAATTATAGGTCCTTTGAACATTTTAAATACAATCATTCAATCATTGCTTGTTCTGATTATGCATGCATCTGCTGGATAAAAAATTATTAAACTTGTTGTTCAGGATTGGGACCTGGCTGATTACAACGTTAATCAGTTTATCAGTTTATCCTACAGTTTAACGTTGACTGTGAAAGGTAGATTTGCATTTTTTTTGTTCCTAGAGATGTCAGAAAAGTTTTTGGAACTCTCGAGCTCTCTCGTTATAAACCAAAACACCGGACTGCGAGGAACACAGTACATATTTGTATACACTTTGATGTTTATACAATACATAGGCATATAGTCACATTTGCACCACACTAATAAACAAACAGATTAGACTGTGAGGACCACAGTACATAAATTTATGTATACATTATGATTGTTTCATAATATATAAACATGTACTCACTTTTGCACCACACTGTAATTGTCCCTTAATAAATTACAGGTTCTTTGGTTGTGTTGTATGCATGCATCTGCTGGATAAAATGTTATCAAACATTTGTTGAAAGCTGTATACATTAAGAACATTTCAACTTATTTAGGATTGGGACCTGGCTGGGACCTACAATTTAACGTTGACTTTGAAAGGCAGATTTGCATTTTTTTATGTTCCTAGAGATGTCAGGGAAGTGTTTAGAACTCTCGCCTAATAAACCAAAACACTGAAGTGCGAAGACCACAGTATATATTATAAATATGTACTCACATTTGCTCCACACTGTATAGGTATGTATCCCCTAATAAATTATGAATGTTTTGAATATTTTACAGGCAATCATTCAACAATTGCTTGTTGCAGTTAAAAAGAAAACAAAAATTACCATCTTCATCTGCGATTTAAACAATAATTTTTAAGACTCTCGTGCTTTCAAATCGAATTTCTATTTTTAATTTAATTTATATGCTGCCATATAAATTTAATATTCGTTATTCGTTTATTAAAATTTCAATTTCAATAATTGAAAAACTTTGTGTGTCTTTCTGGCAAATGAAATGCTGGGGATCCATTGCTAGTCAAAGGAATCTGGTATAAGACATGTTGTGCCTTATAGAATAATAATGAATGGCTTGTCGAATAAAAATGTCTTGTGTTTAAGTGTTTTTTGCTTCTTTTATATTTAAATTTTATTAAACCATTTCATATGCAAATTTAAAAGAATATTAAGAAACTCTTAAGATAATAGAGAAGCACAATATAAATTGCTATGCTATGCTGGTACTACTTCTTGCTCACTTTGCCTTCACAGCAAGAATACGAACGTTTTTCAATGATTATTTTTATGGATTCCGATTTTCTTATATTTTTTTTTAATTTTCTTTTCTGTTGGTTGTTACTATTGTTCTTGTTGTTTTTTTTTTGTATCAATAACAATACAAAATAATCATTTGTGATGACCATTGAAAGGAATTATACAATAAATATACAAACAATCAGCAAAAATATTATTCCAAGCAAATGAAATACAGCCAAACGATAAGACAGAATGTGAGTCTAGCAAACGGCCAAACGGTCATTACCAACACCAATACTAACACCATTATTGTGGATACCAAAAATAGATGTCTATCCAAGGGTGGTGGTGGTGGTGGATGGTCTGTCGTCTATTCATACATTTATTCACGTTTTTATTTCATTTTCAATATACTCTCCCTCTCTCTCCCTATTTCTCTCCCTCTCTCACCATCTATTGAATGACTATCATCGAGACTATTAAGCTCCAGTTTATATGCGCCAGCACTAGCCTTATTGCTAGCTTCAGTTTATTTTCATTTTCATTTCATTTTTTCCATTGACTCTGTTTTCCATCTTTTTTCGTAATAAAAACAGTGTTGTATGTATGTGTATGTGTGTGTTTCTTTTTTTCTATTGTATTTACACGTAAAATCCATTAAAACCTAAAGACAATCGAACAAAAAAAAAGAAAAAACTTCAATAATACCAGCAACAACTGTGTTAAACAATTGTAGAGTCATAGTTATGCCTGGGAATAGCCAGGATCTATTAGCAAATGTAAGTAAGTCTATATGTATGTATACATGTGTGTGTGTGTGTTTGTCTGTTCTTTATGTAAAAAACTTAAATGAAAATGTCATAAAAGTTAATGATTTTTTTTACTTTATCTCGCCATTCATTTTCTATTTCTTTTGTAAGACATTAAACTTTAGCAACTAATAGGGTCCTTACAACATGAAAAATTAAAGGTGGGCCTCTCAAGGTGTATACTAAACCAAGTGAATGTTTGAAAAAAGTTCCAAGTTCGAAATGAAACCAACCGAGCTTATAGTAAATTGACGACAGCCTTAAAAGTAACAGCCTACTTGGGTACTCTTGCGGACAAGGTCCCGTTGTAATTCCAATAGTACCTATGCCGCCATTTATCAATAACTCCTCATAGGTATTTGCTGTTGCGTAGATGTTACTTACTTGCTTTTTTAATTCCGCATTACAATCCTTTAATTAGGATTAGAACTTAGCTTTAGACCACCAGAAGTTGGGGGATGTTTGCTCAAAGAGAAATAATAATATTTGCAAAAAAACCAAATGTTAGCCGATTTCTGGTAGTCGTACAAATGTGAAATTGACACATTTTGCGATAAATAATCAAAATACATAAAAAAAATTCTGAAAATTTTTGAACTGAAAGTTCATTTGATAAGATGACATACATATATAAAAAACATAACACGACTGTTATACTGTTTAAACAATAACTACGGTTACTTTTGTCCGATTTGATCAAACGAAGTGTCAATCTCTTCACAAGATAATGCACTTTTATAATGTCATCACTTATTTTACATTTTTTAATTAAATTTTGCAATTAAGAATAGCTAAGCATGAACAAATGAGAAAAAAGTCATGTTTTCCAAGTTTACTCGATCAAAACTCACAACATGTAAGCTTGAAGCATATATTTATGTATACCATTTTAATGGCTCATCTGTAGCCGCTTCAGAAAACTTTCGATTTTGAAAATAGGTTAAAAAGTATTTGGGTAATCAACAATTTTGTATGAAAGGATCAAAAAAACAGTTTTTGTCAAATAAAATAAGTTTGGAGGGTTTGAGAAATATAAAAAAAAAATATTTCTGAATTCTACCCAACAAAATTCATAACCTACACTATGTCATTAGCTGGCTGTATTTTGACTGTCGCACCATGTAATTGATCATTACAACCCTCGTCAGGATTACGACGTAGCTTCTCATACCACATATGTTGTGTTCATTAATTTTATACATGAGTGGCGGGACCTACAGTTTAAAGTCGACTCCGAACGATAGACTTTTGAGCAGCTTTTCATGGCAATTTTATTTGCTCTCAGAGTTTTTGCTTGAAATCTGCTGAAAGGAAGTCACCTAAGAAATAAATATTGACAGAAATGTCAACCCTGCTTCAATTCATCAGCTGTTATCGAGACAAAGAACACCCTACTGAAGGAAATAAAATATGCTGGGTTCTTTCGAAGTCAGATATGTTTGTTCGAATTTTTCTTACAGCTTCGATATATGTATGTTAACCTCTACAGTAATAAAACTAACAAATTGTACGTATTTTGCTATGTGTTGTTACATTGAGGTAGGATTATAGTTATATGTTGTTTTTGTATTCTAAATTATATTCCAACAACACTAGCTCGAAAACACCTCTAATCATTTAAAATTTTTTTTCTTAATTTAACCTTGTATTACAAGGAAAATTGTCTAAAATCCTTGTGTTTGTCTTATTGTTTTTCTAATTTAACAACAACAACGGCAACAAAAAGAAAAAGACAGAAAGCATAAAAAGAAAGAGAAAGGAAATGTTAACAACACTTAACAACAACGATACTTATTTATGGGAATACTTGTGCATGACTATAATACACCTTTGTTTAATAAAACAAATAAGACAATACAACAACTACAATAATAATAATACAGTGTACGTATAAAAGAAAATCGAAACTCTTTTTATATACTTACACACACATATACAATGATGAACATTAAAATTTTTGCTGTTATACACAACACAAGTGCTGTTAATGATGCGTGATTTGCATGGGTGTATGTATGTAGAGCATGTATTAGAAAAAGTGGGTTTGTAATTGTATGGGTATGTGTAAACTATAAGTTGTAATTTTTTATTCTGTTACCTTTGCTTAGCAGCTTTACTTTGCTTCATTCATGCATTCATTCATTTGTTTTATATACTGCTTCTTAAGTTCTCTCTCTCTCTTTTTCTGTGTGTGTGAAAGTGTGTGGGTAAACTGTTAAACAAATCCATTATTTTAATACCCTTTTCTCAATGACTTATTCCAATACACTGGCACATCCACATAAATATATGTACGTATAGACAAATATGGCAACTTATGTAGTATGTAACGGTAATATCTGTTTAAGACACAGGTGTTATATACATTATACACACACTTGTTTACATGCATATGTACATACATATGTATGTAAATGTATACCTATTTCATATTCATCTCAACGCATAGCGTTGAACTTCGTGCAGTTCACTGTCAAAGTTAAAATAAATTTATGCTCGTACTTGATGATTTCTCAAGAGTATAAAATAAATTATTTTCTCTAAGCTTTCTTTCTTTTTTTCCTTCCATTGCTTCTCTTTGCTTTTTACTCTCTATTCTTTACATTGTGGTTTATATGTTTGAGGTTAATTTTTTTATCCCATCAACCATACGCTTCAGCTCTCTCTCTTTCTAAAGCATTTTCTTAGTAAACCTACGTTTAAAATGAAAAGTAATGAATGAAAGTAAGAACACACTGTACACAAGTATTTGTTGCTTACGATTCACATTTACTTTTTCCATTCACTTTTCCCACCTGTTAAGTTATGGAGATTCGTTTTGCATTTCTGTTTTAAAATTTTTGAGATTTTACGCTTAACGATTTTATGGTTTATTATCGGTTTTATTTTGATTTTTATTTTCATATTTATTTTTCGCTTTCGCAGCAGAAAATTCTCTCAAATGAAAATTTATTAAAAATTATCATTAATTTTCGATGGGGTGGTGGGGGATTTGTTAAGGATTTTTGGTATGGCATTGTGTGTGTACATATTTTTGATTATAAGGCTTTAGATTTGTTCAAATATGTTCAATAAATTATAATTCAAGCAGGAATTCTTGCATGGGGAGTCTTTGTGAGCGCACTTACGGCAAATGTATTTAAAAACGAAGAACACAACACACAATTCCTTGGAACACATATGAATTTCTAGGTACTTGTTATTGTTACGATTTTTGTCTAGAATACAAGTATGTAATATATTTATGTAACATACCAGAGATCAGCAATGAATCGCTTTTTCGCTGCTCATAAGTACTCATAAAATTTTGAGTATGAGCGAGTCAACAGTATTGAAATCCAACTACTCTGATTCATTCGTATTCAGCACAACATTGATTTATAAGTACGGGTTGCATTGAGTATGAGTACAACGTTGACATCAAACTCTTAACATTCGAAATATGTTTGATTCATACGCCTACTCATTCATAAATTTAGAAAAATACTTATAATACTCATAAATGATTCGAGTAATTCGAATCATTCATCAAAATTTACAGTCTTAGTTGTTGTTGCATTTACAAAGAAGGAAGAAAGACACATAAACAAAAAAGACAAAGGCAGCAAGCAGAGCAAACATACAACCTTCTTGTGAGTATTGTAGTGTTCGTACGCGAATCATACTTATTTAGTGATTCGTCTATACGATGAGTCATGGAGAGTCGAACTCAATAACATCATGCATATTGTTAAGTATGAGTACCATTCGTATTTCAAACTTTAAATATGAGTAGTATGAGTATGACATTAAAATAAGTATGAATGCGTATAAGTTTCAGAAATTATAAGTATGATTCGAATCTACTCATCGTTTTGAATACTCATTGCTGACCTCTGATACATACATACATAATTGGCCATTACTACTCTTCAGTCAGGTTTATGGCCTAGCTTCTCACACAACTTATGTTGTGTGCGTTAATTTTATACATGAGTGGCAGGACCTACAGTTTAAAGTCGATCCGAACGACAGCTTCTTCAGAAAACTCTTCATGGCAATGTTATTTGCTCTCAGAGTTTTTGTCAGAAATCTGCTGAGAGGAAGTCACCGCAGAAATATTTTTTCATATTTTCATTTTGATATCTGAACCGGGTTTTGTACCGTGGCCTTACGTCTAATAAGCCAACACTCTACCTAGTAGACTACGGCGACTTCCACTTATATACACCACAACACTAATAAGCACTGATGCAACAGCCTTCAGAGTATTTGAGTGAAAAGTCCTACGTAAGATCTTCGATCTAATGCGAGTTGGCGATGATTTCTGCATGCAATCCAACAAAGAGCTGCATGAGTTTCTCAACCATATGGACGCGGTGCAGCGTATTAACATTCGGCGTCTGCTCTGTCTCGGCCATATCGTTCGATGCTCCAAATGAGGATGCTCCGGCGAGGCAGATATTTGATGCGTGGATTTTTTGAAGTCTGCGAAGAAGACGACCTTGTTTGCGTTGGCAGAACCAAGTTGTGGAAGCCCTGTCATCGATTGCTGTAAACAACTGGCGAAGGCTCGCAATAAGCAAAAGGGACCTGAAAGAATGTGCTAAAGCAGGTCGAAATACGATTATCGGGTTGTTAATGGCCAATAAGGTAAGTAAGTAGCACAACAACAATAGCAATGAATTACACGCCAGTGTTTGGGTAAAAATAATCTACTCTGACTAGGTGGTTGGGTTGATCGGAGACCATTATCGAGTGGTTATTCCTGCGTAAGTCTTTAATTCCTTTTGCTATTATTCGGAGATATACACGACTAGTTTAACTATGATTGCTTAGAGTTTTTGTTTTACAATTGATAATTGACTGCAAAAGTGAATTTGATTCCAAGGTGTATGCGATTTATTGTCCAAGGACAACGTACAACAGTTGCACTGTCATCTCTATGACTTTTATTTTTATTTATTGCCCTTTAAAATCGCTATTTTCAAGCATTTTTTTTACCAAATCCTAGTAAAGTTTTCTTTCAATTTCTTTACGATTTTCATTTTGTCATGCCTTAACTGTTAGTAGTTCTAAAGGGAAATCTTCGAAATAAAAAACAAAATAAAATCTAAACATTTATTTTTACTATCCGGGGAGGTATGACTTCATTTCTCTAGGCAACCTTGAAAGAAACTTTAAAATAAATTCTCATACCCATACACCTACTTACCTACCACGGAGGAAAAGTGTAAAAATGAAATATTCTGTGTTTATTGTAAAGAAAACAATAAAATATGTTGTCGTCCACTTTATTTTCTCTCCCTTTTCTTCCGCTTCTGCTTCTATTTCCTTTGCTAAAAACAATACGAAATACTCGGTAAATACGGGTAAGCGAGTACGATATTCCCAATACGCTGTTATTAATAAACCAAGTTCTTACGTTTCACCATTTTTAGCTATTCAGTCATACAAAGTTAGTCATTCGTTACTTGTTTTTTATTTTTATTTTTATTTCTTCGGTTTTGCTGACTATTATTGTCTCTCTGGAACGTTTTATTATTTTTGTACTTCAAAACATGAAGGAAAAGGAAAAAACAAAAAATAAGTTTCAATAACAGAAAGATTCTTCGAAAGTAAATAAATTCTCACTGACACCGGAACAATATCAAGGAAAGGGTTTTTTTGAATAGAAAGTGCATGAAACCCAATAGGGTTGGAATTTCAAATACTGCTCGTGTATGAATTTTTATCTTTCATAAGTTTTTTTTCAGTAAAAATACGAAAGCGTTCGTTTAACATTTCAACATTTTTAAAATGTATGGAAGAAAATTTAACCGTAGATCGAGCTTTGTACCAAAAATGATACATTTCAATTTTTTAGACCACATAACTTTAATTCAGAAAGTTAGAGTATTATTATCGCCATTATTTTAAACCAAATAAAAAAAGAAAATTTCAAACAGGGGTTACAAAATTCAAAAACTTCATAATTCTGGCTTATGTATCATTTTTGATACATACGACTTTTCTAGAGACTTTTTTGGGTCGTGTATGTAATTTTTTTAAGATTTCAAAGATTTTGTGAAGTTTTATCGTAAATAGTACATTATTTATGGTATTTGAGAAAGAATTGAAAGTTAAGTTAAGGCCGAAAGTGAAAAGATTGAATTTTCTGTTCTTGATATGTTCTTGATATTGATTGAAGTAGTCGTAGTCTAGTATGTAGCGTGTTACCTTATTAGACGTCAGACCAAGGTTCAAACCTCAGGTCAGACATTTCCAATTTATAACGAAAGGTTGTAATGACCGATTATATATTAATTATGTATGTAATATTCCTGCTGCTAAAGACTTTGGAGAAGAAGAAAATAGAAGCTCGTCTTATGAACTGAAGAAAGTATTGGCAGCAACAAACATGACAACAGTATGTTTATCGCCAAAGATGGTACTACTTGGAACAGAACAAACTGCCTTTGGTAGCTTGGGAAGAGCAAATATTACCAATTTTCACGCAGATTGCTAGCAGCTGTTTCCTGAAATCTTGTAGAGTCTTTCTTACTGCTCTTCTCATATTTATCTCACGTGACAGACAAACATTAGAAAACTGTGTTTCATCCCATGTTTTATTATTATTATTATTTCCGTCAACTACGTACGTATGAGATAACAGAATCATTCGCTTTGATAATGATATATTTACACCTATTACGCCCTTTCGAAAAATGAGCTGAAAGTCTTGCAGCCTTTAATTATCATGCTTAAAGCCCTTTTTTGAAATTCGAATGAAAAGGATTTTTTTCTAAAAAAAAATATATTTATCTTAATTTTTTGTTAGAAAATTTTAACCATTTTCATAAAACTTTTATCACACAACTTGTAGTTTTATGTAAGAAATAATACTGTATAAATAGTTTGGGATTAGCTGTCATACTTTTAGAGCAACCCATATATCCTTTTTTAAGATTTTTAAAAATTTAATTTTTTGTTCGCCTCAAAGGTAAGAAAATTAAAGAAAATATATTTAAATAATGATGCTTATGTTTTTATGTCCATTTTTGGTATATTTTCATCTCAAATTAAAGTTTTTTAGCAACAGATTTCAAAAACTTTTTAGTTTTATTGTGGAAAATGAAAATTACCTCCAGCGATTTTAATTGAAATTTGATACTTAATAATGGAATACTTACAGTGATTGTTAGGGAAATTAATTTATGGCTATTTGTATAAATCAAGCCTCATAAACAAATATTTCTAACGACTCACAAGAATGGTTTGTACCATCAGGTTTCAGCCAGACTTCAACTGAGAGTGTTACCGAGTGACAATAAGCTGTCCTATTTAAGCAATTGGAAATTTACAAAACAATTACCATTTAGAAAGAAATAAAACCAAGCTAACATGAAGTGTTTGATTTTTATGTAAAAAACCATGCCAATGTACATCGTGTCAAAAATTTTGGCGCAAATTTCATAAAAGTGATAATAAAATGTAATAGTAGTAAATAAATAGTTTTATTAAAATGAATAAAAATATTAAAATTTGTTAACAAAATCTATCAATATTCGTGACAATTCCATGTACTACAAGTATGTATCAAAAGTGATACATAAGCTAGAATTATGAAGTTTTTTTAAGGCTCGGTCTACGGTTAAAGCAGACATAAAACTTGAACACCAAATAGTTGACAGGTAAAGGAGTTTACAACCAAACTACACTATAACATACTATACACACATCACGGTACTGTGTTGAGATTCACTTCATTTAAAAACTTAACATAGAAATTGTTTACGTTTTTACCTACATTTTGAAGACGGTTTTGTCATGAGGTCTATCCCTTAGGCTCCATACCAGCCTGCGGTTTTTAGTGTATGATTTAGAAATAACTCAGTCAAGTCGAAACTAAGATCCACGATTTGTTGCACAATCAAGTTGAACACAGTTTTTGCTAACTAATGTCACTCGGCCATTGGTTTGTCCTGCAAGCGGAAATATCGAAACAAAAAGGAAGCGATAGACCATACAGTGAGCGTCAAAAGTGAGTAAACACAACTGAAATAATTCATTTTCTTAGGATAGCAAGAAAAGTAAAGAATAGTAGAATAAATTTTCAAAAATAAAAACGTTTATTTATTACTTATAAAAGGTTAAACCAAAAACAACAATTCATGATAAAGGAACTGTTTTATACTTAAGAACAAAAGTGTTGACTCAGTTATGGCGGTGTTCATATATGCACCCTTATTGAATAAATCGCAATAAACTCCATTATTGAGCTCAATATTTATATACAGTTTCAATTAATAATTGCGCAATAAATACGCAAATTGTTATAATATTGAATAAAACTTAAAAATGCAGCACTGTAATAAATGTGTTTAGTCAGCATATTACAATACAAAACCAAACACTTTTTGTTAATATTTGACAACTCAAATGTCAACAACGATAAACAAAAAAAATTAAAACAATGTTCTTGAAACAACCAGCCAGTTGTCAAATGAATATTGAATAAGCAGCTGAACGGCGTATATTATTATGCCTGAACACTTAAAATATTGTACTCAATTAATCGAATATTGACTCAATAAAAGTGCATATCTGTACATAGTATAACGCTAAAGGTTGTGTTATGGAATTTCGATGAAACTTTTATTACAATATAATGCTTGAACGCTGCCATTATGTACGAAATACATACATACATACATAATTTTCATTATCTGCAGTCACCATTACGACCTAACTTCTTACATGAGTGGCGGAACCTACAGTTTAAAGTCGACTCTGAACGACAAATTTTTGAGAAAATTTTCATTGCAATTTTTAATTTTACCATTAGAGTTTTGCCAGAAATCCTCTGAGGGAAAGTCGCCGAATAAATATTTTTTTTTCATATTTCGTTTTGTTGGACATGTCATGTGGTTTGAACCGTTACCTCTCGCCTAACAACACAACACACTACCTACTAGACTACGACGACTTATGTACGAAATACAATGACATTTAAATGATCGCCTTTGGATTGATTACAGTAATCAATACTTTGGAGTTCGTTATCGATCACTTTTTCTTACATTTCGAGCAATATCTCGGCGATTACTTGACTTGGTTTTCAAATGCTCTAATATTATGGAACTATTCGCACAGACACAGAATTTGTCGTGACCCAAAAAAACTCTAATGATTGCCAATTATGAATACCATCCAAACCATACTTATTATATGAATACCATCTGGCCCAAATTATTTATATAGAGTTCCGTAAAACCCAATTTAACAGCGCATAGTTATTGATATCCTTAGGAATTTGGGTAGTGGTTGATTTCCTTTTGACATGTTGGAATTACTATCGAGTATTTCAATGAAAAGATTATGTTGAATCCCTTTACTGAATGTGGCTGCTGGATCAAACTGCCATTTTTTTAGTTTCACTTTCCTATTTGCCTTTGCAGAAGAAAGGCGCTATTCGTAAATAACTTTTTAATACTAAACCATCATTAGTCTTCGAACTTTTTAGTCATACTTTCGTTATAATCGATTCTACAGAACCTCGTAAGTATATCTCGAATATATCACCACCAAATACAATGATACTACTGTATGTATGATAATACTGTAATATAAGAGTAGGTTAGAGGGCGTGTACTTGTCAATTAAGACAAGTACAGTATCCGGACGTCGAATTGACCTATTGTACAAGTGATTTGAGAGTAAAGTCACTGGGAATTATTCTAGATAGGAGGGCGACCCACCTTTGTAAGGCCTTAGACCAGATCGAATCTTTCTCTTGATAGGATTCGACTATCCCTATCGATGAGTGTAAAGGAACCAGGAATTATTCTAGGTGGGAGAGTAGGATCATTAGGCAGTAGCTCCATCGGGTTGCATTAGAACTAGCCACACTCTACGATATACACGTTCGGTGGAGGGTCTACAAATACTAATCCCCTTGCCGGCTTATCTTAGAGCTATGCAGCCACTCAGCAATCTTGGTCCCTACTTCATTCTGTTCCCCTTCGGCTTAGGCATTCTATGCTATAATCAATGGGGTTTCTCTCAGACGATTGAGATGATATCGTTATGGCTCAATGAAGTAAATATGGACATTTGGCAATACGGGGAAGCCATTGCTACAGATCTAGCTGTACGAAGTTTATTAGTACTGCCGTAAGTAGATCTTAAATCTGGTGAGATCGGAAGGCTTATACCAATCATCACACAGTAGCTCAATCGAGTTGCTTTAGAACTAACCACGCTTTACGATATTCATGTTCGGTGGAGGGGATCTGCAAATACTAATGCCATTGCCGACTTATAGACAGAGGTATGTAGACATTCAGCAGTCTTAATGCCCAGTTCACTCTATTTTCCTTCGTCTTATGCATTATTTGTTATACTCAATGGGCTTCCCTCATACTTTCTCCCAAAGCAGACGACTAATATAATCTCGCTAAGGCTCAATGGAGTAAATAAGGATATTCGGCAATACGGGGAAGCCATATATACAGATCGGGCTATAAGGAGGTTATTATTATTGCCGCAAATAAAGCTTAAAAATATCTCCACCAAATACGGTGATAAAGACTATAATACAGGATGTTTTTTGAGAATTTCTTAATGTCTATAGGGAGTTTTCTAAGAATATTTAAGTAAATTAGGCCACCGGTCATTGTGTGCAGCTTGCCTTAAAAACCTTCTTCTTTTGGTTTCACTGTAGTATTACTAGTAATGGCAATGAGACAATATCCTGCACTTGCTTTGTAGTTGTTTTTCTTTTCAATTCTCTTCTTCAATTACTTTTATTGTGTATTTTTCCTGCAGTTTTTCCTCACTTTCCATTCGATTTCTTCTTTTTATTTTCGTTTCACAAACAAACAATAAGACTGCAATATAAGCTCTCAACAAGAAATAATAACACAATCACAAATGCAAAGGACACATAAACACAGAATTATAATATATGTACACTTATACACACCCTTACATACATATATGTATAGTTTCACCTATGATGACATACTCTTACCCTCTTACACATACACGCACTTTTCTAGAAATAGCAATACCATGTGTGTATGTGTAAGTAGAAGAAGAGGAAAGAAAAAACTGATTACCACTGGCGGCAATTTTTCCTACACTTTTTATTACTCTCTTATATTTTTTTTTATTATTATTTCTCCCTCTTTCTCTCTCTCTCTCTTTCCTTCACTGTGTCATATTTGTTTCATAAATATTGGGTACAAGTTGTTGACGCCACTTTTATTGTAATGCATTCGTATGGGTATACCATGCTTAAGTGAGTGAGTATTTCCGTTTCTGCTTGAATAACTGTAAGCGGGTGTCGTCTGTCTTTGAATACATAACATACATATGTACATACACACATCTAGGTATATCCGTAAACATATATATGTATGAGTACATATATGTATGTGACAGTACTCAAGTGTAGTGGTGCATAAAAGTATTTGTTTTTTCTCTCTCTTTTTCTTTGTTTGGTTCCAGTTTCTTTCTTTTTTTAATATAAAAATAGTAAAATATTTGTGGATATTTATTGTTGTTGTTTTTCTTCTTCTTCTTTTTTTATGTTGTTGTTGCCTTCTTTTATATTTTTATTATATTTTTATTCTTACACTTTTACTTCCTGTCTTTTTGGCTCGATTGAATTTGGCTTTTATATGTATGTGTGAGCCTTTTATTATAATGCCTTTTGTTTTTAAAAGTACCCTACAAAAGGTCTTAGAAAAAAATGGCCTTTTTGTTAAAGGTTTGGAAATGCAAGGTTGTTTGTAAACTAAAGCAAAAATGGGAAATCAATAATATACTGGATGTTACTGTAGTTTTATATTGGCAGACATTCTTAGGTCCTCAAATAATTTACTGATTAAGAACAAAATTTTTTCAGTACCTGGTCCAGCTTTCAAAGCCTGGCTGCCATAGAGAAAATATATCAATTTGGTGTGAGTCTCTGCAGATTCATGGTTGAAAGGACTTCATAAGAGGCCTTAGATCAGATCGAATATGCCCCTTGATAACGAATCTGTTTCTTGACTCTCCAATCGACAACAGTAAATTCCCTGGGTATTAGTCTAGATGGTAAGGCTTTAAGTAAGAATTGAAGGCTTATAACTATCACTACACAGTAGATCCAATGGCTTGTAGTAGAACTAACCACGTTTTATGATATTCACGTTCGGTGGAGAATACAAACAGAGGTGTTTAGACATTCAGTAGCCTTAATCCCCAATTCACTCTGTTCTCCTTATTCTCATGCAATATATGTATGTTCTACTCAATTGACTTCCCTCCGACCTTCTCCGAACGCAAATGGAGTAGAGTTTAAATCTTAATGGAGTAGATGGTAAGGCCCAATGAAGTAGAGGGTAAGGCTCAATTGAGACATTCGGCAATACAGGGAAGCAATAGATTCAGATCTGGCTATACTTAGATTATTTTTAATATTGTCGCTGAGAGTTGTTTTGGTATTGCGACCATATGATGTATTATACTCTTCTTCAACTGTATAGAGTATCGCCATAATACCTTCTCTAAGTTTCTCCTCCTCCCTGACAAATTTCAGCATGCTGCTCGGTACTCAATAATAACAATTGCCCGTTAAACACCTGATATAGACCTGATATAGACCCATTTGTTTCCATCTAGATAGCATTACTGTTCCAAGAATGTGTTTCGAGTACTCATTCCCATTGTCGCAGAATCTATGTGTTCGCCTCGAAACAAGCACCATTCGGTATAAGTCTATAGTGCCTTGTTAAAAGACCGATTGGGTTTGAACCGTGGGCGTAAGGCAACATACTTCCTACTAGACTACAACGACTTCCTAATGGATGAGTTCTGGCTCCGCATCACAGAAGGTTTTTGGCCCTATCAGCGGCGTGAAAGCTCACCTCCTCGCAATTCGGAGGTTACCAGTGTACACCGCGGGATTTATTTCAATAGCTTCCGAATACTTGACGGAATGGGGTGTGGTAAATTTATTAAGAATTCTGATATTAAATAGCCTGTACATAAGTATATCGTTTTTACATTTTACAGAGCATAAGTACAACGATATTTTCAGGAAAATTCCTTACTTGTTTTACAAAGAGACTCAACTTAAGTTGCCAGCAATATTCCTAGATTACGCTAGACATGTATGGGTAAAAAGAGCACTATTTAACTTCTGTTCTTAAATTGCATGGTTATCCATAGCTTATACAAGGCGATCCCCATTATTTCTGTCTGAATGACTTATGTAGGAGCTGTCTTCTACCCCATATGTTAGGCTCAGAGGCAGTGGTTCTTAACTGATCAATTTTTATCATTTGCTTCAATGTAAAGATTGCCGCAATGGCAGGATTTTGAGTTGGTTTCCATTAGACAATGTTTGGTCGCCAGGTTGGATATTAATTGTGGTATTACAATGAGTCTCAACACTACTTTACTAGGGGCAATCTAACCAAAATTCTATTGTCGACATGCAGCTTTTTTTGGTATCATAGACAACGTTTATTAAAGAGTTCTGCCAGATCCATTGCTTTATAAGTAACAGTGAGGGCTTTAAAAGGGGTTCACTCGAAATACTTCTTAACTTATTTTCTTAACCTTGATTGATATGATATAACCTCTTCCATAGGTTTGTTAACCCTTTGACGAGTAGATCACCGGTATTCCAAGTATTTAGCATGGGTTTTGTGTGAAATTAATTTTGCAACAAAGAATTGTTTAAAATTTTTAACAAGTAATAGTTAAACGACATTCCGTTGTTATTTCCTATTTATCATCATGCCTTGGATTCGATGGAAACACGACTAGTACACTACAAGCTAAGTTGGAGCCTCAGTTAACAAATCAATTCATAGGAGTCCTTTTAATTCCCCAAAAATCCTCCTTATAAATTAGTTTTCTCCACTTTATTTTCGTCCTTTTGCTTGCGATCTTTTCAGGATATTTCTCTTGAGTGTATTTTTATATGATTTAAAAATCTTGTGGATATTGCCCTACTCCCTTCCCGCTCATAAAAAAAATGTTGCCATAATCTTTCTTTTTTAGTTTTATTTCCTTCCGTTTCCGCCCTTTGCAGTTTTTTTTTTTTTTTGTATGTGGGTGTGTGAAACAAATTTTCCTTTTTCTACCTTTTTGGCTGTGAAAATGTATTCTTTTGTTAATCCAAAAAGCATTTGTATGTACATATTAAATGCAAACGACACGACGAATATGCAAAAAAGGACCCAGAATTTAAAAAATAATAGAAGAAATATTAAAAGGAGGAAAGGAAAAAAATGCATAACAAAATTAAAGGAAAGTTAAGAATGGGAATGGGATTTTTAAAAAATTTTATTCGTGATTTAAAAGGCGATAATTTCTTTATTTTGACATTGACAAAGATAATCTTGTGTTTGTATAATTAATAGAGAAAACAGTAAAATAGTAGTCGCGAATGGTATACAAGTTGAAATTAGATGGAATGATTGTTGATCTTCTGTATTTTCAAATCACATGGGCTTCGAAGTAAGAAAAGCTATTTCCAACTTAGAAGAGAGGCGTGAATCTAATGTTACTTACATAATTGTTACGACTTCAAAGATTGCAATAACTAGGAGCAATAATTCCGTTTTACGCCATCTTTAAAATAACTGTAAACATAAGTTAGGTTAGGTTAGCGGCTAACTTGCGGTTCACAAGCAACTTCACTCGGTCGCCAATATGGCAAATTGTGTTAGATAGTCGTGATCCGTTCATGATGGGTTTGAATTACCTCGAGCCTCGGATGAAACCGGCCAATTCTCTTAGAGGCACATTTGCCACCCTCCCCAGATCTTCAACCATTCTCTCATTCAACCATTGTCTCTTTTAAAGTTAAAATCAGTCGCTTGAAAGGTTTTGCACAGCTTCCGCATTAATCTAAGTGGGACAGACCGAACATATCAGCGAAATTGCCAATAGCACAGTGCTCTGTTAGAATTTCTGTTTAAGTGCGAACCGTTCTCTTGTCGATCTCAAGTAGTTCCTTCCAGTTTTGAAATTCGGTAACCAGGTATGATGGACCACCCACGTTATTGAATTCCATGTTGCTTTTTCCAATTTGAGAAAGTATTCCTGTATCCCCTTTATTGTCTCCACCTCAGACATCTCTGATCGCTTCCGTGCCAGTTCGTTCATATTTTCGTTTCCCTCTATGTCACAATGGTCCGGAACCCAGTAGAGGCCGGTGTTATGTCAACGTATACGGTGTAGAGCATCTATGCATTGCCTGATGCCCTTTGACGGGATCGCAGCGCTTTGATTGCTACTTGACTGTCCGCACATATGATCAAGTTCGAAGAAAGCAGGTGCCCGATTTCAACCCTGCGTGCAGCTTCTTCAATAGCAAAAATCTTCGCGGTGGCCTGGTTAGGCAATCTATAAGATCCATTCAGTGCCAGTTTATCGAAATCGACCACAGATTTAGTTCCGCACAGCATTTTTGAGCCATCGGTGAAAATTTTTATATCACCGTCAGCGATGACAGCTTCAGCAACTCATTATTCCCGTGTAGGAGTGTGAGTTTTGTATGTTCACCCGAAAACAGTCTCCGGTACAATGTTGTTTTAAACCTGGATAGTTCGGTTCTACTTCATGCAGTATTGAAGCATGGCCTCCCGTACATGGCCTAAATATGTATATCTGAGCACTTAAGTCTCAGTGCAGTTCTAGCAGCCACGTTTCGGAGGAACTGTAAACATAAATACCAACAAACTGCAAAACTAGGCGGAAAACAATTAGTAAGACGAACAAGCAGAGCAAAACTATACACAAAATTAAGTACTTAATCGACTATCACAACCTTTAAGTCAGGATTAAAATCTAGCTTCTCACACCACCGATATTATGGGTAAACTTTACCCATGACTGATGAAACTGCCAGAAGCCTGCTGAGAGTAAGTCACCTAAAGAAATCGGATGCAGGCAATCGGATAACTGCAAAAAACTCTGTAATATTCGCACGAGCCAAGCTAAGTGCCCAGAGTACAAAATCATGTGACTCGAAGTGAGTGCATGATATTCTGGCTCAACGTCATGAGCACCAAGAATCTCTTAAACTTTAGCGCCTATGAACGTAAGCCATTAGAAAGAAGCCTAAAGGAAAAGCTTACAAGAATGGAATGTAATGCTCAAGGCAAGAGACACACAATAGTCTTAAACTAGGAAACCACATGGCCATAGGATGATTAAGGATGCTTGACATTGGATATCTTTTTCTCTTTTCCTTTTGTTTCTTTTGTTGTTAATTTTATTAAACTTATTACACGTGTAAAATATATCTTTTGTTATTAATTAATCCATACATTTATTTAATTCCTAACTAACTTTCATATTCCCAATGAAACTTATTAGCCGTATAGGTTTTATGTGGTTTTTCTTGCTGAAACTGGATTATTATTGGCAACCACAAAAGTAAACAAAATTTTATTCTTGGCTTATATCACATCGTTACAATAGTTCCCCCTTAGTTGGTTGAATTATCTCTTGTACTTCCTCCTCTACAAGAAGACACTCTTTCGTTAACTTGTTTAACTATTCTTGTATTTTCTTTTTCGTTCTTTTATTGTATTTTGGGGGCATATTTTATTTCATTTTCTTTCTTTTTTTCTTTCCTCAACTTTTCTGATTGTTTTATGGACCACAACATATGGTGACAGTTTTGCCTTTCGGCTGTAATTTAAGTGTTAAAGAGAACAATGGAATTAAAAAACAAAAGATTTCTTTTGTTAGTTTTCTTTGGTAGTTTTAAGGTGTATGAGAGTGACTTTATCTCGACAGTTATTGAATAATAAGTTCGGTTTACAATATTTGAAAGGAAAAGTTAGTGTCTCTCTAGGTTTTTAATATAAAAATTTATGGCATTCTTTCGTTTACGAAAATATCGATCAGCGAAGAAAGAATAACAAATTCTTGTCCATACATACATACATACATACATACATAACCCTTTAGATAGGATTACAACCTAGCTTCTCACGCCACTTAGGTTGTGTGTGTTAATTTTATGCATGAGTAGCGGGACCAACAATTTAAAATTGACCCCGAACGACAAATTTTTGAGAAACTTTTCATGGCAATTCTATTTCCTTTCACAGTTTTTGCCAGAAATCTGCTGAGAGTAAGTTACCAAAGAAATATTTGAGATGTCTGACCTGGATTTTGAACCGTAGTCTCACGTCTAAAAGCCATCAAACTACCTACTAGGCTACGGCGACTGTTAACTACGAGGACAGTTAACTGATTGTTATTCTCATTGCTTAATTCTCTAGAATTTTGTTTGCAGCATCAAATTGCAGTTTAGCCGGAAGAGTGGCATTACCAGACCTCCAATGATTTTGGAACCACTGGTACACCACGGAATTTTCGAAAATGCACGAAATAATCTACAGAACACACAGTAAGCCAACCAAGGAAGCAGATTAGAGTGAAGTGATTCTAAGAAGTCGATGTAGTCTAATAAGTAGTGTTTTGGTTTATTACACACGTTCAAACCTCAGCCTAGACATCAACAAAATTAAATTTTTCTGCGGCCACTTTCTCTCAACTATTTGTTGAGAAAAAACTCTGGAAGTCAATAAAATTGCAATGAAAAGTTTATAAAAAAATCTGTCCGTCGGAGTCAACTTTATACCGTACGTTCCGCCTCTCTTGTATAAAATTAACACTCTCAACATGGGTGGCTTGAGGAGCTAGGTTGTAGTCTTGACTAAAGACCGATTAACTAAAAAAGTATAGTAGAAGTTCCTAGTACCATATTGGTTACACTACTTTTGTCAGTCAATATTAGAAAATAAGGTTACTATTTCGCATCCAAACTCTCTGTTCCTTCCGTGTTATTAATGTGTTCTAGCATTATCATAATCAAATACAACCCGCGTTATAGTATTGCTGCATCTGCTGATCTATTCTGATCGATTTAGTTGAAGTGCTTGCCTTAATCTCTCTTAAAACTATAGCTTATTCAGGTTGTTGTAACTGCTAATAAACAATTCCCTTCCAACACCACCCGATTCATAGAAATTCCTTGCTTGGTGATAATTCGAACGTTAGAAAGCTAAGTGAAGCTTCACTTGTCTTGCCCACTTCACTTGTCTTGTCGCTCTAACACTATATTGTATGGCATCTACTTTCAATTGCTTGAAAGCATTAACTTCTGTAATGTTTCGATTTGTTTCCGTTTTAGCAGCGAATTGCAAATGGATTCCGTTGAATTAAATCCCTCACTGTCGCTTCATGTGGCACTCAAACTTTGAACCTCTTTATGTGTCCGGTTTCCTCCTTTTTTTTTGAATTACTGACAACTGATTGATTATGAATGTCCCAAGACCTTTAGCAATATCCACGCTGCTCATGTGCTGGATTTTATCAATGTTTTCCATGATTTATTCTTAGAGAAGAAAGGCATTTTTGCTATCAAACTTCAGGCATACATACGTACATAATTGATCAATACAATCTTTCAGGATTATGACCTAGTTTCTCACATCGCTTGAGTGGCCAGACCGACAGTTTAAAGTCGTTATCGAACGACAGATTTTTGAGAAACTTTTCATGGCAAATTTTATTTACTCTCAGAGTTTTTGCCAGAAATCTGCTGAGAGGAAGTTGCCAAAGAAATATTTTTTCGTATTGTGCATTGTTAGATATATCTGATCTGGGGTTTGAACCGTGGCCTCACGTCTAATAAGCCAACACATTAACTACTAGACTAAGGAGACTTCACTAAAAAAATTATCAAATCAAAGGCGAGTAAATCATTTTGCAACTGTTTTTCTAGATACAGAAACATTTCTGTAAACTTTACAAATTCTTGCATGATATACGTACGCAATTAAAAGGACACAAAGGACACATTAAAGGAGGACGAAATATTTTTTTTATAAATTATTTTAAATTTTCGGTTTTATTTAAACAACAATAAAATTCAATGTTTACTTACCTTTTATTATCACAAATATAAGCAGCATTAAATACAGCAGAGACGAATCCATGTCCGATAATTTGAACGTAACGTTAATGCAGCAATAAGCGGCACTAACTTAACGACAACGTCTATGATGTCCCAATAGAGATGACAACAGGAAATAATAACACCAGCCTGAAGCAAAAGAGGAACCCAGCAATAGCAAACAGCAAACAGCAACAGGAAAAGCGAAGGCGAAAGCGATAAATTTAAAATAAATTTTGAAAAGTTGTTGCCATTCGTAAGCCTTGGTTGTGTCGTGAACGATTTTTTACGTTACGTTACGTTTCGTTTTGGGTTTTTGTTTTATTAGTTGATTGGCAATGCTAAAGAGATTTACTTTGATTTCTAAATAAAGTAAAGAAATAAAACAGAAAAGAAAACGAAAATAATATTAATATTGAGCTTGCGATTTACAAAATAAATACCAAATCAACCTGAGGAGGATGTTTGCCTGTCTACAAAATTTATGTTTCTCCTATGGATTTAACGGCATTTGTTTACATTTGGTAACCAGGTAACAACCAAAGAAGAAAATGAGAAGTGAAAAGTTACATTTAAAATAAAATCTTAGCTCGGGCGTAAGTAAATTCAACCTAAAGCCAAGAGAAATTATTTTCAGGTTTTAAACAGACACATCTGTCAAAGCCAAACAATTTTTTTAAAGCCATCTCTCTTCCAAATTTCTGGCCAGTTACCAAAACAAATGCAGGAAAAATAAAATTGGATTTCAAATTGGTTCAGTAGTTTATCATGCAAAAAGTGAAAGACCACTTTTGATGGATGTTGTCTTAAGGTTAAAAATATGAAATGATTTAAAAATATTAGAAATATTGTTATCGATAACAAATCAAGTCTTCAAAAATCTTTCACCACTAAAACAACCTGTTGATTTTGTGGAAATCTACTTTGAAAAAAGAAATATTTTCGCAAAGTTTATGCTACACTACGTATATGTTAAGATCAACATAATTGGTCTAGCGAGCAATCAACTCGTGTAGAAATTTATCGCTTGTGCATTAATTCTGTCCTTCTCGATTCAAAACATCAATAAAATAAAAAAATATGCGTACCAATGTAAATATTCCCGCTGTATGAGAAGTCTTGAAAAAAAGTATCGATTTGTCGATGTTCTCAAATTGTTGGTCTTTGGTCTTGGGCCACACGGCTTACGTGCATATAACATACAGTTGGCATTTTCAACAAATTGGAATTTTTTCACGATTTCGAATTTTGATAATTGCCAGAAAATGAGTATTGCTATCATTGAATTACATTGTGTTGCAGCAAAATTGCCACAGGTTAGGTTAAGTGAGCTTAGTGAGTAGCATGCCATTCACAGAGAAGTCCCCCTAGTGGCCCATATGGCCCATTGTGTCACCCAGTGTAAGGTAAGCCCACTTGTCATGATCCATTAGTGGCAAATTTGAACCACCCTGAGCTCCGGATGAAACCGGCATGTTCGCCACCATGCTTACATCTTTATTTTCATTTCATTTTGGGAAACAAAAATTTAGTCAGAATAGCATTGTTAGCACTCACTATTAACGATAACGGCCAGCTTTACTCGCTCATTTCAAAAGAAATAAGAACCAAAGATACCACAAGCATATTAACCTCACCAAACAATCAATTTTGAGAGATAAAATGCGTTAACAACACGAGGAAATTTTCACTTCAGAACAGATGTCATCTGTTTTTAGATGACAGAACGTTTAGTTAAATTTAATCCCGAACCTCGGGATGGGGTTCAAACGCACCACTAACAGATCATGGCAAGGGACAAGAGGCTTACGCTGAAAGCACAATGGGTTATAGGGTCGACCAAGTGGACGGCAAACTACTAACTAACCTAACCTAACCTAACCTAACATAAAATAAATCCGTTTTATTGATATCTATATACATATAAATGAATGTTTGTTTGTATATAATTAATAGAATCGTAAACTATGCATTTGATCATGTTATGATCTTTAGCAAAGTTGTTGCGCATGAGCCGACGAAGGTTTCTAAGTTCGTATGACCAATTTCCGACAGGTGGCGCCACTGAAAATTACTAAAATTGATTTAAATCGTAAACTATGTATTTGATCATGTTATGATCTTTATCGAAGTTGTTGCGCATAAGTCGACGGAGGTTTCTAAGGTAGTGCGATTAATTTTCGATAGATGGCGCCACTAAGAATTATTCAAAATGAATTGAAACGTAAACTACGCATTTGATCATGTGTTGATCGGGCAAAAACCAGACGTTTTAGCATTTATCATTTATGATTTTAATAACATTTAGTATTACTCATTCCCGTAAAATTTGAAACATTTTAATTTTGGAAAACTTTTAAAAATGCTGTTGGGTTCAATTGGATTGGTTACGTTGTGATATTCTAATACATTTAACACATTTTTCATATCGTTCCCGTGCAATCATGCCTCCAAAGCGGCAAGCAATTGGTCGAAATACACCTTGATCACGGAAGAAAAGACCATTACGAGACTCTGAATCAGACAGGCAACTAGCATTGAGACTCGAAAATCTTCGAGTACATGCCGCTGAGAACCTTTGGCATGAATCACTTGAACAACGAGAAGTGAGATTAGAAACTGATCGAATGCGTACTACTCAGGCCTGTTTGTCTGAATCATCTGGACAACGGGAAAAAATTCAATAAAATGATTCAGAATTAATTGGACATTTGTGTAATGTCTTTCCTTCAAATTTATTTTAGTGGTGGTGTAGCAACACGCGCAGGATCAGCTAGTTAAAAATATATTTCTTTGTTTTATTATGATTTAAATTGATGTAACTGTTAAAAAATACGCAATATCATCTCAAGCTCTTAAAAAACGTTCAATAGTTTTGCTAATTTTTTAATTCAAACGAAAGAAACTTTGATTTTACCGGTCAGACTCCAAGATAACTTTCTACAGGCAAACACCCTCTTATTTTAAACTTAAAATGAACTTAAAACTTATTTACCTTTTCTATTAAATAATTTCTTTTTTTATATTTTCTTCATATTAATTCTATAGCTTATAATATTATTAAATTATTTTCTTATTAATTTTTTTATCATTTATTTATTTATTTAATTTTATTTAATTAATTAAATTTTTTTTTCGAACACAAGTGATATTTTTTATACATTTTTGCATTATTTTTCTTTATATTTTCAATATTTTACACATTCATACAGATTTTCTTTATAATTTCATTTCATGTATTCTCCTAGATTTTTTAATTTTATTTTCTATTTTTTTTAATTAACTATTTAATCAATTATTTTTTTTTTGTATTTTTGGAAACCTTATAACTTAACTCTACGTTAATACTTTTTTCTTATTTAATTTTTAATTTCACTACAATTGTGTTTTAAATTATTTTGGCATTGTGGCTTAAGTCGGAAGAATTTTTGAGATGAACAGTTCGGATTAGAATTGTAGCAGCTGGAAAGAAAAAATAGAAAGAAAAAGATGTTGCATTAGTAAAGGATTATATAAATATTAGAGTTTTTAATTTTTGAAATTATAAAATGTCACATAAGCAACGTGGAAATTGGTAAAGGCCTCCGGGCATTCATCGTCAACCAATTGTCCAATATTTGAAAAAATATAAAACTGGATACATAAAGAAGCCTAAAGTTTGGATGCCACATGAAGTAAGAGTGACCGATTTAATGCACTGGTATTCCAGGAAAGGAAAAAAATCGAACCATTTTAGAAATGATTGATTCCGCACAATGGAAAGTAACGCGTGATTTTTTAGCTAATATGTTTTTGGCATCACTGGTTTAAATATCACACGCACGTTTCGTATTTTGTTTCATTGTCAAACATCATCAGTTTGAATAGTCTTAGAAACGAACAAGGCTTGCAAATCATTGAATTTTATTATCAAAATGGGCTCTTGGAAAGTTGACCGAAGATCCACTTCTTTATCGAAAAATTGTGTTCAGCGACGAAGCTCATTTTTGGCTCAATGGATACGTAAATAAGCAGAATTGTCGATTTTGGAGTGCAGATCGGCCAGAAGTATTGCAAAAGCTACCAATGCATCCAGAAAAAGTCACAGTTTGGTGAGGTTTATGGGCTGATGGCATCATTGGACCGTACTTCTTCAAAGATGCTGCGAATCCTAATGTAACTGTGAATGGTGAGCGCTACCGTGAGATGATATCCAACTTTTTTTTGCCCAAAATGCAAGAGCTTGATTTGCATGACATGTGGTTTCAACAAGACATGTCACACAGCACGCGTAAGAATGGACTTATTGAGAGGCGAGTTCAGTGAACATTTTGTTTCACATTCGGGACCGGTCAATTGGCCGTCTAGATCGTGCGATTTAACGCCTTTAGACTATTTTTTGTGGGGCTATGTTAAAGCTCATGTCTATACAGACAAGCCCGCTTCAATTGACGCATTAGAAGACAACATTGAAGCATTTATTCGTGATATACCGGCCGAAATGTTGGAAAGGGTATGCCAAAATTGGACTAAGCGGTCGCGGTCAATATTTGCATGAAATAATCTTCGAACATTAAATTATATGGACCGCACTATCGATTCAAATAAAGATTTCATGAATTTTTCTGAATTTTAAGTGTTTTTATTTTGAAAAATTTTCCTATAGCTCTTAAAAAATCACACATTATATGACTTACAACCATAGTGTTAAAACGACAACACAAGTGAAGTGGACAAGACAAATGAAACTTTACTGAGGGTGAAATATTCAGAATTAACACCATGAAAGGTATTCCTTTGAATCAAGTGTGTAAATTATCAGCTACTATAACCTGGATAAAATATAGTTTTTAGGGAGATTAAGACAAGCATCTCAACAAAAACGATCGGAAGTGATCAACAGATGCAGCAATACTATAACACGGGTTGTATTTCATTATGATAATGCTAGAACACACGAATTTTTGATAACTCGGAAGATATAGAGAGTTTGGATGCGAAACACTACACCTATTTTCTAATATTGATTGACAAAATTACAGTAACCAGTGTGGTATTACGAGCATATATGTACTATACTTTTTTTGGTTAATCGGTCATTACAACTGTTTTAGTTAGGACTACAACCTAACTTCTCACATCACCAGTGAAAGTGTTAGTTTTATACATGAGGAATGGGGCCTGTCTTTGATTGGTTTTCTATCCTTTTGGATATACACACTTTGGCTACATAAGGTACATTGTGATACATACATACATAATAGGTCAGTTAGAATTGCAACCTAGCTTCTTACACCATCCATGTTGTGTGTGATAATTTTATGCATGACTGGCGGGAGCTACAGTTTAATGTTGACTCAGAACGATAGATTTTTGAGAAACTTTTCATAGCAATTTTATTTACTCGCAGAGTTTTTGTCAGATGACTGCTGAAAAGAAATAAAATTTCGTTTCGTTCCAGATGTCTGTCGCGCGATACGAACCGAAGCGTAACGTCTAATAAGCCAACACACCATCTACTAGATAGGTAGGTAGAGATGGTCGTCTCCTCAAGGAATTCGGATGAACGCACTTAGGCCGCTTGGGGCTTATTGTGATACCTCAGTATTCGTCAAATACTTATCCCCTAGCCCTGGAACCATCTAGAGCTAGCAATGAAACGACTCAAACTGCCGATGCCAATGTTCGATAAATCACCGAGATCATGAATGTATTAGCACCAAGATGGTCCTTTCTCCTTTGACATAGTGTCGGGTATGTTCCCAATAGGTGAAGAACAGTCTCATCTTCCTCCTCATCTCTGCAGCTTCTACAGAAATCATTTGCGAGATATCCGAGACCAATGCGACTCGCGTGTGTACCCACACGCCCCGTCACGACTCCGACAACAACATTAAGAATACTTATTTGGAGTTTAACAACCTTACAGTGCGCCTTCCTTCCAGTTTTGGCTAGATATTCTGCACCATTCTGCAAGTATCCGAAGCCGCTCGCCTACGGTTGACGGAGTCCGTGACCGCATTGTAAATCATGAGCCATGGGCCAAAGGAACCCCAATAGTCGAAAATTTGTCGGAGAGTTCGACGGTCGTGCCGTGCCTAGCCAGTTCATCCACTCTGCAGTATCATTGTGTCCTGCAACCCAAATGATTTGGACATCACATCCTTTCGCCACTCTGTTTAGCTGTCTGCGATAGCCGTAGAACCTCCTGGAGATCATCACGTTAGAACACAGTGCTCTAATATCCTCCTGGCTATCGGAGAGTATGGTGACGTTTCGATTGGGGACATTGTATCCCAAATAATCGTAACCGCAGCCTGTATTGCCAAAACACCTACTAGATAAAAGCGACTTTGGAGGCTGTATATTGCCTGAATTCATTTCAAACTGCTGTACTTGTTTTATTCAAAGCATCGGGATTGTATAGAATGTTTTATCGTCCATATAACATATGATCAAAAAAAAAGAATTGCTTGTTTTTCAACAACATGAAGCGATTTTTAATGATACAACTAGGTCTACAGTACAAATAAGTTAGTAATCCTAAGCTATAGGAATAATAATGGATTAATAATTCAGGAGGTAAATTGAACATTCAGAACTAAACACAGTGAGGAATGCTCTCTTTTCCAAATGCTATCTTCAATCAGTTTTTAATTTTTTCTGTTTTTTTCCATAATCTGGTTTCAACCTAAAGGCAACCATTTTAGCTAACCTTATGTCTTATGGCAAACAGCACAGCTGATGTTAGCAACAAATGCCAATGAGAAGACCATTTCATGTTACAGCCGTAATAAATAGAAAGCAGAAATATACCATATGCAGTCGTATTTGTCGTATCTGTGTGACAGACAGAAGCATAGTGTACCAGATACAATTTTAATTTCATTAAATGAGCTTAAAGTTCAAATTCGTTTTATTTTTATTTGTTTTCTTTTCCTCTCTTTTTTCTTGCATTTTTATTCACAGAGTTACTCAGCCACAATATGTGAAATGTAGGTTTTTGATTTATAAATAAAACAACAACAAAAGCAAAAACAACATGAAATTGAAAATAGAAAAATATCAAGAAAATATTAAAAAAATAAAAACCAACTACAGACTGTAGGCATTTAAAAGAAAATAAACTAGAAAATAGACACGGTGCACATACACACGTAAATCGACTTTTATAAACTTGCCTAGCTTGCCATAAACATACAGACAGAAATAGAAATCGTAGAGAGAAAAACTATCATAAAAAAACAATCACAAATAAAAAGAGAAAACAACGATAACATCAGCAACAATACTAGCAACTATATAAGATGACAGTTGTTGTTGTATTATTTTTATTTTCTTTAACTGATATTTTCCATTTCCGTTTTAATTGTGCACACCCTTGCTAGCTGGTTTATAGTGTTGGCGTTTGCTAGTTGGGTTTGTGTCTCGGTTTTGGTATGGGGGGAAAGTGAAACAATTTGATTTTATTGTACCCTACAGTAGCAGGACAGGCTGGTATGTATTGGTTTTATAGTCACGAATTAACAGACCACCTGATTGGAACTGTCTCCAAGATTTTAAGGAGGTGCAATAACCTCTAGGGACATGCAGCGTATTGGATCTCAGATTACGGCCGGTAACTATACTTTCGATATAGTCAAGGAATTTATTTCTCTTGGCTCTGCCATTACCAACAAAAATGATGTCAGTTTGGAGATCAAGCGCAGGATCACTCTTCCCAACAGGTGCTACTATGGCCTCGATAGGCAATAGAGTAGCAGAGACCTCTCTCGTACGACAGAACTAATACTCTACACGACGCTCACATATGGCGCAGAGGCGTGGACACTATCGAGCATTTATGCAGCAACCTTGAGAGTATTTGACAGAAAAGTCCTATGAAAGATCTTCGGTCCAGTGCGAGTTGGCGATAATTTCCGTATATGAGCTGTTTGAGCTCCTCATCTACATGGACGTTGTCCAGCTGCTGCGCTAGCTTTACCACGTCTGGCGAATGAAGGAGGATGCTCTGGCAATGCAGGTATTTCATGCGGAGAATTGCGGAAGTCGGCAAATAGCACGACCTTGTTTGCGAAGGAGGGACCAGATCGAGAAAGCCCTGTCATCGACTGGAGTGACCAATTGGCGTAGGCGCGCAAGAAGCAGAGGCGCCTGGAATGATGTGTTTAGGCAGGCCGAAATCCGTTAATCGGATTGCTAATGGCCAGTTATGTAAGTAAGTAAGTAATGATCTCTTCTTTGATAACTTGTCGGCCATGAACTGGCGCTGTATTACTCACATACCTAATTAGTCATTACAACTCAATCCATGATTAGCGGGACGTATAGCTTAAGGTCGATTCCAAACAAAATTTTTTGGTTAAACTTTTCATGACAATTTTATTTACTCTCCGAGTTTTTGCCACAAGTCAGCTGAGAGTAAGTCGGCGCAGAAATTTTTTTTTCGTATTTCGTTTTGCTAGAGATGTCTGACCCGGAGTTTGAACCCTGGCCTCACGTCTAATAAGCCAACACTCTACCTATTAGATTACGATGACTTCATTCCGATAATTGCATTATTTTATAGGGCATCAAGTGGTTAGTGCACGTTTGACTGCAACTCTCTTACTTGTTGTATGTTTAAGTTGAAAATAAGTAAATAAGTTGAGTTGTGTCCTATTATTGTTATTTACTGTATACATTATATTACAAGTATTTATATGTGCATGTGAACTTATTTATGAGACCTGGCACTATATAAAGTTCAATATGTATTGGGTTGGTGAAGAAGGTTTTTCCTTAGTTTTTGTTATACTATTAAATAAGTATACAAATAGTTTTTATTTGATTGTTTAAATAAATCGAAATCACAAATCCGATGGATTGTTTTATGCCGAATTATCCATTCAGGGGTTTCAAAACTATTCCACTGCCAAGGGCCATTTTTGAGCATTGCAAAATGATTAGATCGTTATAATCGACTATTAATCAGAGTATTGGAAGATTATAAAGAAATTTGAAGAGATAACAAGATGTAGTTTATCATTATTATTCATGCACTGTCGAAAGCTTCTGTCAGAGAAAGTTTTGAGGATAATCCAGTATATAGCAATTAGGCCTATGCATACATACATAATTAGTCCTTACAACCCTTCAGTTTGGATTACGACCTAGCTTCTTACATTACTTATTTTGTGTGTGTTAATTTTTATCCATATGTGGTGGTACCTACAGTTTAAAGTCGACTCTGAACAACAGATTTTTGAGAAACTTTTCATGGCAATTTTATTTACCCTCTGAGTTTTCGCTAGGAATCTGCTGAGAGGAAGCCGTTTTGTTTTGTTTTGTTGGAGATGTCTGGTATGAGGTATAAACGGTGGCCTCACGTCTAATAAGATAACGCACTACCTACTAGACTACGGCAAATTCAATTGGCCCTATATTACGGATTATTATGGCAAATATTCCTTTGGATTTTCAACTCCACGCTTACATAGAGAAACTCGTGCAACAGTCAAAGCCGGTTAGCTGTTTACAACGCCGCAGATATGCTGATAGTGTGCTAGAGCAACAGGCTTTAAGTGCGTATTTCTGAAATAAAATTTTCTTTAACGCTAATGCTCATTCCTGACCTGGCGGTTAAGCAAATTGTAACATATGAAACCCGAAGAACATAGAACTATTTGTAGAAAAGTCATTACGTCTGGGAGAATTGTTCGAATGAATGAACGGAAATCGCCAATTCAAATCGTTCTGACCGTGTAGTTACAGATTATGAATTGGACGGGATGTGGTTGCAACAAGATAGTGACACAGCATAACCGATTTTACGTTTTTTTGCTCGAGAAGTTTTCAGAAACAGCAAGTCATAAGATTTGATGCCGTTGAAGTTGCTGAGTACCGTCCGAAAAATCCGAAAATATGGTCGTAAACTACCTTGAAAGAATCGGCTTGGCCACTGATTATACCACTGTTGCACTTTTTAAGTTAAAAGTCCATAAATCGAATTAAATAAGTGCGTAAAATGATGGTTAGCGTTATATGTGGTATTTATTCACTTAGCCAAGGCATTCGACATACTTTTTCATAGAGCGATCTGTGGGGCACACTTCAGTTCAAGAGGGTGCTACAAGCCCTAGTCCGCCATATCCACAACACGAACTGAACTAATTTCTACAGCAATTAACATGCTTAGTTTGGTCATCACACGGCTGTGTGTAACGTGTTTTAACATTTTCAAAATATATATGAACACCGGCAATGTTTCTCTTTGCACTCTACAGGTCCCAGGAAAGATAATTTCATATGCAGATGGAAAAAATAAGATCTTAACACTTGAGAAGAGCGAATATTTAAATTATAATATGAACTACATTAAGTTTATTTTTTTGATGAGATTATACATGATATAGGATTCTAAAGTGACTTTCTCCCCCACCCAATTTTAGGTCGATATTAAATTTTTGCAAATAAACGTAAATTTCTGTGTAACAAGTTGCTAAAGTAAATGTTACTGGCTTTTTACCGAGCAAACCAAACAACAGGAGGAGGAATAACATTACATTGTTTGCAATAGGGACAGTGGTTACGTTTGTTAATTTTACGGCAAACAACATAAAAGCATTGGATTCTGAGGTAATGAACTCCAAGGTAGCGCGAACATCTCGACGAGGTATTCAGGGTAACTGCAGAGCTGCTAGATGAGGCACTACCATCGAACTTTGCGATGAATTTTCTACATTGGCAATCAATTTAAAGACCTACGGGCTCATAATTGATAACATGATTTTGGTTTTGTTAGCATCAGATGCTCGAGTTCGAGTACGTGTAGAACGGCGTAAGGAAATATGGTCAAGTCTAGACAAAAGGATGTCGGCAAATCTGTTTAAACTTCAAAGGAGTGACATTGGGCACTCATGCAACGCGTTTTATCCTTGGTCACGTAATGCTACAAACACAATAAACGCAACATCAAACACAGCAATCTCTCAAAAAATAGAATACATAGGTGTATATGGAAATAATTCTTCTAAAGGCAACGCGACATAAAGTAAACCGACGCTGCGAAATTGCTGTGATTGTTGCGAAGCGTTTATAGTGTTTATAGCGTAAAAAATATCTGCTGCAGGAGCTGAAGGGATCACGAAGAGGACAGAAATGTTCTTCACCCTCTGAATACATGTCCAGCATTATGTCAGAGACCTATCGGGTGAGCCATCTATCGGTTTAAATTTAAACCATTAGTTATTTCGAATCTGGCAATACTTATGTCATTCTGTCACAAAATTCAGTATCTTATCTCCAACGTAAGGCATCGATTTACGCTTGAGCAACCATTACGGTCAATGGAGACACCATGATAACCGATTTTTTCTGCCCTCTCTTCATGCGTTTGATATGAGCGATGTTTAGTTTCAACAGAATGGTGCAACTTGCCACACATCTCATACCACAATCGATTTATTGCGTCAAACGTTTGATGGCAGTTTAATTAGCCGAAATTGTGATGTCAATTGGCCGCCAAAGAAGCTGCGATTTGACACCGTTCGACTATTTTCTGCAGGGCGCCATTAAAGAAAACTGTTATGCCGACAAACCAGAGACAATGGAGCATTTGAAGGCCAACATTTGTGATGCTAACGCCACTCGAAAGAGTGCATGAAAATTAGTCCAATAGAATGAGGTACTGTGAAGCCAGCCGCGGCAGCCATATGTATGAAATAATATTCCACTTCTAACCGGAACTTTTAAATGACCCACCCTTTATATGGACAATATAAGGGAGCTGTAATTGTTTGTCAGATATTAGGGAATGTATTAAACTGTGGTATCAGAATGGGCCTTATGTGACCAAAGTGCATCTAGATACAGCCACCTTCCTACCAACTTACTTATGATCAACACCCAGCCTAGCGAGCAGCAATTTGTTCTATTGCTGTTGTTGTTGTGTTCTCATTAATTTTACTCTCGAATCGAAATCATAAACAAAATAAAGATATGGGCATACCGAATAGAATATTGCTGCTGTAGCGCGAAGTCTTAAAGAAGACACCTTGACTTTCATTCTTCTTGCATAAGAATCTTCACTCTATCTTCTCTCTAAATTTCAGACAAGAGTTGAAGACAAACAACTATCTTCTGGTCCACGCTTTTCCTAATTAAGCTGATTTAAAACTGGCCAAAGATGAGGATTTTTATTAAAGAATTGTGTTTAGTAATGAGGCCCATTTTTGGTTGCATGGATACGGACAATAAGCAAAATTGTAGTACTTGGCATGAAGACATTCGTTTGCTGCCAACCTCCAGCTGACGACATCATAAAATTCCGTCTAGTAATGATTAATTAACGCCTCAATTTAAGACCAAAATAATCGATTTGATGGACTTAAATTAGACACCTAATCCAGCTGCATTATCCGATACATTTCAAACCACTGTCGTCTCACTGTAAGTATATTTATCGCCGTGTTACTTTATTTGTAGTGGTTTTATTACATATTCTCCGTCTATTTTTATAGCTATTCTAACCCCTTTTGTTGTATTACAGAGAGAGGATTTTTATTTAGACAACAATGAAGCTGACAACGACGACGACGAGTTGCAATTTTAGTTTTACCAACGTGTTGTCTGTGTTTTAACCAACCAACCAACCAACCTATATAAAAACCCAGTACATGTTCATTCCCCAACATTGTTGTTGTATACCATTGGCATATATTATGCATAAAAATACTTACAAATACACTCACACAGAGAAAATACCGTAATGAAACAAATACAAATACAAACAACAACAATAACAGAAATAAAACTTGATAAATTACAAAAATGTCGTACATTTACTGTCATCGTGACAATCTCTCAATCCTCGCCCCTATATAAAGTTGTTGCCACTGTTTTAAAGGTATTTTAGAGATGCTTGCTTGAGTATTAATTTTTTCCATTTTGAAATTTAAATTCGATTTTTTTCTTCTGTTTTTCTGCTGCTCCAACTTAAAGTTCATGCCAATATGAAGAAATCTTTTCACTTTATTTTTCACTCTGTTTAGTTGTTGTTGTTGGTAGTGGCATTATTTAAATTTCTACTTAAGTTGTGTAATAAAAGTCATTCAATGTTGCATGTTTTTGGGGTTTTAATCCTGTTAGAGATTCGAAAAGAAAATGGGTTTTATTTGCAATTTTTAAATTTTTCAGATAAATTTCCATCGAAAATTGAGGAAATAAAGTCATTTACTTTGCAAAGTAGTTGCAGGTCATATTTCATTGTGGCATGAAAAAATTTTAGAAAATTGTAGGGCAAGGAAAATGGAAGAAGCTAAGGAGTAAGTTATTTAAAGAATTCCATGGGAGAAATGAAACATTGGCAGATAAAGTACTGAATATGCTAGAGGTCAGTAAATATTTGTTAAAGGAAGTCATGTTAAAGTTCGGTTAAGCCAAGTTATATCGTAAAAGTTTGTTTTAAAAAAATTTCTGAAAAAATATCTTCAGTTTTTTTATGGACCAGCAAGTGGTCTGGCCTACTGATCTAGTAAGTTATTTGTTAAATTCTCGAACACCTCCTCTGTAATTGTGCTGCCTGTAGTAATTTGAGGTTGAGGACTCTTTATCGAGTGCCGACATTAAGGCTCTCCATAGATTCATTAATAGGTTGAGCTGGTTAAGAAGTGCTGGGGCTTCAATGTTGTAGTCGTGCACTCTTGTGTGTTTGTGGTCTGTGTTTTCCTCCGTTTCCTTGTCCTCCCTTTTCTATCGCTTCTCCCTTTCCCAATCTCCTTTATTATCCTTCCGTTTCTCTCCTTTAGGACGTATTACAATGGGTCATTTTGACCTCCGAGTATTGTACTTGTCCCAATAACAATTACACGTCCTCAAACCTAACCTATCCTAAGTCATTTATTGTAAAGATAAGATTTCGAATATGTACAGTGAAAAATGGCAGTAGGTGGCGCTAGATGACACTAAGTAGAAGATATTAACCC
Source organism: Sarcophaga variegata (assembly GCA_932273835.1). Classification (NCBI taxonomy): domain Eukaryota; kingdom Metazoa; phylum Arthropoda; class Insecta; order Diptera; family Sarcophagidae; genus Sarcophaga; species Sarcophaga variegata. The sequence goes on along the minus strand of OW026361.1, from coordinate 21,425,340 downwards.
AGAACTGCCTAAACTGTTAATTAAGCACTTCTGATCATACTAGTCTTACCCATCTGAACTAAGTCGGGGTTATTCAAACTGTTTAAGAAGAAAAACCTGTGACTGTAATCAATCAGGGGTGTTAATATCTATAAAGTACAAGCTATCATCTACTTCAGATACAACACTGCTTCGAAGCGAAGAAGGCAAATGTGACACACCGATACCGTTCCGAGGCAGTCGGCCTGCTTACTTGTCATTGACATGCTGGTACTGGTTTTATTGTCCTGACTCAATAGACCACTTATTTGGCCATGTGTGCAGATTTTTTAGGAGGTGCAATGACCTCTCCTTTAATAACTTGTCGGTCATTTACATTTTAGTTAGAATTCCAACCTAGCTTCTAACACCACTTATGTTGTGTGTGTTAACTTTATACATGAGGTGCGGGGAACCTACAGTTTAAAGTCGATTACGAACGACAGATTTTGAGAAAATTTTCATGGCAATTTTGATTTACTCTCAGCGTTTTTGTAAGACCACTTCTGTCGAATGAAATACTTTTAATTTTTCGTTTTCATTGGGATGTTTGAGCTGCGGCTTGAACCAAGGGCTCTCGTCTAATAAGCCAACACAGTACCTACTAGACTACGGTGATTTCTACAATATTTTGCAACTTCATGTTCCGCGGGTATTTCGCTCCTTTAAGACACATGAGGCAAGCGCAAATCATCTAATCATTTACTTTATTTCACTTCCATTAATCTTCACTAAACAGTTATTTTAGCCATGTAGGTAATTGCTCTATTATTGCAGGTCCTTGGATGCCCTTTGCCTTTGTCGATAGCTTAAAAACCAACTGTGTTCTAACTGACTCATACTATTACTCATGATCACTATCATGTTTTGATTACTAGAACATCGAAATCGAATATTTTTAAAAAGCTTTCACTGTGTACAATGAAAAAGCAGAAACCAAAGCGATACCAATTCTGGTGCCAAATAGACAGTCATCATATGATTAAAAACCATTCAGAAAATGCAATTCTCGAATAATGTTACAACCGATGTAGATTAATAAAAGAGTAAACTATTACTAGACGCAGTCATGGGTTGATAGATAAGGTCATGGATACGATCGCATGTGTCTGTACAAAATTAAGAAATGCAGGTCTTCATGGTACCTTTATGGAGACGAGCACGTCATTAATGCTGTAAATATTAATTATGCTTAAAATATTCCTGATGGTCTAAATGCCATACAGAATTGGCTGGAAATGCTATCAATGCTACGATATTCGACAATGAAAACTCATTCAGTGTGTTAGAATATTGTGAACAGATACAACGTATGAAAATTCGTATGAAAAATCGGTACCGGGATGCATAGAATTCTACAAATGGGGAGTCTGATATAACACTTTCCGTAGATGGTGTGTAAGTAGACCAAGGTGGCGTTCAACCCAAAATGTTGAGTAAGACACACTTAGGCCACACATACATATGGTCTAGTGTGACACAACTATTGTCAATTTTCCAAGCCCGTTCAGTACTTCTGATATAGCAAGTTAGACTTCCAATATCCAGTACATAGATAGTAGACACTAAGGTGCTTCTTCTTTCGCAGACATAGTGCTGAGGTTGTATCCAATACTTGAACAACAGTTTCCTTCTGTTTCCAGTTTCTACAGATCCTAAAGCAGTTGCTTCCCATGTGCCCAGCACCAATATTTTTTCTAAGTAGACTTACGTCAGGCCACTGTTAACATATACAAATACCTCCTTCTGCATTCTCTTTAATATCAATTACAGGCCTATTTCATTCATATCAAAAAGCGTATAATTTTTATAAAATTTCTACGTATTTAATAATTTAATTTTTCTATTTAAAAAATACCTGTTGTTGTTATAAATTGAAAAACCGAAAAACTTTTTCTGGCATTCAATAGCCAACCAGCGCCATTAATTTCCTCCTCAAACTTATGCAGACAAATCACTCCTGCGGACATTAAAAATCAAACCCACTGCCACCGCTATTGTGTTGTAGGAAAACTACAACAAATTTCAGTCAATGACACAATTTTTCTTTTTTTTTCTAGCTTTTGTTGTATTTAAAAGCAACAAGCAGAGCCTGAACAAGTCCCAAAGTGTAACAATAGAGGCGCCATCAATAAATTGTTTTTCTCTGTACAGCAACAACGACAACAATAACGAAAATAATAAATAAATTTAACAACAACAACAGCAAAAATAAAAATTGCCAAAAAAACAAAAAATAAAAATAAGTTTTTAACCAACGACAACAAATTGATTGTTGCAGCCGACAGAGCAGGGCAGGGAAACTTGAAGAACTTTACAAAAATTTATTTTCGATTTCATTAAAAGGGACACATGCAACACATTTTTCTATGTTTTACTATATTCCAGCAACTAAATATACAAATACCATGTGTGCCGCAACGGTGTTGCATTTGTGGCAAGACCACAATTTATTTGATGAGTGGTTTTTTGTTTTGTTGTTGTTGTTGTTGTTCAATATGAGTGCCGAAATTGAGTACGTGCAAATGGGCTGTCAAAAGCAAAAATTTTAATTAAAACTTTTATAATTTGTTCGATGCTAAATTGAGAGAGAGAGAGAGAGGTGAATGACTGCCACACTGACACCTTAAAAAATTTATTACAATAGGTCGGCTCCGTTGCAATAATAAATCGGAAATTTAGTCTTTATAAAGAACTCCAGACTGTAAACTTAGCAAAATAAGTTTTAATGATTTCTTTTAATTTTCCCTTTAAATATAAAATTACGTTTTCTTAATAGTTTCAAAATAAAAACTCGCTCGCGAGTTTTATAATCATACTGAACTTAAGGTCCTAAGGTCAAAACAAAACTTCAATAACAAAAATTATTTTTTTTTTTATTCTACACTTCAAATTTTAAAATTTGCTCGAAAGTTTTATATTTAAAATCAATAGTTTTATATGTAAAATAAAGATTTTTATATTTTAGCACGAGAATTTAGAATTTAAATTAGAGACAGTTATAATATAAATATCACGAGTTTTACTTTTAAGGTGGAGAGTTTTTATATTCATGCTCTTAGTTTTATATCTAAGCACGATCTTTTTATATTAGTCTCCAGAGTTTTTATATTTCAATCCGAAAGTTTTACATTTAAGGTTGAGAGTTTTATATTTAAACCCAAGAGTTTTATACTTAAGGTTGAGAGTTTTATATTTAAACCCAAGAGTTTTATATTTCAGGTTGAGAGTCTTATATTTAAACACGATAATTTTATAATCAGCTCTAGAGTATTTATGTTCGAGAGCTCAAGAATTTTGTATTTAAACCGGTGAGTTTATTATTTAAGGTTGAGAGCTTTATTTTTAAAACCGAGAATTTTATATTTAAGGTTAAGAGCTTTATTATTAAACCCGAGAATTTATATTTAAATAAGAGATTTTATATTCGGCTCAAGAGTTTTATTTTTATGTTTGAGAGTTGTATATTTAAGCTCAAGAATATACCTTTTAGAACATAGAATTTTGAACTTTAACTCGCGAATGTCCTTTTACTCATAAGAGTTTAATATTTTAACACGAAAGTCTTGCATTTTAACTTAAGAATTTTATATTACGGATTTTATATTATACTCACGAGTTGTATATTTCAGTTCGAGATTTTTATATTTAAGTTTGAGAGCTTTGTATAAACACAAGAGTTTTAACTTATGAGTTTTTTATTTAAATTTAAAACTTTTACATTTTAACTCGAGAGTTTTGTATTTCAACACAAAGCTATCATATATATGTACATATATTTGAGAGTTTTAAATTGAAAATCTCTTATTGAAACAAAGCCTTTTAATTTATTAGAATCTACTTTTAATTTTACTCTAATATGCTGCAATCACACGGGCAATCAGATTGTGAGTGGAGGAGAACTTCCGATTCATTTTCCATCACTGTAGCCTTGAATAATAGAATACATTCATAAACGCATAGCACCTCCTGCAAATACAGGACAATTTCTGAAGAGAAAGTTACTGCAGTATTCGGTAGTATGCCGATAGATATACTGCGAAAGAGTTTAATCAGCTTCAGAAACGTAAATTAGAGCGAACGAACTGTAAGAGCATGGCAGTGAAGGTAGGAGACGCGTGACAATAATAGTTGGTCCATTGTGATATCACAATCGTCCATTTTCCAATACCATTCAAGGCTTCTGACAATTAAACTTAAGGTCCACTAACGACAGATCATTTACATCGTCTACTTAGTACATAATAAGGGACTTTTTCCTTCCTCGTTACAGAGAGGGGTATTCACTTTTAGTTTCTTCAGTTTCTTCAGCTCCTTAAGAGTTCTTCTGCCATTTGTCCAAGATCAATAAGCTTGTTTCTTTGGATTTTCAGAAGACTTTCTGTATGCCCTCTATCAAGCTTTGGTCAGATTTGTTGCGCTATCCGGCCTGTACGTAGTTTAGTAGGTAGTGTGTTGGCTTATTAAATAGGAGGCCACGGTTCAACCCCTAGTTCGAACAAAATGAAATATGAAAAAAATGTTTCTTTAGCGACCTCCTCCCAGCAAATTTCTAGCAAAAATTCTGAGAACAGATAAAATATTTAAGAAATGTTTCTCAAAAATCAGTTGTTCGAAGCCGACTTTAAATTGTAGGTCCAGCCACTCATGCATAAAATAAACACACACAACATAAGTGGCGAGAAGCTAGGTAGTAATCCTAACTGAAGGGTTATAATGAGCAATTATGTATATATGTATGTATCCTGCCTGCATATGAAGTCTCTTAAAGGCTTAGACTGAATCCACAACTGCATTGTCAAGTATAAGATCGCATATGTTAAAAGGGATTTCGAAAGAAGAGAATATGCTGGAGAATATTATGATTATGACATGTCAAAAAAAAATTATCGCACCCAACATAAGTGGTGTGAGAAGCTAGATCGTAATCCTTACTGAAGGATTGTAACGACCAAACTATGTATGGTTGCCATGTCTGGCAATTTCTAGTTGCTTCAGTACCTAGCTAACTAGACACCACTATATCCTGGTACCCTATGAATGTCGTACAGCTCTCTATTTGAGAGATTCGCGGCAGTCATAAAATTTTAGTTTCTTATATTAGAATCCGGTGCTTTGACTGGCTTTCAGAAAGATTCCTTTATAAAGATATTTTCATACTTAATTGTCCTTACCGTAGTTCATACGGCCGACAATTCAATCTGGAAGAAGTTTAAATGATTCGGTAGTATTATGAAATGAGCTATACCAGCCGACAAAGAATAAATTCCTCCACCTATAGTTTAAATCAATTTCGAGCCATCTGTGAAAATTTAAATGGAGCCGTTCTCCCACCTGGTGCATGCAATTATATTTTTGATGTCTCTTTTAGCTTCCACAATACCATTACAATCCTATTAAGGATTTTACATATTTTTTTCAATTCTGAACACTGTGCAAACATATTTATTCATGTTTGAGAGTAAATTTCTAATATTGCCAGCATACGTATGTATGTGTTTGCTAACAAAATTAAATGTTGTTCTAAATTTGTCATTTAATCTCAATTAATTACTTAGTGCTGGATAGTTTGATGGTGTTGATTAAATATTTGAAATTTTTCCGAAAAATTAAATGTCACTGACAATCAACGAACGATACAGCCTTTTGACCGTAGCTGTTAATGTCATTAATTTTTAGTTTCGTTTTCAATTTCATTTTGAAACAATTCAGATTTCAATTAAAGTTTTTAATTAAAATTTATTAAGAGAAAGATTTTCAAACTAGAAATTTATAACTGAAAAAGCGTTTTTTGTTGTATTAAATTTCCCTGGAAAAAAACGAGAAAAACAAAAGGAAATGCTGCAGAAATACAATTGAAAATAGCCAATGCAGTGTGACAAATAATATTTCAAATTCTGATGGAGGATGGCAGGTGAAGCTTAAAACAAACGTAAAAAACAGCTTGCAACTCTCGTGCCATAGCAGTTAAACGAGGGTTGTTTAACATGGTTATTTGAAGAGAAAATAAAAACTTGAGTAAAACATATTCAAAATTTTAAATGAAAATTTATTTCCAAAACTTTCATGCAAAAAACCCTCGTTTTTAGTTACTAGTCAGGTTACAATGCCAAAAAGTTTTATTAAAAAAACCAGGGGTAAATTACGAGTTTTATACTTTAACCGGAAGCCATTTATGGCCATGAAATGAAGTTTTAAAATTGCAGTTACATTCAAAAGCAGCAGGTAACTGCAAATGCAAGTTGAAAGTTGAATGCTTCAAAGAGAAGTACTTACATATTCATACAGTCACATGTAGGACTGTATAGTATTTACTCTAGGCTAGAATATTGTTACGAAAATGAAAACTCTAGATACTGGTGTTTTACTTTTATATCGCTTAACATTTAAATTATAAACAAAAGCTATAAAAACAAAACAATGCAGTAAACAAATCTGTTTAATTAAAGTACTGCTTAATATAACAACAAACAACAGCATAAAAAAATGGTAAACAAGTAAACGAAAATCCTCAAACTACACTACAAGAATAAATGTAAACACAAACAACAATAATGAATATTTACATTTATAGAGATTTCGAGAACGCGAAGTAACGAACATTCGCCTTCAAGAACATTCATCGGACTGTTTACCCTGCCATATAAAAGACATGGCAAAGCAGACAACTGAGTTAGTGAGCTCAATCAGTCTTGTGTCAAGACGCGGTGTGTTTGAAGATCTCCGTTACAAAGATCTGTCGAATAATTGTTCAGTGATTGTTATTGTTTATGCAAAGGGTATAAACTGAGGAATAACAAAGGAAAGCAATTGTTGTTGTTTACATCAAGTTGTGAACAGTGGCACACAGAATTGTGCGAATAATAAAAAGTTTTAATTAAAACTAAACACGATTTTTTTTGTTTGCAATCTTTGAGCTCATATTTTAAACGATTTTAAAAGGTAAAAATGTAACAATATGTTTAAAAAAAATCTTCATAAGCTTTCATGCGGTATCAAGAAATTCAAAGCATTTTCTAGCATAGTATTACGGGACCAAGGCAAATCGAATAATTTTTTTACATTCCAGACTTTTAAAATCAATGCTAATACCGTAGAGAATGTGAATAACTTTTGCTATGAATTCTGGAAATAATTTAAATGAATATCGAAAACCGCATAAAATCTGCAAAGTTCCTATTTGAATAAAGTGCGAACGTTTTAAAATTTAACTCATAAAACTTAAGGCATTCTTAGAAGATAAAGAACCTGTCGGGCCTAGAAAAACTAGAGACAAATAACTCGCCATAGTCTAGTACTTAGTGTGTTGGCTTATTACACGAGAGCCATGGTTCAAGACCCAACGACCTTTTCTCAGCAGTCTTCTGGCGGAAAATCTGTGAGTAAATAAAATTCCCCTGAAAACTTTCTCAAATCTATTGTCCGGAGTCGACATTACTTACTTAATTGGTCATTACAAAACTTCAATCACGACAACGACCTACAGTTTTAAGTCTATTCCGAACGATAGATTTTTAAGAAACTTTGCATGACAATTTCATTTACTCTCGGATTTTTTGCCAGAAATCTGCTGGCAGGAAGTCACCGGTTGAACCGTGACCTTTTCTAGTAAGCCAACACACTAAGCAAACACTCTACCTTACTAGACTAGGATGACTTCACAAATCGTTTTACTGGAACTTATTTGGGATACTGAGCGAATGTTGACATCATTTGAGCGATGACATCATTTTGATGACAAATCGATTTTCTTAGAGAAAAAGATTTATTGTGCAAACGCTCATGGGGACTTGTTCCTACAAGAATCTCTCTAAGCAAGGAGTTAAGATGAATCAAGGCCTCTATACAGAATTACTAGGAAGGAAACCAGGTCACTGGCCATCGGAGTTAAAATACTTTAATAATTTTAATCGATTAGGGAATTTACGATCTTGGTCAGTAGTAATTTCGTTCATTGATAGTAAAATTCTATTTAGGGACAAGGCATCCAGGGATAGTCTTTAAAGTACTGTCATACAAAGTACCATAAAAAGGCGATTAACAATTGCTCAGGAAGTTACGGAAAGAGTTGCCAGAGTATTATATGACATAAACATGAATAAAATAATGCCTTTACAAACAAACATACATACATAATTGGCCATTACAACCCTTCAGTTAGGATTACGACCTAGGTTTTCACACCACTTATGTTGTGTATGTTACTTTTATACATGATTGTCGGCAACTACAATTTAAACTTGACTCCGAACGACAGATTTTTGAGAAACTTTGCATGGCAATTTTATTTACTCTGAGAGTTTTTGCTAGAAATCTATTGAAAGGATATAGCCGAAGAAATATTTTTTCATATTTTCATTTTGATGTCTGACCTGTAGTTTGAAACGTGTCCTCACGTCCAATAAGGCAACACACTACCTTCTAGACTACGGCGATTTCAACCACATTCCATTAAATTAAAAGGCGACACCATTATACCATTCTGAAGAAACATTAAGCGCAAGCACAAACTCGCTTACAAACCAGGAGTTCCTTATCCAAAATTCTGACAGTTTCTTGAATAAAAAAATCAAGAATGGGGTTCTCTATATTTTCCGTGTCACATTCAACGAAGCCTTGAATATGTTAAAGGTGAAATGAAGTGCCCGTGATAAAAAAAAACACTGATTTGACTGTGCATTCCTTCACATGGCGAAGACAGTTGGGTAGCAAAGTGGCAAGAACGATAGACGAATGAACTCCACTTTTAGAGTACCAATGCTCCATATTGGAACGAAGGGAGCAAAACACTTCGCTTTTGACTTGTTTGAAAATACATAAGTTCATATTGCTAAAGAACGGAATGTTCATTAGCTGGCGTCTACTCATTCTTGGGTTATGCAAGTGATTTCATCCATAAATTGGTACAGTCAAGTCAGAACGTAAATGATCGAGACTTACACTGGTTTATGGAAGTTTTTATCGAGAGGAATTATAAACGATTCTAGCTAATGAATTATAATTGCTCAAAATTTTATTATGACGTGTGTACTAAGTTTACTTCAAACTGAGAAAAATATCGTCTGCTGAATGAGTATTATTTTGTAGAATATCTACAGCATGGAAATTCAATTCTTTATTCTCATATCTTTAGTCTCAAAACAAAAATTTTTAATTTGATTAAATGCCAAAATCATTCTTACCCTCCCCTACCCCACTACCCCCCTACGTACATGTGTAACTAATCAAGCAAATGTTTCCTTTTAATTGCTAGTCCGTGTGATAAGAAGTTATAGAAGTTAATGTGAGGCATGCTACAGCATATTTCGATTAATTTTCATATTTTTTCCATTTTTTTTTCTACAACCCAGTTTGGTTATCGCAAATCGAAATTCATTACAAACAATTGTTTACAATCAATTCAATGCTTTACTGTGATAACAAAACGAAAAAAATCACAAAATAGAAATGGAAATGGAAATGAAAGTCGAGAGAAAGAAAAGAATTTTTATTTATTTTTTTGCTACCAACACTACTCATACAATATAGCAGGAGAAATAACGTCAGAAGTAGTAGCAGTAGCAGTAGCAGTAGCAATGGCAGTAGCAATAACCCCAAATAATTAGTAGCATTCTTTTGGTATTTGAACAACAAATGAAAGGAAATGTAAAAGAAAATGAATGAAAATAAGAAAATAAAAAAAGGATTCATTTATGCGTATAGTTTTTCTGGTTATCATTTGCTCCGAAAAAAAAACGAAACCTTTTTTTTTCCTTTTTTCTGTGCTGTTTTCGTTTTTCATATTTCGTTTTAATTTTTTTCTTTTGGGGCTGAAATTCCACAGTAACTACACAGCAATGGGCTTTAATCGCAATTAATTTTCTCTCTGGATATTTAAGATAAGGAAGCCTGTTTTATTTATGGCAGCATTTTATTTCTCTATTCATGCTTTGATTGTAAGCATTTATTTTCAACTTATGAAACGGTTTTCTTTTTTGAGAGACTAATTTGATAAACAAAAGCCACAAATTTAATTCAATGTACGCATGCCACTGTTAAACGGCACTTTAATGGCTATATTCCGTATGTATGGTAAGTAGCCTGAATAAAAATAAAATATCAAGAGCCGCTGTCATATGAGAGATCATCTGTAAGCTGGTATTACCTTCGGAGTTTCGATCATCCTCTATCGTGCCTTCCCAAGGGTACAAACTGAAGGCATTTTTCTGCCGGATCACCAACGACATCTCCAGGCTAATGTAAATGCAGTACTTTTATACCTTTAATAACTAAAATGCCAGCGCTAACGTTATACACATGTACATACTAACTTAACTTAATTGGTTATTATAAGCTTTTAGGAGAGATTACAACCTGGCGTCTCACGACACTCATGTTGTGTGTTAATTTTGTGCATGAGTGTCTTGACTTACAATATAAAGTCGACTCCTATTGACAAACTTCTTCTTGAGAAACTTTTCATGGCAATTCTAATTACTCTCAGAGTTTTCAAAGACCGCTGAGAGGAAGTCGCCGTGAGTAAGTTCCTGCACTGTAGCATCTACTCACTCTGCTGCACGAGTAAGGCAAAATGTCCTCTAAGGAGACTTATTTATATACTCAAACCGCTCTCATTCAGTCTGAATATAAGGTTTTCCTACCATCATTATCGCTCCAGAGTATCTTTACAATTCTAGCTACTGCGGCATTATTCCCAACAGCCGTTTGTGCCTAAATTTGTAGTTTGGTTTTCAATGCCCTGAAAGGCATTGTCTTATCCATGTTTACGTCTTATAATACTCTGGCTTCTTTTTTCTCTTTTCGTCGATTTATTAATCGCCTTTTTATGGACTTTATAGCGCACACATCTTTGGATGCTTAAGCCCTAAATCGAATTTATCTATCACTGAACACATTTAAATACCCGCTTGTCAAGTTTTCCCACATACTGCTTACCCAGGTCATTAAATCTTGATCTTAAAAGACTTTTATGGGGTTCCAGTGGCCAGAGACATGATTTGATTCCTGGTAATTCTGTATAGAGGCCTAGTTTCATCCTATCTCCTTGATTGGGGACAAACGTGTACGAATAAGTCCTCATGAACGTTTGCACAATGGAACTTTTTCTGTAAGAAAGTTGATCTGGTATCAAAGTAATACCATTTGTAGCCATTGATACGTTAGACATCCTGTCGGAAAATTCGACATTAAGCCAACATCCGAATAGTATCCCAATTAAACTCCAGTAAAATGGTTTGTGACGACTTCAGTAGGTAGTGCATTGACTTATCAGACGTGAGGTTACGATTCAAACCCCAGATCAGACATTTCGAGCAAAACGAAATATGAAAATATATTTCTTCGGCGAGAGTTTTCTGTGACATTCCTGAGAAAAACTCTATGAGGGAAATAAAATTCCCATAAAATGTTTCTCAAAAAAGAAACTATCGTTCGGAGTCGACTTTAAACTGTAGGGCCCTCCACTCATATATAAAATTAACACAAAACAATATAAGTGATGTGAGAAGCTAGATCGTAATCCTCACTGAAGGGTTGTAATGGCCAATGATTCTGAATGCTGGATCATTTACTTCTATCCGTTGTATTCCAATAACTCTGAGAAAATATTCGTTCGATTCATAAGGCCCGACAGTACTTGGAGTGAAGCCTACTTTTCAGGCCGGAAAGAGTTGGATTCATAAATTTCTTTTCCCAAGAATTGTTCAACTTTAATTATCCAAATTAAATCAAATCTCTATGTAAAGTTCTATAAATTATTTGTTTCCTTTGCTTTGCTTCAACCACAATGGCCTTCAGTTTTATTTGATTTCTTGCTCTGTTTATTTAAATCTTCAATTATTATTTACTTGTTGTTGGTTTTTTTGTATAATTTTATTATTTTGCTGTTGTTGTATTTGTTCTGGTTATCAAAATTAAAACAATTTTTTCCAGTTACAAATTCTAATGAAATTAAGCCTTTTTTCTCTCCCCTTGTTCTCTGTAAAGCTCTCTGTTAATAGATTAAATGCAGCGATTTCTTGAATTTTTCTTTTTTTAGTTTTTTTTTAAAATTTTACCATTTTTGGTTAAAAACCTTGAACTAAATTGAATTGAGTTCATTTACAATAAAAAGAAACATATTTTAACTTTAATTGAATTATTTTTTTTCTTCTGTTTTCATTTTCATTTCGATTTCTTTTCAGTTTTTATTTCTTTTTTTTTCGTTCCCAATTATATCCAGTCACCCAGCAATAGGTACCAGTAGCAGCCAAAAAGCATGCTGTAGTAGAGATCTTTTCTTTCATTTTATTTTGTTGTTTAAACACTTGTTAATACAACAACAAAAATTGCTGTTCAGGTCTTTATTAAGAATTTTACTTAACTATTGTTCTTGTTCTCAATTTTCCTCATGCTCTCCTGCTCGCTTTCTCTCCCTCTTTAACATTCAATCTACCTGTGTTACTTTACTTTTATTGTTACGATAGTATATGTGTTGTTGGAATTCAACAATTTTAAAGCATACCCAAGAAATGCATGTGAGAACAATTTGTGTAGCATACTTTAGGGCAGCATTTTTCCTTACCTTAAAAACCTTCAAATTTCAATTTTTAATTCAAAATACAATGCGAAGCAATATTTTTAATTGAAATTTTAAGTCAAAATAAATCAGATTTTATATTTTATCAGAAAATTTAAAATTTTAAAAAATAATCATTCAAATACGTGAAATTCTCTTGCTTTCATTTTCATTCATTTCTACATTTCTATTAATATTTGGCCTGACTCTTAAGCTATTTTCGTTGAAATCATATTTATCTTAAAAACAATAAACTTTTCATAACTTTTTCAAACTCACATACACATTTTTGTTCATTATTTTCTTAATGTCTTGTTATTTTCATTCAAGTTTTTTTTTTTGATATTTTTCGTTTTATATTTTCATAATTTTATGTGCATAAAATAGATAAAAAAGAAAGAGAAAACTTAGCTTTTCACTGTGTCTGTGTTAAATTTAAATTTCTTTCTTGATTTTTGAGATTTTCCAAATGCCTGCTGACAGGCAGCGTATGTGTGCAATTTGAAAAATATGTGGCATGTATTTAAAGAATTTTTTTTTGTTTTTCAAACTTATGGTGCGGGTAGAGGTTCTGTTTTTTTCTATTTTATACGAGGGTTGCTTTAAAAGGTTACTATAAAATACTAATTCAGTATTACTATTCCAACAAACAAAATGGATTCTTCTCTAGGGTTGCTGAAGAACAGAGATTATAAATTTATGATGTCTTAACTCGATTTCCTATTTGATATGTGATCAATCAATACTGAGATTTACTAGAAAGATCTTTCGAACCCTTTCATACATACATAACACACACAATTGGTCATTACAACCCTTCAGTCAGGATTACGACCTAGTTTCTCGCACCACTTATGTTGTGTGTGTTAATGTTATACATGAGTGGCGGGACCTACAGTTTAAAGTCGAGTTTTTCAAGTTTTTTTTTGATGTCTGGCCTGTGGCTCGAACCCTTGCTTTTGGTCTAATAATCCAACATACTACCTACTAGACCACGGCGATTTTCGAACCCTTTCACTCCTTGGATATTCCAAATGCCACATCATCAATGATTGCAGGCACAAACGCCATTAAGACGCTGAAAACCGAAACTTGTTGCTATTGATTGAAGAAGAAATAGTATTCCATCAATCATTATGACTACCTATAGCTTGTAGTTCATAAAGCTTCAATGGGTGGTCCTTATACATCCCCCTTACATTTTGGATGTTCTCAAAATAGTTCCCGAGACATCATTGTGAATACGCGGAATAAAACCTACAATTTCATGAAAGTTAACGTAGTCTAATAAGTAGTGTGGCGCCTAGCTTATTAGAAGAAAGCCTGTGGTTGACACCGGACTAAGAAAAGTGAGAATGAAAGTCACTGTATTCAACTAGGTAATGTGTTACCTTATTAGACGCAAAGTCGTGGTTCCAAGCCCAACTCAGACATCTCAAACAAAACGAAATATGAAAAATCATTTTGTCGACGACTTCCTTTCAGCAGTCTTCTCTCAAAAACTCTGAAAGTGAAATAAAATTGTGATGAAAGTTTCTCAAATCTGTCATTCGGAGTCGACCTTAGGTCCCGCTACTCATAAATAAAATTAGCACATTAATCCTAATTAACAATTCAAGATTTGTTACGACCAAGGAAGTAGGTTAAGTTAAGTAAGTAAATCCTTTCAGCCTTGTTGGATACATCAACAAGCAAAATTGTCACATATGGAGCTCGAGAAATCCACAGGTGCCAGCAGAAAATCCATTGCATTCGGAAAAAGTGTTTATTTATGAGCGCAGTACTGTTTAGAGGTGGCATTGGGTCATATTTGTTCACAAATGGCGATGGAAGAACCGCAACCTTCAACTAAGATCATTATTATCAAATAATTTCCAATCATTTTCGACTTTTAATTGAATATTATAGTCGCCGTAGTCTAGTAGGTAGCGTATTGGCTTATTAGGCTTGAGGCCAGGGTTCAAACCCCAGTTAGACATCTCGAACTAAACGAAACGCGAAAAAATATTTCTTTGGCGACTTCTTCTCAGCTGATTTCTGGCAAAAATTCAAAGAGTAAATAAAATTTGCCATGAAAAGATTCTCAAACATCTGTCGTTCGGTATCAACTTCAAACTGTAGGTCCCACCACTCATGTATAAAATTAACACACACAACATAAGTGGTGTGAGAAGCTTGGTCGTAGTTCTGACTGAAGGGTTGTAACGAATAATTATGTATGTATGTAAGTAAATTCTTCAGCCTAGTTGGATACGTCAACAAGCAAAATTGTTACATACGGAGCTCGAGAAATCCACAGGTGACAACAGAAAATCCATTGCATTTCGAAAAAGTGTTTATTTATGAGCGCAGCATTATTTAAAGGTGTCATTGGGCCATATTTGTTCACAAATGGTGATGGAAGAACCGCAACCTTCAACTAAGATCATTATTATCAAACGATTTCCAATCATTTTCGGACTCTAATTGAATATTATAGTCACCGTAGTCTAGTAGGCAGAGTATTGGTTTATTGGACCGTGGTTCAAAACCCAGTCAGACATCTCGAACTTAACGAAATGCGAAAAAATATTTCTTTGGCGACTTCCTCTCAGCAGATTTATGGGAAAAATTCAAAGAGTAAATAAAAAATAAAATAATAAGAGTAAATAAATGAAAAGTTTCTCAAACATCTGTCGTTCGCATTGCCTTTAAATTGTAGGTCCCACCACGTATCATGTATAAAATTAACACACACAACATGGGTGTTATAAAAAGCTAGGTCGTAATCCTATCTGAAGGGTTGTATTGACCAGTCAAATAAGTAAGTAAGTAAGTATGTATTTAATAAGCCACTTGCGTAGTTTACTCGATATTTCTGATTGAGTAAAATTTTATTCTTGATTTTGCTGCTTGCTCTCGAAGTCTTTAATCATTTTCCAAAACATCTTTTTCCCATTAGAAGTTTGCATATCAAAACATTGGCAACATTGAACGCACAATGGCAACACTATATTCAAGCCCAATGCTTTCAGTTTTATCCATTCATTTATTCTTAAGGTCTATATACACTGCTAGGCAGAAAAATAGCAACAACTTGAGTGAAAACTTAAAAGTCAAATTATTTTTTAAAATTTATACAATTTTTCAGTCTTCGCATTCGTTTTTCGTGGTGCAACGCCAAAATGATGTTGGATTATATCGTTTGTAAATTTCAAATTGTTATTAGTCTATAACAACATCAACAAAAATAGCTAAAATTGCCATTTTCACTAAGCCGCAGAAGAGAACCAATAGAATTTCTTTCCGTGTCGTTTTAAAGGCTGATTACTGAAAAGAGAAGAACTCAACAGGAATGGCAACATCGCAGATTCCCTGAAAATAAAATCAGTCACCAGATATGCATAAATAAAACAACTAAAGCAACTTCTGGGATCTCGCAGAGGCTTATTTCTTTCAAAATATTTAGAAGCTCTTTGATGTTACACCAAAATCTTTCTGTTTATAATGGCGTGCAACTAGGAATTTTAAAAAACCTTTTATAGTTCAGCCTCCTATACAGAACTTTATCGGTTTTTCGAATGGAAATGATTACGAAAAATGTAGTCTCTTAAAGGTAGACTCTTACGGGAAGACTATTAAAGTAAGACTCATACTTAAAATAAATTTCCTGCCAACTATAGCTACAGTATCACATGAAATATAACACCGCTCAACTCAACTCTAAGAAAGATCGTGGAATTAATTAAATCATCAAACTAAATGGTTACAGAGATGCCAGCCAAGAGAATCCTTTTCTTTATTTTGAATGAAATTTTCAACTTGAACATGGCCTACAACAGTGGAAGACAGAAAAAAAGCTTAGTAAAGATCTTACAAAAGCCGAACAGTTCAGGCCTGTGGGACTGCTAACTTATTTGTTAATTAAACTAAAACCAGTTTTAAAATGATAACAGATATATTCCAGACTATCAAATAGGATTCAGATACAAATAACTTCATTGAACAAACCCAAGTGATAAGAATGACATTGAAGAAGAAAAAAAAATAGGGCTCACAGGGTTTTACGGGCATTTCTCAAGCATTCGAATGATTTAAAACAGACAAACGACAGATTTTTCAGAAATCTTTCCTAGCAATTTTGTGTACTCTCAGAGTTCTCGTCTAGTAATTTAACGCACTATCCTCTAAGCTTATGAAACTGCAAACTTCACTTATTCGTTAATTAAAAAAAAACCTTTTGCTTATATTTCGCCCAACACTGTCAGGTGAGTGTGTGTGCCTATTCTTTAAGTTTTATTTTCTACACGTTAAAAATCCTAAATTAAATTCTTATAAAAATACACGCACACAAATGTGAAGTTGTACTCTCTCTTTCTCTCTCCTTCTCTTTCTGTTGTATAGAGTTATACTTACTCCCACACTTTTCTTATGGCAAAAATAAAAACCAAAACAACTGAATTTTCTATAACAAGCAGCAATGAAACAATAATCACACATACAAAGAAATAAAAAATAAAAATTAAAACAATAACATTTAAAATAATATAACAATAGCAACAACAACAACTACAATAATTATAGACAAAACAGCTGTTACTTACTCTTTTCTTTAATTACACTTGTTATTTTGCAATTGTTGTTGTTGTCTCTCTGTCTCCCTTTTCTCCCTGATGTGCTTTCTATTATTATTGTTATTACCGATGTTGGTTGTCGTTTTTTTTATTCTTTTCAGTCTCATTGTTATTGTTGTTGCCATTTAAATAATTATTGCTGTTCTTTAATTATGTTGTGGTGCAGCAGGCTGCTGTTCATTTTAAACATTTTAATCCGGTTAAGTTTTAATAGCAACAACAACGCCAAAATAACCCCACCAATAATATTCACATTATGGACATGAATAAGAAATCGTATAAAAAGTGTCACAAGCAAAAGGATTGAAGAATTAACGAAAGGAGAAAGAAAAAAATATATGAGAATAGCAAAGAGTATAGAGTGTTGAACTGTTTATTTGCTTTGATTGCTTTTCAGCACGTATTTATTAGTTTTAAAGGTGAAAGGATTATTAATGAAAATATCATTTAAAATAATTAAAAAAGTTTTAAATTTAATGCCAACAGAAATGTGAACAAAAAAGTGTTAAAATGATTATCGTGGCCATATGCATAGTATGCCATTTACTACTTAGTAGTGCACGAATGTAATATGGCCTGCAAAAAATTACTTTAAAGTCATGTTTAATCAGTTCCTCTAATGTATGATCAATAAGTCCTTGGGTTATTAGATGAGGTAGGAAAAATGTACTCTCACCTCAAAGAAGATAGAGAAACTTATTCCAAATGTGGTCCGTATGTAGCTCTCGATGAAGCAGTTTTGTCTCCCATTGTCTATCCTCCAGAAATCAATGTGATTATCTTCGTGGCAAAAGTACTCTTTCTTGCCTCTTCAACAGAAGCGGATGCTATTGCATGAGCATAACCAAAAACAATCCCTCTGGCATGAGTGACTCTTAATAAGGCCAACAATAGAGCATGGACTTTCCATACTCACTCTAGCTGTCTTTAGTCAGCATATTTCGAAATTCATTAAATTACGGGCAATCTTATGTATACAACCCTTCAGTCAGGATTACGACCTAGTTTCTCACACCACGCAAGTTGCGTGTGTTAACTTTATACATGATTGGCGGAACCTATAGTTTAAAGTAGAATCCGAATGACAGGTTTTCTGAGAAACTTTTCATGACAATTTTAATTACTCTCAGATTTTTTGCTAGAAATCTGCTGAGAGAAAGTCGCGAAGAAATATTTTTTATATTTTCGTTTTGATGACTGACTTGGGGTTTAAACCGTAGCCTTACGACTAATGAGCTTTCGGTGACTTCTATAAAGTTTTCCAGTTTTTCAATAGGATTTCAAAAGTAGTCCGCTTGGAATTTCGGTAGTTGGGCAACAGGTGGCCAATTCATCCGCTTTGCAGTTTCACGAAAAACGACTATGTGTCGTTCTATACGTAAGGCTAATTTTGTACCCATCGTTGAAAGACTTTCGGTAACCGAAATGTCCTTTAGAGGTCACTATATAGAATACAGAATCCCATATGTATTGTCTTCATTAATAATTATCAGAATACCTCTTGTGGCGTAAACTTGCAACTGAATATTTTGGTAGTTATATCGTATGAACTATACCTGCCGACTCCATAGATATTTCATCATTCACAGCTTCAGGTGCGTCACGTATTTCCAAATTTCCTTTATCTGGAATAGAAATAAAACTTTATTTCCATTGACAACCACTGACAGTGGACACCAACCTAGTGAATAGGGAGAGAAAATGGAAAAAAGTGGATTTCGCGTGGAAAAATCCATCACTAAACTAAGATCAAGCCTGAAAACTCAATGGGAGCTTCGCACCATTAATTTGATAAAGAAAGAATGGTTTACAGTGTGATCTTTACACCTAAAATACTTGAAAAAATCCACAGTATGATGCTAAAGTGCAAGAGATTTTAAAACCCATAGCAATATGGGCCGTGTAAGTGGTTTTAATACTGAATTATCACGTGAAAAATCTTATTTCCAAGATTAGTATAGCGTTCCTTTTTTAATTACCACAATTGCAATCTTGTGGAAATTTAACAATAACAAAATGTGGGTCCACTACACCACACTCGAAACCAAACAGCAGTAAGACAGCGGCTTGCTATGTGTGAAGTCAGGAAACTAATAGGCACCCTCATATGTTATAGTGCAACAACACTAACATATTTCAGTTAAAAAGGTGTTGCTTTAATTGAAAAATACTTTACTTTCAACACACTCCCTACAATTATTGAAAAACGAAAAATTTATTCCAGTTTCCTAAAAGCACTGCCACTTTAAGTGCTGCCCTTCAACAATTTGTTTTCAACAAATTCAATAATTAAAAGCATGCAGCATAATTAATTAAATACTTGCATTTTCTTTTAAGCCATTATCGTGCCAAAAACTCGTGCTTTAATTAATTTTTCAACTGTCTTTCAAACGAATTTTCAAGTAGATTTTCAATTATAATCAAAGTAAAAGATTTTACTTCTATTCTATACAGAAAACTAGTTATCTCAGCATTGCTTGTTAACCCTTAAAATATGCAACAACAGTTTGAATTTTATTGTTATTTTTAACAACAACCATCACTGCGTTTTCAACCAACAGACAAAGAAAACATTAGGAAAACGTCTTGCAAAGAAAACTGTTTAACGAATTGCACGGAAACTAAGAACAGACCCAATCAAAACTCCAAGAAATATGCAACAAATTTGAGTTTTTTTGCTTACTTTTCTTAAATAATTTTTTGTTTCTGTGCTATAAGTTTGCTAGCAGAGCCATAACGTTTAATTAAAACACATTTTACTTAATTTTCTTTGTAAAGAAAGGGAAACAAAAGAGCTTAAACCTTAAGATATGCAACGTTTACCTTTTCTTTGAAAGGAGTATCACAAAAAATTATAATTTTCAATTACCTCTTAAAACAAAAGGGCGAAGCTATGTATTTAAATGAAATTATATTCCATATAAACCATTGTTAGCAATTTTTAAGGTTTTAAAAAGGTAATATTTAACTATGCCCCTAAAAGTAGGCAACATTTTTTGAATTTTCCATTAAGGCTGATATTTTAAGGAATTTTGTACTTAAAATAAATAAAATGAATATTAAAAGAATTTTTTATAACTTTAAATAGCAAAATTTACAGCAGATAGGGTTGCTGTAGTTATGGTTGGCGTCTTTACTAATTTATATGTCCATTTTGAACATAAAATTTATCATTTACACTCATTACGCTGAAGCTCGTTGGTTGCTCAAAATTTTCATGAAAACCAACAGCCGTATACTAACACAAGAGGTGAAATATAGTGACCCTCATTCTTCTCATATTCACAACTCCTGAAGCAATCATCCCATTCATTGAAAGGCATGGCTATGACCTGCGAAAAACGCACTAGTGCTATGGATAGCGCTGCGATTTAAGTAACGGGGATTATGAACTGTGTACTGGAGATCGCTCCTAAATTCCCCTGGGAAATATCCAGCATTTATGGACAAGAACGGATGATTAGGTTAGGTCTGAGTGGCAGCTCTGATTTCACAAAGCTCACTTGAGCACGCATAGCGGCCCGTTGTGATGCCACGGAACGGATGAAGAGAGAACACTCGTGAATGGTTTGATATCAAAGGGGCTGTCCGTGTAAATCAAAAGATTTTCAAGGAAAATTCCTTCTCCTAACATACATTGCAATGCTTTCAATAATAGTTCTTATATTTTTTCAAGGGTATATATGTACCTAGAAGTTTTCAAGAGGTAAACTGTAACCCCCAAGCAGATATGTACGTCATAGACTATGGGTAAAGAATAGTTATCCGGTATGGATGGTGGAAAGCAAATTAAATAACTTACACTAATCAATCATGCTCCAAACGATAATAACACATTAAAAACTCTTCTTCAGATGTGTCACATCATATATTTGAAACGTAAGCTTTTGTAAACGCTAAGCATACACCTCATACAGTCGACGTAGTCTAGTAGTGTTTTGGCTTATTAGACGTGAGGTCACGGTTCAAACCGCAGGTTAGACATCTCCAACAACACGAAATATGAGAAAAAAATATTTCTTTTACGACTGCCTCTCTTCAGATTTTTGGCAAAAACTCTGAGAGTTAATAAAGTTGCCAAAAAAAAAGTTTCTCAAAAAATTTGTCGTTCCGAATTGACTTGAAACTGTAGGTACCGCCACTCACGTATAAAATTAACACACGTGCAACATAGATTGTGTGAGAAGCTAGGTTGTAATCCTGACTGAAGGGTTGTAATGATTAATTATGTATATATGTACACATGTAAGCATACACCTCTACTATAGCGATTAAAACCGGTCGTACTGAAGATGCTACTGTATCGAATATAGCAGCACAACCGGTTCTCCTCCAAAAAAGAAAAAAATCGCTTTTATTTAAAGTCCTTTTAAACTATAATAACTCCCCTCCTAAATATTTTTTTTAATTTTATTATAAATTTTTATTAAATTTAATTCAATTGATTCGTTATCTTTGCCTGCAGCTGGTCAATATAAACAAAATGGGAATTAAAAATAATAATTTTTTTTCTCTGTTTATTTTAAAATATTTTATTTTAAATACTTTATTTAAAATATTTACTTTTTAATACAAAAAGCAAATTTATGTATAATTTTTAGGCTTTAAATGGAAATGCCAATTTAATGCCATTCTCCATCATGGTATAAAAAATGTTTGATATTAATTTGATTTGAATGAAACTCATCTTACTTATCAGTTAGAGAGAGAGAATTAGATTTTCATTTGTTTAAAAAAATAAAATTTAAAAGTTTTTAAAATTTATTTTCTCAAATATCTTAGCTTAGGCTTAAGCTTAAGCACTTACCATATTGTACGCTCTATAGAGTGCAGGATTTAAAATGGAATTTATTGCAGCTGTAAAGAAAAAAAAAACAAGAAATTTTTTATATTAAAACTGGATTGTTTAATATTAAAATTATTGATTAAAACGACAATTGTTTTTCGGTTTCAAAACTACAGATAAATAAAACATACATTCAATTATGATTTCAATGAAACTAAACTTAAACTTCATTATAAAGCCTTATAATGATCGGAACTCGGCATTTCATACAGACATACATACATACATACATACATACATATATACACACATACATTCATACATATATACACACATACAAACATACATACATACATACATACATACATACATACATACATACATACATACATACATACATACATACATACATACATACATACATACATACATACATACATACATACATACATACATACATACATACATACATGCCTGGTCGGAGGCACTCTCCGTGGGGACGACAAGGAGGATACTGTCCTCGTTGTATCGCCTAAGCGCGATTAGACGGATAAGTGGCTTTAGGACAGTGTCTGATGAAGTGGTATTGGCATTGGCAAAGACAATACCAATAGATATATTGGCGGACGACATGAGGAGGATATACCTTCGCCGACTCGAGTACCCGGGACAAATAGCGGCTATAAAAGCGGAGGAATGAAGGACTTCCATGCACAAATGGCAGTCACGATGGGAGAGCAGTTTAAAGGGAAGATGGGCATTTCTCCTTATCCCTGGATGAAGAACAAACATTGCGAGCTGAACTACTACGTGACCCAGTTCCTAACTGGTCATGGATGCTTCAGGAATTACCTGCACAAATTTGAGCATGATACTTCCCCTAAATGCCCTAACTGTGCAGATGAGGAGGAAGATGCAGAGCATATTCTAACATGCTGCCCCAGATTTAGATGGCCCGGAGAAATGAGTTTGGTACCAAACCGGCTTATGGAAAGGGTGTTGAATTCTAGAATCCTATGGAGCCAAGACAGCCAGAATATGGCCGAAGGTTGGAGGAACGAAGACGAAATTTGAGTTAACGTAATAAGGCTTTAAATCTAACCAGCCCTCCGCGAAGTAATACCTTACGCCAGTCCCGCGAGTGGAGAGTGGTTGAAGAATGTAGGGATTGGGTTTAGTACATAGGCACCAGTTATGGTGAATCGTGCACTCTTTTGTTGGAACAAAAGTGTCTTTCGAGGATTCCCACATATGTAATTACATACATAATTGGTCGTTACAACCCTTTAATCAAGACTACGACCTAGCTTCTCACACAACTGCATAAGCGGCGATGCCTACAATTTAAAGTCGATTCCGAACGACAGAAACTCTTCATTGCAATTTCATTTACTCTCAATGTTTTTTCCAGAAATCTGCTGAGAGGATGTCGCCGAAAAAATATTTTTCGTATTCTTAGAGATGCCTGACCTGGGGTTTGAACCATGGCCTCACGTCTAATAAGCCAATACACTACCTGCTTGACTACGCCTACTTCAATGTACATAAAATAATGTCATTTAAACAACCGCCTTTAAATTTGTTGCAGCTCACTTCGGTCAGTATCTCAGTGATAACATCATGAACATTAGTTTTCGGATGCTTCAACTTTAATTGATAACACACGTAAACAAGAGGATTCTCATAAAAGGTCTAGCAGCTCAGAATCATATCAATTCATTTCACTTAAAACTTAAAATTATTCTTTCTAAATTAAGCCATAATCGTTTGCTTTGTGTAACTTGCAACATCTCTTTGTTGACACCACTCACTCACCAGTGTGTTTTCATTTACAAGCCAAAATAAAGTCGTAGCGCTTTGATTTAACGGTAGCAGTTCAACCACATACACAGTCAAAAAATACGTCTGAAATACACATCCAGACCATAATGTGCACCAAGCAAGATGCTGCGAGTCCCATATACGAGAATTTTTGTTAACTTAGCTATCTAGTAAGAACTGAGTTTCATCGCGGAAGATTGTAAGCCTATAGCATTAGCATCCAATTGGTTTCGTGATTGGAACTTTTTATAAATGGAAGTACAGTACCAAAAGCTTAATGCGCTATAATGCTCTATAAAAAAGTCTTAACTGCCGAGAACGATTTGGAATTCAACATTGACGAACTATCCGCCACACTTTCTCCGGATCACATTACGATACCACAGTTTTCCATTATCCCCTAGTCCCGAAAGCACTCGGAACATCTGATGAAGCGTCCCAGTCTGCCAATATCACTTCGTGACAATTTTTCAAGATCATCTATATATTAGGCATTCTACGACGCATTTCCAGAGCAGAAATCATTTGTAACGTAACCAAGACCAGTGCACCTCGCATGCGTGCTCATAATGCAATATCCCGTTATGACCACGACAACCATACAGAGCATGCTTCTTTGAAGTTTTTTCCGTTTTTCCGACATTTTCTATGCCCTTCGTCGCCGTGGTGTAGTAGGTAGTGTGTTGGCTTACTATTCGTAAAGCCCGGGTTCGTATCCCAGGTCAGACATCAAAAATGAAATATGAAAAAAAAAATATTTCTTCGGCGACTTCCTCTCAGCAGATTTCTGGCAAAAACTCTGAGAGTAAAATAAACTGCCATGAAAAAGTTTCTCAAAATTCTGTCGTTCGGAGTCGACGTTAAACTGTAGGTCCCGCCACTCACGTATAAAATTAACGCACACAACATGAGTGGTGTGAGAAGCTAGGCCGTAATCCTGACTGAAGGGTTGTAATGGCCAATTATGTATGTATGTATGTTCTGTCCGTATAGGAATCCATAATTGCGTTGTACATTCTGAGCTCACAGGCCCTTAGGGGAATTCTCAAAGTGGAAAATTCATTAGAATGTTAGATGGTTGTAGCGCATCTGACCAGGTCATCCATCCTACAGTTAACTGGAATGCCACAGTGTCCTGCTAAACCATAAGATATGAACATTATATTGTTCCGCTACCTAGTTTACATATCTGCTACAGCTTTACATCGTCTTGAAGTTCATTACGTTGGAATTCATTGCTTTGATATCGAAGAGTCAAGGGATATTTGCGTCATAAATCGCAGCCTGTATTGCCGACACGTCCGAGTGAAAGACGCTAAAGTAATTCATCAGCAACAGCTCGTTCCTCCACTTCCTCTAAAAGAAGGTATATTTTTGCTTTTGTACATTGCGATCTTGCACAGGCCTGACTAACGCTTGCAGTCTCTTCAAATTTCTTTAAAATCTAGCCCTTTCCTTACACAGTAAGCTCGTTTGAATCACCAATATTGTAGTAAATTTGGACTATTTTCCCGTTATTTAGAAATTAAGCGATCCATATTCCGAAATAGCAATTCCTTTCGCTAAATGAAGGACACTTTGAGTCGCAGATTTCTATTTCTCTGACCGATTTACATTTTTTTAATTTTTCCATTCTTTGTTTTCTCTTTTTTTGCACCGTGTTTAGAAATCCATAATCCTTCTACCGCCTTTACCAATTTCATTTCATTTTGTTTCACTTACATTTCACTTTCATTTCAATTTGTTTTCTTTTCTAAGTCGTATTACTGTTATGAAATTGTCTTCTGTCTACTGTTATACGCGTGTCTGCCTTAATTCTTCTACTTTTCTTTCCTCTCATTTTTCATTCATTTCGTATTCTTTTTTCGAAAGACAAATCATGGTGATTCTGCATTTACTGTTTGCCCTGATTAATCTACTTTTCCTATGAATACCGCTTAAGGAATGATGATGACGACGAGTCTCTATCATTTTCGTATGAAAAGAGAAACGTTCGTTATTGTTTTGATTGTTCATTTAAAAGGCTGTGTGTACTCAAGCGTACAGTTTTTATTTTTCTTTTATTTTCTCCTTTTTAATCGTAATGGTTAGATGATTGTAGGTTAGGTTAGGTAAGAGTGGCTGCTGATGCCATTCGACATACTTGAACGCAGAGACACATTGTAATACAACAAGAGCCTAATTTAATACAATAGAATGAGCCCTTATGACATTCAAAATGCTCTTTAAAACTAAAATTGGTTTAAACCCTAGCTCAGGCAACTTGAATTAAAACCCTTCAGTCAAGATTACGACCTAGCTTCTCAAATCATTTATATTGTGTATGTTAATTTCGTACATGGGTGGTGGGACCCACAGTTTAAAGTTGACTACCAACAACGAATTTTTTTAGAAACTTTTCATGGCAATTTTTATTTCCATCGAAGAAATTTTTCCATATTTCGATTTGATCGAGTTGTGTGACCTGGGGTTTGAACCGTGGCCTCAAATCTAATATGGCAACACACTACCTACTAGGCTACGACGACTTCGATGTGCATATATGAGATCATTTTATTTAAATCTTGAGCCAAGAAAATCTGCAGAAGTGTAGACTCTTGTTAAAGAGGTACAGGATTTACCGGCAACTAAATCTCAACTTTATTTGATCAATTGCCAATATGCTGAGGTATATGTAGTCACTGGTATCTTTTTGATTTTCGGGGATTAATTTTACAGCACAAAAACCCAGTATAACAAACATTTCTCGGAGTATTTTTGAAACTATAGGATTTGTAAATGGGGGCCCCGATAGTTTAGTGGGTAGTGTGCTAGACTTCAAATTCCGAAGCCATGGATTCGATTCGTCCTAGAGACCATGTGACTGTCTAATTGTTAACCCTACTTATATATTGTTATGAAAATGAAAAATCCAGATACTGCTGTTTTGCTTTTACATCGCTTAACATTAAAAATTATAAACAAAAGCTACAAAAATAAAACAATGCACTAAACAAACCTGTTTGCAAATTATCATGCTGCTTAATACAACAACAAACACCAGCATAAAAAATGGTAAACAAGTAAACAAAAATACACAAACAACAGCAACAAGAGTAAATGTAAACAAAATACACAAACAACAATAACGAATGAAAACAACAATGTTTACATTTATAGAGATTTCGATTACACGAACATGCCCTTTAAAGTACATTCATCAGACTGTTTAGTTTGATATATAAAAGGCAAGGCAAAACAGGCGAGTGAGTTAGTGAAGTTTAGTCAGTCTTGTGTAACGACGTGGTGTGTTTGAAGATCTCCGTTACAAAGATCTGTCGAATAATTGTCTAGTAATTGTTATTGTTTATGCAAAGGGTATAAACAGAGGATTAAAAAAGAAAAGCAATTATTGTTGTTTACATCAAGTTGTGAACAGTGGCATATAGAATTGTGAGAATAATAAAGAATTTTTATTAAAACTAAACACAAATTTGTCTTCATTTCATATTTTAAATGTTTTTAAAGGGTAAAAGCGTAACAATATGATTAATCGCAATAGAAAACGAAAGTGAAATTTATAAAAAAAAATTCTCGAAAAAAGAGAATGCCGAGGGTTTTACACTGGTCGCACGCTACCAACTCAAGTGTAGCATATCATACAGTCGATTTGAATGGACTCTTTGGTACTTGCCACTTCTTTTTATTTATTTCTATATTTTTTTTGTATTTTATTTATTTGTTTATTTCAATCCAAATTGATTTAATAAGATTATATTTAAGGAAAGACAATCATATGCAGAAAATACATGATGATACAGGACCCATTCTATTCCAATCTTGATTGTCAATCAAATATTGTTTTTTTAGTTAAATTTATCACAATAAAATTAAATAGAAAATTACTGTATATGCCTATAAGAATATCATTTTAACGATATTATTTATTGAGTTCTTAATAGAATTAATTTACTTTGAAATTATTGTATAAAAGATAGCAATTAAAAGCAAATTAATATTGTCCAGATTATTTTAAAAATGTTTTGTTATGAAAATGACAAATTAAGATTTATTTATTCCCAAGCAAAGAATACAATAAATCAAGAATATTTAAATAAAAAGAAAAATGAAAATTTAATTATGTTTTGGCAATTAGTCAGAGCCATACAATCAATAATCGATGAATAAATTAAAATTTTTAGAAATAAACAAATTTTTTTATTGAATTTTTTAATTTTTTAATTTTTTAATTTTTTATTTTATATGTATTTATTGTCTACTTGTCTTTCAACATGTTTTTAAATAATTATTTAAAAAAGAAATAAATCTCAAAAAACCAAATAATAATTTTTTTAATATTCTTCAAATTAAAATCAATAACATCCATAAAACGATATCATAACAGCGTATACTTAATATTTAATTCATAATAATTGCATATTACGTATACGGCACCAGCCTTACATTAAATTTCTTTATGAAATCTAAACGAAAAAATTAATGCATACATAAAGGGATGGGCCATTTAAAAGTTTAAATTTAAAAATGCAATAAAACAGAAACGGTTTGAAATTTTGCCAAATTTATTTCTTTATTGTGAAGTACGATGGAAATGGAATATTATTTCATTCATATGGCTGCCGGGGCTGGCGTCTTAGTACATCATTCGATTGGACCAAATTTTTGTGCACTTTTTCGGCAATGGCATCACGAATGTTGACCTTAAAATGCTCAATTGTCTCCGGTTTTTCTTTAATGGCACCCTACTGAAAATGGTATAACGGCATCAAATTGCAGCTTCTTGGCGGCCAATTGACATTACAATTTCGGCTAATTAAACGTGCATTAAACGTTTGACGCAATGAATCGATTGTGGCATGAGATGTATAGCAAGTTGCACCATTCTGTTGAAACCAAACGTCATTCACATCAGTACCATGAAGAACGGTTACAAAAGCATTGGTTATCATGTTGCAATGGGGGTCACCATTGACCGCAATGGTTACGCCGTCCTCATTTTCAAAGAAATATGAACCAAAGATGCCTCTGCTTCAGAAGCCGCACCAAACAGTCACTCTTAATGGGTGCATTGGCTTCTGTAAGAAGATTTCTAGCTTTCTGAGCCCCAAATACGGCATTTTTGCTTATTAACGTACCTACCAAAATAAAAATGAGTTCCATCCGAGAAGATGATTTTTTGGCAAAACCGACATTATCGTGAAGTTTCTCGTTGGCTCATCTAGAGAAGCAAAAACAAAGCGGATGGTCATGCGACTTCAACTCAAGGACCAATTGAAGTTTGTAAGACTACATACAGTGTGATTTATTGAATTCTTGAGAGCGATGACGAGTTGATGTTGATGGATTCTCACGCACTCTGTCACCTACATATTTTCGGGTGTACGGGCTGTACGAGCATGCTCAGGTCTTGGCGCATCAAAAATGAAACCAGTTTCATGAACTTTAGCAGTAAACTTGCGTATACGTATATACGTTGAAGTCGCCGTAGTCTAGTAGATAGTGCGTTGTCTTATTAGACGTAAAGCCAGGGTTCGAATCCCAGGTCAAACATCAAAACAAAATACAAAAAGTATTTCTTTGGTGACTTCCTCTCAGTAGATTTCTGGCAAAAACTCTGAGAGTAAATAAAAATGGCCATGAAAAAGATTCTCACAAATCTGTCGGAGTCGACTTTAAACTGTAGGTCCCGCCACTCATGTATAAAATTAATACACACAACATAGGTGGTGTGAGAAACTAGGTCGTAATCCTGACTGAAGGGTTGTAATGATCAATTATGTATGTAAGTATATCGTACGCTGTTGGTTATTCCCTGCAACCAAATTTGCTACAATATTTCGTATAATTTCAGACTAATTGACTCTGTTTTGAAAACAAATTTTCAATAAATCCCAACGTTGCTGAAGCGTAAGTCGATACAATACGTTCAGTGGAGGTAGTCTAGAATAGAAATATCTAAGAGGAAATAAAATTAGCATGAAAAGTTTCTCAAAAAAATCGTGCCTTAAGTTAAATGAAGAGAAGCCAAAATTGTTTTCTTCTCTAAGACTGGTGTATAATCAACATATAACGCGTTAGATCTAAGTTTGACTTTATTTTCTAGTAGTACTCAACTCCGCTAGTAGTACTCAACTCATGTCCACCGTGGATTGGTCCACTTGAATTGAAACAAACACTTCTGCGGGGAACATGGAGAACGCTTTGGCAATATCTAACCATTGCAATGTCAGATTTAGAGACTATCGCTTACTCTCTCTCCTTGTGATGCAATTATGCTTAAAAAAGTGTTGCACAGAACTAATATGCTTCAACAAACCATGAGGGTAAAATGTTAGAGGAGTTATTTTAGGCAATAAAATGAAAGGACCAACACTTTATACCTCTAAGAATGTAAAACTGGCCTTCACCTTCGAATATTATTGAGCCTCACTATTAAATTGAGCGAAGGTCTATCTTACTCTATGAGGCTCACGGTATACTAATATCAGTTCCAATGCAGTCTTAAAGACTAAAGCACTCTGCTTCTTTCTTACTAAGGCCTTGTTTGCTGTACTCAATTGACTTCATTTGACCTTCTGGTCTGGTAGATAAAGCGGAATTATGGTCACACTGTAATCTTACGAAACCAAAGATACATTTATGTCGATTGCAGTGTTCTTTATAATTTACTGAACAGAAGATTTGACTACGAAATTTCAACTGGAATGAAAATCTGATAATCCTGGTAACACTCTTAATGTCTATGCTTAATGGAGTAGATCTTGGTATATAGATGTATTGAAACTTCTGTTCTTAGGCATTCGTAAAAGCCGCTTATACCCTACCCTACCGAAATTTTCATAATATTTGTTGTGTACTGGATTGGGTAATCGAGTGGGTAATCCGTTCGTACCGTACTGCCGAGATAAATTCAGGAATATTACCTTGGAAATAAGAAAACTTTTTTCTGTTAGTACAGTCGTGTGAAGTCGCCGTAGTCTAGTAGGTAGTGTGTTGGCTTATTAGACGTAAAGCCAAGGTTCGAGCCCCACGCCAGACATCAAGACAAAATACAAAAAGTATTTCTTCGGTGACTTTCTCTCAGCAGATTTCTGGCAAAAAGAGAGCAAATCAATAAGCAAATGAGCAAATCAATAATTGCCATGAAAAAGTTTCTCAAATATTTGTCGTTCGGAGTCGACTTTAAACTGTAGGTCCCACTACTCATGTATAAAATTAACACACACAACATAAGTGGTGTGAGAAACTAGGACATTGTACAATGGGTCAATTCGAAATCCGGATACTGTACTTATCTTATTTGACAAGTACACGCCCTCTAACCTAACCTAACCTAGTACAGTTGTGTTCTGTGTACGGCGTAATTCGTAAGACATGGACTCTGGAATTTTAGCATGTACCTTGTTTAAATGGTAAAATCATCGGATCGTTTCATATTGCTAGCAGAGTATATTCCATTAACTTCTCATCGCAAAAACATAATATGACTGAAAGCCAGTGTAAAATCCTTTTTTATCCACAAATAGTGTGCCGAAATTTCGCCTGACAGTTATGATCTATTTCAACAACCAGGATAACTGAAATGTCATTTTCAGAAAGGCCAAAATTCTCCAGGCATACCATCGTCAGACCGTATATATATATCAGTTACATTGTGAATTCTATTGAGGAATAGGCAGCAGCTCTAAAAGTGTCCCCCTATCCCTCATTAACAGTTTGTAAATGGCATAAAAATACCTCAACACTGTTTATGTAAATTTTTATTCAAATACGGTTGACTGAATCACGAGCCAACAAGTTAATTTCCAATAAAAAAAAGTTCTTATATTGCAATCAGGTTTAATAAATTTTTAATCTTGAAAAACGTTTGCCATTGGCATACATATTCTCAGTTAAACATTTTTTAACAAATAAAAGAAAATAAAAATAAAAATTGCCTACCATCTTGTAAAAAATTTAAAGAGTTTATAAATAATTTATTATCTTAAATCGAAAGAAAGAAATCAAATTCGAGAGAAAAAAGACACTCAAAAAAAATTTCGTTCTTTCATTGAAATTCAAAAAGCCACTCAAAAGTACACACAATAAAAATCATGACAAAAAAAAATAACACAAGAAAAGGAAAGGCCCTCACAAGCAAAAACAAAAATGAATAAAAACCTTCACTCAATTGGCTTTGGGTGAAGAAGAACAACCGCCATTGAAAAAAAATCCACTCAATTTGCAACAATTGTCAGTTTGATGTGCAGATTTTTTTTATTTTATTTTATTTTTGATATCAAATACTGCCAATAAGACATTAATTTACCCCCGAAAATAAAGTTGTACAGGGAATAGATAAATATTATAGCCACCAGATATTGTTTATGGGTAACTTTGTACAGGATACATGATACAGATACTTTACAAGTGCTTTCTCTCTCGTTCTCTCTCTCTCTATATACAACTTTGGCTCTCTGTGTTTTACTCTCTGCCTGAAATGGCATTAAAAAGCTCTCCTGCCTGTTTAAAATTCTCTTCGTTTTCCATTACTGGCATGGCTACGTTCAGTAGATACAAAAATTTATCTGTTAAATCTGGTAATAAGAACCTAAAGAACCACAATAACAACAACAACAACAACAATATAAATATATTAATAATAATAAGAAAAATAAATAATAACAACAACAACCACTACAACTAAATATTGTATACATTCCTAATCAAATTGAAAGGAAAATAAAAATAAAAACGAAACAGGCGTTTTGCTTAGAAAGAGAAAACATTATTGGGTAGAGAGAGAGAGAGTGATACACATAAAGAATATCACAAGATATTTTATTATAGATATGCTAGAAATAAAGAATTTTAATTCAATTCTTTATTATCTTTACCCTCCCCATTTACGTCGATGTATAATTCATGGTTTATTGAAAGGATTCCAAAGGCATTTTTTTATTCTCTTGTTTGCTGGTATTGAAAAGTTACAGTTATGGTTACAGGTGGTTGGTCAACGAAGATACCATTGACCACAATCTGTTTCCATAATAAAAATATTAACGGAAACTTTATATATCAGTCCCGCCACTCATGTATAAAATAAACACACAAAACGTAAGTGATGTAAGAAGTTAGGTTGTGGACCTGGCTAAAGGGTTATGGTGACCAATTATGTATGTAAGTAACCACAGATTGCTTTTTTATGAACACACGAAATTGGTAAACGTGTTAGATTTAATCGTTTTCATGATCAATATTCTTTAATACGACCACTGTTCGTATTCTACAGAATTATAAACATAACATAAATGGTCCTTACAACCCTTCAGTCAGGATTCCAACCTAGCTTCTCACACCATTCATGTTGTCTGTGTTAATTTTATCTATGAATGATCGGTGATGATGTTTAAAGTAGACTCTGAACGACAGATTTGAGAAATTTTTCATGGGAATTTTATTTTACGCTCAGAGTTTTTGCTTGAAGGCTTCCTTGTCGAAAGAAATATGTTTTCATATTTCGTCTGCGCCAGGCTTTGAAACAAGGGCTCTCGTCTAACAAGCCACTATATTAGCTATTAGACAACGGTGAGTAGTTTGTTGTGTTATCTGACCAGAAATATTTTGTTTATCTCCTTAGTCTTGTAGGTAGTGTGTTGAAAAAAATATTTCTTCGTCAACTTCCTCTCAGCAAATTTCTGTCAAAAGCTCTGTGAGTGAAATACATAACATACATAATTGGCCATTACAACCCTTCAGTCAGGATTACGGCCTAGCTTCTCACACCACTCATGTTGTGTGCGTTAATTTTATACGTGAGTGGCGGGACCTACAGTTTAACGTCGACTCCGAACGACAGATTTTTGAGAAACTTTTCATGGCAATTTTATTTACTCTCAGAGTTTTTGCCAGAAATCTGCTGAGAGGAAGTCGCCGAAGAAATATTTTTTTTTTTTCTCATATTTTCATTTTTGATGTCTGACCTGGGATACGAACCCGGGCTTTACGAATAGTAAGCCAACACACTACCTACTACACCACGGCGACTTGAGTGAAATACAACTGCCATGAAAAGTATCACAAAAATCTGTAGTTCAGAGTCGACTGTAGGCCCCGCCACTCACGTATAAAATGAACACACACAACATAAGTGAAGTAAGAAGCTAGGTCATAGGTCCCGACAAAAAGGGTGTAGTTATCTATTTTGTGTGGATAAGAAATTACAGCCATGGGAAAAAATGGTTGCATATATATAAATTTTCTTGGTAGCATAACTTCAAAGCTGGTCACTTACATTAGACGGCACCATTAGCTTACGCTTTATTTCAGATGTAAGTATGTAAGGTCGCCGTAGTGTAGTAAGTAGTGTGTTAGCTTATTAGAAATGAGGCCGCGGTTCAAACCCCAGGTCTGACATCAAAACGAAATTTGAAAAAGTATTCTTCGGCGAGTATTTTTCTGGCAAAAACTCTGAGAGTATATATAATTGCCATGAAAAGTTTCTCAAAAATTTGTCTCCCCCAGGGAAGCATACTAGTTCCTATTCTATATTTAATTTATACACATACACATCAACATGCAGACGACACCGCATTTATAAGTGTCAACAAGGACCCGAAGGTAGCTTCAACACAACTGCAGTCGCACATATACGATTTGGAAAAATGGTTTGAAAAGTGGAGAGTAAAGGTGAATCCATCCAACCTTCACACTCAGAAGACAAGACTGCCCACAAATACTTCAAATACACTTCAAATACCTGGGAGTCCACTTAGACCGGCGTCTGACGTGGTCACGACACATCAAGGCCAAATTAGCAGCCATTAAGCTGAAATCCGCTCAAATGCACTGGATTATTGGTCCTAATTCAACACTAGACCTTGAATACAATGTTCTTTTATACAAATGCATTATAAAGCCAATATGGACCCACAGCATTCAGCATTGGGGCAGTGCTTGCGCGTCTAACGTTTTGTATTACAAAGAATACAGTCCAAGCTTTTACGACAAACTGTGTGCGCTCCATGTTATATTCGTAACGACAATATCCACAGAGATCTCAACATTCCTACAATTCAGGAAGAAATTAAAAAATTCGCCATAAAATACGTCGGTAAACTAACAATTCACCCCAACGCATTGGCAAGGGACCTGAGGTTAAAACGAAGTGACACATAGAGCCCCGCTCGACAGCTGCACTGACCCTAATTTATAATGTATTATTAAAAGATTTGAATACAATATATAGTTAACTGGTGCTAACTATTAACCTTCAAAACTAGCTTTAAGATTTGTAAACTATTGTAAATTTCTTTAGGAAAGATTCGATAATAATAAAAAGAAAAGTCTTTCGGAATCGACTTTCATGTATGAAATTAATGCACACAACAAATGTGGTGTGAGAAGCTAGGTCGAGTCCTGAATGAAGGGTTGTAATGACCAATTGTGTATTTATATGTCATTTAAAAGAGCAATTATTGAGCTTTCAAATATAGTTAACATCGTTTGGTTTTGTTAGGCACTTCAGCATTTTTTTCCTTACTTTCTTACTTACTAATTGGTCATTACAACCCTTTAGTGCAGTTTACAACCTAGCTTCTCACATCTCGCCTGATGTAAAGTAGGCTTTATATTTGAACAAAGTATCGTGTTTCATAATGCCGCTGTACAAATTATATACAATGTATTCTATTTCAAAATGTCGTCAATGTGTATTTTTAACGCAGTCAAAAAGCAATAAGGCATCGGATTTATAGTTGATGCATTGTTTCGTTACTTTGCATATCTACATAGTTTATATACATACAATAGTAGAACTGCATACAAACTTTGTATTGATACATTTTGGAAGGCAGCCGTATAGTGTGATCTTGGAACTCACGTCGAATATATCGTACAGTCATCTGCGTATGAAATTGTTTGAAGATTCGGTGTAGGTCGGGAAATTTGATAACAATGGTTGACAAGCAGGACTTTGTTAGTACAGATAAGATATGATAGGAAATAAAATAGATTTCTGATATAACTAAAGGTACAATATAGTAAAATATCAGATATTTAACAGTTTATTCTTATTGAACAGGACCTGTTAAATGCTTGGAAAAATGTTTTTCTTTTAATTTTCTCTTTTTACTTACAATTTCAATTGCCATCCCTTTGTTAACATTAACCACTAAAATAAAAAAATAAAGATTTTGAACTTGACATTATAAAATAGCTTTTATGGGGCCACATAAATTCCGATTAAAATAATTGCCAATGGGCAAAACGAAATCAGCCAAATGGTTTCATACAACAATACTCCACTCTAAAGCAGTTACATTGTGTGGTTTTTTTCTCTGTGCCTTGTTTTTTAATATTTTCGTTTTATTTTCCTTTTTTTATTTTTGTTGTTGATTATTTATTAAGTTCTTAATATTCACAATATGGCTGGGCAGAAAAGGAAACACAAGTGGAATGGCAAAAAAAAAGGAAACAAACGGAAACAAATGCTGAGAACCAAAGAAATATACAATGAAAGGAACAGAATGTTTACAAGGCGCACTTATTTTCCAAAAAGAATGTTAAAAAAACAGAATGTAAACGAGAATAAATGACTAAAAATGTGTGGCGAAAAAAAGGAAAATATGTTCATGTGTATGTAAATAAAATTTATTTTAAATCTTATAACAGACTACACAGATTATGAGCGACAAGACCAAAAAAAATTTGTTGTCCAAGAACCAAAAAATAAGTTAAAAGCAAAACAGTTTATTTTCATATTTTTTGGCAAGTGACCACTCTTTTCTTATGACACACATTTGGGCTCTATGAAGTAAAATAATTTATTAGCAGTTAAACAATTTTTTTCTTCTTCTGTTTCGAACTCAAAACCCTTTGCTGATCTGGTATTTAGTTTCATGAGAAAGTGTTTTGGTAGCATAAGTGGAAATAAATGCTTTATGGACATAGGAACCAAAGGTCAGTAATGAGTATTCAAAACGATGAGTAGATTCGAATCATACTTATAATTTTTGCTACTTATACGCATTCATACTTTTTTTTTAATGTCATACTCATACTACTCATATTCAAACTTTGAAGTACTCATGGTACTCATACTTAACAATACGTATGATGTTATTGATTTCGACTCTCCACGACTCATCGTATACACGAATCACAAAATAAGTATGATTCGCGTACGAACACTACATACTCACAAGAGTTGTGTGTTTGCTCTACTTGCTGTCTTTTTCTTTTTTGTTTATGTGTCTTTCTTCTTTTTTTTGTAAATGCAACAACAACTAAGACTGTAAATTTTGACGAATGATTCGAATTACTCGAATTTGTGAATCTGAATGAGTAGGCGTATGAATCAAACATAGTTCGAATGTTATGAGTTTGATGTCAACGTTCTACTCATACTCATTGTAACCTGTACTTATAAATCAATGTTGTACTGTGTACGAATGAATCAGAGTAGTTGGATTTCAATACTGTTGACTCATTCATACTCAAAATTGCATGAGTATTTATGAGTAGCGAAAAAGCGATTCATTGCTGACCTCTGGTAAGAACATGCCATTCAAGGCATTTCCATCTTTTTGGGGAATTTAGGAATTTCGTGTCAAAAGAAAAAATGCTCTCCTTTTGAATCGATCCAATTTTTGATATTCTGCTCTGAAATAAAGCGTAAGAGAGTTTTGCATCATTCCAAACGAAGGTTAGTTAGGGAAGTTAGGGGCAAGGGCTGGAGTATACCATAAGCAATGTAGACTTTTTGCTCACTATTTTTCAAATAGTTTTGAAATGGCGCGAAATGATTTCGTTGCCATAATGAAAAATTATGGCCTCATGTCTGGTTGCATATTCAGTGTTTTTGGCAAATGTTCGCTTCAAACGTATTAATTGTTGTCTGTACAGATCTTCAGTGACAGTCTAGTCTGCTTTAAGCAGCTTATAATGGTTCACACTTTTTTGATTCCACCAAATACATACATACATACATAATTGGTCATTACAACTCTTCAGTCAGGATGACGACCTAGTTTCTCACACCACTTATGTTGGGTGTGTTAATTTTATACATGAGTGTTAGGGGACCTACAGTTTAAAGTCGGCTCCGAACGACAGATTTTTGAGAACCTTTTCATGGTAATTTTATTTACTCTCAGAGTTGTTGCCAGAAATCTGCTGAGCGGAAGTCGCCGATGAAATACTTTTTGTATTTTGTTTTGATGTCTGGCCTGGGGCTCGAACCCTGGCCTTACATCTACTAAACCAACAGACTATCTACTAGGCAACGGCGACATCTAACTTTAACAATTATCACTAACTTAATATGTCTACCGTGACCATATAGTTGAAGTTTATGATCAACTAGTTGATCTAGTTAAGCCTCAGCTCATGCTATCCGAATTGCAGTTTTCCATGGATATCTCACCAAAGCCAATGATATACTTTAACCTCAAGTGCAATACGAAAGCAAATCTAACTAGATTTTAAATAAATATCTCTTAATTTTTTATTATTAAACTTTATTATTAAACTTTAAGCCCCCGATATGTTCTCATAGGTTGAAAATATTTTATTGGTTTGAAATATTTTCCGCCTCAAAACATTATAAATCATGGAAATTTCTACAACAAATTCCATATGAGGTATTTTCATTTTTTTTCTTCTTAAATTGTTCTTTAAACGTTTTATGGTATGGGAAAAAAGCAAATAAAAACAGTTTTCCGTAGTTTTTGGGTGATTATTGCCAGTTTTTTGTTGTATATTTTAGCCATTTTTGCAAAAAAAAAAAACCAAAAAGTCCTGAGATTTTTATGGTCACAAAGAAAAAAAGAACACAACGTTTTACGTCTAAATGTAAACGACAGTGAAGGAGAAATGATTTAAACTCTGCTGCTACAAAAAACATATACTCGTGATCAAAATAATGGAGAAAAACCAACAACTAACCTTAAAAAAACTTGCTAACAGAAAATGTTTTTGTGTGGAAGGCAGGCAGAGGCACACAGTATAGCAGAGCAATGAATGAATGAGCGGAAATCATAACACAGTTGTATGGCAGAACATGTATATGAAAGCTGAATGTCATGTGAAGAAAATACACTGTATGAGCCTGTATATGTATGTGTGTTGAAATACGAAAGTTTTTCTTTATTGCCGTTAGTGTGTTAGTGCATACATCTTCAGCTGAGTAGTATAATGTTGATATGGTCCTTCATGGCAGTCATCATTTGAATTATGGTTTGTTTACCAAAACAACAACAAAAAACACTCTAATTCTCTTAGTTCTCTTTCTCTTCGTTTAACAGTTCAAATTTATTCCAACAAATCTCTAAAAATATAATTCAAACTGGTTTTCCATACACTACTACAATACAGGCACAGCAATGGTTCATTTTAAGTAATTGTTGTTGTTTCTTTCACTGTTTTCTGTCTCTTCTCAATTGTCAATGAACTAATGCTCTACCATTATACAGAGATAGACTCACACTTAAACAAACCAAATCCCTATTATTCCCTCAATATTTCACTTCAAGTGAGTGAGAGTGAGTACAAGAGCTAGAGTATGTGCGTGTTTTTTGTCTTTTTTGATAAGTGCGTATGTGTATGGTATATGGAAGAGCATAAATTTTGTGTATGTCTGTTATTTTTTCATCTTTTCGATGTATACAATGTATGAGTAGCGTACTCATCAGTATATTTTTTCTTTGCTTTGTTATAAGAGTATTAGCCATTGTTTAATAGAGAGCATATAATAACAGTAGAGAATATAAAGGGTCCGCCAAATAACTTTTTTTTTGAAAATGCTTTTAAAAAAACTACTGAATATTTTCTCAAATTTCTTTTTTTATTTGAAAGTACAATCCTTCCGGTTAATAATGGAAAATAATTTCATTCAAATGGCTGCCCCGGCTGGCCATGCAGTAGCCTACACGATCGATTTTTAAGCACATTATCGATTGTGTGCAGCTGTATTTCACCAATGGCTTCACGAATATCGTCCTTTAAAGCTCTGTCTCTGGCTTGTCGCCGTAACACTTATCTTTGACTTATCTTTTTTTAAAGCATTTTCAAAAAAAGTTATTTGGCGGCCCCTTTATATGTATATCGGGTGGGCCATCTATCGGTTTAAATTTGACTCATTGGTTATTTGGATCCGGCAATACTTATGTCATTCTATTCTGTCACAAAATTCAGTATCTTATCTCCACTGAACGTAATGAATAGATTTACGCTTGAGCAACATTGGAATTTATTGGGCCAATGAGAAACTGCACGATGATGTCGATTTTGCCCAAAAAAACCATCTTTTTCAGGATGAAACTCATTTTCATTTTGGTGCCTACGTTAATAAGCAAAATTGCCATATTTGGGGCTCAGAAAACCCACATGTGGTCTTACAGAAGTCAATGCAACGACTACGAGTGACAGTTTAGTGCGGCTTGTGGAGCGGAGTTATCATAAACCCATATTTCTTTGAAAATGAGGCGCAACCATTACGGTCAGTGGAGACACATAATGCACGATGATAACCAATTTTTTTGTACCCGCTCTTCATGGTACTGATGTGAATGATGTTTGGTTTCAACGGGATAGTGCAACTTGCCACACATATTATACCACAATCAATTTATTGCGTCAAACGTTTGATGACCGTTTAATTAGCCGAAATTGTGAGCTTCATTGGCCGCCAAGAAACTGCGATTTGACACCGTTGGACTATTTTCTGTGGGGTGCCGTTAAAGAAAAAGTGTTATGACGACAAACCAGAAACAATTGAGCATTTGAAGGCCAACATTCGTGATGCCATTGACAATATACGACCGATGTACTCGAAAAAGTGCACGAAAATTGGACCGATCGAATGAGATACTGTGAGGTCAGCCAAGGCAGCTATATGAAAGAAATGATATTCCATTTCTAATCGGAACAATTGTACATGACACAAAAAAAATCAATTTGCCAAAATTTCAAACCGTTTTTCTTTTATTGCATTTTTAAATTTAAACTTTTAAATGACCCACCCTTTACCTATACGTTGATAGTGTTGGTATATGTTTTAATTTTTTCTTTTTTTTGGCATTAGTTTTGGTTAGAGTTTCTTGCTTTTGTGCAAATAAATATATTTCACTGATATTTTATTACTACAGATTGCTATTGTACAAGTTCACGTACAAAAAAAACTGGGGTTTTTCTAAGGATTAACTACACGGCCAAGAAAGTTTTTGGTTAGACAACATAGAACTCTTCTCAGTAGCTGAATTTATGTTTTAAAGGCAGTAGTGTCTGTAGTTAATCAAAGTAATGATACCAGAAACTTCTCAACTCATGTATTAATTACACATTATCCTTGAAATTTTGCAGTGAACTATTCATGTGGCGAAAAGTGATCCACAATTTCCTTCTAAAAAAGTTTTGAATTAAAAGTTTTTATTAAAATAACAGCGTAGAAGGCTAAATGGCACCCTTCTAAATGAAACTGCAAACATTAATCTCCATAGAAATTCGGACAAGTAATGAAAATTAAAAAGGTCCTTTAATATGCAGGAGGTGCTGATGAATTTTCTGTATAAAGCTGGCACATAAAACAGGATGTACTAAGATACTTGTAAGTTGTGTGCAGTCCTTGCTTTGACCAAATTTTTCGTTGAGTTTGACAGAAGTTGGTTAGTACAGGGGCTGCGCTTACCAACAGGCCGC
Organism: Sarcophaga variegata; assembly: GCA_932273835.1. Classification (NCBI taxonomy): domain Eukaryota; kingdom Metazoa; phylum Arthropoda; class Insecta; order Diptera; family Sarcophagidae; genus Sarcophaga; species Sarcophaga variegata. The sequence continues at coordinate 21,383,870 of OW026361.1, read as the reverse complement.
TAAGCGTGCTCAACTGTGCTTTGGTGATCAAAGCTATCACTTCGACCTAACTTAGCCTATAATATGTTCTTAAGGGCTTGATAATTCAAAAATATTGTATGAATAACATATGGCCGCCATGACTTATATGCTCTGTGAGTTATATGGTCTAGTCCAGTCGATCAGTCTTATCTTTAATTACTTTTTTCAAGAAACCGGACCGTATGATTCAAAGCTGGCTTGATAATTGGCTTCAAATACTTCAAGAGTTATTAATTTGTCGGAATAAAGCAATGACTTTAACGTAAACCTCTAAAAGGTAATCAAGATACATTAAATCTAACGTACGATGTGGCCAGTGAATGAGCAGCACCACTTTAATACGTTCTAGACGGCGCAATTTTTCAATGTCTCTACTCTATTATCATTTATGGACCCTCGTAGTCTAGGCTGCCAGATAAACGAAATTGCCTGTGGACAATCTACTACTGTGCTTATCTGGCGAGTAGAACGTGTTGAAAAGAAAGTTGTCACGAAATTGGTTTTGCAATAAATTGATTGATTAAGTTATACCACCTTACCACACAACACACTACCTACTAGACTATGGCGACTTCAGTCGGTATAAAACTCAAGAATCTCTTTGGAAACCTCTGGTCTGTAGATCATAAGTCCCTAGTTGGAATACTAAAATCTTGTGTTTCGTTGATGCTTTCGTAAATAATTTTTGGAAACAAAAAGTAATTCTCCATTCTCTGTAATGGCAGCTCTTAGCTTACATCAAAGGAACTAAAGATCAAGATAAAGCCGACATGTAAAGCGTACTAAACTAAAAATTTTTACGGATATAATGGTGATTCGTTTATGCTTTTAAGGACTGTCTTCGCCCCCAATATGAGCGTTTTGCTTATTGGCATAGCCCTGTAAGCAGAAATGAGCTTCATTGCTGAACATAGTTTGAAATGAGTCCATTCAGCAAAAATTTAACACAAAACGAAGGTCGTTTGTGTTCAATTGTTGAAGGAGCTGTATTTGATAGGCACATAAGACGAGGTTAGGTTAGATTAGATCGACGTGGTAGCTTTGATTACCATGCTCACTTGGGCACGAATAGCGGCTTTTCAACACCATTGAATGACAAAGTGCAACAAGTTGAGGACGACGATGAATCGAGGTTTTGGTGTTTCCTTCAAGACTTGGTGGTAGAGATTTTTTCTTGTGCGAAAACGATTATTAACTGCACTAGGTTGGTTATGCCGACTAGGCTGACCGAAATTGACCACACAGTTTGACATCCTAAGACTTAGCGAACTCACGATATATCGCTGACTCTAAAATTGTGCTTTAATGTAGGGTTGAGGTCACATTTTTTTTAATTTTTAAAATTAAAACCTTTTAAAATGGTATCGTATTTAATTTTAAATTACATTTTTAATTTTTATTGTCTATTTCACTCCCTTAAAGGCAAATATTTAACGATTTTCTTATAACGTAACGTAACGTAACCCTGTACAGTTTATGACATTGTGCTCGTTGTCTGTCTTATGCCCGTCTGTTTTAGCGTTTAAAGAAAAATTTAATTAAAAAAAATTTTTGCTGCCAAAAAAATACAAAAAACAAGAGAGTGAAAAAAATTAAATACAAACACTTGCTCAAACACACACACACATACAGGGAGAGATACAAATATATTTTATATTGAAAAATTTTATTTTTGCCATAAAAATTGCTGTATGGAGCTCTATGCTATTGCTTTCTTTTTTCTATATTTTCATGTCGTTGCACTTGTTTAACAACAGCAACAACACCAAATGCCAGCATTTAAAACCGGCAACATTGGCAGCAAAAACAAAATTTTTGTATCAGCTGCAACAAAAGCAAAAAAATAAACGAAAAAAAAACGACAAAAATAAACAAAAAACCGAAAAGCAAACAATAATAATGGATTTTTAGCTACTGATGGAATTTCTCTCAATTTTATTACAACAAGTACTTGTAATCAAACACATACTTGGACTACACACACACATACAAACACATATCATTACATTACATTACATTACAATCACACTTTAATTTATACGAGTTGTACGTGTGTATAATTGCTAGAGTTTAATTTCTCTCGTTTATTTTCTCTTCCCTTTTTTCATTTTTTCATTTTTCTATGAACAGATTTTGAAAAAAAATTCTGTAACAAAATTGTTTTTTAAACCGAAATTAAAGTGTTTGATTTAAATGCTTGATTGTGTGTGCAACTCACGTATACACACACTCACTGACACGTTTTTTTAATATGAAAAGGCAACAGAGAAGTAGTGAGAGAGGGAGAGAGAGAGTAATTTATTTTGTATGTGTTTATTAATGCAATGACAATATCAAATTTAAAACAATAATTACAGCATACTTTTAGTGCACAGAATATGAGAAAAACTGTTGCATACTTTCTGGGGAATTGAATTTTATTGTTGTATGTTTTAAAGTTTTTTGCTGTAATACTAGTGAGACAGCTGAAATATTAACTTTGAGGTGATATTTACAAATCAAATTAATTTGCAGTTATTTTATAGAAGGTAAAGGGTGGCTAAGAGTTAGTGTGTAAATTTAATGACAATTCCGACTTTATTTTTTATTGTTCGTATGAAAATGAATAAGAAAGTATTGAATAGGATTTAGGCTATTATGAATGAATTCTGCTGGTGTCAGATTAGTGAATAATTTACAGATTTTTTGGGTTTAATGCGGCCGCCGCAGTCTGGTAGGCACATTATTGGATCACTAACGTAAGACTGGGCCTTTTAGACGAGTATTTTAAGGTTGAGCTTCAGCTCTGAAATGTAAAAAAAAAAATAATTACAAACGGCTTTATTGAAGGCATTCATGCGGTAGTCTTCTTGCAAAAGCTCACAGATTAACTAATTGGCATGAAAAGTTTCTTAAATTTGTCTTACGAAATCGATTTGAAAAGGTAGTCCACGGATCTCCTAGCTAAAATTAACACACTGAACAGGGGTGATGTGAGGACATAGGCTCTGATACTGATTTAATGCTTGTAATAGCTCACAATGTGTTCGTGTATGTGATATTAAGTTTAACGAGTTCTAATTTCATCTGCCATTATATAGTGGGACGGCAATAAACCTTTTTCAATGCGAAGTAGCAATGCAATGTCGGCTTCCTAAAATCAGAAAATTACAGCGAGGGATACGCAAAATTTTATGGAGCTTCTAGCGTAACCTTATGCCCCAGGCAACTGTTGGTGCAACTATGTAAAGAATTTATTACAGTTTCATTCTGTCTGTCAATTAAACTAGACAGATTTGATTCGCAGAACAAGGCTTAAGTAAATTTGAGCAAAGTTCATCTCAGGAACCTTATAGCAATTACAACGAGATACCGATCTCTGGGTGGACATGCCCACAAGCTAAGTATACCTCACAATGATTTCTGCAGAGTGACAAGAAAGAATAGGAGATCATAGAAAATACATACACATACATACATAATTGGTCATTACAACCCTTCAGTCAGGATTATGGACCTATTTTCTCACACCACTTATGTTGTGTGTGTTCATTTTTATACATGAGTGGCGGGACCTACAGTTTAAAGTCGACTTCGAGCGACAGATTTTTTGAGAAACTTTCATGGCAATTTTTATTTACTCTCGGAGTTTTTGCCAGAAATCTGCTGAGAGTAAGTCACAGACGAAACTTTTTTTATATTTTCGTTTTGATGTTTGTCTTGGGGTTTGAACCCTGGCCTTACGTCTAATAAGCCAACACACTATCTTCTAGACTACGGCGACTTCAATCATAGAACAAGCTTCATAAAGGAATCTCAAGCACGCTGAGAGCTTCCTCCCAACAACTATAATTGTACGAGGGAGTAGGTAGGTAATATTGGTGATACAACAGGATCATATAGGATCTTATAGGATCTTATAAACTTTGACTCTAAAACACATTGAGACGAAGTTAAACCACAGAAATAAAGAGTCACCATCAAATGAACAATAAAGATTCTATTCCGCCCGTATCTGACGCCGACCGACCAAGTTTTATACCATCTACAACTGCATTGTCAATTACTCATTCGCAGGACATCGAAAGGAGTTCGCGAAGTAGAGAACTCATTGAAGAGTTTGACGGTTGTACCACGTCTAGCCAATTCATTTGCTCTACAGTTCAGCAATCTCTTTGAGAGACTTACGGAAGCTATAAACTGTCTTTTATTATGTTTGATCTCAGTGCTGTGATTTCAGACTGATTTTCAGAGAAGATAGAAGATTTTCATCCTTTGAAATCCTTAGTTTAGCTTCTATGGCAGAGTCTTCCGCCAGGAGGACACCGTAGTGCAGTGGTAGCCTCACGTTGTCCGCTCTTTCCGCCAACTTCGAAACAAATTTTCCACCCACACTTCCGTTCAGAGTCGAATCATCAATAAAAACCATAAGATAATCGTTAATAAGATTCCCAGCACCATATTTCTAAGTCTCTTATGGAAATGAATATTCTGTACTTGCTTGCAATATAGTTTTTGATTCGTGCCACGCCCATGACGCCTACTATTTTTAGCTGTCAATCTTTTCCAATAAGAACTTAGCGGAAAGAGGTGTTAAATTATGATCAACGTTAACGTAGATAGATTTTGTACGCATGCAGCAGTCATAATGATACAAGCCTATCTTTATATGTCCAACGTTAACGTACATGTAGTACGCAAGGCACCATGTAAATCTTTGTATGCCCTTTGTATATATGAATTTCAAGTTAATTGTTATGCTGAAGGATTGCCACCATAGCAGGCAGCCGTAGGTTGAGATAAGTCTCAGCACTGCTGTAGAAATTTTAAAGTCACATTTATTTTGGGTATTGTAACCTGGTGAGAGCCAAGGACTCTTGGCTTAATTCATTACATAGAAACAGAGAAAGACTTTACGCAGCTCGTTCGTTTTTTTTTTTCTGAAATAAAATTCAAAAACTACCCGTAATGTAAATCTAAACAAACTTAATTTCTAAACAAACCTTTTTTATTAATTAAAATTCTTTTAATGAATAAACACGTAATAATTTTCAACAAAAAGAAATCATCAATGAATTGTCAAAAATTTCCGAAAGAAACTCTTTTTAATTAAAAGAAACATACGCAAACAATATTTAAAATATCAACACAAACTGTTGCCTACTTGCAGGACTTTTTTCTCCTTGTTTTCCAAAAACAAAAAACTGCATTTCACACACAATTTTCAATAAACTTAAGTTGCAATATTTTCGAGTACTTTGTTCCTTCTTTGTTTTTTCTTTAGGAAAACTTGTACAAAACAAAAATAGAAACTGAAAAAAAATACGACCAAATGTCCTTAAAGAATAACTGTTGTGCAGCTCACCAATACATTGAAACAAAGCGATGCCAAGAATTGAAGAGAAATTACAAACAAACTGAAATAGTTTTCTTAAAAAGCATCAACAGCAACATAAAAACATGTTGTTCACAGCCTCCCTTTTTCGTAATAAATACAAGAAAATATACAAGAAAACAACTGAAGAAAACAGGCAACAAAATTAAGACAAAAATTGAGAAAGAAAATTTTAAATATTTTTCTTACAAAAAGTTAGTTCGGAAGGCTACAGCATTAGTTATGAAATAAATTCGAAGAAAAAAATCTCCGGTTTTTTTGTTTTTTCTTCAAATTGTCGAAAAGTGAAAGTGTAAACATGCCAAGTGGGCACACAATAGAGAAAAAAAGAAAAAAAAATATTAGAAAATTTATTTATTTTGAAAGAAATATTTGTTGTCGTCGTTGTTGTCTCAGCAAGACTAAATAAGTGGGACATATTAAATTTAGATGTTCTTTTAAGCCAAGACGACACACTGTTGAATGCACCCTATTAGTGTTCAATTACGAATTGAGTTCGACGAAATTATGGCTAAGAAAATATTCATGCCAACTTTAATCAACAAATGTACGTGAAGTCATTTCGTAGGAAATTCTTAAAAATTTGGTAATAATCATATAAAAATATTGTTACGAAAATTAACAATCTAGATACTACTGTTTTGCATTTACATCACTTAACATTAAAATGGTAAACAAGTAAACAAAAATATAACAACAAACACCAGCATAAAAAATGGTACACAAGTAAACAAAAATATAACAATAAACACTACAAGAATAATTGTAAACAAAATACACAAAATAACAATAATGAAACAACGATGTTTACATTTATAGGGATTTCGAAGCCACGAACATTCGCCTTCAAGACCATTAATCAGACTGTTTACCCTGCCATATAAAAGGTAAAGCAAAGCAGGCGAGTCAGTTAGTGACGTTCAGTCAGTCTTGTGTGAAGACGCAATGCGTTTGAAGAGAGTAATCGTGTTTTGAAGACCTCCGTTACAAAGATCTGTCGTATAATTGCTTAGTGATGATTATTGTTTATGTAAAGAGAGTAAACAGAGAAATAACAAAGAAGAGCAAGAAGAGTTGTTTACATCAAGTTGTAAACAGTGGTACACAGAATATAAAGATATAATAAATAATAAAGAATTTTAAATAAAACTAAACACAAATTTATTTTTATTTGATTTGCAATCTACGAGCTCATATTTTAAACGTTTTTAAAAGGTAAAAACGTAAGAATATTGTCAGAATTGAGAAATGATTTTCGGTACCTCCCACTAAAATTTAGATCCTAAAAAACCCTTTGTTAGACTCTTAGGATAGATTTAATTAAGAACTCCAATTGATCATGAAAATATTTTTCGCCAAAGTAACTAAAAGTCTGAAAATATGTGTATGAAATTATCTGCCCTACTAAACGCATACTAATGGAACAATCTATTGAGTACAGATAACCTCTCTTATTTTACTTTTATACTCTTTTTTATTACAATCGTATCCCTAACGAATCACTCATACTTCATTATAAAACTCAAAGAAGAGACATAGTGGCGGTAGCAGCAGATCATCACAGGGAATTTGAATTATGCACACATACTTGGTCGCACGTTTACAGATACGCAATCATAGCAGGCTTTGGTTCAGAAAGTTGTCGTCTCCAGATTTGAGGATGCTTGGGATGGTAACTAAGGCTTATTGAAATTACTGCCACATCGTAGCATCTTAAGAAGCAAACAAATTATAATAGCAACTTCAATGCTGGCTGCATCAGCTTCAAAAACATAGCCCGACTTGCAAACCTCTTGAGGCGAAAATATATACTGACATACATAGGACCTAACTTCTCATACCGGTTATGTTGTGTGTATTAATTTTATACATGAGTGGCGAGACCTTTAGTTTAAAGTCGACTCCGAGCGACAGATTTTTTCGAGAAACTTTTCATGGGAATTTTATTTGCTCTTGGAATTTTTGCCAGAACACTGCTAAGAGGAAGTCACCTAAGAAATATTCTTCATATTTAATTTTTTGGAAATGCCTGACTCGGGGCCTTAACCATAGCCTTACGTCAAATAAGCCTACACACTACGCACTAGACTACAGCCACTTCAAAGCGGCTCTATGCGCTAAACTTAATTCCCTCTAAAAACAATCTTAGTAATGTTTGTTTGTACATCAACTATATACATACATAATTGGTCATTACAACCCTTCGGTCAGGATTACGACCTAGCTTCTTACACCACTTATGTTGTGTGTGTTAATCTTATACATGAGTGGTGGGACCTACAGTTTAAGTCGATTCCGAACGACAGATTTTTGAGAAACTTTTCAAGGCGATTTTATTTGCTTTCAGAATTTGTGCCAGAAATCTGCTGAAAGGAAGCCGACGAACAAGTATTTTTTCATATTTCGTTTCGTTGGAGTTTTCCGGCCTGGGGTTTGAACCCTGGCCTTACGTCCAATAAGCCAACACACTACCTACTAGACCACGACGACTTCACTTCAGTTATTGCGACAAGTTTTTTGTGGTGCTGAACTCCACAACTATAGACGTCTGGTCGATTGGGCCATCCACGGAATATCTATACGACAACCTCTATTTATTTTCAGACAACGCTGGATAATCACAGTATTCTGTTGTCAATTACCATCATTTACAGGCTGCATCTGTCGAACCAGATTATATGATACCAGATGATATCTTATATGAGATTATGGGGCAGCCAGTATCGCGTTATAGTACACATAGGTTTTATAATCCATTTAGTGTACGTAGTAGGCAATCGTTCCTGACTTTAATTGAGTGAAAAGGGACACCGATCACGTAATTAGCAGCTGAGTAATTGACTCGAAGTCGCCGTAGTCTAGTAAAAAGTGTGTTGGCTTATCAGACGCGAAACCGAGCTTAAAATTCTAGCAGATTCAGCAGTCTTATATAATATATATGGCATAAACTGTTCATGACAATTTTATTTACTCTCAGAGTTTTAACAAGAAGAAAGCAATTTTTTTCTTATTTCATTCTGTTCGACCTGTCTGAGTTGGGATTTGAACCACTTGCTCACTTTCAATAAGAAAAAACTACCTACAGCGTATTAAAAAGCACACATTGTGTGTTATATTCAAATATGCATGCACGTCTTGACCCACCCTAGAACATACATTCATAAAAAAATTAAACACTTATGGCTGCCAAGCTTTAGTCAAGTTTACAGCCTAGCTTCTGTTTGTTACTTGTGGTCAGTTCTATATTCAATACAACATTTAAGATGCCAAGAAAAAAGAAATTATTATTCGAATATTCGTATAAAATTTTTCGATTTCTTAGTACCCATTAAATAAAGCGAAAAACAAATAGTAAACAATTTGAACTGAAATTAAAAAGCAATGATAAGATGAGAATAACTTTACATTGATAAGTTAAGCCAATAAATAACTGCCTTTCATTACAACTGTCTATCAGTTTCGCTAGCAAAGCATTAATATTTGACTTCCAAGAAGTTGTACAAAAACTAAAGCCTATTTTATGGCGGAAATACATGTGTATTTTTTCGTAATATATGTGTTGTACACCTAAATACAAATATAAATATTTACACACAAAGCGTATTCGAAACACAAAGATAATGTGAAAACATAGTGAGAGTGAGTGTGGAGAGTGGAAGTGTGTGCCTGGGCACATACATACATAGTATGTGTAACTGTGTTTGTTCACGTCGACAAACATTAAAAATAGATTTACACATGTAGAATTTACATCAATAAAACGGGTATTTACACCTCTCACACGTATATGAGACACGCTCTCTTTTGCACTCTCTCTCTCTCTCTCCCTCTCCCCCTCTCTCCCTCTCTCTCTCTCTCTCTCTGGAGCCTAAAACCAACTAAATAACTGCTGACAGAGCATGTAAAACATATAAAAATGTTTGTTGATTTCCTTTATCTTTCTCTCGTTCTCTCCCTCTCTCTCTCTCTCTCTCTCAGTTTTTTGTTCTCTACTTAGTTGTTTAGTTGGTTTTGAATACAATACATATGTATATCGTATCTGTGTGTTATAATAAATAACGTTTATTATTAATAAAGATCAACTCGGTAAATTGAATGGCATTATTTTGTAGTTCAAATGTCTATTCCTTTTATACTCATAAGAACTGGCCATATTTTCTTCTGTTTTTTTCTATTCTCTCTTCTCTTTTATCCTCTGCAGCCGAGGTTTTTATCTCTCGTAACATTTGCTGCCATTTGAACTTGAAGAAAGATTTTCAATAATATCCGTATCATTTCATATAATTTTTGCGTTAAATTTATGCCAATGTAAAGTAAAAGGAAATAGAATAAATATGTAAAAAAAGAGAGAGTGAGAGCGGAAGAAAGTGAAAGTACAAGACAAAAATCAACCAAAAAAAATCTAAAGCGGGTAGTTAAACCCCTTTAATGTTGTGGCATTTTAGGCTTATGTTGTGTGTTTAACATTAATTTTATTGGATTTTGTTTTTCTTTTTCAATATTTTATGGCTTATAAAAGAATGTTTGGCAAAAAAAATATTTTTTTTAAGCAGCCAAAAGGGAAAAGATATAAAAAGGGGTTAAAAAAGAGATTAAAAATTGTGATTCTTAAATCTGAACGTTTTATCGATATTAGAAAGGATTTAAAAACGAACTTTTTTGTACTTGGAAAGGAAGTGGGAAAAAAACATGGAAGTAATAATAGTTTGAAAAGAATAATTAAGGAAATATGGGTTCCGAATGTCATAAGGAAAGGTTGTCGTATTACAAAGATCCACTATTCCGTACTCATCTTATATTTCCTTTCAAACTCATATTTGCTATATAATGAGCTGACAAGGTGTAGCGCTTATAGTATTTGACTACTACCGCCAGCTATTCAGTAATTTACATATATAGCTAGGCAGCATGAACGACGTATCGCACTCATATTTGTAGTGAAACGTTGATGGATGATGCTGGAAGAAAGATGCAAACGATCCACAGAGGGTCATTTTGCCTGAAAACCTGGCCAAAATTAATAGAAGTGTTTTATGAGTTAATGGCTGGAATTTTTTGATAGTGTTAGTGATAATTAGGCCCAAGGATGAATTCAACTGATTTTGGTTCAAATCGGTCCGTGATTTTGCCTAGCCCCCATATAAATTCCCCTCGAAATTGCACTTATTTAGACATAATTATGGTAATTATGCAACAATCATGATAAAATTTAGCATGGATCAGTTCTGAAATGGTGTGAAGAAATTTAGAAATTCACGTTTGCGCTTATAAATGGCTTAAAAACATCGGTATTGTGACGAAATTCGGTATGAACGTGTATTTTGTAAATCTAAATCATATTACCAAATTTTGTTATGGTCGGTCCACAATTGTCCCTAGGTCCAAAATAGGGCCCCTTAAAGAAATATGTTTAGCAATTATAATTGACTTAAAAATTTTATTACCTCGATGAAACTCGACATGAACATGTTTAATATGAATTTGAATCATTTTACCTGATTTTATTATGATCGGATCACAAGTGAACCCTCTCATTTTATTGAGAAATAAGGCCATATGGCTTTATTGCCTATGGCTTTATTACACTGCGTCTAATTTTTTTATTTTTTCAAAAAAAGTTAAATTTTCAAAAAATCGCCAAAAATAATTGCGCAAACTTTTTTTTGTTTCTGAATGTAGAGAGCTCGTATTTTCTTGTGGTATATAACATTAAACTACTAAAAACTACTTTCACCTTTAAAATCCTTATCTTTTTTTAGGAAGATAAAAAAATTTTAAATTTTTATTATTTTTAAATTTTGAACGAATAATTTTAACATTAATATATGAGATATATATATATATAAAAAACTGAAAGTAGCAGTTGCTCATACCTTTGAAATAAAAAAAATCAATATAAAATCTCTATTTGTTTAGCCACAAAAAAATATCATATAAAACTATTAAAATTTCAAAAAAAACACCACTTCTTCACTTCTTCACTTTCCTGACTTTGACGTCGTCTCAAATCTACAAATCTGAACTGAAAGTCGTGAAAATTCACTATAGAATGCAGAATTTTGTTGTCTATCGAACTGCATACTCAGTTTCTTAAATTTCTTTAAATTCATTTTTGCCAGTTTTTCAGGGTCAATACCACGATCGAGAGAAGCTTGCATTTAGAAAGTTCTTTCATAAGAAATTCTTAGAATTTTTGCAGTAAATCTTCTAAAGACCGAATCTAGAAATGACTTGCAATACCTTCAGATCTAGAAAGGCACTTTTGAATCATTTGTGCCTTAAGGACTTCATTAAGAACTCCAATTGAAATATTTTTCTATCAATTTTTGATATTCCTACTTATTAGTTGGTCATTTCACCATTGTAGTTAGCATTACAACCAATTTCTCACCCCACCCTACAGTTAAATGTTGAGCAACTTTGCATGACAATTTTATTTACTCTCAGAGAAGAGTGCTGAGAGAAAATCGCGAAAACAAATATTTTTTCATTTTTCGTTTTGTTTGAGATGCCTGAGCTAGTGTTTGAACCACATGCTCTCTTCTAATTAGCAAAGACACTACATATTAATAGATAATAGAGATACAATTTCGTTCAAAGACTTAAAGAAAGCTTTTGTTAACATAGCATGATAAGGCTTTACTAGCAAACGATACAAAAATTGGAGGATTTGAATTAGACGGATAATATTTGCTTATTCGCTCACACATTTACCGATAAATAACTAAAACTGAGATTAATGCAGGAAGTTGCAGTCTCCTTTGGTCTGAGTGGCATAATGAAGTTATTGCATCTGCAATACAATCGATGAAGAGCAGAAAGTTACAACAGATACGCGGAAGAATGTAAGATAAAGCTCCGCAACAAGCTGATCTTCCTGACTTTCTTCAAAATGAGATAGAATTGGCATCAACTCATCTTGTTGGCATCTACAAAGCTTGCCTAACTTATGCATACTCTCAAAAAATTTGGCAGAAGTCAGGCGTTATGCATGACATTCAGTGGGAAGCCGATGTTCAGGCAATAGGCAATCGAGACCACATATAGTCATTCATATCATATCATTCATATATCAAAAGGTACCAACGTATAATCTCTTGCAGTTTGCGTTGACACTGAATGAGCCTACAATAATGCATTATTATCCAATCTTAACACCAGTTTGAGTTTGTCCGCGCTCTAATAACCAAAACGACCACATACAATACTAAATTGCTATTCATTTAACATAAAGCTGAGGGAAAATGTGCAACAGGGTACTCTACAAGGGAGTTATGGTTATGAAGTTATGGGTTACTACTGTAAATAATCTCGGATGCATGTTAACCAATTATGGACTTGAAACAGTTTGCTCTTCGGACAACTTTATGATACTTGTGAGTTGAAAGGGTGCATATTAATAGTGACATGTGCTCTGAACACAGGCGTTTAATATAAGCCGGGATAAAACTAAGATCTACTTGTTTACAAGGAAAAATTTATTCCGCGCATTACTATAAACGCCATACTTTTGATAAGGAGATAAGCACACACGGCCAGGTAAAATACTACGGTGTTATTCTGGATAAAAAGTTAAGAATAAAGCAACTTCTGGAGAAAGTGGCTGTGAAATCACATAGTTTTTGGTCCATGTGAGGTAAGGCCATTTTATCGAAACAGTGCCTCTAATCAACAAACATTGTTGAATAGAAAGCGAAGGATCAAAGTATTAGAAACGGTTAGAAGGATGTGCTAGATGGCAATAATCATCTCGATAAGGGCAACGTTTACGAAAACAATGGTTCTCTCCGTTCAAAAGATTGGGACGCGGATACAATATAAGACGGCTTTAATATATTTGAGTGGATTTGAAGAGGCCAAAAAGCATACTCTTTGGATATAGCTGAGAACATGGAAGGGTATACGCATGATACCCAGTGTCTTAATTGTCATCTATTGCATCAGCTAATACCGGATCTATAATGTTAATCGAACATAATCCTAGCTCATCTATGATCTGAAGAGCATCAGTATGTCTATGGTAAGTAGGTAAGTAAAGCCTTATATTTCAAAATTTTATCCCGACTACCACAAAGTAACATTTCAATTAAAAAGCGCGTTTACTTTCTGCACAAATTGATTGCTTTTTATTTTAATTTAAATCAATTCTAATTTCTTACGAACCCCACAATTATTTGCTGCCCAAAATTTATTTTCAACAAAATGTTGCATACTTTTAAGGAAATTTAAAAACTAAAAGTATGCAGCATAATTAATGAAATTCTAACATTTTCTTTTAAGCCATTATCGTTTTAAGCCATAAACTCATGTTTTAATTAATTTTTCGACTGTGTTTCAAACAAATTTTCTAGTGGATTTTCAATTCCAATCAGACTGCAAGCTTTTACTTCTATTCTATTTAGAAAAACTTGTTGTCTTAGCATTGCTTGTTAACCCTTAAAATATGCAACAACAATTTGTATTTTGTTGTTATTTTTACAAACGACCCCCAACGCTTTTGCTGTTACTAGCTAAAGAAAGCATAGAGAAAACATTTTGCATGTAAAACTGTTTAAAGCATTTTACGGAAATTAAAAACAGACGCAGTAAAACCCTAAGAAATATGCAACATCTTTTATGTTTTCTTGATTTTGTTGGGTTTTTTGTTTTTCATAAATAAATTGTTTGTTAGTAGAGTCATAATGTTTAATTAGAACACATTTTATTTAATTTGCTTTGTAAAGAAAAGGGAAGCAAAAGAGCTTAAACCTTAAGATATGCATCGTTTACCTTTTCTTTAGAAAGAATAAAAATATAAAAAAAATTATTTTCCAATTAACTCTTTAAATAAAAGACGGACGATATTTATTTGAATGGAATTATATTTCTTTTCAACAATTGTGACAAAATTTTAAAAAGGTTTGGGAAAATTTTATTGAATTAGAACCCCTAAAACTAGGCTTTGTTTTTAGGTTTTCTATTAAGGAAGAATTTAAGAAAGTTGAGGGTTTTTGGAAAATTGGAATCAAGGGACATGTTTGCCTAAAAAAATTGAGTCGTTTGAAGCGGGCATTCGTCGATAACAATACTGAATATAAAAACACAAGGGAGAAGATATAGAGTAACCAGAAGCTATTGATGTTCTGGGCATGAAAATCCAATATATTTTTCAAGTGGCGAAAGCATGATTAAATTGTTTCGAAGTTGCAAGGTGTACTTCACTCTGTTTTATTTCCGCGAAGTCATTTGGGGATTCTTAATGGGAATAGCTTGGGCAACTTAATTGATTGGTTAGGTAGCTGACCCCCTCGAAGAAAGAGGTCCCTCTAAAGCCAGCATTTAGCCCCATTGTGATAAAACCTAAGGTTTTTTTCTTTTGCATGAGGTTGCTAAACAGCGTTCGCTCCACGACACATGTTTAGTAAAGCTGATTGGTTACTTACTAGATTGGCCATTTCAACCCATTAGGCAGGCTTACTTAGCTTCTTACACCACCCACGTTGTGAGTGTTAATTTTGTCGATGGGTGTCGAGACCTACAGTTTAACGGCGACTCCGAACGACAGATTTGGGAAACTTTTTCATGGCAATTTTTATTTTACATACTTTCAGAGTTTTTGCCAGAAGTCTGCTGAGAGGAAGTCGCGAAGAAATATTTTTTCATATTTCGATTTGTTGGAGATATCAGAGCTGGGTTTTGAACCATGACCCCACGTCTCACGTAATTGGTAATTACAATCCTTCAGTGAGAATTACGACCTAGCTGCTCACCCCACTAATGTTGTGTGCGTTAATTTTTATACATGAGTGGCGGGACCTACAGTTTAAAGTCGACTCCGAACGACAGATTTTTGAGAAACTTTTCATGGAAATTTTATTTACCCTCAGAGCTTTCGCCTCAGAGCTTTTACCAGAAATCTGCTGAGAATTGAACCGTGGTCTCTGTTCTAATAAGACAACACGCTAACTACTAGCCTACGGTGCCTTAAAATAGCATACAATAGTTGAACCACATAATCGCGACTGTGAACTGCTTTACTTGATTGTTCATTACAACCTAGCTTGCCTCATCACCCATGTTGCGTGTGTTAATTTTATCCATGAGTGGCGGAACCTAATTGAGAAATTTTTTCATTGCAATTTTTATTTTACTCTCTGAGTCTTTACTAGGAGACCGCTGAGGGGAAGTCGGCGCCGAATGAAATACTTTTTTGTATTATGTTTTCTTCGAAATGTCTGAGATGGGGTTTGAACCACGGCCTTATGTCAAAATAAGCCAACGCACTGCCTACTTGAAAACTTTACACAAAATAATGTGATTCTAACAATGTAATGCCTACAATATCACCTTTAAAATAAGCTATAGAGTTGAGATATTACATTTCGGACTCATCTACCAACAATTTGTAATTTCAAAAAATTTTTGCAATAAACCCTCAAAATTTGCCCAAAGAAAAAATCCCTCATTTTCAAATAATAATTTCATCTCAGATTTCGTTGTGTATAGCCATGGTATGTATGTATGTAACTGTGATTTACTGTATTTTCCTGTATTTTCAATTATTTATTTTCCTATACGCTTATAAACAACTTATACACACTCTTAAATTTTATTTTCTCACACATACTTGTACTACTCTATATATACCTATATATGTATGTATGTATTCCTATATATTGTATATACATAAAATACTAAAGTTAACCAGACTCTCAGACATAAGCTAAGTGCTGCTGTCGGTTCAAATAATAAGAATTTTTTTTTTGCTTATTTTTCTTTCGTTATTATTTCGTTTTCGTATTCCCAAAAAAAAAAATTTCCTCAGTGCTGACATGGCATATTTTTCTCTCTTTTTTTTCATTTTTCTGTATATTCTTCTTTTTTTTTTTTTGTTTATTTTATTTTATTTAATTTTTTATTTCTACTTTGTTTATATTTATTTATTATCGTTCGTTTTATTCTTTTGTTTTTGTTTTATTTTTTAATTTTTTTTTTCTTCTTAAAATTTTTTTTCTGCCCAATGCACACGAAAGAGAGCAACGAAGAACGAATTGAATTTACTCAATAAAACGGTTTTAACCCATACTTAGCCATTGATATCTTAAACAAATACCAGCTTATATTCATCTAGACATACACACACACACATAGAGAGAGAGAGAGAGGGAGATCTTTGTTGATATTCTCAAATAACCGCATAACTGGGAAGAATTAAGTTTATTGGGAAAGCTTTGAAATATATACTCATAGAAACTGACAGTTTTATTATTAAATACTGACAGTACGATATTATTCGGAAAATATATTTTGTACACAAACCATTCTTTAGGGAATGAAAAGAAGTTCTGTTGCTGTTTTGTTAAGATATTTGAAAAAGTAAGCTCAATTAACAGGTACAGCGATAAGGAGTTCACTATTTTTGCTTGAAATTATGTTTAAATTTACAAAGGACACTTGTAGGCTATTTTGCTGGGATAGATGAATGTTGTCGATTAAGCGAGTCTGAGTCCGGGTGTTACAGATTATATGGTCAGAATAGAAGCGGCCTTGGCTTTTGCGGGTAAGACTTTCTTAGTAGATCATTACAACCCTTCAATCAGGATTACGACCTAGTTTTTCATACCACCCTTGTTGTGTGTGTTAAATTTACGCATGAGCGGCGAGACTTATAGTTTAAAGTCGATTCCGAACAACAGATTTTTTGAGAAACTTTTCATGGCAATTTTATTTACTCCCAAAATTTTTGAAATCTGCTGAGAAAAAGTCTACGAAGAAATATTTTTTATGTTTCGTTTTTTCGAGACGTCTGACTTGGGGTTTGAACTAGACCCGCACATCTAATAAAACAGTAGGTTGTGTATTGCTACGACGTGAAATCGTTGCGGACACAAATGTCCCTATAGTTGCATCGATGATTTCAAGCTAAGTTGTTCGCTATCACCAAAAAGCTGGTCTGAGAAAACATCGCAGTCGGGTGATAGAAAGGCAAACTTCCTTAGGGCCACTGTCTAGGCATTATGTCTGCAGAACAACTCTCACAAAGCTCTTGCACAAATATGATGTGTTGCAGTGCTGGGTGCCAGGTGTGGCACAACCATCGAACTCTCATTTTTGCAAATCCCTTTAAAGACCTGTGAGCTTATAACTAATTGACACGTCAAAAATGAAATGTGCGGCTTTTTATACAGAAAAACTCGGCTTAAGCTCCAAAGTATCATGCTCAGTAATCAATGCATTATGAGCACTAATATGACGCGCATTCATATTGGACACTTAGCGAACAATTTGTGCAGAAGCTGTCTAAATGAGGAAAATGAGAAGACTGTTTTTCAATTATTGGTTGCATGTCCAGCATTATGGAGGATAGCAGGAGACAAGATAACTTCGGACATCCCGCGTCTGATTTTAGCAGAACGGCCCAGAAAATCTGGGCAAAGCTGGAGAGAAGACCTGCGAAAAAGCTGATTAAACTCCAAAGGAATACGTTCAGTATCATTGTTGGAGCCATTACTAAGCATTGCTTTAAGTATACTCATGTGAGGCGCATTGACCTTGGAGACATAGCAAACAATTCCTGCAGAAACTGTAGAAACGAAGATGATGCACCTATGGGGTGCATATCCAGCACTATGACAAAAAAGCATAACGCAATTTGATGTCTACCACATAGAAGATCTAAACAAACTGCCCGGCATGAATATTGACAGTCAGAGTTGCTTCATCAGACGTTTTGAATAGTTCCGGGTCAAAGGGAAAACAAAAAACTAGTATCACAACGGGCCTCAGCATTTTCGCATATGCAACTTGTCTTTGAGTAAGTAGCCACCACTACCTACCTACATACATATCTACTGTGATGAGTTCCAAACGAAATCTAAATGAACTGTCAGGCATGAATATTGGCGGTCGGAATTGCTTCATCAGAAGTTCGGAAGAGTTTAGAATCTGCGGGAAAATTGTAAAACTGGTATCACAACGGGCTTCAGGTTGCGAAAGTATGTCTATCCAACTTGTTTTTGAGTAGACAGCTACCAAAGCCTACCTGTCTGTCTTCTGTGCTGTGTTTCAAAGTACAGTGAAGTTTGTGCCAATGAGATGGCAGATGAGTTTCACTTGGTGGAACGCCTTACTAGTTCTCATTTCTTCTTCGAGCTAATCGATTGCCATAAATGTTTTCTAATCTCTTATTAGCTTTAACGTTTTAAAAGATTTAAAATATGAATATTTGTTTATTTATCGAAATGTTTATGAAATAAATAATAAACTTGAAAAACAAAATAATAAAACTCAAATGAAAAATAATTTTAATCGCTGCAGCACTGTGTATAACTGTGACTTATATTTCTTAACCCAATTCTCGCGTCTCCTTAGAATCGTTTTAAGAAATAAATTCTAATTTTATTAGAAAATAGTCCCCCAATTACTTTTTTCACTTCGTAAGCACACATCCCAATATTTAATGCTTAAAAGAGTAGTATTATATACATACGAGGGTGAGCACCTAATTAACATTGAACGTTTTTTAATATTTTAATCCTGAAATAATAAATCTAAATGTGTGAAGTCGCCGTAGTCTAGTAGATATTGTGTTGGCTTATTAGACGTAAGGCCACGGTTCAAACCCCAGGTCAGACATCAACACGAAATATGAAAAAATATTTCTTCCGCGACTTCCTCTCAGTAGATTTCTGGCAAAAACTCTGAGAGTAAATAAAACTGCCATGAAAAAATTTCTCAAAAATCTGTCGTTCGGAGTCGACTTTAAACTGTAGATCCCGCCACGTATCTATAAAATTAACACACACAACATGAGTGGTGTGAGAAGCTGGGCCGTAATCCTGACTGAAGGGTTGTAATGGTCAATTATGTATGTATGTATGTGTGTTATTAGCATTGAAATATGCCACGAATCTTCTTTTTGTACTGGAAAAATTTTTACTGGAATAATAAAAAGCAAAAAATCACCCGTTATTTTAAAAAAATGATACTCATGAAAGTATTTTTATATCAGATCTGGTAACTTAGGAAGCACCCTCGTACTTACTAAATTTATTTATAAATATATGTACATACGTACAATACGTCTGCATATCTTTATACTCATGCATAGTATGTTACCTTACTTCTCATATTATTTTATAACCATGCATATGCGTATGTATTACAGAGCATTAAAAAAAATTTTTATTATAAAAAAATATAAAATAAAATAAAAAAAGGAAGAAGAAAATTAAAATCAAAAGCAAACAAGTTTAAAACCATAAAAATGTAAAAGAAATTAATTTTTATGTGCATTTGTTATCAGGGCACACAAGAAGAAATTAAATGTTGAAAATAAAAATCAAAATAAAATAAAAAAATAAAATTTTAATGGAAAACCAAATAAACAAACAACTAAAAATTATTATCGGAAATATTTAACAGAAAAATATTGAAATTGAATAAATTTTGAATATTTTTTCAAATATTTGATTTGCTTTTTACACGAACAAAATCGTACTAATGGAGGAGGCCGTTGAGTATTTACTTTTCGTATGAAAACGGCAGTTATTTTTAAAGCATAAAGAAATTAAATTAAAAACGAAATATTTAGAAATAAAATATTATTTAGAATATGCCCATAATATTCGAAATATTGTCCATATTTGGTTCCTTTTTTAACCGTTTAAATGGTCATTACAAGTCTTCAGTCGGGATTACGACCTAGCTTTCACACTACTTACGTTGCGTGTGTTAATTTTGTACATGAGTGGTGCGACCTACAGTTTAAAATCGACCCCGAACGACAGATATTCACGATTTCTGCCAGAAATGTGTTGAGAGACACTCACCGCAGAAATATTTTATCAGATTTCATTTTGTTGGACATGTCTGATCTGGGGCTTGAACCGTGGCCTCGCATCTAATAAGCCATCACACTACCTACAAGACTACAGCAACCACTATACTAAGTAGCATAAATTTGCCAAAAAAAAATCGCTGCACGAGATTTAGTCCCTTTGGATGACTGAAAATATGGTTCGATTATAAAATGTTTATCAATGAAAATAGAGAGCCTGCGATTAGTAATCCTTTTAAGAATCTGTATAGATTCACCCAAAAACCATTTCTGTTTTCCTGTCGGGATAGGAGAATGCATTTAAACATGCAGTAAAAGCCAAAGCACTTGAGATACATTTTTGAACTCCATGATTTCCACAATACACACCAAAAACCATTCACCACTCAGCGTTTGACCATCTTAGCACCTTATTCGCTTAGAGGTGGCTCTCACTTTGGATATTCATTCCTATGAGTTTTTCCGTTTGCAAGTTATCCTACTTTTCAGAATAAGCTAGACTGAAGAAGCTTGCAATATATAACTCCCGTAAGATCTAAACAGTCTATTAGACTTTCATAAAACAAAATGTCCCACTAAGGCCAGCATTTAGGTCCTGTGCGTCACAACAATTAATATCCAACTCGGAAATCAAACATTATCAGAAGAAAACCAAGCTAACTGCAGCGTCAATCTTACCATTACAACAATCTTTATATTGGAGAATTCCAATTAAAGATAACAGATAATGAGACATTAAAAACCTCAGCCTCTTCATGGCAAAAGCTGTGCACTTAGCTATAATATGAAAAATACAGCAGAGTTTACAGAAGTCATTCGATGAAATGCCTAGTCTATCGACATAACTTCCAATAAGACAGTGGCCCATGTGAATTGTAATTGTGTGATTGATGACCACACGATTTAAGGTTAGAAGTGAATCAGTCCTCTTCTTACACAAACAAGTTCAACAATATGTGCCTCGCTGTTAAATTAGCAGAGGCGATCGGAATACCCAAAACCATGTAATGTCAGATATTGTGATCTCCGCACAGGCAATGAAATTTCTGACTATGTGCTGCAAGCCAGGACGTAAAATTGTTTTCTGCTTTGTAGATTCTTCAAACATTTTTATCACTCATATTAATTATCTTCTTCTTCTATCATATTCTCCACTATGTTCTCTGCCATTACACGTCCAATTCTTAGTTTCATGGCATGAAAGAAAGCATGTTATGTGTGTTAATTTTATATATGAGAGGCGGGACCTACAGTTTAAAATCGTCCCCGAATGACAGATTTTTTTCAGAAACTTTTCATGACAATTTTTATTTCCTTTCACAGTTTTTATCAGAAATCTACTGACAGGCAATCGCTGAAGAAATATTTTTTCATATTTCGTTTTGAATGAGATTGTCTCAGCAAATCCTGGCCTCACGTTTCATAAACCTGCAAACATCTACTAGACTACGGTGACTCTTTCATTTATTAATCGTGTATAAATATTTTCTGAAGTACCCACGACCTGGGATCATTTTTTTTTATTTTGTATTTATATTTATTTTATTTACTTTATTTCCACTGTCCTACCGACATTACAACCTTTCCGTCGGGATTACGACCTAGCTTCTCACACCACTCATGTTGTGTGTGTTAATTTTATACAGACCACTCTTAAAGTGACTAAAGGGTCATTCTCTATATGATTTGTATAGCCAACGCCTATACCCTGCAGCTCTCAGTGCGACTCTCTCCCTTATCTGCATAGCATTACTCCATTACTAGATTCCATAGAGTATGACTCTATTGTGCTCTAAATACGATAGTGATCGATTCCTACGTTATATTGAAATACTCTTTGAATAAAAAACTTATAAAAATCGACGTTTCAAATGAAAACGTCCTTTGGTTCAATGAGATTCGTCTGCAAGCCCAAATTCATTCAGAGTTCGACTGCTAGTCTGCATCTGTCTCTTATGGAGTGGCAGCTTTAAAAACCTGACAGTATGCAAAAAATTCAAACCCTCCATGTCGTTCTAACGAGAAGAAAAGCAAAATAAGGCCCTTAGTATCCTAGAAAGTGCATCGATATCAGCCTGTAACTGGTTCCATGCGACTAAATCCACGATTAATAGACCCTTGCATGCTATTACAAGTTGGCAAGAGAAAAATTTCCTCCAGGTGGCTATAAATGTTATTATCTGCTCTATAACGCCTAAACGCCAGGGATCGAAAGAGACATTATTGAGGTACCTAATAAGGTATATATAAGGCTAGATACGCTATAAGTAGCATTAGAAAAGTACGATCCTTTCTGAAACAAAACCTTTCAGAAATCTGCGAATAATGCTAAGAGGCCAATCCATTTCATCGATTATAGTTCACAAGGCGAGTGATGGCATCCTATCTTTAAGCACTTGGAAATTGGTTATCACCTACGCTCTAATGTTAATGAGTATGGATAGGAGCAGTCTAGGACCATAACCACGATGTGAAGACATTATTTGGTATCAAATTAAATTAAAATCATGTGAAGATCAGTAAAATTGCTTGGGAAGAATGAGGTTAAAATTGAGTGAATACAACTTGCCAGGAGTTATAGTCGTATGGCAGAATGGTTCCTTTCGGTGTTAAAATGGAACCCCAACCTTGTGGTATGGCCCATATCGGCCTATTTAGAAAATAATTTTTTTTTTAATAAAAACTCTCAAGTGCATTTACGGAGACAATATCTTTTTGTACAATATTTAAAAATTTTATTTTCTTTTTTACTAAGGGTCAACATAAAACAGATTTTTTAAGGTTTTTTCAATTTTAATTTTTCTTTCTTTTTTTTATAACGCCTTAAGGGAATAACAAATTACACTTTTGCTCCGTAAAACAAGTATGTTCTGACACACACAAAAATGTATTTTCTTAAATAAACAATTAAATAACGAATAAATTACAATTAAAGTCAATTTGTTTTTTTTTATTACGAAATATATTGCCATACCTCAAGGCATTTTCTCAAAAAAAAAAAAAAAAAATTTGTTGCCTACTTTACTGCATATACCCCTGATAGAAATTAACAGAAATATAAGACAATAATTTTGTCAAAAATGTATTCATTTTAATATCAGATTTATGCATTGAAAAAAGGATGTAAAAAATAACTGTAAATAATGCTGAAATAATGCTGAAATATTTAATAAAATATTTATGCAAGTAATTGTAAAAATTCAATGGGGTTAACACAAAAGTAATTGCAAAAGGTTGACTATCGGCCTGCATAAATAAAAAAAAAACTGATAAAAAAGAATAAAATGAAGGGAAAATAGTTTTTACTTAAAATACTTGACATATTTACTGAAAGGGAAAATCATACACATACATGTAGACGTACGCACATGTAGAGAATGAAATTCCCGGAATTAAAACCAACAATAAGCAGCATTACTTTGCATAAAGTTCAATTGCTTGCATATAACCACCCACAAACACATGAAAATCATTTTTAAAATGCCTTCATATGCGAGGATGCAATCAAAATTCACTGAATTAATGAATAAAGGACCAGCAAAGGTCCAACTTAAGCTAGTGCTTCTGCCTATTCTGATATCTACATGCATACAACCCTTCAGTCAGAATTACGGCCTAGATTCACACACCACTTATGCTGTGTGCGTTAGTTTTATACACGAGTGGCGGGACCTACAATTCAACTCCGAACGACCGATTTTTGAAAAAATTTTCGTGACAAGGAAGTGACCATCATATTTCCTTTTGTTAGAGGTATCTAAACTGGGTTTTGAACTTTGGCCTCACGTCTAATAAACGAGCACACTACCTACTAGACTATGCGCCTTGCATGCCAATTCTGATACCACAATTATTCAACCCGAGGTTCCAATAACTTTATTGGAAGCCAACCAGTTAGGGATGACAGAAAATGGCATCTGACTCTACATGACAAAAGCAGGGTACTTCTCCTTTGACTCACAGTTGGTGCAGAAGTTAGTTGAAGAAATTTCAAATCAATTGGCACACTTCCCAACAAGACAGTAGCCAACGAAAATCGTTATTGTCCGATGGATAGCAATGCATTTCTTTTCTTAACCATATAAGTCTAACAGGGTCTAGAAGTATAGTAGAGGGGCTGTCAATAAAGTTGAGCCCCCTTCAAACGAGCAGAAAATGTCTTGTCCAGCTGATGAAATCAGAACACTTACGTCCTGTAGCATGACGGAGATACTAAGCTCCGTACTCCAGCCAGTGCATCAGAAATGTATTTTCGGACGATATCCCCTATAACCTGGAACCCAATCCGATATTTTTTAAGAAATTTTCGGCATTCATGGACGAGAACGGATGTCGAAGTAGCATTCATTACAGATTTAATCGCGGCCAAACTGTTCTAGAAAATTAAGAAATTTTCAGGGAAAATCCGCCACCCAATAAAAATTGCTCCACTTTCAAACTGTGCAGGACTTACGCCTGGATTTCTTTGTTAAGCCATTTAATTTTAGAACCGCTCTCGTCTGTTTCCAGTATTGGCATGCGATAAACATTCAGTTGATGCAAGTGTATGTAAACTTATAAGAAATTCTTCATTGTATTTGCATATGCATACATACAGGAAATTGTACTGAAAGGGTGCAACATTTAAAATGTGGACCATTTATAACTGCTTCCGATTTTCAAAAGTATTATAAGTCATTCAACCCGATCCAACCAGGTTTGAAGCCATGAGGAGAGTAAAAAATATTCATAATGGTTTTCGAACTTCAATTCCCTTCAAAATAGGCCATCCAAGAAGTCCTCTGAACACTCAGAGAGGATCAGTAATGAACATCACAGGAAACTTAAGCAGCGCCATCTCTTGAGAAAGAGTACGATTCAATGAGCAGCACATGCCACCAATACACCAACTATAACAACTTGAATACATTTTATGACAAAAATGTTGATTCTGGGCAAAGAAAGATGGTAAATGACCGACGATACTCAATACTGGGCCTAATACAAAAATACAATTAAATTCTAAACAATGTAAAGCCTGAATGGTATCCCTACCATTCTCGAACTTGCCATAATAATTCTATCACCTCCGTAACTAGAGAAACTTAATTACTGAATCTAAAACACAGCAGAGAGCTACAAAACTGCTTTGTTACAGTCCTATGCATCTTAAATGAACGGAAAATAATACAAAATTCTAGGCTGACGTTCCTATGAATTTGATTCGCTTAGGCCTGAAGCCTAGAGTCTTGTTACATCATAAGATAAAGTCTCTCTATTTCATTAAAAAAAATTACGAAAGATAGTTATGAGTTTCGTTTGAATAAAAGTTTGATTTTAATTTTTAAGTTTAACTGAATAAAAGCCGTCACTTTTAAATGCGGTCCACACTTTATATTAATTGATTGCATTGTATATGTATGAGTATACAAATATATTCTACCATTTATTCCTTTACATACAGAGCCATGTGTGTGGAATTAAAAGCGTGGATGTTTTCGTTTATCTCTTTCGCTGTATGTGTGTATAACTGTTACTTACACAAATACATACATACACACATACACTCATTTAACTCCTGTTAACTGTAATTTCACTTTGGCTTCATTGTAAAACAGCGAAAAAGACAGCATAAAAGAGTACAAAAAAAACATGTAGAAAATTTTATTGTATGAAATTAATTGAAAATAATTTAAACGCGTATGCGTGTGTGCACTCCTTAAAACAGTAGCCAAAGGCTTAAGAATCTTATTGTTTTTACAAAAGCCTTCTCTCTCTACTTACATACATATATACAGAGAAATGAAACATTTAAGTAATTTTATAAAGGATATTTGTCCTTTTGTGGCATTAATAACAAATACAAGTTCTAAGTTTAATTAAAAACAAATGGTTTAAGTGGTGAACAAATGAAATAAAAAAGAAACGAATTCTCAGCAAACAGTACAAGAACAAATAAGGACAAGGATAACACTTAGACAAGCTTAGTGTGCCACAATACGATGTTTCTAATTGTTTCTTTAAATCTGTTAAGAAGCATCACAAACCAGATCCAACTTTTTATTCGTTGCCTTAAGTCAGCTTCATTAATTAAGAGTTTAAGATTAAGGATTGCTCTCGCAAGGCTTTTATCATGAACCTCGTCGCAGTCTATGCAATACCAATATAGTCGTATAAAATAATACTCTGTATATAGCAAATATTTCAACTCCGTAGGCACTCTGCTGATATACATTATTCCAAGGAAGCTATCACTTCAGGCAAGGAAGGGACAACACCGTAGTTTGAACGATTATCAAAGAAACTTTCAAGGCCTATTAGAAAAAAGTGAGAGCCGCTTTAATATGGTAGATGGACACATGGCTCCTAAACTTACTCTCTTAACAACACTATAGTCAGGATTACAACCTTTCTTCTCTCACCACCAATGTTGTATGGACTTACAAATAAAGATCATGGTCATGGCAATAAGAGGTCAGCAATTAGTATTCAAAACGATGAGTAGATTCGAATCATACTTATAATTTCTGATACTTATATGCATTCATACTTATTTTAATGTCATACTCATACTACTTATATTCAAAGTTTGAAATACTCATGGTACTCATACTTAACAATACTATACACGAATCACAAAATAAGTATGATAAGGTTGTGTGTTTGCTCTCCTTGCTGTCTTTGTCTTTTTTGTTTACGTGTCTTTCTTCTTTCTTTGTAAATACAACAACAACTAAGACTGTAAATTTTGATGAATGGTTCGAATCACTCGAATCATTTATGAGTATTGTAAGTATTTTTCTAAATTTATGAATCTGAATGAGTAGACGTATGAATCAAACATATTTCGAATGTTATGAGTTTGATGTCAACGTTGTACTCATACTCATTGCAACTTGTACTTATAAGTCAATGTTGTACTCAGTACGAATGAATCAAAGTAGTTGGATTTCAATACTGTTGACTCACTCATACTCAAAATTTCATGAGTACTTATGAGTAGCGAAAAAGCGATTCATTGCTGATCTCTGATGGCAATTTTATTTTACTCACAGGGTTTTTGCCACAAGACTGCTAAGAGGAAGTTGAGAGGAAATACTTCGTTTTATTCGAGGAGTCTAAACTGTGGTTTGTAGCTTGTCTAGTAAGCCAACACATTACCTACGAGACTAGGGCTCTTATACCCTGTGTCAAAATGTGGATAACAAGATCACACAACGAAGTAGTTTATTACCTCACACAGATTGTGATCGATAATGAATATTTTATACACAACCTGCATCAATTGTTACTACTAGATTGACTTGTGGATTACAACTGCGCTGGTGATCTCGATAGAGTGAAATACGTAGTTTTCTAGTGCGACAAATTCACCGCTGAAGATCGTGCATGATAAGAGGTTTTTTGGCTGCAGGCCAACTCTTTAAAATTTGATTACTGAGATGTGACTTCCTAAGTGAAATGATGGGCAATTATTCAACATACGATTGATGAACAGACTTAGCATAATCGAGAGACAATACAAGGCATTGCACCAACAACCGCTACAATAACAATAACGACTGGGGGAGAGGAAGCAAACGTTGCAGGACGACGATAACCGTAGGTTATTAAGCCGTATTCAATATGAAGTTAGAGCATAGCGCTCCGAATACAATCCTGGCGTATGACTTAATCAGCGGTCAGTCAAAGTAACAACAATAATCCACACGAAATTGCTGACGCTCACACACAACAGATCTTCAGAAAAACAAATCGACTGCAGGAACAATATGTGAAAAAGCAATTTCCTTTTAATCGGGTACTCAACAACTTTGCCGTTGTATTCGACACGCTTTACCATCAAGCGACCTGGTGCAGACAGGTTTAAATACATGGAAATTGATACTCAAGCTTTACATCAAACATCAACAATTAAAAGCTTGCAGTACGATTCAGTTAACCTAACCTGAGCTACGACCTGCATTGCATTAATACAAAACAAGCGTTAATGCTATCAATAGTTCCCAATTCCAAATTCTTGTCTCTTTGATATCTGTAAACTTAGGTAAGCACGACCAGCGGCAGTTCAGACGATAAATTTAGAACAAATGTTCATGTCAATTAGTGACTAAAAATTTTGGCTGAAGACTGCACTTTTCCCTTCTTTTAAGATATTATAGCTGAGGTTTGCTTCCATCTAGCATTTCAAACCCACTGGCGGCACTAGACATCAAAAGTAGGTTGAAAAAAGGTTTACAAACGACGTGAATCTATTTCCTTTCGAAAATTTATTTTACAATAAAAATTTCGTCCTACATGTATACTGCAAAATAAAGATTTTCGCAGAATTTAATAAAAAATTCTTAAATAAAAAACGAAGAATATTTTCAGCAATTTCATTAACAATGTGTTGAAGAAAATGTGAAAATTTTTTGCCGGAACTAAATGAAACACCTATAAAATTGTTTGCAACACCTAAATGTAGGCAACAATTATTAGAAATTTTTATAATTAGTTTTGTAGAGGTCACAGTGAAATAAAATAATTAAAAGAAATATTTAAGTGAGTAACATTAGGTTTAGCCTTAATGTAGGCTATAAATGTGATTAAACTTGAAAACTGAGTGTATGTGTTAAGGCTAACAATGAAGCAAATAATGGCCTAAAAAACCAGAGCAAAGTTTATGGTTTAAATTAATTTTTTTATTAAGGCAACAATTTAAGTTTAAAATATTTTAAAATTCATAAGAATTATGCCTACACAAAGATTCTTAAATTTGATTTTCTTTGTGGCATTTTTAAGTCTTTTGATGTCTTTGCAAATACTAAAACATTTAATATTTATTAAAAATTTTAAAAAGTGCTGCATACATCAAGGAAATCATAACATCAATATTTAAATAAATTTATTTCCCAATTGTATTTATAATTAAAATTATTTTGAAAATTATTACAAAATTCTATGAATACATTATAGAGTTTTCATTTTTTGTTTTTGCTATTATACAAGAAAACCATGTAGAAATATTTCAAACATGTGTAATACATCTCTGAAAGCCTTTAAGTTGGCAAAAGATTTATGTTTTTTGTTTTCTTTTTTATTTTAACAGCAAAGGTATATAATCGAATAATATGGCATGCTTATGAGTAATTGGTAATTATGAAATATTGCTTTCAACAGCATAATGTTACAGAAATTTTTTCCTTTGACCTTAAAGTAGGCAATAAATATTTGTTGCTGACAAAGAGCTTTACGGTATGCAATGCTTTTTGCACAAGTTGAATAAAAGTATAAAAAATAACTGAAATAACATTGTTATTCAATAACAAAAATCTTTTTGTTACAATTAAAGCATACATTTCAGAGTTTTTAAAATAAGAAAATTTAATATTTTAAGTATTTCCGTTTGTGGATTATAATCGAGATTACTATTATAAAATAATCTTTGGAAAATGATAAATATTACAAATTATATAAGAACTAAGAATATAGTATCGGGTTATCCATTAAATGGTTTAAAAACGATCGATGAGGCAAGGCTGTCAATTGGTAAATATCTTTCATAGGCGCCATTAGAACAAAAAGTATTCCAAAACTACATCTAAAGTATGGAGTTCTTTAACCTATACAGGTAAAGGCCATTGTATTGCACACATAACGACTAGACCCAAGCATTATAATGAAATAAAAGTTTCATCGAGATCATAGCATTGAGTATGTTTCAATTAACTTTACTTTTGCAACCTAAAAATGGATAACACTTTATTATTATTCATTTACACACATTGCATTTGTAAACGTTAATTCATATTTTTAGGCAAATAACTTGTTCTTTTAAAATACCACAAAATATACCTTTAAATAATCCAGGAATATAAGCAGTACCATACAGTTACTGAAATATTTTGAAATATTCAAGAAAAATTCGAAAAAAATAACATATTTTTAGGCAACAAACAAATAAAATTAATGAATATAAAATATAGGAGTATCGTAGTTAAACAATGGAACTGTACACAAGATATTTCAAAATAGTTTCTAATTGTTATAAAACAACACAGTTATTATGAAATTATTAAGCTTTAATATCACATAAAAATATTTAAAGTATATAAAATATAGCATACTTTTAGGCAAATAATTAAAAGCTTTAAAATATGCGAAACTAGTTATTATAACTTCCAGGTACATATTTTCAAAAAGTATTGCATAATTTTAGGGGAAAACTATGAATTATGAATAATAGTATACCATTTCATTTTTCTTTTCAGCTTTATCTTTCAAACCATGTATTCATACATATTCAAGCCTTTTGGCCTTTGCTTCTCATTTACTTTTATTTTGTGAAATTCTTTTAACATATTTAAAGGGGTTTAAAAGGATTAAAAACAACATGTGTTTTTAAGCTTTTCTTCTTAATAAAACATTTAACAAGTTTTACTGGTAAATAAAAACACGTGTTAAAACATAAAGTGCAGCCCAAATTAAAACAAGTGCATTTGGTTAGCCGCATAAAAGTAGGCAACAGTTTGTATTAAAAATCTTGCTTCCATGGAAGCCTTAAATATACAACTTAAAAATAATTTAATGGCGAGAAAATATGTAATGTTACAACATGTGTATACATTAAATCAAACCTCAACAGACTCCTGAAACTATTCCACAATTTGAACCAAGGAATTTTTAAAAAATCTTTGTTGTTAATAATTATTGCCATGTTTTGTATCAAAAAATAGAAAGCTATACCCTTTTAAAAATAATATTTCATAATTACTATTGAAAATTAAGTTTGAGAACTAAATGTCAATTTAAATCTTTGTGCATGAAGTATACTTTGCATTGCCTATGTTAAGGCTTTTAGAAATGTATTACATATGATTTTAATACTTCTACAAGGTTTTGTTGTGTAATCAAACAAAGTTGATTACAAATTCATAAACATTTATAAAGGATTTCAAAAAAAAGATAATTATAAAGACAAAAACCAATTGCATAACTAATGAATGCCTAAAAATATGTGATATTTTTCATATTGTTCTTTTATTGTTCGAAACAAAAACTCAAAAGCTTTAGCTGATAAATTATATTTAAATTAATTTGTTACATAAAATCAAAATTTTTGCCTAAAAGTATGCAAAGATTTAATTAAATAATATGTTTTTCAAAAAGAAATTTATATTGAAATTTCATTCATTCCTATGCTTTGAATTTCATTTGCCACATTTATTTTATAGGCATTCACAACAAACCAATTCATTCGTTTCACTTTAAGTAGCCTTAACATATACACTTTTACTTGTTCAAGTTCAACCACATTTATAGCCTACATTAAGGCTAAAATCAAGGCTGCTCACTTAAACATTTTTTAAATTGTTAAATTTCCTTGTGACCTACACAAAACTAATTATATGTTTGTATATTTTACATACAATATTTTAATGAGAAGAAAAATGCTGCCTATATTTAGATGTTGTAACTAACAAAAATTCTGGGGGTGTTTCAAGTTGTTTCACACCATTTACCTTTCATTTGAAATATTGTGAAAATATTTTCAAATTACAATTTTCATGGAATGGAAATAAAAACTATGATTTTACATGTTGCAATGGTTTAATACATAGAGAGCCTAGCTTAACTTCTTCTAATTCTAAATAAACAGAAATAGCTGTGAACATAAAATATTATAAGATAATTCGTATAAATATCATGCTGACATATTTTTAAAACATATTTTTATATCGTGACTTATTTTTAGAAGAAAAATAGGCTTTCAGGAAATTTGAAATTTACAATTTTGAAAGTAAATTTTGATACGCCCTCATGGTATGCAATATATTTAAAAATTAAAAAATTATTGCCTATACTTAGGCAACACTATACTACAGAATCTTACCCTAGCTGCTGCACCTTTTCTCCCAGGTAAAGTCTACTTTTGAAAACAGTGTGGCAAAATTCGGTCTTCTGAGACGAAGTATTACTTTCGACCAAAGAATATGCTATGGAAACTTAAAATAAATAGGATTGTGGTTAGTATGAGACTGGAATTTTAACATTCAACTGAAGATAAAGAAATATTGTAAAAACTATTACTGAGTTAATTTTATTTCAACTCTTACTGATAATCAGTCTGGTTGTTAGGTCTTGAATGTAATTTAATGTATAATATCTCAGGAAGGTCAAGCAGTATCGCAACATAGTGGGAAAAAGTGGTAGGAATCAACAACCAGCAATATTCCCCACCACTATGCCAAATACTCGGAGGGCGCTGTGTCTACGTAACGGTAGATGGCATTCCCATTATCCTAACCCTTGCTAGAGCAGTT
The DNA here is from genome assembly GCA_932273835.1 of Sarcophaga variegata. NCBI lineage: Eukaryota > Metazoa > Arthropoda > Insecta > Diptera > Sarcophagidae > Sarcophaga > Sarcophaga variegata. The sequence continues at coordinate 21,351,373 of OW026361.1, read as the reverse complement.
TAAAGAAAAGGAAACAAAGCAGAAATGCTTTGTGGCAGCCATATGCTCCCATGAGAGGTACTGGAAAAAAATCAGTATTATTAGTCTGTCCTTTTACTACAAATGCCAAAGACCAATGGTAATACAACGTTGCGCTTTTTACTACAACTAACTATCAACCTTACCTCTCTCTCAGTTTGTTCACTATTCATTTCCAATCTAACAACTTCTAGAATCTTACTGTTGATTTGTTATTGTTATTCTTGAGTGAGAACTCACTAGATTCATTTGTGAAAATTATTCTTTAAGCTGCCAGCTTAAATATTTCCAATGTAAGTATGTAATTTGTGCACGTTATTCTTCTTAAAGCCTCGTTTCTAGTTTCCTCGTTGGTAGTTTAATGCTAAAGGGAATATTATAGGGTTGGAACCGCACTCGATTGTTTACTAAAATAATTTTATAATAAATAAAGAGTCGTCCGGCTATTTTGTTATTGATTTTTGGGAAAGAAAAAAAAGTGTTCTAAGCACACATATCTACAATCGTAATGCCAACTCGACTAGTTATTTAAACGCCACACTTTGTTTATTTACTAGGAAATTAACAAGCGAATATTCAGGGTGTAATTTTACAGACATTATCCATGCGGTTAATGTATCATTTAGCCCAAATCAGCAAATATGACCTCCATTATCACAAAAGTTTTTGTTAGGAATTAGTATTATGATAACCCACTTCTTCATCCACTTAGCATCTTAATTTTTTTGAAAAAGGCTTATAAGCTGAGCATGAATCTTCTCTATAAAGACTTTTATAGGAGTTGTAATGATAAGAATGAAAGAGAAAGATTATCGCTAACATCCTCAGCTATTTAATCGTAGTCGTATTGACTAGGAGTAGAAATTTCTCTGGCTCATACGAACATTATAGTTGGCTTTTTAGGTACAAAAGTTATGTCTTCTCTACCTAACCCATCTCCTCCTAATATTGTTAGTTTTAATTTTTCCTATCTTTAAGTGGCAAATAAGACAGGTAATATCTCTCATTCCATTTTGTTGCCTACCTTAAGGTGTTGAAAAATTTCTTAAATTTTTCTTTCATACAATTTCCTTAACACTATGAAGAAAAATTTCTTCACAAAATTGTTGGCATTGCTTTCGTTAGTGTTTATTTTAGCACACAACGTTAAGTTATTTTATGAAATATTTTCTTTAAATTTCTTTTACAAAATTTTGGTATACAGGTAGTTTGGAGCTAAAACGTGATATACAATTAATATCTTATATTGAACATTTTACAGTCATATTAAAATATTAAAAATATTTTATTTCATATTTTTTGTGGTTTTTAGTCTCGTTCTATCTACTGAAAGAGTAAATTTTTGTTTAAATTATCAAAATTTAATTATGAAAAACATTTCTGTGTAGCAAAAGTTATTGGATATAGAGGTCCAGGAGTTCAAATAATTGTAGCATAAGTTAAGGAGAAATAATTTATATTGATGCATGTTGCATTAGCGGAGAATATAAATTGGGAAAGCAATCCTTTTTGAAAATCAAATCTTAGATTTATACAGAAATATTTTAACATGTTATAAAGGTGTACTTCAATAGCAGTCTTAATCCATAAATAACATTAAATATCCCTTTCAGATAGGCAATGAATATGTATGTATATAATGTAGTAAGTATCTCAATTCGTACTTTAAACCTACAACAGATATTTAAAAACTCTTTAAATAAGCATTACTAATTGAACTATTTTATTCCCCTCTATTCTTTTTCGTTAGTATTTCTCTATTATCAGTTCCCTTTTATTGTGTGTTTTAAATAATTTGGTCAATAATAAATTCAAATAAAACATGTTAGTAATGTGTTGTAAAACATTAAAACAAATGAATTAACACTCGTTATTCAAATTATAATTTGTAATCAAAAGAGCATGCCAAACATACTTGACATGATTTTTTTTAATGAAATTAAAAGATTTATTTACTCTAATAAAAATTATCACATTGCATATAAATGTATACCATTTTATTTGAAAATTTAATGACATTTAGGAAGTAATTTCATTTGCATTTTCTCATATAACACAATAATACATTCAATGAAAAAAAAACTGTGGCAAGCTATATTTCAGCCAAAAAAATTTTGTAAAAACAAATGCTGCTAACAAGATTCATAAGAAGCTCAGAGAAAGCTCAGAGCTCATATCCAATGTTCCATGAGTTTGGCACATAAATCAGGCTGTATTTGAACGACAACATGGTTTATGTTGGCTTTAAGGACCACTGTTACATGTGGCTTATTCGCAAACACCTGCAACTTACGAACACAACACAAGAAAAGAATTGATGGCCAGTTCACAACATTTCCATGTGGGATTACCATGGGCCCACTCACTCGTATATAGTAAAACCACATGAAATTTTAAATAATTTAAATATAAAAGTCTTCTTGAATTTTTGTTCTCTATTTTTAAAAAACTAAAAATAGATACAAAATGTTTCCCACTGTCGGACTGCCTACTTTCTATGTCAAGATAACACACATTTTATATTTAAAACATTTGAAAAATATTGTTTGCTTTTAGACTGCCTACGTTTCTACATCAAAATGTCCCACATTAAACTTGAAATTTGTAGGAACTATTAAGGAATGTTGCCTAGTTTGAGGTTTTATTTTATACGCTTGTAATTTAGCCCACAATTTTTAATAAAATAAAATATTTTAAAAATTATGTTCCATAAATAAAATTTCTATTTTACTTGATTTAACCTACACTTCTTAACTGCATAGAACAGTTTCTAAAAATAGGGTTTTTATTTAAAAATGTTGCCTATTTGTAGGCTTTGTTTTGACATATTTTATATTTGTTTTAGTTCTATTTAAGGCACCTGCAATTTAAATCATATATCTTAAAATAACACGCAAATGATTTTTTCTGTTCATAAAAACGTAGTGCCTACTTTAACGCAATGTAGTAATAATAATTAAAATTTAATAGTATGTAAGGCAATTGCATGTAAGGATACCCAGGTTTCTCAATTATTTTCCGCAAGTAATTTATGAAAAAATATTTGTAATATTTTGGTTTCTTTTTTATTCAAAACAGCTCTAATTTAAACCACAATATTGTTACCTATTTATAGGCTGGATTTTAAAGTTATTTGAAATATTTTCGTTCTTATTCAAGACACTTGTGATTTACTCTACAAGTCGTATGGAACTGTTTAAACAAATTTTTTTAATTCTTTTTATTCAAGACACCGTAATTTAACCTACATTGCTTAAATTTTTTACAAAAAAATATTGCCTATTTTAAGGATTTATTTTAAAAACTTTCTCAATTACTTTTAGGAAGTAATTTCATTTATAAAAAATTTAAAAGGTTTTGCTTTTTCATAAAAACTCCTCTACTTTAACCCACAATATTGATACCTATTTTTTGGCTCGATTTTAAATATATTTTAAAATTTTTGATTCTTATTCCAGGCACTTGTAATTTTGTTAACATTTCTTAAGGCCCTATTTGAAAATAACTTAAACTATATTTGTATTGTATTATCAACCTTTCATAATAAAGTTTTTATAAAAAAAAATATTGCCTATTTTAAGGCTTTATTTTAAAAATTTTCTTAATTATTAGTTTTTTTCTTTTTTCTTCATAACAAATGTTTCCGTCTATTTAAGTCGCCTGCAATTTAAACCACTTTTCATAATAAAACACATTTTTTAATTACTTCACAAACAAACAAACAAACAACAATTTTTCAAAAAAATATTGCCTATAGGCTTTATTTTTTAAAAATTTTCAATATTTTCACCCATTAGCCATATTTTCTATTGAAAAACTTTATTGCTGTTTTTGTTTTTCATATTTCTCCCATATTTGTCACTATAATAATAAAATAGCTCAACAGCAAAACTGTTGCCTATCTTTAGGTACACTCAAATACATTGCATATATACATACACACAAAATTTTAAACATTTATGTACAGGGTTTTTTCTTGTTTTTTATTTTTAATTTTCAGCAGCACAATATGAGTTGGAATAGTTAATAAAAAATTAAAAGAAACTTTTTCTTAATAATTTTTAAAAAAAATCTAATTTTTTTCTAAAATATTTGTAAGAATTTTTATCTAATTCGTATAGATAACTTGACAAATAACAACAAATAAAATATTTTATGTATTGGTTTTTGAAGACAGCTACAATATTTACTACAATAACAACAACAACTAAAAATTGTTGTTGATTTATGTGTGTATATACATATATTTCTAGGTATATAAAAATATCAAGACTTATTTACTTTTTTTCAATCTTATTCTTATTCTCATTTTTTTCTCAGAGTATGAGTATAGAAAGAAAATAACACCTACGTTTTCTTATTTTTTCTCAATGGTTGTGGTATAAGAATTTCGGTTATTAATGAAATTTCGTTTAAAAGTGTAGGTTAGAGAGTTGTTTTTCGTTGAGTAGTTGATTTTATGAAAATTTATAATTTGCGCCTTAAATGCTGCTTTTGGAAAAGTTGTAGAACGAATAGAACACAAAAAACAAACACACACACACACACAAGTTGGTGTTTATGTTTTACAATTTCACTGTTGATATATCAGTAAGACAACACATACACACTACTTATACACACTCACATACACTTATGCACTTTTGACTATTTTTGTGTAAAGATGATTACTAATACTCTTTCATTTTCATTTTTACTTTACTTTACTTCAATTCGCTCTTCTTTTTATTTTCAGCCATTTGTTGAAGAACAGGAGAAGATTTTTTGAAATTTTGTTTCCTTTCAATTATTTTGTTGATGTTGTTAAGATTTAAATTTTTGATAAATAATTTTACATTTTAAAATTTTCTTTCTTATACTCAAGGGATTTTTTAAAATTTTTCTTTTCTCTTTTTTTTTTGTTAGAAAATTTTGTAAAGAATATTTTTTAATTTTTTAAAATATTTTTTTTAAATTATTTTAATTTATTTTTCCTCTCTTCCTGCCTTTCTCTCTCTAATTTTATGTGTATATTTCAAATTATAAATTTTCTTTTTTGCTCTTTTATTGGAATTTTATTTTTAAATTCACTCGACAGATTCAACAACTTTTTCTATGTACATTTTCGTGTAGTTGTTGTAGTTGATTTTTTTTAATATTTTTTCATTTTTTTTTTATTTTGTTATCTTTTTCTGTGGGTATAATAATATTTCTTGTTTGAATCACTACCACGTTATTATCGTTTTTAAACAAACCGTTAGCGTTTCAAATAAATGCGTCCGAACTCGTTGTACCCTTGCGACGTTATGCGCTCTATGATGATTTTCATACGGCCATGGACCGTTGGCTGATGATGCTTTTTCGTTGGTATTCAATTGTTGTGTAGGAGAGTTGATTTTATTTTTTCACTTTTTTTTACTTTTGCCATGTTTTTTCTTTTTGCCTTGTATGTGTATGTATATGTGGGTTTACGATTTTTCCTTTACTTACTTTGCTTGTCTTATACGAATATCGCACACGCACACTCACTCACTCACTCACAACAAATTGTTGTTATTTCTTCTTGTTATATGTCTGTTTATAGAATACATGCATCATTGTATGTATGGAAGTGTCAAAGTGTCTATGTGTGTGTATGTGTATAACGTAAAATCATTTTCTACCTTAACAAAAACAAAACAAAGATCCACACTCTTTTCCCAACGCACATACACAATCAGTTTTTACACTCAATCCTTATTTCATTTACAAGCAACAAATATCTGATGTGTAACTCCTTGAGAGAGAGAGAGAGAGCGAAAGCCAGAGAGCATAATTGTAATTGTCTATTTAGTGTTGCTTGTAATTTAAAAACAAAAACAAAAATTTTACACAGTTTTTCCCGTTTTTTGTTTTGATTTTGATTTTGTTTTGCTTTTCCATCAGAATACTCTCTTTAAAAATTGTATCACTGTATGCATACATACATATATCACTGTATGTATGTGTGCTCTCCTGTTATTGTGCAGCTTGATTTTGAAATTCCTGTATCCAGTGTTTGTATGTATGTGTGTATCTCTTCTTCTTTTTCTTCCTTTGCAGCACGCACAATAATTTTATAAACTTCACCATTAGCAGCTGATTTTTTTTACTTTTTCAATCTCTCTCTGATTTATTTTATCTCTCTCTCTCTCTCTCTCTATAGCCTTTGTGCAAAAGCTCTCCCGTTTTTATCTGTCTGCAAAGACTGCACAGTAATAAGATGTTGTTGGTCTTACAAAAAAAGCTTTTTTCCTTAAAAAAAATTTTTACAATTATTTTTAACGTTAGAAACTGTTGACATGTTTACATCGTTTCTTTTTTTTTCTAAAAATTAACAAAATTGAGTGAATCTTGTAACTCATTCTCATTGCTTAACAGCATCATGTAAACGTTAACAGTAGCAACACTCACCGTAATGTAACAAGTAAACTATCTATGCCAACTTAAATGTTAATTTGATAACAACGAGGGTGGTTTAAGAATGTTATTGTTACGAAAATGGAAAAATCTAGATACTGGTGTTTTGCTTTTACATCGCTTAACATTAAAATTATAAACTAAAAGAAGAACAATGAACCTGTTTACATGATAAACAAGTCAACAAAATTATGCCAGCAAACACCGGCATAAAAAATGATAAGAAAACAAAATACAACAACAAACCCTACAATAATAAACGTAAACAAAATACACAAACAACAATAATAATGTTTACGTTTATCTAGATCTAGACAAGACGCAACCGCGAACATTCGCCTTCAAGAACATTCATCAGACTGTTTAAGTTTCCATAGAAAATACAATGCAAAGCAGGCAACGAGTGAGTAAATGTTCAGTCAGTCTTGTTTGAAGACGAGTTGCGTTTGAAGATCTCAGTTACAAGGATCTGTCGTAGAATTGCTTAATGATTGCAAAGGGTGTAAACAGAGGATAACAAACAAAACAATTGTTGTTTACATCAAGTTGTGAACAGTGGCACTAAACACAAATTTATTTTTATTTTGTTTGTAATCCACGAGCTCATATTTTAAACGTTTTTAAAAAATAAAAACGTAACATTATAAAAAAGCGCAATAATTCCTCCGGTTTATAAACAACAGAAACAGAATGCTTTTTGGATGCTTTATGAGCTCTTGAGCATTTAGTTCCTTCCCTCACTAAATTCAGAAATTCCGTATGTTGGCGTTCTCAAAAAAGTGAGATTCATCGCTAATTTTTCAATAGAACCACCGCGAATCTTTTTATTTTCAACGAAATTCCTTATAAAGGGTGGGCCAATTAAAAGTTTAAATTTAAAAGTGCAATAAAACAAAAACGGTTTGAAATTCTGCAAAATTTATTTTTTTGCTGTGAAGTACAATTGTTCATGTTAGAAATGGAATATAATTTTATTCATATGGCTTCCGCGGCTGGCCTCACAGTATCTCATTCGATCGGAACAATTTTGTGCACTTTTTCGAGTGTATGGGATCGTATCTCGGCAATGGCATCGCGAATGTTGGCCTTCAAATGCTCAATTGTCTCTGATTTGCCGGCATAACACTTTTCTTTAACGGCGATGTCAAATCGCAGCTTCTTGGCGGCCAATTGACATCACCATTTCGGCTAATTAAACAGCCATCAAACATTTGACACAAAAAATCGATTGTAGGATGAGATATGCGGCAAGTTTTACCATCCTGTTGAAACCAAACATCGTTCACATCAATACCATTAAGAGCCTGTACAAAAATATTATTGATCATGGTGCGATAAGTGTCTCAATACATCATGATGTGGCTGCCTCATTTTCAAACGAATATGGGCCTATTAAGCCTCCGCTCCACATAGCTCACTAAACATTGGCTCCTGTAAGACCACGTGTGGGTTTTCTGAACCCCAAATATGGTAGTTTTGCTTATTAACGTACCCACCAAGATGAAAATGAGCTTCATTCGAAAAGATGACTTTTTTCGAAAAATCGAAATCATCGTGCAGTTTCTCGCAACAAGCGGAAATAGGATGAGTTGTTTTAGATAAAAAGCTGTTTTGGAAACCGAACATTATTAGAGTAGTAAAAAGGCTTCCATTACTCCTCTACACTAGCAACAAAGTCTTGGGACAAGATTGTGTCTGAAACCTAAGATGACAGTAGTACAGTAGTGACCCGACCTTAATTTAACCTAAAGATGCTTAGCATGGTGAAAATCCTTCGATAGGACTACTAACTTGAATCTGATATGGCGATTGTAAAGATCTGCCTGAATAATAGTTACTAGTGGTGCCTGGCACCTACGTTGGCACTCCAGATAATTTTTTGCCTAATTTTTTGCGAATCAGTGTAGTGTTTTTCAGGCGAAAATATCGGCCATACAGGCTGCGATGAAAATTAATACTGTTACGTTTTTACCTTTTTAAGAACGTTTAAATATGAGTTCGTTAATTGCAAACCAAGTAAAAACAAATATGTGTTTAGTTTATCTTAAACTCTCTTTATTATTCACACTACGTCTGTGCCACTGTTTACAACTCAACGATACAACAACAGTTTGCTTGTACACTATTCTATTCCAACTTCTGTCCGTGCAAACGCCAACAACTGTTCGTTAGATCTTCTCTGCTTACAACCTTTTTGCAAGCAATGCCGCTTTTACGTTCCAACCGCAACGCGTCTTCACACAAGACTGACCGAATTATCACTTACTGCTGCCTGCTTTGTCCAGCCCTTTTTATAGTCACACAATCAGTATGATGAACGTTCTCGATGTGGAAGGTTTTTGCTCTCGCCTTCTCGAAAACTCTATTGATAGTACATTATTGTTTGTGTACCTTGCTTACGTTGTCCACCCCTTTTTGTCACATACATGTTGTTGTTGGTACCAGGTGCAACCAGGTTCGTTGTACATACGTGTGTGTGCAGCTTTAGATAATCAACACGTTCATTGTATTCTTAGTGTTAGTGTGTATTTGTATCGTGTGGCTTTTGTTTATCGTTTTTGTTGTTAATATTAGGTCGTTTCGATTTGCGTAACAATACATACATACATAACTGGCCTTTACAACCCTTCAGTCAGGATTACGGCCTAGTTCTCACACCACTCAAGTTGTGTGTGTTAATTTCATACGTAAGCGGCGGGACCTACAATTTAAAGTCGACTACGAACGACAGATTTTTGAGAAACTTTTCATGGCAATTTTATTTACTCTTAGAGTTTTTAATGAACTTCAAGACAGTATATGACTGTGACGTATATCCCACGGAGGATGTATCATGTTGATACCAAGTCCCAGTGATATTCCAGGTAACTGTAGAGCGGATGGATTGATCAGCTGTAGCACAGCCATAGAACTCTTCGATGAATTCTCAACTTTGGAAATCCCTCTAAAAACATACAAGCTTGTAATTGACAATGTAACCATGAATTCCGTCAACTCCGGACGGGTGGCTTGGAATAAGGGTAGAGCGGCGCTGAAAATCTGGCCAAAACTTGATAGAGGACTCATAAAACGTCTTCTGAAACGCCAAAGAAGCATTTTCAATATAGGTGTCGGGGTCATTACTGGGCATTATATTATGGACACACAGCGCTGACCAGATCACCTGATTTCGGTCAACCTAATTGGTAAACATCGGCCTTTAGAGCTTGTCGCTGACAGTGACAGCAAGACCAACATCGTTCCCAAAGAGTTATAGGCCAATGAGGCTGCCCAGCCCATAGTCAACACCAAACAGTGCCTTTTTCAGTTTGTATCGGATACCCTTTCTTATGAGTGATACCAAATCGACTGCCTCGGATTCTTCCGCACAATCTCACGGACATTGGCAGATCTCGCGTTGGTAAAGACCTTTGCAAATAGTTTTTATAATAATTGGGTGACAATATGCCCCAATTTCGTGAATGAAATAGTTGACGATTTTAAATTCAAACGTTTTCCCTTTTTAAAAGGAAATACGTAAAGGATTTCAGTATTTAATCAAAACAGAACAACACAAAGACAACTACAAAAAGGAAAGAAAATGAACAGCATCAGCCAACCCCTTCAACATGCAGTTCAAATGCTCAATTTGCACATGAAATGAGTAGCAACAGTCGTTATTTGGCATTAGCGATACTCGACAACGACAGTGCCAACATCACCATCATCAGCATCATCATCATCATCTGCACATTGCTATCATTGTCACCACCACAATCTTCACTGTCATCATTATCAAACGTTAGAAGCATAACAACAACGAAACGAATGAATGAAACGCGAAAATGAAAGGAAAAAATAAAAAATAAGGAAAATAAAGCAAAACTAGTTGTAGTAGTTGTTGTTGTTGTTGTTGTTGCTTGTTGGTTTTAATATCCATATTTTGAGTACTAATTTCCCACAATATACAGTTTAATATACACGAATACATATGCATACATACATACATACATTCACCTACACATACATTCATTTTATAATTCAGCATACATGGTACACATGTGGACATGCCTAAGGCCTAAACATGGTTCTTAACAACATTAGAACAGGGGATAGCCAATAAACAGTGGATGAAACTACAGCAAGTAGCCAAATTAACACCACAGACAAATATTCATGGAGTCAAGGTAATGCTCAGTAGACAGTGAAACGAGAAGGGCTTCACTAATCAGGAACTGATAAAGTAGGGTCAGAACTTTGAGATTAGTTTCTGGGTAGAAACTTCATTGGCAAATTGACCGATCGAAAGTCCATTGTCGGCACAGGTCTTCATCATTTCATTGGCACTTTCTCTCGGCTCGAATGGGTCTAAGGGCCTGCGGTAAGGCTTTTTAGTTCGTATATATTGCATTGAAAAGCAGAATATAGACGTGATGACTTCCGGATGTATGAAAGATATTTCATGCCCCAACGGCTCAACTAGAGCCTGTCGACAAAGACAAGACGGTATTGATTGCCAAGGTTTTGTGGACAACAAGGGACTAATTTGAAGACACTCTTTGTGGTATCATTCAAAGAACATTCAACCATTCAAAGTCGTTGGTAGTTAGAAGGATTACGAATTAATTACAAGACGCTCTGAGAGTAAATAAAATTGCCATGAAAAGTTTCTTAAAAATTTGTCGTTCGGAGTCGACTTTAAACTGTAGGTCCCACCAAAAAGACCAATTATGCATGTCATCCTCTCCCTGCTTCTTTACGGCGCAAAGACATGGACACTATTAAGCACTGATGCAGTAGCCTTGACAGTATTCGAGAGAAAAGTCCTACGTAAGTTCTTCGGTCCAGTGAGAGTTGGGGATGATTTCCACATCCGATCCAACAGTGAGCTATATGAGCTCCCCAATGACATAGACGTTGTGCAGCGTATTAATATACAGCGGTTGTGTTGGCTCGGCCATGTCGTTCAAATGGAGGAGGATGCCCCGGTGAGACGGGTATTTGGTGCGGGAACTTGCGGAAGTCGTCGAAGAGGACGATCTTGTTTACATCAATTGGTGCGACCAACTGGCGTAGGCGCGCAACAATCAGAGGCACTTGGAAGGATGTGTTAAGGCAGGTCGAAATCCGTTAATCGAGTTGCTAATGGCCCGTTAAAGAAATAAACATGAATTAATTCCACCAAAGCTACAATAGTAACATTAATGATAAGGAAGGAACAAAGCAAGCATATTCGACTTCGCAGTAAAACTACAAACTCCCTAAAGGAAAGTCTATTCCTGAGTGCGTTTCCAGCTTCGCTAAGACATGTTAACCTCTGAATTTCGTCCAAATTCGTCTGAACTGTAATAAGATCTGGATTTTCTTGCAATAATCACTACATGACTCTTCCATATCCACTTACTATACAGTGATATTCCAAGATATTTTACCTCTAATTTCCTGGATATTATGTTATCAAGGAGTTGAAAATTATTTCTTTTGGGATATTTTCGCATTCACTTAAATAGTACTATTGTGGGGTTGCCCGGCTTTAACTGAAGACCATTTTGTATGACTCTCTTTAAATTCATCTTTAGCCATCAGAACTTGTATGTCACTTGACAGTCAATGCCCTTTTCAGACAGTTAAAGAATCACTAGTTTTTTTCTAATATTTTTAATTTAAAATTTTAAAACTCAATAAATTGGCCATCCCCTTTTACACACATGTTTTAAACATGTATATACGCACACATCTTCAAACGTAAACATACTCATTCAAACACGTAAAGTTTATGAGTGTTTCTACATTTTGCCTTGGCACTCAAACAACCAGCCAACGGCGAAAATACACACAAAAAAACTCAGAGGTGAGCATTACAAAAAGTACCGCCACATTATGGAATGGATTTTCGTACTTTTCTCAGGAATTTTTAAAATAATTGGTTAAAATAGCAGGCATGTATACGATAGTTGTACTTTTTTCTCTTCCGTTTCGAAGTACTTTAAGGTACTTTTTAAAGTTATAAGCCTCACTCACGCTTTTTTTTACTAAATTTCACTATTTTCACTAGACCCAAGAAAAATATATTCCAAGGAGAACATTGCTCATATATCACCCAGTGTTCTTCACGGTCTCAACATGCCAACAGCAACGAACTTTGTTAACAACTAAGCTTCTGTTGCCCGAGCATCTGGAAGATTTTATATACGGACTTTGGTATGAAAACATACAGAATACAGCTGTTGTAGGAACTAAAGCTAGGTAGCGCACCGCAACTTCGCTTATTTGATGAATTGTCTTTAGAAGAGCTGAACGAAGGCTCATTTTTACATTGAAAAAATATCTTTAACGGCGATACTTAATTTGTGAATGAATGCGTCAAAAACAAAAAACAATTTTGAAGAATTAATTTTGAATAACAGCCAGAGGCCGTTCTAAAACTGTATCTCCATTTACTTTTTGGTATGTTTTGGAGGCAGCCTGCATCATTAGACCATACTTTGTCAAGAACGATGAAAATCTTAACATTATAGTTAATGGAGGGCTGACCATTGGTTAATTATTGACTGGAAATTAAAGAATTGGATTTGGTTCACATGTTGAATAAACAAGACTGTGTCACATGCCACTGTGCCCTATACCACAAACTTATTGAGAAGCTACATAGGTTAGGTTAGGTTAGCGGGTAGCTTGCAGGCAAGTTCACTCGGTGGCCCATATGGCCCATTGTGTTACTAAGTGTGAGGTAAGCCGCCTTGTCATGCTCCGTTAGTGGTTAGTTTTAATCACCCCCAGCTTTGGATGAAACCGATCAGTTCCCTTAATTTTACATTCGCCACCATGGTCAGATCTTCAAACGTTCTGTCCCCAAATGTTCTGAAGTGCAGGGCACTCGCCTAAAAATTGACAGACTAGCTCGATTAGTAATTAACATCGGATGACATGGTCTTGGTGAACGATGCTTAGAGCACTCCATCGTTCACCAAGACCATGTCATTTGACATTATTTGTAGGGTTACGAGAAATCTCTGGTACAAAAGTAGAATTAAGTTACAGTTTCATCGCTGAAAGACAGCACTACAGCTACTATTGGTGAGCTACCTGCTGATTTGCTGAAAAATTATAACAAAACTGAAGCGCACGGATGGATGATATTCTCAAGGCATAGTACAGTCTGAGGCCTTGAGTCTTGAAAACAGCTCAACTGGTGTTGAACCAAACACAGAGACTAGAGCGTGTAAGTACAACAGGAGAAATGAGAACCTGTATTAGTGGGGCACTGGGAGCTCTGTTGGATTTAAATTAGCTGCTTGCAGCAATGAAGACCAAAGCTTTGAAGACTGAGGTCAAAATGGGGGTTGTCTTAAGCTCAACATGTGGATTGTGTGACAATAAGAATGAATAATCGGAACATAAACCTGGGAGGCATTAATATATCCCAGAAGTAAGCACCTAAGGGCATACCAGATACTGGGCAGTTAACCGGTATTGTTGCCGCTAAACAGCATCCTGAAGTTTGTCAGACCAATATCCTTCTAGGAGATATTCTAAGGATACCCTCCACTCTTATGCTACTTTTCCAAATTTCCTGTTTTTTTTTCAAAACCCAAACGGTTAAGTATCAGTTTCTTCTGACTTAAAAAAGTACCATTTAAAGTACCTATTTTTCCCCCAACTCATCACCATTAAAAGAACAACACAGACTTTGCTGTTTCGTTTGGTTATTTAAGCATAAGTTTAAGTACGTTTTTCAAAGGTAATGCATCTGAGTGTTTTACAATGAATGAATGAATGAATGAATAAAAATGTTAGCGAAACAGAAAGAAAAACAGCAACAGCAACAGCAAACGGCAGCATTGCCATTGTAGCAGCAGCATCACCAATATAATAACACCAACAAACTTAACAAGTAGAAGAAGAAATACAGCAATAACATCAACAACAACAACAGCATTGAGAAGGAAAAACTTAAACACTTTATGAAAATGTTAAGAAGGAAATTTACTGTTGAAAAAATGTTGAATGTATAGGCCAAGGATAATGAGTGTGCTGCTCTCACTATCTCACTCTCTCTCTCTCTCTCTTCGCTCCTACAATTATGCTCTTCAATTTATACATTTTGCAATGGCTACTGGTGGTTGGTAACAAGCACACTTCTACACAAACATTAAATGAGCATGAGAATCCTTAAATAATAACAAAATACAGTGAGCGTCAAAAGTGAGTAAACACCCCTGAAATAATTCATTCATAGTCGAATAAATTTCCAATAATAAAAACGTTATATATTACTTATAAAATGTTAAAACAAAAACAACAATTCATAATAAAGGAACTTTTTTTATACTTAAGAACATAATAGAAAATTTAAAATTGTAGTGGGTGTTGACTCACTTATGGCGCTCACTGTATATATGAGCATACATACACACATACATGTATTTGTGTATACACTTGGGAGAAAACATTGAACGAGAGCATTTTAAGAAAAACAGAGAAAGAGAGACAGAGACAGAAAGAAAAAGCAAGAGAAAGTGTGTATGTATGTGTGTGTGTGTGTTAACAAATGTTAAAGCTTGAGTGAATTGTGTTTAACATGTTATTAAGTTAAAATTTAAATTGTATTGTTCTTATTATTGTAAAACACACACACCCGTGCATACATAAATTTATTGCCGGTACCCTACACAATGAGAAACCGGACTCATGCTAATTCATTACCCAAGTAAAATCCTAACAGAACCCTAGCAAAACATGCCTCAACATTTTAATTTCGTTGATGCTGTGTGTTGGTCTTATAATTTCTTCTTCTTCTTAAGTGCTCCATTCATGAGCTCCAATTTTGTAATACTTTTTTCAGCATCAGCAGCTGATAAGCAGTTCTGTTTGTTGACGTAGTCCTTGAGCAAAAATTACCATCGTTGTTGAAGAAAAATTTTTGGTATGCACACACGATACAGTACGAGTCACGAATCAATTTTTATACTGAAATAATTTACATTTATGGACCAAGATAGCAACGAAGTTCTCCGTTTTAATTAATGGAAAAAGTCCCCAAGACGTTAAGAGTTATAGAGGCCATGTAAACAAGTTTTGTTATTACAACCTGATGGTCGACCACGCTGAGAATTACTACCGTATTGCAGATTTTTCAAAGCATATAGTCGCCATAGACTAATAGGTAGTGTGTTGGCTTATTAGACGTAAGGCCACGCTGCAAACCCCAGGTCAGACATGAAAACGAAATATGAAAAAATATCCCCACGGCGACTTCCTCTCAGCAGATTTCTGGCAAAAATTCTGAGAGTAAATAAAATTGCCCTGTAAAGTTTCTTAAAAATCTGTCGTTCGGCTGTCGTCGACTTTAAACTGTAGGTCCCGCCACTCATGTATAAAATTAACACATACAACATGAGTGGTGTCAGAAGCTAGGCCGTAATCCTGACTGAAGGGTAGTAATGGCTAATTACGTATAATGAAGATGGTTTAAGTTGGCAACAATTCGAAGTTTAAGTTGGCAACAAAACTACGCAATTCCACAGTTTATCGGTGGGGATGAACCCGGTGGTAGATGTATGAAATCTTACCAATTAATCTTCGTTATTTCGCCCTACTTTATGCCCATAATTTTTTGTTATGGAATCTGGCTACTTGTGATGGTTGCTGTCTTGAATACTGACTACATTATCAAACCCAGAAGTTATAGAATAGTTATTGCCAGTTGAGAGCGTGCATAGCTGTATGACAACCGAGTTTTTTGGTGTGCAACTCGACAGTATACGGTTTCAACACGATGATACCGCGAACCCCATAACATGACTGATTTTGAATTTATTGCAAGTAATTTCACATCTTCGTGACATCAGCTGTTTACTGACATCATGCGGTTTGTCGTTTTTTAAGTTTTCTCACGCGGTTGCGTCAATACCCGTACCGATCCGAATAGCCCATTTACGTTGGGTCATTCCAAAAACAAAAAAGTGGTCGAAAATCACCTCCGGAGTATCGTACATAAGGCCCAAGGTCAAGTATTATAAAGGAATTAAAATTTTCATCGAAATCAAGTTTTTTATTTAATTTTCCAGAGTTAACCCTTTACATTGTAATGTAGGACATGTTAAAGTCGTTCTTCATCATCTTTAACATTACTCTTTCGTCTTACGTTTGTTGTTGTTGTTGTTTTGATGATTGTTGTAAAGGAAATCCTCGTATACATACACAATAGCAAATGACATTGAATTGTTGTAAACATTAAAGTGTAAGTAACTTTTAGGCGAACTTTTGTTGGTTCACTCAGCTGTTGAAAGTGTTTTTCGCATACTTTTAGGCCTTAATAGACATTAATGAAATGTTGCATACATTTAGGCATCAAAAAATTTTAACACGTTATTAAATTATTAGAAAACAGAACAGAAAATATGAAAAGATTAGTAAAGTTAGAAAAGAACAAGAAATAGGAAAAAGAGTTGAATAGAATTTAAATTTTAAATGTGTATAAAAATTTAAATATTCGTGAATTTTGTTTAAATAAAGGCTTATACTCATATAACGTAGAAAGTAACCGTACTTGAGGTAGCTGTGGACAACCATATAAGATGTGGGATATTATAAAGGATACACCTCATCCTAATAACACCCATCCAGGATGAGTAGGTCTACGAAGACAGTTCTTGTAGGCTTAGTGAAGACAAATTGGAAGGCCTTGGGCGACAACGAAGTATGAAATAATATTCCTTTCGGCGACTTCCTCTCAGAAGCCGTCTGGCAAAAATTGCAATGAAAAGTTCCTCAAATCTGTGGTTTGAAGCCGAAGTTAAATCATAGGCCTAGCAATTCATGGGGTAAATTGACACATAACATGGATGGTGTGAGAAGCCAGGTTGTAATCCTGGCTAAAGGGTTGTAATTACCAATTGAAGTAAATAAGTACAGTCAACTTCTTCAATTTGCCTGACTAAAGGGTTGTAATGATGAACTAAGTAAGTAGAGAGGGCATTGATAACAATCCTTATGGACCATGATACCCACATCGATGACAGTGGTTTCGTGCAGAAGATCTGCGGATACAAACGCAATGAAAAAACGAAGGTTACAACAGATTGCCCACAAGCGTGTTCTTTTACCATTAATGTGGAGCATGTGGATTCCATATCGCGGATGGGTAGAATGAGAAGACGAGTTCCAAAAGTTTTTCTCATCAGAAGGAAAAATAAAAACGGCGAAAAATCTTTTCAAACCAAGGTTAGATTAGGTTAGGTTAGAGGACGTGTACTTGTCAATTAAGACAAGTACAGTACCCGGAGGTCGAATTGTCTCATTGTACAACGTCCTAGTTTCTCACACCACTTAGGTTATGTGTGTTAATTTTGTACATGAGTGGTGGGACCTACAGTTTAAAGTCGACTCCGAACGACAGATTTTTATTTATTGAGAAACTTTTCATGGCAATTTTTATTTACTCTCAGAGTTTTTGCCAGAAATGTACTGAGAGGAAGTCGTCGAAAAATACTTTTTGTACTTTGTCTTTGATGCCTGACCTGGGGCTCGAAACCAGGCTGTTGCGTCTAATAAGCCAACACACTACCTACTAGACTATGGCGACTTTCAAACCAAACGAATATGAGAAAAACTTTTACTAAATAATTATGACGGAAATAGAACAGAATCTTGCATTAAACTCCCCAGGAGTAGCTTGAGCTTCTGATTAGACATTGTAAAATAAAACTTATTTTTAAATAAAGAAATAAGAGATGAAAGAGATAAGTGCATTGAAAGGAAAAATTGCGTCACTTTTTTTGGCGAAAGTTTAAATGTGTACTTACGGTTTAGAGAGCGTGCAGTTCTACTTTAAGCTAAGGGAGTTACGCCTTTTCAAATAAAATTACTGCTTGCATTGCATTCCTATACCAGTGCATTGTAGCAGTGCTTTCAACTCCTTCCTTACAACCATTGCATGTCGTGTGCTCTTGTTTGGGAAAATGTCCTTGTCAGGTAAAGGGTAGAAGCAAAAAATAAATTTAAAAATCCTTCCATAAAATCATTTGCTCATAAATTTCTTAGAAAAAAATACAAACTAACTTTATTTTAAAAACGATTCGCCATTCCCCTCTTGTTTATTGCATTATTTTGATATTTTTTCCCATGAAAGTCTCCCTCTTCCATATAAAATGAAATGAACTGAAGTGAGCAGCACATCAAGGAACTATAACTACAAACGAAATTGAAGGGCAATACATATACACATGTATGGTATGTACACACATACATATGTTTGATAGGTCAATCAATTCGTTTTCTTGGAAGAGATCATAAAAATCGAAAATGAAACGCGATTCAATACATTCTCACAGGGAAAATTGTTGCCAGGCAACTACAATTAGCAGCTTTATGATGCTGGGACCTGTTACGGATTGCTAACCACCTACTTAGACAGAAAAACTAGAATTGAAAATGAAGTAAAGCAAAAATAAAAATGACTTAGACGGGTAAAATGCATTGTGTCTAGCTTACGGCTCATTATGAAGCATTTTGCATTTAAATACCCATATTCATCCATACAAAGTCTTACTCATGTAACGATTAAGCCGGCTGACCTCTACTATTACTGCTGTGGTGAATAGCTGCCTTAGTACAGCAAGCATACGATCTATTGTACTGCCCTCTAACTTTGTAGGGTATTCCTATAATGTCTCTTTCAAACCTATTCTCCGGACAAACTTCAAGATGCTACCCGATGTTAACAATGACAATTCCCTGCCTAGCATCTGAAATGTGCCCTTCAGAGATGCTTTAATGATCCACAGGTTCCAAGAATATACTCCAATCATTCATTCTGATCGTTACTTAAGCTACTTGTTGGACTCGAGATAACCTCCATTTTGAATAAATCTACCTTGCATCACAGTGTCTTGTAAAAATACCGGATAGTACGATGCATAGGTTAGGTTAGGTTATGTTAGAGGACGTGTACTTGTCAATTAAGACAAGTACAGTACCCGGAGGTCGAATTGACCCACTGTACAACGTCCTAGTTTCTCACACCTCTTATGTTGTGTGTGTTAATATTACCTGCAACGACAGATTTTTGAGAAACTTTTTCATTGCAATTTTATTTACTCTCAGACTTTTTGCCAGAAATCTGCTGAGAGGAAGTCGCCGAAGAAATACTTTTTGTATTTTGTCTTGATGTCTGGCCTCCAACCCTGGCTTTACGTTTAATAAGCCAACACACGACCTACTAGACTACGGCGACTTTTACGCTAATTTCTCAACAAATGTTTTGATTGCCTTTACTTATCCTCCCTTTCGTTGAACACACTATTTCCCTCTTCACAAATCGGTTCTGGTCCCAGCAGCGGCGTGGAAGCTTTCCTACTCTCAAACTTTTAATTGTCCCAAAACCCACATGATTTGACAAGAGCCTTTGCCTCTCTTTATTGTCCCTTTCGTTGAGAATACTCTTCCATAAGTCTGCTCTCACTCCACAAAACGAATACTGGTCCCAGCAGCGTCGTGGAAGCTCCCATACTCGCAAACTCGTCTGCTTGCTCATTGCCGAGACTATTCTCACATGCCCTGGCAACCAGTCGATGATAACCTTATTCTCTCTACCCCAGCCAATACAGCTTCTGCATTCTATTTTCGATTTAAGCTCATAACAGACAAGTGCCAGAATGGCGGCCTAACAGTCAGATAGTATTGCTCTCTCCAGTATTTTCCAAATATAATTGAGCTCATCTATCGATGGCATAGACTTCCGCTTGTTAGATACCCTTAAGCTTACCGATGGGCTCGGAATATTTCATTCCGAGACCAAACACTGCTGCTCGCGTCCCAAGATCTTTTCTGAACCCACAAAATAGTCCGTAAATAGTCCGTTTTTTATGAGAGTAAGCAGCTTCCAAATTACTTCATTGCTTTCAGGCAACAGCTAAGGAGGTGGCTGTTAGCCAATCGGCTCCTTAGGTCCCGAAATCCCTTATGAACGAAATTCTATCAAGGAAGCTTTGTTATCTACATAGATAGCTTTACTGCCTGCATTATTTTGTTCAACAACAAGTTGGCATAAATGTTTACCCTTCCCTATGTCCCTCCCATGAAACATACAAACCACGTGTATAATATGTCATGAATACCAAATTTTAAAGGAGGATTTTCGACCTTAGCTACCGTAGTTATAAATCATAAACGAACTATTTTATGCGTGCCAAGTCTGTACATCATTATATTGTAAGTTTATTATCCTCTTTAATGTCTTCATTTGAAATCATTTAAAGTGAAATCGCAGTTACAGGCACGTACACTCAAACAAAGATATTTAAAAGTACACATTTGTTCACAGTAAATATTTGCAAACAGATTAAATACACCTTCTTAGGAGTTAGTCATGCTGCAGACAGTTGCTAACAAAAGTTTTCTTATGACACTTTCATAGCATTTAAGCATGCTTTAGAAAGTAATTTGTAATTGAGTGAAACATTATTTAAAAAAACTATGTATTTCATATAAATTATATAAGGTTTCATTACTTTTGTTCAGCACTGTATACAATTGAATTAAATTATTGATTCTCTAGTGCATGGTTTGGCACTGGTAATGGGCATATGTGGACTGGCATTTATAAGTTTTATGTGAAGTTTATGGGCTGCATTAAAAGGAATTAAATTTAAAAAGAGAAAACAACATACGAGGGTGGTTTTCTTAACAAAGAAAATCTGACGTATTTTTCTCTTGTATTTGATTATTTATTCACATAAAGTCCAGCTTATGCAAGAATTAATACCAGCAGATACATTAATTATGCCGTAGATATGCGGTTTGGATGCTAGAGCAACAGGATATTTAATGCTGATGTCTTCAGCGACGAAACTTATTTCTCCTTTGGTGTTTACATCAAGAGGCAAAATTGTCGCATTTGCAGCTCAGAAAATCCAGGAGGGGTTATGGAAAAAAGTGCCTGTTGGGTCTGCATGTGTTTTTGGCCGTATTTTTTCAAAAGTGATCTTGGAAGAAGCCTTACTTTTGATTTAGAGCAGTATGGCCGTATGATACCCGTTTTTTGGCCTGCCTGAACACACATCCTTGTTCGAGTCTTACGTATGTATAAAATTTTAGACTGATGCTTCTGTTGTAAAGAATTTGAGGATCATCGGTATAGTTTCCAGATTCGAATTATTTTCCGGGGTACTTCTTTCCTTACCAACGCCTTCCATATGACAGTTCGTCTTACTATGTAGAAGATCTTCTTGAGATTGATAAACAATATATACTGGGGATTACTCTAGTCTACAGAGCGATAAGAGGTGCCATAAGACGTGGCATGATCTTCTATGCTTCTCTCTATCATTTTGTGTTATGAATGTGGTACTGGGCTCAGCAACTTCTCTCAAGATCTATCAAGTCACTACGGTTCGATGGTTGGCATTTTCTCAAAGCCCACCGTCCTACCAAACTGATGTGAGGTTATAAAAACATCGATGTAGGCCTGCTGACTACTTCATTGAATATTAACAACCCTTTAATTGGATATCGGCCTGCCTTAACACATCCTCCTAGGTGCTTTTGCTTCTTGAGCGCTTTCACCAGTGTCTGACAAACTGTGACAAGGTTTTCTTGATTTAGTTCTTCCAAAGCACAAAAGTCGTCGCCTACGCCGACTTCTGCTAATTTCCTCTTCAAATAACCGTCTCGTCAGAACATCTTCCTAAGCCGTGGTATGAAATACATGCAAACAAGGTAAAAATTTCTAATTGTATCCAACATGGCGGTCTCCGATCCTTGACTCGTTGTATTCAAGTTAACACCCAAACTCCTTGTGGCCCCTCCTGGAAGACCAACTAGCACCCGCTTAATGTTAACAAAGACGTGCAGTACAATCCAATCCCCTGGACTTCAAATTTGGGTTGTGCGTAGAACTTGGATGCCAACACGTAAAAACCTTATCAATGAAAACTGCTGCCTTATGGCTTCTCATTTTTCCGATGGAGAAAAAATATAAGCTGGGAGCGTAGCATGACAAGCTTAAGTTATTTTCTGTAGGTTTGTTCTTCAAATTATTGTCTTTAGTAGAGGACCAGTGAAGTCGCCAATAGATAGTATGTTGCCTTATTAGACGTGAGGCCGCGGTTCAAACCCCTGGTCAGATATCAATACGAAAACATACTAAAAATATTTCTTTGGTGACTTCCTCTCAGCAGATTTCTGCCAAAAACTCTGAGAGCAAAAAAAATTTCCATGAAAAGTTTCTCAAAAACCTGTCGTTCAGAATCGACTTTAAACTGTAGGACCCGCCATTTATGTATAAAAGAAGCTAGGTCGTAATCCTGACTAAGGGTTGTAATGACCAATTATGTTATATAGTAGGGCACCAGTGCAGTAAGCAAGTACTTGACTCCTGTCGAACTATTGATTACAGAGACAGCCTATCTGCAAGTGATGTTCCTCCCGTTATCGCTTCTCAAACTTTCCTTATGGTCGTACTATACTCACCGTTCCTGCTGCACATCGTATCTAAGTACGTATGTCAGGCAAATGTCAGGGATTTCAATTCAAAGAAAAAAATTAAAAACAATTGCTTAGCATTGCATTTAATTTTATTTGAAATTGTTTAATAAATTCGATGCATGTATGCGGGAGTATGTGTGCGCCAAAGAGAGTGTTTGTGTTTAAGCCATACGCAGTGAACTGTAAGTGTTTATGGTGTAATAACAAAAACACTTCAATTCACTTACCCTCTCACTGGCCTGTCCCTGCGAACACTGTGGCTCCTAATCATTACTACTCTACTCATTAAATCTCTCCAAGAAAGCTCTGCTTAAAACACGCATACAGATGTGTGTGTCCGTGTGTTTATGTGTGTACTTTCATTCCCTTTATTCTGAGATTAGAATTTCTCTTGAAATTGTCGTCGTCGTCGCCATCGTCGTTGCCGTGTCATGTCGTGGTGAGTAAATGTTGAATGTGTACTCAACATAAAATTGCTTTGTAGGTGTTAAACATGAGTAGTTTATTAGTGTGTATGTGTGTGTAGGGGTTTATGAGAGTATGAGTATTAATAAATGTTTTTGTGTTTAACATACGGTATATGCGTGTATTAGTGAGTATATGGGTAGTGTAGTGTAGTTCTCCTTAATGAGAGTAAGAAACGCACACATGATGATGTGCGTTCACATAAGTGTTGTTAGTGTAAATAACTGTTAAAAGCAAGTGTAATTGTTTACATCTCATTATTGGCCATTTCTTTCAGTGTTTATTGCTTGTGTAAGTGTGTGTCCTTAGATTTTAATATATGGAGACAATTTGTTACAGGGTAGCAGTAAAGAGATTCAACAAATGCGAATCCATCTTACCATTTACCATCGAAATAATATGACAAGCACGGGCACTTTTTGAAATTTCACCATATATTGTTTGGATTGTAAAACTTAAAAATTTGGAGTTTTACTGTACTTACTTACTTAATTGATGATTACAAACCTTTAGTCAGAATTACAACCGGGTTTCTCACACCACTTATGTTTTGTATGTTAAATGTATACATGAGTGGCGAGACCTACAGTTTAAAGTCGACTCCGAACGCCAGATTTTTGAGAAACTTTTCATGGCAATTTTATTTACGTCGCAGAGTTTTTTGCCAAAAGACTGCTGAGAGGAAGTCGCCTAAGCAATATTTTTATTTATATTCCGTTTTGTCTGATAAGTTTAGGCCGGGGGTATAATGCACCCATTGCAAGTGACTGTTAGATGCGGCTTATTTCATATTTCTTTTAAAATGAGGACGGCGCAACCATTACGGTCAATGGAGACACGTATCGCACCATCACAACCAATTTGTTGTGCCCGCTTTTGATGGAAAATTGATGTAAGTGATGTTTGTTCAACAGGATTGTGCAACTAGCCACACATCTCATGCCACAATCGATTTATTGCGTCAAACGTTTGATGACCGTTTAATTAGCCGAAATGGTGATGTCAATTAGCCACCAAGAAGCTGCGATTTCACACCGTGTGACTATTTTCAGTGGAGCGTTGTTAAAGAAAAGTGTTATACCGACAAACCAGAGACAATTAAGCATTTGAATGCCAACATTCGTGATGCCATTGGCGATATACGACCCCAGACATGCGAAAAAAAACTGCACGAAAATTGATCCGATCGAATGAGACACTATGAGGCCAGCCTCGACAGCCATATGAATGAAATAATATTCCATTTCTAATCGGAACAATTGTACTTCACAACAAAACAATAAATTTGACAAAATTTCAAACCGTTTTTGTTTTATTGTAATTTTAAATTACCTACCCTATACAACTTTCATATCCTGATCTATTTAAACAGTGATTAACAGTGCCTTTCATAATCTGTTATTTAGCATTGACCTTAAATTTTATTTCCTATTTTTATTAAATCAAAAAAGGAAAATAAAAAATTCTCTCCGCTTGTGTTAATACCTGTCATTTCAAATAACACGCTTAATTAAGTTTCGGCAATAATCTGCGTAGGTTTTAATTGCAGCAAATAAAATAAATTATTGGTATCCATTTTACTACAATTACTACTAGCAACAGCTACCACTACTACAGCTACCATTGCCACGATTAAATATTACCGTTACTTAACCGAAATAATTATGACTACAAATCCTGTTCTTTTTTTTCTCCTCCGCCGTTATTACTTTATTAGCAGATTAATTGCTACATGATGGTATATATGTATACTCTTGTATTTATGTTGTTGTTGTTGTTGTCAACATTTTTACCCATTCATTTGTACAATTTTGTTTGCTAAAACAAAAATAAAAACAAACGTACAAACAAACAAAAAAACCCTCCCAAAGGAATTAATTTTATTTCAACGACAATTGTGAATGTGGCCTCGAAACATTGTGTTTTCCATGCCGTAAACAAAATCATTTAAATGCTACACTCACATACAAACACATGTAGACTATAATAATTCACGCATACATTCACAGCCAATACTTATACAAATACTGTGTTACTCACACAGCTTTACTAGACAACATAAATCAGGCTGTTAACAGACGCCGCGCGTTTGGTTTGTAGAAAAAAATACGGCATGAATTTAGGGGCAGAGTGTCAAATCGAAATGTTTTATACCCCTTCTAAATAGAACTACACACACACATACATATGCAAATTCATAATAATAAGCAACCACACACCAAACTCGTTCGACATTTCTACGGTTTTATTCACGAATTCAACAAAGGGTTGAGGGGTTGGTGAATATTGTATGGTCGTCGGCAATAAATCATTTTTAATTCATAAAATAGCCCCCCAATTCTAGAAACACAAGTTTTTTTTTTGGCAGAAATTTTCTTAAAAATTGTCTAGTTCTAGATCAACATAATCGTCCTAGTGAGCAAGCTCTTTGCCCAATTATTGATCTTTTTCTCATTAATTTTACTCTTCTCGTTTTAAAACCATCAACTATTTCAAGAAATATGCGCCATACATGCGCATTACTACGAGCGTCCATCCCAACGAAATCAATGGAACGATGAGCTGTGCCGCGAGGCAGTTGCAGCGAAAAGCGCCGCATACAAGAAAACGTTGCATTCCGCCACTATGCGAGCCATTATCGAAAACCGTAGAGAGAGGAGAAGGGATGACAGACGTCATTTCAGACGCAAGAAGAGGGAGCCGGAAAGGCGAGAAGGAAAGGAAGTCGAGATGTACAGATGTAGGAATGATGCTGGAAAATTCTCAGGAGCGCCTTCCTGGAAAGATAAGAACGGAAACCTGGTAACAGATCCACAGGGGTGCTGTTATGGAGAAAACACTTCTCTAATCTAATACGAAGCGATTACATCAGCAATACCACCTTTAGAGATGATGTACCGTCTCTAATGATGGCCTGGAGATTCCTGCACCTAGCCATGAAGAGGTCAAAGTCATAATTATGCGTCTTAAGAACAATGAAGCTGTAGCTCCTGATGGCCTGCCCGCTGTCTGTGATTTGCATTAGTCAGCTTCACGTACCCTGTGTCAGTCCTCAGCACATTGTTTTCAACTCTTTGTGGAATCTTTCATTGCGTCTCGCTAAGGGAACTTTCATTCATACTGGGGCAGTATCTACTAGGCTGTTATGTGTATCTACCGGACTACACATTCTGGTTAATAACCACTGCTGAATTCCTCAAGACTAGAAAGAAACTGTAACGCTGTTCTTGTGTGGTCGTTAGATGCTGAGAAATTTTAAAAAACTTCGTTGTCAATATACTTACCGAATATATTTCGTATCAAGAAATGGGAATTCGTGCCCATATGTGATGTTTTGATAGGCAGTTAATTTATGATCCCATTTTCGTTCATTTCAGGCTTCTTAGTGAAACAGATTCAGTAAGCATATGAAGCTTGTTCCTTAAAATTGGAAAATCTTATTGACTTTTCCTCTGCAATTAAAGGTATTTCACGGTAAAGTGGCGGTTGTTGAAAGGGAAACAAAGGAAAAATATCCATTTTTTAAAAGCTTTTTATTATTCAATAATAAGTTTTCTTTTAAAACCGTTCGTTATTATTGCATTTCCTAAGCGCCTTAAATGCTAAGGACAAAAACAATTTTAAGACTAAAAGACGATACAATAAATATTAATTCTATTTAACATAATAAAGTCCTAACGACAGATATCACACACTCGAACACATGGAATTTTAAAAAAAGTACAGCGTTACGTCAATAATCAATTATTAAAATTACATTTAAAATACTATTTAAACCTTTTCAATTTCAACAAAACGATCATGTTTGTATTGATCCAAATAACTATTAATGAAACGCAAACGGCCCTCATATTGTAGATTCATAATAGTCTTGACTAGAGGAGGATGTTCGCTACCCAATTCCAGCCATAGTTTGCCACCCGGTTTAAGATGTTCACAGGCACAGTCAAAGACCAAACGGGCTATACGTAAACCATCTGGACCACCATCTAAAGCATTAAGGTTTTCATATCTAAAATGAAAATTAAAAAATTAAATCAAATGAAAGAAAAAAGTATTAAAAAATACTTACAACTTAACTTCTGGTTGTAGCATGGCAAACTCTTCCGTTTTCACATAGGGAGGATTGGAAATGATGAGATCAAATTTACGTCCTTCTAACTCCTTAGGCAAATAATCATTGGCCGCAGTAGTATGATTATAGACCTTGAAACGCTCATCTAAATTCAAAAGTTTAGCATTCTCCCAAGCCAATGCAGTGGCAGCCTTGCTGCGTTCTACGCCTGTGCTAATAACATTGGGCAAAGCATGTAGTATGGCCAGTGACATGGCACCAGAACCACAGCCTACTTCTAGCATATCTATGGGATCCTTTACATTACGATATACCTCGATAACTTTGGCCACAAACTCTTCTGTCTCTGGTCGTGGTATAAACACAGTGGGAGCAGTTTTCAACGTAATATCCATGAAATCCCATTCACCTAAAATATGCTGTAAAGGCATGCGAGCACAACGTGCCTCACACAAACGCTCAAACTCCTTCAATTGCTCCTCAGAGAAACGAATATTGTGGTAACTACTAGGCAAAGCATTCTGTTGAATAGGTATCTTAAATTAAATTTCCACGGACATAATTGCTTTCAAATACTTACGAATTTCATTTTTAATACATGGGCCACCAAACACTTTAAATTAAAATCAATATCCCCTACACCGGCTTGTTTTAATTTAAATTCCCAACCTTCTAAGGCATTGGTTACGTCGATTAATTGATCCGGCGTTTGTTTGGTTGTCCAAAAGGCTGGCGTTGTTCTCAATTGTCTGCTAAAGCCTGTCTGCACCGCCTGCCGTAGTTGTTGTGTTAATAATTTAAACATTTTTATTGAATTTTAATTGATGATTTTATAAAATTTATTTTCTATTCTGCCCCACTATGTGTTATTCAATATAATTCTTGTTGACCAGCAACTAATAAGAATACGATGTTTTTGTGAAAGAGAACGAGGGACAGGGGAAAGAAAAGCCTTCACGTGTAGTTGTCACAATTATCATATGTTCTATTTAAAATTGTAAACAATAAAAAAATGCTGCCAGATTTCTGCACACTTCAGTGCTGCCCAAAATATTATGAAACCGAATACAAAAGTATTCATTTCAACTAATACTGAACATTTCATATGATTTTTGTTCGGAAATATTTTCAATATTCAATGTTTTTAGAAGAAAAGTCACTTAACCTAACTAATTTGAATAAAATATAACATAATTTCTAGAAAAAATTATTTATTAAATAGTTAAAAAAAGAGGTAAAAAAAGCTAAGAATATAATGTGCATAGGATATATTTTAACAATTCATGCATGTTTTATAATTGAATACCAAGTTTTGTAATTTACCCACCGGATAGTTTTTAAATAGTTTTTCCTGATGAAGTAAACATCAAGTGATATATGGGAAGGACTTTAATACTTTGTATAATTTGACAAAGGAGGTTAATAAAATTCGAACATCAAAAAGCACTAAAATAATAATAAATAAATAATAAATAATTCTATATTTGTTGTTGTAATTGCGGTAGTTTATCTTGTTGCTGCACCCGCTCTACGTTATTGTTGGAGTTTGGTTCCATATACGACGGACTTGAGAGGAAGGAGGTTTTTTAATTTTTTTTTTTTGAAGTGTGGTGAATTTTGTTGTGAGTTTCTAGTGTGGTGAATTTATTCGGTGTGGTGAATAAAGTCGAAACTCACCAAAGTGCCGTAATTCGAAATTGAAGTATATTACGATAGACAAATGTACTGTACATTGTGCATTGAACAGTGTGTGTCTAGAATACGCGATTTTCATATCTGTTAGCGGAGGCATTCACAGACATGACTGGTTACCAGTATACACTGCATTACCAACGGTTTGGTTTGTGTTTGAATTAAGGATAATTAGTGAAACACTGAATGAAAGAAAGGAAGTACACTCAACGCACGAGTAAGGTAGTGTTGCCATTCTATTTAAATTTCTAAAAATTTAAAATTAGAAACTGCTACAAATAATTAAATTTAAATTATTTTGTAAATGAAATTTTGAATGAATAATTTCTTTGTTGTATATTTTATCCAAAATGCTTGAAAAAAGCTACAAATTGGAAATTCTTTGTCGAAATATTTATATTTTTTGTGTTTTGTTCGAAAGGCATATCGGATCTAAATTTAACTTAAGGAAAAATTATTAAAGAGAACTATGAATTCCTAAGGTTGGTTGTTATTTTTTTCCTTTTTGATTTCTTTTTCAGAGAAGTTGGTGACAGATTTTTAGTTTCTTGGCAACATTAAACATCAGTGTTGAAAAATTCAGTACTTTCCTGTACTTTTCCATTTCAAAACTACACTTGCAGTACTTTTTTATTATTACAGATTTTATGGTTTGCGCCTTTTTAATGGGGTTGGTAGGCAACAGTTCAACATAATGCTAAAGGTCTTTAGCCCTGGTTAGCTAGCCCAACGTCTATGCAACGTACATATGTTTTTAGAATAGGGAAATACGGTTGCCGAACCATAATCTAATTTCGGTAAGTATTTAATTTCCTCTACTACTACATATGCTAAAATGAACGTAAATTCCGTTACGTTCCGTCGACAATGGGACTTTTACTTTCCGAATCAACTGTTTTTGTTTTGTATATGAGAAACATGTGTAAGTCGTTAGTTTTTCTATTTCATTCTGTACTGTATTGAGTATAAATACATAAATATTTTTTAAAAAAGTACCATTTGATGCAAAAACGTACTCTTTCTGTTATAGTTCAGTACTATTTAAAAATTTATATTTTGCTTGAAACACAATATCTCCAGAAGCTGTTCTGTGTTCTCAAAATTTAAATGCTTAAAAATTTCCCGACATCTGGTTCCCATTTTTATTGATCTGGTAACTTGCTTTTTTGGGTGTGAATAAACTAATGTGAGAATAAAATAACGGGTTGTTTTGCTATTAAGGTTTGTAGTAATGTGGTGAATAAAATTTGGCAGCACTGATGATGTGTGGTATTTTAGCATTTATCAAATGTGCAAACCTCATTTGTAATGTAAAATTAAAGCAGAAGAGTGTTTTAATTCTTTATTTTATTAACGAATATTTCAAAATTTTGAAATTTTGATGATAGGTGGCTATTTTCAATTGAACAGTGGTTAAAATAATTAAAAAAATGTTTGATTTTTAATGCTCTGGTATTTACATTTATTTAAACAAATAACTTTTTTTTTACTTTTTTGAAGCTTTTATCAGCTTATTGCTTTAATTTTTTTTTGGATTTTTGGAATTTGTAACAATTCATTGCTTTGTTGTTTTAAATGATTATAATTATTATAATAAATAATACATTCTCATTATTATATTGTTATAATTATAACAATTAAAAATAAATTTTTATTATAATTGTACTTGTTTTTAATTTTTCCCTTTGTCTATATTCCTAGGCATTCATGGCCGATACAGTACTGTTATCACCATCACCACAATTGTCATTATCCGATGTTGATGACGTTGCATTATTTTTCTCTCTCACACCCAACCAAGGTAAACGTTTCTCCAACTCGGCTCTATACTTTGGATGACTAGCCGCATAGACCCACGGATCTATACAGGACACCATTTTTGCACAGCAACATGGAATCATTGAAACAAATGGCGTTATTAGCTGACGATAGCCAAATGTACCCATTAAAGCAACCACAGCATAGGGAGTCCAAGCAAACACATACAAGAGGTAAATAGTCATGGCTGCCTTAGCTATACGCAATTCTACGCTCATTGCTCCAGAGTTTTGATTTGCCGATAAGGATTTCAGATTCATTTTTTTGGCCTGTTCGGCTAACATTTTCTCATGATCGCGTACATGAAAAAATAATTTCGTATAATAGATACAGATCAGGGACATTGGCAGGCAGTAGGCCCACACAAAAAAGCAGCGTATAAAAACGCGTGTTTCATCATCATCGGTCAGATAATCAAAGGAGCAGCTGGTAAGGAAACCCTCTGAAAGGAAAAAACGTTGAGAAATTTTTGGGGTCAATGATAACAGAGGCAGTGCAATTATTTGGAACAGTGCCGACGCACTAATCGAACTAATTAAAGCGATCAATAGTTTGCGTCGCAAGTATAAAATCCATCAGAGAACAAATAAGTTTAGTAGCTGTAATAGACTTAATTTTAGGTACCTAGCTTTTGTACCTAACTTGTTCCAAGCTGCACCGTAATAGACCTTACTAGTGGTGTGTTCTATAACTGACTTGTTTCTTAAAAAAAAATCGTATTTACCTGGTATATAACGCCCCCAGATCCTAAAAAACGGCAATAGGGAGAGTGGTACGCTCCATAGCCAACTTGCAGTTATTAAAATGGCTATTTGTGGAAAATTTAAGCGGCCATCAATAGGATTGGAAATGGTTCTAAATGAAATCAAGTTGAGATAGCAATTAAAACCCTTTGCACTACACTATTCCTGTATACTCACCTATATCTATCATAAGCTATTAAGGCATTTGTTGATGAAGCTCCTATACCGGATATACTACCAAACGCTGCATAAATATCACAACCCAAGTCACCACCATAGAAATAACCCAGCACAGCATTGACAAAATAGTGTGGCATATTGGCAGCCATAGTCAAATCGAAGACAGCCAAATTAATGATTAGCAAATTAGAAGGGGTTCTTAAACTCTTTGATCTGATAAATCATAAACTGATAAACAATAAAATCGTCTAATGAAAGTGGCAAAAACTTACGTTGAAAATATCCAGAGAACTAAACCATTACCGAACAGAGAGCACAATAGCATGATCACAAAACCAAAAAACCAGAGGATCTGAAAGTGAATTTCGGGTACAGGAAATGAACGCCAATGTTGATGTACCAAATGCTGGTATTCAACCGGATAATTCCAGCCCAAATTCGGCACGGCATCGGAAGAAGATAAACGGAAATGGGAGGTGCTGAAAACATACGTTACAAAAATAGAGAAGTTATTGAAATTCCTTTGTTTGAGTGGTTCTAAAAGATGGCGTGACATTACCTATTCAAAAACTCCGCAAAGGTCTCTGGACCCATTTTTCCAAACTCCTTTAAAATATGTTTTTTTTGTTTTAATTTTTGAAATTTCTTTCAATATTTTTTTCTCGGCTATTTTTTCACCATTTTTCTTAGACGTTTCGTTAACTTTTGCCACTTTCTCTTGCAATTTTGCTTAAAGAACTCACACGTACAATTTTCTTGTGCATGAGTACTGCATATTTATAGCCTCTGACGCTGTGAAATGTTTTCACATTCTTAGAATTTTTAAGACACTTGTATAACAGCTTATGGCATACCAAGTAGGATTAGACAGTATTTAGCAGAATAAGCATTTAAACGTAACGCTTATGAGTTACTTTGTGAACAAATGCATACTTCTGGAGAGCATTTATTTAATGCGTTAAGCAATGAGGTTCAGAAGAATTTTGACGTTTATATTAAAAGCTAATGATGAGCGCTAAAAAATAAATGAAAAGTAAATTTAAAATTTTTTTAAAAAAACGAAGCCCCCTTGGTTCAAATAAAATTAAAAATGGCTGTGAGAAGTTCTGTTCGGAATCGACATGAAACTTTAAGTCCTGCTTTTAATGGATAAAATGAACAGATACAACATGGGTGGTGTGAGAAGCTAGGTTGTAATCCCGACTAAAGTATTGTAATGACCAACTAAGTAAGTAAGTATGTATTACTAGCAGATTGTACCCGGCGTTACGCGGATTATGTAGTTTGTCAATTTTTTATAAAAGTCAATTTAGAATTGTAAAAAATATTTTTAAATGTGATTTTCAATTGTTTTGTATTGAAATTCAAAACTTTAAAACGTTCTCGTGAAAAGTTAAACAACATAATACTATAATACTATTACAAAAAAAATATTTTTTCTCGTAATCAGTGCATTAACAGGCATCGTTTGGGAGGAAATTTCTACAAAAAAGGTGGCCATGGGACACACTATTGTATAAATTTTTCTTTAAATTTAAAAAAAATTATTATTGGGTCATTTTTGCATTAAAAAGAACAATAAATAAAAAACCGGTTTATAGGTTTCGAACCCGGTTTTGAAACCGGTTTCTTAAAAAATGCAATTTTTCAAATTATTCGGAAACCGGTTTAACAAATAACCCAGTTTTTTGTATACTCTAAGTCCTAAATATAAATGCACTCAATTTGCCCGTTTTTGGCCCGTTTTGGTTCAACTTTAGAAACGGAACAAAAACGTAAAAAATTATCTATAAAACAGATAAAATACAGCATTTATGCATAAAAGTACTAATTTTTGACCATTTTTTCTCCCTTTGTCCCATTTTTTCTCCCCTTTTGGTCAAAGTTTTGAAAAGATTTATAGCCTATAACATGAACCGACAAAAGTTCGATCTATATCCCAAATTTCAAGAAAATCGGTCCAGGCGTTCAGGCGTGATTGGCTAACAAACAAAAAAAAAAAAACAGACCTACAGAAAGATTTATAATATATATTAGGATTACGCAGAGGTGCTAAAGTACTGCCTGACGGTCCATTGTACTACCTTTAAATTATAAAAGGATTCCCTTACCCTCAATCCTATTGCCTTAAAGAACCTCAGCATACTGTTAGGTGCCAGTAGAAATAGCTCACTGCTAAGAAGTTGATAAGCAATGCATTTATGCCGCATGGATTCTAAGTATGTGTTCTGGTAAGTCGGTTTTCTTAAACCACCTCCCTCTTTAAAACGCTGTATACTTAAGTTTAGATTGTCAAGCTTGTGTGTCTCTTTATATCTTCCCCTGTACAGCTATCCAAACTTCTCTTTTCATTGCACAGAAAGATTTTGTCTCCAAAAACATCAACATCATTTGCCTGCTCATTGTTCAAAATTTCGCTATGGTGTGATGGACAGCCATAGGATTAAAGAATAGAAGTGATCCGATCCTCTTCTTATCCAGCAGAGTCTAGCAATATTGCACTTACACTCTTACTGCCAATGAGATTGAGGATTCCTAGTAAATGAGGGAATGATAATCAATTTAATGGAATGATATGAAATTCGCCTGAGAAAGTTGAATTCAAACCATTTTTCAAAGGCTTAACTTTTGCTTGGAAGATACCTGTAAGTTTCGTTATGGATTATCACTATGGGACCACTTTCTTAAAACATTATTTAGCTTAGAAATTGGTCCGTTCAGTTTTACTAATAAGTCTTTGGGAAAATATTTCCCAAATTTATAGTGACGACTCAGGGGAGAGCCAACAGCCGCTTCATATACATATGTATCTTCTGATATAATCTTGTGTTAAGTCTGTCTCCTATTATTTTAACCATAATTTCTATTCGCCGTAGAAGTCTAGAGAAGGCTTTTTAGACGACAGTTCAGACATTTCGGACAAAACAAAATAAAAAAATATTTCTTTTAAGGACTTTCTCTCCGCAGTTTTCTGGCTAAAAACTCTAAGAGTAAATAAAATTCCTTTGAAAAGTTATTCGGATCTGGCATTCGGAGTTGACGTTACTTATGGATTATATTAACGTACACCATATGGGTGGTGTGAGAAGCTAGGTTTTAATTCTGTAAGGGTTATAATCACCAATTACGTATTAAGTATGGTATTCATTACTACCACCTTGAGAAAGTTTCCCATTGTATTTCATACAACTTCAGCTAAAATTTTCTTGCAAGCCTTCTTTCTTGGCTTTTATTTCTTATCAAGTGTTTATCGTTTAATAAAAAATGCTTGGTTTTTAAATATTTTTTTCTTCTGTATTTATTTTATATTTTTTTTGTTTCTTTTAATTTTTCCATAATATTTTCTTGTTTTCTTTTACTTTCCTTTTAACACAAACATTTTCTGTTTTATTTTTAATATTTTTTTCTGTTACTTTTTTAATATTATTTATTACTTAATATTTTTTTTATTTGTTTAATACTTTCTTTCTCTATAGATTACTTAGCAATTACATTAATAATATATTTTTTATTATTATTTTTTAATTAAGAATAAAAAAATAAAAAATAAAAAAAAAATAATTAAATGAATAGAACTTAATTGATAAGCATTTTACTAATTTTGTTTAAATTTACAAAGACCGAAAAATTTTTTAATTTTAATAAAAAACAAGAAAAGAAAAATATAAATAAATAAATTTTAAATAAAAAAAAATTAAATATAAAAAAATTAAATTTAAATATTTATTGTATATATTTAGTTTTAAAGTAATTTAATAAATATTTTTTCTTATTTTTAAATGTTTTTTTCTTTTGTAAAATTAAATTATTTATAATTAAATTTTTTATTTATTTTTTTTAAATATATTTTAATGGTATTTCTTTAGTTTTAACATTTAAAAAGCTACTTTGGTTTTCAATTATTTTTAATTCTATATTTTATATATATAATGTATGTATGTATATGTTGATAATTAATTTTTTTATAATTATTTATTGTATAGATTTATTTAATTTTTTTTTAAAATATTGTTTAAAACTATTATCATTTTTATTTTCTAGTTTTGCTATTTTTTTAAATTATTTTTACTTTTATGGAACATGTTTTTTATTATTTTAATTTAATTTTTTTCTTTATATATACTCATGATTTCTTGTATAAAAATCCTATTATTTTATTATGCTACATTATTATTTATTTATTTTAATTTTTTTTTAATTTTATCTCTTTCTGAAAATCTACTTTTCATTGATTGTTAATTAATTTTATTTCTTTTTTTATTTTAATATTATAATTAATTTTATATGTTTTTCTCTATACTACATACTATTTCATTCATTTGCCAACAACATTTTAATTCTTTTATTTTAATATATTACATTTATTCATATAATTTCTATAACTTTCATAAATAATTTTTTCCAATTTTTTATAATTTTTTTTATTTTTTTCGCATTAATTTTTAACGACTTTATACCTTTAACCCTTGGTATTTCTAACTTGCACATTATATTACCCTCATTTACATCTCACATTTTAAAATTTTCTTGTATATCAATTCGTTTTAATTCAAATTATGGAAATAGTACATTATCTAGAAAAAATACCTTTTTTGAATTTTATTATTTTAGTCCCAATCTTTATTAATTAATACGAATTTTTAAACTTATTACAACAATTGAAAAAGTACTTTTAAATGCGCTTAAAAAGTACTTTAGTAAATGTAAAAAGTACTTTTTGAAAAGTACTTTTATAAAAGTAAAAAGCACTTATTGAAAACTATTTTTCAAAAGTAAACGTACTTTGTGAAATTCTAAATTTGTTTATTAAACAAAATTTTTTTCTTTTGACCTCTAAAAATGTAAAAAGTACTTTTTGAAAAGTTCTTTGTAAAAGTAAAAAGTACTTTTTGAAAATAATTTTTGTAAAATTTTTTAAGCATGAAAAAGTACTTTTTCCAATTCTTTTCTAATTATTAGAAATTTCCCATTTTGTTTATAAAGAAGAATTTTTACACTCCATCTATAGGTTGTGATTACATGATAACGCCATACGACTTCTGAATAAGATTCAGGTCATCTACTCCGCATAACGAAGTCTTGAAAAATGGTGCAGCGCACCTTGTAAAAGACTTCCGCACAAATCTTCTTTGATGGCCCCAAATTGAATTGAACTAGAGGTGACGGAAGATTTTCAGAATTGAACAGACGGCGTTTCAGACGGGAGAATCGGCAGTAAAGGCTGCGGTGAAAATTATTCGGGTAGTAAATATTTCCTTACGGGTTATTGCCATACTTTCTAACAGCCAGATGGCTATGAAAGCACTAAATTCCAATGTAATCAACTCCAGGACTAAAGTAGCGAAACGATAGAATGGCCATATCATGTAGGTTAACAGGACAGCCTGATATTCCAGGTAACTGTAGAGCGGACAAATTGGCCTAGTATGGCACAACAACGAATTCTCAAATTTTCGAATTTCTCTAAAGATTTTTGAGCTTATAATTGACATTTAGTCATGGACTCTGTCAACGCCGAGTGGTCGGTTTTGACCGACGGTTTCCGTCCAAAAATTGTTGGTGCCTTCATGAAAGGTTATTTAGCAATCCAATAACCCCTTTTCAAATATAGTTCATGAACACCATTATGCCAAGATTTTCACAAATTTGCAGAGAATAACAAGTAAATTCAATAGAAGCCTACTAGACCTTGATTATTTTGACTTAATTTTACGATATAGCGACACGTGTTCCAAAATACCTGAACTGTAAAGTTAAAGGGAAAAAACAGATTATTAGTAGGCCATAGTGATCTGCTAAAATTTCCAAGAGAATCATGGTCATTATTTTCACTTTCTCACTTTCTGCAGCAAAATCAACTTTTCTTTAAGGTGAATTAGGGAAATCAGCTTGATAAGGTATAACTTCCTAATCGATGGTCTTGAAGAGTATTCACATTATTTCGAAGTTAAAACAAATAATACCATCGAATACCAAATCATATACAAGGACCAGAAAAGAATGAAATAACAATAACAAATCAACAATGTGGTTCTAGAAGTTGCCATACAGTATTTGAATGACTGTTAATCAGTCGTAGTAAATGTGTCGAATATATCTATGTATACTGATGTTTTAAAATGTGCAGTAAAATGGTTGGAAAATAGAGTTGATAGTGAAATGATATCTTTTAATTTGGTTTACAGTTTGCGAGTCCCAGGAAATTCACGTTTTTCAAAGCTAAAAACCTAACAATATCAAATGAAAGGCTAGGGCTCTTAATCAGATGAAAATGTTTTCTTCAATTAATATTTTTAAGGAAGTTGTTTTTAAAATTTTTTAAAAATATTGTTTTATGAGTAATTTTTATACGAAATTAATAAATGGGGGAAAATAATACATTAGAAAGGGATTTCATATTAAAATCCATTTTCTCTTGGATTTCAAAATAACCTAATAAAGATTTAATAATTTTTAGGATTTTCATAGACTGTTAGCTTACTTCGAATGCAGAAAATTATTTGTTTAATGGAAACAATTTAAAATTAAAGGTTTTCGAAGTTTTTTTTTCAATAAAATTTTTTTTTCTAAAAAAGATAGCTTTGGAAAGAAAATGTTTTTTAAAATGAATTTAAAAGTACGTGTTGAAGGTTAAGGTAAAAATATAAATAAAAAATTTTAAATAAAATGATTTAATTTTAAAATAAAAAACTTCGAAACTATACAAATATTTTCCACAAGATATAAAAATTTAATTGAAAGTTGTTATTGTATAAGATTTAAAAAAAGTGGTAAAAAATAAAACAAAAGTTTTTTTTATTATAAATTTCATTCACAATTTTAATTATAAAAAATAAAATTTACAGAAATATACATGGCTTTTATACAAACAGAAATATTTAAAATTAAACTTAAAAAATAAGAAAATTAAAAATAATAAGGCCGGTTTAGTAAACTTAAAGTTAAAGGAGTTTAAGAGAAAAATTATGCTGTTAAAAACAATTTGTTTTTTTGGAAATTTTAATCAGATCCTTAGGAGGACATCTTACTTTTATTTTAAAGTTAGAATTCATTTGGAATGTTTATAAAAAAGAAGAAATATTTCCTAAACTCGAATTTATTTTGTTTTATTTCAACATGAAAAATAATTAAAATTATATGTATATAAAATATTTATTACAAAGACTTTTAAAATCAAATTCATTTAAAATAATGGACGTAAATAAAATGTGTTATTGTCTTAAAAATTTAAAGCCAAAATAATAATTATTTGAAAGAGTATTTTTTTAATGGAAAGTTTTGCGCAAATAAAAAAATTATATATCAAAAGAGTTTGTTTTTTCACCACAACTCTTATATGCGTATAATTAATATTTAAAAAATAATTCTAATTTACATTAATTATAAGTACTTGACTTAGTAATATTGGAATTTTCATACGTTAAACCATTGTTAAATAGTTTTTTGTTTCTATTTCTTGTTACAAAAAAAAATAAAAAAGAGAACGTTAATAATCATTTCTGTTATTGTTTTATACTTAAAACTAAATTATATCCATTTTTTTTATTAAATTTTTTTCATTTTGAATAGGTTTAGGGGAAATTGTTTGTTTTTTATTTAACTTAACTTTAAATAGATCTTAATAATTATAATTAATTAATTAATCATTGTGTTCATTTTCATATGTTTTAAATTACAATTAATGCATAAACAGTCTTTTTAGTTCACCATAACTTAAAAGACGGCTAAAATCTAAACAAAATTTTCCATTTTATTAATAGATTTTAATTATAACAGTTTTTACTATATTGGTTTAGATAGATGAATGTATATGTAGTGGAAATAATAAATGTAATGGAAAGGTTTAGATTATTATTATTATACTCTCTTTACCAAGTTGACTTAAAAATAATGATAAGACAAGCCATAAAATGCTTTTGAAGTTTGATTTAAATTTTTATAGTTTTCTTTTTCTATGGAAATATAACAGTTTATTTGCTAAACGCTGTTATAAAACAAGGAAAGGTTTACAAGGTTTTGTAAAATAAAATGATAAGATGTGTTGTTCTTTTTAATTCTTTAACGTGAATTAACTGTTATACAAAAATAATAAATACATTTTTAAATTAATTTTTAAATAAATAAAGTTTCAAAACTACAAGAACATACAAATTGTAACTGTTATACATTTCTTTGGAATGGAATTATTAAAAGTTTCTTACAAAAAAACTGTTGTTTAAAAAGAAATTTAAAAGTAAAATTAACTGTTATACATAAAACATACAAATTATAACTGTCATAATTTTTTTGGAATGAATTATTAAAAGTTTCTTAGAAAAAAGTGTTATTTAAAAGATAAATTAACTGTTATACAAAAAGAAAAAAGATATTTTTTTAATTTGTAAATATAAAAAAATAAGGTTCAAAACTATCAAAACCATACAAATTGTAAATGTTACACATTTTTTTGGAATGCATTAGAGTTTGTAAGAGCACCTGTAAAATTAATATAACAAGTTTCTTACAAAAAAAATGTTGTTTGAAAAGAAATCTAAAAGGAAAATTAACTGTTATACAAAAAACATAAAAATTGTAACTGTTATAATTTTTTTTGGTTTGCATTAGAGCTTATAAGAGCATTTGTAGAATTATTATTAAAAGTTTCTTACAAAAAACTGTTCTTTAAAAAGAAAATTAAAAGGAAAATTAACTGTTATACATAAAACATACAAATTATAACTGTCATATTTTTTTTGGAATAATTTAAAGTTTTTAAGATTATCTAAAGAATTATCATTAAGAGTTTCTTACAAAAAACTTTTGTTTAAAAGGAAAATTAACTGTTATACAAAAAAAATAGTTTTTATTTATTTATTCTTTTTGTTTAATTTAAAAACAATTAATACAGTTTAAAGTTATAAAATTATTTATATAAGATAACAAAT
Organism: Sarcophaga variegata; assembly: GCA_932273835.1. Classification (NCBI taxonomy): domain Eukaryota; kingdom Metazoa; phylum Arthropoda; class Insecta; order Diptera; family Sarcophagidae; genus Sarcophaga; species Sarcophaga variegata. Next base: position 21,310,574 of record OW026361.1, on the reverse strand, counting down.
GTTTTTAGTATAACAGTTAAAAAATTGCAGATTTTTTCTAACAGTTTTTGTAGCTGTTATAATTAATGATTTTTTTTCTTTCTAAAAAAGAATACTTTTCTTGAAGACTTCTTGGAATATATGTACATATATTGACTGAGCATGTAACTTGATAAAAAAAAATGAAAAACAGTTTTTATAACTGTTATACATAATTTATAATGTAAAAAAACATAATTTTTTATAAATGTTTCTAAGAAAAAAAATTATACATATAATCGATAAGCATTATAACAAGATTTTCCTACATTTGTATAACAGTTTGGAGCATTTTGCCTGAAGAAATAATTCATTTATAATTATTATTTATAAATTTTTCTAATAAAAAAAGAAACATAATAGGCAAGCAATATAAAAAAGATTTTTTTACCTTTGTATAACAGTTAAAAGCTTTTGGTCTGAAGAAATAATTCATTTGTTTTCTTACTTAATAGTTGCTTCTATTACTTCGGTAACATTATAATTATAACAGTTTTTTATTTATACTTAAGTATTTAAAAAACAATTAAAAAAATAAAAGTTAATTTTAAACTTCTACTATGGCCTGTAATCACAGTTTTACCTTTTAACTTCCTTGTTTTATAACAGTTTATTTACTATTTTATACTGTTATATTGTTTTATTTTCCAAAAGACTTTAAATATTATGCGTTTTTAATAAATGTTTATCAAACTTAAATAATTTTATTTTCTTGTTTTATTTTTGTTTTTATGAAAAAAAATATACTAATTAAACAAACTGTTATACAGTTGATTCCTTTTTATAGCCTTCAAAATTAAACTAATTGGTATAATTATCAAATGAACCCAAATATTCCAAAGCAGCACGATAACAAAAATGATATTGATCCTGAAAAGAATATTAAAATCCAAATGAATTCTTGTTAATCGAATAATATTTTTAACAAATATTACCTCTGTTTGCACCATAGCTGGTCGTTGAGCACGTAAAATTCTTACAGTTTGGAAAACATCCAAAACCCCTTCGTATTGCATACGTTCCAAAACGATGCTCAGTGTTATAAAGACACCCGTACGACCCACACCAGCACTACAGTGTACAGTAATGGGGCCATCTTGACCAAATTGCTCTTTTGTTTTATGCACCTGACCGATGAAATCGATGAAACCCTCACCCGACTTGGGTACACCCTGTTCGGGCCAATCGATAAATTGAAATTGTCGTACGGTACGTGAGGAGCCATCACGTGCATCGGTTACCTAAGAGGAGAAAATGTACACAGAAAAATAATAAAAATAGAGAGCGAGAGAGAGCATATAAAATAATTTGCTTAACAATATCCATACGAACACACACACAATTAATATTATTTATTACGGTAAATGTTGTAAAGAATGGCCGACTGCCTGTAGGCTGCCTGAGTAAGTGAAGGCAGACGGCAGACGCTCATAAAGACGGCTGTCTGTGTATGGTGTGTTATGGTTGCATTGACTTACCTTGAATTCACGCAATTTATACTGTGGCATATTGTATTCAGCAATGGGATCAACAACATAATATTGATAGCGTACCGAACGTTCATGGGGCCAATATTGATAACATTTCTCCTGCAAAAAGCAAATGTAAAAACAACAGTGAATGACGTTAAAAAAATATGGAAAATTTAATTATAAGACGAGAAAGAATAAAGTGAATATTTTCTTAAAATATTTTTGTGATGACGTCATATCTCCCACAAGAAAAAGTAAGAAAAATTCTCTTAGAATTAAAAATAAAACATAAAATACTTTTGTACTTACCCTTCCCATTTCCTTAAGTTTCGTTAGCATCACCACAATGGTGGAGTTATGTTCCCATAGCATACGCCAGAAATCTTCAGCAGTATCTTGTAGAGGACCTTGAGCCGCAATATAAGCCGAACGATAGCGATAACCTTCTATGAAACTGGCATTAATATAATCGCTACCCTCTATGCCATGTATAGGTGTTAGATATACCCTGGTGGATTCATAGGGCAAAATGTGGACCAAACGATTTTTATGTTTATTGCAGGGCAAATTGGCCGTAACAAATTTGGAAGAGTCAACCTTAACATTGGATAGCTTTTTGAATTCAATTTCCATGCCAGTGATATTTTCGCCGGGTTCGGTGGTCAGTAACTTCTGTAAATGGGTATGCAAATTACGGGCTGGTACCTCAGTATGGCCACAGATAATGGCCTCCAAAATGGCATCATGTATAAAGATGTACTGATCCTCGGTTTGGACCATATAGTTGCGTTGGGCTCGTAGACAAGTCACGTGGCCATAAATATCCACAATTTTTTCATGTTTCATGCGTTCCAACATGGAGTCTATAACAATGTAGCAGCCAGTGCGTCCTACCCCTGCAGAACAGTGAACCACAACTGGGCCAGCATCGGGTGGTGTTAGAGCTCTGCATCTGCGCAAAAATTGTAAGAACGGAGCCGGATGATCGGGTACACCGTGATCAGGCCATGCGGTAAACTGCAATTGCTTTATCTCACGTCTCTCATTAAAACCCTGGCGTACAACTTGGAAGGTGCGTATGCTATAGGTAGACAGTTCCTGGGTTTCGGTAATGGTCACAAACATTTGTCCGTAAGTTTCCGTGCCTCGTGTTGGCCAGTATTGATCACACTTGATCCTGGTTCTCTCTTCCAAACGGGTCATCATTACTATCGTAGAGGTTTTCAATTCCCAACACATTCGCCAAAAATCAGCAATCGTCTCCTGCAAAGGCCCTTGCGTTGCCACATAGGCATTATGTTTGCGATAACCATCACAGTAATTGGCATTGATGTAATCGGATCCTACCACGCCATCCATCATAGGCAATATAACGCGAGAATGATCGTAGGCTGTTACGTTGGCGTAACGATTTTTAGGTTTATTGTACTCGTAGTTGGAATTATCCCAGGTGAATTGTTGCCCCGGCTCTATGCTTTCGTATTCCTGAGAAAATTTCTGATTGTCATTCGCTTTGAGGCGTTCCACATGATTGGCGAATTCCGAAATGGGTATGGGCGGATGGGATATCATGCCAGGGGTCTGGAAGTTCAAACGTCTCATATCCACTGGATCACTGGGTGTTGGGCCAGCTCCTAAGTCTGCTGCCATTAGGGGCCTAGTAACGGCTGCTTGATCGGGTGTCTTACAGGGTTGCCTTTTACGTTTTATTATGTAAATAATAATGAAGGTGGTAACCACTATTAAAGCTGCCAACGGTGGCAATACCACCCACAACATGCCAGGTTCATCTTTATTACGATTAACCGAAACTTCCGGTTCAGAAGGCCAATTAGGATCGGGTCTATGAGGCCGTTCGCCTGGCGGAGCTTCACGCATATCCAATGATAAAAATTCCGAAAAAGGTGATGAGGTATACAAATGTTTTTGGGGTGTATCCACCACAGCTCTTACAAAGATGCGGTAACGCTTGTCTCGTTCCAATTTGCGATTCGTGAAGTTATGATAGTCATCACCGGAGCCCAAGTGAAAGGTAAACGGTATCGATCTTTGAGGAAATTTAGCAGCTATATATGGAGCATTGGGTCTTTCGGGTTTATTGCGTCCAGGCAGTAAATCCTCGGTTAGAAATTGATCAGGATTTTTGTGTAAATTCGATTTATCCTCTGGCACTACAACTAAATAGTAATGGGAGATAGGTCCATACTCTTCGGAAGCTTGCGGCAAAATAACCAAGATCTCTTCACCATTAACCACACCATAGAAATCCGGCTTAACCATGGGCTGGGGTGCTGCCATTTGTGTAGTGACTGTAATTTTAGTAGGCGGTCTGTACGAGTAATCTGAGGGTAGAGCGCTGACGTTGACATTATAGGTGGTGAAGGGACTTAATTCATTAATAGTATGGGTCTTAACATAGGCCTTTAGAATAATTTCACGTCTTTGCACAATTTGCGTTTGGGAAAAGCCCTGAGAGTCCACGAATACCTTCATGGCATCATAGGAAATTTTATAATTAATGGGATTGAGACGTATAGGAGGAGCCCAAGACAAAGTCATGGAGTGTGTGGTTACGTCATGGGCTCTTAGATTAAGAGGCACATCTTCGGGCTTGATTTTAACCGTCACCTTTTCACTTAAGCGACCCAAACCATTCTTAAATCTAGCCGCTATAGCTACTGCATATTGGGCGAATTTTTCCAAGTTTACCAAATCCGCTGATTCCGTTAAGCCTACTGTTTTCGTTTGCCATTCATCCAGGTCTTCGACAGCGGTCATGGTATAGAAGATTTTATAGCCCAATAATTTGCCTCGGGATGGTACGGGTTCCCACCATATTTCAGCAGTTTGTTCGGAAGTAGCCACGGCTTGCACAGACATGGGGGCACGACCCATATCCCGTTCAGTTTCCACTAAAATCTTTTCACTAAAGGGTCCAGCACCTTGCTTGGTATAGGCTCTTACGCGGAATATATATTCGGTATTCTCTTCCAGATTTGTAAAGACAGCTTTGCGCAAAGTCATGTTTCTTTCCGAACCCAAACCGTGATCGATTTTCTTGTGAAACTGTACATCAAAGCGGGTAATGAGGCCATTGCGAAATTCTCTTACGGGCGGTTCCCAGGTTACACACACCACATCCGGTGTCTGGAAGCGTACGGTTATATTCGATGGCGGACCACTGGGCACGCCTTCTGGCGTTTGGAAGATTTTCACCGTTTCTTGGCCTATGCCTATGTGATTACTGCCGGCTACTCTAAATTCATATTCCACACCACGCTCGAGATCTTTAAAAGGCTTTTTAGTATCGAGCGGTCCCATAAGCAACTCTTTTAGGGGCTGATCTTTAATGCCCCATCTTAGACGATAGCCGCGAAATTCACCATAGGTTTGAGCAGGTCGTTCCCATTCCAATTCAATTGATACTGTGGGATCACGTTCCATTATTTTCAAACTAACGGTGGGCCTTACAGGTACACCACCAGGCGTTTTCACTATGACAGCCGGACTGCGATCACCATCACCTTTACGCGTGAGAGCAGCTACTTGTATGGAATATTTTGTATCGGGTTGCAGACCTGATACATTGTATTCTAAAGCATCGACCACATCATATTTCAGGGGTTCGTTGAGGAAGCCCTTACCCTGGTGAGAGTGAAAAAGAAATCAATTTAGAAATAATTAGGGAAAGAGAGAAAAATGGTGGAGAGGGATAGGGGGAAAAGGAGAAAATCGGAGAGATTACAGCAGATTGAGTGAGAGTAAGAAACGAAAGCCCGAAAACAGTTAAGAAAAGAGTGTTTAAGAGAGCAAGGGAAAGGAAAATTTGGAAGTGTGTGAAATTAATACAAAGAGCGGGAGAGTAACAGAAAAAGTTAGAAGGAGTTGCATTGGGAGAGAGAGAGGGGGAAACAAAACCGAAAGAACAATTAAGAAACTAATATTTTAGAGAGTATTATAGGGAGAAATACAAGAAAAATAATGAAATTGCGAGAAAGAAGGAGATAGAACGGAAAGAGAAAATATGGAGTAAAGAAGAAGGGAAAGTTTTAAAGAAATAAACGAGTGGAAGAGAAGAGATGGGGGTAAAGATATGTAAGAGAGAGTGAGTGAAAAAAGAACGGAAAGAGAAAATAAGGAGTGAAGATGAAGAGACAGTTGTAAAGAACAAAATGGGTGGAAGAGATGGAGGTAAAGAAACAAAAAAGAGAGAGAGCGAAAATAGAATGGAAAGAGAAAATAAGGAGCGATGAGGAAGAGGGAGTTGTAAAGAAAAAAAGGAATAGAAGAGAACAGAAGGGGGTAGAGGAACAAAAGAGATAAAGTAAAGAGAGCATGAGGAATAAAGGAAAGAGAAGTAAGATAGGAAGAAATAAAATGGGATAGAGAGAACAGAGAAAGAGAAGGATAGAGATGGAGAGAAGGAGCATAATAAAGGGGTCGAAAAGAGTGTTTGAAAGGGGAGAAGAGATAGCAAATGTAACAAAATGGTGACTTAAAATAACAAAAGAGTTTATAAGAGAAGTGTGATGGGAAAAAGGAAGTAAAAACGAAAACAATGAAAATGTTTGAAGACTTACCTCGTCTCTTACTTCTTGTACATGTATGTGATAACCACGTATAATACCATTACGATCTTTTTCCAACGGTGGCTTCCAGGTCACATGTATCGAAGTCGAATTTAATGGAGTAGCCTTCACTTCTTGAGGATCTCCAGGCACTAAACGCGTAAAGGGAAATATTTTGTATTAATTTAAAAGCAAACATTTGTATTTCGTTTATTTTTTATGTTTTCTTAAAATTAATTTTAAAAATACCTAAAGTTTATATAGAAACAATACCTAAAGCTTTTAAAACGTATACTTAATATGTATAACATGTACGTATGTATGTATATACTAAAGGGATAAGACATCAAAGAGAGGTTTACTAGGGTTTAAAAATACTTGTGTATACATATTATGATATTTAAAATATAATTTTATAACTTATAAATGCTAAGGTTTACTAAGTTTTTTTTTATATTAAAAATAAAACATTATCACATCACACAAAAATAAAATTTTTTAATGCAAAAATTCGATTTTTTTTTTCAGAAAAATAGGGAGGAGGGTTATCCAATTCCATTAAAAGATGATTAAAGGTTTTGTTTTATAAAAAAGTTTGTAAAAAAGTATTTAGTTTAGGTAGATTTTCTTAAGGTTTTTCAAAAAAGCATTCATGTTAGACCAAAAAAATATTTCAAACAGTTTTAATGCAAAAATTGTTCTTTTTTTTTTCTTAGTTTCAAAAATTTCTTGTTTAAGCAAAATGTATTTCAACCCATTACCAGCCGGTATTTTGGGAAAAATTTCGTTTTTTTGTAGAGTAAAAAAATTCAAATAAAAGAGAAAAGATTTTTTAAAAGAAATATTTAGTAAAAATTCTTAAATATAATAAAGAATTTTTGTATAAAAAATATATTCTATTCGATTGCTAAAATATATTTCTTCTTAACACTAAAAATTTTATTAAAAAAATGGAAAACAAAAAACATGGAATTAAAATGCAAATTAAAAATATTTTTTAAGGAACATATTGAAGGAAAACAATTTTTTTTCTAATTTTAAAGAAAATCAGCAAAGTTTTAAATATTTTGAAATACTAACCCTGCGGGTAGTATTATTCTAGGGGTACTATTTACCACAACATTGTTTGTGTTACATGAAAGGTGGGACCTACAGTTTAAAGTCGTCTCCGAACGACAGATTTTTGAGAAACTTTTCATATCAACTTATTTACACTCAAAAACTCTGAGTGAAATCTGCTGAGAGGAAGTCGCCGAAGAAATATTTCGTTTTGTTGAAGATTTCTGACCTGGAGTTTGAATCGTGGCCAAACGTCTAATAAGCCAACACACGCTCAGTAAATTTTTGTTTTTATTTTTTTGGGTTCGACGGGATTTAAGGGTTTAGCACACGCCTGTGCTCTATATTTGCGACTTCTTTCAAGAGGTCTTGAGATTGTAAGTCAATGGAGCAAGTCAATGGGGTTAATAGTAACCTCAGGCAAGGAAAGAAAAACTTTCAAAATGGAAAAATATGCCTCTTCTACGTGAGATAATATTACGGAAACTGAAGGTGAGATATCTGGGAATATATGGCCTGATATGCCATATGCTTGTACATATGTACGTACAAAGTTTACACAATAATGGTCATACTAATATAGACCTGTAGGACCACTAGAGTATACAGAACAAATCTAAACACAGTTAAAGTCAAGACATAGAGACTAATGTGCGTTGGCATCCATTGCGGGGTAATGGAGCCTTGTCTGACAGCGTCGCTGGATACTTCGTTGGATTATAAACCATGGTAGTGAATTGCAGGAGGTTGGAACATTTTTTTATATGAATTACAGGAGACATGTCTAACACGAGAGTCATCATGGCACTTTGTGTCCTAACAAATCGAGTGGCTGACAGCTCTCTCTTTAACTGTACCTTGCACTGAACCAGTAGACTCCATGATTTTGCAAAGGCTTCGCAGGGAGCCTTAATAAAAAAGAGAAAATAATAACGTAGAGGCTATGTACTCTTTTAAATGATTTGCCCTTCTGTGGTATACTGGTGTGTTGAAAATAGACATTAGTAGAGGCGTGCTTGTTTTTGGACCAAAAGTAAAACATTCCGAGCACATAGGCAAACTTGTAAATGTTTCTCAAACTGAAAGTGCAATACACAGATTTACTTTATTTAACTTGGACAGAGAATACAATTGGCGAGAGATAGCAATATAATCTGACAGCAAAGTGTAGAAAATGTGGTTACCCTCTGGTGGATTGCAGGTCGCGTGGCAATTCACTGGAATGAGCCGGCAGATGCGTTTGCCAGGAGGAGAAACTTCACGTCGCTAATTGGCCTGAACTTTTCTGTCGACTGAGAGGAGAAAGGGAATAAAAAGGATGGCAGATACTCTCTTCAAGCCAAATGAGTTTGAGGCATAGCATGTTGGAAATTTACAGTACAAAGACATGCAATACATGCGTCAGATTATCTGGGAATAACTTAAATTCAAAAACCGATCTCTGGACAGGGCACTGTAAACTCAAAGTACATTTGTTGAGAAGCAATATGTAGATTCTGTGACAATGAAAGTGAATTAGCAGAACACATAGTTATAATCTATGGAGTATTAATGGAAGGAAAAACCTGTGTGCTGGACTGGAAATTCTCCTTATTGTCAGCAAGCAACAAACACTCTGAAGTCTATCAGGCCAATAGGGTCTGGGGAGACATTATAGGGATACCCCATGTAACGTGAAGGCTTTCATGCCCAAGGAAAGCTAGTCAGCAGCAATACAGCCCTGGAGGACATTTATTACTTACATAATTGGTTATTACAACGCTTAAGTCAGGATTTAACGTCGACTGCGATAGAATGACTTGAGAAATTTTTCACGGCAATTTTATTTTACTTTCAGAGATTTGGCTGCTGCTGAGAGAAAGGCCTCGAAAAAATATTTTTTACTTTTTATTTTGTTTTGCTAGAATGTGTGAGCTGGGACTTGAACCACGGACTCTTGTCTAATAAGCCTACATACGGCGTAGTATGCTACAGCGGCTTCCAATTTTGAAAATACGGGGAAGAATATACCAAATAAGAGGTTATTGATCAGTCTATTGGCGGAAATGCATGAAGCCTTCATGCACAAGGAAATGTTGGTCTCAATTCCAGCCTTGGATGACTACATTTCAGCTATAATTGGTGACGCGGCCATCATTTACAACCAAATGATCTTTAAAAGGCAAATGGTAGGCATTATTTTATCGCTCCAAATATATATTTCGGATACTTCTTACAAATTTTATGGGTTTTTTTCAACTTTAAAATCCCAAACGGGTAAAAGATCATCTGTTACTTGGGAATAAAAGTCAGTTTTTTTTCTTAGGGTTAGGGATGTAGGGGACTTCATAAGCTCTGGAGCAGAATTGGTAGAAATGTAAGAAGACATGGACATTTAATGCCTTTGGACGAAAATTTCCTGTATTCATTGTGGAAAGATAGTTAGGTTATGTACATTTATTGTCCATCTATCTCTACGGTATCTTTGTGAGTTGCATAATAAGCTCCTTCTGTTTTCTTTGCTGATTTTCCTTTAAAAGTTAAACGTATAATCAACATAAAAATCATGCCATTAAAAATAGTTCTTTTTTTTAATTCAAATAAACACAACTAATTTTCATATTTTCTTTTTATTAAAAAATACTCACTGTTTTTTACTACATTTATTTAAAATTTTATTCAAAAATTTTGTTTAAAATTTCAACAAAAATTATTTGAGATTTTGTGCAAAAAAATGTTTTTTTTTGTTTTGTTTTGGTATCATCCAGTTTAAAAATATTAAATGGGTAGGGGGTTGCGTTAAATTTTTTTTTTTCAAAAAAATATATTTTTATTATATAGTTGTTATTGTAATATAGTTGTTGTTGTTGTAGAAAAAAAGGTATTTTTAAAAAATTCGTTTTTAATGAACACATCCAGTTTTACAGTACATTTAAGTAAAAAACACACACACAAAATTCAAAAAAACGTGTGCAATTTTTCAAAATTTTTTTTCATTTTTTTTGCATAAGAAGAGTGCGAGTGGCCAAAAAAGATATAAAAAAGAACAAATATTTATAGATTATAATATGTTTGTTTATATATGGTATATAAATATATATATAACTGGTAAATATTTTAGTAAATTTTATTAGAAAGAAAATCTACAACAAAATTAAAAGTTTTTTTTAATAAAAAAGTTGGCACACTCGCTTGGATAGAAGAAAACAAAAATGCTTATGAGATATATAAAAAAATTAAAAAAAAATAATTTTTTTTTAAATAATTTTGGCAACTGATTATGAGGATTTAATGGTAGAAAAGATAAAGCACCAAATTTTATGTTTTAATATATGGATGTATATACAGTTCAAGTACAGGTCCAAGTACATAAAATATGTTGAAAACAATTTTACAAAAAATTCAAAACAAAATGTTAAAAAAAAAACTTTAATTTAAAATTTCAACTAATCTTAGTTTAAACTTAGTTTTAATAATGTAGTTTACATAAAGTATTTTGTGTTAAAAGTTTTAAAATAAAAAAGATTTGTATGTAATGAAAGCACTATAAATAAATTTGTATACGTAACTTAGGTTTAAAATTGGTTAAGGTAAGCATGACTTAAATTCTTATGTTAAAAATAAACTACAAAAATATATAAAAGTACTTATTCATCTTAAAATTTAAATTTCATAATAACTGTCATACTTTTTTAATGACTTCATTATCACTTTCATGCTTAAACCAGGCTTAAACTTGGTTTATTAACCATGAAATAACATCATATCCTGAAAAGAAATAAAAATACTTAATAATCTTAAAATATATAGCAGTCTTGGCGTTGTGTGTACTTCTTGAATATTTCATGATCGCTTTCATACTTAAACTAGATTTAAATTTAGTTTAGGTAACCATGAGTTCATCTTATATGCTGAAAACAGCTTAAAAAATAAATAAAAGCACTTTTGTATCCTTTTTGAGTACCTCACAATGTTTTTAATACTCAAAATAGGTTTAAACTTAAAATATATTGCAGTACTGTTGCTGAGTGCACTTTTTGAGTACTTAATAATGATTTTCATACTTAAACTAGGCTTAAATTTGGCTTATTAACCATGAAATAACCTTATATCCTGAAAATAAATAAAAGTCCTTAATAATCTTAAAATATATAGCAATCCTGTCGTTGTGTGTACTTCTTGATCGCTTTCATACTTTAACTTGGTTTAAACTCGGTTTAGGTAACCATGAGTTCATCTTATATGCTGAAAACAGTTGAAAAAAAATAAAAGCAATTTTATGTACTTTTTGAGTACCTTATAATGTTTTTAGTATTCTAAATAGGTTTAAACTTAAAATATATTGCAGTACTGTTTCTGAGTGAGCTTTTTGAGTACTTAATAATGATTTTCATACTTAAACTAGGTTTAAACTTGGTTTATAAGCCATAAGCTAACCTCATACGCTGAAAATAACTAAAAATACTTAATAATTTCAAAATATATAGCAATGCTGACGTTGTGTGTACTTTTTGATTATTTTAATCTCATTTTCATACTTAATCTAGGCTTAAATTAAGCTTAGAAAACCATGAAAATGGTTTAAAAAATAAATAAAAGTCGTTAATCATTATAAAACAGATTGCAGTACATTCGTTTTGTGTACTTTTTGAGTATCTCATAAAGTTTTTAATTCTTAAAATATGTTTTAACTTCAAATATATAGAAGTACTATTGAAGTACATACTTAAATTAGGTTTAAACTATGAGTTAACCTCATAAGCTGAAAATAAACAAAGGTCCTCCATCATCTTTAAATATATTGCAGTTATGTGAAGTTTTTGAGTACTCATAATGATTTTAATTCTTAAAAGAGGTTTAAATTTAAAATATGTTGTAGTATTGTCGTTGAAAGAATTTTTTGCGCTTTAATTAGGACTTAAACTAGTTTTAGACCATGAGTTAACCCATTCGCTGCCAAGGACGAGTATACTCGTCTTGTCAATGCAAGTTAAACTGTCAAAGACGAGTATACTCATCCTTGGCAGCGAATGGGTTGACTCATGGTCTAAAACAAGTTTAGTTTAGCATACTCGTCCTACTTTAAATATATTATAACATGTAGGCTTTTGAATTAGCAAATTTTTTTTGCCACATACATAATATAAATATGTAAAAAACTTGAAAAATACTACAAATAAAATTTTATACAAAAATAATACTTTATTTCTTATAGAGAATGATCTTTCACGCAAAAATCAACTTCATCGTGTATTTATAACAAAATTTTATAGCAACTAAACAAAGTTCTTACTCTTTCTCTTACCAAGAAATAACAGGGTTTTTGGTAAGCAATAACACTCAAAATATAAATGGCAATGGGAATGACTTCATATAATTTAGGCTTGGCAGCGAATGGGGCCGTTTTTTGAATACAAGTTTAAACTCGAGATTAAGTTAATCTCCAGTTAAACTCCGTTTTCAGTTTTTGAATTCACTTAATCTTGAGTTTAACCTTACGGTTAAGTAGTTAATCTCGAGTTTAAACCACCAACGTAGCTGGTTTAAACTCGAGATTAACTATGAAAAGTAGTTGACAAATTTTATTTCAAAAAAAAAGCTTTCAAGTGAGGGGAAGCCGAATAAGACAAATATTTAAGTGACTATGAATTATATAAAACACAACATGACAACAGACAATTTTAATTTATTTATTATTTTAAGAAAATAATTTTTTTACATAAAGATCAATAGTATTCAGCTTTTGTTTGTTTGTTTCTGTTATATACAAAAGCAAATTGTTGTGAAACACTTTGCAAAAAGTAGTAAACACAACAAAATAAAAAAAAATGTTGCCATTTTTGCTTATAAGTACGGCAGCTCTACAAGTTAATCTTCAGTTAAACTCCCATTCAAAAGATGAAAACTCAGTTAACTGAAGATTAACTTTAACTGGAGAGTAACTTAATCTCGAGTTTAAACTCGCATTCAAAAAATGGCCCGTAATTTGAAAATAAATAAAAGTCCTTTATCATTTTGAAACAAATTGCAGAATGATAGTACTTTTAAATATTTCTTAATGATTTTCATACTTAAAGTAGGTTTAAACTTGGTTTAGATAACCAGTAGTTAATATCATCGGTTTAAAATAAAATAAAATAAAAATATATATAGTATTTCATAATGATTTTCATTCCTAACTAGGTTTAAATTCGGCGTCTTTTATCCCGTGTTAACAACAGTTGAAAGCTGAAAAGAGTACTTAAGAAGAGTACTTGAGTTACTCATTTCAAATTACAATTTCCTACTTAATCCTTCAGACTAGAAATAAAACAATTTATAAACAGTAGCATTTATAACATGTCTTAAATCCTCTTTAAATATGAACTTTTTTATGTACTTAAACTTTAGTTTAAATAGCCTTGAAATAATCCGTTTGTTTAAAAATAAAATCAGCACTTATACTCCTCTTAAATCATTTTAAAAAATGTTTTTTTTTTTTATTAAATTTGCATTTTTATGCAAAACACCTCTTAAAAATGCATTAAAAATTGCACTTTTAAAATGTTACCTGCTAAATAGGCAACATTTTTATTTATAAAATTAAATGCATTAGTAAACTGCTTTAATTTTGTATTTTTCGTAAAAAAGCTGAAATAAATGTTTATAAAATGATTTTAAAACACAATTCAAATATAATTGTTTGGCCTCGATAATTAATTTTATAACACTTTAAAGCATGACTTCCGGAGAACTAGACTGATAATTTAATAAAGCCAGTGATGATTTGATGTCAGGCAATGATATTTCAGTTAGACTATATGGAAAGGTTGATCGAAATAAGAAAACCATAGACGGACATTACCAATCCCTTTCTCATGGATTGATCTACAGACCCTTGCGGAAGTCTTTAGCCGGTAAGCGTTTTTCCTCCGCATACCTATTCATTATAAAATGGCCCGAAGTCATATGTAAAGTGGCAGAGATGTTTCTGTCGAGTTTAAATAATCGATTGTTACGCTTTGTATCCAAATTCGACTAGGTGAGTTCGGCAATGTAGAACATTCTTCCACAGTCTAGATTTTGTCAGCATTAAATAAATACCATTTGCTGAGAGGAAGACGTCGTTATGTTTAAGTTGCCTGATCTTAGGCTAGAGCTATAAGCTCTCGTTTAATGAACCAACATACTAGTAGGTTGCTGTAGTCTAGTAGTTAGTGTGTTGTCTTATTAGACGTAAGGCCACGGTTCAAACCCCTGGTCAGACATCAAAACGAAATATGAAAAAATATTTCTTCGGCGACTTTCTCTCAGCAGATTTCTAGCAAAAGCTCTGAGAGTTAATAATACAGTCATGAAAAGTTTCCCAAAAATCTGTCGTTCGGAGTCGACTTTAAACTATAGGTCCCGCCACTCATGTATAAAATTAACACACACAACATGATTGGTGTGAGAAGCTAGGCCGTAATACTGACTGAAGGGTTATAATGGCCAATTATGTATGTTACGTATGTACTAGTAGGTAGGATTATGGCGTTCTTTTGTATATTTTTATATGTGGACTTATGTTCGGTAGGATTATAACCGCTGTTACTAGATGAGATGATGTAGTAACTAGGAATTCGCATTAAGTCCCAGAAGATGCCAACCATTTGAGAAAAAAGATCAAAATGCCGCTAAAGTGTTAGAGGAGACAGAAATCACAGTCCGATACCCCATGCACAGGATAAATAATGCAGCGTCAAGAATCCCTATATCTTCTACGGTAGTGTGGCAGGCGAAGTGATTCATTTATATTAAGTCCGCCGGAAAAAATTTCGCAGCCTATTTTGTTCTCAATTTTGAAACTGTGCGTGTAGCAGAGGTCAGCAATGAGTATTCAAAACGATGAGTAGATACGAATCATACTTATAATTTCTGATACTTATACGCATTCATACTTATTTTAATGTCATACTCATACTACTCATACTCAAAGTTTGATATACTCATGGTCCTCATACTTAACAATGCGCATGATGTTATTGATTTCGACTCTCCATGACTCATCGTATACATGAATCACAAAATAAATATGATTCGCGTACGAACACTACAATTCTCACAAGAAGGTTGTGTGTTTGCTCTGCGTGCTGTCTTTGTCTTTTTTGTTTATGTGTCTTTCTTCTTTCTTTGTAAATGCAACAACAACTAGGACTGTACATTTTGACAAATGATTCGAATAACTCGAATCATTTATGAGTATTGCAAGTATTTTTCTAAATTTATGAATCTGAATGAGTAGGCGTATGAATCAAACATAGTTCGAATGTTATGAGTTTGATGTCAACGTTGTACTCATACTCATTGCAACTTGTACTTATAAATCAATGTTGTACTGAGTACGAATGAATCAGAGTAGTTGGATTTCAATACTGTTGACTCACTCATACTCAAAATTTCATGAGTACTTATGAGTATCGAAAAAGCGATTCATTGCTGATCTCTGATGTGTAGATTACCATATCCGCTGCTTATGGGTAAAATTAACACACACATAAGTAGGTCGTAATCCTGACTGAAGGTTGTAGAGACCACTTAAGTAAGTTGGCTATTAAGCGCTACAGGAAGACTTTTTGGATGTAGTGTAGTCGTAATCTGTATCGCATCAGATGTTCCTACTACTCACGGCAATTGATTAGAAGACAACCTTATATACGTTACATAGAAGAATATATTCGATAGCCATCGAAAAGAACTTACAGTTGCTACGTCAACAATTTTCAATGCTTTTTGTTTGCCACTGTAAACATCATTCATTCATTCACTCATTCATACTGTCACTGTATTTGCGATTAATTCAAAAGACAAAGTCATAACCTTGTCTTAAAAATAAAATAAAAAAAAAATAATGTAAAGTTTTATTAAAAGAACTTTTAATTATGCGTGCATAATGATGATAGTCAGCCATCATAATGGCAACATTTTTTTTTTATTTGCTGCATGCAAAATCACCTTCTGACATTAACTTTATTCATATGCCTTGCCTTCTTAATTATAGATGGTAGGTAGACTTTTCTACAGACTTAATTATAAAACTCTTACACAACATACCATATAATTAACAAAAAAATATTTATTTTGTTTTTTTTTGCATTAAAATTTTGTATTTATTTGTATAGCAAGAGTCAGTCCATACATTTGTTTGTATTTCTGTCGACTGTAGATTTAATGAATGAAGTCCTTGCAACTGCCAAGATAAAAAATGATTATTAAAATAAAAAGAAGAAGAAGAATTCGTTTCCTTTTTGTAAATAATTTTAATTTTAACAGTAAATTTTTCTCCATACAATACAGCTGATGTGGTGTTTTCTTTACATAAAAATGTAAAGAATACAACATATTTAATGAGCAGAACGGCAACGTAATTCATTAAAAATATTTTCATTTATTTCTTGAATATGATATTGTGTGACCCGGCCTAAAATTTGGCAGATTGATGTCATCATGAACGAACTGAAGTCGTGTAAGGTACTGTTTAAATATGCTTTTAATTTACAGATTCTCCCACAGTTAAAAATTTTCGGGACCAAATAATTCCTCATTACAACGCTTCAGTCAGGATTACGATCTAGCTTCCCATGCCACTTATGTTGCTTGTGTTAATTTCATACATGAGAGGCATGAGCTACAGTTTAAAGTCGACTCCGAACGACAGAGTTTTGAGAAACTTTTTCATGGCAGATTTATTTACTCCCAGATTTTTTTTCATATTTCGTTTTGTTGCCTGACCTGGGATACGAACCCGCGCTTTACGTCTAATAAGTCAACTACCTATTAGACTACGGCGACCCACAGATATGCTTTTAATTTACAGATTCTATCAGAGTTAAAAATTTTCGGGACTAGAAGCAAAGCCCGCTGCTTAGTTAACTAAGGTATTAATACAAGCCATAGTCTAGTAGGTGATGTGTTGGCTTATTGGAGGTGAGACCACGGTTTAAATCCCAGATCAGATATCTCTAACAACAGGAAAAAATATTTCTTCGGGGATTGACTCCCAGCAAATTTCTGGCTAAAACTCTGAATGTAAATAAAATTGCCATGAAAAAGTTTCTCAAAAATCTGTCGTTCGGAGTCGACTTTAAACTGTATGTCCCGCCCGTCATGTATAAAAATTAACACACACAACATAAGTGGTGTGAGAAGCTTGATCGTAATCCTGATTGAAGGATTGTAATGATCAATTATGTATGTATGTATGTATTAATACGAGCATACGATTTCTCTATATGGCAGACGCATTTTTTTATTTATTTATTTTTATTTATTTATTATAATTAACATAACACAACAAGATTTTAATCTTATAAGTTATAGTGCTATGCTTAGGATCAATAAGATATAATACATAAAAAAATAATAAAAATTATGAAATATAAGAAATTAAGTAAGACTAACAAATTAATATAAAAAACAAATTAATTAAAATATTAAAATATTAAAATTGAGTAGAAATATAATTTAATTGATTTAATTATTTTAGGAAAACTAACAATACTACAGAAATAAAAAGAAAATAAAAAAGTTAAAAAAGATAAAGAATTCTAAAGATATAAAAAAAGAAATATTTACAAAAATTGGTATAGAAAAGTAAGGATAAATATTTAACCGATATAATAAACATGCTAAGAACGTAACAAACTTTGGCTTCTAATGGTAAAATAAGTCCCGCCGACTACTTTATTATCGAACAATTTTCGTTCACTTTACTTTCGAAAATTTCAAGGATTAAGATGAGAAAATATCACTAGAAACAGCTCCTCTATTTTGCAGAGCCTCTACCTCTTATAAAAGAATGGAATAATGTCAAACCAAAGGTCCAAAGTCTCTGTCTAATACAGGCTTTGGTGCTAACCTCTCTATTCTTAATCAAAAATGTCAAATTTTTTTGGATTTCAATCAAGTCAGATCGCTCAAGAACCCAGATTAAGAAGCAGTTATCCTCGATGAGGAACTGTAAGTTATTAATTTGCTGAAGTCCTTAGTCGGTGCCATTAAGCTACAGTTTCGTGATACAATAGATAAATGAAGGAATATTCAACTCTTGGGTGAGATGATGTCACGGAAAATAGACCAAAAATATTTGGAATAAGCACTGGACAGAAAACCATGATCAAATGCAAAATACTTGCAGAAAAATTTTCAAGTAGTCGTCGTAGTATAGTAGGTAGTGTTGGTTTATTAGATGAGAGTCCGTAGTTCAAATTTCACGCCGCTAAAGGCGCCAACAGTTTTCTATAGAATGAGAAGAGCAGTTTAAAAGCGTATACGAGGTGAAAGGGAAAGTAGAAGCAGGACAGAACAATAGAATCTTCTCAAGTCGAATAAGTTTGAGGCAATCTGAACTTTTGCTAGGTAATTATGGAAAAGGATGTAGCCTAGAACTATAAAACAGCGTGCTGGCTGGGTTTTGGAGATTTAAAAATATTTGTTAAAAACAGGAATCGGTTCAAGCTTTATATGTAGATTTTAAGGTGGGGAAGGTAGGTCAATGCATATCAGAAAGCTGTTTAACACGTCCTATACAGGAACTTAGCCCTGCTGACATCGATCAGTATTTTGCGGTTTGATTTTGCAGAAGGATTGAGCGAGATATTATTCACAATTCTTTAGTACGTTTACACATGAAAACTATGCAACATTTAAAATGGAGGTTGACTAAGAGGAAGATTAGTAGTAAGACAAGGGTGACACTGGAGTGGCTTCGTTAGGGCTTAGAAGAGTCTTTTGTTTGCAATAGAACTGCAAGGTAACATGGGAAGAGATAAAAACAGCTAACCATGCAAGATAGAAGGAAGGGCTAAAATATATCATTGCGGCTGAATACAGTAGAAGATTGGCTTGCGAGCTTATCGATTACTGCACATTTATTAATTTTTTGAATACAGACTCACTGCACAATACATCGTGATTTAAATTAGAAAGTATTCTTGAGTCTTATGAAGACATCCAATATTCTCTGCAAATACATAGGAGAGGTCATTACAGAATTACTAGATATTAAGATCCTAATTGATAGCTAGGAAGGGTAAGAGCTTTAGTGGTTGCATTATTTTTTTCTGTATCGGTAAATTTGCTCAGTTTTTTTTGTGTGCTAGCACAGACAACAACCAATTTTTTTATTTATTATTTCTTTATTTTTTTTTTTACATACATACATACATAATTGGTCATTACAAACCTTCAGTCAGGATTACGACCTAGTTTCTCACACCACTTATGTTGTGTGTGTTATTTTTATACATGAGTGGCGGGACCTACAGTTTAAAGTCGATTCCGAACGAAAGATTTTTGGGAAACTTTCCATGGTAATTTTTATTTACTCTCAGAGTTTTTGCCAGAAATCTGGCCTGGGGCTCGAACCCTGGATTTACGTCTAATAAGCCAACACACTACCTACTAACTTAGGCGACTTCATTTAAAATCTTTGATCGAAATAATGAGGAAGTTTTTATTTGTCTTTTTTTAACAAATATTTCTCTTTTTGAAAATATTTCCTTGTGAGTTTTTTCTTTTTCTTGGTTTTTTGATGATAAAAATAACGCTGAGTTTAATTGAAACATTGAAATAAAAGCATCTTTTTGGTTTTATCATCTCATACACTATTCAAATAATATTATATACAATAGTATATAACTATAAACACATGGTATCTACATATAAGTATATAAAAGGTAGTAGTACGAAAGAACGAAAAAAAAATTTGTTAGAGATTCACACTAAAATATAAACCCGCATAGAATTTCTGTGCAATAAAATGCCATTGAATTACTGTGGATGGAAATAATTACTTTTAAAAGGTCCATGGAAAATAAAACATATATATTTAGTATATGAGCAGCAAACATTTACATTTGTTTTGAAGACTAAAAAAACAGATTAAGACAGGGGCGCCTCAAAAAAAAGGGTTGCTTAATGAAATAATTTTCCCTAGTATAGGGTGTATTATTGCTTTGAAAATTTTCATCGATTTACACTGATTTGTATCAGATTTTTTTTAGGTGTCTAAGAACTGTAGTTATCGATAACTTGGATGTAACAGCTGAAAGTGTATCAATGGTATTATATTCAGTAGGGCTTGATAGGCCTTCAGCAATCGTTTAATGCCAGAACTATTCTTCCAAATTGAAGAAACTTTTGTAAAAAAAAACTCTGCGCTTAGTTCCTTGAGGATATTGTCCATTAAGCGACCTAGTGATCACACAATTCGTACAGTTATTGCCCATAAAATACAGCTCGTATAAGAATGGTAATAAGTGACAATCGTCTGCGTTGAATTCTGGAAGATTGGGCTCATTTGAGAGATATAGAGGAATGTAGCTTATTCTAATAAACCTGTAACTTAAGAAAACTTCACAAGAAAAAATTGAATGTGGTCAAAGACCAGATCGACGTGAGATTACAATGCTCTCAAACCGCATCTGCGGAATATACAGTGTGGCATGAACTGTGTAGCACGTAGCTCGGTACCACATGCCTTTGGTGTCCAGGTCATCCAATTCAAGCCAAAAGAGGTTGGTAGTCATCGACCTGTAGTTCTTGCCGTTAACAATGATGACGGGATCAAAGTCGAAAGAAATCCAAAATCCACACCAAATAGTGTCTTTTTCGGAATGCGTTGGATATGCACTTCAATCATGTAGATTGGAAAATGATTTTTCTATGATTATTAGTTGCCAACTGCTCCATTCAGCGAACACACGTTGTTGTCTAGGGTCGTTTAGCTTTAGTTTATAGGTCGGTTGTAATTTATATCGGTAGAGGCCCAAGTCACGATACAAAATTTACCAAACTGTGGTCTGCGAAAGCATTAGTTCTTGCAAGCGACGCAAAATCACAGACAGAGGCGATGTTTTTAGAAGATGTTGCGTTTGGTCGACGTACGGGTGTTGGTCAATCATTTACTATACCAGTGAGCACGGGTTTATGCACAAATATTTACAACAAATATTTCTTCGTCGACTTCTTCTTAGCAGATTTCTGGCAAAAACTCTGAGAGTAAATAAAATTTCCATGAAAAGTTTTTCAAAAATCTGTCATTCGGAGTCGACTTTAAACTATAGGCCCCGCCAGTTATGTATAAAATCAACGGACACAACATACGTGGTGTGAGAAGCTAGGTCTTAATCCTGAGTTAAGTTCGTAAAGAGTCCCAAATTACAATGCAAATCAGACCACAGTTTGTCTGCAAAATTTCAAGTTCTTGCGAGCGACGCGAAATCGAATGCCTTGGATTCTTCTGCCTACTCTCACAGACAGCGGCGATGATTTGAGCAGATCTTGTATTTGATCGACGTACGAGTGTTGGTCGATCGTTTACTGAACTAGTGGTCTTGAGATTATCCACCATATGGCGAATAGTGTTCTTGATAGGATGATGTTACATACATAATTGGCCATTACAACGCTTCAGTCAGGATTACGATCTAGTTTCTCACACCACTCATGCTGTGTGTGTTAATTTTATACATGAGCGGTGGGATCTACAGTTTAAAGTCGACTCTGAACGACAAATTTTTGAGAAACTTCTCATGGCAATTTTATTTACTTTCAGAGTTTTTGTCAGAAATCTGCTGAGAGGAAGTCGCCGAAGAAATACTTTTTGTATTTTGTTTTGATGTCTGGCCTGGGGCTCGAACCCTGGCTTTACGTCTAATAAACCAACACACTACCTACTAGAGTAGGACGATGAAAGCTATTTTAAATAGGCAAAACGAGCAGTAAATTTCTTGAACAGAACATTCCATTTGTAAAACTATTTTATTATCTGCACGCGTAGTTAAATGTTATATTCGTTAACGGCGATTTGGCACAATAGACTAAATGGCCGTTGACATCTCTCAATTTTCGAAAGTCCCTGTTAGAAGACCCGATATTATCCGCATAAAATATCTCTAATTTAGGCGATATAAAAAAATTTAAAAAGAGAGAGAGAGTTTCGTACCACATTTTTAAAAACTTTGATTTTGGTTTTGTTCTACTGGAGCCATACCCCTTTACTTTCATGTGCTACGTCCTTTTTATGATTTCTTTTTGTTTAATGTACAATATATCTGTTATATTATCAAGTGTCAGTATATAGTATTTCCCCCATACATATTCGTCTATTGTATTGTGTATTATTGTATGGGTTGACATATACAATTGACATGTGCAGTTATGTTCAAACTGATTATCATGATGATAATTTTGTGAAAGCAGCACATCATTAAATCTCATGCATTATATTCATTTGTTTGTTCAAATACTTGTACATTGAAATTGTTTCTCTTTTTTTCTATTTCCACTACTTTTTTATGTCAACACTACAGAAATGAAAAAAAAATGAACAAAAAATTATTTCATTTATTGAAAAAAACTACAAACATGTACAACCAGCCAGAAAGAGAATTTTTTGACAGAAAAATACCACATGTTGTAGGATAAAAAACCAGAATTTTTTTTAATTTTGTTTAATTATTTTTATCGTATTATTTTGTATAGATGTGCACATACTCGTACATACACTGTTTTAAATAATTATAATTTATGAGTTATTTATTTAGAGTATGACATTTATTTAACAGTTGTTTGAGATGTGAAAACATGATAGAGAGAGAGAGAGAGAGAAATGATTAATTATATCGTTTAGCTTTTTTCCACTGTATTTTACAATATTTTAATGCCCTATAACTGTAGAAGTTCATCCCCAGATACCTGGAATAACTTATCAAAAGGTTCTAATCACCACTTCAATTATAGAGATCATGGAATTATCATTTCTCAGAAACTTCAAATTAAATCAAAATATTGTTACGTTTTTGCCTTTTAATAACGTTCAAAATATGAGCACATAGATTGCAAATAAAAGTAAATTTGTGTGTTTAGTTTTCACAACTATATGTACACAACAACAATTGCTTTGTTTGTTATTCCTCTGTCTATACCAGAGATCAGCAATGAATCGCTTTTTCGCTACTCATAAGTACTCATGAAATTTTGAGTATGAGTGAGTCAACAGTATTGAAATCCAACTACTCTGATTCATTCGTACTCAGTACAACATTGATTTATAAGTACAAGTTGCAATGACATCAAACTCATAATATTCGAAATATGTTTGATTCATACGCCATTCAGATTCATAAATTTAGAAAAATACTAATAATACTCATAAATGATTCGAGGGTTCGAATCATTCGTCAAAATTTACAGTTGTTGTTGCATTTACAAAGAAAGAAGAAAGACACATAAACAAAAAAGACAAAGACAGCAAGCAGAGCAAACATACAACTTTCTTGTGAGTGTTGTAGTGTTCGTACGCGAATCATACTTATTTTGTGATTCGTGTATTCGATGAGTAATGGAGAGTCGAAATCAATAACATCATGCATATTATTAAGTATGAGTACCATGAGTATTTCAAACTTTCAATATAAGTAGTATGAGTATGACATTAAAATAAGTATGAATGCGTATAAGTATCAATAATTATAAGTATGATTCGAATCTACTCATCGTTTCGAATACTCATTGCTGACCTCTGGTCTATACCTTTTGCATAAACAATAACAATTACTAGTTAATTATTCGACAGATCTTTGTAACGGAGATCTTCAAACCACGATTACTCTCTTCAAACACACCGCGTCTTCACCCAAGACTGACTGAACTTCACTAACTAAGTGGCCTGCTTTGCCTTGCCTTTTATATGGCAAAGTAAACAGTCTGATGAATGTTCTTGAAGGCGAACGTTCATGACTTCGCCTTCTCTAAATCTCTATAAATGTAAACATCGTTGTTTACATTCATTATTGTTGTTTGTGTATTTTGTTTACATTTATTCCTGTAGTGTTGTTTGTGGATTTTTGTTTACTTGTTTACCATTTTTTATGCTGGTGTTTGTTGTTAAATTAAGCAGTACGATAATTTGTAAACATATTTGTTTACTGTATTGTTTTGTTTTTGTAGCTTTTGTTTATAATTTTAGTGTTAAGCAATGTAAAAGCAAAACACCATTATTTAGATTTTTCATTTTCATAACAATATTTTGTCCTAGATTCTCTGCACAATCTCCCGAAGTCTCTTACAGTACCCGATAAATTTCTATTAAAATTTGTTTGAAGTTTGTAGCATTCAGAAGGCCTAACTAGACCGACCATACCTATTCATACTTATTTGTTTTTTCTATAAATTTTAATACAGTCGCTTTGATTTGAAAGTTTATTATTATTTTTGTTAAATTATATATTAAATTACCAGCTAATTAGCATACAATTAATCATTATTCAACTATTTATCATAAATAATTAATGGATTTTTAAATTCATTCTTTTTCTTTCTATTTTTTAATTTATAATTTATTCGGTAGAAGATTTAATTTGAAGAAGTTTTTTGTTATAAAAAATATTTTTGTTAAAATTATATGTTTATTGAATGGTCCAACCGGGGCTTTCGAACTTCAATAGTTAAAAATAGAAAATTTATTGAAACAATACCTCTCAAATTAGTCTGTTTTGCCAAAACACAATAGACGGATATGGCATTTAACAACACGTTTATTTATTGAAATGAATAATTCGATCAGGCCACGCACCACGTGTCATACTGGAAGAACTATCCTCCATGTGATAGATAAATTCGAGTCCGCTAGTCATGTAAACGATCGACCAACGATCGTATGTCACCAAAAAGCAAGTTCTACCGAAAACATCGCCACTGTCCATAGGACTGGGAAGAAGAATCCAGGACGGTCGATTTCGCGTCGCTCATAAGAAGTACGTCTTTCGCAAGCTTGCAGCCGTACACAAATTTAACTTACTCAGGAACTGAAGGTAAACAATCACAGACAACGAAGTCTGTTTGCTGAATGGATTCTAGTGCAGTTGATTATAATTTTCATCCAAAGATTGTCTTCTGCGGTGAGTGCCATTTTTGTTTGAAAGGATTTGGAATCATCCTTCCATATTACTTTGAGAACGACTTTAGCCATGCCATCTATCATGATAATTATCAACTTTTTTGGAAATGTGGTTGTAACAGGATACAACTGCTAATACATACATAATTGGTCATTACAACCCTTCAGTCAGGATGACGACCTAGTTTCTCACACCACTTATGTTGTGTGTGTTAATTTTATACATGAGTGGCGGGACCTACAGTTTAAAGTCGACTCCGAACGACAGATTTTTAAGAAACTTTTCATGGCAATTTTATTTACTCTCACAGTTTTTGCCAGAAATCTACTGAGAGGAAGTCGCCGTATTTATTTTTGATGTCTGGCCTGGGGCTCGAACCCTGGCTTTTCGTCTAATAAGCCAACACACTACCTACTAGACCGCGGCGACTTCGATAACTGCTAATACCATATTTTTTCATTCTGCTCGAGCGTTTTGAGGGCGTGGTCGTTGTGGAGGTGATGTGTATTAGTCACCGATTTGAGTACATTAGCCTTTTCTTGTTGGGTTTTCTTAAGTCGTAGGTCAGTGCGAATAACCCACTGAATACAGTGATCTTCAAAGCCTGCATAACCCATGCCATCGGCCTGATTTATACGTCAGTGGCTTGGAAAATTAAGTACTTCGGATGCTCTCCATCTAGGAAAGCCATGGTGGTCATTTGAAGGACGTTATACTTGACACATAATGGTATCAATACGTTCTTCAAATAAATAAAAATGTTAATGATATCTCACACACACTCAGTTTTATTTAAAATTAAAGATAGGGTGCGCTTAATGAAATACCTGAATGAACGACAGAAGCTTTTCATGGCAGTATTATTTACTCTCAGAGATTTAGTTAGAATACTGATGAGATGAGTGGCCTAAAGAAATATTTTTTCATATTTCGATTTGTTTGAGATGTCATAGCTGGAGTTTGAGCTCAAGAACTCTTGTCTAGTAAGCGAATCCATTGCCAATCAATAACTCCAAATCTCTTCTGCAGAAGTTGTAATGATGAAGAAGATGAGAAGATCACTGTCCGATGTTTGCGAACCTGAGAAAATAATTTTTTGACATTCAGCGTTTGTTGACAGAACGTGTCCAGCTAAAGGGTATTTTGGCAGAATTCACAGTTTCATTATATAGCTAAGGTATGCCAGATAAGTGTTACAATTATATGATGGAATTGTTAAAGTCAATGTTACAACAGGACTTTGTAGAATCCATCTAAGCTATGATCATCCAGGCGATTGCATATTGAATGTAACCTAACCTAACCTCAATGTTTGTGTTGAAGCGAAAATGACATATAGGGGTGTTATTAAATTTTTATATTTTAAGTTATAAGGATGTAGCTGTTAGTGAAAGCTATTATTTAAAAACAATTGCAGAAACAAAATCCGATATTCTGTAGAAATAAGGCTTCATTTTATGGATTTTTAAGCTGCAGAAAGTTTGAGAAGCTGCGATAAAGCTTGTTCGACAAACGTGTTTCAAAAAGTTGAAGCTTTTTAACAAAGCCTACAAAGTTACATTAAAATTATAAGAAAATTTTTCAAAAGCACTTAAAAAAGAGAAGTTGAACTAAATTTTTTAAAAGGCCCTGAGCTATTTAAAAATTTCCTATTCTCCCTGTTATTTGGCCTTTAAACTTTTTACACTCTGCCACAGAAGTTCATACAAGTTTTTGTGCATTATCATCACTCACCAACACGCAAACACAAACACACAAACAGAAAGAAAACCTGGCAATTTTCTAAAACAATATCTCAAGTATGTTGGTAGCATTTCCTTAAGAAACTTTTTTTTAACTTTTTTCTTCGCAGAAAAAGAAAAATTATTTCAAAATTAATTTCTTCGCCTTTACTTAAGACAAAAAATACAAAAAAAGAAAAGAAGAGGAAAACTTTTCACCATACAAGAGAGTATAAACACACACATATATATACACCAGCACTCACACCCATAAAACTTTTCATTATTATAATAAATGTTACAATTATAAGAAGTGGCGCGTTTCATATACTCTCTACACAAATATTACACTCATGTACACATACTTACACTTACACTCGCGTGTTTTTTCTCTTTCACGTTTTTGTCGAGTACATAATAATGGGGACCAAAAAGGTGTGGGCGTATGTGTGCGTATAGAGGTGCAAGTGGTTAAGTGCATATATACATATAAAGTGCAGTAAATAGAATTGTTTTTTATTATTGTTGTTGTTGTTTTTTATAATTTATTTGTTTGCAGAAAAAAAAGAGCGAGAAGTGCACTTAACATTGTGTATGTGGCAACAATAATAACAACCAAGAACAATAAACATCATTAAGAACTTAAAGGTGAAGTTGGTTGGTTAAAACAAAATAGAAAGACTAACAAAAATGAAAATAATAAAACAAAGAAGGGGAAGTGGGAGGGGGGGGCGAAACAAAAAGAGGACAGGGAATATAAATTAAACAAAAAGAACAGCATAATTTTAGGCTAAGGCCAGACATACATATGTATTTAACAAAGGATATACAACACAGAAGTATGCACTTTTCAAACAAAGGCGCGCAATGAAAATCTTAAAAAAATTAAACGAAATAAGTTGCACATTAATTTGTAACAGCATGAGGGGGGCTGTTCAAACAAAAAATAAAATACTTTTATAAGAGCAAAATTAGAAATAAAGTGGAAGGGATTTTTAAGAGGAGAAATTATAAGTTTTTCTGCTCAATTCTTTGACAATTATTTGACAATGACAATAAATAAAGAAATTGTCATTAAAATTTCTAAATTTCTTCTTTATTCCATCGTCCCAGCCCTGAATACATTAGATAATATAAAAAAAATTATGAAGCTTTCTTCCGCCATCAAATAAATTAAAATTACGTCCATCATTATCATGGTGTTCCGGAGCGGCACAGGGTTCCATATTGCGACCAGATCTCTGGAACGCGACTTACGATGAAATCCCAAGAATAGAGATGCTGGAGGATACTTTCCTAGTCGGATACGCAGACGACATCGCAGCAGTCATTAGGGGCAGAAACACAGACGAAGTCCAACGCAGATTACGACAAGTCATGATGCGGACTAAGCACTGGTTGGAATCTCACGGCCTACAGCTGGCCATGCATAAAACGGAGCTGCTTCTACTAACCAGACGACACATTTCGATCGAGATCGAAATCAACATAGGCGACTTGGTTATTCCTACGAAGAAATCGATTAAATACCTTGGGGTCAGACTGGACTCGAAACTGACCTACTCAGAGCAGACAGAGTATGCAACAGCGAGAGCAGCTAGAATAACAACTCAACTAAGTAGACTGATGGCAAACATTGGTGGACCCTCCCAAGTAAGAGGCATACTCCTCTATGGGTCTGAAGTCTATGCTCTTACTTTGTAAACCCGGATCAGGGCTAGAAAATTACTGTCTGCGCAGAGAATAGCTGCTCTACGAGTGACATCCTCGTATAGCACGGTATCGACACAAGCTATCGTAGTTATAGCCGGAATGGTTCCTATAGACTCACAAGCATATGAGCGTCGGATGATCTTCAACGCCAGGCACGACTCAACCACAGAGCATAGAAGCGATAAAGCACGATATCTTCCTAAAATGGCAATTTCGCTGGGAAAATGAACAGCATTGAAGGTGGACATATAAACTGATTCCCGAGTTGCAAGTGTGGAAAAACAGAAAAAACGGCGAAGTAAACTACTACCTAACCCAGATGCTGACCGGTCACGGATATTTCCGAGAGTACCTGCATCGCATGGGGAAATGACGCTCGCCATTCTGTATCTATGAAGAGAAAGAAACGTTAGATTATTCCAAACACACTTTCTTCAGTTGTCGTCGATGGGCCAAAAGCCGCCAGCGACTCGAAGCTAAAATCGGCGTCATTAGCCTTACAAACGTCGTGCTGAAAGTGATAAACAGTAGAGAGAGCTGAAACGCAGTAAAACACTTTGTAAAGCACGTCCTGCGAAGGAAGATATTTCAGCAGCAGAATGAGAATAGAGCGGAGTCTGAACGCAGGCTGACGATGATGGAACTGGAACATATGCCAGAAAAGGGGTCCACCTCGAAGAAATACAACCGTGGTTCCGAGGTGGAATGATTCCCCGGTGAGGAGACACGTCGGGTTTTTAGTCGGTATACTCAGTGGGAGAGTCCGACATATCATGTCTGGTGACGACCATCATAATTGCATAAAGCATTTTCCCTCATTCCCGCAAAAAAAAAATCATCATCATAGTGTAAAGAAAGCGTACGATTAATAAGTAAATACGTAAATACCCTCTATACTAATAATAATACCCTACAATACTCATCCTCTCTGCGCTTCCTTATCTGCACAAGCAAGGATACTATTAAGCATTGATGTAGCAGCCTTTGGAGTATTCAAGAGAAAAGTCCTACGTAAGATCTTCGATCCAGTACGAGTCGGCGATAATTTCCGTACTGGTTTAACAATGAGCAGTATGAGCTCCACAACGTCATGGACGTTGTGCAGCGTATTAATATCCAGCGATTGTGCTGCCTCGGCCATGTCGTTCGAAATGAGGGTAATGCTCCGGCGAGACGAATATTTGATGCGAGGATTTGCGAAAGAAGGCGAGGAGGAGGAACTTGTTTACATTGGAAGGAACAAATCGACGAAGCCCTGTCATCGATTGCTGTGACCAACTGGCAAAAGCGCGCAAAAAGTAGAGGCGCCTGGAAGGATGTGTTATGGCATTCTGAAATCCGTTAATAAGGTTGTTAATGGCCAATTAAGTAAGTACTGCATCCAATATAACAACCCAATTCATTACCACAGAGAGCATTGCTTCCAAGCAGTGGCAGATGGCAACCAGATACACTTATAATTTGCTATAGTGTACTACTAACTTTCTTAGCTTCAATATTTGTTTAATGCAGCTTAAAAAAGATCCCCGAAATAATAAGAAGATAGTGTCGAGATGCCATGTTACCACTCTATTGCTTTAAAGGGCTTTCTGTTTCTAACTTTCGTTCACTTTTCTTCGGAGAGAAACAATTTGGAGCTTAGAAGTAAGAACTTGCGTTAAAGATCCATTTATTGTGATACAAAAAGGAGGGAAAGAAAAATTGATGAAAAATTCTACCAAAGGAGCATAAATACTGAAAAAATCGGGACATCTGGAAAAAGAGTTTATTTCCTGCAGCTGAATAAATTAAATATCAGAACAGCTACTGAAGCTGTAACTGTACAAAAGGCACAGAAGCTTAGAAAATAAGTTAGTACATATTTTTCTATAGCTTCACGCAAGTACATACTTTAAGGGGTTAAATAAATATCTTATAAAGAGCTATGCCAGTTGTTTTAAAGCATACACTTGAAGACATATTTTTAAAATTATTTAAGCTTAGAATTAAAGCAATGCTCTTGCCAAACAACATTTTTTATAATCTCTTAAACCTAAATATATGCTTTATTTTTTATAGAGCGCCAATAACTCATACATAACACGCATAAATCTATTTTTTTAGCAGTAGAAAGAAGACTTTTTAACAAGCAGCTAATTTATAAGTCACATGGTTAGAACTCACAACTAAGCATAAAATGTTAGCATAACTATCTTTATTTTTATTTATTTATTTATTTATTTATTTTTTTTTTTTTTTTTTTTTTTTTTTCAAACCTAAAAGTATGCTTCATATTCAAATGGAATTGAAAAGCCTATAGTTTGTTCATGATTGAAAAACATTAATTTCAAGCTTAAAGCACTGCTGCGACAGTAGTACTGTTTATTTTTATTATCTTAAGCCTAAAAGTATGCATCATTTTTTTTTTAAAGAAATTCCCTATGTGTATGCCTATAGGAATACAGTATAAATCCTATTAGAGCTGGTAATATGCTTACCTTACTTTAAAATAAAAGCTTAACATTCCATCTTTATAGCCTGAAAGTATGCTTTAGTTTTATTTCATACATGAAGCCAAACATGCATGCTTATATGTTTAGTTAGAGTCATTCATTTTAAGTGCTACACACACAAAACACAATTATTCTGAGGAAGTGCATTTAAATAAAAAAAAAATTTAAAAAATGGCAGAGCAATAGAAATATTTTTTTTTTGAAAAACAAATAAGACATGTGTTGTATGCACATCATCAGCACTGTGCAACATGATGTTGTTGTCTATAAATGAAATCCTTGTTACGTAAAGAATAAAAGAAGTCGTCATTTGAATTATACGCATAGACAGTTGAGTTTAGCAGGTTGCATACAGAAGTTGACACTCATATCTCAACTGTTTTTGCTTCTCCTTTTTCTAAGTATTTTATTTCAAAAGTTCTTTTCATTTTTTACATTTTCTAAGTTTTTAATTTTATTGCTGCATCCTTAACAACTCATATGAGGCAGGAAAACACAGGGAAGGAAGGAATCCTAAATTTAAGTTGTTGCCTTTTTTGTATATCCTTTTCGTATTAAAACAGCTCTTAGTCTGCATTGTATAAGTATGTCTCACTGAAAGTGCATGTGTTGAGTTTCATTTCAGCAATTTTTTTTTTATATCTTCAACACATCATCACATCCTGCTGCTACTGTTGCTGATGCTACTGCTGCTATTGCAGCTGCAGCTTGTCATCATCATAATAATCTCATCTCATTTTATCAACTTAATAAACAAGATCTTTTCTTTATTAAATTTTTAACTATAATATGACATATTGCTTTTAATAGCAACAATATGTTGAAAAAAAAAATAATAAAAAATACATACATACAAACAAAAATAACAACACCAACAAATGAACATAATAAAATAGATTTTATATGGCACTGGTAGTAGTTTTGCAAAGATGTTGCATTAACACTTGTATGTACACAAGATATGAACGCATGTTTAAAAGTCAAGCTACCCAGTAGGCCAGTAAGATAGAGATTGAAGAAATTATTCAAAAATTAGAAGAAATTTTTGCTCTACATTTCGAAGCTTGTTTTGGAACTTGAATTTAAGTTCTAAAGAGATCTGAGACATAAACGGTAGTTACAAAGCTTCAGTTAGGATTACGACCTACATAGCTTCCCATATCACTTATGTTGTGTGTGTTAATTTTATACACGAGCGGCGGTACCTACAGTTTAAAGTCGACTCCGAATGACATTTTTTTGAGAAACTTTTCATGGCAATTTTTTATCTTACTCGCTGTATTTTTGACGAAAATCTGCTGAGAGGAAGTCGCCGAAGAAATATTCCGTTATATTTTGTTTCGTTGGGTTTGAACCAAGGCCTCGAGTCTAATAAGCCAACACACTACCTACAGATAAAAGTTTGCAACTTGAATTTAATTTCTAATGAGATCTGAGACGATTACGTGTCATTTGCATTTAAAAAGAAATCCTAGTTCGGGCGAATATTGTTAAGAAAATGGTATCTTATTTACAAGAGGCTTAAAAGAGATCAGGATACCAGAAATATTGACACGATTCTCAGAAAGACGACGTGACGTTTCAACGAAATGTTTTATTTGACAAATCGTACTTCAGAATACTCGTTGAATCTGTCTTTATAGAAGGGTAAAGAATGGCTTCTACGCTACTTATGTTAGTGACTATAACACGAGAAGTATTTTTCCCTCTTACCCAACAACTGTAAAGAAATGGATTTGCGCCTGTCATTTCGTTCCTCGGGTTTCGTGATGTTTGATTTTGGCATTGATATTCGACTACAAAATTACTGAGCGTGACTGAAATTTTCGTAGTCGATTTAGAAGATTTTGCATATACGTGGGCAATGCAGTGGTAGACACTTTAAGAAATTGAAATTTCTTAAAACGCTGCTTCAATTCAGGCCCCGTATAACTGTTCGCATTTCGTTTTTCGCACTTTCTGAGATTTATGTTATAAAAGAAACGTCTTAAGGTGCAAAAAAAAATGAGACACCTAACAAGTTCTTCTGGTACTTTACTTGGAACTGTGCGTTGTTGAGGTGAAGACCGTCACCGAGGCTGGGTAACATCGGGTTTTTCGGTCTTTGTGACATTTAAGTAACCAAAAGCACTACTTTCGGTAATAAAATTGGTGAGATAATGCAACTAATTTTCTTGGCACACAATTCGAATTGATGCGAGGCGAAGAGCATGATTAAGCGCGGTCAGAGTTTGTGACAGAAGCATAGGCAAATAGATTAAATTTCGAAAGAAACCTGAAGTACATTCTGCTGTTAAAAAAAACACTTGCCTTCAGAATAATGTTTTCAGAATACATACCTTAATTGTGCAGAGAGCAGGTAGAAATAATGATGTACTGTGCCTTTCTGGATTGATGTAAATTCTAATCAATGATATGTTAGGGGACTCTTGGACACAGCGCACTGTTCTGATAGATACCAAGGAAATCTCAATCACGATAAGGGGTGGGTGGCAGATCATACACATTTAGTCATTAGATCCCTTCAGTCAGGATTATGACGTAGTTTCTCACACCACCAGTGTTGTGTGTGTTAATTTTATACATGAGTGGCGGGACATATAGTTTAAAGTCGATCCCGAAATACAGATTATTACAAAAATTTTTCAGAACAAGTTTATTTTACTCTCAAAGTTTTTGCCAGAAATATGCTGAAAGAAAGGGGCCGCGGAAATATTTTTTTCTATCGTTTTGTTTGACATGGGGCTTGAACCGCGGCCTGAGGTCTAATAAGCCAACACTAGCCTACGGCTACTTGATACGGTGGAGTTAATTAATGCTTTTAGAAACGATAATACTTTTGTCGTCGGAATTATTTTTTTCGAAATAACAACGTTCGATGCCTTTCTGGATTGATGTATATTCTTATGAATGATATGTTAGGGAATTTTGTGACTCAGCATTATGGTCTGATACATACCAAGGGGACATCTTTCATGATAGGGAGTATTGGGAACTATCAGAATAATCTGCGTATTTTGGTACCTTGGCTTCTGGTTAGAGATTGTGTGTTTAAGATTGTTAACGTTAATATTATGTTTTCTGTTTGGCTAAAGGTCCACTAGTGGTAGCCAACAGAGGCACAAAAGGGCGTAAAATATTCGCTGCCTCTTGGATAGAACTTTATAATCAAGGTTTCGCTCTTTTTTCTAAACAAAGACAGTTTCATCATCATTAGTGAGAGGGTAGAGCATTTCATTATATCTGTGATCTAAACACATCATTTTGAATCCCTTACGATTTGTTGTGATTAGCAACAATCTCTCAATTTTAACATTTCGGTTTATTGGGTTTTCTTAAAGTCCTTAAATCTCTCACACTTTCCAAATGATGATTATCTTTATTAAGTTTTTTGAAGATGTTTTAATAAACTTGAAATTATAACAACTTTGCAAAAAATAAAAATCCAAGAGATTTACGTAAAATGAGCAGCTTTAATTCTGTATTAAAAAGAGATATTTTTGTTTTTAAATTGTGTACGAAAATTGAATTTAAGATTAAATTTAATGCCATTGACTAACATTTTAGATACTCGTTCATTATAAAGTGCTTTAATACGATATGTATAGTAATGGAAAAATGACGTGAAATTTGTGAGACATGTGAAAAATATAATCTTTTTCAATCAAAGAATTATTGAGTTCGATAGGCCATAAAGGAATTGCCGACACTTGTGGAATTGGAAGACACTGCAGTGATCTGGTAGTCCAATGGATTCTGCTATGCTCGAGTCCAAAAATTTACCATCACACACAGATCCATTGAATTTGAAGCAATCAGTGAAAATTTGAATGGTATCGTTATTGTTGTGTATATATATCCCTTCCCTGAAAACTCATTTAGTAGCATAATATATCATATTTCCATGCATTATTTCATACAGCTCATTGTTCAGTAGCCCATAGACGCCTAATAATCTAAACCGCCAAACTCCTAAACATACATAATTGGTCACTACACTCCTTCAATCAGAATTACAATAAATAAGTGGCAGGACCTACACTTTAAAGTCGACTGCGAACTACAGATTTTTTTGAGAAACTTTTCATGGCTATTTTATTTATTCTTAGGACCATTATTACAACTTGCCTTTAACTAAAGGGAGAATTTTA
Organism: Sarcophaga variegata; assembly: GCA_932273835.1. Lineage (NCBI taxonomy): Eukaryota > Metazoa > Arthropoda > Insecta > Diptera > Sarcophagidae > Sarcophaga > Sarcophaga variegata. The sequence goes on along the minus strand of OW026361.1, from coordinate 21,275,480 downwards.
ACGGGCAGATACATTGTTTTTCATTATTATGAGTACCAAATAAGACAGAAGTGAGCAACAACCTATCGGTAAGATCCTATCGGTAACTTTTAAAGTTAAGTTTATGTTTGAACTTGCCATATTATATATTATTTTTAATATGGCAACTTCAAATATAAACAAAATAAAAAACAAAGCCCGTCGTTGCCACTTCGTTAAAAAAAAACTTGTTTAATTGAGCAGTGTTACCGATATTGCTCCGGCATTACCATATTTTCGAAAAAGTTAACTTTATCATTAGGTTGTAATAACGGAAAGAAGTTAAAGATGACTTTAAAGTTCACTTTAGCTGAAGTTAACTTTAACTAAACCCAACTTTAACGGGAAGTTATAATAATGGCCCTTAGAAATCTACCTATTACTGTGACAAATTTAAGAATGTTGCTCTGTTTCAACAATGATAATTCCCTGCCTAGCAGCTGATATGCACCAGTGTTTCTTTCTGGAACACATTAATACCTCATAGCTTCCAAGAATGTTTTCCAATGATTCAGTCTCTGCGTTACAGAATCCTAATTTTCAAAAGGATACCGGAGTCTGTAGTGACCTGTGAAAAGACCGATTACGAATCTCAGGTTATCCATGGTTAGTCTGATGCATGATTCAGACTTTCTCTTATTGTAATTTACCCACGTAATTTCTGATTACCTCAAACCCATTTGCTTTGAGAAGACCCTGTGCCTCGGTATATCTTTGCTTTTGTTAAACATAGCTTTTCAAACATTCGCCCTCACTCTACAGAAGAGTTCTGGCCCTGTCAACCGTATGTGGCAGCTCCCACATGACCTGGCAACCAGTATCATATTTTTCTTACTTAGCTGATTTTGCTTCCCTAGACAGTAGTTCCATAATATTTTCGATTTAAGCTCATAAGAGCAAAGTGCTCTTATGGAGGCCTGACTGTCAGTTAGTATTGCTTTGTCCTTCCTGTCTGCTGTACCACACATCCAAGTTGTTTGAAGGATACCCGTGAATTTCCCCATGACTTCGAAATATTTCATTCTGTTACCAAAAACTCCTGCTCTTCTGCCAAAATCCGCTATTGACCTCTACTGTAAGCCACAAAAAGTATTCACTCTTTTAAGAGAGTATGCAGCTTCCAGATTAATTCATTAATTTTTGTTACTAGGACTCGTTATGAAGCACCTCCCGAATTCATAGAGTCTACTGGTTTTACTACTGGTGTGCAAGATTTTAATTTAAAAGTGCATGAATACAATATTTTTAACAAATTAAGTTCTTTTTTTACTTTAATTTTGATTGGAAGAGAATAAAATTAAGTTTCATTTTGTATTTCTTCAACTAAAATACGTGTTTAACGCCTACAAATATGCAATATTTGCTTTTAAAAAAATATTTAAAAGTTTGAAGGGAATTTTTTTAAAATAAAAACTAAGCTTTCTGGTGCAAAATATTACATTTAAAGTGCATTAGAGCTTATACACAAATACACTTAAATTTATGAGCATTATTAAGAGAGTTACAGGGTGTTAGACAAGAAGTGAGACAATAAAACAAGTGCTAATGTGTGGGTCTTAAAAGCTAGCATAAAATTACTTAGATGTTGCTTAAATAGTGCCTTAAAGTGCTTTATACATAAGTGTAAGTGACTTAAAAATAAAAACTAGAGAGAGTGAAAGAGTTGGAGTGGGAGTAAGCTTAAGATTATAAAAGTGCTTAAAGTTTAAGGTGCTTATTATATTGTATTTTAAATAAATTTAAATTTATTTTGTATATAAAAAAATATGAGGCAAATACAGACATACAATTTTAAATTTTTATTTAAGAAAATCATTTAAAAAAAAAACAGATTTTGTAAAACAAAAGTTTTTAATGTAAAAAATAATAAATTTATAATGGTGTTGTATTTGTATTAAAAAAAAGATTTGTTTGGTAATTTTATTTTTAATAAATTAGCAATTAAATTACAAAAAGCTTTTCTTTTTCTTTGTTTTCCATTTGGCATTTGAAAAAAGGCTTATTTTTTATTGAAAATTATTTCATAAAAAAATCTGTATTGTTTTATAAAAAATATGTATGTAAAGAGCATATTTGTTAGCAAAACACAAAAAAAACCAAAAACAGATTTTAATTTGTTGATTTTTATTTAAAAGTGTTGATATATATTTTAAGGGCAAAAATAAATATCAAGTCAGGCATAAAATAAATGTTATTTTTTTTTTTATGAAAAAGGTAAAAAAAAAATTAAAATAATTTTTTTTTATTATAAAATATACAGCCATTAGAATCTCTATACCAAACCAGATATGTATGTAATAAAAAAATGTATTCAAATATTTTTTTCCAATTAATTTTAATGATTTAACAATATGTTACAATACTTTTTTTTAATATTTTATTATTATCCAAACCATGTAGCTAAAAAACATTAATTTTTTATGTTTAAAATAAAATGCAAAAAAAATTTGCAATAAAAAATCTGTAAAGCTTATAGCTGAATAGCAATGAAAACAATTTCAAACAAATTTGAAAGAAGCATTTAACCTCTCATAGATTTTTGAATAATTAGTTTATTTTTAATTCAAAAACGTATATATTTTATTACATTCGAAAGTATAAAGTGTTATTCCTTTTTCATATTCAAAAGTAATTAAAAAACACACAAAGGCAAAAATTTCAATGGTACTTGTATTCTATTATAATTCTTGATTCCTGTCTTTATGTATCAATAGCTGTATCCTGCGCGTGTTGCTGTGTCACCAACTAAAATAAATTTGACGGAAAGACATTACACAAATGTCCAATTAATTTTGAATCATTTTATTGATTTTGTTTCCCGTTGTCCTGATGATTCAGATAAACGGGCCTGAGTAGTACGCGTTCGATCAGTTTCTAATCTCACTTCACGTTGTTCAAGTGGTTCAAGCGAACGGGTCTCAGCAGCATATACTTGAAGATTTTCGAGTCTCAATGCTCGTCTGATTCTGAGGCTCGTAATGCTCTTTTCTTCCGTGCTTGAGGTGTAGTTCGACCAATTGCTTGGCGTTCATTTTAAATAATTTTTAGTGACACCATCCATCGGAAATTAATCGCATCAACCTCCGTCTACTCATGCGCAACAACTTTGTTAAAGAATGCACAGTTTTCGATTTAATTCATTTTGAGTACTTTTCAGTGGCACCAACCGTCGGAAATTGGTCATACCAACTTAGAAGCCTTCGTCGGCTCATGCGCAACAACTTTGCTAAAGATCACATCACGATCAAATGCACAGTTTACGATTTAATTCATTTTGAGTAATTTTCAGTGGCGCCACATGCCGGAAATTAATCAACTTACAAACCTTCCCCGGCTCAGGCGCAACAACTTCGCTAAAGATCATAACATGATCAAATGCATAGTCTACGATTCTATAAGGTACATACAAACAAACATTAATTTTTATATATATAGACTATGGGAGGTGACACGCCCACTATAGCCAATCCGCCCATTTTGTTCATATATACGTCAAAGTCGTGTATACCAAATTTGAGGACTCTAGCTGTTGCAGTTTGAGATATGCGATATTAAATCCTTATTGGGTAGGTGGGCGTGGCACCCCACCTACTTAAAATTTCAACATAAAAAGTATCCTATAACTCCTTCCAGACATACAGGAAGATACTGTGAAAATTTCAAGAAAATCGGTTCAGCCGTTTAGTCGTCTATAAGCTTCAAAGATACAAACACCCAAACAAACACACATTCATTTTTATATATATATATAGATATACAAGGATGTAGCAGTCTATATATATTCCACCTTTTTTCACAAATTTTATACGCTATCTTGGCGATAACTTAGCAAATTTTGATTTTCAAATCCTTCAACGTTTGAAGATTATCTATGTAAATACGGCCTATGATATAGCCCCACAAAAAAGTCTAACGGCTTAGTGCTATTATTAACCACGATAACGTCGTCAATTGAAAATTTCTCGCGCAATAAAGCTGGTTACCCTCTGCTGTACGGATACTTTCCAAATGTTGAACTATTTGAAAACCAAAATTGTACAAATTATCGACAAGATACATACATACATAATCGGTCATTACAACCTTTCAGTCAATATTACAATCTAGCTTCTCAACCACACGTCTTGTATGTGTGAATTTTATACATGAGTGGCTGGACCTACAGTTTAAAGTCGCATCCGAACGACAGATTTTTGAGAAACTTTTTTATAGCTATTTTTTATTTACCCTCAGAGTTTTTGCCAGTAGGAAAGAAAAATAGAAAGAAATATTTTTTAATATTTCGTTTTGTTTTGAATCTTGGCTTGACATCTAATAAGCCACCTGCAAAAAACAAGTGACAAATAATCTGTATCGACTAAATTTTGTTTGAAATTTTACATTGAAACTCTATTGCTTTAGAACATATTCACCACATGAACTGTTTCCCCAATCTGAATCCGCTGAACATAAAGTTTTATACAGTTATGTTAAGTCATTGGTTGAGGCCAGAATGAAACATTTCGAGATCATGAGCAAATTGATGGTTATCCTTTAAAAAACTTGGATATGAGGTGCAGCAGACAGGAAGGACAATACTATCTGACATCTCAGGCCGCCATTTGAGCACTCTGCTTTTGTGAGTTTAAATCGAAGATAATATGAGACTATTTGAGAAAGCTGAATCAGCTTAGTAAACAATATCAAGATACCTTCTCTGGGTGTTCCCAAATTCCATTGATGGGGTGGGAACCCTTCTGAGGAGTGAGGGCGGATGTTTGAATTGATGCACTCTTTTTATACCAAGTAGCTTTGAGGCAATCAAACATTTTGTTGGGTTATTAGAACAAGAAAAGATCTGTATCATGCATCAGACTATCCAGGCATAATCAGAGATCGTAGTAATCGATCTTTTAACGGGGTACTATAGACTCAGATAGACGTATTTAAAAATTAAGATTCTGTAACGTAGAGAATGAATCATAGAAACATATTCTAGGAAACTGTGGGGAATGAACGCATATCAGAAAAAAATTTGGATGCATATCAGATGCTAGGCAGGGAATTATCATTGTTGAAACAGAGCAACATTCTGAAGTTTGTCAGAGTAATAGACAGATTTCTGACAAAAACTTTCGAGAGTAAATGAAAATTGACATTAAAAGGTTTTTTGTAAAAATCTGTCAAGAAGACTTTAAACTGTAGGTCCAGCCACTCGTGTATAAAATTAACATACACAACATAAGTGGTGTGAGAAGCTAGGTCGTAATCTTGACTTAAGGGTTGTAATGACAAATTATGTATGTATGTAAGTATGTATGAATGAGACGCATTAGCGAGTTTTTCAAAAGTTTTTTTGGTCTCAGATTTCAACAAATTCTATTAATTTTTGATTATTATTATTTCATGAATTTCGCATGAAATTTCCTTTTTCAATGTACCTTAGTTTATGTTTTTATGTAATATTTATTTAAATTTAAATCCCTTGACTTTGCATATATCTTTTTTGTTTAAATTGCATTATGGTACTTATTTTTTCTACATTTTTTCCATCTTTATAGCGTGGATGTTGCAACCACTATCGTAGAATAGTAGGATGGTTGGTATTCATAATATTTTTGAATACATACGTATGCCTGTATGTACATACATACATACATATAAAATAAGGTATTTATTTTGAAAAGTAAATAACAAATACAATTATTTTATTCCCTTATTTAAATGAATTTATATTTTTATTAATTTAAATCTCAAAAGATTTACATTTATTATTTATTTATAAAATTATTTTTGTTTTTGTTATTGCCTTTGTTTTTACATTATTATTGTATGTATATATATACTTATATAGGCACTGTTAATATCTTTTTTGTCAATAAAAATTTTTACAAAAAATATACCGGGTCTATGCCTTATGCACACAGAAACATGAGTTACGAGCAAATAAAGACTGTAACACGCGTGAGTATAAAACTCTGCATATGAAAATCCCTGTGTATTTACGGGTGTATGTGTTTATAAGCCGGGAAATTTTCATTTATTTTTTATTTTGGTTTTATTTAAATAAGCATATGTATGTATAAACAAATATAGTTAATTTTATAAAATATAAACAACAACACAGGCATACATACATATTTATGAATACACAAGAAAAAAGATATGAAGGAAATCCTTTGATTTTTTGTTGAGCATCAATACTATAATGCAGATGGAGTATGTGGGTATTTTATTGCAATTTTTAAAAACAAATGAATAAAAATTAAAAAAACTCTGGTCAGTTAAAATGTTAATAAACAATAAAATTAACACCCATTTCTATAACGATCCAAGTTCAATAAACTTTTGAGTGAATTTGCAACGTTTAGGTTTTAAGGCTTAAGAAAAACTCAGGAAGTTTGAAAACGTGAGTGAAATATTTATTTGCGGGGCATAAAATGCTAATCTAACATGCACTTTTTTATGTGGGCTATCCCGAAGTTTAATTTTGGCATACTTTTTCCAGCCTCAGCATAACTCTAACAGAAAATCAAATTGCCATAAAAAGTTTCTGAAAAATCTGTCGTTCGGAGTAGACTTTAAATTATAGGTCCTGCCACTCATGTATAAAATTAACACACACACATAAGTGGTATCGTAATCTTGACTGAAGGCTTGTTATGACCGATGTATGTATGTATCAGAGATCAGCAATGAATCGTTTTTTCGCTACTCATAAATACTCATGAAATTTTGAGTATGACTGAGTCAACAGTATTGAAATTCAACTACCCTGATTCATTCGTACTCACTACAACATTGATTTATAAGTACAGGTTGCAATGAGTATGAGTACAACGTTGACACCAAACGCATACTATTTGAAATATGTTTGATTCATACGCCAAATTTAGAAAAATAGTTATAATACTCATAAATTATTCGAGTGATTCGAATCATTCATCAAATTTTACAGTCGTAGTTGTTGTTGCATTTACAAAAAAGAAAGAAAAAGACAAAGACAGCAAGCAAAGCAAACACACAACCTTCTAGTGAGTATTGTAGTGTTCGTACGCGAATCATATTTATTTTGTGATTCTTGTAAATATTGAGGTCAAGGAGAGTCGAAATCAACAACATCATCGTATGAGTACGATGAGTACTTCAAACTTTGAATATGAGTAGTTTGAGATAAGTATGAATGTGTATACGTATCAGACATTATGAGTATGATTCGAATCTACTCATCTTTTTGAATACTCATTGCTGATCTCTGGTATGTATGTATGTATACTTTTTCTAGTATTTTACTGTACCAAAAATAGCAGCTGTAATGTAGTCTTCGGATGCTGAAATTGTTGCTGGCTTGTTCCCATATATGAGAAACGTATGCTCACATATCCAACCCGCATGACCTCATAATCTGCTCCGAAATACGACATTAATCAAACTCGCTTCTTAAAAGTTTATTGTATTGTGTGAGGTATGGTATGTGACCCCGTGTTGTTGGCACCTTATGTTAACTAAGTTCAATTCTTTCTAAATTGGAGATCACAATCCTTTAATCAGGTTTACTACATACATAGCTTCTTACATCACCAATATTGTGAGTGCGTTCACTTTCAGCATGAGTGGCGTCAACTGTAGTTTTATGTCGACTTCGAATAACAGAATTTTGTGAAACTTTTCATGGCAATTTTATTTACTCTCGGAGTTTTGCCAAAAGACTGCCTAGAGGATTGCTTTTCACATCATATTCAACTATCCTGTTTGTTTATAAATAAAAGCTCTGCTACTATATAAAATTTTTTGCTGAGAGCACGAATTTTGATAAGAGAATTGAATGATTTGGAAGAGTAGTCCTTACTTTCGTTTTTACATGGTAAAATGGGAAATCTTTTCACATGTCACGAATCTTTGTTTTTTTTTCATTGAAAAAATTTACACAACACAAATTATTGTATATAATAATAATACAAAAATAGACAAAATTAGTCACCATTAGCTAACTAAATACTTTTATTTGAAAATTCTTAGTCAATCCAATTTTAAAGTCTAATCTAAGGGCCAAATTTTGTTTCTTAGCTTACATTCGCTAAGGTTTATAGAGTTGCTAGAGTTTAAAGGAAACACTATACGCACAGCCAAAGTGAACTCGATAGACCAATTCTGTCTGATGTACCTATGCCAGAAACGATCACCGCTAAGTGATCTGAAATGAACATTAATTGAAGGTACGTGATATTGCTTCATTTGTTTGCTAGCTTGTTTACGACCCTTTAGTCACATCACTCTAGCTTTTCACATTACCCATGTTCCATGTGTTAATTTTATACATGAGTGTCGGGACCTAAAGATTAAAGTGGATTCCGAACGATAGATTTTTAAGAAACTTTTTCTTGGCAATTTTATTTACTCCAAGAGTTTTGCCGACCTGGGGTTTAACCCGTGGCCTCACGTCCAATAAGCCACTACAATATCTACTAGGCTACGGCTACTGTTATCGAATCATTAAGTTCATTATAATGCTGAAGTCTTGCAGACAGAGACTACAGCTCAGACATCTCGAACAAAACAAAATGTAAAACTTGCCATAGAGTGCCATTAACAATCAATTTATGGTTCAAATAATTTATTGACAAAATTTCTTTCCAGAAGTCGTTCTGTACACTGGACTCTTCATTTGCTCGATTGTAGGCTTTTGGTTTATTTTTTCACAAGATATGGTAAGTTATTGGTTTATTCGACAAACTAGCAAGTTCTAAACAATTGGACGCCAATATGCAAGAAATTATTCATCTCATACAGTCAGATTTATTTGAAAAAGTAGCCAAACATATGCCGAAAATCATATTTAGAGAATAAATGTCAGATTATAATAAAAAAAGAGAAGTTCATTCCCTCCATGTATTATCATTTTAAGTTCACAAAATCTTTATATTTAAGAAAGATTGAGGTAATTTAAGTTGCCTCAATTATACATACATAATTGGTCATTACAACCATTATATACGAGCTGAGTAACTTCGACTGTATGCTCGGTGTAGCGTCATAGACCAGAGCCTCTGGTGGAAATCGCAACCACGACTCTCACTCCAATAGTCTAGCAAACTACCCACTAGACTATTAGGACATCCATTTATAATTTTTTGAATTACAGGATTTACTTTATAAAAATTTATTTAATTTATTAATATTAATTTAATAGTTTTCCATTTCTGTTCAAACATGCTGTAATGAATTTATTTATTTGAATACATTTTTATGAACTACCCTAATAGTATTTATTTATACTTATTGTGAGATTATAATGGCTTTTTATTTATAAAAAAAAAACAAAAAAAATATAAAAATTTATTAAAAAATAAGAGAATAAAGTTTTTTTTTCTTAGGCATAAAACAAAACATGCTTTTTGTTTTATCTAAAGAAAAACATGCCCAAAATTCCTTAAAATTCTTGTATAAAAAATTTTTTCAAAAATATATTAAAAAAAAAAAAATTTTTAATAAAATATTTTTGTTTTTAAGACTTAAAATAATTGATGTGTTTTCGTTAACATACAACTAATAAAAGTGCATTTTGTTTTTAAATATATAAAAATTAAACAATTATATTTATTTAAATATATGTATAGAAAAAAGACGATTACATTAATATTAACTTAGTTAGGTGTTCAAAAAAAAATTTAAGAGAAAGTGTTTAAACGTTTATAATATAATAATAACGTATTGTATTATTTTAAAAATAATTTGGTGCTATACAAAAGTACCACAAAAAAGTACATGTGTAATTTGGTGCATTTCAAAAAAAGAAAAAAAAAAACATGAAATAAAAATGGATTTCCATTAAAAAAAATTAATATGATGAAAATATTTGTTTTTTTTTTCAATAATTATTATTTGAATTTAATAATAAAAGGCAAAACAAATGTCATAATAATAATGCATTTAAAAAAAATTAGTAGTGCTTTTGAAAATCAATACGTTAAAAACAGAAATCATAAAAAATTTTTATTTTTAACTCAAATAAAAATCCTAAGAATTGTTTATTTGACCAAAAAATATGCAAATATCAGATGCCAATTTTTATATACGATATTTCGTTGTTAAAAATTTTTTTTATTAAAAAAATACAAAAAAATGATTTCAAACTAAAATAATTCAACTTTTAACATAGTGCGAGTGCCCAACTTTTTTTAGAAACTCAAAATAAAATAAAAAAATAAAAAAAATAATAAATAAATTAAAATAAAACAATAAAAAATATACAAAAATTTTAATTTAAAAATTGCAAAATATATAAAAATCTGTAGTATGTTATAAAGATTGAAAATTCAGTGAGATTTTCCAAAAATTTTGCATAATTTTAGTAAAACAATGAATACTTCAAACTCCAACAAAGCCTTTTTCAATCAGCATTTAAATGATAAATTTCTGAAGCTGACAAGTACCAATAATACTTCAACTTGCTGCAAAATTCGATCTAAAAGTTGTGCACTCAAAGCCAGCTTCTGTTAAATCACTTAAAACTAACAGCACTCTGCCTTGTAGCATGTGTTGTAGCGTGTAAAGCAATTCCACCGGTTTAGTAAAATAATACTAAAACAATCTATTGTACAGTGAGCCACAAAACAAACTGTACATTAAAAAAATATACATTAATTAATTACCGTTATTTTTATTTTAAAATTGTTTCATTGCCAGTTTTAAAAATTGAAACAAAATTTTTATTTTTTAAATTTCGAATTATTGTCATATTTTTTCAGGCACTCTCCTTAAGAGCTAAAAGTTATGTTTGGTGATAGTTAGAATTTTATCCTCAGTGTACAGTTTCTTTTGACACTCACTGTATTTTCCACAAAAAGCCTGCCATTAAAGCATGTTTAAATAAATATTTGAACAGTAATAATTCAAAAAATTTTAACCTTCGGCGAGATGGTTCAGAGACAAAGAGCATAAAGTCAGGTTATTGCGTGTGCAGAAGCTTTTAGCGATGATGGATACATAGGCCTTTTCTATGTCCTGGTTTTACAAAACATTGCAAGGTAGCGAACAAAGATCTGAGATAGATCCCACGAGGAATATTGAAGTGTATATTATGATGAGAAGGAATAGAAAACTTTAAAACATCTCCTCTGCAAGTGATCACCCTCGTTGGTAGGATAAATTTGAATATACTGGGTTTAGGGATTAATCGAATGTTTGAAATCTTTGCCAGAAGTCAACATTCTTACTCTCCTGAGCTATTGATGGAATCGGACTGGTTACGGGTTACGTTCTCTAGGTTGTTTTATTTACATCATACGTTATCTATTAATGGAGATTTTATTTTTTCCTTATCGCAATGGGTACAATGACCTTCAAGAGAAATTGAACTTCTCATCACTGTAGTATACGTTCTCAAACGTAATCTAAGTTTGACCATCTAGAGACCATGGGTGTTCTATGATTGAAAGTGAGAATTCTTACGAAGCCTTTCTCAAGAAAAAAAAAAAGAAGAAAAAGAAAGTGACGAAGGTTTTACACTGGTCATTGAAAATTTAAAAATAAAAATTTGTCCCACACTACATTTTTCCCGTAACTACATTTTTGTTATTCCAACACAATATATTGCAAAACTAGGAGTCAGCTCCTGAGTGTTGACCTCCTTCCAAAGTTTAAGAAGTAAACGACCACATACGAACAGCTCTGACCACTAGGAGAAGAATTACCAATCGTAAGGATAATGAAACCTCCATACTGAGTAAGGAAGGAACCGGCCACATACGGACAGCTTTGAAGAAATTGATTCACCAATAAAAGAACTTTTTTAAGCCTACACGATCGATGCATGCATGATCTGGGGTGGAGTGGTTTCAAATGACGAAACGGATAGTTTGGGTAATAGAGCTGGGGTTTTACATACCATAAGCTAGGAAAATCCAATGCCTTTCAGTGAATTTAATACTAAGCTGGCCAAGTGGGTGGACACGTCATCATCTATTATGGAGTAATGACACAGTAGAAAGAATTACAAAAATACTTTGTGACGTTCTTGATGAGGAGAGGCCCATTATTATTTTAAAACTAAATAAGGGGACCTGTGAACACTAATGAGCTTACTGTACATCTAAACTATATTAGCGTGGTTGAAAATGATGAATGAAAAATGAATGAAGTGAAGACATCGAAACGGTGGAATACTTTTTATATCATTGCTTAGCTTCGTAAACTCGAGATCGTAAGATTTTGGGAATGACTCTTGCCCCAGAGGGGAAGAAGTGAAGGAAGCTTGTACAAGATATGGAAGAAGTTAGAGTGGTAAGTTAGGTGGTATCCCTAATGGTTAGCGCACAATAAGCCTACAAGATGGCTTGGGTGTATCCTACACGAGGGAATAATGTATCCCTTACAAATCATAATTTTATTTGTTTAAAATTATTTTTTTATTGCTTTTAATTTTATTTTAAAACCCAAAGTATTTGAAGAATATGGCTCTGAATTTTAATAAAATTGTTGTTGAAATCTAATCCGCTTAGAGGTTAAGGTCATCAATGAATATTTATTTCGTGAAATTAATTGTAAACATTGATTTTAATTGCTTGGATGTTTACATCAAATTAATGTAGCTTTCCAATTAATTTTTTAATTTTTTCACAATTGTTATACATTTTGTCAAAATAAAACAGAATATAACAAAAAAAAAAATAATTTAAAAATAATTTCAAATAATAATTAAATTATTTTAATTAAAAAAATAATAAATTTAATTTAATATGATAAATGAAAATCATAATTTTTTATATAATATATAGATACGTTGACTTCAAAAATTTTATTGCCAGCGTTTTATTAATATATTTTAAAAAAAATATTTTTTTTAATCCTGCTGTATATTAAAAATAAAATAAGAATACAAGGAAGAAAAAATATTTAATTTTCTTTTAAAATCCAAAAATTTAGGTAAAGCTGCTTTTATCAAAGACTTTTTAAAGCCTTTTTATTGGAGCGTAACGATAATCAAAATTCAAAAAATTTATTAAATATTTTATTATACCATTAGTTAATATTGTTTAAAATTAAATGAAAATTACAAAAAAAAAATAATAAAAAAAAGTTCTTTTGTTTTAATAATAAATATTTTTTAAATAAAAAAGAAAACAATTTTTTTTAAATAAATTTTTAATTTTCAAAATAAATAAAAAACAATAAAAAATTAATTTTTTTTGATATTTTTTTTTTTACTTTTTACAAACATACATACCATCTTCATGAGTACGCACAATAATGGGATGTGAACGTGGGCCATCACCCACAGAAGTACCAGCCAATACCCAGATCTTATATTCGGTCCAGCGTTTAAGTTCATCCAAAACAATTTCGGTTTTATTTAAGGTCGTTATGGTAGCCTCACTATCCGAACGACCCACTTCGACAAAGAATACTTTATAGTAAATGATGCGGCCATTTGAACGTTCTGAAGGTGGTGGCAGCCAACTGACCGCTATTGTGGTGGGGCTAGAGGCGCCAGCTGTTATATTACGTGGCGGAGCACCTGGTACTATACATATATATTAAATTGGAACGTTGGAGGAGCGAGTTTTGTTTTCGAGCAATGCAATGAATTTTTTTTTTAATTGATTTGTTTTTGTTATAATTTTTGTTTGACGGAATGTTGTATTGAATTAATGGAATTTTGCATTGATGTTGGTTTAGTGTGAGTTAAATTTTTTGTTGCAGTGTATTTGTAGTTCAATGTTCAATGTTCATGTCAAGCCATATTAAATGTTGATGAATTGATTGATACGATTTGATTTCAATTTATTTGTTTAAATTATTATTATTTTTAAATTAAAACAGCATCACATCAAAATTTTTGTTAAAGTTGGTAACAAAAGCAATATGATTCAACATAAATTTTATATTTTTTATTTAAAAAAATATGAAAAGAAACAAAAAATTAATAAAAAAATAAAATATTATTCAAAATCATAATAAAAATTTTAATAAAAAATATATAAAAAATATTAAAAAAAATAAATAAATTATAAAACTTAGAATTTTTAAAAAAGACCAATGGTTTATGCAAAAAATTTAATTTTTTTTTAAATTTTAATTTTTAATAATTTTTCAATTTTGAATGCATATTTTTTGTTTTATTTTGTTTTTATTTTTTTTTTAAGAAAATAAATAAATTTTAAATTTGTTTTTACTTAAAAAACTGCCCTGCTTTATTTTATAAATCTAAAATGTTTAGAAAATTATGAAAAAAAAATAAAATCTTAAAAAATTTATTAAAAAAAAATAAGAAAATGTGCAATTTAATTTGTTTAACACAAATTTCATGCAAAAATATTTTTTTTTTTTTTGAAAAAAGAAAGAAGAACAACTAAAAGATCTTAAAAGGTGCATTACTGTACACTTAGTTGGTTTTTTTACAGAAAAAATATTTTTTTTTAATATTTCTTTAACATAAATTGAAAAACTTAAAAAGGCATTCACATGGTATTTTTTGTATTTTCATTTCTATTGAAATAAAAAAGAAAAAAAAAACATTTAAAAAGAAAGGTGCTATTGTATTTTTGCATAAACCATTTGGTTAAAAATTTTTTCTTTTTGTTTTTTGTGTGGAAATTATTGCCAAAAGTTTTAACATAAAATTTTTTTTAAAAAACAAGGATATTTCTTTTCAAATAAATAAATTAAAAAAGGAAAAAAACATATAAAAACTAATTTTTTTATATATTGTAATACAGTAATATCAATTGATTAATTTAATTTCTTTAAAAGCTATTTCCTACATATAAAAACAACACATAGAAAAATCTTTTTTTAATATTTTAAATATAAATAATAAGAATGAAATTCTAAAAACTTAACTCTAGCCAAAGTTTAATAAAATACAAAGACATACTGATTTAAAAATGATAGAAAAATAAAATTCTTAAAAAGGAGCAACAAATTGCATGGCTAGTGAGAGCCACTTATATTTTACCCTGTATACACTAGCCTACTGAAAATCCAAAAATATACATATTAGATCACCAAACTTTATCTCTCAAATACCGAAAATTATTACTCTAATGGTTAAAATTTCACCAGGCTACCTATCATAGAATTTATGGAACTTTAATGATAATTTACCAACGTTTAGTATGATAGGCAGGTGCAATAAAAAATCAATTGTCACTACTGTTCGAAGCAGTCGTATAAGCTTTTGCAAGGGGCATTTGATTTTGAATTGAGTTAATCTGTGACTTCAACTAGGAACATCTGGTTTGCTAATTCGGTAGTGGTCGGCAATGCACTTAATGTCTATGCCGACAACTTCAAAATGCTGGCCAGAGTTGAATGGCTGCACAAAAAATCTTTTGATTTGCTCGTACAGCCAGACTACAATAAAGTTCATATGTAAGTAATCTCAACGTCCCTAACTCTCGCTATATATTGACTCCAGGATGTGAGAATATCCTTGCCAATTGGGTTACTGACGAATTGATTATGGCGAGCACAGAAAGCGTAATTTTCGCACTGTTACCGGGAATACATATGTATTAGATTGCCTTAATTAAACAGAATATCTTTTGATCACTTTGGTGGGAAGTCTAGTAGGTAGCGTGTTAGCTTATTAAACTTGAGGCCACTGTTCAAACCCCAGCTCAAATATATCGTCCCTGTAGGTCTAAATTTATGAAAACGGCTCATGGAAGTGGCAAAATTATTTGTAATCAATCCGATTGCATAAAATCTTGTAAACTGTTCAGTTTGGGTTACAGATCCTTCAGCTGGTAGTAATTGGAAACGACGGAAGATATGAATGAGCGTCTTCAGTTATTGCAGAAGTCATGCAATGGAATGGCTGTAACCCGTGAAAAAGTATTTTTCTTTCCTAATCAGTCCAGCCGAACCTAGCATTAATGCTCGTGCCCTCATGCTGCCAACTAAGCTTCCGTACACACTGACTTACAGAGGATACATACATAATTGGAAATTCCAACCCTTCAGTCAGCATTACGACCTAGCTATTTACAGTACTTACGCTGTGTATGTTAATTTTTACACGTGAGTGGCGGGACCTACAGTTTAAAGTCGACTCCGAACCTCAGATTCTTAAGAAACTTTTAATAGCAATTTTATTTACTTTCAGAGTTTTGTCAGAAATCTGCTGAGAGGAAGTCGCCGAAGAAAAAGTTTTTCCTATTTCGTTTTATTGGAGATGTTTGACGTGGGGTTTGAATCGGGCCTCACGTCTAATAAACCAACCTCTACCTACTAGACTACGGCGACTTCAACACAAGACATGTCTGATAAATTATCGATGAAAAGAAATAAAATTATACTGCAATGGAAACTCCCCTCCTCGCAACTATATCAAACTGCTTTGTGCCGTGAATTTCCTGCAAGTGATTCATTTTGCAGACAGTTCAATGCTATTCTCCAGTTAACCTCATACGTAACGAATTCTCGCATGGAGGACTGGAAGATATTATAAAAAACTTCTGCATTTTATATATGTATGTTATAATAGTGTGTTCGGCAGTCGTTGAAAAAATATTTTTTCATATTTCGTTTTACCGACCTGTGGTTTGAACCGTAGTCTTACGTCTAAGCCAATAACCAACCTACTAGACTACGGCGACACGAACTCTAATCGCTTGGCTTCCATTCTTGTACGATTATTGTAGGAATATTTTATGAGTACATAAGCCAAGATCACAGAAGAGTAAAATTGCTTACCGATTAATAATGCTCACTCATTGATAATGCCAGACGAAAAAGGGGCGAAGTGCTCTACGACAAATAGATTTGTTTTCTAAGTAAACTTTCTCATTTTGGATACGTTGTTCTGGCGTTAAGCAATTCATGATGGCTTGAAAACTTTGCTGATATCGGTTGCTTTTAAGCAGCTTAATAAACATCCTCTTTTAAATTAATTAAAATAATTGCCAAGCAATTGTCATGTATGTTACATGCTTTTAAGGATTTCATATGTCTGTATATGTATATTCCATCAAATTTGTTGCTCCTTACCCTAAAAGTATACCCTAAAATTTTAAACTTAAGTAATCAGCATAGCATGCCGTCAATAAAGAAAAAAACTGGCCTTTGTTTATAATAAAGAATAAAAAAAATCAATAAAATTTTTTTCCAACAATATCAATCAATAATAAAATTTTGTAAATGATTAACAATAAAAACGAAATAATAATAATCATGATAATAATAATAAAAATATTCAATTCTTAGCCACATAATAATTATGATAATGAATTAATAAATAGGTAACAACAACAACATATAAACTGAAATTATGGTGCAAACAAACATACACATACACACACACAATAATAATAAATATTTAAATATAAAAAATTATAATAAAAAAAATGAAAATAAAACAAAAACGAATGCATAAATGAAGTGACAAACAAGCAATTGTATTAAACTTTAAATGCATTAATGCATATGCAAAGAGAGAAAAAAGAGGAGGAAAAAATGCTACAAAAATTAAAAGCAAAAAAGTGCCATAATAAAAATTTAATAACATGCCAAATAATAATATTAATGAAAACCAAATAATAATAATAAAAATAATAACGAGAATCATATATCAGGCATAAAATTACACATTCGCAATTCACAATAATTCAAAGAGTAAAGCAATCATCACCACATCATAATAATCAAAAGCAAAACCAAGAAAAAAAACGAAAGAAAATATTATTTTACATGCAACCACGTGTTGTTTTATTAACACAGCAAAACTGCCAGAGATTAATTAACAATCAGCTTAAATTAATAAATAATAATAATACGTAATAATAACTGAAATCCAACTGAAAGTATACTTTGAAATTTTAAATATATATGGCAGCCTTTAAGTATGCTTTAAAATTTATTGAAATACAAATTTGGTGCTCCATCCAAAGAAAAGTAAATTGCATGCTGGGCTAGCTAGTTGTTATGCTTTAATTATAGTATTTAAAACAAAAATAAACATGCTTTAAAATTATTAAATAATTTAAATGCTTTTCATTTTTAATAATAAATATTTTATGCAAAATAAATAAATAAAAATAATAAAGAAAAACTATAAAAATAAACAAATAAAAACATTATGTTTAATCAATTAATTTGGATTATATTGTAATTTTTTTTATTCCTTTTTTCCTTTGTTGATTTAAAAGAAACAAAAATTTATTTAAACAACAGTAGAGGCTATAAGAAGAGAGACGCATATAAATTATTAGTCCGGACAAATTTTTTCTACAATATTTTATATGTAATCTTAAAGAAGTGATTAGCAAGAGCCTAATTTGCGAATCTAGACTTGTTGTATTTCAGTGGCTTTGAGGAATCCAATTCCTTATTGTGAAATCAAAACATTAATTTGAATCTGGAGTTCTAGATTTGACATTTCTTTACAAAGAGGCCACTAAACAAACAACGTTTTCAAACTATTGAATTTCATATCAAAGTGCGTGCACTGTGGGTAATATGCTCTATGGGTACGCCCATCAACAGAGTTGTCGAATTTGGTGTGAAGAGTTGTCAGAAATGGTTCAGTAGCTGGTAAAATACCATGAAAGGTAGACTTTTTTGGACTGGTTTATAGGTCAGCGGCATCATTGAACCGTAATTCTTTAAAAACGATGAATTTCGAAAAGTTACAGTCAGGAGGCTGCCACATGACATTGCTTCATGGCGATCGGCGGAGAACAGTGAACAAATTGAAATTTAATTTTGTTGAGTACTTAGCTTACGTTTGATGAAGCGATTTGACTCTATTAGATTATTTTTTGTGGGGTCACAATTTTAGCTCTGCAGCTGCCATTACTGAGATACTTGACGAAGTGCTGGGAGATCATAGATACGAAATATTTTCATAAAATAATCTTTAAAAAGTAAATGGTCATTACAACTCTTCAGACAGGATTACCACCTAGCTTCTCACAGTACTTAAATCGTGTTTTTTTAATTTTAAACATGAGTGGCGGGAACTACAGTTTAAAGTTGACTCCAACGACCGATTTTTTTGAGAAACTTTTCATGGCAATTTTATTTATTCCCAGAGTTTTTGCCAAAAATCTGTGGAGAGGAAGTCGCCGCAGAAATAGTTTTTGATATTTCAATTTGTTGGAGATGTCTGACCTGGGATTTGAAACGTGGTCTTACGTTTAATAAACCAACACACTATCAACTAGACTATGGCGGCTTCCAGCACTCCCTCTTCCATTCTAAGTTTATGAAATTCTCTGCGTTTTCTTTTTCTTAAATTTTTATCAGCAGACTTCGAGAAGGAAAGATGAAAATTCTTAATCTTTTTCTATATTTGAACCTGGTATGCTAGGGCTTGTTACCACTATATCAATAGGGTCTTCAATCTCAATCTGAGTAATGAGATCTAAAATTATTTATTGTTTAAATATTTTCTAGAAATAGTGGTAGATGATAGATGCTTTTGCTAGATTGGGTTCATATTCTGTGGGTGATTTGGTGTTTGTCTTAAGCTTCCAGCCTACTACCTCAAAGGGCTTATAGCAAGATGGGTAAGCTTCTGATGGAAAGAACGTTAAGTTGCGGGTCCAAACATCTGTGGTCTTCGATCGACAATGATAGAATAGGAGGATAAGATGATGTGGAGGAGTTGAAAACTGCTCAGTCTGTGGTAGGTTGAGCACATTTTGTAGAAAATTAAAGTGAGGAGCGCTCGTTTATCTTTGCGTAGCTAATTTGAAGCTTTGATAGATTGGGGTCACATTCTGTGGGTGCCGTAGTGAGTGGTCTTATCGTAAAATGGATCAGGGACGTTGTGGATCCAAAAATCTTGGGACTTCGATAAATGATGAAGCATAAAGTGTTGGGTAAGAGTTGAAAACTGTCCAACATTTGTTAGAATTTGCAGAGAATTCTTTAATTGTGAGTCTGTTTTGGGAGCTGGCATTTCTGTTCTTTAGGTGTTCGTAATCGAACTGGGCTATCGAAGGAGTGTTTGCATATCTACGTGTAGTTGATCCATTTTCTGTTTCTCTTCCTTTTATTTTCCTGAAGATGAAGAAAAATCTTAATTGGGTCCAATGTCCATGGAGTGAAATTAGTGTTGCCATTACAACAGTTGATGCCCTCGAATTTAATCCATTCTAATCTAACTTTCTTCTATTGCTAGAAAAAAAAGGAATAGAATATTTCGAGATGCACAGAAGTGTGAACAAATATTTCTTTCAGCGACTTCCTCTCAGTAGACTTCCTACGAAAACTCTGAGAGTAAATAAACTGTAAACCTCCTGTTACAGATAATATGAACGCACGCAGCATGGGTGGTGTGAGAAGCTAGTTTGTACTCCTTATTAAAGTGTTGTAATGACTAAAGAGTAAGAAGTTACAGGTTAGGTTAGAAAGAAGACCATAAATAGGCGCCATAGTCTGGTAGGCAGTGTGTTGGCTTATTAGACGTGTTTAAACTCCAGGTCAGACATCTTCAAATCTGAAAAAATATTTCTTTAGCGACTTTTTCTCAGCAGATTTTTGGCAAAAGCTCTGAGAGTGAATAAAAAACGGTATGAAAAAATTTATCAATAATTTGTCGTTCGGAGGCGACTTTAAACAATAGATCTTGCCACTAATGTATAAAGTTAACACACACAGCATAAGTGGTGTGAGAAGCTAGGTTGTAATCCTGGCTAAAAGGTTGTAATGACCAATTATGTATGTATGTATGTAAGTGGTCCATTGTGGTACTAAATTACGAATTTTTTAAATATTTTTCTCTTCAGTACTCATTACTATAGCCTCTACTGTTGGCTTATTTATTTGTTTGTTAATTTTATTGTTTGTTTTGTTTGCATTTCATTCTAATTAATTATATTCATTATAATTTTCTCTTATTATTACAGGTGCTAAATTATGGTGCGTTCTTGTTTCTTTTTTTTTGAAATAAATTTTTAATGCTGGTGCTTGGTTATTAATTGCATATAAAAAAGTCTTTAAAAAAATAAATTCAAAAGAAAAGTGCTGGTTTTGTTTGCCGTTATAGAAAATAACTTTTTTTTTCAATTTTTTGCTTAAATTGGTGCTTTATAGGTGGTTTGTTTGCAATTGGACACACGTTTATTAAATAATAATTTATTTAGTTTTACTTGTGTTTATATATAAAATAAAAGGTGCGATTTATTAATTTTTATTATTATTATTATTGTTATTGTGATTATTATGCATTTAATTTAATTATTTATGTGCCATAAGTTTTTTTATTACAGAAAAGATTTTTTGCTAATGCTTAAAGGGGCTAGGAGGTGCAGAAGATAAGTTGTGATTTATAGTGTTAGTCACTCATAATTTCTTTTGTTTACTAAATAATTAAAACATGCATTAATTATTTACACAAAAAAAACAAAGAAAGTAAAGGAAGGAAAGTTGAGTATATGAAACGCACTTATCATATTGCAAGCATACGTTTTGAAATGTCCTTTCAAACGAAGACTATTTTTTATTTCACTTTGTATTAGGCGCAGGATTAAATTTGTCGTTGCTTGTATTAAAAAGGATTAAAATTGATTTATAACTCCTTTTAAAAGAGGTTGCAAAAGAAAGAATTTGTTTGTTTTGCAATCTGACACCAGAGTTTATAATTTAAAAAAGATTAACGTCTTCAAGTATCAGAAACGATTTTAAAAGATTATTTTTGTTGTTTTCTTTTTGGACAATTTTATATCAAATAAAACAATTAAAAAAAGAAAGTAAAATAGAAATAATTAAAGAGTTTCAATGTTGTTGGTGTGCAATTTGTTTAATGATATGGGTTTTCTAAAGTATTGTGTTCCAACGAAAAAGTGTACGAAATACGTGGAGAAAGTGTTACAGGAAAGTCATTAAATCACCCTAGAGAGACAGTTGACTCGGATGGCTTATGTAGGCATTTCGTTGGGTAGTCTTATGATACAAATTTTATCAGCCAAGTCTGTTTTAAATCCTTTTTAACATTGCTTAAGAAGAACACAGAGAAAAGATCGAAAATAGAACACAAAACATGAACTGACAACTTTATTGTCTCACTTCAATAATGAGTATGAAAATGTTCTACCCTCACACTTTAAGATGAACTGCTATACCATGAAGTTATTGAGAAACAATTTCGATAAGCAATTAATCTCATGTTTGTTTGCAGTCCATTGATCACCTGGACCACATGATTTGACACCAACTGTCTTTGTCTAGAAATAATGCCCTCAGTAGAAATTTAATCGTTTGTTGTTTAAGATGTAGTGATGAGAAACCTTGATCATATCGTTCCATTTTTAAGACTTATTGTGCCTCTGTGGGCTACAACTATTGGACCTTTGGCCAAACAGAAAACATAAGATTAACGTTAATTATCTTAAACATATAATCACTAACCAGAAGCCAAGGTACAAAAACATGCATATTACTGCACTAGTTCCGCGATATGATGTTAATCAGATTTGTTAATGTACAGCGATCGCCATAGTCTAGTAGGTAGTATGTTGGCTTATTAGACATGAGGACACGATTCAAACCCCAGGCCAGATATCTCCCTGCAAAACTAAATATGAAACAAATATTTCTTCGGCGTCTACCTTTTAGCAGATTTCTGGCAAAAATAAAATAAAATCTCATGAAAAAGTTTCTCAAAAAAATCTGCCGTTCGAATTCGCCTTTAAATTGTAGGTCCCGCCACTCATGTGTAAAAATTAACACACAACATAAGTGGTGTGAGAAGCTAGGTCGTAATCCTGACTTAAAGGTTGAAATTACTCAGTATGATTCAGTCTTCATTCACTTCAATGCTATTCTCAAGTTAGCCTCATACGGGTCGAATTCTCGGATGACGGCATAGAACATGTTAGAAAAAACATGAAAATGGTAGTGGGGGCGTAGCTATTTAGAGTATGGTTAGTTATTAAGGATGCAATTATCCCCAAGTAAGATATTAACATAATTTGCCATGGCCAGGCGGCCATCGGCTAAATTCCCGCGTAATGAATTCGCAGACTGTTTACCACTGTCGCAGATAAGTTAATGAGATAGCAGAACGATATGCGATAAATCACACAGGTACCATGTTATGTTAGGTAAGGTCGAAGTGGTAGCTTTGATTATCAAAGCACATTTGGGCACCCATAGCGGCCGTTGTGACGTAACAGTTAAGCGCAGTCCCTGTACTGACCGAAATCCATCAAACTCATCGACGAACTTGGTCAGTGCAGTGGCTGCACGTTAAAAGCGCGACTACTCTATGGTGCAAGCCTGACAAGCTGGCAAGGAAAGGAGAGCCACCTAACTTGCATCGGCATCTCGCAAGAGATGGGCATTGACAAAGAAATTGAATAACAGCACGGCAAAAGTCGTTTGACAGGAGCTACAGTCTTTCCGCTTGTCTTCCTATAACGCAATGACCTGTAAGTATGGCCGCTGTGATCGAGATGACATTAATACACAATAACATCCCCCGTAATTGTAGAACGAATGAGAATGAGAAAGAAGAGGAAACTGTTTCGCCTTTTTGGGCATATGCCCAGCACTATTTTGCAGGAGAAAAACACATCTTAGTGCCTACTGTGTGGATGGTCTAGAGGATATGGCACGCTTTGGCATTGACAGTAGGTTCATTAGAACTTGCGAGTAGGTCTAGGACCACGGGATATAGTGAAACTGTGGAATCAGAATTCGATATATGTGGCCTAACTGTGTGGATAGTTACCCCTACATACGTATGGTTGGAATAAAGGGACACAAGTCATCATGACTTGATAACTCGACTTGACTTGATATATCGAATGATATATCCTCTGGACAAAATAAGCAATCTCTGTGATTTTTTAAAATACTTCGCAACGAGATCAGTTTAGTAGATGATAAAAAAGATGGAGTAAAGACTTTGTTATTAAATCGAGAAAACTAGAACTAAAACAGAAATAGTTTTAGGAAAAGACTGAAGAGAAATAGATTTTGTTTAAGTGTAAAAAGTTAGCAAATTATTTTGCTTGTGCATTAGTTTTATAAGTGTTTTGTGATAATGTTGTCTAAATATGCATTTTAAATTATAATTCAGAGTATATGTTGTATATACATAAATTATAAATTAAATTAAGTATAGAAAACTAAACTTTAAAAGATACTATTCTTGAATATAAAGTGTATAAAATACTTGTATAAGAGCATAAGTATAAGAGTATATGTACTTGTATAAGGGTTTAGGTAGAAGAGTTTATTTATAAGAGTATTTGTAAACGAGTATAATTGTATATAAGAGTATAAACTTAAAAAGATAATATTTTTAAATATAAAGTGTATAAGATACTTGTATAAGAGTATATGTAAAAGAGTATAATTATAAGAGTATATGTATAAGAGTATATGTATAAGGGCATAGGTAGAAGAGTTTTTTTATAAGAGTATTTGTAAAAGAGTATATTTGTATATAAGAGTATAAACTTAAAAAGATGATATTTTTAAATATAAAGTGTATAAAATACTTGTATAAGAGTATATGTATAAGAGTATAAGTATAAGAGTATATGTATAAGAGTTTGGGTAGAAGAGTTTATTTATAAGAGTATTTGTAAATGAATATAAATGTATATAAGAGTATTTCTAAAATAGTTTAAATGTATATAAGAGTTTACGTATTAGAATATGTATTTGTATGTTTCAAAATCTATGTCCTATAAGTATAAGAATTTAGCAATCTATGTCATAAGTAGATATGTATGTATATATTTGTTTATATATTATGTTTAATATAGTGAGTGTAATAATTGCTTTATATTAATAATAAAAGAGAAAAATGTATAAAATTAATACAAAATTGTCCTTTTTACCTAAGAAACCTAAATATTAACAAGATTTTGAGCACCAAATAAATAATATTTTTTGTTTTTCTAAGGTCAATAACTAAGCCCAACTTTAGGAAAGCACCCTAAACCTGTGTTGAAAGGAAGCCTGAATTTTTTATATAATTTCTGATAATTGTTTTAAAATAATTAACAAAATTATTAAAAATAAATTAAGACATAACGATTAAATACATTTTAAAATGTCAACAAAAAAACATATTTTTCAAATGAAAAATTTTAAATTTTTCAAAAACTACTGTAAATAACACACACACTGTTAAACTTTATGATATAAAATATTTAAAAAAACATTAAAATTTTTATAATTATTTTAAATAGTAAAATAAAATAAATAAATTTCTTTAAATAAAATTTTAACAAAGTAAACTTAAAACTATTTACTTTAATATATGGACTACTACTGCTTTATTTTAAAATATTTTTGTTTTTTTTTTGTTTTAATAAAAATAATATGATTTTGAAAGTAATTTTATAAAAAAAAATGTTGAAAAAGAAATCAATATTCTTGATCTGCTTATATTATAATTTTTATTTTATTCTTTTTGATAAATGTAATAGGATATGTATATATTTTTTAAAATTATTTTTATAAATATTTTATGGTTGTCATTATTATAATATATATATGTATATTATATAGTATATAATATTGTATATAAGAGAATTCGATAATGATATTTTTGAAAAAAAAGGAAAGAAAGAAAATATATATGTATTGCTTACCATATTGTTTCGTACGGACGGGTATAGGCGGTGTGGTGGCACCTTCACCTCTTTGAGAACGAGCAGCCAACCATATGTAGTATAAAGTATCAGGATACAAACCATCAAGCGTATAGGATTCAGTATTGGAAATGCGCCTGATATTCAAATAGAGAAATTAAACATTTTGGAAAAAAATATTATTATGTGGCTTTTTAAAGGGTTTTCAGCAGAATATTATTGTTTAAATGATTTTCTTTTTGTTTTAATAAAACTATAAATTCGTACCATGAGTCAATTAACACATGTATGCATTCATACATACAGTGAGCGTTAAACGGAACTGTACATTAAATTTTATTTTTATTTTAAAATTGGTTCATTGCCAGTTTTTATAATTTAAACAAACAAAAAAAAAAATTCAAAAAAATTTCGAAATATTGGCAAATTTTTTCGGGCACTCTCCTTAAATGCTAAAAGTTGACTTTGGTGATTGTTAGAATTTTATCCATAGTGTACAATTTCTTTTGACACTTACTGTAAATACATAATTGGTCATTACAACCCCTCAATTAGGATTATGACCTAGCTTCTCACACCACTAATGTTGTGCGTGTTAATTTTATAAACAGGTGGCGAGGGGCCTACAGTTGAAAGTCGACTTAGAACGACAGACTTTTGAGAAGCTTTTCATGGAAGTTTTATTAACTCTCAGAGTTTTTGCCAGATATCTGCTGAGAGGAAGTCGCTGCAGAAATATTTCTTTACATTTCGTTTTTGTTCGACATGTCTAACCGGGGGTTTGAACCGTGGCCTCATGTCTAATAAGCTAACACACTACCTACTACTACTCCGTTTTATTGTAAAAATTCTTTTAAAAAAATATCTTCAGCGACTTTAGGAATTGCGGAATTTCGTACGAAGAGTGGCCAGGGACAGTTCCAGAATGCACATCGAAAGGTGTACTGCTTTGTTCTGTTTGCGAACCGAATTTTCAAAACTATAAATACAGTAACATAACAGGCGACCAACCTAAATACTGTTCGATTATTACAGACTTTTTGGGTGCCCCGATAATCTGTTGGTAGTGTGCAGAACTTCAATTGCCGATGCCGCGGATTCGAGTGCCACCAGACCCTCTAGGTCTTTGTAATTGTCTTATTCTTTGTATGACATTATGTATGACTAACGGCAATAGAAAAAAGAAAGTGAAAATTATTACAAAGTTTTTCCCGTTTGAAGTCGGTAGGTAGAGTGTTGGCTTATTAGACGTAAAAGCCAGGGTTCGAGCCCCAGGCCAGACATCAAGACAAAATACAAAAAGTATTTCTTTGACGATTTCCTCTCAACAGATTTCTGCCAAAAACTCTGAGAGTAAATAAAAATTGCTATGAAAAGTTTCTCAAAATGCTGTCGTCCGGAGTCGATTTTAAAACTGTAGGTCCCACCACTCATGTATAAAATTAACACACACAACATAAGTGGTGTGAGAAACTAGGACGTTGTACAATGGGTCAATTCGACCTCCGGGTACAGTACTTGTCTTAATTGGCAAGTACACGTCCTCTAACCTAACGACAATAGAAAAAAGAAAGTGAAAATTATCACCGAAAGTTATTCCCGAAAAAACGTGATGAAGGTATTAAAAAAATTGTCACACACTACCTCTCTTTCCTTTCTCTTCTATTACTGTCATTCCTGTATTCCAACACAATGCACAGCATGAATAGGGGCCATCCCCTGAGTATTGGTTCCAAAAAAGAAAGTGGAAGAATTGGATAAGGTTGACAAGAGGAAACAAAACCATAAATGCGATACCATGAAGCCATTGAGAGGCAAGTTTAGCAAGTAATTAACCTTATGCATGTTGTGTGGCAGTCCAATAGCTAGGGCCATACGAATTGACATAAACAAGATTTTCTCACGCTTGTAATATTAAAGGCATTCCCGGTATCTGAAATCCATCTTTCTCTCAAATAATTATGTTCAATAACGTAGCTCAGGACAGACTAGCAGATCTAAACATCGCCAAAGTAGATCAATAAAATTAGGGCAGCACTAAAGGTGTGAAAATAACCTCAAATTCATCTTGGGTTAATGCTTTTATAGTTTCCAATGTGAAACACATGAAATGGAACAATATCTGCCATGTGTTGAGGTGATCTCAGAAACGGATATCCAAAATCTATAATGGTGATTGAAAACCAGAATATACGACAAAAACCGGTACAGTCAATCAGAACGCGATTTCCATGTAACGCGGAGCTGAAATTGCGACAGCCCTCCAATAACGCGGTACTCTTACAACGCGGATTCCAATAAATTCCTTCCGCACAGCCTATGATATGATATTGTAAGATGATTTAATATAAGTTTTATTTTCGACAGATTAGAAAATAGTGCAAATAAAACTCTTACTCAAGTGTGGATAGAATTTTCTATTTTAGATTGTATTAGAACAGTGTCATCAGCTTAATGCGTGTTGGAAACCCCTTTTACCTCAAATGGTTCAAGCAATACAAGATGATTCTACAATTTCACTCCCAGTTACATGAATAGTAAACATTGCTTCTCGTTTAAGCGATGAAGAATTTGCAGTACCCCATCAGGACTTAAGAGAACTAGTACTCAGAGAAGAAACTTTAGGTGAGGAAGAGCTGACGGGATTAATTGATGCGCCCACCTCAAAACCATTGGTAAACGAAAATAAGAAAAACGAATCTGTGCCAAATCTCGATTTAAAAGATGTAAAAAAGGGCTAAATTTGGCTAAAGAATTAGAACTTCATTTCATTCAAACTGATCGTTGAACGGTGCGCAGCGCAAAGTTTAAAAGAGAGTTAAGAATCTGCTTAGCTCTTAGCTTGTGGAAAAAAAACTACAATCGAAAACCAATGTGAATATGAACCAAGTGAGGAAGACATTTTTCCCATTAAAAGAAGACGAGATAGGCGACTCGTATCTGACAGTGAGGACGAATGTTGAAAAATTACAAAATTTACCAAAGTCTTTCTTATTTTGGCTCGAAAACAGTCTTTTAGTATAGTTTTTGTTTAATTTTTTTTATCAATCCTTTCATAAAACTCTTTAATTCAATAAAAATAATTTATAATTTATCTTGTCTTCTGTATTTCTTGGTCTCCATATAACGCGGTACGAATGATGTGATTTGTACTAATTCCGAGTTTCTTATAGCGCGATTTTCATACAACGCGGTAAACGGTTTCCATAGATCACGTTACGAATTGGACTGGTTTGTTCGATTAAATCCGAGTTTCTTATATCGCGGTTTCTATACTACGTGGTACGCACTCACCGCGTTATAGGGGGGTGAGTGTATATACCAGGAGAAGATTCTGCTAATCTTGGATTGACAAGACGATGTAAGCCTATTGCAACATCTGGAGCCATTAGCATAAATACAAATGATAATCTAGTAGATAACGGGCATAGTTTAAACCCCAGCAGCGACATCTCGAACAAAACGGATTATGAAAAATTATTTCGTTCGGCTACATACGCTCAGCAGTTATCTGACAAAGACTCTGAGTGTAAAAGAAATTTCCTGGAAAAGTTTCTCAAATCTAAGGTGGAATCTCTGGTGTAAGAAGCTAGGTTGTAATCCTAACTAAAAGGTTGTAAAGCCCAAAAAAAAAAGTGTAAATATATGCGCTTGTTCCTGAAATATTTTGTTCGAGTAAAATATTTAAATTTTTTTTAACGAAATCTCTGTAGCTGTTTATGAAAATATTTTTTTTTAATTTCTATTTGCTTGCCAAAGGCCTTTTAAATAATTTTTTGTTGTGGTTGTATTTTTGTGTACAATTTTATCATTATTTCATTAACGAATTAAAAAAAATTTTTTAATATTTTTTTAAAATTAAATTTCCGTTTTCTATACGAGAAATTATTTGATTTAATTTTTGTTTTTTTTTTTGTTTTTTGCATTAAAAATTTAATTTAAAAATAAACCAATAATTTATTTATTTTAATGAAATTTCCTGTTACTATTTGTTTTCTGTTTGTTTTATTATAATTTAAAAAAAATCTTTTTTTTGCCAAACAAATGTGTTCAAACATCATTATCAGGCTTTGACTGTGATTTTTTTTCAATTTTTTTGCATCTAAAGCTGATGTTGTATAGTACAGATGGAATATTGATAAAGTGAATAATGTTTGTTTTTGTTTTTGTTTTATACTCACTTGTGATGATCCTGTTTGGCGTATGTATCATTCCAGTATAATTCATAATGAACAATATTTTCATTGGAATGTGTCGGTTTCGACCATTGCAATGTAACTGCGGTCTCGCCGATATCGGTGGCCCGGAAATTACTGGGTTGCGAAGGGACACCTGCATATTATTATTATGACCGTCCAAAACAGATACGGCCAATACGGCCAATAATATTTCAGCAGCAAATATTTCAATTTATCAATGTTTTTTTATATTGTAGTTGCAGTTATTATTGTTGTTGTTGACGTTTGCGGTTCACACACAGGTTCATGATAAAAACACCAGATGATGTTGAATGATGTTGTAAAACGTTTTATACAAATCAATACAAATATAAATTCAATATACAGGCCAAGTCCAAGAACCAGCAAGAGAGAGTAAGAGAGATGTGTTGCACATAGAAAGAGAGAGAAACAATTGACAATGTTAATAAAAATTTACAAACGGAAATTAAATAAAATATTTGTTTACTGCATAATATTTTTCATAATTTTTGTTTTTTTTTAAATATTTTTTCCCTTCTCTGTCAAACACAACAAAATATTTGAACATCAACAATATAAAACAGAGAGAGAGAGATAGAGAAAAAAACAGAACAACGTACAGTGAGCGTCAGAAGAAACTGTATACTATGGATAAAATTCTAATACTTAACCACTGAAGGACAGTGCCCGAAAAAATTTGCCACTTTTTCGAAATTTTTTTGTAATTTTTTTTTCAATCTCAAAAACTGGTAACGGTTGCATATTTTTTTAATGTACATTTTCTTTTGACGCCTACTGTAGATAAATAAAAATTGAAATATTAAAACATAAAAAAAGAAATTTTGTATTTCCTTTATATTTTATTTGATAAGAAACCCTATAACCATAAACCAAATGGCCTGAGCAAGTTCAGCGTAACTGCAAACCCCTCTATAATACTTTGATTTAATGTTTTAAAATTAAATTATTATTCTCTGTTTTTTTCTACATTTTTATTATCAATTTTATGCTTTTAAAGCCCCAAAAAAAAAAACAATTTATGTGACCTACTACCGTTAGAGAGGCCTGCTTGATAGAGTATAAAAATTTATGAACCCTCTTTCCTTTATTTTGCTTATCTCAGCATGTCACTACTGTTTTGGTGATGATGTTTTTTTTTTAAATTTATTTTCCTCAAAAATATGTCATCACTCTGGTTATATAAATTTGACCAAATTTGTTGAGTTTTTTTTTTCAATTTCAAACTGTGTGTAGGAGTGTTATTGTAGACTAAATTTTCAATTATTTGTGGTGAAAATAAAAAAAAAAACATTGTGTTTTTCAATAAGAAAATTGAATTTTCTGTTTCTTCTTCTTCTTTAGAAAGTTATTTCATTGTATTGCTTGAAATTTAGATTGAAAATTTTGAATGAAAGTTTGACAAACAAATCATTTTTTTACTTCTACAATATAAAGTGCAGTGAAGAGAAATCAATTATTTTTGTATAGCAAAGTTAGAACAGCTATGCCACAATGCCTCTCTTATATTACTAAATAAGCCATAGGCGACTTTGTATGATCTGGATACGACAGTGAAAACTTGGATGTCGTTTTCTGCCGTTATCATATTAAGATCTCTTTGATATTTTCGTTAAAAAATGAGGATTGAAAGTAGATGCTGACATCGTGTGGTCAATAGTAACGGGTGAGGTTTTAGCTATTATCTTTTTGGCAACACTGGTTTAAACAGCCCACGCACGTTTCGTGTTTTGTTTCACTGTCAAACATCTTCAGTTTGGTCTATAATTTAACCATGAATCGTCTTACAAACGAACAACGCTTGCAAATCATTGAATTTTATTATCAAAATGCGTGCTCTGTTAAGAAAGTTCATCGCGCGCCACTGAAGCGGCTATTCGGGCTATTGTGACTAAATTTCGAACCAAATTTACATTGTTGGACATTAAACCACCAACACGCTTACGTAGAGTGCGAACTGAAAAAAATATCGCAGCTGTATCAGCCAGTGTTAATGATGACCATCAATTATCGATTCTTCGCCGTTCACAGCAATTGGGCCTCTCTTACTCAACAACGTGGAAAATTTTGCGGAAGGATTTAGGTGTGAAGCCTTTCAAAATACAGCTGGTGCAAGAATTGAAGCCGAACGACCTACCGCAACGCAGAATTTTTGGTGAATGGACTCTTGGAAAGTTGGCCGAAGATCCACTTCTTTATCGAAAAATTGTGTTCAGCGACGAATGGCTCAATGGATACGTAAATAAGCAGAATTGTCGATTTTGGAGTGAAGATCAGCAAGAAGCATTGCAAAAGCTACCAATGCATACAGAAAAAGTCACAGTTTGGTGCGGTTTATGGGCTGGTGGCATCATTGGACCGTACTTCTTTAAAGATGCTGCGAATCGTAACGTAACTGTGAATGGTGAGCGCTACCGTGAGATGATATCCAACTTTTTTTTTGCCCAAAATGCAAGAGCTTGACTTGCATGACATGTGGTTTCAACAAGACGGTGCCACATGTTACACAGCACGCGTAACAATAAACTTATTGAGAGGCGAGTTCGGTGAACATTTTATTTCACGTTCGTTACTTTTAGTGGGGCTATGTTAAAGCTCATGTCTATACAGAGGCGCAGTCGCGGTCAACATTTGCATGAAATAATCTTCAAACATTCAATTATATGGACCGTACTATCGATTCAAATAAAGATTTCATGAATTTTTCCGAATTTTATGTTTTTTTTTTAAATTTTCCTATAGCTCTTAAAAAATCAACCATTATATTCAGCTCCACCCAAGATTTTGGCATGTACTCATTCTTATCCCTGCATTCGCAGTCGCTTTTCTCAAAGACAACTAAAAAAACGTGCCTCGAAGAATAGAGTTGGTTTGGTTACACTGTGGTACAGTCAACATGTACATTTTAGGAATTAGAGCTACTCTATTGGTACTATGGGTAGCAATTTGAGGGTCTTTGTATCAGTGTCGCCGTAGTCTAATAAGTAGTGTGTTGGCTTATTAGTCGTGAGGCCACAATTCAAACACCATGTCAGATATCTCCATCTAAAACGAAGTATGAAAAAATATTTCTTCGACCATTTCTCACAGCAAATTTCTGGCAAAAACTCGTGGGAGTAAATAAAAATTGCCATGCCAAATTTCTCTAAAAATCTGTCATTCGGAGTTGACTTTAAATTGCCACTCATGCCAATCACGTATAAAATTAACACACAGCATATATTGCCAATTGAGCCAAGTGCAGTACTCGGAGGTCTACTTGTCCCATTGTACAAAGTCCTAAAGTGGAGAGGATAATAGGGGAGATAGGGAAAAAGGAGAGGAAGTAGGAAAGAGAGAATAAGGAAGCAGAGAATTACACAGACTAACAAAACACACAAGAGAGCCCGACTACACTATTGAAGCCCTAGCACTTCTTAACTAGCTCAAACTAATAATGAATCTGTGGATAGCCCTTTTGTCGGCTCTCGATACAGAATCCAAACCCTTAAAGAAGCCCCTGCTAAGGGTCTTCAACCTCAACCAACTAAGGGCTGAACAGTTACAGAGGAGGTGTTCGATAGTCTCCAACTGCTCCTCATCGCAACATGCCCTGCAATAGTCCTGATGGGATCTGTTCCAGATTATTGTTAGTGATCTAATCTCGCAGTAAACCGTAATAAGCCCAATAACTAACCTTAAGCTGGCCTTATCCAAGCCCAACAGCCATCCTGTTCTTAAACTGTCTATAGCAGGCCATAGACACCTAGAAAAATAACAACCCGATATATTCCCCCAACGCCTCTGCTCTTCTCCCTGACCCATCCATTGATGAGGTGGAAGATTGGGCGGTCAGGGCCAACACATCGCCCTCAGAAAGTGAACCTAATCTAGCGAGAGCATCCGTCGTCTCATTACCGACAAACACACAACATAAGTGGTGTGAGAAACTACGTCGTAATTCTGACTGAAGGATTGTAATGATCCATTATATTATGTATGTATGTTCTTTGGCCAAACGGATAACACTATTTGATAAATGTAGTTTAACAGCAGTTAACAAGGTGTCCCTTATCAATTGTCAAAGATCAGAAGTCTCTTTAAACCTGAATTTCCAAAAATTAAAGCCTTAAATCTTTTTCAATTGCTATTTACTTTCATTTGATGAAGATTCTCTTTCAATTACTTGACAAACACAGGCAAATATCTCGTATATTTCGATTACAAAATTATTTTATTTAATCGCCTGTATTATTTACATAAAATCTTCGATTGATTACAAATACATGTTGTCTGTCTCTGTTGTATGTATTTAGGCGCCTATTTATTTTTAAATATTAAATATCACCACCCCTCAAAAAACAATAAACAAATAATATGGATGACTAACAACATGAAATTGTGTTTATTTATGGTGGAAAGTATTGTATGTATTGAAATAATTAAATAATTGGTATGATATGTATGTATATTACATATATACAATGATATTTCACATTATGGATTTGAAATTAAATATTTGCATAATCGTGCGTAAGCCGCCCCCCAGCCGCTAACATCCGTCATTGTGTTTTTGATGAGTGAAGCACAGGATACCTGGTGCCGAAAACAACACCTCCAGTTTTGCTTAGTCAAACGTCAAACGCATATAATAATGTGGGCAATTTAAAAATGATTTTTTACCTTTAAATGTTGTTGTTTTTATTATCGTAATCGTAATGGTAATCTATTTGCATTTGAATAAATTTTGAAATATTTCCCATTTGCGAAAATCAACAACAGCAATATGAAATACAGAATTTTGTTGTTGTTACTGTTACCGTTACAATATACAATTAAATTAAATAAATTTTGTTGTGGTACAATTATTTATTCAACTAGGGTATCCCATAAAAAATTTCAATATTGTTACGTTTTCACCTTTTAAAGACATTTAAAATATGAGCTCGTAGATTGCAAATAAAATAAAAATAAATCTTTGGCACAATTCTATGTGCCACTGTTCACAACTTGATAAAAACAACAACAATTGCTTTGTTATTCCTCTGTTTATTCCCTTTGCTTAAACAGTAACAATTACTAGCCAATTATTCGACAAATCTTTAACGGAGATCTTCAAACCACGATTACTCTTTTAAACAAACCGCGCCTTCACATTGTTACGTTTTTACATTTTAAAAACGTTTAAAATACGAGCTCGTAGATTGCAAATAAAATAAAAATAAATCTGTGTTTAGTTTTAATTAAAATTCTTTATTACTCGCACAATTCTGTGTGCCACTGTTCACAACTTGGTGTAAACACCAATAACTACTTTGTTTGTTATTCCTCTGTTTATACCCTTTGCATAAACAACCACTAAACAATTATTCGACAGATCTTTAAAACGGAAACTTTCAACCCCCATTAATTTCTTCAAACATATCGCGTCTACACACAAGACTCACTGAACTTTGACTAACTCCGTTGCCTGCTTTGTCTTGCCTTTTATATGGCAATGTAAACAGTCTGATGAATGTTCTTGAAGCCGAATGTTTGCGGCTTCGCTTTCTCGAGAACTCTATAAATGTAAATATCGTTGTTTCGTTCATTATTGTTGTTTGTGTATTTTACATGCATACATACATAATTGGTCATTACAACCTTTCAGTCAGGATTACGACCTAGTTTCCCACACCACTTATGTTGTGTGCATTAATTTTATACATGAATGGCGGGACCTACAGCTTAAAGTCGACTCCGAACGACATATTTTTGAGAAACTTTTCATGGCAATTTTATTTACTCTCAGTATTCTTGCCAAAAATCTACTGAGACGAAGTCGCCGAAGAAATATTTTTTCATATTTTGTTTTAATGTCTGGCCTGGGGTTTGAACCCTGGCTTTACGTCTAATAAGCCAAAACACTACCTACTAGATTACGGTATTGTGTATTTTGTTTACATTTATACTTGTAGTGTGTGTTGTTGGTTGCATTTTACATAGTGCGATAATTTGTAAACAAGGTCATTGTTTTGTTTTTGTAGTGTTAAACGATGTAAAAGCAAAACACCAGTATCTAGATTTTTCCATTTTCGTAACAATATTTTATCATATCGTTTGAACCATATCTTCTGCCTTGTATCTAATGGGTCACCCTATCAATTTCCTTTTAGCATTTTACCTCGTTTAATACTCAATTTAAAGCATTTGCTTTAATTGATTGTTTTATAATTTAATAAAACAGTTGTCGAATTTATTTCAATTTAATTCCACCATGTTTTATTTTTGTTTTTGTCCTTCTTTTTTCCTTTTCAATTATTCTCTACCGTTTAATTGTATTTCACATGGGCTGTTCAACGTTCAACGCAATTGGACTCTCTCAAATGCGTATGCAATTTAATAATAAAGATTTATTATTCTTTAAATTTATTATTGTTGTTGTACAAATACCACAATATATATGCTTTATAATACCCCCTAAGAAGCTTTAGAAATATTACAATAGTAGCCATAGCAGTAGCGATATTAAAACGTTTGATTGATTTGTAAAGATGGCGTTTGATTGTTTCTGAAATGGTTGTGATTAGTCTTAATGCATCTGTAATAAGACGCTCTGGTAGCCTAATAATTTTGTTGTTAATTTCATGACATTTATTGGTTAAATGCGATGTCGGTTTTACATTCCGCGCAGATTTGACTACTTTTTCCAATAAATTATGTCGCATGACGTCAGTGGTCAATTCGCCTTGTTTAAGCATTACATGATCCAGTCCATCACCTAAATTTTTGACTACTTTTTCAAATAATCATGGCCGCTTGCTGTCAATTATAATTTGAATATTGGCTTTAATACTTCTGCAGTTCGCCGAGGCTGTGAATTTCATGATTCATTCTAATTTTTAACTACTTCTTCCAATAAATTTTGCCGCTTGGTGTCAACTGTCATTTGAATATTGGCTTCCAATGCATCTACCGTTCGCCGGGGCTGTGAATTTTATGATCCATTCGATCACCGAAATTTTTGACCACTTCTTCCAATAATCATGGCCACATGTTGTTAAAGTCGCCGTGGTCTAGTAGGTAGTGTGTTGGCATATTAGACGAAAAGCCAGGTTTCGAGCCCCAGGCCAGGCATCAAAATAAACTGCAAAAAGTATTTCTTCGGCGACTTCCTCTCAGCAGATTTCTGGCAAAAACTATGAGAGTAAATAAAATTGCCATGAAAACTTTCTCAAAGTTCTGTCGTTCGGAGTTGACTTTAAACTGTAGGTCCCGCCACTCATGTATAAAATTAACACACACAACATAAGTGGTGTGAGAAACTAGGTCGTAATCCTGACTGAAGGGTTATAATGATTAGTTTTATAATTAATAAATATCGGTTTTCAATACTCCAACTAATGATCTAACATAACCCCATTAAAAGTAATCCAGGCGGCGTTAAATTACACACAAGATGGGCCGGGTAAACAGGCTCACTTCTACAAAAAAAGTTGGCACAAAATTGTGGTTTTGCAATCAATCAATTGTTAAGCGTATTATATGGCAAGTTGTATCATCTCGTTAGAGTCTAACGTCATTTCTGCTCATCTGAATAATTTTTGGATTATTAGTATTATAGGTAGTGTGTTGGCTTATTAGACGAGAGGCCGTGGTTCAAAGCGTAGGTCAGACATCTCCAGCACAATGGAATATGAAAAAAATATTTCTTCGGCGATTTCCTCTCAGCAGATTACTGGCAAAAACTCTGAGAGTAAATAAAATTGCCATGAAAAGTTTCTCAAAATTCTGTCGTGCGGAATCGACTGTAAACTGTAGGCCCCGCCAGTCATGTATAAAATTAACACACACACAACATCAGTGATGTGAGAAGCTAGATTGTAATCCTGACTAAAGGGTTATACATAATTCCCAATTATGTTTGTATGTATCTCGTATCATCCACTTAAATATTGTCTTTTCTCCTCAAACAAATTAAAATTTTTCCTCAAAACTTTATTTCTCGTTGTTATTTAAAATATCCTCTTGAAAATCTGTGCAAATTTTTATCTCTGCTGCGTTATTAATTGTTTAATAATATCACGTGCCTTTTATAAAATTTGGCAAATTTTCATTTGATTGTGTATAAAAGTTTTCTCAGGCTTTTGTGCTCGTACACGCACACTCTATTGTCTGCAATTGTCGTAATTTGTTTAATTTGCGAAAAGGACTTGCAATTCGAGTACGTTGGCATTCGTACTTTTACTTACAATTGCAATAGTTGGGAATGCAAAAAAAGAGAGCAAAAAAATGAGAAACAATATAAAAAGAAATTCTATAAATAAAGTAAAAAACTTTCAGGATCACGTTTCACATACGCATGAAAGGCACAAGAAACAGTACTGCAATGTAGCAAAAGGCAAGGGGAAGACTAACAGTAAAAACCGTGACATTATATAGCAAAAGAGCAGGTACATTTGCATTTACTTTTAAATACATTTTAATGGGCTTTGGTATTTGTGTATCCTGTGTGTGTGTGGTGGGAGACAACGTAGTTTTAATGAGCATATAATTTATAAATACAAGCATGTTCCCATTTCAGACCCCGTTCACTGTACATAGTGCTTGAAAACAATTTACAGATGATGACTGTTGTTTTGCTGATGTCAAGCGACGTACTGTTTAAAACGAGTATAAGTTTTTCTCTCTCTCTTTTTTCTCTTTATGTGACTTCATGTTATTTAAAGGAGTTAATTTGTTTATGGTGCCAGTGCGTGACTATGGCAATGGGAGAAAATTTTTAAAGGATCCATGAAACATAAAAAAAATAATAAAGGATTTAAAAAATATTGTTTTAATACATCTGAACCTCTTAGATTTTATATTTATTGTTTTTTTAATCTTTACACTTTACACAGTGATACATACATGCACATAAATAACTGGTTATTACAACCCTTCAGTCAGGATAGCGACCTAACTTCTCACACCACTCATGTTGTGTGTGTACAAGAGTGACTGTTTAAAGTCGTCTCCGAATGACAGACTTTTTAAAACTTTTCATAGCAATTTTATTTTATCCTCAGAGTTTTTGCCAGAAATTACCTGAGAGGCAGTCGCCGAAGAAAAATTCTGCATATTTCGTTATGTTCGGGATGTCTGATCTGTTGTTTGAACCGTGGCCTCACGTCTAATAAGCGAACGCACTGTCTTCTAGACTACGGCGACTATAAACAGTGATAAAAAGTCCCTCAAATTGTTACCCGTAGTACCAATAGAGTAGCTCTAATTCCCAAAATCTATATATTGGCTGTACCACAGTGTAACCAAACCAACTCTATTCCTCGAGCCACGATTTTTAGTTGTCTTTGAAGAAAAGTGACTGCGAATGCGGTGATGAGACTGTGTACTAAAGTATGGAAGTATGGAAGCCATGGTCATGCCAAAATCTTGAATGTAGTTGAGCTGGATGTACTATTGATCACAAGATATCTAAACTTGCTTTCGATCCTTATTTTTTATCGAAAATATCGTACAGATCCTATTAAAATAACGATTTATACCTTCCAGAGAGCGACATCTAAGTATTCACTGACACATACAGATCACACGACAAAGCTAGATGTGGAATATATCCAGAACAGCTGAATCTTAGGTTTGCTCCTGCAATAGCCGTTACTTGTAATAGTATTCAGTCTGAAATACTGACAACTAAAATTGCCACTGTGGGAATACGTTGTAGGAGTATGGCATATGGTGATATGCGCATATTTACTAACAATAAAGCGGCTATTAAATCCCTGGAGATGGTGCACACCACATCTAAGATTATTCAAAATGCTGTCTCTGGAGGATAAAGCGTGATGTTCCATGTTTGACCTCGTTTTGGAACCTGGCCAAGAGGATAGCGAAAGTCACCACACTTGATGGTGCAATCCCTAAGATTGTTCAAAAATGCCGTGCCTCTCTGGCGACGGTTACCCACGTTTGGGAACCTGCACATGAGGGTAATGAAAGTGACTATAAAGTCACTGCACTCGCTGGTACAATTTCTCCTTATAGAATTTTTTTTTTAATTTTCCAATTCTTTTGAAAACTGTGGCGCGTTTTTAGGTTGAGCCTTGCACTCCTTTCCAAATTGAAAAATTAAAGTAGAACTCCTCCCAAATTTTGTTTTGTTGGCACATAATAAGGCATTTTGCTGCAAAAGAAATCTGTTAGTTAAACTATTTGGTCTCATATCAAAGCGTGAATGAAAGGCACGCTTTTATACTTCAAATTCTATACAAGTTATTAAACTCACAAACCATGAGTAAAAGTTGTATTTCCCCCTTGTCGCCAGGGCATTAGAACCAGGTAGACAATGTGAGGGTTTTTATTTATTTATTTCTTAATTACAATACAATTAAAACTATATTTTAATTATACACGAGCGGAGTAACTTGACCATATGCTCGGTGTAGTGTCACAGCCCAGAGTCTCTGGTGGAAATCGAACCCACATGAGGGTAATGAAAGTGACTATAAAGTCACTGCACTCGCTGGTACAATTTCTCCTTATAGAATTTTTTTTTTAATTTTCCAATTCTTTTGAAAACTGTGGCGCGTTTTTAGGTTGAGCCTTGCACTCCTTTCCAAATTGAAAAATTAAAGTAGAACTCCTCCCAAATTTTGTTTTGTTGGCACATAATAAGGCATTTTGCTGCAAAAGAAATCTGTTAGTTAAACTATTTGGTCTCATATCAAAGCGTGAACGAAAGGCGCGACCCATTCGATTCGTTAAATTTTTCCCTATATTTTCTAATAAATTTGACAGTCAGACAGGCTTCTAATACTTTAGGATTTGCAAGTTTACCGGTATAAACCCAAGGCTTAACATGGGCACATAAAAAGTACTCCACAGGCATTTAAATGCAGGAACAAATGAATCAGTCATCAGAACCACTTTTGGAAAGAAGCTGTTCACCAAACTGATTTTGCAATAAATCAATCGTTATGTGCATTCTATGGCACTTTGCATTATTTTGTTGGAATCAAAATGTTATTGATGTCAAGTTCATTAATTTTTGGAAACCAAAATTGAGTTAACAAAACTTTATAGCACTTGGCATGCACCATGACGATAGCTCTTGCTGATTTCGAAAGACTAGTTTCAACAGCCGCCTTAGCCTACTAGGCAGTGTGTTGGCCACGATTCAAACCCCAGGCCAGACTTCAACATAACGAAATATGAAAAAAAATTTCTGCAGTGACTTCCTCTCAGAAGATTTCTGGCAAAAACTCTGAGAGTAAATTAAATTGTCATGA
Source organism: Sarcophaga variegata (assembly GCA_932273835.1). Classification (NCBI taxonomy): domain Eukaryota; kingdom Metazoa; phylum Arthropoda; class Insecta; order Diptera; family Sarcophagidae; genus Sarcophaga; species Sarcophaga variegata. The sequence goes on along the minus strand of OW026361.1, from coordinate 21,234,461 downwards.
AAAAATTTCTCGAAAATCTGTCGTTCGTAGTCGACTATAAACTGTAGCACCCGCCACTTATGTACGAGAATTAACACACACAACATGAGTGGTGTAGGAAGCTGGTCGTAATGCTGACTGGAGTCGTAATGAGCAATTGTGTATGTATGTATGTAGTTGCAACAGTTTCAAATAGCCCAATGGCTAGTAGAGAGCTTGCGAGTTCAAGCCTCAGTTTTTACATCTGGAAGGAAAAGAAGGATGGAAAATATAATAAAAAGATCTAAGAGTAACTAATTGCCTTGAAAAACTTCTCAAATCTGTCATTCATAGTCGATGTTAAACGGTAGGTTTCGCAACTCATGTATACAATTAAGACATACAACATAGCTGGTGTGAGAAGCCTTATAGTAATCGTGACTAAAGAGGGTGCTATTTCCAACCGTGGAACTAATTTTGTGAGTCGAGATCTTCAATTTTAAAAAAATCCATTTTTGGCCCAAAAAATATATGGAAATTCTCTAGAAGATCAGTGGCCATATTTTAACATATAAGAAATAGTACACCATACAGATGTCAATAAAGTAGGAAGATTTTTCCATTCCATTTCCCCATTTTTTGAATGGACAGGGAAAACTTTTTCTCGAATTATTTTTTGTTTTTGTTTTTTTTTGCTTTCATTTCATACGTTTTGATTTCATAACAATTAAATTAATTACAACATTTTGCTTATTTTTATCATTTCATTACATGTTGTTATTGTTAATTTTGTTGCTATTATTGTTGTAATTGTTGTTAACACTGATGTTGCCTGTTGGCCATGTGTACAACAGCAATCAATGTCATTATTGTTTGTCATAATTTTCCCATGAAATGGCTCAAGTAGAAAAGACTGGCAAGCCGGGCACCAAGAAACAAACAAAAAAAGGAATGGAAGAACGCCACATAACAACTTAAAACTCATATAGAATTTCAATTTACACTAGGCTACAGGAAAGTTAAAAAAACACACACACATAAGCGAAAAAGGAAATACAAAATGTCGTGTAAATACTTATTTAAGTGTGTCTGTGTATATAAGAGAGGGTTATAGAATAGAAAAAAAGGCGAACCAGAGAGAGAGCAAGTGCAAGTGTTTATCTCTTTTTTTCTTTTTATTTATAATTTTAATTTGTGATTGTATCAGTTTAACATGTTGTTAACATTATAACAGTAAATGTGTTGTACATACAAATTTATTTTTATTCGTATGAAAGAGATTATATATACGTGAGGCATTTCCTGCACTCGCATGTATAGCTGGGAACCAGCATTTAATGATCGTTTACTTACTACTACACCCGTATAAATTATTTCGTTTTTCCTTTTTGTTCTCTCTTGTCTTAATGATTTTTTCGTATACAAAAAAGAGAAAAGAAATAAAGAAAAAACTGGAAAAAATAATCATGCGCTGGACACAATTTAAATATGTTGACAAAAGAAATTGAACGCATATGATAAAAAATGAGGCACAAGAAAAAAATGGACTTCGAAAAAAACAAAATAGAATTTAATTGATGTCGATTAACAAGTGATTGAACTAACAAATGCATGACAACAGACATAAATGAGACAAAAACTTAAAGCAAAAAAATTTTAATTTATTTGGATGGACTTTAAAAATTTTGTAAATTTGTTTAAATACCTAACAACTCATACATTTTTATGTTGAAGGTTTATTTCGGGAATTTTTTGAGGCCCGTAAGCTTAAGAAAGGAGAATAGGTCCCTCTTAGGTTAGCATTTATTCCCATTGTGTTACTACAATCTATATTCAAGCCAGGTAGGAAAACATTTACTAGAGGAAACCAAACTGAATTCAAAACAATCTTTATTAGAGAGAGCGAGGGTGAGAGATAGAGGGAGAAAGAGAGAGGGAGAAAGAGAGAGGGAGAAAGAGAGCTCAAGAATAACAGAAGGCGCGATCTTAAAAACCTTCGTCGTTTCATGAGAAGTGCAGGCTTTTAAGACATCGGTACAACATCTTTTATGGGATTATCCTGCGCCTCAAAGCGGGCAGCATTTGAAAATCTGTGCATGTTGGCGAACGTGCCATTAAGACAACTGTCAGGTTTCATTCGGAGCTTGGGATGTTAAAACCCACCACTAACGAATTATGAGAAGGTAGCTTAACTTGCACTGGGTAACACAACCACATCTGCTAACGTAGTCTAACCTAACACTTCAGATGCAAGGCAATCTGTTCCTCCTCAGAACCACAGCTTCTGCATACTTTATTTGCCGGAATGCCAAGTCTTTCGGCACAACTCCCAAAAGGATATTACATACATACATAACTGGTCATTACAACCCTTCAGTCAGAATTACGACCTAGTTTCTCACACCACTTATGTTGTGTGTGTTAATTTTATGCATGAGTGGTGGGACCTACAGTTTAAAGTCGACTCTGAACGACAGATTTTTGAGAAACTTTTAATGGCAATCTTATTTACTCTCTGAGGTTTTGCCAGAAATCTGCCACCAATCTGCCAAAAGGATATTGGCCCGTCAAAATTTCTATTGTTCGACGGATGGCCATGCGATTTAAAGACAGAAGTGAGTCGGTCCTCATCTTATTCAAATGTCTGCAGCAGAGTCTAGCAATATTCCATGTAGCTTCTTGTTGCCAAAGAGATTGAGCCTCCTTTAAAAATGAGTCGATAATATTCAAATTAATTGAAAACAATCTATAACATGTCGGAGATAGCGATCTTCTTGCCTGCACTGTCCTGCTCATCAGCAGTTAAGCTTCCCACGATATCTTTTTGCCTGGGAAAGATTTGAAATTTCTCTTAGAAATTCACAGCATTTATGAAATAGGAAGGACGTTGAAACTAAGTTTGTTAGGGACTTAATTGCAGCCCGGCTGTCAGAATAAATCAAGAGATTTTAAGGAAAAATTCATTGAAAAGTCAAAAACCATCAGCAATGTCTATCACATAGCGTTTTTGGGCGTTTAAAAGATGAAATCGCAAGTAAGGATTATAAACTTCTCAGCGTAGCTGTTACTGGTCGTTGACCGCTTCCCCGACTGGTAAGAAAACTGCTGGTAATGTGAGGTTAAGAACGCACAACATTATAACACGGATAATATGTGCCGTAGTGAAGATTATTTCAGTGAGGGACTATTGATCGAAATAAATTGTAGTGCGATAGTACATGATCTACACACACTTGAAAGCTATATCATCCATTGGTTAAAACATCTTCCAGCATTAATGCAATGGTGCAATAATGGCCGTCCTGATTGATCTAACGAGAAAGAAAATGACAGGATTTTAAAGAGATTTTAGGTAACTGGAAACGGTATATATGTATGTGGTCCAATCTGTAAACCAGCGCAATGTACGCATTGCGGAAAATAAGGCTTTAATCACAGAAAGTGACCCTATTTTTTAATTGAATTTCCACTGCATTCATGTAGAATTCAACTCACGTATGAATTCAAGCCGGCTCAATATTCACAACTCTTTTGTTATGCGGATTAGGTGCTAAGCAATAGGCGTTAAATGCTGATTTTAGCGACGAAGCTCACTTCGAAATCTTGAACAAAAATTTAAACAATTTTTCATTCTTACAGCTATTGCTTCCATTAAAAAACGCATACGCACGCATATGTATACAATATGTATACATATTAATTTTTGTTAAATATTAAAAAACCAAAGTGTTGACATTTTCCATAAAAACTTTATTGCCATACTGGTTCAATGTGGGGAAAAACAAGTTCAACATTATCATGGTTTATTTGAGTTTTAAAGTGTATTTATATGGACAGCAAAATAAAGATGCGTTAATTAAAATAAATATGTATACTTTACAATGTTGATTTTTATATATGTATTCTATAAACGAAAAAAACTGCAACAATAACGAAGTATATATGTATGTATATGCCATCATGTATGAAGTACTATATTTAAAACTCATTAAAAATTATTAACATAAATATGGTACGACATATTTTTATGTGCAGCAAACTTATAACGAAAATGGACGATAAATTCGAAGGAATACAGAAAAAAAGAATATTTTATCGCCGATGGTAAAAAAAATTAAGTATGCAAGCGAATAAACTGGGTCAGGAGGCTAAGACTATAATGGTTTAATATTAAATACCACCAGAATTTTGTAACTGATAAGACAATAGTCCCTCATGGGTTTTCTTACAATGAAATGGATCTAGAAATGCTGTCTGGATAACATACCAAGTGGTCTTTAATATTAATTAAAAGACTTTATTGGCTTACGAATTGTTAAAATCTTTTAAAAATTTTACTCCCAAAAGCGACATAACATAGGGTGTGTTTTTTCAAGAGCTAGAGAACTTAAAACATTTTTGAAATGATAACTTTTTTTATTCTAATCTTCTTATATATAAAAATGAATATGTGTTTATTTGTTTGTGGGTTTGTTTGAGTCTATAGACGGCTAAACGGCTGAACCGATTTTATCGAAATTTTAACAGTACCTTCCTGTATGTCTGGAAGGAACTATAGGCTATTCTTTATTTTAAAATTTCAAGTAGGTGAGGTACCACGCCCACATACCTAATAAGTATTTAATGTCGCATATCTCATAAACTGTAACAGCTAGAGACCTCAAATTTTGTATGGACGACTTTGACGTATATATGAACAAAATAGGCGGATTGGCTATAGAGGGCGTGTCCCATAGTCTATATATATGAAAATGAATATTGTTTGTATGTACCTTATAGAATCGTAAACTATGCATTTGATCATGATATGATCTTTAGCAAAGTTGTTGAGCGTGAGCCGACGAAGGTTTCTAAGTTGGTATGACCAATTTCCGACAGGTGGCGCCACTGAAAAGTACTCAAAATGAATTAAATCGTAAACTGTGCATCCTTTAACAAAGTTTTTGGGCATCAATCAGTCGACGGAGTGCGATTAATTTCTGATGGATGGCGTCACTGAAAATTATTTAAAATGAATGACAAGCAATTGGTCGACCTACACCTCAAGCACGGAAGAAAAGAGCATTACGAGCCTCAGTATCAGACTGGAAAATCTTCGAGTATATGCCGCTGAGACCCGTTCGCTTGAACCACTTAAACAACGAGAAGTGAGATTAGAAACTGATCGAATACATACTACTCAGGCCCGTTCATCTGAATCATGAGGATAACGGGAAACAAAATCAATAAAATGATTCAAAATTAATTGGACATTTGTGTAATTTCTTTCCTTCAAATTTATTTTAGTTGGTGGCGCAGCAACACGCGCAGGGTACAGCTAGTCTGACAGAATATTTCACAGCATTTATCCAGTATATATTTGCTGTGGCTACAAATTTCATGATCAATGAAATTTATGAAATTTTTTCCAATGAAACTGAAGGATGGACATGAATGATAGCTTGTATATTAGGTTCTACTCCTTTAAAAGTTGTTAACTTGTCGGCATGTCTCAAAATAGTCGTAAAAAAGTAATTCAACGTAGTGTAAATGGATCGAACTAAGGGTCCTGGGACAGGAGCTGGTCTTGAAAGAAACATACATACACACACATACATACATACATAATGGGTCATTACAACCCTTCAGTCAGGATTACGACCTAGAGTCTCACACCACTTATGTTGTGTGTGTTAATTTTATACATGAGTGGCGGGACCTACAGTTTAAAGTCAACTCCGAACGACAGATCTTTGAGAAAGTTTTCATGGCAATTTTATTTACTCTCATAGTTTTTTGCCAGAAATCTGCTGAGAGGAAGTCGCCGAAGAAATACTTTTTGTATTTTATTTTGATGTCTGGCCTGGGGTTCGAACCCTGGCTTTTCGGATAATAAGCCAACACACTACCTACTACACCACGGCGACTTGTAATTGGCCATTACAACCAGGATTACGATCTAGTTTCTCACAGCACTTATATTGCGTGTGTTAATTTTATTCGCTTTACATGGTAATTTTATTTAATATCAGAGGTTTTGCCAGAAATCTGCTGAGAGGCTGTCGCCGAACAAATATTTTTTCATATTTTCGTTTTGTTAAAGATGTCTGACCTGCTGTGCCTGACATCAAGTCTAATAATTCAACACACTACCTACTAGACTACTTAACAACATAGCTTAACAATAGCATAGAACAGTCGTAATCTTGACTGAAGGGTTATAATAACCAATTATATATGTGTGTTGCTAAGTACAAAAATTATTTGTATTAAATAGGATCTATGACGTCATGCTTCATGATTATTCATTAAGGGCCGTTATTGCAACTTGCCGTTAAACCTGAGTTTAGTTAAAGGTACCTTTAGCTAAAGAGAACTGTAGAGTTACCTTTAACTTATTTTCGTTATTACAACTTACAGATCAAATAAAGTTAACTGTTTTCAAAAATATGGCAGTGTCGAGGCAATGTCGATAAAACTGCTCAATTAAACAAGTTTTTAACGCAGTGGCAATGACGGGCTTCGTTTTTTGTTATATATGCTCATTTTGTTTAAATTTGAGGTTGGCAAGTTTAAACATAAACTTAACTTTAAAAGTTACCGGTAGGATCATCTTCTTGTTGGGTACTCACAATAATGAAAAACAATTTATCTGCCCGTTAAAGCCCTCCCTTGAGTTAACAACAAGTTGATTTAATGGCCCTAAAAGTATCAAATTTCAAACCGTTATAATGTCCAAGAAATACAATGGTTTATCGATCAGTTCATATGTAATATGACCCACCAGCTTGAGCTATCAAAATTATTTGATATCATGACAAACTTCAGGTAATTTTCGAGTACTCATAAAAACAGTAATAATCGTTAAACAAACATACGTTTTCATACTCTTTTCTACATTCTCTTCGCAAATCGTATAAGAATTTCACATTTTATTTCATTTTCTACCTGTCAGTAGTATTTTTTAAATTTATTTTAATTTAACGCCTGACTTAATATCACATACATACACACACAGGATATTCATGTGATCCCTTGAAAATGTCAAGTTTTATTTGAGCGAAAATACGAAATTTAAATAGACATTCAAGCTGGAAACATTTGGCATTCAACATAAAGCACAGTCTTTAATATGAGGTTGCAAGGATTTGTAAGAAATCCTTAATTTAAGGTTTTAAAATAAAACCACAAGGGTGCAGCAGCAACAAAAAAAATGTTCTAGGGGAATTAAAAAAAATTTGTTTGGCCTTCGTATATAACTTAAAGAATCTGAGGTAGAAAAATTTTATTGTTTTAAAAATCGTAAAATTTTTAAATAAATTTGTGAACTTTAAAAAGTTATCATCAGAAAATTATATATGTTTTGTAAATCTTTCTACTGACCTTGTTGCGTTTTAACCTGTACAGGCGTGGACATTGGACCGGCCCCCATCGATGTATAGGCCTGTACACGTACTGTGTATATGGCGTGGGGTGTTAAATCCGATACAGTTGTCAGTTCACTATTATCAACCATTTGTGAGTTCCATGAGGCTTCGGCTTGATTTGGATTTGTTGTATAATAAACTTTGTAACCCTGAAATGAGAAAAAAAAATCATAAAATGTATTAAAAAATTTGTATAATAATTCAAAAATTTCATTGTCTTGACACTATTTTTATGCTTTGTTGGGTATGTGTTGTATAGGGTGGGCCATTTAAAAGCTTAAATTTAAAAATGCAATAAAATTAAAACGGTTTGAAATTTTGTCAAATTTATTCTTTTGTGGTGAAGTACAATTATTAGAAGTCGCCGTATTCTAGTAGGTAGTGTGTTGGCTTACTAGACGTAAAGCCAGGGTTCGAGCCCCAGGTCAGACATCAAAACAAAATACAAAAAGTATTTCTTCGGTGACTTCCTCTCAGCGGATTTCTAGCAAAAACTCTGAGAGTAAATATTGCCATGAAAAGTTTCTCAAAAATCTGTCGTTCGGAGTCGAACTCAAACTGTAGGTCCCGCCACTCATGTATACAATTTAACACACACAACATAAGTGGTGTAAGAAACTAGGTCGTAACCCTGACTGAAGGGTTGTAATGACCAATTATGTATGTATGTAAGTACAGTTATTGCGGTTAGAAATGGAGTATAATTTCTTTCATATGGCTACCTCAACTGGCCTTACTTTTCTTGCTTTTTTCCGAGCATATGGGGTCGTATCTCGGCAATAGCATCATGAATGTTAGCCTTCAAATGCTCAATTGTTTCTGGTTTGTCGGTATAACACTTTTTTTACCCAAGCCCCACAGAAAAAGGTCCAACGGTGTCAAATCGCAGCTTCTTGGCGGCCAATTGACATCACCATTTCGACTAATTAAACGGCCATCAAATGTTTGACGCAATAAATCTATTGTGTGTCAAATTGCAATACGCTGTAGGAACCAAATATCGTTCACGTCAATACTATGAGGAATGGGTACAAAAAAATTGGTTATTATGGTGCGATAGCTATCTCTATTGACCGTAATTGTTGGGCCGTCTTCATTTTCAAAAAAAAAAATAGGGGCCAATGATGCCTGCGCTCCACAAACCGCACCAAACAGTCACTCGTAATGCGAGCATTGGCTTCTGTAAGACCACGTGTGGGTTTCCTGAGCGCCTAATACGGTAATATTGCTTATTAACCACGTAACCACCGAAATGAAAATGAGTTTCATACCATTTTTTTTTTTGGCAAAATCTACATCATGGAGCAGTTTCTTGTTGGCCCTAATTTGAAATAAATCCCAGCGTTGCTTAAGAGTAAAGAGATTCATTACATTCAGAGGAGATAATATACTGAATTTTGTCACAGGATAGAATGACATAAGTATTGCCAGATTCTAAATAACCGATGGTTTAAATTTAAACCGATAGATGGCCCACTTGATATATACTATATGAGTACTTTCTTCCTTATTCTCTACAGCAAGAATTTTTGCCGATTTCACCAAATTAGAATCAGAGTGCCGCAAAGGTGGGCGGGTGTTTCCTCCGACTGCTTCCCTATGAATTCGAGTCAATTATAGTCATGATAATATCGAAAAATTGTCTGTTGAGGAAATGCCCGACCAGAATCGATCCCAATTATGGTTAGACCGTTGTGTATCCAGGCTTAAATATTGTTGAGAGTGTTTGCCCAAAAAAATCTGTCGGATTTGTGACAAGCATTGCTTGAGAACAAACTGGATTGCTCTGAGACCAAAATCCTAGAGTGTTGACTTATTAGACGTGAGGCAACAGCTCAAACCCAGCCATCTCGAACAAAACAAAATATGAAAAAATGTTTCGTAGGCGACTTCCTCTCAGCAGTCATTTCTGGTAAAAACTCTGATAGGAAAAGTAAAATTGTACCTACATGAAAAGTTTCTCAAAAATCTATGGTTTGGAGTCGACTTTAAACTGTAGGTCCTACTGTAGGTCTACTCATGTAAAAAATTAACATATACAGCATAGGTGGCGTGAAAAGCTGGGTCTTAAACCTGACTGAAGGGTTGAAATGGCCAATTACGTACGTACATATGTATATTTTTTTGCGAACTGGAAAATGATAGTCACGTGCTTTAAAGGTTATCAGAAAGAATGCAGAAAATATAATTAGGGTGGCGCTAGTGAAGAATTTTCAAAGCTTATGGAGTCGCGATGGAAAAAACACCTGCTGATATGCAATACTGCGAGAGCTAGGGCATTGTATTCGTACATGGAAAAATGTGAAAATAACATAAAATGGAGATGATTTTTAGAAGTCTTATACTCACAGGGAGGCAATAGAAAACATTACATCTTTCAGGATATTTTATCTCATTTTTGAGACATCTTTCCACATTAGAGCACTTCAGACGACATTGTCAGTCGTTGTGTCAAAAGCTTTTTCAAAATTTCTTAAGCAAAATCAGCTTTAAATAAATAGTCGTCGCCGTCATTATGTAATAGGTAGTGTGTTGGCTTATTAGAGGTGAGGCCACGGTTCAAACCCCAGGTCAGACATGCCGAACTAAGCGAAATATGAAAAAATATTTCGTGGGAGGATAGGAAAATAAAATTATCATGAAAAGTTTAAACTGTAGGTTCGGGCACTCATGTATGACATTAACACGCACAACATAGGTGGCGTCAGAAGCTAGATCGTAACCCTGAGTGAAGGGTTGCATATGTTAGTATATGTGTTAACACAGTCAATATATGCATTATAAGGCCTACATTTTCTGAAATTTCCTTTGTAATGAATTGTGCACTTATTTTATTGAACATCCTGATGATCAGTGTTACCCATTGCACGCCCTCTATTATAAAAAATAATTTTTGTTGTCTTTATACACAATTTTTTATTTAAAACAGATTCATTGCTGGGAGTCCTTTGTTATTCTAACCAAAAATTTATTGTTTATTTATTTATGGTTTAAACATGACCCCTGAAAATTTATGACCCTGTTGTTTGAACCACAAAAACTAAAAAAAGAAACAAAAAAAAAAAGACCACAAACAAAGAAATTTTCTATGAACAAAACACAGTATCGTAGAAATCTTTATGAATATTGTTGTTAAACAAATTGTTCAACAAAAATTTTGATAAAATCAAAACACAAACAATAAAACACACACACAAACACAAACACCAACAAACACCAGCAACAACAACAACAAGAACATGAACAACAAAGAGTTTAATTAAATTTAAAGTTTGTTGTTGAGTTATTTTATGACACGGTATTTAAATAACATACACAAACGCACATATACAGATGTGTATTTACCCACACAGAGAAACACACTCGTATTTTTCACTCAATGTCAATAAACGGAAGTAAATTGTTGTAAAAGTCAGGAGAACAAGATACGAGAGAGAGAGGGAGAAAGAGAGAGAGGTGATAAAAAAAGACGACAAGGAAAATACCACACATCCAGGGGAAATTTTGCTACACCCACCTACATTTAAATGATATGGAAGCCAACCTTTTGGAAGAAGAGAGAGAGGGGGTGGTGTCATATAAACAAATTGAAAAGGATATCTACACATACTATAAAGCAACCAAGGGGTACATGTGTATGTTTTGCTGTATACCATAGCATTTGATTAAAAGTAATTTGTAATAGTGTGTGGAGGTGCACGTGTGTAATTGTGTGTGTTTAAAGCAAAAGTTGTTGGTGCTTTTATTTAATTTAATTACCAATATTTTATGTATAGATTTAAAATAAAAAACAACGAGAAAACAAAAACAAATACAATCAATTATGTGCATGCATATACGAGGGTAAACTCAAAGGTACTGGTTCTAAGAAAGGAATTACAATAAATTTGTTCATCCTTCAGCCTGCTATATTTTTCCCAGCGACCTTCAAAGGTTTTGATAACCTCTTGGTCTTCTGCCGTCTTCTGCATCAACAGCAGCCTCTTGTTTTCATTGCCTCCTAGAGGTACTAAAGTAATGCGACAATACGATATATTGTACAGTTGTCAACTTTAACGAGCGTTAAAATCGATGCCTCGTAATTGATAAGTAATGCCTTCTGAAGCATATTGATTACCCACACAGCCTGGGTATGTACTGTAGTGATTCGTTATCCTCAAGCTACATACACACATGGATACGACATTGGGCATTACAACCCTTCAGCCAGGATTATGGCCTAGCTTCTCACACCACTTTTATTGCATGTGTTAATTTTATACATGAGTGGCAGTACCTACAGTTTAAACTCGACTCCGAATGGCAGATTTTTTAAAACTTTTCATGGGAATTTTATTTTAGCCTCAGAAATCAGCTCAGAGCCAGTCGCCGAAGAAATATTCTTCATATTTCGCTAAGTTCGAGATGTCTCACTTTGGCTTTGAACCGTGGCCTCACGTCTAATAAATCAACATACTACCTTCTAGACTGTGGCGACTAGAAACAGAGATACAAAGTCCCTCAAATTGCTACCCGTAGTACCAATAGAGTAGCTCTAATTCCTAAAATCTATATATTGGCTGTACCACAGTGTAACCAAACCAACTTTAAGTAAAACAGCATGGAAGTATAGAAGTCATGGTCATGCCGTAATCTTGAGTGGAGTTGAGCTGGATGTACTATTGACCACACGATGTCAGCACCTACTTTCAATGTTTATTTTTTAACGAAAATATTAGACAGATTCTAATATGATTTATACCTTCCAGAGAACGACATTCAAGTATTCACCTTCTTTTTTTTGAGAAACTTTTTCATGGGAATTTTATTTCTTTCACAGAGTTTTGATCAGAAATCTGTTGTCGCCGAAGAAATGTTTCTTCTTATTTCGCTTTGTTGGAGATGTTTGACTTCATCATGCTATTCTGTATCATACTTCATTGAATCCGTGTCCAGTACGAAGCTGGATTAGTATTCTCACTGCTGGATATTCTTTCGCTTCTTTTCTTACTTAAGTTTTCTAACAAATTATTCCATTATTTTAAACCTTTCTAGCTTCAGAAAATTCTTGGCTTCTTTTTGTCTTTGCTTTCACAAAGTACAAACATAATTGGTCATTACAACCCTTTATTCAGGATTACGACCTAGTTTCTCACACCACTTATGTTGTGTGCGTTAAGTTTATACACGAGCGGCGGGACCTACAGTTTAAAGTCGACTCCGAACGACAGATTTTATGAGAAACTTTTCATGGCAATTTTATTTACTCTCAGAGTTTTTGCCAGAAATCTGCTGAGAGGAAGTCGCCAAAGAAATAATTTTTTGTATTTTGTTTTGATGTCTGGCCTGGGACCTGAACCCTAGCATTACGTCTAATAAGCCAACGCACTACCTACTAGACTACGGCGACTTTCACAAAGTACACTCCTCTAAATTCCTCCTTCCATTCTACAGAAATATTCTCTCTTCACCTCATTTATCTTGCCGAGACACTTGCATGGTATATTCGAGTCAACTTCAAAGCATGGTGGGATGATAATCATAAGCCGTTGCTTTGGCCCGTGTGTGAAGTGGTGAAAGCAAGAACTGTAGGAGGTTCTGGAATGATAGAGTTGCCATCTATCATTATTAGAAAAAGAATAATTTTGAAAGTATATTGGAGTAATGGCGAGGAATTTTTCACATTGAATTTTACTCCTCTTCAATAGAAGTCGTCGCTGATAACCCTAGCATATGATAAGATATGTTGTAGACGGTAACCTCTTTCGGGGTTAAGAATCTTCCCGGATGGGAAACCGAATTGAAGATAGTTTTACTTTTTCCGGAGATTCAGTGTAAAAACGTAAATTGCTCGAGAATGTAGTTGAGAACAATAACCCCTATACGACATCCCCTCAAGAACAGAGTCTGTCTAGACTAAAACTATTGAACTTAGCAACATGGCACCTTAAAACTTTGTACATACCGCCCTCGTATATAGATTTTTAAATGCATGTAGAGTCTGCATTTGTGTTCATGCTTATAAAGATACATACAATCATGTAGCTTTACGTGCCAAACAGCAATATTTTGTTGCAAACATTGATTTGAATGGTGCATTTAAAATTCTTAACTGGTAAAGGAACGAATATTAATTTACATTTACAGTCAAGGCAATAATTATAGCAACAACACGAATTATTTTCTTAACGGCAATCCAATTTAGGCAAGCTTACTTACTTAATTGGTCATAACAACGCTTTAGTCGGGATTACGACCTAGTTTCTCACGCCACTTATGTTGTGTGTGTTAATTTTTTATACATGAGTGGCGGAACCTACTGTTGATTCCAAACGACAGATTTTTGAGAATCTTTTCATGGCAATTTTATTTACTTTCACAGTTTTTGCCAGTAGACTGCTGTCAGAAAGTCGCCAAAATAAATACGTTTTTTTTTCACAATTTGTTATGTTTAATAAGTCAACACATTATCTACTATAGACTACGGCGACTTTAATCAGATAGACAACGATTTGAAGATTGGTATGGAAGGCTCGCGACTTTTTTCAAATATTTTTGAATGCCTTCCTGAAAGAATGTTTGATAGACAAAATTTTTTTTGGAAAAGTCAACACTGAATTGCGGAATTGTATACGGTCTGCTGGCTGTAATTGTTGCGTGAATGGGATAATAGCTCTCGTTTAATAAGCCGACACACCATATAGCCTATCTACCAAGCCTCGATCACTTCAAGTGGGTAATAAGACTGTACTAGACTAGAAGTAGCAATAAGACAAGGCAACGTGTTCCATCTGCGGAAAAATAAGTCATTACCAGAGGAACTGAAAAGGTCCAAGAAGAAAAACCTTACAACTTACTAACTACTAAGAGAGTGAGATAATAAACCTGCAAAACATCGCTGGACTTTTCGTTAAACTAGAACGAATTGGAACTGAAGAGCTAGCACCCACTAACTTCTGCCTCATATTTTCCATGTCGGTAACGCAGTACAGACAGTGTATGGTAAAATTAATGACAAGAAACATAGCTTAACTATCTGTACTGAATCATTATCTATAATTAGGCGCTATGTAGTAAAGGGCAGATACTGTCCTCTGGACAGTATGCCATGTGCATTCATCGGTGATGAGGTCTGAAGTTGCCATAGTCTAGTAGGTAGTGTGTTGGCTTATTTCGCATGACGCCTTGGTTCAAACGCTCGGTCAGACGTCCCCAACAAAACGAAATACGAAAAAATATTTCTACGACAACTTCCTCTCAGCAGATTTCTGGCAAAAACTCTGAGAGTAAAATAAAATTGCCATGAACAATTTCTCAAAAATCGGTCGCTCGTAGTCGCCATTAAACTGTAGGTACCGCCACTCATGTATAAAATTAACACACGCATCGTAAGTGGTGTGAGAATCAAGGTCGTAATCCTGGCTGTAGGGTTGTAACCAATTATGTATGTATGTATGTAATACGTTTCTAGTATCTATACTGGATCATCATCTATAATTAGGCACGATGTATAAAGGGCAGATGCGTGGCAGTGAATTCTGTGAGACTGCTTACGACTACTGGGGAGATGGTCGCTGTCCTCGGAGGAGTATACCACGTGCATTCATTGGTGATAAGGTTGTACTGATTTTCTAATAAGCTACGATATACGGGGTCTGTCAAATGATTTTAAATTTAAAAATTCCAGTTCTCAGTGCTTTACTAGGTCCTCTTAATACTTTATTTACGTCTTTTATAAATTAACTAAAAACTGTGCATATGTATTATTACCTTCACTGTAATTTTTCTAAAGAACGTTTTGTAGTTCAGCAATTTGACTTATTGCGTCTATAAATGTTCTTTTGGTTTCTATTCTTGTTATTCTTATCTACAGGATTGCTGTTGTTTTTTCCAATACATATGAAAACCAAAAAATTCGATTCCAATAAACTGTAATAAACAGCTCCTGACAAATAAGTAAGTCATGAATACACATGTCATAGACATTGATATTCACACAGAAAAACACACAAATAAACTCGTAATTCTCTTGTACACATGCATACGCAACTGTGTGATAAAATTTGTGTAAAAAATTTGTGTAAAAAGTATTTGTAAGTATGCCCGTATTAGTCATACGAAATGGTATACAACAATGCACTTAAATATTTTAAACAAACAAACAAACTACAATAACAACAATTTACCATTTACTTGAACAATAAATTAAAGTCATAAAGACACACAAATGTCTGTCTGTCTGTGGATGAGTATAAAACACATGCATTTTATTTACTGGCACAACACATCCATACAAAATAAACCAAGTTTTACTACCATAAACTCTTATACTTCATGTGTCTGTCTGCGTGTCTTGATTTTATGCATATGCTTGCATGTGTATCTGTGTATATCTCCTCGTTTATGCTCTTTAAATTACATACACATGCTTATTATTATTGATATTGAAGTTTATCGAGTAAAATGGCTATTTGAAGTGTATTGGTTGTGGTGTTGGTGGTGATGGTAGTGGATGATGGTGTGTATGTGTTAAAGTCCTTATTGTAGGTGTTCTTGTTGTTATTATTATTAAAACCAATACATATAAAGGCTTTTAAACATTAATAACAAAATTTTAACACAGAATATATTCTCATGTCCATTTACTTTTACTTCAAAATTATAACAACACACACAGATACGAGTATATGGTACACGTGCACCAATACAATGGCAAACGGGTCATTTTATTTAAAATTCTGGAAAAGCCTGTCGCATTAAAAATAGAACATGTTGTAGCATCAAAACTGCAGGTTAGCGACGCTGTCAACTGTAGGCCGACAAGCCTCTGGACATCATTGTTGAAAGCATTGCCTCTGCAGTAGAAAGACTAGGGCATAACCCCGATACTCCGAATACCTATCTTACGGTTCATTATGGCGTAGTTAAGTAGCTACCTAACACACATAGTGGTCCGTTGTGATGCCGCAGATAAGCGCAGTCTCTGTACTAACCGAATTCAATTAAACTAATCGAAGAAGTTGGTCAGTATAGGAGCTGCACCAGTTATGGCGTAATTTGCATTTGGATTTGCAACTCTTCCATCCAATGAAAGAGAAACGATCATTTACCCTACTTTAGGTAGATATTCTGATTGGATGCTAGAGCAACTGTTTGATATTTTGAACAAGATTTTCTTCAGCGAAGTTCCCACGCGGTTGCTAAGTTAACAAGCAAAATTGTCACATACAATGCTCGCTGAACTCTAAATTGAGTTTTACATTAAAAAAACTGGACTGTTTGCTAAGCATTATAGTCTGGATGGGTCTCTAATTTTTCGACAACACGTAGTCGCATGTTATTTCAACAAAAAGTTTCTAGAAGCAGTAATTTAGTAGTAGTGAGGAGTTTAATGTCCTTATGTTCTGTTACTAATCAGTGAGCTTCCTTAATGCATAATATCAAGATTACTTACTTAATTGGCCACTAACAACCCCATTAACGGATTTCAGCCTTCTTTAACACATCATTCCAGGCGCCTCCGCTTCTTGCGCGCCTCCGCCCGTTGGTCACACCAATCGATGACAGGGCTTCCTCGATTTGGAACTTCCAACACAAACAAGGTCATCCTCTTTGCCGACTTCTGCAGATCCCCGCATTAAATACCCGTCTCGCCAAAAATCCTTCTTCATTCTAACGACATGGCAGAGCTCGCCCAGAGACTAGATGTTAATATGCTGCACAACATCCACATATGTTGGATCGAATGCCAAAAACATCGCGAACTCTCACTGGACCGAAGATCTTACGTAGGACTTCTCTGTCGAATACTCTCAAGGCTGCTGCATCAGTGCTTAATATCGTCCATGCCTCTGCGCCATAAAGAAGCACGGGAAGGATGAGCGTCTTGTAGAGCAATAGCCGAAAGCTTTAATTTTTTTAAAATACTGGCCTGCATTTAACCATGGTAAGGGTTATATAGGCCTTAAAGACCGCTGTGTTTTGTTTGCAAACATTTGCGACTTAAGAAAACCCCACAAGAAAATGTCTAACAGAGAAAAAATGCGTGATCATAGTGCCCAGCTTACATCGTCTTCATGTGAGATTATGTTGACGATCAAATCGCTCATGCAGAATATCCAATGTGGCGCGTGCACGTAGCACTGGTCTGTTGAAGCCACAAGTCGTTGGTGTTCTAATCATCCAATTCAGACCAAAACATATTGATATTTATCGTTCATTTAATCATGAATGATTCGCCATTCATGCCGAAATGGGTCTCATTGCTGAACATAATTTTTCAATTCAGTAAACACACATCCGATGTTTGTGGTCCAGGTCTAACCGTCCATAGTAATTTGGCAAAGTAGATTGTATAAATGGCAACTAATTTGGCAATAGTAGCCTTAAACAAGATGGCTATTATCAACTGTTTGAGGTCGCAGTTGGTATATCAGATACATATTCGGTTAGCAGTCGAAGTAGTCTTGTAGGTTGTGTGAGTAGTCTTATTAGACATGAGGCCTCGGTTCAAACCAGAGGTCAGACGTTTGCAATAAAAGTAAAGATGAAAAAATATTTCATCGGTGACTGTCTCTGAGCAGATTCCTGACAAAAACTCTGAGAGTAAATAAAAGTGCCATGAAAAGTTTCTCAAAAAATCTGTTGTTCGGAATCGACTCTACTGGTGGTATGCGGTGTGTTGGCTTTAAATTTGTTTGTAGGGCTTTCAAAATCCCTGTGGTTTATGGCTTATCCGCATATATTTCGACTTAAGAAAACCCCAACAAATCGCACGATCTCGGTGGCCAGTTACACAACCTAAGTGGTGTGAGAAGCTAGGTCGTAATCCTGACTGAAGGGTTGTAATGACAAATTATGTATGTACGTATGTAAACTTTGTTGTTATCCATTATTATTATATGTAGCAATGAATATTCCCATACGTATTAAAAATTATTTTCTGTTACTTCTGTTCTTCCTTTTTTGTTCGTGAAATGACCCATACACTTATATACATACATATGTGAGTATGCCATATAAGCCATATATAAAGTCAACGTCATATTTTATAAACATAAATAAGTTTGAGCAGGAATGTATGTATGTGTTGTTGTTTTTTTTTATTAGAAAATATCAAAGTGTTAGTGTGTGAAAAGCATATTTATCGGTAATAATGTTTGGAGGAAAACCTTGATTTTATGAGCCTTGTGTTGGCAAGGCAAACTTATGTACATGTTCACATATGCACACCCAAATAATACTTCTAAAAGAGAGTGCTTTTGCAAATACTTAAATAGGCTAACAGGTGATTTAATGAGAACAAGTAAAACCTAATTTAGAACTTTAATTTAAAATAATATGAATATTTAGATATTCTGAATGAAGTAACCATTTTCGGTTTTGATTTCGTATGCCGTTTTTGGTTACCCTGTATCTGTTTAGAATGTCTTTAACTTTTTGCAGAGCTTTTTACCTTCAAGTAATTTGCCAAAAATTTACATATACTAACCGATTACATTGTATGAGTACAAGGCAGTAAGTAAGTAAGTGTCGTCCCCGTCTACTATATGTCCATTTCACCATCATGCATGTGGATATTGCTGAGCTGTGCGGTTTTTGAGATAAAATTTATTTTACAAAATTAACTTTACGTTACAGATTTATTCAATGCAAATTTTGTGGAAAATTCAGTTTAAAAACCCAAAAGTAAAGGAATACAAATAAAGAGCAAAGACCACACCATTTTTGACCTTTTGGGCATTAAATTGGAAAAGAGTTTTGTTTGTTTAATTGTGGAAAATTTTTAATTATTAAATGTAAAATTATGTAAAGGCTTACTCAAAAGGTAAGGCTAAAAAACACACAGAAAACCAAGATTTCCATGAAATTTTTTTTCAAATGATGCTTTGTCCCACAACATCTTTTATGCGAGTCCCCTGAACCTTAGAACAGACCTCATCGATCTTTGGTTGGAAAATCGTTTGAAGATTTGGGCATGTTGGAGAAAGTTTTACTGAGGGAGCTCAGGGTGGTGCAAACCTACCACTAACAGTTGAAACAATGGGCCATATGGGCCACCGAGTGAATTTGCCTGTGAAAGGCAAGCCTAAGCTAATGCTTCGACCAAATGCTTTGTCATTATGTGTGGATTACAGTAACATTTAAATGGCTTGTTCAGTTGCTGTAGTCAATGCTTTTGATCTACCACATCAGAGAACAATCTTCGTAGACTTTAAGCGCTACCTTAATGAATGTTGGTTTAAATTTTCAAATGTTTGGTCATTCTGCTCGTGGACACTCCCACAAAATAGTCTAACGCTTTTAAATCACAGGTTCGTGGTGACCAATTCAGGCATCTACATACATACATAATTGGCCATTACAACCCTTCAGTCAGGATTACGGCCTAGCTTTTCACACCACTCATGTTGTGTGCGTTACTTTTATACATGAAAGGCGGGACCTACAGTTTAACGTCGACTCCGAACGACAGATTTTTTGAGAAACTTTTCATGGCAATTTTATTTACTCTCAGAGTTTTTGCCAGAAATCTGCTGAGAGGAAGACGCCGAAGAAATACTTTTTGTATTTTATTTTGATGTCTGGCCTGGGGCTCGAACCCTGGCTTTTCGTCTAATAAGCCAACACACTACCTACTAGACCACGGCGACTTCATTCAGGCATCTAAAACATGAAATTACTCTCTCTCTCTCTCTCTCTTCCTGGAAACTTGTCATTCCATTAAGCTAAAACCGATCGCAATATGTAGCTCTTGATGCTGTTATGTTAAAGTCACATACGGACCAGTTCAAAATTTTCAAGATCAAGCCAAATAAGTCGGGTACCATTTGACCCCAACAATCTGAGTTGACTGCCACGATTCTTCCAGAATCATTTTCTATAAAAATATGTTCCAATATCCTTCACCTTCAGACTGTAATGTGTACCACATATTAAGTTGTTCCTGATGTAATGGCTTTTATACAGTATCTTCGGTGTCCTTCGTGCTCCGTGCGGTATAATTTTGCTTGCTAACATAACCACCGAGATAGAAATAAGTTGTAAACGTTCAAGAAAGTTTTGTTAGAAGAATTAGCAGTGAAGGCCTGTTGCCGGGCTATTATTTGTACGGAGTGGCATATGTGTACCAATTCTCATTTGTCCAAAAATAGCTACAAATTAATCGCAAGATTTTTCTAAAATTTTCACCAAAAATTGTTTTTTTTTGAGTCCAATTTTCTTGAGTTCCACAATTATCCCAGATATCATACTACTATTTGGAAAGAGGACCACCGTTTCTATATAGTGGGATATGTGTAACATGTCCCATATGCTCAAAAATAGCCAAAGATAGTAGTGAACCCATTTGTAATGCTTTTAGGCTTGTTATGGTCTTCTTAATAAGCATCAGGGCTTTGCATTTAAAACATTACTCCATTATTACTAAAATGACGACCTGAGACAGAAAATGGCAAATAAATTTATCCTCAAGTGATGGGAAGGTAGAGGTGGCTGCTTTTCCAAAAAGAAGTTGGATATACATATATACATATACATACTTATCAAAGGCAACATGAGAATATGCTGAGCTTGAGTTGAAACTATCTTTTTTATTCCTCGGTATAGTGCTGGGCATGTGCACAATATGTGAAGAACAATCTCCTTCTCTTCTTCTTCTCTACAGTTTCTGCAGAATCGTTTGCCAAGTGACCAACACCAATGTGTGTTGCATGAGTGCCTATAATGCCACAACGAGTGTTCTTTGTAGTGTAAACTAACTTTTCGTGTGCCTTCCATCCAGCTGTAGGCAGATTATCTGCTTCATCATCTGGCGTTGACGGAATCCATGACTGCAATATCAATTAAAAGTGCGAAAATCATCAAAGGGATTTTAAAAATTTAGAATTCATTGGAGAGTTGGACTGTTGTGTCGCATCTGGCCAATTCATTCTCTCTACAATTACATGAAATATTATTGTGTCCTTGAACGCATATGGTACGGACATCATATGTTTCTGTTACCTCGTTAAGACGTTTACGCCTTGATGTTCATCACGTTAGTCTTAAATAACTGCTCGGCTATCAGAAAGTATGGTGAAACACCGTCTGAGGAAATTTGCATCTTCTGTAATCCTTGCCTAAGCCTGTATTACGAAAGACCCTATATTCGGTGCTATTTCTATCGATATCAAGAAAATTCCACGACCACAGTTCCATTCAATTTGCTGCAATTAATGAAGATTTGTACGATGTCTTTGCGAAGTGCACTGCACCAGATTTCTAGACCTCTCTATTCGCAATGGATGTCCTGAATTTCTTGGAAAAGACATTTCACAGTGTCATATGTGATCGATCACTACTGCTGAAAGTGCAACATTTTTCAGGATCCTTGAGTCTTCCTTATGAGATAAATTGACATCATTTTTTAAGACAGACGTTCGCCGTAGTCTAGGAGGTAGTGTGTAGGCTTATTAGACGAGAGTTCGTGATTTAATCCACAGCCCAGACATCTCAAATAAAATTAAATGTGAAAAAATTATTTCTTTGGCGACTTCCTCTCAGCAGATTCCTGGCAAAAACTCTGAGGCTAAAATAAAATTGCCATGAAAAAGTTTCTCAAAAAATTTGTCTTTCTGAGTCGGCTTTAAACTGTAGGTCCCGCCACTCATACATAAAATTAATACACAGAACAGAACTTATAAAATCGCAACTGATGTCTATGGCTTAAGGACCCAGCAGTTAATTGGATGCGTCCTTAATTCAATACCAAAGTAGGCTAATTTTATTCGAACCAAATATGGCAAGGCCTTATGACTCTTTGTATTTCTTTTTCTTTTAAATTTAAAAAACTTATCTTAATGGCAACATATACAATTTCATTATAGTTTAAGGGCTGAAAATGATTACCTCAACGAACTAAGCTATACGATTAAACTGAATTTACTACACAATGCAATATGCTTTAAGGCGCTAAGACTTTGTTGCTTTAATACTTGCATACATACATTGGCAATATTATTTAATCATTTTGTTTCTCTATCATTTAAGATAAAAAGGAGCTTTACATTACATTACACACACACATTAAATTATTATTCATCTTATAATCCGCCATCATTATCCCTCCCTTTGCACTCTAATAAGCGATTGATTTTAATAAAATTGTTTGCAACAACTTTACTCATTCAGTCAGTTATTCTTACAATTACAAATACATACATATGTATATACAATACATATACAATATTAAAGCAATTGTTGTTATTGTTGTTATCATTTTAGTTTCAACTGGTTTGCTATTATTGAATACTGTCGTCTAATTAAAATCGATTGAAATTGTACATTGTAAATGGGCATTTGCAATGAAAGAATCAAATGAATGAATGAATGAATAAACGAATGCATGATTGAATGACTTGTGTGTGTGTGTGTATGTGACTGAGTATTTGAGTGACTGAACGTTTTGTGTGAAATAATATTTTCAAACATTATCTTTAAAGTAAATCAAATTATACTAATTTGTAATCATAATTGCAATTTATTAGGACAATAAAACAGAAGACTTTGCGATATGACTTAATCGTTTAAGATTTTAATAAGGAAATAAGCATAATCAAGCATGCATTTAAAGGGGGGAGGGTAGGCAAAACATAGTTTATGGCCTCGTTTTGTGAAACATTATTTTAAACAATATTTATCTGCCTTTCAATAATATAAACGAGATTTGCAAGCGCTAATATCAGATTATTTGAATAAATAAGCCAGAAATTAAAAGGTAAAATTGACAAGACATTGTTAACTCATGACAAAAGGGTCGTGTTTTTAAATCTTTATGTATTTAGTTTATAGTATGAAGCCCTAGTAGGTAGTGTGTTGGCAATTTCATTTTGCTCCCAGAGCTTTTGTCAGAAATCTGCTGAGAGGAAGTCGCCGAAGAAATATTTTTTTTCATATTTCGTAATGATGTCTGACCGGGCTTTACGTCTAATAAGCCAACACATTACCTATTAGACTACGGCGAAAAAATATTCCGAAATTAATTATCATTTTTGTTAAAAACACTTAAATTTTCTTATCAGTACCACAATCCAGGCAAGATCACAGTGGTATTATTTACGAGAGGGAAACAATAACATCACGATGAGTGAAATAATATCACGGATGTCGGGCGCAGATTAGGGTCACCTGGCAGCCAACTTAATGGGCATAGTTTTCTTGGGTCCTATAAGCTCCCATTGTAACATACATACATACATAATTGGATATTGTAAATCTTCAGTCAGGATTACGACCTAGCTTCTCACACATCTTATGTTGCGTGTGTTAATTTCATACATGAGTGGCAGGACCTACAGTTTAAAGACGACTCCGAATGACATATTTTTGAGAAACGTTTTCATAGCAATTTTATATCACGTTCAGATTTTTTGCCCAAAATCTTCTGAGAGTAAGTCGCCTAAGAAATATTTTTTCATATTTTCGTTTTGTTGAAAATGCTTGACCAATACATTACCTACTAGACTAAGGCGACTTCAACATGTCATTTATTGTTGAAAACAAATTTTAAGAGGAATAATTCAATATAAATCAACAAGTCAGTGTACGATTTTTGAATCTGAGAATTGTGTTTTGAGGGCAAGGACCTGCTTGTGAAACATAGCTAACCATTGCTAGCCTTCCGCAAAGTTTGTGGAAATATGGAGAAGCCTGAAAATGCCAAGCACATTCAGTGACTCTGCTCTGGCATGCAAACGCGAAGTCAGTGTACGATTTTTGAATCTGAGAATTCTATTTTGCGGGCAAGGACCATCTTGTGAGATTTTGTGGAAATGTGGGGGAGCCAGAAACTATCGAGCACATTCAATGACTCTGTTCTGACATGCAAACGCGAAGACTTAAGATACTTGACTGGAATGTCTTCAACAACCTTGGGGAGTTACTATCTGTTGGAATTCTGAGCAACACATTACTTCAGTGAAGAAAAGTGAAATATTTTTATAACAAAAATACGTAAAAAAATTAAAATAGTTTTGCTTGGTTGTTAGCGTACGAATTTCACTGCCGTGTACTATATATAGCGATCATACGATTTTTTTTTATGACATAAAAAATCGTGGTAAATTCCACATATTCTAATTTATTCGTAATTAATTAACTCCTTGATAACATTTGATATTCTTATGTTATTTTTATCATCTGACTGATTTAATGAACCAACAGCTGACTGTATACAGTGACAAACAAAAGTAAAAAAAAATACAAAAAATCCAGGAAAGAATATATTCAGTTGTTTGTGTAAATTATATGATATTTTTTAGCTGTAAAACCAATTACAACACGTATGTATATATCTAGTATGTACATATGCAGAAGAGTGTAATGAACAAAAATAGGAAAATTTGCAAATCAAATGAATTTTTTTCACGTTTAGTTTTTCTAGTGAAATGCTCATCTAAAAATATCCGTTTTTCCAATTTTTCAATATTTTCTTTCTCTTTTTTCTCTTTTTTCATTTTATTTTTTACTTTTTACTGGGTATGCAAATATTTCTTTTTAATGAAGTTTTTCTCTTAAAACTATCACTGACAATTAGTAACTAATATGGTAGGAAAGCAAATGTAACAGAGACAACGGTATTGGAAAAAAGCAAAATTAATTAAAATTTTTTTGTTTTGTTTTTGGCGAATTTAATATTAAAAAATAGCAAATTAAATATACAAATTTAATTTATAATTTCATTAGAATGCTTAGCATTGTAGGTAGCAATGGAGCTGTGAATAACGCCAAACAATAAAGTGCCAAACTTCCTTCCTGTTCAATACGAATGTACCTCCATATCCAGGGAAATTAAATGTGCTGGTTCTCCACTGTCGATAACTGACATGGCCATTAACCAAACTAAGAAAATAAATTTTAGGAGGAAGCAAAAGGAAAATGAAACTGGATCTGATGTCTATTTCGATAAGCTGGCCCTGAACAAATAATCAAGGTATCCGAACCAGGCCAACGTATTTCAGGCAGATATTTTTGCTATTGAACAAGCTGTATGTGTGGTTGAAACCAAGAAATGTGTGGACAGTCAAGTAGCAATTTAAGCGCTGGGATCCTACCACGTCATATCGAAGGTAGTCAGGAGTTGCATGGTCTCTCTCACCGTAAACGTAGGCACAACATTCGCCTCTACTGGGTTTTGGCATGCAAAAACTGCCGCCATCTATATACCGCCATCCGTATAGTCTCTATTTTAAAACAGTCTACAAACTCTACGTTACTTCGTTCACTTCTATTACTATGTTTCGTTCTGAAGCATTTTCCAAAATCGGAGTGTCTAGGGGTTCTATTTAATGGACACTTAGGGAGAATGCAACTCAACAGCAACTCAATTTATTTATTTACAGTGGTGGCCTTATAATTAGAAACGACTTAGCAACATGTATGTTTGTTAATTTGTTTTACAATTTTCACTGTGTACCTGGGATCAAAGGCTTTGTTTGGAGGACGTCTTATATACGTTTTTCCATCAGATTGGGACAAATTAAACTTAGATTCGTCACTCCAGAGAACTCTGTTCCAGAAAACATCGTTTCTAATTATAAGGCCACCACTGTATTTATTAATTACAATACAATTACAAATTCTATTTTAATTATATACGAGCTGAGTAACTTTGACCATATGCTCGTTGTAGTGTCACAGACCAGAGTCTCTGGTGGGACTCGAACCCACGATCCTTACGGTAATAGTCAAGAACACTAACCACTAGACTACCAGGGCAACCAACAATTTATTAGGCATGTTGATATGTATACTTTCCGCAACTATTCAGTGCCAATGTAGGGCAGATTCTTATTTCCTTTTTTTTATTAATCATACCTCCTTGTGTCACCGTAGTCTGGTGGGTCGTGTGATACCACCCCGTAGTTCAAACTTCAGCTCAGACATCTCGGACAAAGCAATTTCTTCTACGACAGCTTCCTTTCGCGCACTCTTATGGCAAAAACTTTGAGATTAAAAAAAATTGCCATGAGAATCCTTTCCAATCTGTTGTTCATCGAAAAGATTAAAACATACAAGAAAGGTGATGTGAGAAGCTAGTTCGTAATCCTGAATAAATCCTAGTTATTCCATTCTAATTTTTATATCCGAAGCATTTCCCAGCGTCGTAGAATCTACAGATTCTATCTAGGGGACAGCTAAGTTATCAATAAAGAGATAAAGAAATGCGTGTATCAAAGAGAATATTACTGCTGTCGCAACGCGAAGATTTAACCCTGGACGGTTACTCTTCATTTTTGTACATTAAGGCTACTCTTCATTGAATCGACGAACACTTTAACCCTAATTGTCGACGAAGCTCATTTACTCTTTATTATATAATTCTTTTATGTTTGACCAAATTTCGTTCTTTTTATTAACAATGTTGGTTGATAACGAAAGTTTGTAGTGAGTAAACGTACCCTGGCCATCCATTATTTAATCCTGGATAATCATTTTTGTACAGTAAGGTTACTCTTCTTTGAATCGACGTCCAAAAAGAAATTTTGTTTTCGTCTACTGACTGCAAGCTTTCATTATCAACTAATGTTGTTCAAAAAAATATATCTTATGATAAAGAGTAAATGAACTTCGTTGATTCGACAAACAGTAACCGTCCAGGGTTAAAGAAAATGGCAAAATGTCGACTCATCAGGTTAGGTAAGGTTAGGTCTGAGTGGTAGCTCTGATTTCACAAAGCTCACTTGAGCACGCATAGCGGCCCGTTGTGATGCCACGGGTGAACGCAGTCCCTGTACTGACCAAGTTCCACCAAAATCAGGGAAGAGGAAGAAGTTGGTCAGCGCAAGGGCTGCACTCATCAGCTTGTTGGTCTTTATCCTGCAACCACATAGGAACGTTTCAAGTCATGATTTTGTCTAAAGTCGCTGTAGTCTAGTAGATAGTTATTATGGAAGACTTTGCCAAACGTTTGCAGAACTTAACGAACCGTATGTTCGATTTTAGCATATCAGCAGTTTTCTGCCATCAAAACCTTCTCAAAAATCTATTGGAGTCGATATTAAACTGTAGGCGCACTAAAATTCATTTGATTCGCATCATCTTGATCAACATCAAATTGGTCTTAAAAGCCGATTGTAAAGGGCTGAATATATTCTCAAATTTCTCTTTTTTATTTGAAAGTACAATCCCTCCGGTTAATAATGGAAAATAATTTCATTCAAATGGCTGCCTCGGCTGGCCATGCAGTAGCCTACACGATCGATCCAATTTTTAAGCACATTATCGATTGTGTGCAGCTGTATTTCACCAATGGCTTCACGAATATTGTCCTTTAAAGCGTCAATTGTCTCTGACTTGTCGGCGTAGCACTTATCTTTGACGGCACCCCAACGACATCAGCTCTGCGGCTGATAATGCGATCTTCAAAAATAGGGCGCAAAACATCGAGTGTAGCTTCGGCTATGTGGCACGTAGCACCGTCCTGTTGAAACCAAATGTTGTCAATATCCTCCTCTTCAATTTTTGTGAACAAAAATTCGTTCAACGTGGCCCGATAACGATCGCCATTGACTGTAACGGCCACTCCTTGCTCATTTTCGAAGAAAAATGGCCCAATTATGCCCCTGAACCAAAATCCGCACCAAACAGTGACTCGTTTTGGGTGCGTCGGCTTTTCAATGTATGCGTGCGGGTTTTCTGTGCCCCAAATGCGACAATTTTGCTTGTTTACATACCCGCCAAGATCAAAATGAGCTTCATCTGAAAAGATGATTTTTATGCCAAAATCGGCATCTTCTGTAAGTCGATCGCAGGCCCACTTAGCGAAGCGAAAACGCATATTCGTTCAGCGGAAGGATATAACTAATTATTAAATTATTAAGTGTTACCATTCACGAAATAAGCACTAGTTGAAAAAAAAACGTTAGATGGCGGACCCGATATTAGCAAACATAAACCGATCGAATTTCATTTCTAACTACTCTTACAAATTTACAAAATGATTGCCTTAAAGACTGATACATCGAATACATTCTCTAAGTACTAAATATTTGACTTAAATATAAAATCTCTTGAACTCAATTGTCGAATTGTCAATAAATTTTTAATTTCAATCATTAATTTAATTTTTTGTTTTAAACTTATTATGCAAAGCATTGTAAACAAATATGTATGTATGTATGTATCTATGTATGTATTTAAACATTTCATATTTATTATGTTGAAATTATTTTGAAATTATTTTTAATAAATTTTTAAATTTATTTTCATTTGTTTTTCGACAAATTTACCATTTTACCAATGAATAGACAATAAATTTGTCGATTTTCATTCCCAAATACCATACATACACACCATACATATACTTATGCATACATGCATACATTCTAATAAATATTCAATACATTTTAAATTATTTAGAAAATTAAGTTTATATTTTAATACAACATAACGTCATAAATAATACTCGTATTAAGGAATGAAGAAGATAAGACAACATGGACAGAAATGTCCGGCATTAGGAACGCCTAAAAGTTTCACGTCAATAAGCAACATGAATGGTTTACTTGGCAAGAGATTGTATCCTAATAATCTTAGTCTCTGGCAGAACAAATTAAAATATTTTTCTTGTACACAATTATAAAACAACTTTTCCTGTAATTTCAAAAAATGATTTATCTGATGTTATTTAACACTTTAATTGACAACACCGCGCTTTCAATTTAACCTAACATCCTCGCAATGTAGTATACAACAGTATGTTTTTATCATGCTTTTGTTTCTGGCTGGCAATATTACTCTTCGCTCTATTTATACCTCATATGCTTTGGATCAGGCAACTTCTAGAACCATACTGTTGATTTGTTATTGTTATTCATTTCTTTTTGATCTTTAGCTTCTTTTTATTGCTGTTGCTATTGTAACGTTTATTGTTTTGCTATTGTAACGAGACTTAGTAACAAAAGTCAATTGACTAATCTGAACGCCAAATAGTCGTTTAAAAGAGAGACCATATTGTGGTAAAAGGATGATAGTGAGTGGTGTTTCGTCCCAGAGTGAAATAGGTGAGTAGAAGGAGTTCTGTGAGGTAGAAAAGTATTCAATTAAACTTGGACAGGTACTATAAGGACGGTACGTAGCAATATTATCTGATAGTCATCTGCCATCCGAGCATTCGACTTTAGAGATATTAATGCGTAAATAGTGTAGGTTAAGAGAAGCTTTATCAGCTTAATCAGTAGGGGGAAATATGCTTCGCAAGGGAAATAGGCGGTTAAACTTGTGAGGAAGAGAATTCCCATGCTGAGGTCAGAATATTTCTGTAGAGAGGGAAGAGGTTTTTGAAGGGGCATACTCAGTGAAAGGAAATATAGAGGCGAACTAAGGTTTTATTGGTAATCATGCATCAGATACTACAGCCATAAACTGAGGTTAGTAACCGGCCTCTTGATAGGGCATTCAAGGGTGCACTCAAGGTGTATAAGTTCTGAATGAGGTTTCAGTGATTAATCAGTGATCGTTGTTTGTTAAGTTCTTGAAAACAGTCAATGAGTACTTGAGTGTATTTATTTTATCACAGTGACAGAGGGTTGGTTGTTTAGAGAAATGTTTCTATTTTACAGTAATTTTGCATTGTATTTACCTTGGACGTAGTCGCCGCAGTCTATTAGGTAATATGAGAGCTTATTAGCATTAGGCCAAACTCCAGATCAGACACCTTCCACGATACGAAATATGAAAAATGATTCTTCGGCGACTGCCTCATCAGCTTTCTGACGATAACTCTGAGAGTAAATGAAATTGTCATTAAAAGTTCCTCAAACATCTGTCGTTCCGAGTCGACTTTAAGCCAGTCATGTGTAAAATAAACATACACAACACAAGTGGTGTTAGAAGCTAGGTCATAATCCTGACTGAAGGGTTGTAATAACCAATTATGTATGTATGTAGTCAGTCTGGCATCAGAGCTCTCGGATCTAATTAATTCGAAATATAGTGTGGGCCTATCTAGAGAAGCTTAATCACCCAAGTAGGTGAAATAAGGATACGCTCAGCTGTGACTCAGTCCATGTGAAAATTCATGGATTTGAGTAGACGGATGAAATTGTGAAAAAAGAGCTCCCATGTTGCTGATGACGTTAAAAGCTTTCTGTGGAAAGCAAAGAGATATTAGGAGAGATAAAAGGGAAGATAGAGGCAATATAAACTTTTATTAAGTAGTTGTTGTAAGAGGAGATTTGAAACATTAAATAGACTTTCCAGCATTAAATTGAGGTTAGAATTCTGCCGTAGTCTAATAGGTAGTGTGTTGGCTTATTAGATATGAGGCCACGGTTTAAGCCAACAACAAAATGAAACTTTAAAAAAATATTTCTTCGGCAACAGCCTCACTGCTGAAAGCAAAAAAGCTGAGAGTAAATAAAATTGCCATGAAAAGTTTCCAAAAAAAATCTGTCGTTCGGAGTCGACTTTAGACTGTAGGACCCACCACTCATAGATAAAATGAACATACACAACGCAAGTGATGTGAGCAGCTAGGTCCCAGGCTGCAGATGTGTTTTACTAAATATCGAACAGATTTAATTCAGGCTTTCCAAGATAAAACTGTGGTTAGTAATCTGCCTTTTGACTGGCAACTGTAAGAATAGATTCAAGGAATACTTCCTTCATAATGGGGATCGTTCAGAATCCCTTCTGTAGCAGATGTTGACACCAGGCAAGCATCTTAAGTGTATGAGTGTCTTACATTTAATTTTAGATGATCTGAAGTCCCTCGTTGTAGTCGCCGTGGTCTAGTGGGTAGTGTGCTGGCTTATTAGACGAAAAGCCAGGGTTCGAGCCCAGGCCGGACATCAAAATAAAATACAAAAAGTATTTCTTCGGCGACTTCCTCTCACCAGATTTCTTGCAAAAACTCTGAGAGTAAATAAAATTGCCATGAAAAGTATCTCAAAAATCTGTCGTTCGGAGTCGACTTTAAACTGTAGGTCCTGCCACTCATGTATAAAATTAACACACACAACATAAGTGGTGTGAGAAACTAGGTCATAATCCTGACTGAAGGGTTGTAATGACCAATTACGTACGAAGTCCCTCGTTTTATTGGAAACAGGGTGTTAGTTGTTTAGAAAAATATTGTCTTTTTTGAAATAAACTTTTCATTGCATTGACCTTCGATCTTTAATGTAAATTTCGATACAAATGTTTAATATTTTTCATGTCTCAGCCAATGTCTCTTTTAGAAAAAATAATGTTAGAATCTTTTGCTTCTGCAACATGGGATTACGTTTGGTCATCTCTGATTATTATTTGATTGTTTGAAGTTGAAAATTTGCAAAATCAATATGGGAAAATATAAATATTTTGAAATTTTCCATCTTGTGCTTAAAGATAATATTTATTTTAATCATAATCATTATCATCAGCAATATCCATACAATAAGTATTTATTTTATACACAATACGTTATGCATTAAAACCAATACCAATAATATGTTTGAAAAGGCAAGGAAAGAAAATCAAATAAATTATGTTAAATAATCGACCACATACAACATACATACAGTGAGTGTCAAAAGAAAATGTACATTGAGGATAAAATTCTAACAAATTAACCATACTCAACTTTTGCCACTTATACTATGTTCAGACATCCACTTTTATTAAGTCAATATTCGGTTAATTGATTACAATATTTTAAGTGTTTAGACATAACAATATACGCAGTTCAGCTGCTTTTTCAATATTCATTTGACGGCTGGTAAACAAAACAGCTGGTTGTTTCATCAACATTGTTTTTGTTTTGATCGTTGTTTTTTTGTTTTGGTTTTTTTTGTTTGTTTGTCGTTGTTGATATTTTAGTTGTCAAATATCAATAGTAAGTGCTCGGAAAATTGTTATATGCTCACTGAACGTACTTATGGCATTGCTGTATTTCAAATTTTAATCAATATTATAACAATTTATGAATTTATTGAGCAATAATTAATTAACATTTTATATGAAATATTCAGATCAATAATGCCGTTTATTGCGATTTACTCAATATAAGTGCATGTCTGAACATAGTATTAAGGAGGTGCCCGAAAAAATTTGACAATAATTAGAAATTTTTTGTAATTTTTTTTCTTGCTTCAATTTTAAAAACTGTCAATGAAACAAATTTTAAAATACAAATAATGGTAATTCATTAACGCATATTTTTTTAATGTACAGTTTCTTTTGACGCTCACTGTATATAAGGATGTAGATTGGTATGTGTATGGGTAAAATATAATATTTGTAAATTCTTTGAAATGCGAAGAATAATATCAATACTTACGGTCAATTGTCCATTGGGTGTTTCTGGTGGCTCCCAGGTTATAACCATGGTGGATGATGACAAGGGGCGTACTTGTACATTACGTGGAGCACTTTCCATTTCTGAAAACGATAGAAAAGAAAGGAATTTTCATAATAATTTGGAAAAGATTTTAAATAATATTTAATTTATGAATTAAGTTTTCCTATAAGTCAGCAAGAATACACCACAAAAAAAAAAAATAAAAAAAAACGCTTAAAAGAAGTTTTATTGTCTCCACTTAAAACTCATCATCATCATCATCATCATCATATCAACCGCAGCAACACCGCTAACGGTAGCAATACAAAAAAAAACGCAAAACAAGCAAAACTTCATTATCGTCGGTGATTGTTAAAAAGTTTTTAAAATTTTTTTCTTGTTTCTTGTTATTATTATTGCCGCAATAAAGAAGGAAAATCAATTGAAAAACTTTTTTTTCTCTTCGTAATTATTTGTATTAAATGGCAACAACGTTGCAAAACAAAATACTCAGGCCTACCCACCCACATTTATCGTACGAAAAGGAACAAGAAAATATAAAAAGATAGGAGAGGAAAGGAAGGAAGGAAGAGAAACTTAATAAACAATTATCTGCATAATATTATAGGACTTTGCCACAATGCCATCCATGCAACAAAAAACCGCCGTGCCAAGACATTCAAGTCTTGCACACGCACGATATCGTTCCACAATATCAGTGAAATGAACATGAAAATGAAAAACACCAAGAAATAGTGAATGGACGTGGAATTAATATAAAGTTTTCTGTCATGTAGTTTTTTGGTGGAAAACAACTTCAATTAATTGCTAATTAAAATGAAGCAAACCATCCATTCATTCAGTCATTCATTCCTTTATTCATTCATTCATTCAGTCACTCACTCAAATATTTTATTCAGCCCGTCACTCACTCATTCTGCCATTCATTCTCTTCTGAAGAAAACCCAGAGACAAGACGTTTCTGTTTTTTTTTTTGCATTCAACAATGACTATGAGTTTTAAAATTTATTTTCTTGTTCCTCCTTTCTTATTTGAAAGTAATTTAAAAATGAAATGAAAAAAGAATGACAATGAAGAGAACAAAGAATAAGTAAAAGTGTTGCGTAGAAGTCGCCATAGTCTAGTAGGTAGTGTGTTGGCTTATTAGTCTTTACGCCCACGGTTCAAACCCAAGGTCAGACATCAAAACGAAAATATGAAAAATATTTCTTCGGCAACTGCCTTTCAACAGATTTCTGGTAAAAACTCTGAGATTGAAATAAAATTGTCATGAAAGGTTAGGTTAGGTTAGGTTAGAGGACGTGTACTTGTCAATTAAGACAAGTACAGTACCCGGAGGTCGAATTGACCCATTGTACAACGTCCTAGTTTCTCACACCACTTATGTTGTGTGTGTTAATTTTATACATGAGTGGTGGGACCTACAGTTTAAAGTCGACTCCGAACGACAGATTTTTATTTATTGAGAAACTTTTCATGGCAATTTTTATTTACTCTCAGAGTTTTTGCCAGAAATCTACTGAGAGGAAGTCGCCGAAAAAATACTTTTTGTATTTTGTCTTTGATGACTGGCCTGGGGCTCGAACCCAGGCTTTTGCGTCTAATAAGCCAATACACTACTTACTAGACTACGGCGACTTCATTGTCATGAAAAGTTTCTCAAAAATCTGTCGTCCGGAATCGACTTTAAACTGAAGGTCCCGCCACTTAACGCACACAACATGAGTGGTGTGAGTAGCTAGGCCGTAATCCTGAAGGGTTGTAATGGCCAATTATGTATGTACATATGTATGTTGCGTAGAACTCTTTGAGCAAATTCTACTCGTTGCATTAGTACCACATTTAAGACCAGACTGAATTGCGGAAAAAGTATCAATTTTAACATACAAATTTGAAGGTCACTTAGGTCAAAGGTAGTTTCTTGTGTAAATCAAATAAAAATTGAAAGAAAGTACGGCTTAGAAGAGAGACCTTTTGAGAGTCTTATAATCTGATTCATGCACTTAGGCGTAAGCATGCCAAAAGTCAGACATTTTTCTACACTTCTGCCCTTCAGGTTAGCTTGGTTTAGGTGACGCAACCTTCTTGAAAAGCAACATTTAGATTAGAGCTTGTGACATCATAATTAGTATGTAACTCGTAGATAAAACATTCCCTTTGGGAATCCAACCATACTACAGGATAAAGCTTTATATTGCAGAAAACATTCTACATCTCCATGGCCAGAACACGTTACAGACCCTGTAACATAGCTACCCTGATCCACAGCTATTTTCAATGTCATATAAGGAATTTTAAAGACTTCTGACATGCCTTTAATGAGCAGAATCTAGCAGATTCCTGCTGTCAACGAAAATAAGCTTCCCTATATAACGAGTGGAGAATACCTAGTTTAACTAAACTAACCGAAGTGCCGTAGTCCAGTAGGTAGTCTGTCGGCTTGCTAGACACGAAGCCAAATGTTTAAGCCCATGTCAGACATCTCCAACAAAATGAAATTTGAACATTTATTCGGCAACTTCTTCTCAGCAGATTTCTGGAAAATAAAAATGCCATGAAATGCTTCTCAAAAATCTGTCGTTTGCAGTCGACACTAAACTGTAGGTCCCGCCACTCATATATAAAATCAACACACACAAAACAAGCGGCGTGAGAAGCTAGGTTGTAATCCTGACTGAAGGGTTGTAAGGATCAATTATGGATGCATGTGAATCGAAACCTTTATGACCAGAGTTCCCATATTGTTTATCAAGTTTAGCCATGATGGTATGCAGAGTGGTATGTAGAAGGCTTGCAAGATAAAATTCATGGATTATGCCCTACTGGATGTAAGTTATGATGATCAGACCAATAGTCAACTATGAGGCCTCTGTTTGGCCAGGTATAACAAGACTAAGAAATAGCTCAGTTGGGGTTCCACAAGACGCAGATACAGCATGTACAATCGGGATAATAAGATCCTGTAGCACAGCATTATTGGAGTCATTGTTGAAATGAAGTTCCTTGCATATGGTAATGAAAAGCAAAGCAATCCTGACTGAAGGGTTGTAATGACCAATTATGTGTATACGTTACGATATTGAAAGCAAGTGCAATACTTCTTCACCAGGGGAATTCCTCACTCCATTGTTTTGGTAACCGCTACTTACTCCCTTACAATACCATTATGTAGCATACGAATTGTCAGAGAACAGATATTGGAACACGAGCGGGAGTTTTTTTTTTGTTTAAAAGTGAAATATTCCCGAGACCATGGAGAAACTCACAGTTAGCTTGCAACCAGAAGAGCAGGATACAGTGGTATGAGGTAGAAGACAGTCTCTTCATTCTCCTCTCATCCACAGATTGCTGGAGAACAGATATAAGGACAGAAGCGGGAGTTTTTTGCTCAGGATGTTGAACCTGTGGGGTACTTCGTTGTTAGCTCCCAAGTAGAAGAAGAAGAGGCCTATTTGGTAAAAGGACATGTCTTAATCCTCCACTGATCCATAGCTCCTGAAGAAGTCATTTGAGGAAATGAAAATTCTATTGGCATGAATTGCAATAGTCTAGGTCAAGCAGTATTAAAGATAACTTGCTGTTGCCAAAGAAGATGAGTTTCCCTGTAAAACCAGCCGATAATATCAAGTTTAACTGAGACAATCGAAACACTCATGCCCTGTAATATTGGCGGAGATTATGAGTTACTAACCGGCCCTGGCCAATGAATAATCCCAAAATTTTGGTGAGAAATATCCAGTATTCTGAGAAGAGGACGAACGTCGAGATGACAATCAGTAAGTACTTAATCCCAGTCTGACTCTCGCATTAATGAATTGATTTTCAGTGAAAATAAAACCTAACAAGTATTCTGAAGCTTTAAAGCTAATGATCTCTGCATTGGATACATGACAGTGATCAGGCAGCCCTTACATACATATCTACATGCGTAGTCATTACAACCCTTCAGACAGGATTACGATATATTTTCACACACCATTTATATGTATGTGTGTTAATTTTATACATGAGTGGTGAGATCTACAGTTTAAAGTCGACTCCGAACGACAGATTTTTTTAAGAAACTTTTCATGGCAATTTTTGCGAAAGATCTGCTGAGAAGAAGTCGCCGGAGAAATATTTTTTCATACTTTGTTTCGTTGGAAACCCCAGGTCAGGGTTTGAACCGTGGCCTCACGTCTAATAAGCCAATGCCCTACCAACTAGACTTCGGCGACTACAGGCATTACAACCCTTCAGTCAGGATTACGACCTAGCTTCTCGCACCAGTTATGTTGTGTGCGTTAATTTTATACATGAGTGGCGGGACCTACAGTTTATAGTCGACTTCGAACGACAGATTTTTGAGAAGCTCTTCATGGCAATTTTATTTACTCTCAGAGTTTTTGCCAGAAATCTACTGAGAGGCAGTCGCCGAATTTTTTAATATATCGTTTTGTTGGAGATGTCTGACCTGGGGTTTGAAACATGGCCTCACGTCTAATAATCCAACACACTACTTAGACTACGTCGACCACAGGCAGCCTATACGAAAGTTTCATATTGAAATCTCTATACACACTGCCAGGTAATCTGGGGTCATCGGTAAGAACTTATTTCTGGATCTCTTTTAGAACCTGTGTCTTTTAGCCTGATTGAAAAAACTTTCTACTGCTACTCTGCTTAAGCAGACTAATATTCGATCTTAAAGGCTTTAGCGTGCAATGTTAGGTAATCCGTACAAATATACCAATAGGTTCAGAATAACCTCATAACATACATGATACAAAATATCCCTGTAAAGAATAAACTAAAGAAGAAGCATTTAAAAGCTATGATAATAGCATACATAACATATAAAACCAGAATGTTAAAAACCTCTTGTCTTTTCTTTTAACGCAATTGACACATTTTTACACATTTTTATGGCAGGGAACACGTATGGTTGAACATTCATGCTGTTATCATAATGAAACTGGACATACAGCACAAGGAAAGGACAATGAAAGCACTACGGATTGTAAGTATAAAAATCAAACATTTATTGCTTGATTCGTAACTAAAGTTACAGACAATTGTAGTGTATTTCAAGCTAAGAAGCAAATTTAAAAGAAATTTCTTTTTTCGATTCCTTTTTTTTCATTTTTCTGAATCGTGATTTTTAATTTATTTCCTTTCTATCTTTAGCAGTTAATATTTATTTCCCATTTGATTTCCTTTAAATTAAAATGTTCTCTTATTGGTTTCAGAGGAAGTAAAAAAAACCACAAATGTTGTGCAAATATATGAGGGTGGTTGCAAAATTAATTGGAAATATTTTGATGATAAAGTGGAATTGTTTAGGTTTTAAGGCAGGACGTTAGATCGTCATTCTATTCTATATGAAGCCATGAAAATGAGACCATCTCAGCCATCTTGTTGAAGCTGTATCTGTCAAATTTCTTGTCATTCAGTTGACAACGTATATTCGCTCAATGTCAGAGCCCAGTTGGTAAAATTGAAGTTTCAGTGAAAATTTTCATATTCATATTCAGCGATGAGGTTAATTTCTAGAAGAATGGGACTAATTTGGGACGATACCAATCCACATGGAATCATCCGTCTGGCTTTTTTTTTGGGATTGTCATTGGCAAAGCCATCACCTTCAACAGCGAGTATTATAGTTCGACGACTACCAACTTCTTTTTGCTTAAATTTGATCAGTTGGACAGAAACGCCATGTGGTTTCAATATTACGGAGCTCCGTGCCACAGTTCATGACATATTGTTAATTCTGCACGAACGAATTGGACCACCATTAGGCCTTCGCCAAGACGTGGATTTTTTTTAACGATTTGAAGCTTAATAGCGAACTAAATAAATACAATAGAAACAAGCGATGTTCATGGGCAAATTCGAACATCGAAGTGATATTCGAAAGATCAGCTTAGCTGTCTGAGTAAATAAGAGCTATTGAGCCATTTAATAGCCATGAAAATTGTTACGACTTTCCTCTCTATTGTAAGATCGCACTGTATTACCTCTTAGATATCCTACGTTCTAGATCGTATTTCCCGGAGAAAGGGTTTAAGCTACGATTTCAATCTTAGAAAAGGTTAGTCTGGCTGCCTCATTAAAAATTCCGGTATTGAGCAGCTATTTCATTGCTATTGGAATAGCCATGACTTCTGTCTGTATAATCCTGCAATGAACCGGCAGTTGGTCCTGGCAATTGTCTGTTCCCAGTGTGATTTGGTCCATCGTGACTTTATTTTAAGTCCTTCCCCTGTCAGATTTACTTCTGAAGTGTATGACATGTTCATCGGCATTTTCTGTGTTTGATTTGCCTATTTTGCGTAGCTAAGGATGGTTTGTGAAGCAGCAGTAGTCTAGTAGGTAGTGTGTTGGCTTATTAGACGTGAGGCCACGATTCAAACCCCAGCCTAGACATCTCCAACTAAACGAAATATGAAAAAAAATATATTTCTTCGGCGATTTCCTCTCAGCAGATTTCTGGCATAATTTCTGAGACGCAAATAAAATTGCCATGAAAAAGTTTCTCAAAAATCTCTCGTTCGGAATCGATTTCAAACCGTAGGTCCCACCACTCATGTAGCAACATAAGTTCTGGGAGAAACTACGTCGTAATCTTGACTAATGTGTTGTAATGATTAATTATGCATTTATATATGTAAGTAAGGATGCTTTGTTGATGAATATCTGTGGATTTTGAGTGATTATATTCGGTATTAACCAGAATCTATTTTCGTAAACCAGCATAGATTATCCCAATGCATTTTATATTCTCAGTTTAGTTTATCAGAACATTTGTGAGCTTCTCCATGCTAATTGTAATCCTAAGAATGTCTCCTTGACTTTGTTGGTCCTGCGGATTGCTGGTATGCTGCACAGATAGCAGCTGCTATATGCGCATTTGGCTGATAGGCCTTGTAACACCATATTATCTTTAACTTTAACTTTGTTTATTCCACTGGCTTTAGTTGTCTTGATATTTATCCCGATCTTTTAGTTTTGCATATATGTTGGATATCTTATTAGAGCTGTTCTTAGTACTTTTCTACTAAAGCGACTAATTTTAGCGCCACCTTCGTATACCTTTTTACGCTACCAAGATTAAAAGCCCGAAAACCATAGACGACAGTTGGAAGGCATACAATTTCAAAACCAAGTAATGCAGCTTTATAGACCTACACACATACACACTCAAACCAATATAAATCATGGAGCGACTAATTTAAACCACCATATCACAACAATAACACACACACACACGTAGTATATACATATATTTAGATGTATGCAGCAGTTTCAATTGACGTATTGTGTTTGCCTAAAGATACCAGCAACTATAACAACAACAACGGAAAACCAATGTTAGTTAATTTTTGTTATGGTGTTAGTAAAGCAGAGAGTAAATGTACACATACATGCATACGTATAAGCACTAGGATATGCTAACAAACAAAACCTAGAAATATTGTTTGGTATAGGAAATCAAATCAATTGAGTGCGGTTATGTTTTCGATACATTGAAACCGTTTTATGCTACTGAAAGAAACCACACACACACGACACATACATACATACATACATACATGCTGGCTGGCACATACTTTCAGGCGTTTTACAGCTCTTTTCCTTAACAACTCTATTGCTCTCACTCTCTGTATTTTCTAGATACTGTTCTTTAACAATGTAATCTTATGTTATATGTGTATGAGAGTGAGTGGGTATATGTGTGTCTGTGTGGGAGAGTAAATACAACAAACAGTGACTTTCTGTTTATGTTTGTATTAAACATTACGTTCGCTGTATTAGTAAGTGTACAACACAAGTCACTTGTATTTGTTTTAATGTTCATTTGTATGTGTATATGTATCGGGTCCGCCATCTAACGTTTTTTTTCAACTAGTGCTTATTTCGTGAATGGTAACACTTAGCTCAGATCAGATTTGACAGATAATTAGTTTTATCCTTCCGCTGAACGAATATGGTTGTGTATACGCTTGAACAACGCTGGGAAATATTGCGACATTACTTTGGAAATCATGATAATGTTGCAGAAAGTGTGCGAAAATTGCGTACGGATTTTGGAAGAAGAGAAGCACCGTCCACTCCGTATGTTCGTTATCTTATGAAAAAAGTGAAAAAAACTGGCATCCTCATCAATAAACCAAAGCGTGAATAGCCAAAAACAGTGCGTACACCCGAGAATATTGCTGCTGTGGCAGAAAGTGTGCATGAAGCGCCATCAATCGCCGTTGCTCTCAACAATTGAACATTTCGGAGACATTATTGAGACGAATTTTGCATAAAGACCTTGGTATGACGCCATACAAAGTCCAGTTGGTTCAGGAGTTGAATGCGTTTTCGCTTCGCTAAGTGGGCCTGCGATCGACTTACAGAAGATGCCGATTTTTGCAAAAAAAAAATCATGTTTTCAGATGAAGCTCATTTTGATCTTGGCGGGTATGTGAACAAGCAAAATTGTCGCATTTGGGGTACAGAAAACCCACACGCATACATTGAAAAGCCGACGCACCCAAAACGAGTCACTGTTTGGTGCGGATTTTGGTCCAGGGGCATAATTGGGCCATTTTTCTTCGAAAATGAGCAAGGAGTGGACGTTACAGTCAATGGCGATCGTGATCGGGCCATGTTGAACGAATTTTTGTTCACAAAAATTGAAGAGAAGGATATTGGCAACATTTGGTTTCAACAGGACGTCGCTACGTGTCACAAAGCCAAAGCTACACTCGATGATTTGC
This sequence comes from Sarcophaga variegata, assembly GCA_932273835.1. Taxonomy (NCBI): domain Eukaryota; kingdom Metazoa; phylum Arthropoda; class Insecta; order Diptera; family Sarcophagidae; genus Sarcophaga; species Sarcophaga variegata. The sequence goes on along the minus strand of OW026361.1, from coordinate 21,193,050 downwards.
GCCCTGTTTTTGAAGATCGCATTATCAGCCGCAGAGCTGATGTCGTTTGGCCACCTAGGAGCTGCGATTTGACACTGTTGGACCATTATTTGTGGGGTGCCGTCGAAGATAAGTGTTACGCCGACAAGCCAGAGACAATTGACGCTTTAAAGGACAATATTCGTGAAGCCATTGGTGAAATACAGCTACACACAATCGATAATGTGCTTAAAAATTGGACCGATCGTGTAGGCTACTGCATGGCCAGCCGAGGCAGCCATTTGAATGAAATTATTTTCCATTATTAACCGGAGGGATTGTACTTTCAAATAAAAAAAGAAATTTGAGAAAATATTCAGAAGTTTTTTTTTAAAGCATTTTCAAAAAAAAAGTTATTTGGCGGACCCTTTATACATATTTGTGTACTAATTTTCGCTGTATTAGTAAGTGTACAACACAAGTCGCTTGTGTTTGGGTTAATGTTCGTTTGTATGTGTAATTTGCACAACATTTCAAAACCAACAATTCAAAAACCAAAACATTTATTTGAGATCTTTACAAATGTTTTCTTTCATGTTCTGTTTTTTTCTTTCTCTCTCTCTCTGTCTCTCTCTCTCTCTCTGTCTCTCTCTCTCTGTCTCTCTTGTTTTTTGTAATTTTCTTTAGATTTTCTTCATTAAAACTTAAAAGACAATTTATTTAATGTTTTCTTAACATCTTTTTCTTTTTATTACTCCATTCCTTTTGCTTTATCCTTACACGTTGTTGTTGTTTTTTGTATTCCAATACAGTTTTTGGTTTTGAATCTCTGCCTGTCCTAAGTAGGTGTGTCACACAGTGTCTCTCTACGTACATACATATATATTTTAAATGAAAATTTATGTTATTATCTGGAAAATTATTCCAATTCCTATAAATAATGGCCATTAAAAAAGAGTGTCCTTTGTTTGTTTGTTTAGTGTTGTGTTGTATTTAGCAAATAGTCTGGGGTTGTAAAATTAACAACATTGTCAATGTAAATTTTCTGTTGATGTTTTTGTTTTTTTCATCTTTTTCTTATTAAATTGGTTACAACTTTATTTACGACTATTATTACAACTAATATTTGTGGTCTAAGTTAAGCTTTGTGTGGCTAGAACATAAAGAGACAGTTTTTGTTAAGCCAAGTAGTACTTAAGTAAATGGGAGAGGATATGATACAAGGACTCTCAAGTCTGTTAGAAAATTTAGAGGAAATCAATGCAACAATTGGAAGGTTTTTAAGTGTAAGTTTATGTAGAGAAATTACTCCTAATTAAGCATATATTTGTCCTTGATTTGTCATTGATATCTTTCGAGGAGTACCTTGTATATAGTGCAATCAAGTTAGGGCAGCCTAGCTAGCTGAGCATATCAGTATATCCTTCTGTCCACAGTATAATGATCTGAGTGTCTGTAGCTTTCATTTGCAAGATATTGCTTCTTACACCACTGAGGTTAGATTAGATCGAATTGATAGCTATGATTACCAAAACTCACTTGAGCATGCATAGCGGCCCGTTGTGACGCCACAGGTAAGCGAAGTCCTTGTACTGACCGAATTCCACCAAATTAAGGAAGAAGTTGGTCAGCGCAAGGTGTGCACATTAAAAGCACGACTACTCTACGCTGGAAAACCAGCCTGAAAGCTTAATAAACGAAGCTATATCCTTGACATCAATGGATGATAACTTTGTTAAGCTGACAAGTAATGGAGAGTCAAATAACCTCATATATTTGCTCCTCGAAAGAGATGGGCATTGACAAAGAAAGTGGATAACTGTATTCCTCTTCTTCATGGCGGAAGTCGTTAGAGGGAAGCCGCTGTCTTTCTGCGCGTCTTCCCATAGCACAATAACCAGTAAGCATGGGCACTGTGATCGAGTGTTGTGTGTGTTAATTTTATGCATGAGTGGGTGGACCTCAGTTTAAAACCGCCTTCGAACGACAGATTTTTGGGAAAATTTTTCACGGGAAATTTATTTACTCTCAGAATTTTTGCCAGAAATCTACTGAGAGGTAGGTTAGGTTAGATTAGAGGACGTGTACTTGTCAATTAAGACAAGTACAGTACCCAGAGGTTGACCCATTGTACTGAGAGGTAATTGCCGCAGAAATATTCAAATTTCGTTTTGTTGCAGTTGTCTGTCCTAGGGTTTGAACCATAACCTCACGTCTAATAAGTCAACACACTACCTACTAGACTACGGTAGTCACCGTAGTCGGTTGTAGTTACCTTTGCATTTTACCCACAAGTTTATTGCCAAAGCTTTATGGATGGGATTTCAGAGGTCGCTCTTAAGCTTGTTAATTCCAATTCTTTTGTTAGCCTTAAAGCTTTACTTCTCTAATCTAGGAATGTATGTGAATACATACCAAGTGAGCGCCTCCTTTAAAACCAACCAGTACTCCTGGTAAATCTTATCAGATGCGACACTGACACATTTCCCCACAATCTATTCCCTTAAAGTTAGTTCATTGAGAGGCTTTCGTTCTGCAAGATATTCAAGCAGAAAATTCCCTTCTTTCCATACCTAATTCATGTCTTAAATTATTTGCAATTTGGATAGTCACAGGCTTAGACATATATTCATAGATACATATTTGGTCATTATAAACCTGTAGTCAGGATTACAACCTAGCTTCTCATACCACTTGTGAAGTCGTTGTTAATTTTATCCACAAGTGGCGGAACATACATTTTAAAGTCAACTTTCAACGACAAATTTTTGAGAAAGTTTTCATAGCAAAATTTTTATTTCACTCTCGGAGATATTGTCGGAAATCTCTTGAGACATACAATCCCATATACATAAATACTTTCTAACTTTCTAGCTTAAAAGACCTATTTATGTCTTAAATATGACTTATAAATTTCATTTTGAACCATTTTACCAGCTAACAGATACGAAAAAAAATCAATGATCATCTACATCCACATCAACACACTAACATACTCTAGTAAAACAAAGAAAACTGCTGCTGTACTTATGTAAAAGCATTGAAAGGAAAACAAAACCATGCCTTTACATTGCCATTTTGTTGGCCATATTTTTCACATGAAAAAAAAAGCAAAACAAAAATTGGAAAAATAAAAACAAAATTGAAAGAAAAAAAGAAAAAATAAAGGAAAAATTGATAAAACCCCTGATAATATATTCAATAAATTTACCATAGTATGCCAATATTTTAACATACGTTTGCTTTTGTTTTTCTACCCCCAAACAACAACAAAAAAAAGAAAAAAATAATTTGCATATTGTGTGTTGTGTTATAAAATATTTTCATTTTTATTTTCGATTTTCAATTTTCCAACACACACTGTGTGTTTTCATATACCAAAGGATCGATGTTTTCATTTTTGTGTTCAGAATATTGTCCCTTTTTTCTTTTTGTTTTTAAATGAACGCTGTACAACAACAAAAACAATAACAAATAAACCCAACATACAGATGCTGGGATAAGAAAATTGGGCAAGAGACACCAACTATTCAAACTTGGATTCAACCAACTACGCTCTACAATATGTATGAAGTATGGTCATGGTATGCTGTATTGTACTGCACTGTACCATGGTGTTGTATGGGAATTTGTATTAAATTTGTTAAGGATTTTTCTTTTTATAATTTTTTTTAATAGAAAAATTTTAAAAATTGATAAAATATGGGGAAAAGAGACAGACAGAAGCAGAAATAATGAAAAGTTTATAAAGACTTCTATTTAAATAAATTTAAAGAATAATTTTTTAAAAGCAAAGCAATTAAATTTAAAGACATAGGGTCTGCCATTGAAGTCGCCGTAGTCTAGTAGGTAGTGTGTTGACTTATTAGACGTAAAGCCAGGGTTCGAGCCCCAGGCCAGACATCAAAACGAAATACAAAAAGTATTTCTTCGGCGACTTCCTCTCAGCAGATTTCTGGCAAAAACTCTGAGAGTAAATAAAATTTCCATGAGAAGTTTCTCAAAAATTTGTCGTTCGGAATCGACTTTAAACTGTAGGTCCCACCACTCATGTATAAAATTAACACACACAACATAAGTGGTATGAGAAGCTAGGTTATAATCCTGACTGAAGGGTTGTAATGACCAATTATGTTATTTATGTAGGGTCTGCCAACATAAACTTTAACAGCTGACAACGGTCATTTCTTATTACAATCCTTCAGTCAGGATTACGACCTAGCTTCTCACACCACATATGGACGTTGCGTTGTCCTGTTGAGACTAATTTAGGATTTAAAAAAACAAAACATAAAAATGCGAAAGCTGGCGGCGCAGCTTAAAATCCACACCAAACAATGACATTTCCTTGATACATGTTGATTAGTATCGTCCATAATTCTACAATTTAGTTTATTCACGTAGCTACTTAGTTCCTGGATCAGTTGAAGTTTGTACTGTTGCTGCTGCAAGTCACGACGCAATATTCACCAAAGTGTGGTCTGCGAAAGAACGACGTGAAATCGATTGCCTTGTATTCTTGTTTATACTCTCAAAGACAGCTGCAATGTTTTCGGCATATCTTGTTTTTTTTATAGTCGTATTAGTCGTTGGCCGATCGTTTACAGAACCAATAAACTCACATCTATTCACTACGTTGGGAATGGTCTCCGTAGCCAACGCACCGCTTATTAGATGGGAGGCCAAGGTTCAAACCCTAGGTCAGACATTTCGATTAGCAGATTGCTGGCAAAAACTGGTAAGAGTAAAAAAAGGCTATGAAAAGTTTCTCAAAAATCATGTATAAAATTAACACACACAACATAAGTGGTAGAAGCTAGGTTGTAATCCTGATTGAAGGGTTGTAATAACCAATTGTGTATGTATGTTTGAATGTCTAAGCCTGTGACTATCCAAATTGTAAATATTGTAGAACATGTTTTAGATGTAGAGGGAAGGAAATTTTCTGTGTAAATATCTTGCAGAACGAAAGAATCTCAGTGAACTAACTTTCAGGAACGTATTGCCTCGGAAATCTGTGACTTAATATGATAAGATTTACCAGGAGTACTGGTTGGTTTTATAAGTGATTCATTTGGAATATGTTCACAAACATTCTTAGATAAGAGGAATAAAACTATAAGGATGACAAAGGAATTCGAATCGACAAACTTAAGAGCGACCTTTAAAATCTCATCCATAAAGCTTTGGCAATAACTTGCACAGTTGGGGGTAAAATGCAAATGTAACTCCGACAATGTAGTCGCCGTAGTCCGGTAGGTAAAGTGTTGGCTTATTAGACGTGAGGCCATGATTAAAACCCTAGGTCAGACATCTCTAGAAAATCTGCCTTCCAGCAGATTTCTAATAAAAAACTCTGAGAGAAAATAAGATTGTCATGAGAAAGTTTCTCAAAAATCTGGCGTCCTGTATGTTCCGCCACTTATGGATATCACTAACACCTACCTCACAAGCGGTATGAGAAGCTAGGTTGTAATCCTGACTACACAGTTGTAATGACCAATTATGTATGTATGATACTTCAACAATATCTTTTACAAGACAAAATTTTTAACAATATTTAGAATTTAATGAATTAAATATTATGAACGAAAATATAAAGCACAAAGAGAATTATTCTATGCAGAGTTTTTGGCTTTTGGCCAATCAATAATATTCAATTATAAAAACAATACCTTTCCCTAACTATTATGCAAGTAGGCTTTAAACAGCCTAAAAATTCAATGCTTTAGCCGCTGTGTTATGAGATTTAAGAAAAATACTACAAAAACAAAAAAAAAAAAAACTTTTGTCATAAAACAATTAACAAAACTCAGAAATTCCAGACAACATGATATCAAAGATTTTGCCAAGAGTTTCTCTTCAACCTGTTCTACCATCTTTGCAAGATACGTGAATATTTGTATGTCTATTTGTATGTGCGCCTGTAAATAGTCAATGTATTCCGAGATATGATTTCAAATGTTGTATAAAAAACAAAAAACAAATAATTTGACTATAAGCCTGACTCCCAACCAGCATTGTTTATTTTCTTGCCTTTGTTAACTTTATTTTTCTTTCAATTCTGCCTTATTGTTGGATTCTGTAAGCGACATCCACTGCCTTCGTTTAACATCTTTTGAGATTTATATGAGAGACAGAGCGAAAGAAAACCTTCATGCTTTGTTATATAGAATGTGAGCTGAAACCTGAGATTGAGATTTTCTATTGAGTGTAATCAGTTAACAGACTTTTATACCTATTAACTGCATAAATCCACCTCCACCCCCTCTATTATTACATACAACATACAAATATATTGGCACACACACAATATAATTATGATGTACACAATCAAATGGGAATGCATTGAATATACACACAACATGTACGTAATATATGTAAATATACGAGGGTGAAAGCTACAGAGAATTTTAACTTACAAACATTTTTAATTTTTTTTATAGGCCGCCATCAAACTAAAGCAATAGGGCCTACTGAGGAGGAACAAAGGACAAAGAGGACAAAGAATAGAAAATAGGTCAACGGTCAATAAACCATGCAAAAAAATTATTTGCAACCAACTTTGAACATTGTGGTCTCTTCCGATAAGTAGGCACTGAACAAGTCATGCAGACTACCTAACCAGGCCAGAGTATTTCAACCGGAGATTTCTTACAAGCTGCACGTATGACTGATACGAGAAACCTAACTCCTTCGAACTTGATCATATGTGTGAACAGTCAAACAACAATAACAATGCTGGGATCCCATCTTGTCAAATCAAAGGACGTCAGGAGTTGCAAAGAATCTACACCGTATATGTCGACTCAAAACCCGCCTCTGCTGGGTTCCGATTAACTGTGGCATATAAGGAGACGAAAATGCAGACGAAGTAGCAGAGAAGGAACTGGAGATGTGTGAAGAGAAGACAATACAGGGCATATATGCGCCCCTACAAGAATACTTTTTAAAATATAAAAAGCAGCAGGGAACACAATAAACCGTAGGTGAGCCAACATATTTGCTTGACGAATATCAAAACTGCTGTGTCCAGCACAGTCAAAGCCTTAGATGTCCCTTCATATTTACCGTGAAATCACGAAAGGAATCGGAGTTGTCTGGGGTGTAAACTATAGAGGATGTTGGAAAAAGCAGCATGGAATTCAACAAACCGTATGAGTTCCAACATACTTAATTGACGAACCTCAAAACTACTGTGTTCTGCAGTGAGCCACAGGAAAACCATGGAACTAATTAAGTTCGGCAAGGGAACTCTAATAGAAATTCCTCATTCTAACGTGGCACTGTGCTATTGACAGTTTCGCTGACAATTTCGGTCTGCCCCATTAGGATTACTGCACAAGCTGCCAGGTTGTAGAAGAAACGGAATCGGTACAACATCTTTTATGTTCAAAACAGACGTCATTGGTTCTTGGAAGACAGAATGTTTGATGATCTGGGCATGGTGGCGAACGTGCCACTAGGGGAACTGGAGACAATCCTAATTGAAATTGTAACTCATAACTGGCTTACTAGGAAAATTTTCTAGGCCGTAGGACCAAAGTAGGAATGTCTACTTGGGACACAGGGATTACCGAACAGTTGGTATATGTTCTCACAATATTACGGAGCTGACCTATTCTATGATTGAGCCTGAGTAAACAGATTCGTGTACGTATTTTCTCAATTTTTTTTCTAATTCAAAGCACTTGAATGACTAAAGTTTGCTAAAGTGTCATCCATAAAATCTTTGAATTTCATTGATCAAAAGTTGTGCAATGCCGTAGAATGCAATCACTATTATTTGCAGAGCTATTCAGTTCTAATGCATCCACTGTCATTTGGCTTCCTTATGAGTTTCTATGGAAGTAGAGGACTGAGCTGGTATCAGTTCAATCCTGGCCAAATCTGAACTATGAACATGCTGAAATTCTGGGCAGATATAGACGCATATGGTTCGTTGTAACTCTATAGATATGTCACTTGGTTTTAGAATTACAAGTGGGGTGAAAGATTTTCTGGCATGGCTAACCATTTCATTTACCCATTTTCTCGTAACCCTTTCTGAAGGGTTGTAATGACAAATAATGCCTGGGACACCTGCAGAGTTTTCCTGATGTTAAGGCAAAAAAATCTTTTACTTTATTTGGATAGCCAGACTGCGCTCAAGTCTCTAATGAATGTCTCCTCTATGTCGGTCTTCGTTTTAAAAAGAAGTTGACAGCGGGAATGTGCATGCAATAGACTCTCTTAGACTCTCATTACATCACATGGCAATTGAAAGTAAATTTGTGATGCTAACAGGCTACTGTACTCCTGGAAGGCATGACGATAAACTTGGCACTTCCACAAATGACTTCTACAGAAACTGTAGCCCTACGGAGGCTAAAGAGTCTATCATTCACCACATGTATCAGTGGCCGACTTTTGCTATGCAAACGTGCTAAACTTCTTTTTTTCTGTTGTCTTAAGGTATTCTTCAACATCAAATTGCTGGAAAAGCAAGGGTTCTATTGGAGTTGGTTGGATTTCATATATGGAACGTGAAACTAATTGGGCCTATAGTTTAGGTACACCACCTAACTTAGCCTAACTTTTTGAAATTGAGAAAAGAAAACTGAAAGTGATTTCAAATTCATCAAAAATCTTTAAAACTCTCTATGAATTCCTAGCAATCTTCTTATAGTTATTTTGCAATTGGTTTTTTTTTATAGGGAATGTTTAATCCCTGGATTGGTTATTAATTGAGCTCATATTTAGGGTTCGCCGCATAAACTAACCTAACTTTTTGGAATTAAGGAAAGAAAACTGAAAGTGATTTCAAATTCTTCAAAAACCTTTAAAACTCTCTATGAATTCCTAGCAACCCTCGTATATTTTTGTATATATGAAAAGGAATATAAACATTGTTTGTAGCTGTAGTTGGAATTTAACAGAACAGGCAACATCAGCATTTTAAAATTCATTTCAAACACATAAACCTGTTAGCCTAACACACTCTACTCTACTCAACTAACACACTCAACTACCACAACTACATGTGTGTTGGTAGCAGCTTTTAGAACTTATAGGGGTAAACATTAGATGATGGCCTTTGATAACCTTTTGAACCAGGTTTGAAAGGTTATACATAACAAAGGCTTACGGAGAGCTTTCAAAGAGAGAGAGAGAGAGCGAGAGAGTGTGTTCAAAACAAAATTCTGTGTCATTAACAAAGAGTTTGAAGAACAGTTTTTGACATATAAATCGTGACATAAATTACTTCAAAAGTAATTCTATTTTATGCTCGGAGGAAATGTAAAGTATTTGAGAAGTGGGTAGCGAGAGTTTTTTTTTCTCTATTTGAAAACGAACCCCATTTTAATGTAACCCTTTCGAATGCTTTGAAATTTTCTATTACTCTTTAGCACACATGTGAATAAAGGAGTGCTTTTTTAGTTTTATTTTTAAAAATAGAAGAAAAAAAATACAAAAACATGTGCAAAAAAAAGCAAAACTACAAGAGTTCAAAAGTTCATGAATAAATGTGTGGTGTTTTATAGGCCTTTAAACATGTGAACATTTTTAAGTGTGTGTATATTAAACAAAATATTAAAAAAAAAAGTCAGTCTATGTTCTATAAGCTTCCCTAAGTAAAGAGAAATTTTTGGTAAAAGAGGATAAGTCTACCGCTTAAGAAAGAAGTTTTAAGATATGTTGCACTAAGATTTAAACTTGGATTTGCAAAACTTTGCATTAATTTCAATCTAACATACATACATACATAATTATTTATTACAACCATTTAGCCGGGATTACAACCTAGCTTCTCACACCACTTATGTTGTGTGTGTCAAATTTTATCCATAAGTGGCTAGATCTACAGTTGAATTCGACTCCGAACGACAGATTTTTGAGAAACTTTTCATGGCAATTTTATTTACTCTCAGAGTTTTTGCCAGAAATCTGCTGAGAGGAAGTCACCGAAGAAATACTTTTTGTATTTTATTTGATGTCTGGCCTGGGGCTCGAACCCTGGCTTTTCGTCTAATAAGCCAACAGACTACCTATTAGACCATCAATGTTGTGTATTTTAATTTTGTTAATTGTTCCATATATGTTACGCGCCGGTTATACCCGAATAAAATATCAAGGTTAAGGGCATGCAAAGATCTCCCCGGTAGCTCAGACTAAAGTGGTTCTCAACCTGTATTTTACGACGCGCAAGCATATAAACACAGCCTGCATGCCATCAAGATAAAAAAAAAAACCTAGACTGTGCGAATATAAAGAAAACATACAACAATGTCAAAACGCGAAAGTATCCGGAAACAAAAAAAAACCGAGTCAAAACGATTTAACGGTCAGGTGTTATCCCGCCTAGGGCATGAGTTCCCTCCCAATGACAAAGTCACAAAAGTTCATGAATAAATGTGTGGTGCTTTATAGGCCTTTAAACATGTGAACATTTTTAAGTGTGTGTATATTAAACAAAATATTAAAAAAAAAGTCAGTCTATGTTCTATAAGCTTCCCTAAGTAAAGAGAAATTTTTGGTAAAAGAGGATAAGTCTACCGTTTAAGAAAGAAGTTTTAAGATATGTTGCACTAAGATTTAAACTTGGATTTGCAAAACTTTGCATTAATTTCAATCTAACATACATACATACATAATTATTTATTACAACCATTTAGCCGGGATTACAACCTAGCTTCTCACACCACTTATGTTGTGTGTGTCAAATTTTATCCATAAGTGGCTAGATCTACAGTTGAATTCGACTCCGAACGACAGATTTGTGACAAACTTTTCATAGGATTTTTTAATTTACTCTCTGAGTTTTTGCTAGAAACCTGCTTTGAGGTAGTCACCGAAGAAATATTTGTTTCATATTTCGTTTTGTTGAAGATGTCTGAGCTGGGGTTTGAACCGTGTCCTCGAGTCTAATTAGCCAACACTCTGCCTACTAGACTACGGCGACTACAATTTTAAATCTTATGATACAGTTTATTTTAGAAAGGAATTCCAAGCCAAATTATTCTCAGAGAAAGCTCTACATCATCTAGGACATCCACAATGTTTACAATCGTGTTTCGTATCAGACAATACGTTGTACCAGCATGTCGACAAGGTAGGCATTTAATTGGCTACCTAAAGAAACTGTGGCTTCCGGAGGGGTTTATTTAGAATTGTAAAACAGGGTACCCCGAAAGCTAAAAGCTTTTTTATAAAAAAAAAAAAAAATAAAATGGAAACTTTTTCTACTTTTTTATTCCTTATGGGAAATGGTTTTCATACGGTTGGTTTTAGGTCATCTAGCATGGTCAGACCTTTTCAACAAAACGGAATATGAACAAATACTACTTTGGAGACTGCCTCTCAGCAAATTTCTGGAAATAGCTCTGAGAGTAAATGAATTTGCGATGAAAAAGTTTCTCAAGAAGCTGTCGTTCGAAGTCGACATTAAACTGTAGGTCCTGCCACTCATGTATAAAATTAACAAACCCAACATAAGTGGCGTCAGAAGCTAGGTTGTAATCCTGACTGAAGAGTTGTAATGATCAATTATGTATGTATGTTCAGTCGTTTTATAATGACTTGAAGTTGTTTTGGTTGAGTGGGTAGTCATGTGGGCGAGGTTTAAACCGCAGCTCAGGCATATCGGACAAAACTAAATATGAAAAAAAGTTGTTGTCGGCCGTTTTTCAAATTTGGAGTTCTGAGACGACTTTTAACTGTAGGCAATGCCATGAATAAAATTAACATACACAACATTGATGGCATGAGAAGCTAGGTTGTAATCCTGTGAAAAGGATTGTAATAACGAATTATGTATGTATGTTCACTCGTTAAACGTTTTATAATGACTTGAAGTTGTTTTGGTCTAGTGGGTAGTGTGTAGGCTCATTAAACGATAGTCCGTGGTTTAAACCGCAGCTCAGTGATATCGAACAAAACTAAATATGCAAAAAAAGCTGATTTTACCGACTTCCAACCAACAGTCTTCTGGTAATAATTTTGGCAATAAAACTGCCATGAACAGTTTCTCAAATTTGTCGTTCTAAGACGACTTTTAACTGTAGGGAACGCCACTCATGAACAAAATTAAAATACACAACATTGATGGTCTAATAGGTAGTGTGTTGGCTTATTAAACGAAAAGCCAGGGTTCGAGCCCCAGGCCAGACATCAAATAAAATACAAAAAGTATTTCTTCGGTGACTTCCTCTCAGCAGATTTCTGGCAAAAACTCTGAGAGTAAATAAAATTGCCATGAAAAGTTTCTCAAAAATCTGTCGTTCGGAGTCGACTTTAAACTGTAGGTCCCGCCACTCATGTATAAAATTAACACACACAACATAAGTGGTGTGAGAAACTAGGTCGTAATCCTGACTGAAGACTTGTAATGACCAATTATGTTATGTAACATTGATGGTGTGAGAAGCTAGGTTGTAATCCTATGTAAAGGGTTGTCAGTTAAGTACGTAAGCATGGGAATGTGAGAGGACGGCGTAACTAGGAGACTAAAACTTGTCGTCTTTATCCATAAACCCGGAAGCATGTCTATATGCGATAGAACGCAAATCTGGTGCTTTTCTTTAAAAGATACCGGTTACTGAAACTAGGCCCTATGATTTTAATAGAGGAAAGAGGATAGAAGGCAAAAGGAGCAAATAAAATATATATGAGGGAAAGTAATTGTTTTGCAGCACCGCTGGTATCTATTTTGTCGTATTTACAGTGTTCAAAGCGAAATAAGCTGCCCAGTTTTTACAGCAAATTTGAAAAATTTAAAGTGTGGCTATGATGTCATCGAAATTTTGATAGATCTATTGATGCCATTATGTTTGGAATATAAGTTTGTCTAAATGTCTGCCACGGTTTCTTTGAGTGGAGCACATAAATCAGGCTGAATTTGACTCCTGAGGTTTGTGACTTCTTCGCATACTCTTGCAACTTAAGAAAACTCCTCGTAGAAAAAGCCTACCGCAGTCAAAGTCTCGGTGGATAATACACACCGCCTTTCAAGTGGGATAGCCATGCCCCAAATAGCACATGCAGAATATACTATGTGGCATGAGCTATACGTCACATAGGGCCGTCCTATTGAAACCACATGTCGTTGGTGTCCAGTTCATCCAAATCATGCCAAAAGAAGTTAGTAATCATTGAGCCGTGGTGCTCACCATTGACAGTGATGGCCTGGCTAGTGTCGCTCTGAAAGAAATTGGTATCGTCCCAATACGATAATTTTATTCAAACATATGAAACTATTTTAATTTCCCTTTCTGATATGCTTCCATCTATCTCATAATTTCTAGACAAATTAGCAAGAAAATTTAAATTTTTAAACACAACACACCGAGACTAATTACCTTTATTATGCAACTTACTTCGTATACCTAATGATTACCCATGTAAAGTGCCTAAAAGTAGACACAGTTAAATACAATGAAGTTGTTGCAACATTTGGATTTTCGATAATAAAATTTTATGTTAAACATTAAAGCCCATTAAAATGTCTTTAAAAAATACGAATACTCTGGCACATGTACGAGAACTTGAAGAGAGAAAGGGTAGGAGTACGTACATCAGAATACATATGTATGTATATAAGAATGGCCATTAATATGTGTGTGCGTGTGTGTGTGTTTTCTTTTTTTTTGTTGTAAAGATGTATTTGAAATAGAAGAAGAAGAGTTGAACATTAAAAAAGGAAAACAAAAACAAAAACGAGAACAAAAACCCCATTACAAATGTCAAGCACATTTGCCAAACAGTGTCAGTATGAGGTCAAAAATATCAACGAAACAACACATACACGCAACGTATAGCACTCTACAGAGAGAAAAATATAAAAATAAGGAAAAGGAAAACAAATACACACTTAAACAATTCAAACAAACACATACCTTTTGTGTGTGTAAAACTCACTGTGTAGTTGTGGAAGCGTATGATGCATGTACACATAGGCACTGACACTGCTCTTTGCTTTACGAACCTGTGTGTATAGTTTTGTGTATGAAGAGAGAGTTGTGTGTGAACATTTCCATTTGAGTTAAACGCACATGAAGTTTAAAGAACCCACATTACCAATATATGTACACGTACGTATGCACGGTGGCCATCGTGTAGTGCAATAAAAACGCCCTCATTTCCCTTAACGCGCACTACCCACACACATACCTACATATGTAGTGCTGGCTCTAACAAACACTTGCTTTAATACCCTCTTACACTTTTATGCATTCTTTAAAGCATTCTTTTAGGGGAACTATTTTTTTTATGGAAAATTTAAAAACATTAATTACTTTGCAAGCGTATGGCGGAGTTTATTAGAAATTTTTAAATTTTCTCTGGATGTTGTAATTGTCCCAATGACAGGTATACATCCTTAAACCTAACCTAACCTATACACTTCCATCGTCGAAATTATTTAAAAATATTACAAACACAGATCCGAGTTTTATTCTTGGTATCGTGGCACTTGAAGTCGTCGTAGTCTAGTAGGTAGCGTTTTGGCTTATTATGATGAAGATGAAAAAAAACTATTTCTTCGGTGACTTTCTCCCAGCGGATTTCTGCCAAAAATTGATATAAAAAGTTTATCAAAAAATCTGTTGTACGGATGCGACTTTAAACTGTAGGTCCCGCCGTACATGTACAAAATTAACACACATAACATGAGTGGTATGAGAAACTACGTCCATAATACTGACTGAAGGGTTGTAATAACCAATTATGTATGTATGTATCGAGGCACTTCTGAACTTTGACATTTGCTAAGGGCCAAGTTGAAATAACATCTGTCATATTTGTTGTCATTTGTTCAGTCTGTTTTGCTAAATCATCATGGATGGACGGTATCCAATGCATCCGTAAAAGTCACATTTTGGTGTGTAATCGATCCATACTTCTTTGAGAAAAACGCTGGCCGGGCAATCACTTCGGCGAACTGGGTGGATGATTGGCAACGTCTTTGGCATGAAATGGATGATCTTGACATCAATGATATTCGGTTTTAACAATACAGTGCTACGTGCCAAAGATCTCATATCACATTGGGTATTTCGCAAGAGCAATTTGAGGGCATGGTTATCCCACTAATCAGTTAGAGTCTTTCTGTTGGGGATTTATTAAGTTGCAGATATACGCAAACCACTGTAATCGAGAAAGCCATCATAACCCTTGTCATCGATCAAAATCAGTCTGATTTAGGCCCCAAAGCCATGGAAAATTTGACAATTCGAATGTGCTCCAAGACATTTGAGCAATATTATATTATCAAGGCATTAATAGATCCTTCAAACGATTTCAAATTTTAATAAAATCTCACACACATACATATGTACATACATAATTGGTCATACATTCAGTCAGGATTACAACTTAGCTTCTCACACCACTTATGTTGTGTGTGTTAATTTTGTACGTGTACGTTTAAAGTCGCCTCCGAATGACAGTATATTTTTGAAAAATTTTACATGACAATTTTATTATTCTGAGAGTTTTTGCCAGAAATCAGTTGCGAGGAAGTCGACGAAGAACTATTTTTCATATTTCGGAGATGTTTGACTTGGGGTTTGAATCGTAACCTCACGTCTAACGTGTGGGATTTCAATCCACTAAAACCCCACATCAGTGTTCGACGGTGAAATCTCCCAAGAACCACTGAGTAGGTATTACTTCAGGAGGCCGTCTTAAGCACTATGCTTAAAATATCATGTACGTTACAGTTCTGTTGGACTGTATATCAACTTGTGACAACGTCCACTTGACAGTTGTAATTGTAGATACTAGCCGTCGTTAAAGATCCAGTGCTCTATACGCTCTCTCATTTACGCCGAGCATGCGTAAAATGGAAGAAGAATATCTAGTTTAACTAGACAACCGTAACATCTCTGCCATGTCGGTAGCAGTGAAGTATGCGATTTCAAATTTACTTTGAATTCTTCTTGCGGTTACCTACACTTTTATTGTACAAAAATATGGAAACACCACAAACTTTTCTTCAGTTTTCTTTTAGTTTGTGAATAACATTAAACATTTTGTTTCTTTTATAATAAAACAAAAATAAATTAAT
Source organism: Sarcophaga variegata (assembly GCA_932273835.1). NCBI lineage: Eukaryota > Metazoa > Arthropoda > Insecta > Diptera > Sarcophagidae > Sarcophaga > Sarcophaga variegata. The sequence continues at coordinate 21,177,047 of OW026361.1, read as the reverse complement.
TAAATAAATACAAAAAACATCAATTATTTCTATTCATTTTATTTAAAATATATTGGTGTAGTTAGACTTTTACTGTGCACTGTTGACACTGTTTTCCACTTGCCATTTAGAGCATAAAAACAATGCAACACATAATAAGGAAATAATTATTTGGCACTTTAAAATTGAAAGCAATTCAAATGTCTGAACATGACAAACTAAACATACAGAGAAGATGAACAGAATAGCACAGTAAGGCATGAGGATAAGAATAAAGTGTTATTTGTTTACATTTTTATTATTTTTGTTAAATGCAGAGAGGTCACCGAAGTCTAGTAGGTAGTGTGTTGGCTCATTAGACGTGCGGCCACGGCCCTTGGGCCCAGGTCATACATTTCCAACAAAACGAAACATGAAAAAACATTTTTTCGGTAACATCCTCTAAGCAGATTGCTGGCAAAAGCTCTGAGAGTAAATAAAATTGCCATGAAAAGTTTCTCAAAAATCTGTCGTTCGGAATTGACTTTAAACTATAGGTCTCGCCACTCATGTAAAAAATTAAGACCCGAAACATAAGTGGTGTGAGAGGCTAGATCGTAATCCTGACTGAAGGGTTGCAACGACCAATTATGTTCTGATTTGCTACCAGGTTAGTTCTTTAAAAGCCTTTAAAAATTCAATATTTTTTCCATTCTTTGCTATTTTTTTCACCACAGTTGTCTCTGACTCTGTCTATCACTCGTGCTTAAAAATTCTTTTGTCAACTTGTCATACAATTGTGACATGTTTGTCTAAAAACTATTAAATGTTGTATGTTTTTGGGATGGCAGGCACATTAAATGAAAATTGTTGAATTCTTGTAGTTGTTGTTGTTTTTTTCCATTTCTGTTGACATGTTTTTACAACTTTGTCGAATATAAACTAACAATCAGCCAATATATGTACATACGTATACAATCATTGTTACAAATGCATACATATTAATGTATACATATGAATGTATGTCTGCATGTATGTATATGTAAGTGTAGATGCATACAATACTTATACATAAATGTGTTTAAATGTGTTTATAATTTATAATTGCCCCAGTTATTGTGGATGTGAATAATGGATTTTCATTTTTGATGATGATTTTTGTCAACAAAATTTTCTCTCAAAATGTGGAGTTAATTTGAAGGGGGACGGGGGTAAATGAACTCTGGTTATCAGTTTGGTTACAGACGAGAATTGTGGGCTGATAGAGAGGCATGCAAATACCAACACCACTGCAGATTCGTAAATTGAGTGCAAAGGCACAAAGCTTTTTTGATCACAAGTAAATTCTGTTTTACTCCAACGAAATCATTATTTCCTATAGCCAATGGGCTTCTTTCAATCGAACCAATTTTCCATTGAAACAGAGAGCTAATGGCAGAAAGTTCAGTTAAATACATACAAAAATAGCGAAATTTTGCGAAACTTTGAGTCATCCATGTGGTTCTTCATAATCCTCTTGATAGAACGCTTGATCTTATGATTCCAATTATTCTAATGGTGAGCACCATTATTGAGTTATATATCGATAGCTTAAAAGCCCTGGACAAAGCAGTCTTAGACTCTTATATAGGCTGCTACTGTATTGTTTTTCATCCTTCGATTTACTCACACAACCAAACTGACATCAAGTTCATCAGGAACGTTAACCTCGATGTCCATTTTCGCCGTTAAATGCAGCACATTACAGATGAAACTTTTGGGTCATTCAGAAGTAAATTGTATAGGCATTCGTGGACATAGGGGTACTGTTCCTAATTCCACTGCTAATGAAATGGCAGAGGTGTTACGGTTGTCTAGTTACACTAGATATTTTTCTTTCATTTTGTGCATACTCGGCACAAAAAAGAGAGCGTATAGAGTACTAGTTGTTCAACGAAGAATAGATCAACTACAGCAGCTTTCAGGTGGATGCTGGAAGACGACAACTATACAGTGCCAATAGAACTGTAACGAACATAACGTTTTGTGCATAGTGCTGAGGACGACCTCCTGAAGTACTACTTAATTATAGGTTCTTAAAGAATTTCACTCTCGAACACAGATATGATTTTAGTCGATGGTAGTTTCACACGTTAGACGTGAAGCCACAGTTTAACCCCCAAGTCAGACCGTCATAACAAAACGAAAATATCAAAAAATATTTCTACAGCGACTGCCCGTCAGCAGATTTCTGGCAACAACTGGGTGCGTAAATAAAAAAATTGGCATGAAAAGTTTCTCAAAAAAAATCGGTTGTTCGATGTCGACTTTAAATTGTAGGTCCTGCCTGGGTGATGAGAGAAGCTAGATTGTAATCCTGACTGAAGGCTTGCAAGGACCAATAATGTATGTGTATATGTATGTATATATTTGCAATAAATTTCTAAGCGGGTTTCTAGCTTAATTGAGTGAGTCGTGCTTTAAGCCTAAGCCTCTTTTACTCTGAGTTATTGTTTCATTTAGTATCACAAAAGGTCGCCATGTGTACCTATGAGATTTAATTTCAATTGTCTGCTGCCCTTCTCAATCTCGTTTGTTATTAAAAAAAAAAAATATTGTCACCTTTTCCTTAAACTCTAAGACAGGATACCCTTGCTAAGCCTTAACTAATTAGTTCCTTTAAATCATAGACTTCTATGGCTTTTGGAATGACTTTTAAATTCCTTTTAGGAAACAAAAAAGAAAAAAACTAAATAAATTTTTATCTTTATTAAACGTTTGAACTTTTCATATGAACAAAAGCTGGTAAACGAACAAATTACAACAGTAGCAGTAGCAGCAGCAGCAACAGTGACAGACAAAAAAAGAACAAGAAAACAGAGCAGCCAACTGGCATTAACAATATTTTTTAATGCATTTATTACCATTTTGCTCTCTGTCTCCTTGCCCTCCTGCTCTTTATAATACTTCTGCCAGTAGAAACGCATAAAGTTGGCATTGTTATGGGAATTTGACGTTTTTTTGCTCAAGTTTTTCTTTTTATTTTTGCTTAGTTTGTGTCTGTATCTTCCTGGTGCAATCACAATTATACCTTCTGGTTGCTATTTTTTTTTTATAAATTCATCTATCTGTTTGTAAGTGTACGTCTATGTGTGTGTGAGTATATTTGTATTAAAGTTGCTTGCCAAACTAAAATATTTAACAAACTTTATGCGTTTGTGCACTATTATTAAAGCATGAATGTGTGCGTGTATCTGAGAGAGAGAAAATTTTTTTGCCTGAATGCGTATTTAAACTTCCGGTAGTTGTAATTGTGATTGCTTCCCTGTGTCCCGCTCTCTCTTTCGCTGTCCCTTTATATCTGTCTTTATCTGTTAGATTTTGTTTTTAAACCATAAAGCTTTTATAGACAAATATTGCACAAAAACTTACAGTTTTTTAACCAGTATTTCTTGCTCTCGCTCTTTCTCTCTCTCCATGAGGGCAAATTGTTGCAAAAAACAAGTCGAAAAAATATCGGAAAAGTTTTATTGCCACAATTATACGATTGTTATCAAAACATACATAAACGCAACGCAGCAATATTGTTTAACGATTGCCAATCGAATACACAATATCTGCATGGGCATACATACATACGTAAAGACAAAAGCAAAGCAAAAATTTAAGAAATAATGGTTGAAGAAATAAAAACAAAAAATTCCAGACACAATTTTTAACCATAAAGAATATTAAATTTGACCATTCCTTGGTCAAAAACTGATTCAAATTTCTCAACAAAATAAGGTAGCAGAGATGAGCTTGCCTGGATATTACAGTGGTAGAGGAAATCTATTCTATGAAGACGCTGTAGGGTCTGATGGATTTAAGTATGTTGCATGTGGGTAGAGAGTACTTGATAAAAGACAAGTTTGTTTGTAATCCTGACTGAAGACTTCTAATGACCATGTATGTATGTATGGGTGCTTAGTTTCAAAGCGAAATATTTAGTTTAAGAGGAAGCTCGCGTATTGATTTCAAGTGAAAGTTTTCGCCAATGTGTTCAACAATACTGTCTGAACTTTACACCGTCATCCTACTAAAATCCTAAAAGGTTGAATCGCGATTAGAATGGAAGTCGCGATAATATACAAGCATATACGAGGTGTGATCAAAAATAACCGTTATTTTCACATTGCGTGAGTTACGTATGTTCGTTTTTCACATTTTTTTTCTGTTATGTTGGTACACATAACACATGTCGTAGCTTGTAAGGAAGAGTATAGCTTCTACAACGCTGATGAGACAAGAACCTTCTTGGTCGAGCACGAAAAACGATTTAGAAGGGTATACCCAGCAACAGGAAAAATGAAGAGAGGCCGATACTCCACTCCACTCAAAACAAATAGGTTTGATAGGGTAATTAAAATGAGATCTGCTTTATATAATGCATTAGATCAAAGAATAGTAGTTTTAGAATATTGATCGATTCGAGTCCAATATGTATGGTAGACTCCGAACCACAACGATAGCTACTACAACTCATATTTGCAATCTGAGCGGGTTAAAAGCATTTCAAAAGAAATAGGTTTACCAAGTAAGAGCAAGAGAGTTATACTTGCTGAGTTCGAACATCATTCTGACAGAATTACGGAAGACTTTGACCATGATAACGCCCGGCCACATTCTGTGTAGCCGATCAAAAAGGATCACTAATAAAAATAAGAGTAAAAATGTATAAAACAATCAAAATATGCTAAAAACTACTTGAACAGAATGTATAGCTCCTTTTTGAACTTAATTGCATTGCCTATATTCTGAATATAAAGAACTGCCGTTGTGACAATAGAGTCCTACGTCTATATTGGATAATTTTCCTACCGCGGTTGGATCTAGCAAATCTAATCCTAGTAAATAAGTATATTGGCTGTTTTAAAGTAATCATCTTATGAAGGAAAATTAGGCATTTATTATTTAATAAATTATCAAAATTAATTGCAAATATCTGGTAAGAAAATTGTGATATATTGTCTCGACGTCTCTTAATAAATACATATATGACTATGTTATTATAAGTTGAGTTTCCGCCTATCACCAGTATCACAATTTGCGAAAATTTCAGATCCGTATAAAAGAAAAGGAATCAAAAATGGTTTAGCCAGTCGCATACATACATAACATATGTACATAATTGGTCATTACAACCCTTCAGTCAGGATTACGACCTAGTTTCTCACACCACTTATGTTGTATATGTTGTATGTGTTAATTTTATACATAAATGGCGGGACCTACAGTTGAAAGTTGACTCCGAACGACAGATTTTTGAGAAACTTTTCATGGCAATTTTATTTACTCTCAGAGTTTTTGCCAGCAATCTGCTGAGAGGAAGTAGCATTTTGTATTTTGTTTTTATGTCTGGCCTGGGACTCGAACCCTGGCTTTACGTCTATTAAGCCAACACACTACCTACTAGACTACAACGACTTCAGCCAGTTGCATGCGTATGGCAAAATGAGTCGAATCTATAACAGCCCATAAGTTTCTAAGCATACCGTAAACTTTACCAACGAGGACATTAATGTGGTTAGACCACGTTAGCGAACCATTAAAGATAACACCCAGATTAGATGGGGATTCAACAAAATCAATTTTATTCTCCCTGATAATAATATCCGGCACATCAAATACTCTCTTAGTTCTGGAGAGCAACAAACATTTAGATTTAGAGGGATTTATACAAAGTCCATTGGCCCTAGCCCAGTTGTCAATTTTCCGTAAATCATCGTTGATCGTTGACTATATATAGTCTGATATTCTCAATACAAGTGCTCCTATAAAGCTGAACGCTATCAGCGTGCATATGTACGCTACAATTATCCAGAACGTCAGATAGGTCGTTAATGTATATACAGAAAAAAGAAGCGCTAAAATTGGTCCCTGAGGAATACCTCTTCCAAAGTGTAGCGAATTCGAGTTGTTGCCGTTTAGGTAAACTCGTTGTGATCTGTTCATGAGATAAGAACGTATAAGACTACAAGCTGAATTAGAAAATTGAAAGAAGGTCTGTAGCTTCTTCAATAATATTTCGTGATCAACCGTATCAAAAGCCTTAGTGTGATCCAAAAGAACAATAAAAGCTATGTAATTTTCATCCAGCTCCAACCTAAGGTCATCAACTACATTGACTAAAGCAGTAGTGCAGCTCCTAGCTTTCATAAATTCTGACTGCTTATCATATAAGAAATTATTACTTATGAGATAATTGTTTATTTGTCTAGCTACATATATCTATATGTATCTGGAATATGTTTTTTTTCTGAGCAGAATATAAAATATTGGTTCGATTCAGTCTTGGCCTCAAAAAACGACCGTTTTTGTTTGTGTGACATGTTCTTACAAAAAACTATCTTAATAAAGTATTTATCTATATATCTATCTATCTATATATCTATATATATAAAAATGAATGTTAGTTTGTATGTAATTAATAGAATCGTAAACTATGCATTTGATCATGCTATGATCTTCAGCAAAGTTGTTGCGCATGAGCCGGCGGTTTCTAAGTTGATATGAACAATTACCGACAGGTGGCGCCACTGAAAATTACTAAAAATGATTTAAATCGTAAACTGTGCATTTGATCATGTTATGATCTTTTTGCAAAGTTGTTGCGCATGAGCCGAAGAAGGTTTATAATTTGGTATGACCAATTTCCGACAGGTGGCGCCACTGAAAATTACTAAAAATGATTTAAATTGTAAACTGTGCATTTGATCATGATATGAACTTTAGCAAAGTTGTTGCGCATGAGTCGACGGAGGTTTCTAAGTTAGTGCGATTAATTTCCGATAGATGGCGCCATTAAGAATTATTCAAAATGAATTGAATCGTAAAGTATGCATTTGATCATGTGTTGCTCGGGCAAATGCCAGACATTTTACCTTTATCATTTATGATTTTAGTAACATTTAGTATAACTCATTCCCGTAAAATTTGAAACATTTTAATTTTGGAAAACTTTTAAAAATGCTGTTGGGTTCAATTGTTTTGGTTACGTTGTGAGATTCTAATAAATTTAACACTTTTTTCACGTCGCCGTGCAATCATGCCTCCAATGCGGCAAGCAATTGGTCGACATACACCTCGAGCACGGAACTAGCATTGAGACTAGAAAATCTTCGAATACATGCCGCTTAGGCCCGTTCTCATGAATCACACAACGAGAAGTGAGGTTAGAAACTGATCGAATGCGTAATACTCAGGCCTCTTCGTCTGAATTATCCGGACAAGGGGAAACAAAATCAATAAAATGATTTAAAATTAATTTCATATTTGTGTAATGTCTTTCTTTCAAATTTATTTTAGTTGGTGGCGCAGCAACACGCGCAGGGTACAGCTAGTTTCAAATAAAAAATAGTTTACAAAATTTACAGTTCTCGTTGACATACCCCTCCTAATTGAAAGCGTTCACAGCATAATCTAAACAAACCTGAACTTATTTTTGTGGCACCTTGTAATACTGGTGGCAATAAGTAACAATTTAGAAGTTTTTCTCTTTTATTTCTACTGAATATTAACTTCTTTATTATTATTTTTTTCATTTTTTCCATGTTTTTTTGTCTGTAGTTTAATACAATTTCCACTTCTATAACTTTCAAAATTATTAACTACCCTACCCTCCCTTCCGTTTATGCCACACACAAATAATCATACAAAATGAAATTGTTGTTGCCTCAAGTAAAATCACGTAAACGTATTACAAAAATTTATTTTTCAGTTTTTTCTCTCTTTTTTTCCTGCAATATTTTCAAGAGAAGAATTCATTCTTTTTTTTTTGGAATTTTTTTTAACCACAAAGTCCAAGTAATTTAATGGTTTATTGGTTGTTAGAGAAGTTGGTGGTGTTGATGCCACAAAAATGTTGATCGTATTCCTTTAGGGTGCCTAAGAGAGAAAAAAGTATTTTTTGTTGTTGTTGTTGTCCGTATTGTTATATAAATCTTAAGTTTTTTTTTTGGCTATAAATGAGAAATTCTATCTGTTCGAGAGTAGTTGTTGTACTTTTCTTTGTTAATTAAAAACTTTTTTCTTTCGTCTACATTTTTATTTTTTTTTAAATAAAGTTGCCTACTTTAAGGCTTAGCAAAGGACATTAACTTTCTCTCAACTACTACTGGTACTTTTTTGCTTTTGATAATGCGAGTATAAATGAATGAGCAAATGAATGAATGTTTATGAAATATTTTTCCTTATGGTTATTGTTGCTTTTAATTAAAAACATCTTCTTCTGTGGTTTGCAGCACTGGCCAAAGAACAAATTTGAAGAGGAGGCCAGCGTATTGCTGTTGTTAAGATCGTAAAGAGAGAGAGAGAGAGAGAGAGAGAGAGAAAGAAACTTAAAATAATTTTTCATAACGAAGGCACAACTTTTATTACTTCATTTCAAGGTTAATCAGCTTAAGGCTAAAATGGCATTTCAATTGAAAACTTCTTTTGTAAGTGCGGCCAACAACAATGGAAATAAAAAAAATTGTTTTTAATGAAGTTTTGAAGTTCTTTTTAACATTTCTTAACCAAAAATTGGAAAAAAATTTTGATGGAATTGAAATCAAGAATTCATTAAAATTCTTCAATAAAAAGAAGATAATAAATGAGATATTACGTCGTGTATTAGGTGGAAGTGTATCATAAATTATTTGAGCCATAGTTTTGACACTTAATATACATGGTATCCTCTGTGCTTCCGCTCTTTTTTGTTGCAGGGCATTTGATTATTTTTTTATCTGTTCATTTAAACAAATATTTTTTAGCGGCCAATATCTGAATGGCAAGCAGTTTAAGAACAAAAAAACTGTCTCGATAAACTAAAATCACAATATACAGGTCTTTGGCACTACCTGTGTGGTTATAAGGCGCACAGCCATCGCTACTTGCTGAGGCAAATGAAGGTATAGTTGGAGCCTTTGAAAGAATGAATCAGAAATAGGATTAGCTGTGTCAACTTCTGTCTGCAACGCCTATGTGCACATGAGTGAAGATACATAAATAATGATCATTACAACCCTACAGGATTACGACCTAGCTTCTCGCACCACTTATGTTGTCTGTGTTAATTTTATGCAAGAGTGGCGGGACCTATAGTTTAAAGTAAGCTTTGAAGGACATATTTTTGAGAAACTTTTGATGGCAATTTTATATACTCTCACAGTTTTTGCCAAAAATCTGCTGAGAGGAAGTCGCCTAAGAAATATTTTTTTTCTATATTTCGTTGTTTATGGAGACAATTCCCCTGGGCTTTGAATCGTGGTCTCACATCTAATAAGCCAGCACACTACCTTCTGGACTATGGCGAGCATGAGCGAAGATGCTTCGGCAAAATGATGATTTGGGCACTGAAGAGGATTTACCTAAACTCCATGGGAAAGATCAGTTTGAAAGGGATCTATCAAAACATAGGTTTGTAACAAAGCCACTAAAGAAAAACAAGCATAATTGGTTATGTATCTCTATTCCCCAGAAACAAATTTATTCAGCTCGATAATATGTATTTTTTTTTTGGTCGTTGACTTGAATTTTTTGGTCAATGACTTGCACTTTTAGTCGATGACTTCCATTTTCTTGGCGATGACTTGTATTTTTTGATCGATGATAAAGATATTAGCTTCAGCGCCCATATGAGCTTCGTTAATGATATCTCTGGTCCCAAGTAACGCCCGACTGTAAACGAAAATGTTTTGGAGTCCTTGATACCATAGTTTTACAGCCCACTACGTCTGATTGCCCCACTTTCCTATTTTTAATCCTATTTTTTACGATGTATGGTTGGATTTAAGAAAACTCTTCATGAAAAAGTTTAGGGTGGTTAAATCGCTCGAATTTAGGGTCTGTTGCCAATTGCTCGAGAGCCCATTTAGCTAAATATGTCGCAGTCTGCCCGCTGGCTGATGTCCGTTCCATGATGATTTAGCCAAAACAGACTGAGTAAAAGACTACTATACTAATTCGACAGATGTACCTTTAGTTAGGTGACATTTATCAACAATCAAATTGCAGAAATCCCTATACAATTCGATTTCGGTTTTAAAATCGGAAAACGCACTTGCTAATCAAACATATGAATGTTTACAGACAATCGAATTGTATGGACAAGTTGCATACGTACCGTTGATCTGTTCATGGAGGCAAATTAAATTTTTCTCTTGTGAAAATACGTCAGCGAAATAAACGTCGGTAGGCAATACAAGAACATAGCTGGAATACACAAGAAAGAGATAGGCGTATATATGCAGCAGCTAGAATATGGAGAAGATCGATGAGATATATATATCTCGCTATAGAGTCCAATTTAAGAATAACCATCGACTTATACATACACATTTTGTCGGAGACCAGGATAATAGAAGTGGAAGATTAAAAATTTTTATCTCTAAGATCCTCCTCTGCAACTGTCCAGCCCTTAGTAGGTTGAGGTTGAAGCAGGGGCTTCTTCGAAGAATTGAAATCTTCGTCGAGAACCGACATTAAGGGTCCCCATAGGTTCATAAATAGGCTGAGCTGGTTGAGAAATGCTATGGCTTCAAGGTTGTAGTCGCGCTCTCTTTTGTGTTTGTGGTCCATCAGGGGCTTCTTCGAAGAATTGAAATCTTCGTCGTCTCCTTATACTTTTCTTTTCAATTTTCGCTGGGATGTATTGCAATGGATCATTTTGACCTCTTGTCCCAACGACAAGTACATGTCCTCAACCCTAACCTAACCTATGAGATTAAAGAGAGGAAATATCCTTCTCTTGCGTAAGCTGTGAGTATAAAATATTTTAAATTTCATTTCATACTTCTTGTAATTGTATAATAACAACAATTGTGTAATAACAACAAAAAAGTTTCTCTTTATAAAAGTCAATTCGTATAATAATATCCCTGTGGAACGTATATATAGGAGTATATCACAATTATTCTTATCATTGTTTAGTCTACTCTTTGTTATTTTAGCAATTAAATTTTATTATTATCCTTAAAACTTTTTTCTCTTTTTCTCTTCGTTTTTTTATTTTTGTTGTGAAAATAATACCCCGAACATTTAAATAAAATTTATTGATTGACCATCATACTTTGTATACCATACACTCTGACATCAACAAAAGAAATGCTTTCGGAAAACCAGTCAGATGCAGACACTTCATATGAATTTACACAGTCATGCATGGATGTATGCATGCTTGTACATTCACAGATACAAAATAAAAATGTATCATCAGCTGCAATTTTAATAAAATAATCTTCTTTGGTTTCACATAAATGTAGAAGAGAAATCTTTGTATGGAGATTGGAATAAAAAAAAAATAAAAAAATAATGGGAATGGATATGGAAATGGCAGTGGTAATGAACAACAAAAATTACTTAAAGCGGAGACAAAATTTTACAGAGAACGAATAAACTGTCTGGACTGGTACTATGCGAGGTATGTTGAAAAGTTATGGTAATGTTTTTGAAATTTATCGCACATTTACAGACGAAATTTGTTGAAATTTGATCGAATTTTTTTATTTTTGTTTTTGTTGTAAAGTACAATTTTTCCGTTTAGAAATGGAATATTATTTTATTAATATGGCTACCGCGGTTCCTTATTTGATCGGAACAATTTTCGTGCATTTTTTTTTGAGTGCATGGGGTCGTATCTCGGCAATGGCATCACAAATGTTGGCCTTTAAATGCTTAATTGTCTCTGGTTTGTTGGCATAACACTTTTCTTTAACGGCGCCACACAGAAAATAGTACAACGGCATCAAATCGCTGCTTCTTGATGGCCAATTGACATCACCATTTCGGCTATTTAAACGGCCATCAAACGTTTGATGCAATAAATCGATTGTGGCATGAGATGTGTGGCAAGTTGCACCATCATGTTGAAACCAAACATCGTTCACATCAATACCATGAAGGGCGGGTAGAAGAAAAATAGGTTATCATGGTGCAATATATGTCTCCATTGGCCGTAATGGTTGCGTTGTCCTGATACTGAACGAAGTATGGGCTCTTCAAACCACACCAAATAGTCACTTGTAGAGGGTGCATTAGCTTCTGTAAGACAAAGTGTTTATTTTCTGAGCCTAAAACACGGCGATTTTGCTTATTAATGCACCCACCAAGATGAAAATGAGCTTCATCTGAATCATCATCATTCCTAACGTTACTCAAGCGTGTTGAAGCCGCCGTAGTCTAGTAGACAGTGTGTTGGCTTATTAGACGAAAAGCCAGGGTTCAAACCCCAGGCCAGAAATCAAAACATAATATTTCTTCGGCAACTTTCTGTCAGCAGATTTCTGCCAAAAACTCTGAGAGTAAATAAAATTGCCATGAAAAGTTTCTCAAAAATCTGTCGTTCGGAGTCGACTTTAAACTGTAGATTCCGCCACTCATGTATAAAATTAACACACACATCATAAGTGGTGTGAGAAACTAGCGTTGTATGTATGTATGTTACTCAGGCGTGTGATAGAAGAGAATGACCGATGGTTCAAATTCAAACCGATAGGTGGCCCACTCTATATATGTATGTAAACAGCTGTTCGCTGATAGCCAGCGGTCCCTGAATTATTAGATAATGTGTAGATCGTATCTTAGATTATTCAAGAATGCACAGACGTGATAAACAGGCGTTCAGCCCTTATGTCGACTTCTGGATGCGGAAGATACCTTCTGGATATTGAAGATAAGAAAATAACTGACGCGCTTTCCATAGGCCGGTGGAACAGATAATTGCAACGCATGCATGCGAGAGATTAGCACTCACATCTCATCTCACATATAAACTCTACTCATTTGCAAAGTGAGACGGGAAAATAAACCTTTTTGTCTAGCGGCCGAATAAACTAACCCGCTTTAGATATATGCAGGAGCAAATATTTGTTAAACCTAACCTGAATCGATCTTAAGCTTTATAACCAGTACTCCCTGAGGCTGAAAATTCCTTACAATGTTTTTTTGCAGCAGCTGTAAGGACGAGAAAGAAGAAAAGAAAACAAGACATCTCCTCTGATATTGTGATGCACTTTAGAATCTACGGTGAAGGATAATTTCAAGATTATGTTTAAGAGGCCACCGTGAGGCCACAGTTCAAACCCCAGGTCAAACATATCGATCTAATCGAAATATGAAAAATATTTATTCCGCGACTCCCTCTCAACAGATATCTGGCAAAATCTCTGAGAGTAAGTAAAATTGCCATGAAAATTTTCTCAAAAAAATCTGTTGTTCGGAGTAGACTCTAAACCGCTTACGGATAAAATTAACACACACAACATAAGTGATGTGAGAACCTAAGTCGTAATCCTGGCTGAAGGGTTTTAAAGACCAATTATGTATGCATTTATGTTTATGAATATCAATGTGCCTTTTAACTTAGCAGTATGAGCCTCGCATTTCTTTCTTTAGTGACATTCACAGTAACATACATTTAACTTTCTACGTATATATGTATCTGTATATACAATAATACGAGTATTGTTAATATGCAATTGCACACACATAATAATAGTATTGGATTCCTTTTGTTTTTTCCCTTTTATTATTATTCCTTTTAGTTGGATTACTTGCTCTCAGAAATATCTGCATCCTCCTTCTATTGTAAGGATGTGTATTTCTGTGTTATGTTTGTATAAGAGACATGTAGTTAAAGTGCTTAACTCTTTCAGGGGCGTTGATATACCATTTATTTCATAATTATTCTTTCATTTTCTTTTCAATTTCTTGATATGAGAATCGTTGAAGATTTTTTTATTCCCAAATATGTGGCGCACGGATTACTGTCTAATCTTTTAACAGGGGCTTCCGAACTTTAATGTGTGATAACGGCCATTTTGTTGAAGCTATGTTCGTCATCGCTTTATTGATCAGACTAATTTTTCCAGTCTGTTTTGCCAAATGACATTTGATAACCATAGACAACGACATTTGTTCACTGAATTAGCTCTGGAGCAGTTGACAACTGACTAATTTTTATTGAAAAATCATCTTCAACGATAAATCCTATTTCTGGATGAATGAATACGTGAACAAACAAAATTGTTGAATCTTGGACGATAAAAAATCATATGCGTTTAATACATCCCGAAAAAATCACTGCGTGGTGTAGATTTTGGGCGGACGACATCATTTTTTTGCGAACAACATTGGTTAGGCTATCACTCTTAACAACGAGCACTATGGTTAGCAACTTCGTTTGATCTGAAGTAGATGATCTGGGCTCCAACGACATGTGGTTACAACAAAACGGTGTTTTGCACCATACAGCTCATGACACATTGGATATTCTGCACGAGCGGTTTGCTGTCATGATCATCTCACATAAGGGTGCTGTGAAGTGGACACCAAGGTCATGCGATTTGACTCCGTCGAACTTTATCTAGGGGGTTTTCTTAAATCGTAAGTGCATGCGAATAAGTTACAAGCCACAGCGCTTCTCAAAGCCAATATAATCGTCACAGTATGTAAGTAATAAGCGGAGTTGTTGAACGTTTTCGCACCAATTCAACCCAACATGCCAAGACCAAAAAAGTGGCTGTAGTGTGTTGGCTTAATAGATGCGAGCTTATGGTTCAAAGCCCAGTTCAGACATCTCGAACGCAACGAAATAAGGAAAAAATATTTATTTCGCACACTTCTGGCAAAGACCCCTGGGAGTAAATAAATTGACATGAAAAGTTTCTCAAAAATTTGCCGATCGGAGTCGCTTTAAAACTGTAGATTCCGCCACTCGTGTATTAAATTAATAAACACAACATGGGAGGTGTGGAATCTTAGGTTGTAGACCTTTCTTATGCCTACTGCATGTCTTCAGGCTAGCACTGCATGTCTTCATTGATACTTAGGTCTATAGAATTAAGCAGGGAGTTGAATGGCAAGCGCTAACGAGCCATGCTGACAGAATGTTTGTTGCCGAAAATTAATCATGTAAACAAGATTCCAATAATCAGGCACAAAACCAATTTGGTGACAACCTTTTTTCCTGAAGTAGTTCTGTCCACTGCCCCACTCTCACGTATGATTTAAAGCGTATGAATTACTCTTTATGGAACTATATTTTGTTATAGGTTTATACTCTACAAGATGCTCATCCCCCGTACTTCTTAATGGCGCAGAAGCATGGATACTTTTAAACACTGATGCAGCAGCATAGAGAGTATTCGAGTAAGATCTTCAGTCCAGTGCGAGTTGGCGATGATTTCCCGTTTGATCTTACAATGAGTGGTCAGAGCTCCTCAACAATGTGGACGTTGTGCAGCGCATTAATATCTAGCGGCTGTGCTGGCTCGGCAGTGCCGTTCGTATGGATGAGGATGCTATGGCGACACAAGTATTTGCGGGGATTTGTGGTAGTCGGCGAAGAGGACTACCTTGTTTGCGTTGGACCGGCAAAGTCGGGGAATGCCAGTCATTAAATGATGTGACTAACTGGGAAAGGCGCGCAAGAATCACAGGCGCCGGGAAGGATGTGCTAAAGCAGGCCGAAATCCGATTATCGGGTTATTAATGGCCAATTAAGTAAGTTATGCAGACCAACCAGTAACTCTTGTAACATTGGATGCCAATGTTTAAGCCACCAATCACGCTATACGTACAGATTTATTGTAAACATTAGTCAAATATTTCTCACTGGTAGCACATTCGAGGCTCTCAAAAAACACCCTTTAAACTCAAATAATTTTTTTATTTTTTTAATTTTAAAAGAGCTTCGAAAAGAGTTAAATTCAGTTGCCATTTTTATTGTTTAAATTGCAAGAAGCCGTTCATTTATTGCCTTAATTTTTCTCAACCTTATTATCCTTAAACATTTTTATGAGCAAAAATAATACTCAGACTCCGTCTCACACTAAGGCATATATATTGCCATACATGCATGCATCCATACATGAGTATAAGAAAGACGGAAATGCTTTTAAAAGTGTTTTAACTTAATGACAGGTAGTTAAATAAAAATGTAGTCTGTGTGTGTGTGTGAGAAACTGTGAATGTATATGAATAAAACTATGTGAACCTATTACAACCAACTGCGTTAAAGGATAATGTAGCCATACTTTATTTTATTCTTTCTCTCTCTCTCTCTCTCTCACTCTCTCTCTCTGTCTGTGTGTCTTTCTCTCTTTTTAAATTTTATCTTAGGAAATAATATAAAATCAAATGCATTTGCAAAGGGTACTTACTTGCTCCACCATATGTAAAATCGCCTAAAAGTTATTGGTTTTAGTTTTTGTTTTTGTTAGAGATGTTACGAGGCCATTTGTTAAAATATTTTTTTTGTTTTGTTTGATTTTTTTTTTTTTCAAATAAAAAGTGACATAAAAATGGAGTAGAAGAGCAAATAATGGAAAGATATTTGAGTAAAAGGTAGAATATTAAGTTTAAATTTAAACAATAAAATTAAAATAATTGAATTTAAATCAGAATTAAAAATAATTTCAATAAAAAATGAAAATTTTTTTTTCTAAAATACAAATCAAAATCTCTATAAAACCAAAATTAATAAATTTCATTGGAATAAAATCCTGTTTTTTTCAGATTTTGGTTTAGACATGTAAAGAGAAAGAGAAGAAAAATTGTTTTTCAATTTAAAAGTATTCATCGAAATACGTTTGGTTTTCCATGCAAAAGAAATCGTATGTTAATTATCTCTAGTTAAGCAATTAAAATATGCACTTACCGGTCTCACCAGTGGTACAAGTCGCTGGTATCGATGGTGGTCCTCTTCCAATATTATTTACAGCTATCACATAGAATTCATATTCCGTATAAGGACTCAATGCTCGTACCACATAAAACATGGTTATAATACCGCTAATTTCGCTAAAAGCCTAAAATTTAATGAAAAAATAAAAAAATGATTCAGTAAGTACGAGAAAATATTAAAAATAATATTTAAAATGCCTTTTTAAAGCCAATGGAAACATTCGCAAGTCTGAAACATTCTGTCTCCTTAGTTTTTTTTTATTACAGTCCAAAGACTAATGGGGCAGACGTAAAACTGAAAGACTTTGAGTCAACATATCATATATTTGACGATAAGCAGTAAAAATGAAAAAGTGTTGCAAAATGTGTCTTGAATATTACAGCCGCAAACCCAAGGCAATGTTTGATAGAAATGTGACGGACATAGAAGCTTTTAAATATATAATCTCTGAGATACATAAATTAATATAATTGGTCATTGCAATCCTTTAGTCGGAATTACGGTCTTAGTTTCTCACGCAACCTATGTTGTGGGTGTTAATTTTATATATGAGCGGTGGGACCTACAGTTTCAAGTCTATTCTGAATGACAGACTTTTTGTGACTCTTTTTCATGGGAATTTTATTAACTCTGATGATGATGTCTGACCAGAGCTTTAAATCGAGAACTCATGTCCAATAAGTCAAAACACTATCTACTATACTACGGTGACTTCCTCTAAGTTAAATGCTTGAAATGACATTATGACACCTTAAGATTGCAAGTATCTATGTACTGGGCCAAGACGTGTCTGTATCAGAAAATGTCTCTTGAAGGTGAATGGAGAATACGCCATAGTCATGAGCCATAATTTCTCTATAAAGAGACGTTAGTTATCAAGGAAAAAAAGGTACAAAGATGACAGAGGCCGAGGTACACTATCCACATGACTGGCAGTTAAATTTCATTATATTTAAAAGAAAGCCGTAGAAGCTCAGAAGAGGACGTCGCGACGTCCGAATTTGAGGCGGACCGAAAAGAAATCCGTTTACACAGCAAACTTGTACTTGGGGTAGGCTGGAGTTTCGGATGGAGTATACGGTGAACTGGAAGACAGTTGTTGTTCATATCAGGGGCATCAGCCGGTAGCTGCAGTTGTAGTAAAGCAAAGTATGAAAGATGACTTATAATTCAACAACACCCAATCGAAGACAATCACTCCTTCTCTTACTTATTCAGTTAGAGATTCAAAAGACGGAGTATAGGGTTTTTTAAGGGCTTTCTACATTTAAAGTTAAATAAAAAAGTGTTTATGAGATATCATCTCTATGTGTGTGTTCAAATGCCAGTCATAATTTTCCTAGGTAAAGTGCATCCTAAATTTCAAATTTTACGTGACTCTGCAGCATAAATCACACTGAATTTGACCGATAAGGAAGCTTGAGGAACGCTGTTGTTTGTGGCTTAATCGCATACACTAGTGACCTAAGAAAATCGCACAGGAAAATGTCTAACGGGGTCAAATCGCATGATCTCGGTGGCCAGTTCATATTTCCTCGTTCTGAGATCTTCATCCTCTAAAATTGCTCGTGTACATTATCCAATGTGGTATGAGCCGTATGGCATGCAGAGCCATCTTGTTGAAACTATATGTTTTCAGATCATACGACTCATAGTATTGGTCGCTGATCGTGAGGACCTTGCCAACGTCGTTCGGTATGGAGCGATCACACTAGTAGCCCAAAATTCGCACACAATGAACTCTCTTGGATTTCATTTTGTTTGTTCATGGACCCATTCATCTAGAAATGGGCTTCATCGTTTAAGATAATTTCTCGATGCAAATTAAGGCCAGTTGTCAACTGCTTCAGAGCTCATTCAGCGAATACACGTCCTTTTCTATGATCCATATCTATGCGTCCATGATGATTTGGCAAAACAGACTGAATAAATACGACCGCATTTGACATTATTGCAAAATAAGTTTCAAGAAACTAAAGCCCTTTAGTCAGGATCCCAACCCCAGGTTCTCACACCGCCCATGTTGTGTATGTTAATTTTATGCATGAGTTGCGGGATGTACAGATTTAAGTCCATGCCGAAAGATAGATTTTTTGAGAAACTTTTCTTGACATTTTTGTTTATTCTTAGAGTTTTTGCCAGAAATCTGCTAAGAGGAAGTCGACGACGAAATATTTCTTCATATTCGTTTTGGTTGAGATGTCTGACCGCGGATTTGTATCTTAACCACACGTCTAGTAAGCCAACACACTATCTATTAGACTACGACGATTTTATGTTTTGAGGAAGTTAATTGGATATGTGGGGCTACGTCATAGACAGTCTGCACGAACAGTCTCAGGGATAGGTTCAACGTTTGAGTATTTGATAATCAATAATTGTGAGGTTATTGAAGTGTGCCCGTTACAATGCAAACCGACCGGTACTGTAAATAGTGAAGATGGTTTGAATAGCAGACTTTTTTAGTATAAAAAACAAAGCGGATTAAAAACATATCATGGGGAACTACTCGATTCACCCCTGTTGTGTGTATGATTGTGTGGATATTAAAATAAAAATAATTTTTCTCTTTCACTTACTTGATTAGCATTTTTAGGTTTATATTGTATCACATAATACTGTAAGTCTTCGGGGCCTTTATAAGACCATTCTAAACGTACAGAGGTGGCTGTTACTTCCGATATTTGTACATCAGTGGGTGCCGTGGGTAAAGCTTTAAATTTAAAAATTTATTTTAATAACGAAAGCATTAAAATACCAGAGAAAATAAAACTTACATTGAACTTTAACCACAGCTGTGGCTTCTATTTGACCCAAAGAGGAGGCCGCTATACAAGTGTAATTGGCACTCTGTTGGATGTTAATCAATTCCAAAATATTACGGCCAATGGGTATATTATTTTCAGGTGTTAAATCTTGAGCGCCTATAAGCAGATAACAAATTTATTTTATTTTTTTATTCCCTTAATGGTTACGATAGAAAGTACCTTTCATCCATTTAACATGAGGCATGGGTGAGCCCACTGCTATACAGGAGAGATTTAAATTTGAACCCAACATCACTTCATTAATGGGCTCGGGTGGACGCGAAAATGTTGGTGGTACTCGACGCACTTTCACATACAAATTCGTAGCCTTTGAGTGTTCAGTGCCCACTGAATTCTCAGCCACACATTCATATTTACCTTGATCCTCTTCGCGACTGTTTTCAATTTGTAGGCCACCTGGAAAAATAAAAATAAAAAAATGGAGAAAATTATGCATTAATGTTGTTGTTTATTAAATAAAAAACAAATTATAACGCCTATAATTATGCAACATATTAATGAGATAAAATGATGCCAGGCATTTGTAAAAACAACATGTCCTTGATAGTTGGAAAAACCGCCGGATGTATAATGAACTACGAAATTGTTTATAATCTTTGGTTGATATTTTTTATTTATAAATTGTTTCCATACTTATACGAGTCTGTGAGCGTATGTGTGCGTGCATATGTGTGTTTATTAAATTGATATTAAAATATTGTTTATGACACTTTCATAAACAAACACTTTTATGTACTTTCCTTCTCTTTACTACTATGCTATAAAAAATATGTATACATTTTAAAGCATATTTTTAGGTAAGTTTAAAAAAATCAATATTCTATATCTCCCCAGGAGATTTTTTCATCTTTTTTATTATCAAACTATGTACTATGTTTTGCGGTAAATGTTATAAAATATATGTATTTTATGTGTGCTGTTTTTTTGCCTTATTGTTTATAAATATTTTATACAATATTTTATATGAATTGTTACTTATTTTTGAAACATAAAATGTTGTCAATATATATTGGCTACTGCCATAAACCAAAGTAAAAAAAAAATAATAAAATAACGGAAACAAGTAAATGGCTATGGGACTGCAGATGAAAATTTATGACAATAATATGTGACCGAAAATATAAAAACTCACAAAAAAAAAATATGAAAATTCTGTAAAAAAATATTACAACAAATGAAAACAAGTAAAATTTTTATTAATATCTGGTATATAAAAAGAAATACAAGCATACTTTTAGGGTAGCTTAGAAAAACTTTGTGATTTAAAGCATACTTTTAGGGTGGTCAATCATATAAATCTAAAAAGTTTAAAGTTTAATTGCTGCTCAAAAAAGGAACATGTTTAAATTTAAGAGGGTTATTAAGGATCACAGAATTTTAAAAAAAGGAATGTATTACATTTATCACTGGGTATTACAATAAATCTAAGAATTTTATATTACACAATACATTGCATTGCCTACTGTTAGGCATCAATAATATAATAAGTGATGAATAGAAAAACTTATAAAAAATTTCTGTTTAATTTTAATTTAATTTATTACAAACATTTTATATTTTTAGAACACTGATTTTAAAATAATGTTGCATAATTCCAGGAGAAACAGTAATCAAATATAATTCACAGAATTTTAATTTTGTTTATTATAATATTTCATATTTTTAATCATATTTTAAAATAATTTTCCATAAAATTTACACAAAATTATTATTAAAATTGCATATTTTTAGGCAACAGTGTTATATTATTTGGAATTTGTTGCTCTAGCAAATGAGTACTTGTAAGTTGAATGAATTGTCATAGTTATTATGAAAATAAATTAAAATAGAAGAAATATTTTAAAAATTTAGGAAATTTTAATGAAATTTAAAATTGAGAAAACCAAGTTTTTAATGTCACTTGTTTATTTTCTTATAAGGCTTGGACCCTGTCATTATATACGAAATAGAATGTCACTCAAATGACCGCCTTTGGATTGTTTTCCCCTCAGTGAATTATTGGTGATATTTTTCCATATTTCGGTCACTATCTCAACAGTAACTTGACGAGCTTGAAACGATGGTTTTCAATTGCTGCAATGTTAGGAAAGTATCCTCATGGACACAATATTTGGCTCAGATCCCGTAAAGTAGTCTAATGATATTCAATTGCATGATCTTGGTGAAAATGTGAAATTACACTTTCTGGAAATTTCTAATGCCAATAAAGCCGAAATCGATAATGTTTTGTTGCTCATAAAAGTGAAAAAAAACTTTGGCCTATGAAATATCGAGACCATGACCTGCAGTACTAAACCTCTTTTGCCGAAAGAAATGGCAAATCGAAGTTATCGCGTAGGTAGCCTGTTGGCTTATTAGACGTGAGGCCATCGTTCATATACCAGCCAAGACATCTCGCAGAAAACGAAATATGAAAAAAATGTTTCTCTGGAATCTTTTCAAGCAGACTCATACATTGAAGTAGATTACATTGAAAAATGTTTTAAATCTGTTGTTCGAGGTAGACATTAAACTGTAGATCCCGACACTCATGTATAAAAATAGCGCACACAACATGAATGTTGTGAGAAACTAGGTTGTAAGCTTGACTAAATTAACTGTGCAAAATTACTTGACAAATTTTGGTTTTCAAACTGTTGCAAATCCAACACAAAATTCTTCACAATGAACCGTAAAATAAGCACAATTGCTGAGAATGCCATGGAAATTCAAATTTTGATTATCAGGACTTTGTGTAATGTAAGAGATAAGGGCGTAATTGCCCTGACCACATCTGTAATGCTTTCCTTATATTCTTGCTAGTTGGACACGCAATAAGTCGATTGTCACGACCATATTTACATAGTTATGATCGAAAAGTGGCCAGCATCAATGCTGTTGTAGAAATCAAAAATTCTCGATTTTACGAGTAGATTAAATATATTTTAAACTTCTAAGGACAACGTTCCACTGTTGGAAAGAAAAAATGGCGAAATAACTCCATATTTTTAAGCAAAAAAAGTATATTTAATTCGTTCAAAAAGTATTGCCTACTTTTAGGCAATAATAGTATAAGTAAATAAAATTACATACTTTTAGGCAAAAATATTAATCCTGTCTTAAATCCTTTTAAATATTTTCAACTTTTAAATTTTTTTTAAACCAAAACTGAGTGTTTTATTGTGCCATTTTTCTTACTGTTTTTCCATTACGTGCTCTTGAATATTTTAAAAGCATCAACAAATATTTCCAAATATAGATTTCAATATTTCTGAAAACTATGCGATTTAGGCCATAACAAAAATAGTAATAATAAATGAAAGTTTAACCAAAAGAAAAAAACAATTTTTATCTTTAAAAAATAAAAATCGAAAATAAACATTTGTGCTACAAAAATAGTTTACAAATAAAAAAAGAAGATTTACCAAAATAACCAGCAATCAAAAGCAAAGGATTTAGGCTGAAGAATACAATACAGACTAGAAATCAAAGTTAATTCTGAAACATAACAAAAGATATTTATTTTCATTCTATAAATATCGTGGTAAACTAATTTTAAAATTAACATTTTAAAATAATTTTTTAAAATTCAATATTTGTATAGATTCTGTTTAATATTGTCAAACGAGTCTTAAGTGTTTTGCTCAAAAATCTTAACACTTCAATGATCACAGCAATTTTGTGCCATTTTTATTGATAGAAAAGTGGATACCAGAAAAACTACAAAAAAATGTATAACGAGCAGCCTAAATGTAGGCAATAAACAAACTAGAAAAAAAATCAATATAGAAATAAAAGATAATCAAAAACAATAAACTAGTTAAAGAGTGAACATTTTCCATGAACATTTTCAAACAGGACCATTCGATTGAGAGAAATTTAGAATATTTAAGTTTTCCATCCTCTAAATTTTAGTTCAAGTATTAGGAAAGGAGACATAGTATAAGAATTGGTATAAGTATATAGCGATGGCTGTAATATTTTATTTATCCTGTATAGTTTCTCTATATTTATTGATTGATTAATACACGAAAGAAAAAACAAATCATAAGTAAGCCTCAGAGATACAAAGCCCGAAATACATTTTTGGTACACCAAGCAGGCGTTGAAGGGGATCAGTATGGGTTAATCGTAGATTGATAAAGAAGACAATATTATGTCATAAAGTGTTTCCATTTCATACATCGTCTTATTATATTTCTTTGCTTTTTGATTGGCCTGCTCTAAGAGTGATGGTAAGTCCATTTGCCGTTGCATAGAATTAATGACCTCTGCGAACATGTATCGAGTGGCGAGGACACCGGCCTTTTAATGTGTTTGTTTTTAATATTATCTGCCCTGAATTCAAAGGTCAGCGGGATTGTTAGATGTACCATTTGTAGGATACGGCAGACTTAATTCTTTCATTTTCTCTCAAATGTATGTTAAGTTTCGGGGCATGGAGATGTCTGGGGTAATAAGCATGCAAGTTAGCAAGGGAAGACTCTGTGATGAGCGTTAACTCGGTGGAGCGATCGGTTAGACCGATTAGCTGAAGAGCTATATGTGAACTTATCGTAGAAAAGCAGGAGAGATTGCATAATCCAATCCTCCGCAGCCATAGTTGTGGCGTTGGTTGCAGAACCGAATGTGTACTAAAACTGGGGGAATTTTTAATGATGCATTGAGCCATAAAGACTGGGACTATTTTAAGAGCCAAGAGCTCTCCTCTCGGGTAATAAAGTTGCAAATGAGCTGGCAAGAGAAGACGCGGTGATGGTCGCAAACCAAAAGAGAAAAGAAAAAGAAAAAGAGTCCTCCACAGCCATAGCTGTGTCGTTCTAGAGCCCTCCTCTAGACTAATAAGGCTGCAAGTGAGTTGGCAAGAGAAGACGTGTTTATCTGCATAAACCCGTTGTTTAGGTGAAGAGCTGAGTGGATTATTCGTAGAAAAGCAGGAGAAAGCAATATTTCGGGCTTACATGGCCCTGGTTGGAATGGATTCTGAAACTGAGAAAGTAACGATGCTTTTAGCCTTAAGGCCTATTACAAGAGCTCTCCTTCTTTCTGCAGGTTTTGTAATAATGCGTGGAAGCGATGGTCTATGAAACAAATTCTCTGTCATTGCACTGGCATGCCAAAGCGAAGACTCAAGATTCTTAACTGTAGTTTCTTTAAAGATTTACTAATCTCTGTTAGGATTTATGTGTGTTTATAGTGTGTTGGCTTATTGGACGAGAGTCCGTGGTTCAGTTGCTAGCTCAGACATGTCGAACAAAAACGATATGTAAAAAAACTACTTTTTTTTGGCACTTTGACCTCAGCAGTCCTCTGGTAAAAACTATTCTAAAGTATTTGATAAGATACGGCATAAACTTTCAAGCAGTTTGACTTAAGAGTTTAGTATAAAAACTATTGCGGCAATTACATAATATCATTTATTTTTATATATGAGCCTAAAATTATGCAGCATTTATTTATACGCCTAAAAGGTATGCAACAAAAATGATTAAATTATATTTTTATTTGAAAGGCTTTTATTATTATGAACCAAAATATTGTTTACGATAGGCCTTTGCGCCTAAACCCCCTAAAAGTAGACTTTAATTATTTCCTTCTTTTTGTTTAATTATTATCTTAAAAATACTATTTTCAAATATTTTCCTTTTAAATCATAACCTTTTTTATTGCCTATTTTATGATATTTTCTAAAGTATAATTTTAATGTATTTCGTTTTACTATCACTTAAACTTAAACCAACAAAATAGCTAAATTATAGCCTACATTTAGGGTTATGCTAACAGTTTTAACCTCTTACTCACTTATATACTCTTGCAGAGAAATCCCTTTTCAAAATGAGACTTTATTGTTAAAGAAAAGTGTGCGGTGATTAAATGTTTGTTGGCAAAAATAAACATTTCTTGTAAGAAAACACTACTCCAACGGCTGTTATAGCCATTAAAGTAAATCCACTAAACTATACCGAGAGACTAACCACAAAGTCTGTTAAAAAGGGCACAATAATAATTTATTTAAAGCCTGGCGAAATGCTTACAACTCTTGAGGAAGGTAAGAGCCAAGTAAAGATATAAAACCGTAGAAAATATTGTCATATGAACTGTTGAAGTTAAACACACAGAAAACTAACTAATGTTTGTAGAATACAACGCCCCAATGTATCCTCATCATCAGCTAAATCATCGTTTAAAGTAAAGTTATCAACGTGATTGCCATCATCATTACTCACACAGCATACAGCCGGAGACAATGAAAACACCACCGCAACTAACACTTTTACCACCAGCACTATCACCAACATCACCACCACCACCACCGCCACCATCACTACCCACGGCTTTAACATTAAAAGCCACTGTCACTTGACTACAACATCAATATCAGCAGTCAGGCCATCATTGTGTTGCTCAACCACTCACCATCTCATATCACTCACAGTATCAGATTTGATGTCAAAGTATGAATAGTCCTTTCCGTCCTTTTTTCCCCTCACATTACCTCTCCTCTTTGTTATCTTATTCTAGAACATTGTCCTCCATCTTAAATACTGCATCTGTGTGTTCAATGTGTAATGAAATATGGCTTAGAGGCATGAAAACCTTTTGCTGGTTAAACCTGTTTTAATAGCCAACTGTGAAATCAACTGCTTAAATTATGCAGCATAAAACCATGGTGGCTAAAGGGGAGTATCTCGAATATATGTATGTATGTATGTGTGTGATATTAATAAAACGTATGAAGCAGCATATGCTTGTATGTATGGGAATGTTTAAACACTGTCCATATTGACACTAGAAAAACAGGCCATCTTTTATTTCCCAAGAAAACAAACTCTGACCAGATTTAATATTTTTAAGAAAAACTCATACGTTCTCTTGACTTTATGCATATGGGCATGAAAAAGGGTGTGCACAAATTTTATTGGACGAGTTAAAAAAATCAAATCTAACACAAAAATCCATTCTTTCCTTTAACACACCCTGTACTAAAGTTTTCAAATTCTGTGTTTTTTTTTTAGTTTAATTGTTTGACAAATGACTGTTGCTATTAAGGTCTTGGGTTATATGAACTGTATGAAAATGGGTGATAATGTACCAAAAAAACTAAGCAAAAGTCATATAAAATATATTTAAAACACTGGAAACATATGGTGTTAATGTTTAATAAGCTTTTAATATACCCTAAGAGAAATATAAATAAAGAAAAGTGAAAAATTACAATACAATTGGCCTAAAAGTAGGCAACGTAATTTAATAACAATAAAAATATTTCAAGTTAAAGAAAAAATACTTTTTGATAGAACATTTGAGGGGAAATTAACTATGAAGATAGTGAAATAAAATTAAGCGTCCTGAAAGTAGGCTACAAAAATTAAAATAAAATTGTGTCCTGGAAAGACATTAAACAATTTTAATGAAAACAAAGGCTTAAATAATAACAAAATAAGATGACTTTTTAGGTTAAGAACTCCAGACATTATTAAATTTAAGGTAAACAAATTACCTAAAAGTAGGCAATGAAAAATTTAATTTAATATTTAAATTAATATAAAAAATAGTACAAGGATGAGCCATTAAACAGAATTACAAAGCAGAGTTCTAGATTAGGCAGGTTTAAGTAGAATTAGTCCCCTACTAGTCTAGTAGGTAGTGTGTTGCCTTATTAGACGTAAGGCCACGGTTTAAATCTCAGGTCAGGTATCAAAATCAAATATGAAAAAAATTCTTCGGCGCTTTCCTCTCAGCAGATATCTGTCAAAAAGTCGGAAAATAAATAAAAAATTGCCATGAAAAGTTTCTCAAAAATATATCGTTAGAAGTCGAATTTAAAAGGTAGGTCCCGCCACTTGTGAATAAATTTAACGCAACGTAACAACGTAACACAACGTAAGTGGTCATTACAATCCTTCAGTCAGGATTACGACCTAGTTTCTCACACCACTTATGTTGTGTGTGTTAATTTTATACATTTATACATGACTGGCGGGACCTACAGTTTAAAGTCGACTCCGAACGACAAATTTTTGAGAAACTTTTCAAAGCAATTTTATTTTACTCTCAGAGTTTTTGCCAGAAAGCCAAAAAGCCAACACACTACCTACTAGATGCCATGATGTTTTTGACACCAATCCAACAGACTCTTCGCCATTGAACCAATCAGTGCTGCTTACAAAATACAAAAAGGTGTCCATATTCGGAATACCAGATGTAATGCATTTTCATCTACCTGCGAGAGCAGAATAGTGGCAGAGAAAATTTTTAATATTTTTCTCTGAGGCCGTAGTCGTAATATCCTCAAGGAAACAATTCCGGATGTAAATTAGGCTCAGTTGACAACTGCTTCAAAGCCTAGCCGCGATACACTACACATAAATGTTAAGCATGTTTAGGCTTACCAAG
Organism: Sarcophaga variegata; assembly: GCA_932273835.1. Lineage (NCBI taxonomy): Eukaryota > Metazoa > Arthropoda > Insecta > Diptera > Sarcophagidae > Sarcophaga > Sarcophaga variegata. The sequence goes on along the minus strand of OW026361.1, from coordinate 21,149,201 downwards.
GAAGCAATTTATGATGTAAATTAGGCTCAGTTCTCAACTGCTTCAAAGTCTTATTAGCGAGCCATGGTGATTTGGCGAAACAAATTATATAATGGAAACTCATTTGACAGATGTAGCTTCAACAAAATGCCTGTTATCAACTGTCAAAGTCTGGAAGTCTCTATTGGAAAACCTTCTATAAAAAGGCATACTTTTAGGCTCATGAAATCTTCAATACAATGGTTAATATTTTATTGATTTGAAATAGAATTTCTCTGTTATTAATTCCATAACTTTAACTAATTATTTTGTTTTCTAATTCATTAACCGAAACCATGTTTATATGCTACAATAAATTTTAATGTATACTTTTAGGCTTTTAATTAAGGTTTTTTTTTATAAACAAGTAAATCATTTGTACCTTTTAATTGAAATTTTGCTTGGTTTTATTTTAAAGGCTTCGTTTTACATTCATTTAATATTTCGTATATAAATTTTAACCACAACAAAGTTACCAAAAAATAAAACGCCTGTTGTTGTGCTATTTAATGTAATATTTGGTATTGTTGGTGATGTTTTTGTTTATGTTTTAAAAGAAAGAAAAAAATTATGTGTTATACGCACAGATATTTCCTATTAATTTAAAATATAAACCACACCTTTCATGGTAACGCACAATAACAATATTTCAAACCATTATTATTATAAAAAGTATAAAAACAGTTTATTAATAATGGCAACTAAACCACAAAAACAGGCAACAAACAAACAGCCAAAAAGTATGCTTTAAAACAGATACATACATGCTTTGCTTTACTATTTAAAGTATAATGGAGAGAGAGAAAGAGAGAGCGTAACTTGTGTTTCTGTGTAACTGTTTGCTGCTCTTTTAAATGTAAAAAGTTATTGCCATAAATTTATGGCCAACATACATGAGAACATTTATGTTTGCCCAACACGAGTGTTAAAATATATGTAGGTATGTATTGTTTAAAGCACAAAACTAATATAAATTTATAAACGTGGTTACTGGGTTAACATATGTTTTATACGGAGTATTTACTCTTAAAAACGGATTTTATTTCTGTGGAGTCATTTCATAATGATAAAGATGCTGTTCAGTCTTGCCATCCATACATATATGACAGCAAATTAATCTTGATAAAAATCCAAAATAAAAAATCATATTTTTTGTAGCATACCTTTAAGGCTTACCGTAAACGTGCTGTATGCAGCATAGTATAAGGTAAGGCAGTGTTTTGTCTCGTTTTTACCTCTCTTTTCTGTTCTGTTAAGGCGGATATAAAAATTAAAAGATGATTTCCGTTTAAAGTTCTCGATAAAAATGCATAAAATTAAATTAAGCTGAAATCCGTTTCCCACTCCAACACCAGCCAGTTGCTGTGAATGGCATGAAAAATATGACATGTTTTAAATGAGGCAAAAGGAAAATTGTTGTTTAAGTGAAAAATAATAAGAAAATAAAAAAGAATTCCTGGATATTAGCCAAAAAAAAATATGCCATAAAATATAACAGACAGAAAATAAAATGAATATTCAGCTTTAGCATACCAAAAGTATAAAAAAAATCAATTGAATTCGATTTCTTTCTTCCTGTGGATTATTTAAACCGTGAATGTTTTTTTTTTTTTTTTTTTTGGAGGCATCTGAAAGCATGAAAGACAAGACAAAATATCTGGCTGGCAGTATAGATAGACAGACAGTTCACTGCCATTGGCATAAGGCTGTTTTATTAAGCATTTTTCCCTCTTCTATTTCGTTTTGTTAATGTTCTTTTTTTTGTGTCGTATATTGGAATTTTAATTGTCTAAATGGTATTCAAGGCACGTTAACATATTGTATGGAACTGTTTTAATTCTCCATAAAAAGCTTAAATCTACCTCCACATAAAATCCTTTATCTTTATTTAAAAAAAAACAAGTAAAATTTCCCATGCCATTACTATGTTAACCATAAAATTTAATCACGGTATACTTTTAGGTGGTTAAAGGCAAACCAAAAAAACAAAAAGTATCCCAAAAAAGATTTCCTGTGTAAAAATTAATTTAATTAAAACATACTTTTGGCCTGGCCATAAAAATAGCTAAAAGAACTTAAAATTCAAAGCATATTTTAAGGTTGTTTTACGTATTGCATTTATAATTTATCAAGGCGGGTTACATAGTAAGTTTTGAGGTGTTTGTTGTGACATATTTAAGCGAAGTATTGGCCATCATTAGCTAGAGGTTTCCCATCTTTTTGGCAATAGAAGGTAAGGAAAACTCAGACAAAGTTCGAATTATTTGAAATGAGGAGACACGCTTTGCCGAGAAAGCATTCCCAGTCAGTTGTAACAAATAAAGGAAATAATGGATGAGAATTGCCTGATGAAATGATTTTATATGCTAATATGGTAGCAAATCACAAGAGATTCACCAGTTAGCGTCGCAACCTGGTAAATCAAGTGTCTGACATCCTTAACTGTTCTTTGGATAGGAACAGCAAACTCAAACTACGCTTGAAGCAGTTTGGAGGCTACATACTCTTTTAAGTACGCGATCACTTTGTAGTGTACGGATGGGTTGGAGAGCGTTTGAGAGTATACGATCAAAGTGTGAAATTATAGAAACACATTGGGGGAAATTCATTCATGCTTACCAAACGGATGCCTATGACATGAAAAGACGAGCTCAATTCAACTTGGACAGGAAATACAGAGGTCAGGACACTGTCATATTAACGGACAGTCTGCATCCACTAGTTCCTATGAGATTAACTCCGAATTAACATGAGATTATCTTGGAAGCTGATCAGTTCGGCTGGGGAAATAAAACAATCCTCTCTGATAGATGCCAGCTCAACAAGCTGATTCAGCTTGGCAGGGGAATTAAAACGACCCACTCTGCTGGATGCCAGGTTATATTTAAATTCTCGACAATTAGCTTGCATGGGTTTGAACCACGTTGCTGGGACTAGAACCATTCTTTGCAATAGGAAGAGGAGTTGCGCAAGGGTTTGAAGAAAGGGAAAACATATTTGAGGCACTCTAAACTAATCATTTGCTTTGCGAAGTAGCTTGAGTTATACATCAGACTATCCAAGAGTGACTTTAGAATAGAATAGTGACCGACTTTCTGACAGAAAACGCTTCAACACCAATTACAAGAAATAAAGAACAAGTTCTTGAACAAGCTTTGAAAAAAGACTTCGAGTACTAGACAGTGCAGTACTTACAGTAGTATCGAGTACTAGACTGTACAGTACAGACAGTAGTATTGACTAGTAGGCAGGCAGTTATGCTTAATGACACCGAATATTATCTTGAAATTTGTCAGTCCAACAGAATTGGAGCAGACAATATAGGAAAACTCTGCTTTGATTGAGAGCAGTACCCTAGATCCCCTGGTTGCAATACTCTAGCACTTCTTTTTACTTTTCTACTTAATTAGTCATTACAACCCTCTATTCATGATTAAAACCTAGCTTCCCACGTCACCCATGATGTGTTTGTTAATTTTATGCATGAGTGGCTGGATGTAGAGTTTAGCAGCGACCCTGTACACCAGATGGCAATTTTATTTACTCTCAGAGTTTTTAACTGATTGAAGCCGTATTAATCTTCCGTAGCAACATCATGTCAACATTCCACCCATTGTACTCAATGGAATATCTTGAAGCTGAGATTCGGTTAGGAGTCGCTGTGCTTTAGTTCCACTTTCTTTGTTCCTGTAAATACTGCGTTTTAAACTTTAGACTGGATATTATTAATCGTTAACCATGTTTGAACGATTTTCCATCTATTGTGATTACCGCATATTTAGTTTATACACCCAATATTATAAAATATCCTTTCTTAGTCGAACATCACATCACAAGTTTTATTCTTTTAACAAGGCTTCAAGTCTAACATTAAAAATAATGATAAAACTTAAGAAAATGTTTAAATGATGAGCTCTTAACGCCTGTTTATATGCTATAGATATATAATTTTTTGTTTTTCTTCTTCTAATTCTCCTTTCAAAATGTTCTTATTATTATAATTTTTTTTTTTTTGTGTAGCTGTTGTCACAAATAATTGTCACTTTTCTCTATTTTATGATGACAGTTTTTATTCACTTCTCTATCTAGTGTTTTAATATTTTTATTCTTATTTTTTTTTTAAGAGCAATTTTTAGTAAGCAAGTGTTAAGCTTTTCCAAAAATGCCAGAGTAAAGGAGAGAGAAGGATGCTTAAAGAAAACTAAAAAGCAAAAAGAAAGCTGTTGTCTGCTGTCACACAAAAACTGGCAGTTAAACTGATTTCTTCGTTAAGATAAAAAACTAGAGAGAGAGAGAGAGAGCACAACAAAAACAATTTAAAAGAAAATGTGAAGAGAAGCAAAATATAGTTTTAAAGAAAGTTATTGAAATTTAGAAGTATACTTAAGGGCGTTAAATAATAAATGATTGTTTAAATAGAATAATAGAAGAAAACATTTTTTAAATTTAAATGGAGAAAATTTTAAAATTTTGAATGAAACAAATTTTTTAGGAGCAATTAACTGTATTACAGCACTTAGTTGTATTTTTGCTTTTTAATATTTGGTTCCCTAAGATAGGCAATATTAAGATATGGCCGCCCATCTAAGCATAAGTTGATTCTTAATTAAAGAATAATAGTCATACCCAGAACTAAAATAGTCTCCTAGAATTTAAGCAAGAGTTGAGTCCAATAAGTAAAGCTTCATTGAAATTTTGTATTCAACTCCATTTAACTCCATTTCGATCAATAAGTTTGTTTTTTATTGGAGCCTCAGATTACTCTTGGTCGGTATAACCATCATCTGATTGACTTCAAAGGGTTTAATCGATTCAACCCCTGTTTATTTCGATCCGTAGGGAATGTAATCTGTCTTTTGTTAGAGCCTCAGATTATTATCAACCAGAATACGCGGAAGACCTCGGAAAGACAGCCGTTCTCAATCAACTGTTTCTTCCGGATATCAATGGTTGTAGTGATGCACGTTCAGCAATCCTACGACAGGGTGGACTTTTTTATTTGTATTAAATTATGCAAGTTTTGTATGTACAAATAGAGATGATTAGCTCTTAAAGCCCCTATACGATTACCAATATTCTCGCCTGCTTCTATGTTGTTGAATATAATGCTGCCAAGACAACTTAAATTGCCGAAGTCTAGTTGGTATTGCGTTGGCCTTTTAGACCTGCGGCCTATGTTCAAATCCCAACATAACGAAATATAAAATATAATTCTTCGTGACTTCCTCTCGGTAGATTTCTGGCAAAAACTCTGGGAGTAAAATAAAATTGCCAGGAAAAGTTAAAAAAAAATCTGTCGTTCGGAGTTGACTTTAAACTGTAGCTCCCGCCGCTCATGTATGACATTAATGCACACAGCATAAGTGGTGTGAGAAGCTACGTCGCAAGCCAGACTGAAGAACAGAATTGAAAAACCTTCTTTGTTACTTTTAGTTTCTACAGGTTTTCAAACTTGGGTTCTAATGATATTGATACTGGTAATTTTCAATTCTCTTGTGTGAATCAGTCTGATGTCCTTTTATGTTTCAATTTAATTAGGTCGAATGCGGTAGGCTGTGACAATATGCACCCGAGATTTGTAAGAATATTGCTGCCTGTACTTCTGCCATATATAACACATTTATTCAATAGCATAATTACTACTAGTACTTTTCCATTACGGTGGAAATGCGCGAAAATATTGCCAATACCGAAGAATAGTTCCGAATTCAGACCAATAGCTATTCTGTGCTTCCTATCCAAGGTCCTGGAGAGAATTCTTAACTCTCAAATTACATCATATATTGATGCTAATAAGTTCTTAACTGAGAAACAATCAGGTTTTCGCAAGAACCATAGTTGTGTTTCTGCGCTTTTGGATGTATCTGAAAATATACGGCATGAATTGGATGAAGGAAAGTTCAATTTCTTGGTCCTCCTTGATCATTCAAAGGCTTTCGACACGGTTGATCACGGTATGCTTTCTATGAAGCTTGTGCACTTTTTTAACTTTTCTGGAGCTTCGACACGGCTTTTATCATCATATCTTTCAAATCGTTCACAATTTGTTCATTCAGTAAATGCCCAGTCTTCTGCCTTGAACGTATCTAGAGGCGTGCCTCAAGGTTCTATTCTTGGACCACTTCTTTTCGCATTGTATATCAACGATTTGCCAAACCAACTTCAGCACTGCAGAATTCATATGTACGCAGATGATATACAGTTACATTTGAGTAGTCCTGTGTTATCTATTAGTGCGAATGTAAAAAGACTCAATGATGACTTGGATCGAATATATCATTGGGCCAAGGCAAATGGCCTTCGTTTAAACCCTCATAAGTCCAAGTGCATGATTATTCGTAGGAGGACGCTTGATTCCAATATCGGTCTTAATATTTTGATGAACGGGGAGAAGATCAAGATTGTGGATGCTGCCAAAAATCTTGGGTTGACTTTCAATGACAATCTTACATGGACAAATCATGTTAACACACTCGTGGGTCAAACTTATATGAAATTGAGGTGTCTTTGGTCGACACAATACTTTACGCCTTTGAACATAAGACAGTTGATTGCGAAATGTTATCTTCTTCCTGGTTTAATGTACGGTTGTGAACTTTTTGCAAGTTGCGATTCCGTTAGCAGGGAGAAGCTCAACGTCCTCTACAATAATATTGTGAGATATGTTTATGGTTTAAGGAGATATGACCATGTGTCCCTTTTTAAATTGAAGCTTTATGGTGTATCGTTTGACAATCTTTTGAGCATCCGTGTATTATTACTTCTGCATAAGATCATTTATTCAGAGTCTCCGGGATATCTTAGGGATAAAATAAGATTTGCTAGATCACTTAGAGGTAAAAGGATCATAATTCCACTACATCGTTACCTTGTATCTGAATGGCATTTCTTTATTCATGGTGCACGGCTTTGGAATTGTCTTCCACATTCTCAGCAACTTAATAGCAACGCAATCAGTTTTAGGAAATTTTTATTTAATTATTTTGCACCGTAGTAGAATACAATTTTTATAATTTGCATAATTTAATTTATTACTATTATTATTATTATATTTTTTTCTCTTTTACTTTAATCAATAGAAAAGTTTGATCTCCAAATGTTGTTTATGAACACTTCTTTCTTGTACTTTAAATATAAGATTAAATCTTGTTGTACAGGAATTGAATAAACAAATAAATAAATAAATAAATAATAAATAAATAAATTTCCAATAAATTCCAATGTTGCTTAAGCCTAAATCGATTCATTACGTTCAGTGGAGTTAATGTAATGAATTTTGTGACAGTATAGAATGACATAAGTATTGCCAGATTCGAAATAACCGGTGGTTCAAAATTAAACCGATAGATGGCCCACCTAATATATTCACAACCATAACTCAAATGTCGTAAGCAAAGAATCGGAAAAAGAAACAGGCCTACAGAAAGACAGATAAAGGGTCCGCCAAACATTTTTTTTTGAAATTGCTTTAAAAAAATCACTACGCAATATTTTCTCAAATTTCTTTCTTTATTTGAAAGTATAATCCTTCCGGTTAATAATGGAAAATAATTTCATTCAAATGACTGCCTCGGCTGACCCTGCAGTGGCCTACACGATCGGTCCAATTTTTAAGCACATTATCGATTGTGTGCAGCTGTATTTCACCAATGGCTTCACGAATATTGTCCTTTAAAGCGTCAATTGCCTCTGGCTTGTCGTCTTAACACTTATCTTTGACGGCACCCCACAAATAATAGTCCAACGGTGTCAAATCGCAGCTCCGAGGTGGCCAAACGACATCAGCTCTGCGACTGAAAAGATGTTTTTTTTTTGCCAAAATCGGCATATTCTGGTGTAGGCTACTGCATGGCCAGCCGAGGCAGCCATTTGAATGAAATTATTTTCCATTATTAACCGGAGGGATTGTACTTTCAAATAAAAAAAGACATTTAAGAAAATATTCGGTAGTTTTTTTAAAGCATTTTCAAAAAAAAGTTAATTGGCGGACCCTTTATATGCAAAGCTTGAGGAGATAAAAATTTCAAATTGAAGAAGATAAAGTCAGAACTTAAAAAACTTCAAGAGTCACGAAAACCTTAATACACGTGTTTGGTTATTAAGTAGGCAAGAATATATCATCTTTGCCTCAAATTCTGAAACATTATGAAATTATTTTGTTTGGTGTGAAATATGTTTTTTTTTTATAAAAACTGGTGCTACTCTGCTACATTTCCAGCCAACAAATGTGAAATCTTTATAACTTCATAAAAAGCCAACTAGAGTTCTAAAAGCTTAATACTCCCACCCAAGACCTCAGAAGACTCTTTTGTTTTGTTTAAAATAAAATAATCGTACCTTCAGTCATACCATACCATACAGATACAGACTATAAAGAGGTGTTAACGCAAGCAAGAAATATAAACTTCTTGGCCACATAACCAATGAAACAAAGAAAACCCATTTAAAATTGCCTTCAAGGAGGGCAGAGAAAAAAACGAAACCTTGGGTTAAAAAGTCACAATCCTATAAAACGTTAAAGAAACAAACACCAGTCGAAGATTATGAAACAAAAACAACAAAAAAGGATGCTTTCTTGAACATACAAAGAGGCTTAAAAAACATACAAAAAGAAAGAGAACGTATTGCCTATCTTTAGGAGATGGCATATGAAAGATATCAGATATATATTGTTTACATATATATGTATTTATACTAAGACGATATGCAAAATATTATATTAGTTTTATGGTTACATACATACAAACAAATTTAAAGAAAATAAAAAATATAACCTGACTTGAGATTTATGAGCACAGGTTATATGCTAGTTAGCATGCATGCAGGTTTCGTAATCATAGCAGGCCATAAGGCAGGAAAATTGTGAAAACTGTAAAACAAAAAAAGAGGTTTAAATTTGTTTAAGATAAAGGTAGTAATATACCTGAGAGATTTACGTTACGTTTTTATCTCTTTTTCTTCTTTCTTCTGATTTTGATGTCTTTTTTTTGTTTTTAATGGCAGAATAAAAAACAAATGAATTTTATAAAGCAGACAATATGTTATGCACACTTGTGTCTGTAGACATCGAAACATTTATCAGTTTCAGCTTCAAACTCAAACACACAAACACAAACTCATAAACCAAACAACATATGCTTACAAAGCCAAGTTATATAAGCAAGCAGCCAAACAGAACAGAACAGGTTAAAATGATGATAAGAACACCAAAAATAAAAGAAAGATGATCCAACATAATATAAATGAAACAAAGAATGAAAATCGACATTTTGATAATAACTCTTATGCAGAAGTTTATGCGAGAGTAGTTTCATAAGTTATCAAAATTTTTATGATTATAATTGGGTATCATTAATACGACCGTAAATTGGCTCTCGTAAACCGGATTAAATTACGAACGTCAGATAGATTCTGGTTTATTTTAGCAACATTTATCTAAGTCTCCTAACGCCTATTAGCATAGTTTAGGTATGTGGGTTCGGAGAGTAGTAAGGAGAACTATTAAACCGCAGTTAGGCACAATAAAAATCTTGTTGATATCAGACAATGACAGGTAATTATAGTCACAGCTAAATTATTTTCAGAATTTTAGTGCGCACAAAAAGGTGCCTATAAAGAAACCTTTCTTACAATGCTAGCTATTAAAGACATGAGTAATTGACGCACACTCTTTCATGTCATTGCAGGCTTTCAAAAGCTCCTCAAGCGAGAACAGCGGATCAACGATCAGTTATAACTCCAACCGTAGTGCCCAAGCTGCATTTGTGAACTCTGTGTAAAGCGATTAGACACTTGTGGTCATAGCGGGGATAAATCTTGTACTTTATAGCATATGCAGGTTCCATTTAGCCTATGTCAACTTTTGCAGAGTGCAATCAAACTCAGTTTTTAGTGTTTGAAGTGAGGGAAAAGAGATTCGGATCAATATCTCTAATTGATAGTTTAATGCTTGCCTTAGTTTGCCTGTGAAACACTGTGTTCTCCTCATTACTCGATTGAGTATTCACTCACGCTAGTATACATTTCCTAATAAGGATGAAGTTATCGACAAAAGAATGTAAGTCATCGACAAATTAAAATGCAAGGCATTGACAAAAAAGAAAAACGCAAGTCATTGACCAAATAAATTTAAATCTTACAAAAGAAAAAAATGCAGGTCATCTACCAAAAAATTCAAGTTATCGATCAAAAAAAGCAAGTCATCGAAGAAAAAAAAGCCATCGACTAATAAAAAGTTATCGAATAAGAAAAACGCAAGTACTAGCAAAAGAAAAAATATAATATAGTCATCAAAGCCAAAAATGCCAGCCATTGACAAAAACATGCAAGACATCAGCGCCAGAAATGCCATCCATTGACAAAAATGCAAGTTATCGACAAAAAGATTGCAATGCGACAGTTTTGTCCGATTTATATAGAAAACTGTTAGTTGCTCATTTGAAGAAATTAAGATATCAGAGATATATTGCTAATTCATTTGAAGAATTAGCTACGTATGAAAACAAGTTTTTGAATCCTTGACCCTGTGGCTATCTAGCCTACTAGGTCCATTTTCCCTACTAGGTCCAATTTCATCCGATTTTGCCCGATTTATGTAGAGAACAAAAACAAAGTTAGTTTCGTCATTTATATCTCCGATCTTAAGTAACGCCCAACCGAAAAGAAAGCTGTTGTGGAATCTTTGATCCAACAACTATCCAACCCACCTTCATTATGATCGCAGGTTTGGGACATACGATACCACAGTATGATGTTGACCATAGTTAATTGGAAATGGTCAGCGAGATTTGTCTTCCCGTTGGCTAAATTATACTTGGTTAATACGGCATTTATTTATTTCACAAATTCCTGCACAATATAGGTCTTGGGTTCAAAGGCTAAACATTTTATATCTTTTTTGTTTGTTTTTGTCAGACTTTCGAAGGTATTCAATAGAGATTGACAAAATGCAAACATAATTTAGTGCTGGACCTGTTACACAACATAATTGGTCATTATAACTCTTCAGTCAGGATTAGGACCGAGGTACACACACCACTTATGTTGTGTGTGTTCATTTTATACATGAGTGGCGGAACCTACAGTCAACTCCGAACGACAGATTTTTGAGAAACTTTTCATGGAAATTTCTATTTATTCTCAAAATGATTGCCAGAAATCTGCTGAGAGGAAGTCGCCGAAGAAATATTTTTTCATATATTTCGTTTTAATGAAGATGTCCGACCTGGGCTTTGAACCGTGGCCTCATGTCTAATAAGCCAACACACTACCTACTAGACTACGACGACTTCGAACTGCTAGTAAAAATTTTTAGAAAACACAAGCATCTCATCTGCATATCTAATCATTGGACATCCAATGGGTAGTCTTTTAGTATACGATCGATTTCCATCAAAGACTCTGGTCTGTTACATTACGCCAAGCATAACATATAAATTACTCAACAACCTCTAATATTAAAAAAAATATTTCTGGTTTTTTATCCAAAAAATGCTTTGCATTACGAGTGAACTTTAAACCTTAATACCCCCTTAAAATGTCGGACAATGTCAAGCATAAGCTGTGGCAAAGTGTAACAAAGCACGACCCTGAATAAAATATTTCTGACAAAGGAGATTCAGATGGCAAAAGTATAATATTTTAGGATTTATTAAAAATAAGTTTAATTAATATTTTGTCACATTTTTAAGGTTTTATTACCGTTATTTTTTGGCTGTTTTTTATTCGCCAACTTTTGTTTACTTAAACTTTCATTTAAATGCCATAAAAAAGCCATGACTGCTGTGATAAACCACAAGAGCTTATTTAAGAAAGGGTTATTAAAACAATATTTATGAAATGGCATACAGTAAAGCCTTTGAAAAATGAATAAAAGTTTGACTTAAAATGCTAAGCAGCTTGCCTTGAAAAAGTTACTGCTACTGTTGCATTTTTATGAAACAAAAATAAAAGCTTAAATAATGAACATAAAACCACAAGACAATATGGTTACAGAAAGCAGAAAAAAACAAAAAAAGAAACAAATTAAACGCAAAAGTATAACATAAACAAGCTGGAAATTGCCAAAGAAGAATGTTTAAGAAAAACCAAAGAAAACAAGGAAACATTTTACACAATAAAACAATGAAGTTTATCCACAAACATAATCATGTTTTTCATCATTCTGATGATGGTGATGATGATAGCTACTTGCTGCAACATGTTTTATAATGATCATGATGGCTAAGGCTTTGGCAATAATAATGACGACAATGAAAAACAACTAAACACTTGGTTTTCTTCTTCAACAGAACCAGAAAAAGTCTAACAATACAACAGTCGTACTGCTTAAGATCCTAAGGACCCACAATTTCAATGTTTAAACAATGCAAGTGGTACTCCTAGACCAAGAGTAAATAACATACCCGAGTATGGTGTTGACTATGGTTGTTACTGTTATTGTAGACTGCACTTCCGTTGCGCAGTCATTTTGATTTTTTATGCCACTTTCCTTTTAACTTCCGTTTTTTATTTATTTTTTTACACACTGCCTGCACTTACCGCATAACATTCACTCTCTTTCATACACACACAATCACATACACACTCAGGCAGGCAGTCTCAGTAACACTACAAGAAATAATAATGAGAAAATAACAACAACAGCAACAACAACATCAGAAGTAGCAACAGCAACAGTAAATGCATTTATTTTGTGGTAAAGTCCTCACACTGCCTTACAAGCTTTATTGTTGTTTCATCAACAACATTTACACATACACTCTCCTACACATCCACCATTCATATGTGGTGAGTAAAAGAAAATCAATGTTGTCAACAGTGTCAGTGCCTTGAGCGTTCATAGCAAACTAGGAACTTGAGTTCTAAGAACCTAATGTTGGCATGTAGGCACTTGAAGAAAAGTTAGGTAAAGTTCAGGAAAGTAAGCGAACATTAGCGAGTCAATCAAGCTTCCGGATTATAAAAGTTTTCTAAGAGGAACTCTTTGTGTTAGGAAATGTTGCAGAAGTAATGGCAGAAATAATTTCATAAGGCCAGAGGCAGCGATAAAAGCGTTCACGTCGGTTAACTCGTTTCTGAAGCTGATTACGCGATGCAAGAAACAACTAAAGTGCCTGAACTCAAACGCACGTTAATATCTGTGTAAGTCATAATGGCTTGGGAGGGCACTGTCTGCCTTCTATTGGAGAAATTCACGAGCGCTTATCCTAATGCTTGATAATAAGCACTGAGGTCAAAAGAAGGACTGCAAAAGGACGCCATATGTTCAGCTTCTAAGAAAACTTGGCCATAGGTAGGCAAGCAGATCACTGGCAACATGTCCAAAGCAGTGGCAAACATTTCAGGACAATTCTGTTCGAATTACAAACGGGGGTTGAGAAATAGTTCACATATATATTGGGTGAGTGTCCGGGTTTGGCAAAGAATAGGTGAAGTCGCCGTAGTCTAGTAGGTAGTGTGTTGGCTTATTAGACGCAAAGCCAGGGTTCGAGCCCCAGGCCAGACATCAAAGACAAAATAACAAAAGTATTTTTCGGTGACTTCCTCTCAGCAGATTTCTGGCAAAAACTCTGAGAGTAAATAAAATTGCCATGAAAAAGTTTCTCAAAAATCTGTCGTTCGGAGTCGACTTTAAACTGTAGGTCCCACCACTCATGTATAAAATTAACACACACAACATAAGTGGTGTGAGAAACTAGGACGTTGTACAATGGGTCAATTCGACCTCCGGGTACTGTACTTGTCTTAATTGACAAGAACACGTCCTCTAACCTAACCTAACCTAACCTTGGGTGAGTGCCCGGGTTTGGCAAAGAATAGGTTGCTATTTCTTGGCGGAATCAATCTTGCAATCTGGCTCATAAGAAACCTGCGAGCAATTGTCTTTGTGAAAACATCCAAATGGTTTTGTTGTCAAGGATCAGATCAGAGTCGCAAGGTCTTTTATAATACCCTAGAATCTTAGATTGCCTCTCTCATGTATACCTATACGAGAAATTTTTTCCGCTTCACAGAAAGTTTTACGTAAAGAATGGATCTTGGAACAGGAGCAGTAGTTTTCGGCTAAAGAAAGAAATTTTCTACGTCTATGGGGAAACTCGCAGATGTCTTCCCAACGGCAGTCTTTCCCAACAAAAAATGTGAAAAAAGACAGGACATAACAATACTATCTGACAGTCAGGCAGCTATTTGAGCTCATGGTTTTTATAAAGTTAAATCAAGGGTAGAAGGGAACTGTCTGCAGGACCTGAGTCAGCTAGGTTGGCAAAATAAGACAGCAGTCGGCTGGATTCTAGATCATGTGGGAATTTTCGCCAATAAAACGATACTTCAGAGAAGAAAGCTCTCACGCCGTTGATGGTCAAGCACTCTTCTTTGGAGTGGAGGCGGATATGTAGAAAAGTATGCTTAACGAATGGGAAGATAACGAGAGGCAAAGATTGTGCTCTAACCAAGTGGGTTAGAGGCAATCAAAATTTTTGTTGGGAAATTACAATAAATGGAGATCTGAGGCTATCGAAAAATAACCTGAAGGTGATAACTAGGCACTGTAGACTCAGAGTACAGAAAAAGGGTTGGTACGAGATCAACATGTAGTGATCACGGTAATATAATTGGAGAAGACGTTATAGTGATCTTCTACACATATTGTATAGTCGCCGTTTTAAGGCATCTTATTACTCCTCTCTGGGATTCAGCTTTCCTTTATTTCGGCGGGAACTGAAGAAACCAGCAATCCAGTGACTCCTTCTAAGGGTGATTTTTTAAGAGCTATAGGAAAATTTTTCAATAAAAAACACATGAAATTCAGCAGAAAAAAGAAATAACGAAAAAGGGGGAAGAGGCAGAAGAGGAGAGAAAAGAGCAAAAGGGGAAACAAAATCAAGAATAGAAAGAGAAATTTATCCTTCTCGACTATCTAGCCATCTCTAACTACTCCTCTTAATTTTTTAAAATCGAAAATTTTTTTTAATCTTTGCAGGATTAGTAAGTACAGAGTAGCTTGTAGTCTTGACTAAAGCATTGTAATTACCAATAAATTTGCGTTGTTAGAGACTTAATATTGTTTGATTTTATCTTTTAAAAACGTTTGATATATGAGCTCATAGATTGCAAATAAAAATAAAAATAAATTTGTGTTTAGTTTTAATTAAAATTCTTTATTATTCGCACAATGTGTACCACTGTTCACACTTTGATGTAAACAACAACAATTGCTTTGTTTGTTATTCCTCTTTGCACTCTTTTGCGTAAACAATAACAATTACTAGTCAGTTTGTTCGATAGATCTCTATAACGGAAATCTTCAAACCACGATTACTTCCAACACACCGCATCTTCACACAAGACTGACTGAGCTTTTTCTGACTCAGTTGCCTGCTTTACCTTGCCTATTATATGGCAGAGTAAAGAGACTGATGAATGCTCTTGAAGGCTGTCATTCTTTATAAATGTAAACATGTTGTTTACCTCACATGTAAACATGTTGTTTACATTTATTCCTGTAGTGTTTGTTGTTGCATTTTTGTTTACTTGTTTTTGTTTGTTTGGTGTTTGTTGGTAGCTTTTTTTTACTTGTTTATCAATTATTTTTATGCTAGTGTTTTGTTGGTATATGTTTTGTTTACTTGTTTATCATGTAAACAAGTTCATTGTTTTTGTTTGTGTAGCTTTTGTTACAATTTTAATGTTAAACGATGTAAAAGCAAAACACCATTTCCATTTTCACAACAATATGATTTCGAGCGTTCTACTTTGTTCTATTCCCCAAGAGAGTGCTATTATTATTTGCTACCTGTCCATCATATATTACCAGTTCTAATAATCTTAAATTTTGTGTAAATTACGATTCAAAAAAGGAGACCGTTAAACAAAGAATTTTAATTCGGCCAACAAAGAATACACTCCTCTTTAGTAGTACTAGACAAAACCCAAGGTTTTACAATTATCCTAAAAGTATGCTTTAAACTTTTTCTTTGTAACCCCTTTTTATCTCATCATAAATTATATTCTATTTCTCATTAAATTCTCTTTAATTACTGCTACTTGTAGGTGCTTTACACTTCCGGGTTTTCATACAATTTTAATCAAATAATTTCCCCTGAGTTATATGATTCCATTGAAAGCTCTTAACTCTTTTTACTGCCTATAGACATTAACCATTAAGATTTTTCTCTTTTGCTTGTTTTTTTCTTTCATTTTAAGTATGTTAAAACAGAAAATTGGCTTAAGAAGAATTGAAGTAACTTTTTTAACTCTCTCCCCCCCCCCCCAAAATTTTTAGCTAAAATTGTCTTGTTGCCTTTTTTTTTGGAAATCCCTTGATGTTCTCAGACGTTATTAACTTTCCTTTTTAAGCCTTTCTTTTTTTTTGCTCAAACAGTTTATTTCTTTTAAGGAAATGAAACCATTTATACACCGGCTTTTTGTTTTTTTTTTGTTTTCATTCCTTTTTAGTTTTGAAAAATAAACATCAATACCCTTTGGTAATTTCAAATATAAATAATTTATACACGAATTTGTACATGAGCAAGAAGGTTATATAGCATACTTTTAGGGGAGTTAAATTTGTTTTCGTGTT
Source organism: Sarcophaga variegata (assembly GCA_932273835.1). Lineage (NCBI taxonomy): Eukaryota > Metazoa > Arthropoda > Insecta > Diptera > Sarcophagidae > Sarcophaga > Sarcophaga variegata. The sequence goes on along the minus strand of OW026361.1, from coordinate 21,132,601 downwards.
TTATCTCAAAAAAATGGAGTCGTATATACGTACTTAACCTTTAACCAGGGAAAAATAAAATTTTTTATTATATTTTAGCACAACAACAAAAACAAGAAAAAAGGAAAAATAAAAAGGGAAAGTGGTTATTATCATAATAAAGGAAAAGAGTGCGCTCAACTTTTAGGCGTAAAACAAAAATAGAGTTAAAAAAGGCAATAAAAGAAAATGAAAATAAAAATTTGATAGTTTTTAACAAACGTGACCATATTTAAAGTAAAGTAATCAAGTTCAACTGCAATTTAATTTTGTGATATCAGGTCAGACATCTCCAATAAAACGAAATACAAAAACAAATATTTCTTCGGTGACAGCCTCTCAGGACTTTAAATTGTAGGTCCAAACTGAGGCATAAAATTAACATACACAACATACGGAGCGGTGTGAGAGGCTAGGTCGTAATCCTGACTTATGGGTTGCAATGATCAATTATGAATGTGTGTAATGGCTCTACATCTACACACCTACAGAGAAACCATAAGTTGTCGAGTTAATTTCCTAAAATTTTATTGTATCAAAGCATACTGATTTTTCTATTCGGCTTGGAATTCAAATTTTATGAATCTTAAATGAGTTTCAGCGATACTTTCCAGAAGAAGCCAGCAGAATTGATATTTTCCATCATTATTAGATGGATTTCCGTTCCTAGGAAATAAAGCAGAGTAATTAAAATTCTGCGCTCTATCGGGAGTTGTAACTCCAGAACCGAAATCTAATTTAAGTTTTCTAAATTCTTAGTTGTTGCAAATATTCGTAAGTAAAATAAGAGAAGTCGCCGTGGCCTAGTGGGTAATGTGTTAGACGTGAGGCCTCGGTTCAAACCCCAGGACAGACATTTCCAACTGAACGAAATATGAAAAAATATTTCATCGGCGACTTCCTCTCAGCAGATTTCTGGCAAAAACTCTGAGAGTAAATAAAATTTCCATTAAAAGTTTCTCAAAAATCTGTCGTTCGGAGTCGACTTTAAACTCATGTATAAAAATTAATGCACACAACACATAATCCTGACTAAAGGATTAAAAATAAGAGATAGAAGGCGAAGTAGTGTAGTAGATAGTTTGTAATTGAGACGGATTTCAAATACCAGCCAAGATATCTCTCGACAGCTTTGATTCTTCTCAGCAGTTTTCTGACATAAACTGTGAAAAATTACTCAAATCTGTTTTTTAAGTTGAATTTAAATTGTAAGTCCCTTGTTTAAAATTAACACATACAACATGGATGGTAAAAGAAGCTAGGTTGTAATCCTGACTAAAGAGTAAGTAACTTAATAAATATGCAATGCATATGACATAACTTAAGGCTGAAGATTTACAGTTTTATTGCAAAGCTTAGTACAGCTAAAGTTCATGTTATAGTTAAACCTTTATTTAATTTTAAATTTCTTTATTCCTTAAAACTTTAATTAAAAACAATAAACTCCCTTTAAGTAGGCTTTAAAAAATTTTTAAATTTTAATTGTTATTATTTTTTAATTTCTATTACTTTTTCTAACTGTATATAGCAAGCAATTAATTAACTGTCATTTGCCACTATTTATTTTTGAAATGTTCCAGTTTTTTCCTCGTTCACTTGTTTTGCTCATTATAACAGGCGTCAAAACCTTCAAATGCATAAATTCTATAACAATATGATGTTTAAGCACATAAACAGTAAAATAATTACGAAAGGATATTAGTCTAAATGAAAAATGATTAAAATTTAAAATTTTCATATCGAATAATAAATTCAGGAAAAGTGTGACTGTGTTTAATAATTTAAATTTTTTTTTTATTAAAAAATCAATTTTTTTTTTGCAATTTAATTAGAATAATATTTAATTTTTGTAAGCAAAACAGAAAAAAATATGTTATTAATTAAATTATAAAATAACACTAAAGTAAGCATTAATTTTTATGCAAAGAAGCCTTAAGGTATGCTTGCAAATATGTATATGCTGTAATTATATTTGCTTTTAATAACATATGGATTATAAATAAATGATTTTTTGATTTGAAAATATTAAATTTTTACTTTATAAAAATTAAAAACAATTTAATTATGAGGTATATAATATTTTCCAATATTTTACCTAAAAGCATACTGTATTTTTGAGGCTTCATTTTTATATTTTATGATATTTGATTCATTTTATGATATTTTAACATAATTAATATGGGTTAGTTTGAGTTAGTTGGTTTCAGATCCATTGGTTCATTGTGACTCTTCATATAAGAAAAAAGAATGGTGAAAACGAAGAAGAGGTCAAAAAGGAGAAAATGAGGAAACAAAATCTAGAAATGAAAGAGCAAAAAGAAAGGCACAAACCCAAACAATTAGCCCTCATGGCGCTCATAAACAAATTTATCATGTGAAACATATCCCTCTAGCCAGTCAATTCTGGAAGTGAACTCTACTAGATCCTCAAGGCACAAACACAATTTGCCACCACTGCACCCATAGACAAAATTATCATTCTAAACATATTCCTCTAGTCAGTAAAATCGGCAAGTGAACCCTATTTGATCAACCAGTTCCTCAACAAATCGACTACATAGCCATCTTTGCTTATGCATCTGCAGGCTGGTACACTGGCATAGAAAATGATACCCTGTTTTCTCTGCTCCTATTCCATCTGCCGTACCTGTGTGTTAAGAAGGTGCTTGCTTGAATTATAACACGATCTTAGCCTGTAGCTGCTATTCCCTAAACATTCCCGTGGAAATAGGGACACAAGCGCGCTTAAATCAAAGAATATGTCATTGGCAAGGTGTAGAAAAGAATTAGCTCTTGGTGTGCTAAGGCACAAAGAAGGTGTATTCCGCATTGAGAGCTCCTGATGCAACCAGGCATATATCATTAGGATAATCATTTAGAAAACCTCTTATACCTTTCACATAGAGTGGTTTGGTCTTCGCACTCGTACAATACGACCAGCAGGATAAAATAAATGTGATCAGAGAAACGTGTGCAAGAGGGGGAGTGAAGAACATTTCAATATGATAAGTAACAATGCAATCGGCACACATTTGCTTTGCTTCATTGACTACCGGTAAGAAAAATAACCTAAGCGTGATGCTGTGGATAAAATTGGCTTATAATGACTGATTTGAACGGGATAGGTTTCAGTATAGTGAATTTTCTGGACGGTATTGTAAAATAGATGAATAGGAGACTGTTTGCCAGCCTTTTTGTTACGATTTCGCTTTCGAATGTATTTATATAGAAATCACGGATATTACGAGCTAGATCCAATGGGAAAGCTGTAGGGATTTGTGACAATCTTAAATTGGTTCAGACATACATTATCCTTTACTACAAATGGTAAGTTTTAGTTATTCAAGCATTATATTTTTGACACAAAACTTGAAGCAATTTTTTATTGAACTGTTTCTGGTCAAAGGATTTGATTTAAACTAATGATTGTCAAATAATTTGCAATTTATTTTTAGAAAGTTTATTTGGTTTTATATCCGTTTAGTATCCTAAAAACATGCTTTATTTTTCATTAATTGTTCTTCTATGCAAACAGAAGGAATTTCTAGTAGTAAGTTGAAAAATCATTGCATACTTTCAGGCCAGAATGTAATAGTAATTTTTGCTAATCCTATACCAATGGCAAATTAATTTAATGCCTTAAACTGAAAGGGCAGTTGTTCGCATATACATAAAATAAACTGCAAGTAGGTTTGTTTTTAATTATTAAAATTTAATTTTTTTGGAAATTAATTTTTGAAGGTAATTTCTTTACCCTAATAAGCATATTTTTTAATCTTTCTGGCTTTTAAACTTTATAAAAAAGGTCAATTAAAAGTGGCATATTTTTTCGAAATTAGTTTATTATTTACTGCCTGAAAATATGCTTTAATTTAGAAAATTTCCAACTTTATCAATTAAAATTTATTTCTCAAAAATTTCCCCGTTATTGGACATATTGTTAAGCAAAATTAATTGTTAACAGTTTTTTCTTTTCTGCCTTTCTTGCTAAGCTAATTAATAAAAGAAACCCTTTATGAAATATATATTTTTTTTCTTAAAGCAACAGCTTAAAGTTGGGTATTAATTATTTTAACCTCCATGAAGTATGCAACATTAATTTTTTGTTATTATTAGAATAATAATATTCAAAGTATTTTATACTCTTTTTTTCAATAGACCATCTTTGTTTTGCCTTTTCTTTTTCTTGTGTAGGAAACCTAATTGAATAAAGGCAACTGAAAGAAGAAAAGTGAAAGAAAAGCAAAAGCAAAATCCGTAAAAGTTCTGAAGCCAAAATTAAAGGAAAGAAAAAAGCACAAACTTTGTGTGTTTGTTAAAGAATTTTGGACTGCGGCGGAAACCCCTCTAACATGACAGGAATTTTAAATGAATAATTTTTATTTTGCCTTTCCAACAGTCTTCGAGACTCTTTTGGGTTGGCTTTTTACTCTCTCTCCTGCTTCGTTTTTTTGTAGAGAAATGCCAATAATAAAGTCATTGGCATAAAAATACAATTTTTCCTCTTTGTTTTTAAAAAAAGGCACAGAATTATTAGAGTCTATCTACAGCCACATCATGTCGCATGATGTTCATACTTTTCTCAGAGATTCCTTTACATTCGGCATTTGTATGCATAATTCATAAATTAAAACGTATTTCCGTTAGGTTACGTTAGACTTTTTTACGTTTTTGGGCTTGAAACTAAGGTTTGTTACCGCCAGTTGGTTATACTTTCACTTCCGTTCGCGTTCTTAATTCTAAGCAATGTTCTCCCTGTTGTTGATATTATAACCTGCTTGCCATCCCATAGGATTTGGCAGATTTAATGGCAGCTTTAGCTTAAGAACATATTTTCACGACTCGTTTAAAACATTACCTGGCCTGCATATTAATTGTGGGTATCGTAGCACGTTTGTGAAAAATAAAATTCAAGATAGAGATTGTATGCCAAAGGAAAAACAAAAAGGCTTTTCTTTTAAGGAAATATGTTTAGCAACAAATGAAAATTAGCAGCAATTGTTTCATTTACAGATTTTACTACTTACGGGTATCGTTGTTAATAATGAAGCGAAGAAAAGTTTATTAAAACCTAAGTCAATAAAAGCTTACTTCAATATATACCATATTTTAATAAAATACTGTAAATGAGAGTTTCTTAGAGAACCTAAAAGTAGGCTACACTATTTTACCCACTTTCAATTTTTGTGCTAAGAATACAATATGAGGTCCTATTTAAGCCTGCTGTCGATAATGCAATGAAAATAATTGAGTACAATAACCTACGAATTAAAGATTTTTAATAAAGGGTCAATGATTTAAAAGTAAGTGCCTACTTGCAGGTGAGTACTTTTACCCAAACTGATTGTATTTAGAAAAAATTGAACAAAATTTTGAAACCATTTTCTATAAACCATTATTTATAATTGAAACGATATTATTTCACAAGGCACAGGTGCTCCATTATTTTGTAGTTAAATTTAATTTAAAGCCTAAAAGTAGACTTAATTAAATCCACATATTTTATTTTATCATTATTTTTTAAAAACCATTGTTTTCTTAAAACCATCACATTAAGAAACATGCTCTTTAAACTATTTTTTGTGGAATGAATTCATTATTACAAAGAATCTGTAACAAGCGCCTACAATTTTTAATAATTTAATTTTGGCAATTATAGGATCTTTACTGAATAACACAGAAGTTATTCAATGAAAGCACAAAACAAAGAAAGTCGCCGTAATCTAGTAGGTAATGTGCAGGCTTATTAGACAAAGGCCCTGGTTCATACCTCAGGTCAGAAATGTCCAACAAAACGAAATATTAAAAAATATTTCTTAGGCGACTTCCTCTCAGCAGATTTCTAACAAAAACCCAGATAGTAAATAAAATTATCATGAAAAATGTCTCAAAAATCTGTCGTTCAGAATCGGCTTTAACCTGTAAGGCTTGTCACTTATGTATATAATTAACACAAACAACTTAAGTGGTGTGCGAAACTAGGTTGTACTCCGGACTGAATAGTTGTAATGACCCGCCACTCATGAGGAAAATTAACACACACAAGATAAGTGGTGCAAGGAGCTAGGTCGTAATCCTAACTGAAGGGTTTCAATGACCAATTACGTATGTATGCATTAAATTAAATCGATGGCGCTGTAGATGAAAGGCCGTAGTTCAAACCCCCGGTCTCTGCCAAAAGCTCAGGATAAAAAAAATTTCCAAGAAAGTTTCTCAAAAATCTTTCGTTGGGGATCGACTTTAAACTGTAATACTGCCACTCATGCATAAAATTAACACACATACAACATAACTTGTGTGAGGAGCTAGGGTTGTAATGACCAATTATAATTATGTATGCATGATAGAAACGAATATAAATAGTAAGCGATTGAAAAATATGGACAAATAGGTGTAAAAAATTAAAGTAAGATGAAAAAGTGAAGATAAACTAGTCACAGAGATGAAACTCTGCATGTCAGAAATCCGAAGAAATAAGATAAATAAAAGACGGTTGATAGTCCATTCCTGCGGAAAGAAGGTAAGCTTATATCCCTCTAACTGTATTTGATTTTCAGAGCATGATTTCCAGAATTAATGTTCACGTTTACTACTGTCTTTCGTCCTAAAACGGTCGAGTCTGGTTTATAATTATTAAAAGATTCAGTATTATTTCCTATCCCGCAATAAAGTATGCACTCTGTGTGAGCAGTTTCCCTGAAAGTAGTAACTCAAAGGAAACCTGTAAAACTGCCATGAACAACCATCATGTCCACGCATTCTCTTTGTCCTTTCTTGGCAGCATATTTGAATTTGTATTGTATTATTTTTCAATTATGGCTAGACTTAAAAGGATATAATTTTACGATTAAGAATAGACTAAACCCTTAATATATACTAACAAAATTCATTCCCAAAGATAAAACACCTGTAAGTATGCAACAAAATTTTTCTATAAAATTTAATGCATTTAAGTTCATAAAAGTTGAATAGGTTTGTAGTTGTTAGTATTTTCATCCTGGCAGTACTTTTAAAATACTAAAATCTGCATTTTTTTCCATTCTTTTTGCTTTCTATACCAGAACATCTAAATGGTCACTTCTACCATAGTTTCGAACACAATTTCTCCCCCCAATAATATTTTCGTAGACAAAGGCTAAACACCTACGCTAGCAAAAAACGAATGCCATCGAGACTCTAAGAAAAACTAAAGAAAACAATTTTTTAGAGAGTCTTTAATCATCTTTATTTTATGGACAAACACTGGTTTTTTCTAGATTTTTCCAAATTTTCTTTTTCTTTTTTTGTTACTTTTTCTGTGTTTATTTACAAAAAATTTTCTTTCTTTCATGTTTTAAATGCTGTTGCTGCTGTCGGAAAAATGCTGGTTTAGAGGACTTAATATTACCAAAACACTGTGTAAACGTCTAAAAGTTTGTCTGTAATTTTGTTTTTTTCTTCTTCTTTCTATTTTTTTTTTAAATAAACTTTGTAATAATGTTGTTACTTGTGTGTCTTCATTATTCGCTGGTGTATTTAGTTTTTGTTCCAACACAATTTGCCAAAAATTATGGGGTCTTTTAAATAAAATTCTTGTGTTTTTTGTTGTTCTCTTCATGATAGATTGTTTATGCATAAATTTTATTTGACAATTATTGTAATAGATTATCATAAGCAAAAGGTTAGAAAGGATCAAAAATGAAATCTTTGTTCAAGTACCTAAAAGTATGCAGGGATTCCTTCAATTTTAGAATAAATTTTCTATTTTCTTTTCACAAAAAAAGAGACCAATGATTAGGGATAATTGAAAAAATGAAAAAGTACTTGAGTGCCCTGGTAGTCTAGTGGTAGCGTGAGGGTCGTGGGTTCGATTTCCACCAGAGACCCTGGTCTGCGACACTACACCGAGCATATGGTCAAGTTACTCCGCTCGTATATAATTAGAATATAATTTGTAATTGTATTGTGATTAATAAATAAATAAATAAATAAAAAGTACCTGGAAGTAGACTACAAATTCTTGTAAATTGTTTATTATCTTAAAAATATTTGCCCCTAAAGTATAGCAGACCTTAAAGCGCTTAAAAATAGGTTCCGTTTTAATTTTCTCCCTAACGTATGCCACAAATTATTATCATCAGTGCTGTTACATATTTTTATTCGTAATTCTTATATGTTTAGCTTATGGCGTCTATAAATTACTTTATGTTTCAAGCACATTTTTATTTAAAACAATTTTTCGCCTAAGATATTCTTAGGATATTCTTGAGAAAATTGTGGCGAACTATAGAAGCTGTCGGATATTAGAAAGGGTGCTACTGCATGCAAGGAATATGCTTATAAGGCAGACAGATCTATTGAGTCAGCTCTTATTGACTTAGAGGCAAACATTCATTCCAAGGAATATGCTTATAAGGCAGACAGATCTATTGAGCCAGCTTTTATAGGCATAGAGGCAAACATTCAGGTAACCTTGAAGGGGAAGGAGGTAACCATATATGTATGCATTTCTTGCCATAGAAGACCTATTTGATAATACTCCTCTCGAGATCACGAATAGGCTAATAGGAAGAAAAGGTAAAAAACCTATGATTTCCGAATGGATATACTCAAAGTAATAAGGGCCGGCAAAACTATGGGAGGTCGAAAATCCCAGAACAGCTGTTCTTTCACCACTAACGTGGAGGATGGTTGTGGATAAACTCCTGAGAAAACTATCTAAGGCGGGATATGAAGATAATATAGATTTGATGGCTACATTTTAACAGCCTCTAAGGGATATATTCGAAGACGTCTTGAGATAGTAAGTCGTTGGTACATGACATTACTTCCTAAATGGAAGAATATTTCACTCCTAGGTGATACAATATCACGGAAAAAGGAGGCAAAATACTCGGAATAACACTGGATAGTAAATCTACATGGAGGGTTATATAAATAGCAACTTAGGAAAGGCCTGACATGGCATAATGGTTGCAGGAAAATCCTGGAGATGTAATCCAGGAATTATGCACTGGATGTATACCGTTATGGTAAAATCTATGGTGTAGTTGTAGTGTAGAATGGGAAAGACCGCCTCACCTTACTGTCTTTACGAGGAAGGGGAGATAATTGATGACGCAGAGCACACCGTTTTCGAGTGTGCACGCTGGCAGAGCTATCACTCTGCACTGACGTCGATAGTTGGGACGATCACGCCCGGTAACATTGTCGGGGTTATGATCGCGAGTAGAGAAAATTGTACCTCAGTGGCGAATTACGTGGAGAGGATTCTAAAACTGAAGAAGAGGGATCTTGAGGCTGCAGAACATGTGGGCACGCCGGAATAGATGAAACTGGCACACGTGTCAATCGAAATTCGAAGCAAGGATCTGGAGGAAAGGAATAGTGGAGACGCTTAGATGTCTCTTCAACTTTTAACACGCAATCCGGACGCGGATATGAACATGCAGGGGCCAAAGAGCCAAAGGGACTCCACTCCGAAGTAATACCACCGTAGTCCCGGAGTGGGTACAACAAGTCCATCAAACGAGGGGGGGATTTAGTGGGTGAGGGCCCCGCACACGGAGGATGTGACGACTTCCTCTATGGTGCGGTTAGGTACATTTATCCCTCCTCGGCGTGAAAAAAAAAATGGTGTAGTTGCCTGAGTAGATAGAATAAATCTGAAAACAGCTCGATAGGGTTGAACAAGATGCAGAGGCTAACGTGTGTTAGTTTAGCAGGGGCAAAGACAACAAGCTGTACAGCGGCTCTAGAAGCTTTAAGTATGCTGCACATGGTAATGAAGACTAAATCTTAGAGGAGCAGGTAGGGCTGATGGAAGACAAGTCTAACATCAAATTCATTAGGGTGTGTTGGTCTAACAGGGGCAATGAGAATCAGTCCTACAGTGGCGGTAGAACACCTAATGGATTTAAGTATGCTGCACATGCTTATGAAGACCACAGCTTTGGAGGGTTGATAGAAGACAAGTCTAACATGAATTCTTTATTTCGTGGCCTAAGGAATCGATTGATTGACAGGTCTTCCCTTAACTTGTCTTGTGGGCAGAACTAGTTAACTTTTGATTTGGGAAAGAGCTTCGCAATAAGACTTAGTAATACAACTGAATGGATTAATCTGTCAGTTGGAAATTCTCTTAGAAGAGGAACTATTTTGATATAAACAGATGAGTCAAGAATAGGAGTTGGAAGAGAGGAAAGAGTTTTTCGTTCCAGAAAGAAATAAAGCGAGACTATTAAGACTCACGCTGGTATCTTCCCAGAGAAAGTCTAAGTCATTGAATAAGGGATACAAAAGACCGGACATACTATATGAAACACAAGCCGCGATTTGAGCACTCGGCTCTTATAAGGTTAAATTAAAACTGATGATATTTATAAAATATTTTTCATTTCGTGGTATTACACACAATTTGTGATTACAGAAATACAAAACATTATAAAGCACCTAAAAGTATGCTACATTAATATCCTGTCAATGTGCTCCAAAAGTAGGTGAAATTTACTGCCTTTTATTTAACACATTATATCCATTTCAACCTACATTTTTACATGATGCCCTTCATTTCTTCATTACCTTTCCAACAAATATTTTGGACTTTTTTAAACTCGTTCTCTTTAAACGTATTTAAATAAATAAAATTAATTCTTTTTTCCATACTTACCATCCTTTATCGAATACCGTGGATTACTCATGTCAACACGTGTCTGATTTTTAATCCAATAAATGTTTGGTGTGGGTACACCAATTGCTTTACATTGCATTGTCGCCGTATGACCAACTTCAATAACACGAGTACTGGGTCCTTGGGTTATAACTGGAAAGCCGGGTGGTGTTTTATCACCTAAAAAAAAGAGAACAAATATTGAATAATTAATCGTTTTTCTCTGTTTTTTTTTATTAAAAATAATTAAATTATGAAATAAGAAAAAAACTCAATCAATGGAAAATTTTAAAGCACAATTTGGAAGTAAATATTTTGTATTCAGTATGAGTTTAAAAAAATACTTCCTATGAAGCACGTTGTTTAAAAAAAAAATAATGCCAGGCGATGGATAAAAACAGTTTTAAAAAGTTTTACTTGCTCCATTCAGTTTAATCCCTTGACAGTGTTGTTAATATGCACGAATTTGAATGAACAGTTTTTTTAATGGGCGTTTTTTTTTACCAAATACAGGACAGAAAGTTGTGGATTCATTGAATTAAAATTCTTAAGGAAAATTTCTAAGTACAATGGAGCATATATATGTGAGTCAAATTTACGCGTACCATGTCCAGGCTATGGACGACAGATCAACTAGACCCAGATATCGTATCACCAAACTTTATGAGAGATTTTGCACGGATTCTCCCGGAATTATCCTATAGGTTGACTTACTCATCAATCGTGACCATTTAAATCACTCTGAAATCAGATCGACTTTCTTGGCACAAATGCCTTTGTACGAATATTTCTAAAGATGGAGATAGGATGGCACTGACCCATTATATAGACGTACAGGATATCAAGTCATTCCTTCAGCTACTGTTATTCAATAGGATGTTTTACTCTTCAATCGAGACCATTTGCATCATTCTGATTTCAGCCACTGGTACAGATGCCTGTGCATGAATATTTCTAAAGACGTACTAGAAACCTAGCTTTGCCATCGGCTATCAGCGTCAGATCGGTGATAATTACATTAACATTTAGGGATCCTCGCAAATGTCTTCGCTAATAATCAAGATGCAATTAAGGCCATGATATCCAGGGATAAGAGATCCAGGACTGTTATGTACTCCAGATATGACATGATGTGTGTTATAAGTGCACATCAGTACAGTAGCAAAAAGATCTAGGGAACTACAGAACATAAACCTGCATAACTCAATTTTTCAGTCACGATTCCAACCTATATTCTCTCACCACCCATTTTGTTTAATGCCGACTTTGGACGACAGATTTTCTGAGAAACTTTTCGCGGCACTTTTATTTACTCTCAGGGTTTTTGCCAAAGGATTCATTTTGTTCGAGACGTCTGGGCTGTAATATGAACAACAGAGTAGTATTCTACTAGACTATTGCGACTTCTACCCAATGCCATTTAGTGAATAAAAAAAACCAGACTACTAAAGTAACAGGAAACGTCAGCTACATTATTGCGGAATAATGTCACAAGAGGAAAAATTTGTTCATATACTCAAGAGCGAAACTGATGGACAGGAAACCATGAGTATCTTAAAACTAAGTAAAGGCGACTTAAGTACACTAATAAGTGCCTTTACCGGATACTCCGTTTAAATGGTGATCATGTGGTGAGGACGTCGAAATGATGGAACACTTTTTATGTCATTGGTCAATCAACAGTTTGAAGACCATAAATTGGAAAAATTGCTAAATCAAGATTCGTGGCAAGTGCAAAAAGATTTTGCTATATTATTAGGCGTGACTCAAGCAGCACTTCAAAGCACTGAAATGCGACAAGATTTATTCAAAAGTGAGGAAATTGGATGCCAAATGCACTAAAACCGAGAGACGTTCAAAAACGATTTTGAATGCCTGAAGCGGTGATGGAACGCGTTAAAAATAAATTATTTTTGGATATAGTATGCTAACTCCCAGCGCCAGAAATTAGGTATTTAGCGCGGGCAACGGGTAAAGTCTGCGATTGAGTAGAATATTTATTGGGTCAAGGTAATTCTCTGTTTACTGGGATCAGAAGGGTATAAGACAACGTAAAAAGAAAGAATCTTAAAGTCTCGGAGACAAGTTTACATAATCATGCCCTTAAATTAGTCGGGCAGAATATTAAATGTGGCATGAGCTAGTTGCCGCAGTCTAGTAAGTAATCTGTTGGCGTGATGTCAGGTTCAAACACCAGGTCAGGCATCTCCAACAAAACGAAATAGGGACAAATATTTCTTTGGCGGCTTTTTCTCAGCAGATTTCTGATAAAAATAATAATAACTAACTATGTATGTATGTATCAGAGATCAGCAATAAATCGCTTTTTCGCTACTCATAAGTACTCATGAAATTTTGTGAGCATGAGTGAGTCAGCAGTATTGAAATCCAACAACTCTGATTCATTCGTACTCAGTACAACATTGATTTATAAGTACAAGTTGCAATGAGTATGAGTACAACGTTGACATCAAACTCATAACATTCGAAATATGTTTGATTCATACGCCTATTCATTCAGATTCACAAATTTAGAAACATACTTATAAATGATTCGAGTAATTCGAATCATTCATCAAAATTCACAGTCTTAGTTGTTGTTGCATTTGCAAAGGGAGAAGAAAGACACATAAACAAAAAAGACAAAAACACCAAGCAGAGCAAACACACAACCTTCATGAGAGTATTGTAATGTTCGTACGCAAATCATACTTATTTTGTGATTCGTGTACACGATGAGTCATGGAGAGTCGAAATCAATAACATCATGCGTATTGTTAAGTACGCGTACCATGAGTATTTCAAACTTTGAGTATGAATAGTATGAGTATGACATTAAAATAAGTATGAATGCGTATAAGTATCAGAAATTATAAGTATGATTCGAATCTACTCATCGTTTTGAATACTCATTGCTGACCTCTGGTATGTATGAACAGTGTTGCACGTTGAGCCATCCTTTTGCAATCAATCATCGTCGTTCTCAAACAAGAATGTGCCGATGACGCCGCTTAGCCCAAAATCCGCAGTAAACAGGGAGTTTTCCGGAGTTCAGATGTGTTGGTTTCGTTCCAAATATTCAACGACTATTTTGTTTGTTCTCGTATCTATTTATCCACAAATGCTTCAGATCACTGAATATGACTTTTTGAATGAAAAGTTATTATGAGCTGCTTAAATCGCACCAAACTATCACAGAAAAGCTGTGCAGACAATAATTAATTAGTTTGAAGCAATCATTGGCCGAAAAAAGGGCGGCATATAAAATCAGACACGAAACCTTAATTTTCCGTCGTGAGAACGCTCGTACACATATTGCGGCTCTGGTCAAAATCTGTATGGAAAAGAGTGAATGGGAAGTGTTAACTCTCTCGCTTTATAGCCCACAAGTTGCTCCTTCTGACAACCATTTGTTTCAAGTTATGCAAATTGCTCCCACTGGAATAGGCTTTACTTCAAAGCAGTTTATCAAACTCAAGTCAATAATTCCTCTTGGCCCAAATGGCCATCAGTTTTTTGGAACTGAAATCCATAAATTGCCAAAAAGATGAAGAAAAGCTATTGCTTTTGAAGAACAATACTTTGAAAAAAAGGTTAATTTTTTCAGAAAAATTTTTACGCATTTTTTTAAACATTTTTGAGGAAATTCTTTCTTTTTTTTCTTAGAAAAGTCTATTGATAATGTTAATATAAATAAAAATTTACACTAAATGAAGTGATCTACTTTTTAAAATACGGTATTCAAATATTTAAACTGTCTGTCTTAATTTTGTATGCTTCAACTTCAATGTTCAACACTGAACTTTTCACTCTTGCTGTTGCAACATCTTCCTTATATTTATGGGATGATTTTTCTTCTCTACTAGTTACGGAATGTAAATGTTGTTTTTGTTGGAATTTTAATGGCGTCGATAACAACACTTTAACGATTTTTTTTACAATTTTCTCTCAGCTGATTATTCTTTTAAATTTTTTGGCTCACGTACATAGGCTGTCGAATGTAAAGAGATGTAGGCATTTGAGTGTGTGTGTATTTTTTTACACTCTAGGCTCAATTGTATACAACAGTTAAAAAAGAGAAGCGAAAAAACCAATAAAAAAGTGAAATAAAACTAAAAGGCAACACAATAAAAATGCATAAACTGCAGCAAATGACAAAAACAATGAAAATGCCAAGTGTCAACGGTACAATGTCAGGCAAAAGTATAAAAAAGAAGAAAAAGTGGGGGGAGTGGGAAGTGTAAGAGTTTAAAAATATAACAAAAACTTAAAAACGTAAAACAAAAACCTTTTCTCTCAAACATTTACGTTTACATTTACATTTACACACAACATGACTGCCCGTGCTGTGCTGTGCTGCATGCAACATATTCATTCATTCTGTGTCACTATTAATATCGGTTTATATGCATAAAAGTCTTTAATTCCCCAAAAATTTTTGTCGTTTTATTATACATTTTACTTGTTTTTCTTTAAGCGTTTTTGTTTTCCTGTACAGTCTTTGTATTTGCATTTGTTTACACACACACACTCATAATGCTAGTTTTGTTTAAAACAACTACTCACTCTCTTTCTCTCCTATATTATACAACACATCTCCACTAACACTCACATATGCACAGTAAAAGCAAGAAGGCTTCTCTTTCTCTTTTTCTTTCTGCCTCTCTTTTTTACACTCTTTTTCCGTATTGTGTTTATGTAAATTTGTGTAAACATTTATATGTATATACATATCTGTACGTGTGTCTGTGTAATATTTTTTTCCGGAGTTTTTTGTTGTTGTTGTTGCTGTTGTTTGTTAATACTATTTTAATTTCACGCCAGACACGTTTTAATATAAATATTATATAAAAACAACAATAATAATAAATACAACAATAAAAACAAAAATAACCAAACTATTGTTATAATAAAAATAATAAAATACCACACACATACACATATAAAAACCACACATTCATACATAATCGCCGTATTTACACGTATGCATAGTATACTCGCATGTAAGCTCAGAATAAAACAACAATTGCAACGTATTTATAGAAAAAAAAAACAAAAGAGAGAGGCTTGATGCTCTCACTAACATTGGCATGTGTTGTATGCTAAGTTTTATATATGAGGTATTCCATAACGGAAATATGTAAAGCTACGATTATAATGGAAGAAGGAGTGTGTGTTTGAAGTTGTTGCAGTATAATGGGTAGTGTGTTGGCCTATTTGATATGAGGTCACTGTTCAAACCTCAGGTCAGACAGACATCTGGAACAAAACGCGAAATATGAAGAAAATATTTCTTCCTCAACTTCCTCTCAACAGATTAGATTTCTGGCAAAATCTCAAGAGAGTAAATAAAATTGCCATGAAAAAGTTTCTAACAAATCTGTGTTTCTCGGAGTCGACTATAAACTGTAGATTCCGCCGCTCATGTATAAAATTCTACTGCAGGGTATGTTGCGATGAGGGGGAGTTAGAGACTGCCGAGCACCTCTTCTGTAACTGCCCAGCCCTTGGTAGGTTGAGGTTGAGGAGCCTTCTTTGAGGGTTTGCATTCTGAGACGAAAGCGGACATCAAGGCTCTCCACAGATTCATAAGTAACTTAAGCTGGTTGAAAAGCGCCCGGACTTCATCGGTGTAATCGCGTTCTCCCTTTTTGTTTCGTTTGATCTAGATAATCCCTCCGCTTCCCATTCTCCCTTCCTACTTCTGCTCATTTTTCCTATACCCTCTTTTATCCTTCCTTCTTTAGGACGTTACGTACAATGGGTCAAATCGACCTCTGGGTACTGTACTTGGCTAAATTGACAAGTACACGTCCTCTAACCTAACCTAACCTAACATAAGTGGTTGTTGTTCTGACTGAAGGGTTGTTATGACCAATTAAGTAAGGAAGTGTTTGGTGAACGCAAGTTTGTCCTCACTTTTAACTTAAAATCTTTGTAAATCTGAATTTAAAGCTTAAAAATGCATCCATTAGTTGTATAACAGCTCATTACAGGATGAGTGCAGTCCATATTTATTTAAATCTATCAGGTGTTTTTTTCCCTCTAAGCTGAATGAGAACTATCGATATCAATACTATGGTTTGACAACTCAGAATGCCATTCTGTGTCCTGGCATTTCTGCATGAAGACAATTCTGAAGCCGTTAACGAATAACCATTAACATTGACGGTTTACACCGCCAACACTATAGAGCCAAGCTGACCGAATTTTTGTGTCCAGAAGAGAAAGTCGCGGTAGTCTAGTAGGTAGTGTGTTGGCTTATTAGGCGTAAAGCCAGGGTTCGAGCCCCAGGCCAGACATCAAGACAAAATACAAGAAGTATTTCTTCGGCGACTTCCTCTCAGCAGATTTCTGGCAAAAACTCTGAAAGTAAATAAAACCTGCCATGAAAAAGTTTCTCAAAAATCTGTCGTTCGGGGTCGACGTTAAACTGTAGGTCCCGCCACTCACGTATAAAATTAACGCACACAACATGAGTGGTGGGAGAAGCTAGGCCGTAGTCCTGAAGCCGTAAGCCGTTGGTTGTAATGGCCAATTATATATGTATGTTTGTATGTAGAAGAGAAAGTATCTCAAACTTTACTAGCACAAGTCAGGCGGAATTTGACCGAAGGCATGTGTTATATTGGCTTTGAGGACCGCTTTGGCTTTATAGTGATCGCCGTTGATAGCAATGGCCTGGCTAACGTTGTCCTCAAAGAAAAAGGGAACGATGAGGCCGCCAGACCGAAATCCTCACCAAACAGGGACACTCTGGAATCTCATGTGAATTTGTATTGTCCCAATTTTGTTTATTCACATACCCTTTTATCCAGAAATGACGCTCATCGCCGAATATGATTTGTTGAGGAAGAAGTGAGAGTTGGACTTTTCATTTGCCAATATCCGTCACTAGCTGTATACAGACTTCTCTCATTTGGTTCACCCTTTCTCTATAATCTCACAGACCTAATATTATTTCATATCAAATTGATGATTGTACTTAATGTAGACTTTGGATTGACCTATATTTCTTTGAGAACATTGGCCTATATTTCTTTGAGAACGAAGTTGGTCAAAAGGTGGCTACGTGCCATAGAGATGCCATATTGGAAATTCTGCATGAGCACTTTGGGGGCATGGATATTTCACGTAAAGATAATGTGAACCGGCCACCGAGATCGTGCAATCTTACTCCATTTTCTTGAGATTTCATAAGTCGGTAGGAGAATAGGCCACAAGCCACAAAGATTCTTAAAGTCAGCAAATTCCATGCCATCGGTCAAATTCGCCAAAATTCGCGGCAGGTTTATGGAAAATTGAATATTTTGGATGTGCTCCATCCAGAGCAGCCGCCACGGATATTTGCATGATCTTATATTCCATATATAATGGCATGAATAGTGTTATAAAGGAATAAAAACTTTCCATTTTTTCAATTGAGTCCAAAAGAAATTTTATTCCTGATAGACTGTCAGAGAAAGTAGAGATGACTTTAGGAGAAAATCTTTTTCTCGGGACTATTTACTTCAGCCTGATACAGCCTACAATAGTCCAGAAGGCTGAGAAATATCCCAAGATAACGTTGTTTTAGAAATCTCCACAGTTTGCCGTATTCCCAAATTTACAAACCGCTTTTGTGCGGATTTTCAACAAATTTTGGACGTCCCTGAGTGAAATTCTAATTTGAAATACTCTGTTAAAGTTTCAGATAAGTTTCACGTAAAGAATGGGATCCTCAAATATGACAGGCGGGCGACCGAAGGGAATAATGTGTCAGCGGGAGGGGGCATTTGCACATTTTCAGGGCACATTGCGATAATTGTGATATAATATCAGACTAGCTAATAGTGTAGAGAAATGTGAACTGAGCATTGCGAAAAGGACATTTGCAGCTAATGCGCAACGCACTCGTAATCTGTGTTGCAATAAAATTCATCTTATGAAATGGAAATTATTGAAATGTTAATTTAAGGTAGACCAGTAGAAGACAGCTCTACAAAGAAATCTTCAATTAGGCTGGATTATAATCGGTTCGGTCCAGCGAACGATACCAGATCGAAGCTGCTTTATGAACCCTTTTTCCAAGTTTTTTCACAGTTAAGCTTAGTGTCAAGAATCTGACCGAGATATTTAAGCCCGTAAGTCAAACAAAGTCTTATTCCATAAGCATCGGCTTATTATAAGACGTTTATTTTCAGTCCAGGAGAATTCTTATCAAGTCTGATGATATCTGGCGTCAGGAATAAGGCCCAGAATGATAAAAAAAAGTTTCTCAAAAATCTGTCGTTCGGAGTCATTTAAACTGTAGGTCTCGCCCCCATGTATAAAATTATCACACACAGCATAAGTGGTATGAGAAGCTAGGTCGTAATCCTGACTAAAATGTTGAAAGGATCAATTATGTATGTAAGTAAGGTATGATTTTGCCATGACTATCACATTTTTAAAAGATCTGAAAAGTTTTACTTTAAGAAGCTATTATCTCAGTTTCAAATTAAAGAAAGTTTAGTTAGAATAAGAAAAAATATTTTAAAAGAAAATCATTAAAAATACACAAACATTTTTAAATTTAATAAAAAAAAATCAATTAAAATCGAAAAATATTCTCCCCCCCATTAAAATTTGATTGGATAGACAATTAAAAAATGTGTACAAATAAAATAGAATACATATACATATGTATGTATGAGTATGTATGAATATTTTTATCCTTAAAAGGATGCCATTTTAATCACTTTGTATAAAAACAATCTTATTTTTCAATTGTTATTTACTCTCACATTTAACATGTATTTCCGTTTCCGTTCGCAATATCAACAAACACCTGAGCGTGGATTGAATGTTTATATTGGAGTTTTAAATAAATTTTATGATTTCAAAAAGGAGATTTGTGTGTGCCAGTTAAGCTGCTTAAACCATATTTTAATAAAAAAATTTTCTTTAATAAGTTTTGCTTTATTTTAACAGCGTTAAACGAGGCTTTGGTTTTTACATTTGTTCTACTTTGCTTTGAAGTATATTTGCAGTTTTTCTTCTTCCATTTTGATTATTTTTTTTTCTTTTTGTTGTTGTTTATTATTTTATAATTTGTTTTTTATTTTATTCTCTTCTCTTTTTAAATTTTCAATTTTCTTTACTTCAGTTTATATTTGATTTCAATCATATTGTTGCCAGTTTTTTTGTCTCTCTCTCTCCCACTCTCTTTTATTTTTTTGTTGTTTTCTGTGTGTAGTACTATATTGCACGAGTATTTTGTTCTCTATTTGTACATTGATAGAGGTCTTCCTTCTTTTTATTTTTCTTTTCGTTTTATATGTTTTTTTTGTTGTTGTTGTTTATTATTGTATTGCAATTTTTATTTAGTGTTTTTCATTCATTTCTTTTGTGTATATTTTTTTTCTTTTTGTTTCCAATTTTTCCGATTTGAATTCAATTTAATACGATAATAAATCATTCGAAATCCATTTGTATTGTCAGCACTAGCAAATACTCGTATGTATCAGGTTGTTAGTGGGAGGGCGACTAGGGCAAAGACGTGATAGTGTGTGAGAGGGCGTATAAATAAAAAAGAAGGACGAAATATAACTACTCAGTCAAAACGAATTTGAGAAATACCCTTTGCAAAAGACAAAAAAGGAACAGAGTAAAATTATCAGTTATAACGCCTGAAAATAGGCTACAATTTTTTTGAAAGTTCAAAATATACAATTCACTATGGGATGATTATGAGTTTAAAGAGACTGGACGTGTTAGAAATGTAGTCAAGCGTAATTGCAATGTACGCACTAGGTAGTTAGGTAGAGCTGGGCTAAGCTAAGGACACACTTAGGCCATATAGGGCCCATTGTGTTACCACAGTTTTCCGCTATCCCCTAGTTTCGGAACTACTCGGAGCTTCTGATGAAGCATCTTAAACTGCCAATGTCAATCCGTGACAGTTCCTCCAGATCATCCAGATCATCCAGATCATCCAAAGCACCTAAGTACTCTTTTCTCCTTTGACAAAGTGCCAGGCATGTATTTAGCAAATGAAGGACAGTCCTCTCCTCTTCCTCATCGCCCCTCTCAATTTGTAGATTCCACATTGGGACTGTCTTCTGGTTTATTATGGCTAATTTTCCATTTCAATTTGAAGCTTCATCCACATAAAACCCAACTCAGGCAAAACCTAAGGCCGATTGGCCATTCACAAAACCATAGATATGCTGAAAGAGTGCTATAACATCAGGATTTCAATATTGATTTTGGGACTAAAATTTTTTTCGACGATGAAGCTAATACCTGACTCGATCGTTATGTCAACAATGAAAACTATGATCTACAACTGGGGTGAAATAGGCAGTATATGGTTTCACACAAAATGACAGATTTTAGCTTAATTGTGGGACAAATTTTAAGAGAATGAAAAATATACACTTCTTTGACGGCTTCTGGAAATTCAAAGAACTCGCAGCACATCCCAAATGTAGTGCCTGGAGTCAATAAAATGAGCAAAAATTTGTATAAGGCTGGCACGTATAGCCGTGGAGAGTCTACATCTTACGTCTGTAATAATAACCTTCAAGAGTAGGGCTCATACGAAAGTAGTGTATTAAGGGCCTACGAATTGACTATCCACTGTATCAAAATTATTTAAAGAACTTCTGATATTTAAGATGTATTCCAAACAATAATCCTCTTTAAGGTTCGGATACCACTTAAGCCAGAAGTTAGGTTCATTGCGATAACACATGGAATCAAACAGTTCCAAACTAATGTCATTCCCGTTGGAAAATGAAAGGCGCTATTGCGGTTGCCTTTACTTTTGCAGAGTTTATTCACATACATGATGGAAAATAAAACGCCAAGACTTTCAGCATCTTCAGGGTAAGACAAGAGCTGAGAACTGACACATGAGGAGAAAAATAGACGCTTTCTCAGATCCATATCTTCAGCAGAAGTCATTCGAACGAAAGCGGAGTCTTTCGGTAGTAGATTAGTGATCAGTGAGAACCGAAATTCTGCAGATAAATGACCATGCGATTCAGTTAGTCGCCGTGGTCTAGTAGGTAGTGTGTTGGCTTATTAAACGAAAAGCCAGGGTTCGAGCCCCAGACCAGAGATCAAAATAAAATACAAAAAGTATTTTTTCGGCGACTTCCTCTCAGCAGATTTCTGGCAAAAACTCTGAGAGTAAATAAAATTGCCATGAAAAGTTTCACAAAAATCTGTCGTTCGGAGTGGACTTTAAACTGTAGGTCCCGCCACTCGTGCATAAAATTAACACATACAACATAAGTGGTGTGATAAACTAGGTGGTAATCCTGACTGAAGGGTTGTAATGACCAATTATGTATGTATGTAATCTACCATTGCGGCAGGCCGAAATCCGTTAAACGTTGTTATGGCCAATTAAGTTAGAAGTAATCTACCATGTTTCTAAATCAAATCATTCCAGCACAGCCTTGATGACGCGATCAAGCCTACTTGTGCAGTGACCGGAGAATACCCACAAAAACTGAAGCAAATAATTGTGATAAATATCGCTGTAGTCTAGTAGCTAGTGTAGTAGATGGCTTATTAGACGTGAGGCCACGGTTTCAAACCCCAGGTCAGACATGTACAACAAAACGAAACACGACGTTTTTTTGGCGACTCCTCCTCAGCAAATTTCTGGCAAAAATTCTAAGAACAAATAAACTTGCCAGGAAAATTTTCTTAAAAATCTGTCGCTCTAAGTCAACTTTAAACTGTAGGTCCCGCCCATAAAATTAACACACACAACATAAGAGGTGAGAGAAGCCAGGTTGTACTCCTGACTGAAGGGCTGTAATGACCAATTAGGTATGTATGTATGTGTGTAATTGGGCAAATAAAATAAAGCAATACCGAAATAGCAATATGGGCCAATTGGTACACAATTAGGATTACTCTACAATTCACTACTAAAGGAAATATGACGCTGCATAGGGAATTGCTTCAGCTTCTCTTACAGAGCATATTTGCAGCGCGATACGTCGTGGTACGTTATCTTTCGCTCTATTTATTCTTCATCTATCTTCGGTCTGGCAACTTCTAGAATCTTAACGTTGATTTGTTATTGTTATTTGTATATTCACAACCTATAGTGATATTTTTCTGTAATTTTGTTAATACAACATAGTGTTAGTTTATTCTAATTCCAGTAATTTCTTTTTATTATTGTTATTGCCAAATGAATAAAGTTTTTGGGTGTAGACTTTTCAGACTCTACCAAATTTTAGTTTTAATGTATTATTACGCCCCCTATTCATACCCGGTTCGATATTCAATCTTCTTATAAACATTTTTATTTATCTGTTTGTCACTACCGGTAAATGTGCATGTGTGAGTATGTGTTTGCATGTGTATGTTATATTTTGGAGGTGGGAATAAAATTTGTCAGTGTAAAAGTGTTCATTCATTTTCCTGTCTAGTACCTCCCCCTTCCTATGCAGCCATGCTGTAAATGGAAAATTATTTTCATGCTCATATTTTACCGTGTTTATACATATGTGTGTATGTGTTCTGGTTCCGTTATCAATTTCCGCAAAGTATTGTTTCATGTATTTTACTCAACAGAAAATTAAAAATCAAAAAACAAAACAGAAAAAAGCAAAAGTTTTTTATAGAATTTTATTGATTTATTGGATGTCTTGTTTAATTGATTTTTTTTCTTTCAGTCTAACCCACACACGAATTTCAATCAATAATATTTATAATTAAAAAAATAAAATAGTGAATGTATGTTAATAATGGGTTCAGTTGCCACTGTATTGAGCCTTTCTGCCTAATGCTGGCATCGTTAGTTTGCTGGCTTAAAATTTTTGTATAACCAAAGAATATGGATATAAAGAATACGTATCATGTAGAAGTAAAATTTCTTATGGCGGGTCGTAACATTACATTCTTTTAATAATAAAATCGATGTTTTATTTTATTTTTATTTATCCAAAATTATTAAGCCAAAGATAGAGAGCTTTACATATGTATGTTGATGAAATGAAAATAAAAATAGAGTATATTACTAACACTTTTATATGGCTGTAAATAAATAAATTCTCTCAACTTATTTTCTCTCTCTCACTCACTAATCCATAACCATAGGCATGTGTGAACCTAGAGGAAAATTGTTAGTAATAATGTCAAGTCGACTTATTAACCCAATGATATGTATATGTGATTGGAAAATATAGAACAATTGTACTGCACTAAGACACTAAGACACCGTATTTAACTTGGCAAGTATTCTTCCAAAAATCGAAATCATTTCTCATTGATATTAGTGAATACTACTGTGATATTTCTTTGGGTGTATCATTGAAGTCTGAAGAAAGCGACAGACATGAACCTTCTTCTTTAAAAACTGACAAGATTCTTGATGTTCGTGTCCTATGTGTGTAAAAAGCCGAAGATGTTCTTCCCCTGAGGGACATTGGTGCCGACGTCTGTTTTTAACACCAGAAAAATAAATAAAAAATGGTCAAACAACAAAAACGCACGATGAGAACAACGCATTGTTACGCTCTTGGTTTCTGTATCATTCCCTTCTATCTTTCCCCCCGCGTCCTGAAATATTTTTGAAAAATATTCCAAAATATGTTAAAATGCACATTTTTTATACTTTATTTTCTTTGGTATAACACATCGTACACTGTAGACGACAACATATTATTCTTCAGATTTTATTGAATTGATGGCGCTTTCCATCCCAAAAATTATACCAAAGGACAACAATCAGAGCGAAAAAATTCAGATACGAGGGTAAACAAACCGGCAAGAACTTTAGTGGAGGCGTATACTGGAGTAGAAATGTCATGCATATACTCGTAGAACGAAAGAAAATTACCGAATTGATCTGATTTCTATACCGAATAAAACAAATGATTTGATCCACTTAAGAAACAGTGAGGGAACTGACTAGAGGCAGCAATAAACGTGCACAGTATACCGAGTGCCCCCGTAGTGTAGTAAGTTACATGCTGTCTGCGATTGTTAATTTAATTTTGATTTCTTCAGATTATTTTTCCAAATTACCATGGCCAGATAGACAGACATAGACTATGGACAACAACGTGTGGACCTAATTTCAATTATAAAATCATATTCGGTGATGAGACCTATTTCTAGATCAGTGGTGCTCAAATACATACTATCATAGTTTTGGTTGTGTTGGTAAAGCAGCGGAGAACAAAATTCAACTTAGTTTTTGAGAATCGTACACTGGGAAAATAAAAAAAATTTGTTTATTGTGTTGCGTGTATGTTATTACATAATGAACTTATGTATGTATGTATGTATATATTGATGAATATATCGATGTATGTGTGTATGTATGTATGTATTGATGAATATATTTATGTATGTATGTATGTATTGATGAATATATTGATGTAAGTATATATATATTGATTGTAAATTATTGTAACTTGGTACGTCCGTTTCGTCAACCATGAATTTCAAAAAAAATTTTGCTTTCAATTGCAATAATTGGAAAGATAGGACTCCCTTTAATGTTGTCGAAAAATCCATGGCTAGCCTCGTAATGTCTTTTTATAAAAAAAAAGAATTACGACATAAAGAGCAACAACACACAATACATTGTGCATTACCATCCATATTCTCTATAAAAAGAAATCATATTCCCAATTTTCATCAAACATTTTGCTGCGTGTATTTGCAAAAAACAAAAAATCATTCAAAACAGTTACGTAGCGAGGTCTCACTTCATCAAGTGCTAAACATCAACTGAATTGATTTTGTTCTCTGAGTTCAACACAAAACAACAAACAAAGCAACAAACAGACGATCATTCTAAGAAGCCACACAAGCATGGCATATTTATAAGAGGTAGGAGCAATTCTACAACAAGTACAACAATGCAAAAACAACAGGCATTTTGTTTTTGTTAAAGAGTACGCGGAATGTCAAAAAAATTAACCCTCAAACCTCCATAGGAAATTAATTAAAGCAATTAAAAAAACTAAATAAATTTTATATATTGAAAATTCTTATGATTTTTATGTCATGCTAACTTACACAATAGTGCAGCACCTACAAATGAAAAAAAATTATCAGCTGCAAACGTTATTTCTTATTTATTATTGTACCAATTGATATTTGTACCTAATTTATATTTATTTTATGACTGAATTTTGAAATTGAATACTTATTTAAACTATTATATATTGAATTATATGTTTTAATCCCTATATTCCAATCTTAAGAAAGAGAATCTGTTTTAAAAATATCAGACAAGTTATTTCAGTCATAGTTTAGGCACCTAGTTGGAGACATGGATTTTTTTTTGGTAATTCATCACTTTCATCTAAATAACTATAAATATAGTAAATCTAGGTTGTAATTTAAAAGATATATGTATTTAGCGTTAAAGGCTTAAATATTGTTAATCATCTTGCAAAAATTTTAATATAATTGGCTTTAAAATAGTAATCCTAAAGAATTTCTAGAGTGCGTATCGTTAAGGATACATGCGGTACATATGAGGGTTTATGACTAATATAAATACGAAATTGAATATCGAAACAAAATACACAAAAAACAAGCATTTTTTTTGACATTAAAAAACTCGTCAGCTGTTGAGTTGCTCCTACCTCTTATAAATATGCCATGCACACAAGTAATCTTATAGTGTACGTGTATCAACGTAGCGTCAGCAGAATTTTCTTTGCCTATCACATGTGATAGGAAATGTAGATTTTGAGCATCACTGTTCTAGATGCATGGGTATGTGCTCAAACAAAATTGTAAAATAAGACACGATATTAATGAAGTACATGCAATGCATTCCGAAAAAGTCACTATTGGGTGTGTACTTTAAGCTGACAGCGTCACCAGGTTATATGCGAGCTCTATAGATCGATGATTATGAACTTCTTTTGGAACTGAATTGGAAGATATGGATACTAACGACATGTGATTTCAACAGATACGAGCGGTATCAGCTAGACAGTACTGACTAAAGAGGAACTGCTAACAAAAAAGATTCAAAACACGTCCAAATGTAGTGAACTTATAAATTAATTATGAGCAATGGATTCTTGATTCTCAGAAACTAAGCATATTCATTCCAAATACTATTGCGTTTATGCAAGGTATTCATAACAAGAGTAAAATTGTAAACTGAGTGTGACTTTTAGGTGCGTTCTTCAGTCCTCTACTATGGTCTATGGCCTACCAATATATCTTGACCTGTAAAATATTCGTCTTTCACATGTTTGAAAAGAAAAATAACATTTCATTTCCTTTAGTTGAAGGAAATACTATCAGAACAGTCTGTGGATTCCCTTTTTAACGATATTTGCAAGAGTTGCGTCGATACGTAAAAATAGTAAACTGTGGGACTTCTGGGATATCAAACTGCTATCAGGTTAAGTGTTGTTCAGGCATGAAAATAGGACTGATTATAGGCACTTCTTTTTTAGTACTCCTACATATCTAAATTCCCCCAAGAACGTCATCTAATGGTACCAAAATATAATTTAAAAACATTCATATTTGCGTGCAGTAACCCTTAAGTGATAGGGAAGATAAATAACTTTTAAGAGTACTGTCATGAAGCTGCTGGCTTCAGGTCTTGCTTACTTCAATCGCCATTGCAATCCGTTGATCAGGATTACAATCTAGCTTCTCACACCACTCATGTTGTGTGTGTTCTTAACTCTTACAGATAGGAATATTCTAATTCAAAATCATCTACCAACTGAAGTCAAACTAGAAGGGTATTAACATTATAAAGCTTTTAAAATTTGTATTAAATTTGGAACAATTTACAAATACAATCTAATTCCTCTTCCCTTTTCGAATTAAAATGCTTTATAAAACAAAACAAATTCACTTGAAAGAACGCAAGTGTATACAATAAAAGTGTTCGACCAAATGCTACCAAAAAGACTATCACATAGGGGTACATAGAAATACAATAGTAATGGCGCGAATATAAAGCCCATAAGGGCTTATTTTACAAAGCAATAGAACAACAGAAAAACAAAAAAACTACAGACATTAATACACTTGCTTTTATTTATAAAACTTGTGTGTTTTTTTTTATTTATTTGTTCGTTTGTTTACACACATATTTCTACTCCCGTTTTTTTCTCCCGTTTTTACCATTGTTTCTGAAGGCAATAATACTGCCTATAACCAGTGGAAAACAAACAATTAAAACAACATCCACATCAACATCAACAATAGTTGTATTGTTAAGGACCCCTATTTGAATTCCCTTTGCAATACTCTACAATGCTTTCGTATAAATATCCGCAACAACTATTGTTGTCGCTGTGTTAACACGTTCTGCTAACAACAAGTCAACAACACAATAAGTTTAGATATCCTTGTTGGTGTTGTTGTTGTTCTTATTGTTGTTACAATTGTTGAAATTCCTGCGGGGTGCACTTTAGTTAGCCACAATAACAGCAAAGAGTGTTGATAGGCCTGGGGATTTTGGTAATGAAGGTGAATTATTTTTGCGGCTTACAAATGCCTCCTGACTGTTCAATTTCTTGATGTGATGTGTCAAAGGTGATGATGAAATGATGGGAGACGTGGTTTTTATTTAATGACATGAAGTATTTCAAATGACGGAGGGGAGGTACAGGCCGGGAAGACTAAAATATTCGTGTCCATATTCGATATTTTTGAAATTGCTAAGAACAGTTTCGCAAAAATCTGTTGTGCGGAGGCGACTCAATTATAAACTGAACTCATACAACAAAGGTGGTGCGAGAAGCTTGGTTGTAACCCTGACTTTAGGATTGTTACTACGAATTATGTATGTCTGTAGGATTGTTTAGGGAATAATTTTCGTAGTCTATGTAGAGTTATTTGAAACTAAATTCAGTGAAGATAGGATATTTGCTTGGGAACCATTCACTGCTTCATGTAGGGGAATTCGAAGTCCCTGATACTCAGATATAAGCAACTGCCTTGACATGACAATACATATATACATATGAATGGTGATGTAAGGGTAGGTTAAGTAGAAGAGGTAGTTTTGATTACCAAAGTACACTTGAGCACACATTGTGACACCACAGTTAACCGCAGTCCCTGTACTGACCGAATTCCACCAAACTCATCGCAAAAGTTGGTCAGCGCAGGGAGTGTCACATATGAATGGTTACGGCTTCAAATAATTCCAAGCATAGTGTATATCTCGCTAGCCATACATACTTCTTCTTTTAATTTTTCCCAAGCTTTTACTTTTACTCGTAAACCTTCGCTCATTGTATACACCAATGCACAAGTTATACTGCTCAAAGTAGCAGATGGTTTGAAAATTCATAGGCCAACGCTAAAACACTCCAATCACGCTTTTTCTTGCCAATATAGTCGGCATATATTATTCATACGCATTCCACACTGAATGCTGAAGCCATAATCCCACCAGCCGACTGTTTTGTCTTTGCACACTTTGGAGTGGGTTTATCCCCTGCACGCCAATCATATGACATTAGTTTTAATTCTGGTTCAAAATTGAGGAGCCATGTTTTCCCAGTGTTACATATTGACGCATAAATTCCTAGTCAAACACCTCTCAGAATTAGCTGTTGAATTAAAACAACAGCTTAATACCGAACACTTGATAATCTTGTCAATTTCTGGAATATAATCTATTCTAAGCATTCATCGATAGTTTATCACAACAGTTCCTTAAGTATTATGTCTTGTTTTCACTCACTTTCAACGCCCTCGCTTATGTGACATTTCTTGCTGATTGCTGTTGCGCTAAAATTGTTATAAAAAGATGTTTAAAAGAACAGAAAGTGCAGCATAACTTTAGGTTGTCAATGGTAATGTTTTTGCACATTTGCTGTGTTGTGTTGCTTGTCTGTTTTCATTAAGCAGCGAACAAAAAAATACTACGAAGAAGAAGTACAGAAAATAGTTGTAGTATATTTTTAGGCGACTGCTTAAGGACAACAAGAAATGACTTTAGAATACAAAACTTAAAAATTCAATAGAATTTAATGTTGCATAGATAGCTGCCTGCCTGCATGGATATATACGTTATTTTTTATTATTCTGTTGGTTTTTTTTTCTTTCATGATTATTTTGTTGTAAGTATGCTTTGTAGCAGCAATTTAATTTTGAACATCTAGAGGAACTCTTACTCTATGCCTTCCGCTCTCTCTCCCTATCTCTCTCTTCCTCTCTGTGTGTAACAACATCATTTTGTATTCAGTTTTCTTGTTGATGATTTTACTGTCTGTTGTATATTGTTGCTGCCGTTTTATTAAGACAATCTCGTGGATAAGGACATACAAGTTGAATATCATTTTTAAATTTAATTTTTGCTCTCTCTCTCTCTCTCTTTCTCTCTTTCTCTCTCTCCGTGTGTCTTACTATGTTTTCTTGATTTCTTCTACTCCTACAACATATGCAATATTTATTTTTATAGAATATTTGTATATGTATGTGGATGTATAAGTGTATATATAACTGTGCTAATGCTTATCTTGTAGTTCTTGCTGTAGTATTTTGTTTAATTTTATAGAGATTCATGTACTCAAGAATTTCTTATAAATTTTTACTTCATGTCTAGTTTTTTTTCTCCATTTTTCTACCAACTTTTGTATTCTTCTTTGCAGTAGTAGAAGTAGTAGAAGTTCTCGTCTTTCACTATTTTTATCTTGAAATGCAAAGATAAGTAAACAGAGTTTATTAATATTTAAATAGACTTGAAATGAAGAAGATAAATATAGTTTTTATATATTCATATACACACATACACACATACATACAGACTCTCTTTATAATTTTTTTAATTTAAATAAAAAAATTTTATATTGTAGATTCAATTTCTATTCTGGATTCTATTTGTGTTTGGAAATTTGTTTGAGAAATTGAAGTCATTTCTACACAAGAAACTAAAATTGATTTGTACTACAATTTCGGAAAGAAATCTGGTAAATTCAAAATATTCAAAACAATATTGATACCCACAATTTTGTGGATAATGTGTTCCAATTTTGATGGTAATTCCATTATAACTCGTTCGTAGAGACATAGCTGCCAGATTTGACGATTTATCGTCATTTTGACGATTTTGACCTCCAAAAATGTCATATTGACGATATGACGATTTATGCCCTTATTTTGACGATTTTTGGAAATGAAAAATTTTGCATCATATTCTTTACTTTAGTACATTAAGAGCCATTTTAAGGTTTATATTTACTTTGCAATTGTTACTATTGGAAATTTATGTTAGTAATTACAAGGAGTAAAGTATTATATTTTTAAGTTACTGTCGAATACCTGTGATGATTTTTCTGTATTATAGTCCTTTTTAATAACTAAAAAAGCCAAAAAACTACAACTCCTAAAAAGCCTCGTAGATGAGAATAATTTATCACTTGTCGTTGCTGACAT
Organism: Sarcophaga variegata; assembly: GCA_932273835.1. Classification (NCBI taxonomy): domain Eukaryota; kingdom Metazoa; phylum Arthropoda; class Insecta; order Diptera; family Sarcophagidae; genus Sarcophaga; species Sarcophaga variegata. Next base: position 21,101,556 of record OW026361.1, on the reverse strand, counting down.
TTTTAAAAATTCGAGTACAGCTTCTAATGTTACCAACGGAAGAACGAAGGCAAGCGCCGTTATTTTTTTTCGTACGACCAACACTCAGGGGATGGATGGCATTGTGTTTGGAACTATGAAAATATGTTATGGGAAGAAGAAATGAGAGAACCGCGTTTATGGACACTAGGTTTGTATATTTTTATACCATAAGTAACAGGAAAGACCTCTGCAGGAATTGAGTTACACGTGCGAATAGTTCGACTAAAAAGCGTACTTTTTCTGTAATGCAGTGTGCGATTCACTGGCCAATCGACCACATACGGATGTCCTGGCCAAGAAAGACGAGCGTTACGTAGGAATATATGATTTTCGGGAACAAGTTCCCTTATTTCGTTCAAACAAAATCCCTTTGTAGTAGTGATAAAAGAGTGAAACACAAACCACATTGCAGCGATGCACCAATGCTTCAATGTTGGATACACTACCGTCATTAACGAGCTACTACGGCCTCTCCTGTACACGGCCGAGAAACCTCAAAATAAACGTTGAGGCACCGACCTCATAAATAGTATAAATAAAATCTTAAGAAGAACTGAAAAGTGTGTCGGTTCCAGCCAACATTACACTGAACTTTCATGCTTAGAATGTCAAGAGCTTCTGACTCCTTAATATTTACATTTAAGATGATGCAATATTATTGCTGCGCTTATGTGCTGGGATAGATTGTATAATCTTAAACAATTTTTTCCTGAAATTGATATAAAATTTCTCCGTTTTTGGAAAAAAATGAATTAATAAATGAAGATGAGGGACGCTAGCTTTAATTTCTAAAAAATTTTTTTTAATGTTTTGTTTTTGAACTCAGTTATGTACATACATACATAGACTTTATATGTTTTACTACAATAGAAATAATTTTGGTTTTTAAAAACTTTTAATTTATTTATTTATTTTTTCTGACGATTTTTTGACGATTTTAATAAACGTTTTGACGATTTTAACGATTTTTTTTCAAATATTCGACGATTTGGTGCCTCATTTATCTGGCAGCTATGCGTAGAGACTGTTTTTAAGCCTTAAAGCCAATAATCACTTGGTTTCAGATTCGCATTGATTACTAAAACTGATTAGTAAAGTCTGTCATTTCATCGTGAATAGACTAACAAACAATGTTTGCAAATCATACATACATATTCATTTACATAATTGGTCATTACACCCGTTCAGTCAGGATTACGACCTAGCTTCCCACACCACGTATGTTGTGTGAGTACAATGTATACATTAGTGGCGAGACCTACAGTTTAAAGTAGATTCCGAACGAAAGTTTTGTGAGAAACTATTCATGGCAATTTTATTTTTACACTCAGAGTTTTTGCCAGAAATCCGCTTCGAGGAAGACGTAGCAACATTTTTTCTTAATCCGATTTGTTGGAGTTGTCTGACGTGGGGTTACCTTACGTTTAATAAGCCAACACATTAGCATTAGTACCCATGCATCCAGGAATAGGTCTCATCAATGAAAATTAGGAATACATGTCGTTGTCTATGGTCTATGTCTCTCCGTCTATGGTGATTTGGAAAAACAAACTGAAGAAATCGCGACTAATATACAAAATGTAACGTCAACAAGGTAGCCGTTGTCAACAGTCAAAGTTTAGGAGTGCATACATTATTGGTCATTATAAGCATTATATCCTTCCTTCAGGACTTTATGCTCTGCCTTCTTACACCACCCATGTTATGTGCGTTAATTTTATTCATGAATATCGAGATCTACTGTTTATCGTGGAATATGAACAACAAATTCGGGAAATTTTTTCATGGCACATAATTCACCCTCAGAGCTTATGCCAGAAGACTGCTGCGAAGTGGTCATTGAAAAAATATGTATTATTGGTTATTACAACCCTTCAGTTAGGGCTATGACGAAGCTTCTCACACCACTTATATTGTGTGTGTTAATTTTATACATGAGTGGCGCGACTTATAGTTTAAAGTCTACTCCGAACGGCAGATAATTTTTCTTTACTCTCAGATTTTTAGCCAGAACTCTGTTGATTTCGTTTTGGTGGAGTTGTGGGACCTGGGGATTTGAACTGTGGCCTCATGTCTAATAAGCCAACACACTAACTACTACTACAGCGACTTCAAGATAATAGAGTTTTAATTGGGGTCACTAGAATCCAATAATTACTACTTGTCTGCTTTCTAATATCAAGTAGAATGAAAACAACGCAAATATGAATACTCCTTTAAGGTTTAGGTACAAATTGATTTTGAAAGCTAGGCCCCTTGTGATGACACATATGAATATCAAGCCGGGAATCAAATATTCCTTTTTGGAGACCCTCTTGATTGTAAATTAATGCTTGGTATTCTACTCATCTTTATTTAGAAGAGGTTCAGTCAAAGATGACAGCATGTGAGGAATGAAGAACATCCAACACTTACATTATCTTCTTATATATAAAAATTAATGTGTGTTTATTTATTTGTGGGTTTGTTTGAAGCCTATAGACGGCTAAGCGGCTGGACCGATTTTCTTGAAATTATTCTTGTCTTCTGTATGTCTGGAAGGAGTTATAGGCTACGTTTTATTTTAAAATTTCAAGTAGGCGAGGTGCCATGCCCACATACCCAATAAGTATTTAATGTCGCATATCTCATAAACTGCAACAGCCAGAGTCCTCAAATTTTGTATGGACGACTTTGACGTATATATGGACAAAATGGGTGGATTGGCTATAGTGGGCGTGTCACCTCCCATAGTCTATATATATAAAAATGAATGATTGTTTGTATGTAGTTAATAGAATCGTAAACTATGCATTTGATCATGATCTTTAGCAAAGTTGTTGAGCATGAGCCGGGAAAGGTTTCTAAGTTGGTATGATCAATTTCCGACAGGTGGTGCCACTGAAAATTACTCAAAATATATTAAATCGTAAACTGTGCATTCTTTAACAAAGTTGTTGTGCATGAGTCGACGGAGATTGGTGCGATTAATTTACGATGGATGGCGTAAATGAAAATTATTCAAAATGAATGATAAGCAATTGGTCGACCTATACTTCAAGCACGGAAGAAAAAAGCATTACGAGCCTCAGAATCAGACGAGCATTGACACTGGAAAATCTTCGAGTATATGCCGCTGAGACCCGTTCACTTGAACCAGTTGAACAACGAGAAGTGAGATTAGAAACTGATCGAATGCGTATTACTCAGGCCCGTTCATCTGAATCATCAGGACAACGGGAAACAAAATCAATAAAATGATTCAAAATTAATTGGACATTTGTGTAATGTCTTTCCTTCAAATTTATTTCAGTTGATGGCGCAGCAACACGCGCAGGGTACAGCTAGTATATTATACAGTGAAATGAATAAATGAAGTTGACTTTATTATTATTGGAAGTCGCCGTAGTCTACTAGGTTGTGTGTTGGCTTATTAGACTTGAGGCTACGGTTCAAACCAAAGGTCAGACATATCGATCGAAACGAAATATGAAAAAATATTTCATTGGCTACTTTTCCTCAGCAGATTTGTGTCAAAATCTCTACAAGGAAAATAAAACTGCCACGAAAAGTTACTCAAAAATTTGTCGTTTGAAGTCGACATTAAACTGTAGGTATCGCCACTCACATATACAATATGAACACACACAGCATAAGTAGTCTGAGTAGCTAGATCTTAATCCTAACTGAAGGATAGTAATGACCAAATATGTATGTATGTCTTTAATAATTTTGCAAATTAAATTTGCTAAATTTGGTTTTTAATTTGCCATGTACGTTTATGAAATTTTAAAGAAAATTTAAAAAAAAATTATCAGTTAACATTGCCAAATTATTTAAATTATTTTCATTTTTCTTTTAGTAAACAATACGAAGCAAATTATCTGTGTATTTCTTTAAATATTAATGAAATATTGAGATTTCTTATTCCATGTCAATTTTCTTTTCATCTTAGCAAGTAAATTTGTATGTTAATAGACCCGGCTTTTCCTTTCCCCTTGCAATTTGTTTACCCTTAGCTATGATAAAAGGGGCACTAGTTTAAACCCGCTCTTGATTTTTGTCCCTAAAAAATTAAGAAAAAAAGGACATAGAAGAGTTTCTTATTTAAAAATTTATTGCAGGTAATTCGGTTGTACTTGTAAGGCAGCAGCAGCAGTTCAGCAGCAGTTTTGCAACTGCATAAAACTCTAATGCTGCACATACTACAGAATATTTCAAATGGTTTAAGAAAAATAGAAAAATAAAATGGAAAAACGAAGGGAATAAAATTAGAAAAATTGGAAAATATTCTTTTTAATATCAACAATGCAGTGGAGAGCTTACATTTATGGCAGGCATACATGGAGAGAAATTTGAAAAAAAAATATTTTTTTTTTTTTGTAATTTGATTTCTAATATGCATGAACTCATTAAGAATTATTACCTGAAAAAGGAAAATTCATGAAATTTTTGGAAATTTAAAATTGAAATTCTAAGGAAATGAACTGAAACATGAAAAATATTTCAATTTCTCTTAGTGTATTAGCATTTAAAATTGCATTTCTTACCATTGCTGTATAGAAAATAATTTTCCCCTGCTCTTTAGAAGTAAAACGTACAGTAGGAATGAATAACAGAAGTAAAAAAATAAACACAGCAGTAGTGATAGTAAAGGGTCCGCCAAATAACTTTTTTTTTTGAAAATGCTTTAAAAAAATCTACTGAATATTTTCTCAAATTTCCTTTTTTTATTTGAAAGTACAATCCTTCCGGTTAATAATGGAAAATAATTTCATTCAAATGGCTGCCTCGGCTGGCCATGCAGTAGCCTACACGATCGGTCCAATCTTTAAGCACATTATCGATTGTGTGCAGCTGTATTTCACCAATGGCTTCACGAATATTGTCCTTTAAAGCGTCAATTGTCTTTGGCTTGTCGGCGTAACACTTATCTTTGACGGCACCCCACAAATAATAGTCCAACGTTGTCAAATCGCAGCTCCGAGGTGGCCAAAGGACATCAGCTCTGCGGCTGATAATTCGATCTTCAAAATCAGGGCGCAAAACATCGAGTGTAGCTTCGGCTGTGTGGCACCTAGTGCCGTCCTGTTGAAATGTTGCCAATATCCTCCTCTTCAATTTTTGTGAACAAAAATTCGTTCAACATGGCCGATAACGATCGCCATTGACTGTAACGGCCACTCCTTGCTCTTGAGAAATGGCCCAATTATGCCTCTGGACCAAAATCCGCACCAAACAGTGACTCGTTTTGGGTGCGTCGGCTTTTCAGTGAATGCGTGCGGGTTTTCTGTGCCCCAAATGCGACAATTTTGCTTATTTACATATCCGCCAAGATCAAAATGAGCTTCATCTGAAAAGATGATTTTTTTTGCCAAAATCGGCATCTTCTGGTGTAGGCTACTGCATGGCCAGCTGAGGCAGCCATTTGAATGAAATTATTTTCCATTATTAACCGGAAGGATTGTACTTTCAAATAAAAAAAGAAATTTGAGAAAATATTCAGGTTTTTTTAAAGCATTTTCAAAAAAAAAAGTTATTTGGCGGACCCTTTAGTAGAGTAAAAGAAGATGAATTGAAGTGGAGAGCAGAAATAGGAAGTAAACGGGGCAAAACTGCAAATGGTTTCTTTTATTTTTATTTTGATCGTATACAGTATAGGGGACTGCATTTATTGTGTGGCACGGTATAGCAGCAGCAGTAGCACTAGGTACGTAGGTTGTTGTGTTAGTGGTAGTGGCAATAGCAGTACGTTTTAGTACATTTACAACAATTTCATCTTATCTTGTTACAACAAATAATGCTGAATGGTAGATTAAATTTCAAATTGCATGAATATTGTATTAATACCAGATACCTGCTGTTGCACAAATACACTACTAATGTTGCATTCAACAAAAATGTTTCAATTGTTGTTGCTTTCTTTTTTCCTTTAAACATTTCATACTCGTTAAGCTGAATGAACAGCATCATTATTATCATCATAGAAAACTACACAATGATACTGGGCTACATGACAAATTTTATTAAAAAAAAACGAAAAAAAATTGCATATAAAAGGAGTAGTTTTTCTCAATTCCTTTCCTTTTATTTTCTTTTCTTTTTTTTTCTTCTTTTAGTAAATTGTAGTTCGGTTAGTGATTCTGTTTTTTTCCTTTTCTGGTCAATGAAAATCGTTCGAAAGAAACCGTATACTTTTCAAGTCCTTTTAAATTTAATATGACTTCAAATGTTTCTTTCATTTCTCTTATGTATCTCCTTGCCTCTAACCATACAATAACTTCTTGTTATTGATTACCAAGACGGAAATTTGGTCATTCTATAAATTCTTCTTCTTTTTTCTTCAGCTAAGGCCTTTCTTTTATAGGAAAACTTAAACGTACTGATCGATTATGTTCCTAAAAAAGGACGAAAAATTTAAATCAATTTTTCTAAAGCAACATACAGTTATTTATAACTGTAAAAGAAATAGAAACCGTAACAGCAAAAAAGAAGAATTGCAAAAAGGATAAGGAAATAAAAACGGAAATGTTAAACGGAAACACGCATACCTCTCTCTCCAATGCTTCTTTCTTAAAGCTGAAAGGCAGCAATAAAAAGACGGCGGGCATAAAAACTACAGAACAGAAAAATTGAAAGTGAAACGGAAATGAAAATAAACCCACAGCGCATAAAAAATGTACAACAACAACAATAGATAAAAAAACGATATTAAAAGGCGTTTGCATCTTAAATGAAACAACAGCAAAAAAAAATATCAGCGTTTAAAGGAAAGAAATTTGATTTTTGATTTTAAAATCCTAGTCTTTAAATCGAAAGTCACTTCCACGTCGAACACAAATATGAAACTTCAATAAGGCTTTGTGAGATTTACTAACAGTTCTTTTAGACATTTGCTCAATATTGAGCGGCTACATATTAACTAGTCGCCATAGTCTAGTAGGTTGTATGTTGGCTTATCAGACGTGACGACATGGTTCAAACATCAGGTCAGAGATCTCCAACAAAACGCGACTTTCTTCGCGACTTCATCTCTGCAGATTTCTGGCAAAAACTCTGAGAGTAAATATAATTGCCATTAAAAGTTTCGCAAAAGTCTGTCGTTCGGAATCGAGTTTAAACTGAAGGTCCTCCACCACTCATGTATAAAATTCACACAAACAACATAAGTGCCGTGAGAGGCCAGGTCGGAATCCTGACTAAAGGATTGTAATCATTATGTTCAGGAATGTCAGGCTTTTTCGGCGGAGTTCTAATTATTAAACCTTCGATCGCATTTGGATAAATTTAATTCACTCACGTTCTACTAATTCTGGGGGTTAAAACATACCTAAACACTGTATATAAGATTTTGAATAATACTGAGAGGATATTGTCATTACCAGCATATCTATTTTTGCGTTTGTCCTGAGAATTACTAGAACCTTGGTCCTTGACATTTGAAATTCGTTTAAGTATTGATGCCCCTCTATGCAGCTTGTGCTTCGTATAAATTAAGAGATTTCTTTCCTGGTGCATAGACGTTTTTTTTGAAAGAGTTTACAGATAAAATGTCTTCGTATTTGGCTCGTGTATTATTTCATCGTCGTTCGTTCATTCCATGGAAGTCATCGTATTCTAGTACGTAGTGTGTTGGCTTATTAGACATGAGGCCAAGGTTCAAATCCCAGGTCAGACATATCCACACAAAAACGAAATATGAAAAAATATTCTTTAAGCTATTCAAGGATACTACGAATCACACAAAATGACTTTTGCTGTATTGAATCAGAAATTTCTAGTTTTGTATTTATCCAATGTCACTTGGCCACTAGGATCATACTATTTAACGACATTAGAGTTTTTTTGATGGCGCTACATCATCTGCTCTCATACTTTGTGTAACGTTGAAGCATGTGAGAACCAAAACGCGTCAAATTTTCGTCGAGATATCGCTCGTAAAATGCAAAAACAATTTTTGAAATCTATTTCAAAAGGTTAGTTGTCTGCCTTTTGGTAAAACATCGTTAGTTGTTGATATGACAATGTAAAAAGCAATGAAGAGGAGAAGTGGGGCTGAAATAATAAACACCTCAGATGTTTAGCTCCTATATAACACTCGAGAGGTACAGAGAAGCTTAATGTTGTCTATTATGGTTAACCCAGCACCCTTCTGATAGATGGCTTTACAAATGTTGTTTATTGAAATAGTATCAAATGCTTTCACAAACCACGAGAATAGGAGTTGTGGACATTTACTTGCATAAATATAATTTGTAATAATGACAGGTGCTGAAACTAGATTACTTTCATTATCATTGTAGTGTTATCATGGACAGGGGATTAGCCTCTGCCAAGTTCTAGGGCTTTAAAATCTGCATGGTGTTCAGGAAGGTTACAAAGTACAAGTTTACGCATTTTCTAAGATCAGGCTTTTTCCTACAAATTGTGTAGGTTAAAGTATTCGTCAACCCTGTAGATTTTGAGCAAATATAGGGATGCAGTCATTACCAACAGATTTATTTCCTCTTTGGTTCCGAAAATTATTACAGCCTTGGGCCTTAGCATTTGAAATTCGTTTTCGTTTTGCTGCCTCTCTCTGTCTCCGCTTCGTCTAAGTTAGGAGATTTCGTTGCTCATAAATTTCTGGTAGAATGTCTTCTGATAGAATCTGTTCGTTTTTTCCTCTAACATCATTTCATCGTATTGTGGTTTCTCAATATGTTTAGATATCACCATTTTTTCTCAGTTCTGCCACGACAGCTGATCTTCCGGCTATAGTTGCAGTATACGTTCTCTAAGTAGTTAGTTTAGTCGCCAAAGTCTAGGAGATAGTGTATTAGCTTATTAGGAGTGAGTTCACAGTTCAAACCCCAACAAAACGAAATATGAAAAAATATTTCTTCAACGACTTCCTTCACCAGATTTCTGGCAAAAATTTTAAGAGTAAATAAATTGTCATCAAAAGTTTCTCAAAAATCTGTCGTTCGGACTCAACTTTAAACTGTAGGATAAAATTAACACACACAACATAAGTGAGAAGCTAGGTTGTAGTCCTGACTAAAAGGTTGTAACGACCAATTATGTGTGTATATATGCAAATATTACCTCAAGTGATAGGACATGTGTGAGGATAGACCGAACATCAGTTTATTTTATCATTATGAAGCAGAAGTGAATGTAGATCCTCTAAGAAAGACTTGATTTTTGAATAACTATTTTACACAATACTGTGTTAGTTATTATCGTCAGTTTGTACCCAAAATATGGACGAATACGTCTGTACTAAATAAAGAGGAATAAGGCCTGTTCCAACAGCAAATAATATTCTATAGAGTATGTTGTGCTGACGAACGACAACTAAAGTTCACGAAATAATTCTAAGTTATCAAAATGCTACTCCAACCTCTGCCTGAAATTTACAATTCTTCAAATCCGGTATGACTGTATGTCCCGCCGCTCAGGTATTAGAATAACATACACAACATAAGTGTTATGAGACGGATTACGATCTAAATTCTGACTGAATGGTTGCAAGGTTTGTATCACACCATCGTACTGTACTGTCTGTTATGTTTGGATATCAAAGCTTTTTTTACCGTTCTGATAGGGCAGCTATAGTTGCATTATGCAGTCTCTAAGACGCACAAAGTTGGATGTTTAGATGTTTGAATTGTAACATCTTTTATTTCAGAAACAATGACAACAATGTTCTTCTCTGTACTCAAGTTCGCAGTACTTTGACCATCAAATCACAGTTTCTCTCACTTCAATGTACTCTCCTATTTCCAGAAATAGAATAAAATTTTGCGCAACCCTTCGATGTCTTTATTTTTTCACAATTAACATAACTTGTCAATATGACAAGTTAATGTGACAAGTTACCTCCTCAAATTTGCTAGGATAAGTAAACTGTTTAAGGTCAAAAGGTCAACTAAGAAGCTACCACAAGTAAAATGAAACACCTGATTTAATACAAAAATAAAAAAAGAAAACACAACTCCAAAGCCATTAAAACTTTTGCACTGTTTGCCAAAGGATTTCAATGATTTTTTCCACCAACAGCCAATAATTCTTAAGAAAATTTTCAATTATTTATAGAAGAAGCCACTCACAACATACATACATACATATACTTTCCTTAGACAAGTACTTACTCGTACTTGGAAAAGTTTGTTAAGTATCGACATTAGTTTCATTACTTGCAACATCATTAACATTATCGTCATGGCAAATGATGTTTAAGTGCTTGAGAGATGTAAAGAGATACCACAAATTACTCAAATATTATATGACTATTTTAACAACTTTTACAACATGACACAACAACAACAACAATATCTACAACAACATTGAACAATTTTACAAGTTACAAGTTACATGTAATAAAAACGAAATTGAAGCAGAAAGTGAATACAAAACAACCAAATTTTCCATACGAATTGTAACGCAGAACAACAAACAAAAAAAGGAAAAAAATAAAAAACATAAGAGCGTATTTAAATGAGTGTAAGAGAGAGTAAATATAAGTATAACTGTGTATATGTGTTATTGTCAAAGTATGTTTGTGTGTCTGTCTATGTAAGTGTACATATTGTACATGCCAGTATTTAAGTGGTAAGAAGTAAACTTTTTAAGTGCAAAACTTTGTTTAACCTCTACCAGTAAGCGGGAAACAAAATGAAATAAAACAGAAGCGTTGAAAATATCCCCAAAATTCATAAGGAGATTTTCATTTACTTAAACAAGCATACAAGCGCAACAGAGATAGCAAGAGTAGTGTATTTGGTATGAGTTTACGTTTTCGAAATTTTAGAAAATGTTTTGGAACTTTTGAGTTAAATTTTTTCTTTCTTTTTTTCGTGTAATTATTTTTTGTAAAAACGCCAACAACAATTTGTACTGAGAAAATGTCAAAAACAGGGTCGAAAGGAATCACGACAGCATAGACAAAGTGTAGAAAAGTTGAAAAAAAAGAAGAAGAAAGAACGCATAATTAAAATTATTTGCACTTTAAAGTATGACATGAATCTCATTGAAACTTTACGCCTAAAAGAAGGCAAATATTTCTTTTTTTCTATACAATAAATGAAAAACAATTAAGTTTAAAGAACATTTAAAAGAAGGCAAAGATTTTTTGATACAATCTCAATTTGAAGTTCCTTAAAGTAGGCAATAAAAATTAATCTAAAATAAATATATTTAAAATGAATTGTGATTAAACAAATTATATGAAAGCACGTCATTGACAAAGACATATAGACAGACTACCCCTCCAGACATTTTATTATTTACAAATTTGATTGAATGCTATATCCCTAGTGATTAAGGAATACAGACCAAATAAATACCATCTCATTTGACAGAAATAACGACCGTGCTACTATTTACGGGCGTGATACAATCATTGAAATCAAAATTTTATTAAGCAGTCCTTCTGGTTCGTGATGATATCAAATGAAGCGATATCTCAGAGCCAACCGATTATTACTGAGTATATGAATTCAACAATAGGGATTCGATTTTCACAGAAAAGCCTAAGTGGCTTAGAATCAAGCCTGGATATTTAATTAATCTAATGATCAAGGTCATTAAGGAACAAGTGCTCTATTAGACTTCCAAGAAATGCTAAGCCAAATGAGAGAAGTTTACGTCGATACAGAGACGTTCTTTCGCGAATAGAGTGAACAATACTATGTTTCTCACCAAAAAATCTGGAACTTCTGCAGAAATCATTTGCAGATACACGATGCTTGTCCGCGTGCTTATCTATTACGCCAAAGAATAGTTGATTGGCATGATTGTTATCCAATTTATTTCAGGTAAGCCTAGCCCTTTGACGGACACCAAAATTTTAGTAGGCCTTCCCGAGGGACACTTGCTGTATCTCCGTTATTTGAAGGAAACAATATATGACGTGTATACACGTCATGTCCCCCAGGAACCCTTGTTATGACGTCTATAGACGTCATTGTCCGTCAAAGGGCTAGCAATGGAGCATGACTCTTTCTTAGGACAGAATTTATTATTAGAGATAGAATATGCAAAATATTTAGTAGCAAAGGTTGTCCTATGAACATCAAATATAAAGAGGAAATCTTAGATTAAACCGTTCGATCTGCATGTGTTGAACGCTCTCTACATCTGAGGTCTTTTAGCTCTCTTGTTTTTGACATGTGATCCTTAAAGTTCACATTATTTTTTTTTTTTATTAAGTTTGTCTTCAATGTATTTATCCCACTGGGTACTTTCTCTGCTTCCGACAAAATCTTCATTTAATCGTAATTGCAAAACATTAAAATCAGCACAACTTTTGACGCCATCAACAACAACAGCAGAAACAAAAACCCCTTACCACTTGACGGATGATTTGATGAGCTTGTTAATGAAGGCTTTAAGTTTTTCAGTTTTGTAATGAAGTACTTCCATTCTTCCTCTTCTTCATTCCATACCTACCTGCTCTGCTAGGGCACACATAATTTAAACACTTCATTTGCATTCGTCTTGAAAAAGTTTAAATGTTTAAAGTTTCTGTGACGAGTTAAGTATGATTGAAAAATGTAGGTGTTGTTGTCTACACGGCAGAATCGTACTAAAATCAAAAATATAAAGAAAAAAGGAACTGAAAATCAATTTAATAGTTTAACATGGCAAATAAAGGAGAAAGTTTTTTCCTTCTCCACTTTTTGGCCAGCAACTAGAAATTTTAAGGAAACTTTTGATTTCTATTTGCAGTCTTCTTGCAAGAGGGCTGGTGGTAAAAAAGAGTGCTAAGTGTAAAAAAACATTTTTTTGTTGGGAAAATTAATAATGCTATTACATGTCAAAAAAGAATATGGAAAATGTAAAGAAAAGCGTGAAACTAAAAACAGCTCATTTGGCAAAACTTTTCGCCAAAAGCATTTCATTTCATTTCGTAGTAGTTTTCGAGTTTCGGAAGGTTAATGAAATTCGGTTTATGAAGCCCAAGTATTTTGGGGAGTTTCTAGTACATAACTATATTTGGGGGAAATATATTTTATATTTTTAATATATTTTATAGTCAGAGAAACTAATTGAAAACTTGAAATGAACTTTCGCATTTAAGCAATTCGAAACGATGTTAAGGAAAACAAAAAATTTTAAAATAAATCGTATATGTATTTCAAAAAGTATACTCTACTTTTAGACAATTATTTTTTCATTAATTAATTTCTAGAAGCTAAACATTTTAAACTTCCTGATGAGATTACAACAACAACACAAAAAAAACTATTGCCTTCAGTTAGGCGTACTGTAAAATTACTTTCTCATAATACTAGCCATATTGCCACGAAAATACTAAATACAACATTCGAAAACTTTGCATACATTAAGGCGAGTTTAATAGAATATAAACCTTCCATTTTTTTTTTTTTTTTTTAATGTTTCGTAGAATTCAATCTGAAAATAAAAAGGTCAAACACTATCACGAGTCAATCAAATAAGTTCACCGATACAGAAAGAGTCTGAATTGAAATTTATGGAAGACGGTTTGTCGAATACTTGGTGCCAGATAATGTTCTTAATCCTTACTGATAGGAGTTGCCAATTCAGAAAAGCAAACACTGAAGACTGTCGGTAATTCCTAAAACTTGAGATTTTAAATTTTCTGCCTCTTCTCTCCCACTCATTCTCTTTGTTTAGTTCTTTTTCTTCTCTCTCTCTCTCTCTCTCTCTCTCTCTCTCTCTATCTACATCTTTGTCTTGTCTTTGCTTGGCTGTGATCCTCCAACTTTTTAAACTTATTTTAGAAAGTCCAAATTGTAAACGGACGCCAAATTTTCTTTATTTTAAGTACAGACATTTGTTAGTCATTGCATGCTTTAAGGTTATTTATTTTATTTGCCTACAAAAACCGAGTGATTGTCTTAACTTAGTGGGTTGGCTTATTATGTAAAATCTATGAACTCTAGTGACAGCTGTGACATATTGAAAAATCTCTATGAAAAAACCATTTTTTCAACGTCCCCTGAGAGTAAATAATTGTCAAGAAATGGCGATTCATTGATAAACCTAACACAACAAACCTGGCTGTTTTATTGTAATGCTATGTAGAGTACTGTAACCGAGTGCTCTCTTTTAAATTCCTGTACTAGCCCACATATGGTCTCTTTCTAATGTCTTTAGAAATCTTCCATGCAGAAAAATCGGACAATCTCCGGTAAGAATAACTCCCCTCATAGCATTTGATAAACTTCCTGGTTTTTTCTTTTAGAAGATATTAATGCCGCACATGTTTTAGAACATATATGTTCTAAAACTTGTTCTACTTATTTGCTCTTTTTATCACAGAAACTATATACTGAACCTGAAATGATTCCCACTCCTGTACAGATGTTTTCTGAGTCTACAGAGCCTAGTCAAATAAGCAATACTGTTTCCAACTTGTTCCTGAATAATCCAATGCTAGACTGAAATGGTTTCGCATTATAATTGTCAAGCAAAAGTTTAAATCGCCTCGACCTTGATTTAGCAGAGTCTACACCGCACCTAGTCTTCCTTTTGAACAAATATACACTTCCACACTCCTCTTTGCATTTTCTAGGAGTGTTCGGATTCGTCAGTGGCGTGGAAGTTCAGAATTTCTACCTGAAGTGGGATTCAATAAAGGGTGGACCTATTATTTATCTTTAATGTTTCAGCATACCCAGACAACCCGATATTAATTTCGAATTAATCCCAAAGGAGCTAACTAACCGATTACTCCCATGAGTTCCGCATATTCCATTGTCTGTCAATCGGTGATGTCATATCGCATTCGCTTTATCTTCTGTCCAAATTGAGTATGATTTTCGAAGCTTACACTTCTGCTTGAAAAATGCCAGAGAGGCTCCTATGAGTTCCAAATATTCCATTGTGTGTCCAAACTCCAACATTCTATAACAGTTGAGGCTCTGTTGAATTTAAGTCCGTTACACCCTGAAGTAGGAACTAGGGCCATAGTCATAATGTCCCTTAATGAATTTAATTTTCGATCAGCCTTCCATTGCGTTACAGACATTTTTAGCCGTCTTTTGCTTTAATAACAATAACCTCTCTGGCCCTAGTTCTCACTATTTATTTATTTTTTTTCTTTCTTTTTTTTTTATTGAGACAAACATTCAAATTATCATCACAAGTTTTCTTTAAATGATGCCACATATGGTTCTATAAAAAGTTCTCTTGCTACTTGAAAAAAAAACATTGCCTGCTTTAAGGCATATTGCCGTATATAACATATCTGAGGTATAAAATATGAATAAGTAAATTTTACAAAGCGGTTTAAGTTCAATACAAAATAAAATATTTTCTTCTTATGTTGCGTGTATTAAACTTTGCCTATTTTTAGGCAGTGTTAGATTTATTTATCATTTAGAGCTACTAAACTTACATTTTCTAGAGATTTTAATTTATGAAAATGGATTTATAACAAAGCAGTAGTCTTTCTAAGACTTACACATATTTTTTAAAGAAATAATTGCCTACTTTCAAGCGCTTAAGATTTATATTTGTATATAATTGAGGTTTTTCTTTAAGAAAATTTCAAATTATTAATTATTTATGAAAACAATTTGCTAAAGTTGGTCTTCTTCTTAAAAAAAATGTTGCATACTTTAAGGTGTTTAAACAAAACAAATATAAATTACTTTATGTTTGTCTGGCATTAACTGGTTGTAGCCTATCATTTCATATCGTATACTTTTCCTGTCAATTGTCCTTAACAATTGTTATAATAATGACGGAAATAATGTCTGTTGTTAACAAGTGCTGCATTATAAATTCCTCCCCTATTGTGAACACCTATACATCTTTAGACAATTTTTTTTTGTATTTTTTTTGCTTTGGAAATTTATGCAAATATTTTAAGTTGTAGTCGGTTAATTTTAGATTGCCTTTGAAACTTCCTTAAGACAATCAAAGGGCTTTTGTTTTCATATCAAACTGACCAAAGCAGTAGGCATGTGGGCTTTGAAGTATACAACAAGGAGCCTCTCACCATTTAGTATTTACAAGTCATAAATTGTCACCATTGTTTGCATTATTTAGCACATGTCTGTGGAAGTGTGAAAAACTGAATACGAAAATGTTTATTAATGTTTAAAAACCTATTTTTTTGTTTTTAATAAGCTTGATATGTTTGTATATAATAGACACCTTTTTGTTGGTGCCCCTGTTTAAACAACAGCCTGTTTACGCACTTTGATAAAAGCAGCCGTTTTGTTGTTGAAAGCGGTTATAAGAGTTTGTTAGCAGGTTTAGTTGCAATTTAAGAGTGCGTATTATTACTAAATAAGCTTTTGCTATTCACATTACCCGATCCTTAGAAAAGCTAATAATAGCTAAGTAGGGGGGAAAGAGAAAAGTACCCAAAGCAACACCTCAAAATAAAGGTGTAACATTATGTCAAGTGGTTGATTTTCCATCCCCTGTATATATATTATGTACACACTGAGTTTCTAGGGTTATTTTGTTTGTATAGAAACAATTTTCCTACTCTTGGAAAATAAATGTCAATCAAAGTAGGTGTTTATGTTTTAAGTTTTCCTTATTTCCACAACATTTTACAGTAAAAAAACAGCAAGAAAACAAAATTGTATAATAAAAGAAAGTGTAAAAAAGAATAAAAACAATTGCAAAAAGGTACTTAAAAGTGCAACGACAAACTGCCAACCCCTTAAAGTATGCAATGAAAATATATATGTATTGCTTTATATGGCATGCAACCATATAGTTTGGTTAGAACAACGACAAGGCGGTGTTTGCTGTATACAACAACAAAAACCCACAAAACCCACTCCCAAGGTATTTACCTTGATATGTATGTTTATGAGTTTTTATACATTTTCTCTCATTTCATGTCTTTCAATGGCTTATTTTAATGGTTTTCTTTCATTTTAATGAAAAGAAAATGCCAACTATGGCAGCCGTAACAGCGAAAGCCCCTTAAAGGTATGCAAAACAGAGTTTTTTTTTTTGTTGCATTTTCTTTAATTATTTTTTTCCTCCTTTTGTGAAAAGTTATATTTCTTACTGTGATTTGAATTTCCATGCCACAGCAATTGGTATGCCACAGTATTTATTGTTGCCTGTAAGGCAAACATTTTTAGTTCTGTTATGCTCTAAAAGTATGCAATAAATTTTTATTAGAAATTACTTAATTAGTTGTTAAAACATTAAACAAGGAATATATAGGGTTTGTCTTAAACAAAAGGAAATTAATTAAAATAATGCTGAAATACAATCAAGGGATTTGGAAAAAGGAAATCTGAAAGGAAATAAATCAAAGCAGTGTACAGTTCAAGGGACTAATGCCAACTATACAGGTGGTTACTTAAAGGAAATGTATTAAATTTGTTTCCTTTTTAAACTCAACTTGATTAGAGGAATTGTTGTGTCATAAGTGATCACAGAAAAGGCATCCAATGACTCTTCTTACATATTTAAATAACTCCAAAATTTTTCATTGCATGTAGGATTCATTAAGTCAGAAAATTTGTTTATTATTTAGACTTTAGAGTCCTTCAACTAACTCTACCTACTCAATATTAACATTCTCTCTGAAGATAGTTTTCTTTGGACAGTAAATACTACTTACATTAGCTATTCTTAAAGACTTATACGCCAAGTGTTGGGCGACCTGATGATTAACATTTCTAGGACGTGTGATAAACTAAACTAACAGAAGATATTGTAGAAAAGATTGTGGCAAATGAAGATGCATTGCAAAACGACAGAAAAATGACGTTAAAAACTGAGAATACAGTTCAACTCCGACTGGATATTGCTTGTAGGTACAGTGCACAGCGCAATATCCTGTTTACACAGCTGCTAGGTTAGGTTAGGTTTGAGGACGTGTACTTGTCAATTAAGACAAGTGCAGTACCCGGAGGTCGAATTGACCCATTGTACAACGCCCTAGTTTCTCGCACCACTTATGTTGTGTGTGTTAATTTTATACATGACTGGTGAGACCTACAGTTTAAAGTCGACTCCGAACGACAGATTTTTGAGAAACTTTCTCATGGCCATTTTATTTACTCTCAGAGTTTTTGTCAGAAATCTGCTGAGAGGAAGTAGCTGAAGAAATAGTTTTTGTATTTTGTTTTGATGTCTGGCCTGGTGCTCGAACCCTGGGTTTAAGTCTAATAAGCCAACACACTACCTACTAGACTACGGCGACTTCGAAGGTAAGCTAAGTTCATAAATTGTTTTATGCGTCTTCCCAGTAGTGATTTGTAAGACGCACTAAAGAAATAGAGGATGTCATCCAGTTTTGAATCGGGCACACTTCAGTCAGGATTACGACCTAGCTTCTCATGTCATTTATGTTGTGTGTGTTAATTTTAGGCATGAATGGCGGGACCTACAGTTTAAAGTCGATTCCGAACGACAGATTTTTGAGAAATTTTTCATGACAATTTTATTTACACTCAGAGTTTTTGCCAGAAATCTGTAGAGGGGAAGTTGCCTAAGAATTTCTTTTCATATTTCATTTTGATCGAGATGGTGACTTGGAATTTGAACTGTGGTTCGCGTCTGCTAAGCCAATGCACTGCCTACTGGACTACACTTATTGATATAATCGTTTACAAAAAGTTCATCAGAAATATGACCGCCGTACGGTCATTTAGAACTCATCATATTTATCTGTGCGCACAAAATTGCGTTTTTTTAATTGGAAATATAAACTTCAACTTTTTGTACGGTTTCGAAAGCATAAAATGCTGCTACAAGTTTTCCTGAACTGATGTCATTGCAAAATCTTCCGTATATTCTCAACGTGATCTACATCCAATCAGCGGCTCTGACTAAAGACAGACTAACAGTTCTTATCGATAGAGGTCAAGCTGTGGAATGGCATGTCTCTTAGAAGGCAATCAAACGATACCATTTGAACTATCACGAAGTAGAATAAGAGGATGGAGATGGTCTCATCACATTTGAAGAGCACAGCTTAATGCCGTTTTCTCTAAAGTGAAAAAAGTTTCCTATGACAGAGGTCTCAAGAGGTTACTTTTAAAAATGATAAAAACGTATCCCAAAATCTAACACTTATTTCACTCAAATTGAAACATTATATATATGCTTTCTTATACCTTCAACACCTTTATATAGGCAACATAATTTTGCTGGTACTTTTTGTAAAATATGCAACAATTTTTTTTTCTCAAAACCATATGCCTTCAATACGATTCGGCCATAAAGTTACCCTTAATAAATCCAAAAAAAAGAGAAATAAAAGGAGAAATAAAATCAAATAAATAAACCAACCGTTAAGAAATTTATTGCACTGTATATATCATAAACTCACTTAACTCTATGGCCCCTAAAAATATGCCCCCATATTTGTTTTAACTAAAGCATAACATTCATAAACTATTGACACACATAATTGTGGTCATCAATATTTCTTTTTTTCTTTTCTTTCTTCTCTGTTCTTCGTCTCGGTCTCTGTTTACCCCCAAAAATAGACCCGAATATCAAACGTTATAAATAAAACTAATTGAATTTGAAACACGCCATAAATTTTTTATAAATGGCAAAAAGAGAGACAAAAAAATTTGTACACATAATGGACAACACGCCTAAAAGCATTTATTAATATTTTATTTATTTATTTTGGGACTTTTACAATTTATAGTGGATTTTATAATTTCTAAATAAAGTTACAGCAACGCATAGTTCTCTGTTAAATGTCACATGAGTTATGGCTGGTCATTTACTTTTTCGTAATATTTTATTTTATTATTATTTATTCTGTTTTTCTGTTTTTTTGTTTAGTTTTACAGCCAGCTTTTAGGGGTTATAAATGATATTTATTTGTAATTTAGTTTTTTCTATAAATTATGCTCTTCATTTAGAGTAGAATAAATTGTCAACTAAATATATTAGTTTTATAAAAGGTTTCTTTGCTAAATTAAACCCAGTGAAATATGTGAAGTATAAGTTAAGGTTAATTTTCGTATTATATTAAAGCATATCTTAAGGCTTAAATTTTTTCTTGAAACTAATTTTTACAGTTGAATCAGCTTGTGATTGTATTAGAAAACATGTAAAGGAATAAATTTTGCTTTTTTTTTACAATGGTTTGTTGGGTAATATTCAAAAGTGGTGACACATACTTTTGTAAAGAAATTAGTTACAAATTATCAAACCCATTTGTTTGGTAATATATTTTAATCATATTTGATTGTTATTTGGTTTTCTAGCAGTTGTAAAGTCCAGATATTAAAGCCTTAATGAAGATTTAAGAAAATATATTGGGAGTAGGCAGTAAAAAATTTCTAGAAAATAAAATTTTTTCTTTAAAAACCAAACTAAATAGCAAAATTATTGGGCTTTCTTTTTAAATTAAAGAAAATATTTTCTGAATTCTTTTAAATAATAAAGTATTAAGAGTTTAATAGTTTCCAAGAAAAAATATCTGTTTTTGAAATTCTTTTGTTAAAAATTCCGTAACCAACTTGCTGGCAGTTCCCCATTGTCTATTAAACTTTTGTCCTATTGAATTGGAATTTTTGTGTCTTGGGAATAATATTTTCTACTATTCTATGCTTCTATATAGAGCGGACTTAGGATATGTAAACAACATTATTTACATGGTAACATTCAATTTATCTTTGCTAAAGGGACTCATAACGAAATTTGAACAAAAAGGTGAAGACACTTTATGGTTACACATTCATTATTAATAGAATCATTAATCGCTGTAGCCTTTTGACTTATTAGACTTATTAGTTTGAGGTTCAAACTGCAGGTCCAACAAAACGCAATATGAAAAAAAAATATTTCTTCGGCGACTGTCTCACAGCAGACTTCTGGCAAAAACTCTCCGAGGAAGATAAAATTATCATGAAAAAGTCTTTTTTTTTAGAACAATACCCCTGAAAGTCCCAAATTAAAGTTTGTCTCCATGAAACTGACAACTATCTGCCAACGACAAGTGCGTCTTATGTTGTTTTTTTTTTTTAGCAATTCTTGTATAAATTTCTCTTTCTGCTGCTATTGTCTTCGAAAAATGTTTGCGTTTCTCTGATTTACAAACCTATTGCCTCAACACCTATTGCAATAACACATGCAGAGCGAAAATATATGTCGCGTTAGTCTAGTAGTAGTGTTGGCTTATTAGACGCTAGGCCACGTTTCAAGCCCAAGGTTCCGAGATGTCTAACCTAAACGAAACATAAAGAAATATTTGAAATATGTTTGTAGACTCTAAACTGTAGGTCAACCCACTCATGTATAAAATTAAAACGCACAACATAAGTGGTGTGAGAAGCTAGGTCGTAATCCTTTCCAACTTTCATTACTTTTTTATAGTAATTGGCGTACAATGACGAGATGAGAGAGGTTTGCCTTTAACATTACCTAGGCTTTATATCTGTTTAAATGTTAGCCATCGGTTATTTCGAATCTGGCAATACTTACGTCATTCTATTCTGTCACAAAATTCAGTATATTATCTCCACTGAAAGTAATGAATCGATTTACGATATGAACGATGTTTGGTTTGAACAGCATAGTGCAACTTGCCACACATTTCATGTGAAAATCAATTTATTGCGTCAAACGTTTGATGGCCGTTTAATTAGCCGAAATGGTGACGTCAATTGACTGCCACGAAGCTGCGATTTGACAACGTTGGACTATTTTCTGTGGGGAGCCCTTAAAGAAAAGTGTTATACCGACAAACGGGAGACAATTGAGCATTTGAAGGCCAACATTCGTGATGCCATTGCCAAGATGCGACGCCATACACGCGAAAAAGTGCATGCAAAGTGCTCTGATCGAATGAGGTACGGTGAGGATAGGCGTGAGAGCCATATGAATGAAATAATTTTTCATTTCTAACCGGAACAATTGTACTTCACAACAAAGAAATAAATTTCGCAAAATTTCAAACCGTTTTTGTTTTATTACACTTTTAAATTTAAACTTTTAAATGGCCTACCCTTTAGATGATAAATCATAAGTAATACTATGTTCAGACATGCGCTTACCTTGAGTAAATCGCAATAAACGCATTATTGATCACAATATTTCACATAAAATGTTAATTAATTATTGCTCAATAAATTCAGCACTGGCATAAGTAGTTGGACATTAAACCACCAACACGCTTACGTAGAGTGCGAACTGAAGAAAATATCGCAGCTGTATCGGTCAGTGTTAATGATGACCATCAATTATCGATTCGTCGCCGTTCGCAGCAATTGGGCCTCTGTTATTCAACAACGTGGAAAACTTTGCGGAAGGATTTAGGTGTGAAGCCTTCCAAAATACAGCTGGAGCAAGAATTGAAGCCGAACGACCTATCGCAATGCAGAATTTTTGGTGAATGGGCTCTTGGAAAGTTGGCCGAAGATCCACTTCTTTATCGAAAAATTGGGTACAGCGACGAAGCTCATTTTTGGCTCAATGGATATGTAAATAAGCAGAATTGTCGATTTTGGAGTGAAGATCAGTCAAAAGCATTGCAAAAGCTACCAATGCATCCAGAAAAAGTCACAGTTTGGTGCGGTTTATGGGCTGGTGGCATCATTGGACCGTACTTCTTTAAAGATGCTGCGAATCGTAACGTAACTGTGAATGGTGAGCGCTACCGTGAGATGATATCCAACTTCTTTGTGCCCAAAATGCAAGAGCTTGACTTGCATGACATGCGGTTTCAACAAGACGGTGCCACATGCCACACAGTACGCGTAACAATGGACTTATTGAGCGGCGAGTTCGGTGAACATTTTATTTCACGTTCGGGACCGGTAAATAGGCCGCCTAGATCGAGCGATTTAACGCCTTTAGAATATTTTTTGTGGGGCTATGTTAAAGCTCATGTCTATGCAGACAAGCCCGCTTCAATTGACGCATTGGAAGACAACATTGAAGCATTTATTCCTGAGATACCGGCCGAAATGTTGGAAAGAGTATGCCAAAATTGGACTAAGCAGATGGACCATTTGCATGAAATAATCTTCAAACATTAAATTATATGGACCGTACTATCGATTCAAATAAAGATTTCAAGAATTTTTCTGAATTTTATGTGTTTTTTTTTTGAAAAATTTTCCTATAGCTCTTAAAAAATCACCCATTATAAGTAAGTGTTTCAATTTTTTAATTATAATTTAGCAACAATGGTTTGATCATTTGTACAGCCGGAAATCACCCAATACTTTAAGCGACCTTAACCCTCTTTAACTGCAATACGAAAATTAAAACCTTATATCGCCCAATAAATTTCTAAACAATATACTACCGAAGTCTATGATATATGCCGCCTACAGTTATTGAAATTATGTTTCATTCAGTGAATTTTCTTATCATTTCGTTTCACTTATTGGCATAATTTCACATTTTTTCTCTTAATGGCAGCCTGCCTACTTGGATACACTCTTATACTCTCTAGAAAAAATCTCCACTTAATTTTGTCAATAAATCTCTGGGCAATTTTCTCAACAATTTTGCTACGCTTAAATTTTTCTACTAACTTGTAATCATGTACCGAAAAATAGTGATTTACAGAAGGATAGCTATGTTTGTATATGGGAAGCAAAAGGAAGGAAATCATGCCACCTCATCTTTAATTAATGCAATTACGTTTATTTAACTTTCCATTTTATGGCCTCAAAAACCAAATTCTATTTTTATTTCTGTCTGATTCCTGGTCATTTCTGTACATATACACACACCACTCCGCTATTGTTCTAATACTGGCTAGAATTTTTCACAGAGAAAAAAAGAGAAGAAGAAAAACAACTGAAGAAGCAACTCTAGAATACACATGAAGAAAGAAATGGCAAACCAAGATATACCAGCACGCATCTCTTGAGGCTTAATAACTTCAATGTAAGACCAATTACGACACATAAACATAAAAAGTTTTAGCTTTTGCTATCCCATTCGATTCTGGCTTGCGTATGCCATTTCTACGTAAAACGGTAAAATAACAAGTAAATGTGCGTTACGTTACGAATTGGACAATTTTAATGTGTTCTTACAAAAGGGGAAAAACCCAATAATATACACACTTGACCACAATGTATTTCCTTAAAGCTCTCTCTCTATCGCAATGCAAAACAAACACACTTACACATACTCATGTGCATACAAGACACACATTTTATATGTGTAGGCACATACCAAAGCAATCATTTATGGTATGCCTGCCTGCCTAACTGCCTGCCTCTACTACATTCATATAAACAGCAATGGTTAATGCTTTGTTGTGAATGCAAGTGTAAATAACACACAGGCATGTATACACATAACCAATGTTACCAATACACTTAATGCAATTGCTAAAATACAATGAATTGCAAATATACACAAACATATATACATACATATGTATGTATGCCTACATACAAATGTAGATACAAACAAATAAAACCCAAGCCATTCCACAGACAAATTCTCACGCACTCAATTCAAGAATGAAACACTCTCACGCACACCTAAAAGTGTTTAATATGAGTGCGTTTATAAATACAATAACCCAGCAAACATTTTTAATACAAAACAATAGTTATTTAGCATTGCTATGATCCGAATGACTAATGTACAGTTCTTGACAAAATGTTTGGTGGTTTATCACTTCTGTTTTCAACAAAATTAAAGAACGTTTACTAGTCGTCTTTTTGGGGAAATTTATAAATTTCTTGTTTATTCCCTGTATTAAGGCTTAAGGAAATTGGCTAAAAACTGTTTAAAAGTTTGGATGTTTTGAATAGTTTGGTGCCTATATGATCTGGGCTGCTCTAAGCAGTAGAAAAATTGTGATTTTGGAAGTCGCACAGAGTTTCGATCATACCATTGGAAATAATGGTCGAAGTGCATAAAAGTCTCTCAGCAAAATGTAGCATGGGCTGCGCTGGCTTGGCCATATCGTTCTAATGGAGGAGGACGCTTCGGCGAGACGGGTTAGCGGAAGTCAGGGAATAGGCCGACCTTGTTTGCATTGGAAGGACAAAATCGTGGAAGCTCTGTCATCGATTGGTGTGACCAACTCGCGTAGGCGCGCAAGAAACAGAGACGACTGGACGGATGTGTTAAAGCAGGCCGAAATCCATTAATTGGGTTGTTAATGATCAATTAAGTAAGTAAGTAAGTCGCCGTAGTCTAGTAGGTAGTGTGTTGGCTTACTAGACGTAAAGACAGGGTTCGGCCCCAGACCAGACATCAAGACAGAATACAAAAAGTTTTTCTTCCGCAACTTACTCTCAACAGATTTCTGGCAAAATCTCAAGAGAATAAATAAAATTGCCATGAAAAAGTTTCTCAAAAATCTGTCGTTCGGAGTCGACTTTAAACTGTAGGTACCACCACTCATGTATAAAATTAACACACACAACATAAGTGGTGTGAGGAACTAGGACGTTGTACAATGGGTCAATTCGATCTCCGGGTAATGTACTTATCTTAATTGACAAGTACACGTCCTCTAACCTAACATAACATAACCTTCTCTTACAATTAAGCCACATAATTACGAATGGTGTGGCGTAGAATGTGTTGAATATTCTCGTTTATTTATGCATTCATTCATTCGTTGAGTAGACAATGCCCGTTTGTAAAGAGGGGTACTATTCTCTTGGTGTTCCTTGACAGTCTGATGCAATACTCAAGTCCTCGCCCGCTATAATAATACAGTGTTAGTTTAGGCCATCCGGCATGAGAAGAATCTGCGACTTTTTTTATTTTCTTTTCACCGGGTATATCCTTTCATACTCCTCTGACTATATTACAGAAAGGTTGCGGGAAACACATCTGCCTGCTCATTATTATGTACTTCCAATTGGCGTGGGATTCAGCAAAGTGTACCCCAACTTTTATCTGTCAAACTGATTCAAAGTCAACTACATACGAGGTGTTACAAGCTACAAAAGATTGTGAGTTATATGATCGAGAATGGAAAACAGTGGTATCCAACGTTACTGGAATCTCCGTTTGCCATATAAAGATCTTTTATCAGGGAATTTAGCTGGTCTTTTGTCTATCAGGTCAATAGGTTAAAAGTTCCAAATTTAAAGAAGTGCCTGTCTACGTTGTTTATCGTAACATTGACAAAAGAGAAAAAATCATGTAACTTATTGCCACATTAAGTGATAAGGGTAAAGAGGCCCCTACACAATGCCGCCTTTAAGAGAAGGGTTAACTTAACGTATCAAACAGCCATGAAAGTATATGGGAGTGATATTACAGTTTGTGTCTGTAGCTTTTCAGCAGGCGTGCCCTACCCATCCAACTCCTCTTTACTCAAAACGGGTACAAGCATTCGATTAAAACTCGTACCGAAGCTGTAGTCGCCGAAGTCTAATAGGTAGTATGTAGGCTTATTGGGCGTTAGGCCGCGGTTCAAATCCCAGCTCAGATATCTCCAATAAAACTAAATATGAAAAAATATTTCTTTGGTGACTGCCTCTCAGCAGATTTCTGGCAAAACTCTGAGAGTAAAATAGAATTACCATGAAAAGTATCTCAAACATCTGTCATTCGGAGTCAACTTTAAACTGTAGGTCCCACCACTCACGTATAAAATTAACACACCCAACATAAGTGATGTGAGAAGCTGGGTTGTAACGACCAATTAAGTAAGTAAGGGATTGTGCAACCTCAGCCATCAAGTTGAAAAAATTGTAAAGTCCTGGTAAATTCACTGAGGCTAACAAGTAAACGTTACGTTTCTATCTTTTAAAAACGTTTAAAATATGAGCTCGTAGATTGCAAATAAAATATAAATAAATTTGTATTTAGTTTTAATTAAAATTCTTTATTATTGGCACAATTCTGTGTGCCACTCTTCACAACTTGATGTAAACAACAACAATTGCTTTTCTTTGTTATTCCTCTGTTTATATCTTGCGAACAAACAATAACAATTGCTAAACAATTATTCGACAGATCTTTGTAACTGAAGCCCATGTACACAAAATTTTTGAACAAGTTCCTGCATAGAAAATTTTCTGAATTGCTCAACCTTTCGTAGTCATGAGACAGAAAGTGACGGTATGATCTTTATTATCAGAAAGTTTTGTGTTCGAGGTGAGTTTTTTTTTTAAATTTTAAAAATGTTCTTCCTTTGCAACCAGTAATCAACTGGAAGTTTTTTATTAACCGCAAACGAATTTCAAGTACTTTAAAGCTGTTTGTAAATCGTCTCCAAAATAGTGCCCTGCATATTAACCCTTTCATTATGATAATTTGTCTCGAAAACAAAACCAAAAACTTATTTATGCTAAGCAAATAACTTGTATAGCTGAGAGAGCTGAACAATATTTTTTTCTTCGTAATGACATCAATTATCCATGTTGAATGGGAGGCAACAATATCCTTAACATGCTGTGCAGCTTATCCCAACACCATCACTACTACTCTGATGAGAGCCAGTTAGCTAGCGTTCGCTAATAAATAAAGGAAATGCAACAAATGCACTTTTCCAAATTTACCAGCCACCCACGCAGCTGTCTATCAGTCATAAACATTTCAAATGCTGGCAAGATATAGCTACAAAACAACAAAATAAAAATGGAAACATACCACACGGTCTACATCAAGTAATTTCCATTACTGAACACAAATTGTCCGTATCTTTCAACTGCTATGGCAGAAGTTTCTCCCCGGTACCAGTCAGTCAGTACTGGCATCAGTAAATGTTTGAGTAAAATTCGGTCAAATGCAATACCGCACTGCTATTGATTGTTGTTGTGTTGCCAATAGATGTGGCAGCATTGGAGTATAGGCCACCAGCCACTCCTGCTCCGCTGCTCAGTGTAAATAACAGTCGAAAAATGTTTTCAGTTCTAATGATGGATGTTTAAAATTGGCAGCTCAGGTTCCGTGGCTCTACTCCATTTATTTCTTGCCACTTTTTTTCTTCTTTTTTTATTGTTGTTGTTGTCCATGTTGCTTTAGTCCTGTTGAAAAAAGAAGAAGAAGAATGCTGGTCGTTCGTGAAATAAACCGTTGTTGAGTTAATGTATGGGATGGTGAAAAACGAAACCACAACCGCCAGGCCATGACACTTTTTGTCAAAGTAAACATGCTTAGCAAGGGAAAATAACGGCAAAACAACAAGAACAAAAAACATCTGTTACATTTAGCAAAGGCCACGGCAACAGCAACAACAGCAATGGCAATAACATCGGTAATGACAGCAGCAATTCTAATTGCAACATTGACATGAATTTCATGTTGCAAAAATAAAATTAAGCATCGCGTTAGTCGCAGGAGATAGAAGAAGAAATATTTCAAAATTTTCTAAGAGCCAAACATAAATTAGTAGGCTATTAGGGAAATGTCATTGAAGGCCATGCCATAAAAGGGGTACAGGTTAGGTTTACTGCAAGAGATATGAAATCATTTGAAAAAAGATTAATTGAAGCGTTTCACGGCACAACATATTCTGATATTCAAGGGTACTTTCCACACTTCATGGACTCAAAAAGAAAACAATTTCCTGTCCATTGTTTTTTTCACTTTCGCGTTACACTGTAATAATAAATATCACTTGAGTGGAGGACTACCACATTACCTTTCTTATGCAGAAAGTTGAACAAAAGCAAATGGTGGATGACGTCCATACTATCTAATGCTACCCGGGTATAGTTACTTCACTAGACCCAAGTAGTCAATCAAGTAAGTATTTCCTCTCAATTTCAACAGGCAGGATAATAACGCAACAATTTTGTGCTAGAAATGTTTCATTGCAAATTTTGTAACTCCTTGACTGAGTATTGTTTGAGAACGTGTCTAAATAGCCAACAACAAAAAGAGATTTCATCGAGCCCAAATCAGACCACAGTAGAGCTCAATAGTGCTTATGGTCCTGATTTTTTAAAAACCATTCGTGAGTAAAATTTTTGTTGCATTTGCTATTATCCCCTAATTTTGATGTCAAAGATCGCTGTGCTTAGTACAGTAGTAATGAAAGTAATCGAAACCAACACGCTGTCTTCTGCTCGGAGCAAAGCCTTAGATTAGGTTAGGCTCCCGAAAAAAGAGAGTCGAACAAAAGAAAATAGTGGATGACGCCCTATGGACCATCTGTAATACCATCTAATTGTGCTTTAGGCGAGGAAATCGGATTTTTTTTATTCCTCTGGAGACAAAATTTCCAACTAAGACTTCGTACCTTTACTTTATCTTCACAATATAAGCCTTTATATAAGCTCAGTTTTAATCGAATGCTTGCAATCGTTTCGTTCTGGAGTTGAAATGGGCCATAAGAAAAGCTACATGCACAGACTGTGCTATCACTTCTATATACTTTCATGGCTCTTGGGTATGTAACGTTAACCCTTCTCTTAAAGGGGACATTGTAAAGTGACTTCTTCACACTTAGCATTTAACGTGACTATAAATCACAGGATTTCTTTCCTTTTGTCAATGTTGTGATGCAAAACTTGAGAGTATCACTTCTTTAGATTTGAAATATATGGACGGTTCTTTTGAGATGAACGCAAATCCAGTTTTGATCAGATGTTAGAAGATCATGACATGCAGGCAACTTTGCAATTACTTATGCTGATGCTCCTAACAGCTTTAATGTATCCATGCTTGAATTGGGATATGTTTAGTAGGGGAATAAACCATACACCAGCCGATAAGTTTCATTCACCCCAGACGTACATTAAAGTCGCCGTAGTCTAGTAGGTAGTGTGTTGGCTTATTAGACATAAGGCCACGGTTCAAACCCCAGGTCAGACATCAAAATCAAATATAAAAAAATATATCTTCGGCGACTTCTTTTCAGCAGATTTCTGGCAAAAATTCTGGGAGTAAGTAAGATTGCCTTGAAAAGTTTCTCAAAAATCTGTTGTTCGGAGTCGACTTTAAACTGTAGGTCCCGCCACTCATGTATAAAATTAACACACACACCATGAGTGGTGATGAGGAGTCCTGCTCCACTGCTAGTCTCACTTGGCCCCTGATGCATAGAAGGCGTACCAACCAGTTACTTGGACTTGGTCGCGGCATCATCGCAAACACAGTGGCCATGCTTACAGGTCATTGTGTTATGGGTAGACACTCGGAAAGGAGCGGCTCCCATTTAACAACTTCTGCCGTGGATCCGCTAAGGAAGAGGAGACTGTTATCCACTTTCTTTGTCAGTGCCCGTCGCTTGCTAAGTGTAGATATAGGTTATTTGGCTCTCCATTTCAGCTTGACGAAGCTATCATCTATTGATATGAAGGATATAGCTTCGTTCATCAAACTTTCTGGCTGGTTTCCCAGTATAGGGTGGTCGTGCTTTTGATGTGCAGCCCTTGCGCTGACCAACTTCTTCCTCTTCCCTGATTTTGGTGGAACTTGGTCAGTACAGAGACTGCGTTCACCCGTGGCATCACAACGGGCCGCTAAGCGTGCTCAAGTGAGCTTTGTGATATCAGAGCTACCACTCCGACCTAAACCTAAACTAAAACCATGAGTGGTGTGAGAAGCTAGGCCGTAATACTGACTGAAGGCCAACTATGTATGTATGTATGTAAGATGAAATGTTTAACGCGATAGAACCTGGAGGGAGACAGGAGGAGCAGGAGTTTAGCAATATAGAGCTGTGTTCGCTTAGTTTGATTCTCATTAACGAAGTTTTTCCATTTAAAGCTGGTGACTGGTTTTCTGTAAAATGTTCTGGGATGGTAGGGTTGCCAACTGATTTCGTCTAGACTTTGTGTTGTTTTATTGGGTATAGTAGGGATTATGAATCAATAAATAAAATTGTGGAGATGAATTTAAAACTGGTCTTAGTAAAACTGCTAATAGTAATAACACAAATTCATTACACAAGGGTATGGTAAGTAGGTAAAAAATTCGCTTCATTTGTAATTTAATCTTCTCTCGTAAATATTATTTTAATTTTCCTAAAGTTTTTTCCTAAATACAAACAACAAAATTTTCATACAAATGCAACTCAATTGGCATTTAATTTTAATGAATTTCGGTTGTCATTCAAATGAATTGCATTCGGATTTCAACACTCTGAAATTATTTTTTACTAAACGCGTCAACATTTCTAATTAACGCTTCTTTGCATTTGAACGTATGAAATATTAGAACATCCGTACAGTACAGTCAACTTTAAATTAAAGCCCAGCATTGCCTATGTGAAATCCATTTCAACTGACACTGTTTTCCACTCTGGTAGTAAAATACAACGTAGACCAACTAATTTACTGTCAATTAACACATGAGTTAAATAGTTAAATGGACGAGAGAGAGTTTACAGACATTAAATAAACAAAAAGCAAATTTCAGTAAAAACAACAACAACAATAATAATAATAAATACAATAAATTTTACAATAAAATAAAATGCAGACGTTACTACCTTCTGAAAATTAAAAGCCATGTTATGCAAACAAAAATGTCGGAATTCAGTTTCAATTTCAGTTTTTTTGTTTGTTAATTTGACAAGAAATTAAAGAGAGCAAATAAAATACTGAATAGAGAAATATTGAGATTTGGATGTGTCTATGTATGTATGCATATATGAAACTTTGTTGCTTTAGCCGCGTAAATTAGTTCTTTTATTCCTTTCCCAAGCTAACAGGTTGTAGTTACTTCACCAGACCCAAGTAGTCAATCAAGTAAGTATTCCTCTTAATTTTAACAGGCAGGGTATATTATTGTCTTGGTGGTCAACGGACTGCTCCAAAGTGTACTATTTGGAAGTGTAAGGAACAACTGTACTGATGTATTCAGCTTGTGGCTTTCTTAGTTAGACAAACGCAAGTCAATATTCATTTTATCAAGAATCGGGGGCGTAGAACTCTTTCTTCTTCATTTAAAAACCGGATTAGAAGGTAAAAAAAATGTTTCAATGACGAACAGGTATTGTTTCCCTATTGATTTTATACCCATGCTGTTGACACACAAACCAAAATTTAAATTGTTTTCAAGTTTTTAAAGGCGACACAAAATTTGCTGCCCAAAATATGTACATACGAACACTATTTTCATTAGAGAACACCTGCCTGAGTCTTTAAAACTAAAAAACAAATTTGATTTTGTTTTGTTTGCAGCCCTCGTAATTTTCGAAATGTTTTAACAATTTTAACTGAGCAAAGTGCGTTTGTTTATGAAAGTTTTTTGTGGCCCGCAGTATTTATTTTGTTGAGTGTTTATCAACAACTTTTTTCCCGGGAGTAAAGGATTCTCCATTAAAGGGATATTTAAAAATATTGTTGAGTTTGCTTTAGTTTCATTAATCACGTGTCTTTAGCAAGTCATTGGCCTACTGAAGCAAATCCGAGGATAATAGGGCTAGGAAAATAAAGCCCTCTGTGAAAATGTGTTCAGCCCTCGTATATTAAGAGGTAGAGGTGTGTAACCTTGCCATAGCCCTCCGTGAAAATGTGTTCAGCCCTCGTATATTAAGAGGTAGAGGTGTGTAACCTTGCCCAGTAAGTCTTACTCGTAATAGGTGGCATTATATTAGGTTCCTATGATGGTCTTTGTTAGCTGGTTAGGGTTTCTAGGGTTTATACCCAGTGTACTGCAAAGGGAGGATGGCTCATGGATCAACTCTGAGAAGGAAACTTTGGATCTTCTTGTGGACACCCACTTTCCACCGGGACAAGGTTCGGATGCGCGAACAACCGTCTCGGAGAGTGAATCACAGTGGGAATACTGCTCGATCATGTCTGCGGACGCGATAAAATGGGCGATAGACGGATTTAGACCGTTTAAATCTCCGGGACCGGACGGAATATATCCGGCCCTCTTGCAACGTCTGGAAATGAAACACATCGGAATGCTTGGGGCGATGTTTGTCGCCAGTATTCGGATGGGCCATATACCGTCGGAATGGTGTAAAGTGGGGGTAGTCTTCATACCGAAGGCTGGAAGAAACTCTCATACTACACCCAAGGACTTCAGACCCATAAGTCTATCCTCCTTCTTATTGAAGACTATGGAGAGACTCGTGGATGTGAATCTGCGTCAGACCTTGGATGGAAATCTCCTTTCCGGGGGACAACACGCATACATTAAGGGGAGGTCTGTTGAGACTGCCCTACATAGCCTGGTGTGCAGGATAGAGAAATCGCTGGCACAGAAGGAATACACTCTGGCTACTTTCCTTGACATCGAAGGAGCCTTCAATAATGTGGAACTTTGCGCTATAACCAGGGCGCTGGATAGTCTGGGTGTACGATCCACTATAGTGAACTGGATAACTAAGCTACTTTGTGGGAGAACAATCTACCCCACACTTGGGAGCTCACAGACAACCAGGGCTATAGGGAGGGGAACTCCACAGGGCGGAGTACTCTCTCCTCTTTTGTGGAATCTGGTGATGAATGAGCTACTAGTGATACTAGAACAAAATGGATGTGAGGCAATTGCCTATGCGGATGACATTGTTCTTGTTATCTCCGGAAGATTTGTCGACACTATCAGAGATAGGATGCAACTGGCTCTGAGGAGGGTCTGCGTGTGGGCATCTGAACGTGGTTTGGGTGTTAACCCGGTGAAAACGGAAATAGTACTCTTCACAAGAAGGTACAAGCCACCGACATTTCGTCCATTGAAACTTAACGGGACGGAACTGAAACTCAAACAGGAGGCACACTTTCTAGGGCTTATTCTGGATAGGAAGCTGTCTTGGAAATCGAATATCATTAACAGAACTAAAAAGGCTTCCATTGCCCTGTATGCTTGTAACAGAGTGTTGGGGAGAAAATGGGGCCTAGGACCTAGGATGACACACTGGATCTACACAGCGGTGGTCAGACCTATCTTGACCTATGGATGCCTAGTTTGGTGGGAATCCCTTGAAATTAAAACTAATTCGAAACTAATACAGCGACTGCAGAGATCTGCCTGTATTATCATCAGTGGTGCCTTGCGCACTACACCTACGTCGGCACTGGAGATAATTTTGGGCCTCATTCCGCTTGACCTTTTCTGTAGGGGAGTGGCTGCTAAAAGTAAACGTCTCTAAAAGTAAACGTCTCTGGGCGACTGGACAGTGGCATGACTCGGGCATAGGCCACGCAAGAATCCTGAGGGAAGTTGGAGCTGTCGGGAGCAGTGACTACATGACACCGAGGTACGACTTCACGAAGAGATTCAGGACATCGGTTCCGGATAACGGAGCCTGGAAGGGTGGTGTGACCCACCTGTTTAGAGACTCCGTACAAATCTACACCGATGGCTCTAAGCTGAACGGAGCGGTTGGCAGTGGAATTTTTTCGGAATCAGTTGGAATAGCTCAGTCTATAAGACTACCAGACCACTGCAGTGTCTTTCAGGCGGAGGTGGTGGCCATACAGGCTGCAGCGAGTATTATTGGGGATGGAAGGGTCTCCAAGCGGAACGTTACCATACTTTCTGATAGCCAGGCGGCTATCAGGGCTTTGAGTTCTAACGTGATGAACTCCAAGACGGTGTACGGCTGTCGCAGATATCTAGACGAGATAGCGGAACGATATGACATCCATATCGTATGGGTACCGGGACACAGTGGTATTCCGGGCAACTGTAGAGCTGATGAACTTGCCAGGCGGGGCACGACCATCGAGCTCACCGCTGAGTTCTCGAATCTAGGCCTACCAATGAGGACCTGCAAGCTCATAATTGATAATGCGATCGTCGATTCCGTCAACGACAGGTGGGCGGCCTCGGACACGGGTAGAACGGCTCGTAAAATCTGGCCAAGGCTGGATGAGGGGCGCACAAAGAGTCTACTCAAACTCCAAAGAGGCGCGCTCAGTGTAGTTGTCGGTGTCATTACGGGGCATTGCATTATGGGTACGCATGCGAGGCGCATTGGACTTGGACACCTTGCCAACGACTTCTGTAGAAGCTGCAGAGATGAGGAAGAAGAGGAGACTGTCTCTCACCTGCTGGGTACATGCCCGGCTCTATGTCAAAGGAGAAGGAAGTACTTGGGTACTTACTACATGGATGATCTGGAGGAACTGTCAGAGATTGACATTGGCAGCCTAAATCGCTTCATCAGGAGCTCCGAATGGTTTCGAGACTAGGGGACAATGGATGACTGTGGTAGCACAATGGGCCCAATGCGGCCTAAGTGTGTCCATCAACAAGAAAAATTTTTTTTTTTTTCTTGGATGGGCAGCCACCTCTACCTACCTACCTACCTAGGGTTTCTAGGACTAATTATTTTTAGGGTAATTGAAGCCCCTTTAATTGTCCCGCCTTTATTCATATTGAAGCCAAAACGTTAGCTGATAATAATGCATTTCAATCCTAGGCGTAGATCAAATGTACAAGACAATAGGAATATCAGTATTAACTTGAGCCTTCTTCCTCAGCGATATACAATGGAAAAGCTTACAAATATCCCAAAACAATATAATGAGAACTGTGACTGGTGCGATGACCAGTGCAAAGCATTTACACGAAGAGGCAATCAATTTTTATTGGCATACCATCCCAATAATCACATCTTGCAAGATGGACCTCCTCCACGGCATATTCGAAGGGTGTATAAGGAGGGGTCTTCTTCTGAGCAATGTTTTAATAGACTCAAAGTGGATTTAGAATCATAAGACTCCGAATACCTAAGAATAATCACATCTTGCAAGACAGAACTCCTCCAATGCATATTCGAACGGTGTATAAGGAGGGGTCTTCTTCCAAACAATGTATTAATGGATTCAAAGTGGATTTAGAATCATAAAACTCCGAATACCTAAGAATCCATGGGCTCAGATTCCAAAAAGCAAGGGAGTAACACAGAAAACCATCTGTGGTCTTCTCTTCTTCCTTGTTATTATAGCCTCCGCAGAAGTTATTTTGAGGTATCCCCAGTTTTTGAGCGTGTGCTACGCAAAGACCAATATCTCATTATAACTGCAATGAGGCTCCTAAGATAGACCCTGAGTTTTAATACAAACCTATATCCTTCTCGGACGATATATGTCTGATCTTTCTATAAGTGGGTTCATTATACCGCCTTTCCATTGCAAATGAGTGGAGTATGTTTATTTGATCGACTCTGATACCCGATTCATACAGATTACTTTAGACGTAGTTAGGTAGGTAGTGTGTTGGCTTCTTAGACGTAGGGCCACGGTTCAAACCACAGTTCAGATATCTCTTCTGCGGCTTCCTTTCTTTGCAGATTTCTGGCAAAAACTCTGGGGTTAAATAAAATTGTCATGAAAAGTTTATCAAAAATCTATCGTTACGAAACTGCTTTAAGCTGTAGGTCCCGCCAATTATGGATAAAATTAAAAACACAACATAAGTGGTTTGGGAAGATAGGTTGTAATTCTGACTGAAGGGTTGTAGTGTTCAATTATGAACGTTTGTATGTATTTTACACTGAACTGAATACTACAGTAGTAGACTAAACCGTTGCGAAACGATTCTACATCCCACATTACTGAGAGATTTGGAATCGATGGTGGATACTTTGATGACATTCTCTGAGTGGTAGTATCGATCCATTGTAAACACTTCTGATCACTAATTCTGCCTTAGCGATTTATGCAAAATCTCTCTCCGTTTTACCATAACAGTGCTCGCCTTACGCGCACCTTAACTTAGGCACAATGGCGCACTGTCTATTCAATTCCATTTACAAGAAAAAATTACTTTAAATGTACCACCCTCTAGCAACAGAAATCCTATTACAATACCATATATTCTCTGCTTGCTGATGATATTCTTTTGTAATGTAAATACATGAGAGAAAATACAGATGCCTGGTTGGGTTGGTAGGCTCAATACAGATGGTCTCGGTTTTGATGGTCGATCGTTGTTTATAAATGGCGTGTGAATATGATTTTCAACTTTATTTTGCGTACAAAAGTTTATTATAAAACCAACAACAACATCATTACCGAAAACAAATATTAAAATTCCTTTTTTTATAAACACTATACGCAAATACGCATACAAACGCAACAGCATGTAGTCATTATAGTCCTTAGGCTTACGCAGAGTTGGCGCTGGATTTACCTGCTCCCTGCCTTTCCATACAGTGAAAAGAGCATGAAAATTATAAAAAAAAACAATACATTTTACAACATGTTGTTTAATAAACACAAAAATAACCAAAAATTACGAAAAAAAATTCTTAGCAACAACATAGCATGGCTTATATTGGAAGCAGCAGCAGCAGTAACAAGTGAATAAAAAAAACGTTGCAATTCACACTTGATTTTTGATATTTCCTTTCATACTTCAGCCATAACAAAGCCAACCATCGCATGTACGTACGTATGTACACCTCTACACCACATTACACGCACTCGCCCATATATTGACTCATATTCATGTATTGTGTATGTGGAATGGTGTATTCATGCATGTATATCTAAATACACTTTCTCTCTCTCCTATATATAGACACTAAAAATACAACAACAACAGCAACAAGAGCCAAACCCATTTATCTTTAACATTATTACTGTATGGCCTACTATGTTGAAGCTACTGTTGTGCTTTAACAAACGGCTATAAGCAGTGGTTTATCCCTGTACCCTTAGTTATGTTGCCCTCTCTTAAATCTCCTGGTGTTTGCCTTATGTTGCTGGTGCCTTTAACCGGGTTTTTAAATGGAAGACCACATGCATTTCAATTAACTCTACGCATACTAAAGTTCGCACAATAAACAAAAATATTTTCATACTTTCCAGCAAACAAACATATACGCTGAGTACAATAAGCAACAGAAGTAGACACCTATTAATATTCAATAAATTTAAAATAAATGTTTCAAGATGAAAGTCACCGTAGTTTAGTAGGTCGAGTGTTGGCTTATTAGAAGTGAGGCCATGGTTCTAACCCCAGGTTAGAGATCACGAATTTAACGAGATATGAAAGCGTATTTTTTAGGTGACGTCCTCTTAGCGAATGTCTGGCAAAAACTTTGAGAATTAATAAAATTGCCATGAAAAAGTTTGTCAAAAATCTGTCTTTCAGGGACGACTTTAAAATGTAGGTCTCACCGCTCATGAATAAAATTTACACATACAACATAAGTGGTGTGAGAAACTAGGCTGTAACCGTGACTGAAGGATTGTAATGACCAATTATGTATGTATTTTAGTCTAATAAGTAGTGTGTGGGCTTATTAGGCGTGTGGCCATGGTGCAAACCCCAAATTAGAAAACTCCAACAAAACGAAATATTAAAACATATTTCTTCGGCGACTTCCTCTTGGCAGATTTCTGGCAAATCCTCTGAGAGTAAATAAAATTGCCATGAAAAAGTTTCCCAAAAATCTTTCGCTTGGAATCGACTTTAAACTGTAGAGCCCGCTACTCATTTTTAAAAATAAGTGGTGTGGGAAACTAGGTCGTAATCCTGACTAAAGGGTTGTAATGGCCAATATTTTTTCATATTTTGTTTAGTTGGAGATGCATGACCTGGGATTTGAACCGAGGCCTCACGTCTAATAAGCCAACACACTACCTACTAGGCCATGGCGGCTTCTAAACATTGCATTGCAAATGTAATGTTAAATAGTCTAGTGATACAGAAAACTTGAAGATGAGATAGACCCATAATAAACCTTCTACTGGTGAGCTGTCTATTCATTTCCTAGCCTAACCTAAAAAAAACTTGAATTGTTCTTAATTTGTTCCCATTGTCAGACTAATTTTGGTACTCACTATACTTATTTTAATACAATTCTTTGCTGTGTGTGTATATAGATGAGCCAGATGTAACAGGGAAAAAATGTATGAATTCCCACACTCATACCCCGAATAATTCATATGTTTATGTATGTATGTGAGTTTCTCATTTCTTTTTGCTTTTTACAACGTCAACACTTTGGGTCACACACAAAGCAAGGCAACCATACAATAACAACTATCTGTCTGATGGTATTTGTTAGTTGGTTGTAGGGGGGTACTGTAGTTAGTCAGACAGTGTAGCAAATTATGTTCAACCAGTTAGTGAAGTAAATCAACACACTAACCACACATATAGCATTATTCTAACACTAACAATCTTGTTTATGATGCGTATACATGAGTTTATATTATTTTTCTTATGTTCTCTGTTGTTTTTTTTTTTTTCAAGAAAACATTTTAAAAGGGCCGCCAGCTAAAAAATAAAACATTTTCCCATAGTAAGTAAGGTAAGGCTGCGCAAAAGGCGGTTTATCTGTGAGCCACAAGTTTGAAATAGTTTTTTAAGCTTTTCTTCCTATCTCCAACCAAAGGCAGATGCAGTGATCTCTTCCAGAATTGAAATTTTGATGGGGTTATCCCCGTATAAGAGAGACTGCACATATCTCCATACAAAATAGCAAAATTGTATGATCTTGACAACCAATAGACCGCTTAGAAACAAGAGATTAATTGTTCACTAAACGCGCCTCTAAATAGGTTTATGATATCATGTTCTCTATGATACAAGACACTCCAGTGTTAGAACCACCTGCCAACTAATCACAAAAAACAAACATAGTCAGTAATCATCGCACAGAATTTTAGTCCTTCATTAACTGTGATGTTGCGGTTTTCATCCTTTCTGAATAAATACGTTTAAACAACAGCTTTCACTAGGCATTATTTACTTACTTAATTGGTTACTAACAATATGTACGGCCTGCATTAACACTTCCTTCCAGGCACCGTTGCTTCTTTGGCGCCTTCGCCAGTTGGTTACACTAATCGATGGCAGGACTGATGAATTTGGTCCTTCCAACGTAGACAAGGTCGTTCTCTTCGCCGACTTTCGCTAATCTTCGCATGGAATATTCGTCTCGCCGGAACATCTCCTTCCATCCGAAAGATATGGCAAAGCCAATGCAGCCGCTGGATGTTTATGCGCTGAACAATGCCCATGCTGTTGAGGAGCTCATACAGCCTATTATTAGATCGAATGTGGAAATCATTGCCACTCGCACTGGACTGGAGATCTTACGTAGGACTTTTCTTTTGAATACTCTCAGGGCTGCAGCATCAGTGCTTAATAATGTCCATATTGCACCGAAGATCGGGAAGGATGAGCAACTTGTATAAGAGAGGACCCTGCTGCTCAGTTGCCTATTACGACCATAATAGCACCTGCCGATTTGCCGTCATTGACTGCCAGACCCATCTTCATAGGCATTACATTCACGTAAAATTAAGCAATTCTGTCTATTGAAGTTCCCATTTAGTCAAAAATGGCCTGCG
The DNA here is from genome assembly GCA_932273835.1 of Sarcophaga variegata. Lineage (NCBI taxonomy): Eukaryota > Metazoa > Arthropoda > Insecta > Diptera > Sarcophagidae > Sarcophaga > Sarcophaga variegata. The sequence continues at coordinate 21,061,468 of OW026361.1, read as the reverse complement.
TCACTGAATATAATTTATCGATAGAAAATCATTTCCCTTACAGCACGATGTTTGATAATAAAATTCAATGATTTACAAGCGTTTTTTCGTTTGTTGTTCCATTTATTGTGAACTGCTAAATTTCAATGAGCATTTTTGGTACCGACACATGCCACGAAGTTTAGTTTTGTACTAACAAAATTTTAACTCAAAAAGTATCAAAAACATCACAGGTAAATAACGAATGAAGCAAAGCTTTCAGGAAAATCTACAGAACCTTTAACGGTAACACAGCCAGGCAATGTATTGCTTTACAACCTAAAAATATACTTCAATATTTTTCAGACCTGCCTCCAACATAAAACAAATACGTATGAAACTATATATGTAAGCCCTCGGCACTATTTTTATAAATTATAACCGCTATTTACATACACTCACTGTAGCCTCTACTTTCCCCAACGGCAATAGTGTTAAATTGAAAAATTGCAATATAACAGTATAAACAACAACAAAGAACTGTAATAAAAACAAACTTGCAACAAATTTTGTCCATAAAATAAAAACAAAAACAAATTCAAAATGCCATAAAAAAGAATGAAAAAAAACAACATTTTTTATGAATGATTTCCCTGCATAAATCGAACGTGAGCGAGCACCTGTTTAGCCTGCAACTTATGCTTTAATATTTATGATTTATCAGCACAGCCAACGCCATCAACGTCAACACCACCGCCAACACCACCATTATGGCCAACACTGATCCAATTTTGATGGGCATTGTTGTTAATGGAAACTGAATAAATTCATTGAATATTCGATTATTTGGGGAATTTGTTTCTATTGGTTTTATTGAATTATTATTTGTTCTACGTTGTTGTTGTTGTTTTTGTAGTTTATCTGTTTTCCGGTTTGTGGAGCTTACGACCAATAAGGAAAAAAAGATGAGAAATTATTAAGATTTATTGAATTTAAGCGAAATTTTTTTAAATGGTAAATAATTCAAGTTGTTTGTGGGAAATTGTTCACGGATTAAAAAAAAAATACAGAAATAATAACCCTAAAAGTAGGCAACGTCTGGACACATTGTTGTGTCAAAACAAATCAGATTTTCTTTAAAAAGCTACAGTTTAATTAGATAATAACTGTTATATTTACACTTTATTTTGCATATGCCTAAATGTATGCTATATTTTTAAAACAAAATAACGGATAAATAAATTTAGATTAGTTTTACAGAAGTGTTAGAAGTAAAAGATATGTAAAAACTGCTTGAGAAGGAGAAAAGTCGAAATAGCAAATTTCTTACTTAATTCCAGTTAAAAGCCTAACTGTAGGCAACAATTTTTTGTTCCAATATTAACACAAAATATAATCAATATGCATATGTATTCTATTAAAAAACAAGCAGTTTTGTGATTTAGTTATTCGGTAAAAAAATTTTCAGTAAAAAACAAACTTCGTGACATTTCATAATGCGAAATACTCAAAAAGGTTTACCGTTTCCATATAACTAGACAAACAAGCATGAAAATCATAAAATTTTATTATCAAAATTAATGATGTGTAGGAAACAGGTTTTCTATCGAAAACTTGTCTTCAGAGGCCGAGCAGAATTTTCGAATTAACCATGGAAAGCAGCCTGTAAGTCCAAGTATTTTCAAAGGCCCCTGTAAGATACTCTGTTTGTAGCGGTTTGTCACAATTTTTTATTATAGTCAATATCGTTCTTGTTTCGATAAGATGTCGTTTCAATAAAATAATGTCGTATACAACATGGCTCGCTAAACCATGATGCCAGAAAGCTCAACATAAGTGAAGTGAGAAGCTAAGTCGTGATCCTGACAGAACGGTTGTAATGAGCAATTATGTATGTAAGTATGCATGAAAGATGGAAGAATTGTTTTTTTTTTTTTTGAGCAATAACCTCATATTCTGCAGCAGTGCATTCGTAGTCAAAATCCTGGTAAACCAAAGAAATAAGAGTAACAATTTTGGAGGTCATAAGCTAACGCCAAAGAAAACAAACGATCTCCAATATAGCAGAAGGGGACCGAAACTGCTGTTTGAAATCAGAGCAAATGCACCCAAAACCTGTTCCCACAGAAGAACAGCAATGTCCTCATAAAGACAGAGAATGGTAAATTCCTTACAGCAGAACTCTGCTGATAAGAAGCTTTTCCAGATCCCCAGCGATACATGCCTCAATAGGACTAAATTTGATCCACGGGAACAACCTCGGAGGTCATAAGCTAACGCCAAAGAAAACAAACGATCTCCAATTAACTCTATAGCATCAGGGGACAGAAACTGCTGTTTCAAATCAGAGCTAATGTACCTAAAACCTGTCCCCACAGAAAAACAGCAAAGTCCTCATAAAGACAGAGAATGGTGAATTCCTTACAGGAGAACTCAACTGATATGAAGACTTTGTCCAGCTTTTTCAGATACCCAGCAATACACCATTCAATAGGGCTAAATTTAGTGCACGGAAACCACAAAATCTGGCAAAATGAGAAATTTTTACGGAATCTAGGAAAGTTGTACGATCGCTCTGGAGATAATCTTATACTTTCTGCCGATTGACCTCTACTGAAGAAGCGTGGCGTCAAAGGTTAGCAGGCATCTCTGGGCTACTGGACAGTGGCATGCATCGGGCATTGGCCATACAAAGATACTGGGAAGGAAAGGGAGGACTGGAGGAGTGGTTCAGTGAACCTCCCAAGGGACTCCGCACAAATTTACACCGATGGCTCCAAACTGGAAGGAGCCGTTGGAATTGGTATCTATTCGGAATCAATCGGAATATCCAAGTCTATAAGGCTACCAGATCACTGCAGCGTCTTTCAGGCGGAGGTGTCAGCAATTCAGGCTGCGGTGAAAATTATTGTGGACAAAAATGTTCACGGACGGAAAATCATTATACTTTCCCATAGCCAAGCGGCTATCAAGGCATTGGATTCCAGTGTAATAAACTCTAAGACGGTGTACGGCTGTCGCAAATATCTCAATGAGGTGGCGAACCGATGTGATGTTTGTATCACATGGGTACCGGGGCATAGTGATATTCCTGGCAACTGCAGAGCTGATGAACTGGCCAGAAGAGGCACGACCATCGAACTCTTTGATGAATTCTCTACGTTGGGGATCCCTTTGGGTACCTTCAAACTTATAATTGACAATGCAACCGCAGATCTCGTGTGGGCAACTTCGGATAAGGGCAGAGCGGCGCAAAAGATCTGGCCGAGACTGGATAGGAGGCGCACGGCGACTCTGCTTAAACTCCAAAGAAGTAGGCTCAGCACTGTTATTGGGGTTATTACGGGGCATTGCATTATGCAATGCAAATGATTTCTGCAGAAACTGTGGAGATGAAGAGGAAATTGAGACTATTCTTCACCTATTGTGCACATGTCCGACACTTAGTCGGAGGAGAAAGAGGTACCTGGTTGCCTACTACATGGAGGATATTAATGAACTGTCATGTATGGATATTGGCAGCCTGAGTCGCTTTATCCGAAGCTCCGAATGGTTCCTGGAATAGGGGAAATGAGGAACTGTGGTATCACAATGGGCCCTGTGTGCGGCCTAAGTGTGTCCGCTCATGACTCCATCGAGGGGACAGCCACTTCTACCTACCTAGGAAATCTGGTAAAATGAGGGATTTACCATTCCACTTTCTATGGCTTATTAGACGAAAAACTGGGGTTCAAACGCCAACTCAGATATCTCGCATAAAACCAAATATAAAAAATATTTCTTTCGGCGACTTTCTCTCAGCAGTCTTCTGGAAAAACTCAGAATAAATTAAATTGCCTTATAAGCTTTTCAAACCTGTCGTTCGGAGTCAACGTTAAACTGCAGATTTACGGCTCACGGATAAAATTTACATACTCAACATGGTTGATGTGTGAAGCTAGCTTGTTATCCTGACTAAAGAGTTGTAAATCCATTCAAGTAAGTAACTAAAGCCGCTTTTGTTGGCCTACATAAGATTTGGCGTTCTAAACCAATCAGAATCTCTTCAGAAATCTGACTCAAGGCTATTGATATCAACAATAAGCTGCAGGCCTATGCCATTCGTTTTCTGTGTAGTGGAGATAACTAGAAAAGTAGTATGAAACTTATGGCTATGGAAACTCGTAAAAGGGCGGATGGATAGGATTAAGCTCACCTGCACATCAGAACACTTCACTGCACTTCAGAACATACGTCATTGGTTTTTGGGTGACAGAACGTCTGAAGATCCAGGCATGGTGGCCAATGTGCCACTATGGTAACTGGCCGGTTTCATCTGAAGTACGGGGTGATTCAAACACAACACTAACGGATCATAAGAAAACAATATGTAGGAAACAGGTTTTCTATCGAAAACTTGTCTTCAGAGGCCGAGCAAAATTGCCGAATTAACTGTGAAAATAAGTCTGAAAGTCCAAGTACTTTCAAAGCACCCTGTAAGATACACTGTTTGTCCCTCACTCTGGGCAACACAATTTGCCCACAAATGACGACCGAATGAACTTGTCTGAACTGCTTTTGGAAGCGTAAAGCTTTTAAAACACACACACAAATTTAAATTTTTTATTTAACATTATGAACCTAAAATTTTAAATCTTACACAAAACACAGTCTATTCAAAAATGAGTTTAACTCTGACGTTCACCTCTTTTAAATGACAGTTTAATTTTAGGAAATATTTATGCATTCAACACATTAATTACTATGTGCACAAGCATTTTCAGGTACAATAATTATGCACTCGAAATAACTTCACTTCTTAGCTTTATCGTTACGTAAAGCAGGTACTCACAGGCAAACATATACATTTAATTTCACTAAAAAGAGGACTTGACAGAAAGAATGAAGTCAGTCAAAAGCTCAGTGAGACTTCTATGACAGAAACGAGTATGGAAGCTGAAACGTTAGCAGGAAAATCTCCAGAGTAATAATATGAACTGAAAAATATGTTGCAACCCCTCGCAATTAATTTTGCCAAAAATATAATGCAAGCAACACAAACTAAATACACATTTTAATGTTGTTGACATTAAAACAATTTTTCTCCAGGATTTTTTTATTTTTTTTTTTATTTCAGGCATGCACCCATGACACATACACAGACAACAGCAACATTGAGGGAGTTACTAACAGTTACTGCATGCATTTATACTTTGCTAGTAAGGCAGAAGGTTTTTACCTTGATATTTAATACAACAACAACAACAACAAATATAATAAGTGAAAAATGTGGCAGGTAGAGTTATAGCTTAAGGGGGTGGGTTTGAGAGAACATAACATGTATGCAAGTGATGTGATATGATGTTGAAATTAAACAAAAACAATAAACAAGTATAACAGGAAACGGAAACAAAACAAAAGCAGACAATATAACAAAACCCAGAGCATTTCAACGAAGAGCAGCCATCATAAATAACACAAGAAAATTGCACCAGCAGCAGCAACAGTCATAGAATCATCTCTCTTCTCCGTTTTCCTTTTTTTCCCAGTCCGCTTTTATAAACACAAGTAAAGGTTGGAGTAAAAGGACATGGGGATGTTCAACGAGGGTGGTATTAAAATTGGCCAACACGGCTTATATGCATACGTTTATACATTCAATTCAATAGAAATGAAATTCGTGCCAGATTCTACGCTGGGATAGTTTGTACCTCCTTTTGACCCTAAAATATTGCTCGACAGTGTTTTAATAAAGAATTTTTTTTCCATTTTCCATTACCCTCTTGGGAGCATATGGCTTTCACAAAACATTTCCATCTTATCCGGTTAGCTGCTGTTATTTTAACGTCCTCCCATGTAAGAGGTCGCTGTTGTCTATTATGTAGTGTGTTGGCTTATTAGACGTAAGGCCACGATTCACACCCAGGTCAGACACTCTAACATAATGAAATACGAAAAAATATTCCTTCGGCGACTTCCTCTCAGCAGATGTATGGCAAAAACTCTGAGAAAATAAAATTGCCATGAAAAGTTTCTCAAAAATCTGTCGTTCGGAGTAGGTCCCGCCACTCATAAGTGGTGTGAGAAGTTAGGTCGTAATCCTAACTAAAGGGTTGTAATGACCAATTATGAATGTATGCATGTAAAAATACGCGTTCCTTTTCGTGTGCCAAAGGTTGTTGCCATCAGTATAGATTGGTTGTTATTCTGCCTTGTTTCTGTTTCACTGATCTTTTTGTTGTCTCAGTTAAGCAGGACTCCAAGCAATTGTTGCCTAGGGACAACGCTCTCCGAGTTTGTGCTGTAGTGGTGAGGAACTTAGCTAATCATTGATTCCTACCTTTTCTTTTCCTAGCTAATAATCTAAGCAGTGAACTAACTGAAAATACCAGACAGTTCCTCCAACGGTAAGCAAGGTGCAGACTAATTATTGAAGAAAAAATAATCAACGGCGAGTAATAAGATAGAATTTCACTCTATTTGTTCTTGTGCACACCTTCTTCAAACGTTGATAAGATCTCCATTAACGCATCTACCCATCTTAGGCTTGTTTACCAGTGTCTGCGAATTTATCTGACATTACATTCAATAACATGTCCTAACAAAGGTAGTCTCTGCTACTTAACTCGTCTCACTGTATTAATTTTGGCATACTACTCCTTCACCGGTATTTGATTCCGATATTCTTCTCCAAGGCAGATGGTTCCATTAAATTTTTTCACTTCCTACATGTTATGGAACCTTCTGGTTGCAAGAATGTGTATCGATCGTTCATCCATATCGCCACAGAATCACCATGTTGAAGTCGATACGATCCTCATTCTACAAAAGTGTACAATTTCTAAACAAAAGTTTTGATCGCTGCAAAGTTACTTGATTTGAGAACAGCCTTCTAAACAATTGATCATACTCCACAGAAGGGTCTTGGCTCCATCAAAGGCATGGAAAATCTCCTCCTCTCACAATACTTGGGAACCAACAAAGCGCAATACTATTTTAACAGACTAGTTTTTTCAGTTTTCCTGGACAGTTCCGTACTATTTTCAAGTTAATCGGATAATAGCCGATTGTTCGATTGGAGACCTGCTTCGTCTTTTGTGCTTTTGGTCCAAGTTGAATGGACTGCACATTCATATGGCATAGGTTTCTGCTTAGAAATTATCCCCGAGTTTCCCACAAGCTCGCAATATTTTACTCTGAAACATATACTACAGAATGGAGTACTACATTGTAATCTTGTTGTGAAACATTTCCCAAAATCATTGAGTCTAACGCTTCTATCTAGAGAAAGTTTGCATTCGATCATTAAGTTCCCTGATGAATCTTGCATGGTCTCAACTTATCCTAACCATAGCCTCCAAAGCATTTGCAAAAGACTTAAATACAACAATGCTCCCAGTGCTGTAAGACATGATTTCATTCTGCCGAATATATCAATACACGCTAGTCTCTGCATCAGTTTTTAGATGTATTTTGTCTTCCGATTTGCTTTGGCTGTCCATCGTGGTAAACCTGAAGTGCATAACGCTTGAGCTCCATTGCCAAGATTTCCATGGAATCCTTCTGTTTTTATGAATAAATCTGAGGTAGAATGCTTTTTTTTTGTAAAATCCTGAAAATATCATCATCAGCTTTATGAATTTCACCGGAAAACCAATTAGAATGTTACACGGGCTCAAGCAATTTCGCGTGTATTTTGCTAAAACAAATTTTCCTTTATTTTTCCTGGAAATGATTTTATTTAGTGTTCTGTGAAGAAGATAAAAACACTGTTCCAGTTGGGATGTGCAGAATCACATGCATACATACATACATAATTGGCCATTACAACCCTTCAGTCAGGATTACGATTAAATTGTGTGTGTTAATTTTATGCATGAGTGGTTGGACCTACAGTTTACAGTCGACTCCGAACGACAGATTTTTTGGTAAATTTTTCATGGCAATTTTATTTACTACCAGGGTATTTGTCACAAATCTGCTGAGAGAGGAAGTCGCCGAAGGAATGTTTTTTCATATTTCGTTTTCTTAAAAATATCTGACCGTAGCCTCACGTCTAAATAGCCAACACACTACCTATTAGTCTAGACTGCAGTCAGTGAATTAAATTTCGCCGGAGTGCATAATTTTCTGTGAACAAATTTGTATATATGAATTGGTAGTAAAATATTTGGCAAGAATGAAGCAACACAGTCCTCATTTAATGACTATTTTCAAAAGCTAGAAGTTCTTACCCTAATTAGGCACTCGGTAAAGTGTATCGTAGTCGCCGTAGTCTAGTAGGTAACGCCAGGGTTCGAGCCCCAGGCCAGACATCAAAACAGAATACAAAAAGTATTTCTTCGGCGACTTTCTCTCAGCAGATTTCTGGCAAAAACTCTGAGAGTAAATAAAATTGCCATGAAAAGTTTCCCAAAAATCTGTCGTTCGGAGTCGACTTTAAACTGTAGGTCACACCACTCATATATAAAATTAACACGCATAACATGAGTGGTGTGAGAAAATAGGTCGTAATTCTGACTGAAGGATTGTAATGACCAATTATGTATGTAAAGTGCGTCAATCTAAAAAGTTTTTTCTTTCAATTTAGTAACCGTCCTCGTACCATGCTTTTTAATGTCTAAAAATCATCCACGGTAATGTAAATGCAACCGACATATACCATTACAGGACCGTTACTTTCGTCATAATGACAAGCAGCAACAATAATAAGAAAAAAAATTGCCGCTCATTTCATACACACGTTACTTTTGCCTGTAAACCAGTAAATGTATATGAATACAGTGGCAACAAAAAGCAAGACAACACCATTAATATTTTATACTGTTGTTTTGTATGACTGCCATAGAACTATTAATTTTGTTTTACACTGTATTTATGTTATAAAAAGGTATGCCACACACCGGTATAACAAAAAAACAAACACTTCTTTGAAACACATACAAGCATACAAACCATGTGTTTGATGTCAGTGTTTGTGTCATGACTCCTGGGCATTTTTAATGGAAACTATCTATCCACGTACATACATATATGTGTGTATATGAGTGTGTATGTGAGTGCATATAGCTGAACTTAATTGCAATAAGAAAAATTAAAAAAATTTTAAACTATTACAGTGTGTGGCAAAATATTAAAAGGATACACTTCTATATTAAATACAGATTATATGTTCCATTATCCTTTACACACACATGACCAAGCACACATTACACTCTAGACATTTACTTTTTAGCTGCGATAAATTATTATCATTATAATTATTATTTTTTTTTGTTGTTGTTGTTTGTTTTTTTCTTTTTCAAACAAGTGTTAATATGTGCTGAGTATAAGTATGAAACATTTTAAGGTATGAAATATTTTTCTTTTTTTTTCTTAAATGGAATTTTTCTATTTCGCTATGCTTTATAATGTACAAAAATATGTAGTAAATGAGAAACTTACAACAACAAAAAAGTTAATAAATTATATGAAAAATAATAAAAAATATTAATGTTTCGTTATAATGGTTCCATAAAAAATATCTAAGTTTTTTTGATTAAATTTCTTATGATTTAAAAAAGAAAAAAATTTAGAAAATTTGCTAAAAAGAAAGATTTTTATAAAGGCTGGGTATCAAATTACTTTGGAACAAGAAACGTATTTTAAATCTGCAAGCACGCCAACAAAAGCTGAGCAACATATTCATGTTCAATGATTAAAACTTGTGAGTCCTTGAATAAAATACTCTTAACATAACTTTATTATAACTTTTAGATTCTAGACAGTATAAGAAATCAATCCTTATTACTAGTCATCTGCGTAGCTACACAACCCATATATTGTGAGTTAATTTTATCAATAAGCGCTGGTAACTACAGTTTATAATCGACTATGAACGATAGATTTTTTTTGAGGAACTTTTCATGGAAATTTTATATATTTACAGAATTTTTGCCAGAAGACTGCTGCGAGTAATTCGTCGAAAGGTGATATTTTTTCATATGTTGTATTGTTTAAAAAATCTAAGATATGCTTTGAACTTATATAAAATAGGGTATAAGAGCCAAAGAATTTTATATACTAGGTCTTCAAACAATTTAATTTAACAGTCGATATACGGCTATCTTCTTGAAGCTACACACAGTTACGGTTAAAAAATTTCAGAAATTTTCTAACCAATCCGTTTTCGTTGAAAATTTTTATAGTTTTCTCGATTTTAAGACGAACTTTAGCATTGGTTACAAAATTTCTGAAATTGAACTGAATTGTGACCCTGCACAGGCCCACAAAAGTATACATCCGATTAACAAATTTCACAAATTTCTGAACCAATTCAAAAGACCGTCTTAAAATCGAAGAAAGATGTCAGACAATTATAAAGATTTTCAACGAAAACGGATTGGTTAAAAAATTTTTGAAATTTAATATCCGTATGTATACTTTTGTGGCTGAGTGTATATCTGTTAAATTAGTTCAAATTTATTCACTTTGTTTTCACAAATGACCATGGATGACGTAAACCGTTGCAAATTCTCGCACACGTTTCATTTTGTTTAAATTTAAAGACAGGAAGCGTTTAAAAAAGATCCTATAGAATAAGCAATACAGGTTTTATAATTCGTTTTGTTAATTCAGGATTTTTACGATCGTAAAAATTTAATAACAGAAAATAACTGTCCAGTAGACTGTCTCTTTAGGTATCATTAGATTGAGGAAGAGTTGCTGCTAGGGTGCACTGTGTAATACGTCTGAAAGAACCGGCCTGCTAGAAAAAGCATCCAATAGGTTCCTACGGCATTACGGGCGGGGAAATGAACTTCTTGACACAACCAGCTGAGTTGGAAATTCTTATTTCGAATAGGGTTATTCTCTCAAATGTGTTAAAGCTGCATATATGCAAAGGTTCTTGAGCCGTATCTATTGCTGTTGAGTTCCAGGAAATTTTGGTCTACCTCGGAAAGATATGGCGACTGTTTTCGCTCGATGGGATGTACATTTTTTGGTACACTTTACGATTGGTGCTAATCCTGCGGTCTGCTACCTATAAGGATTTATCGGCGATAGATCTGGGATAAGTAATAGAAATGTTGTGGAATATATAGTGTATCGTGATGTTATGTATATCTAAACACCCTTTATCTTTTACCGTATAACCAATGTGGTGCTTGGCATGGATGAATACAGAGTGAGACATGTGGCACAGTAAGACTAGATTGTTGGGAAGGATGGTGCTGAGCTAGGCTATTGGAAGGTAAGGGGTGATAAGAAAAAGCTTGTGAATACGGAAAACCTGATCGGCAACTGTCCAGTGCTTGGGGCGTTGAATACTCTAGGAAGGAGATATTTCGAGCGTTTGAACTCCCCGACGGGAGTCTAAAATCGGGTTCTCCTGATATTTATAATTGAAATTACTGCAAGAATTTCAAGCAGCTTATGTTTTACACCGTTTTAAAGTTTTAAATTTCGAGCATGAGAATGCAGTTGAATAAGAGAACATACACTTTGACTAGGCAACTTACCCTGCTGTATTCATTATGTACGTCTAGCAATAAAAAAATTCCACATACCTGTAAAGAAATGAAGAGAAAAGTTTCATGAGTTTTAAGTAAAAAATAATAACAAATGCAATAGAGATTGTATTTTAAGAACGATTAAAATTAATTGTGTCTAACTACGCTGTCAATATCCTCATTAAAGTATAGACAGCAAGTGATTGTTCTTTTTTTGTGGCTTAATTTGTAAATAATAAATCAAATTTGTCTGCCAATGATTTTAATTCTTTGATAATTTAATTCTTTTCGCTAATAAAAAACAAAAAATTTATAAATATCCATATGAAACCAAGTATATTTTTTCTATAATTGCCTTTTAACCTGTAATTTATTTTAATTTTTTTTTTGGTTTTTTTCAAAAACATTTTAGCATGTTTTTAAAATGTCATTTGAACCGGCTATTAAAAAAAGGCCAACAGATCATTTTATTACAGGTTTAAATACCATTTTTTTCCATCATCACCATCATCGTGTGCCACTTCAAAACCTGTAATCAATTGTCAAGAGTGTATAAAATAATTGGAAATTTTACCATGTCCTCCACAATGCCAGCCTTTTCAGCCTTTTTAACGTGCGAATGTCAGGCTAACAAAATAGTTCTCGTTAAAAATTATGCTACACATGAATATTTAGAATTTTTAATTTTTTTTTTTGCTCTTTTTTGTGTGGATATTTTATTCCACTCTATTATTAAATCTGTATGTAGTCTGTTATATTTTGTATTCGCTTTATTTTTGCCATATCGTTTGTTGTCATGTTATTGTTTTATTATAATTTAATTTAATGTCAAGCATTTGCATTTAACCCAATTTTGTACAGCAAAATATTCTCATTTTTTGTTTCTAAATCAAGTTTTCTTAACAGGGCGTTGATGGATGGGGGCTAGAAATACAGCATTCAGAGGAACTGGCATTGATTTAGTAACACTTTTTTAAAATCCTTTAATTTTTTATGTTAACTGGAATTTCGACCCTTTCATTAAGCGCTCCCTGTCCTTAAATGCCAAGCACCGGAAAGTTACCGTTCAGGTTCTCCTAGTCTCAAACTTACCACAACATACCCTGCAAAAGTCCTGCTGATAACCATACCATAGCCTTTCTAAAAATCTAATAGTACTTTGCCATTTGAGAAACCCAGTCAACAGTCTCACGCTGAATTTATTCATTCCAAGTACCATGCCGATTCTACCATCGCTGATAGAAAGTAAAGGCTTCTGGACACGCAACATCACGATATGTGCCCTAACATTTCTGCTACTTAACCCTGACTCATCGCCTAAAGTCCATAGAGGTAGCAGACTGAAGGATTAGCACCAATCACAAACTCGCCCATAAAATATGAATTCAATCAAGCAAAATCAGCTGCCATATCGTTCTGAAATATACCAATATTCCGCGGAAGCCAACAGCGAAAGATTCGATATGCTTTAAGAGCTCTTGTGGTATTCTTACAATCACGAACAAGTCCATGACTTACACCACATCATCAAAATCGGCCTCATTGCTATCTGACGCTCAA